>CM060933.1:38343500-39742500 GCA_030765085.1 Allium cepa
TTAGAGGTACAAATTACGATCTTACGGAGCTAGAAAAAGCATTTTTAGGCATTAAAACGGTTTGTGCTAAAAAAGAACAAAAAATATAGGAGACACCCAAATTCCTCACCAAACCCTGTGAATATTCTTCGACATCATGTTCTAAAGCACTCGATGTAAAAGAAGCAAAACTTATTTCCAGAAACATAATAGAGAAGATAATTTCAAAAATGATATTCTCGCAAGTAGAGACTTCAGACCTTGTAAATTCAAGGATTCAATATTTTTGTTAGACCATACTAAGTTGGAATGGGGAAAACAGTTCAACTTTAAGATTTTGTCGAATTTTCGTTAGACCATACTAAGTTAGAATAAGAAAAATAGTTCAACTAAGATTTGTCGTTAGACCATACTGAGTTGGAATAGGAAAAACAGTTCAACAATGAGTTGTTAAAATACGACATTTGAAATTTTATAATGAAATAAAAGTATTTGTAAGGTCAGTGAAACCTAAGATATAATTCTCCAATATGATAGTTTATAGCTTCTCGAAATACAATTTCCACAGTTATCTCTGCTACTAATAATAATAATTCAATCAATATAAATGGACCGTGTCTTTTTGGAGTTCCCATTGTACCCTTTTCTCATTTCTTTCCTCTCTGCCTAGCTCGCTTCCGCATGTCTGCCCAAAACTGAGCAAACCTCACTCTCCAACCTACTTAATTGCGAAAGGATGTAAGTCAATTTCTTCATCATCGCGGATCCGCAAACAAGCTAGGGTTAATTAACTGCGATCTTCTCCAACATCTTTCACCTATTATCGATTGTCGATGGATCAACTATAAATCGATCTAGACTACGATCAAACCGTTAAATTGCAGTTCTTGAGTTCAACTATGGACAAACCTCATTCATCATTGTAATATAAATATTCGTTGATTTTCATCAGTTCCTTCGAATTTTGAGTTAATGATTTTTTTTTAAATAATATTTAAGATTATTTGTTATTTTCGAATCTGCTTATTGATAACTGTGGTCTTTTTTCTTATAATTGGATTTATCCATGGATAACTTCCATTGCTGTATTTTTAAGTAATGTTCATCAAATTTATATCACACAGATTTAAAGTGATTCAATCTGAAGTTGGATGATTGGTTGGATATGTATTTCCAATACTTTCATTCGTTCATTTATAGATTTTTTTATAAATACCATGATGAATTTATTGATCATTATGCCATGACGGGAAGAAAAAGAACAGTTGAGAGATTCAAGTAAGAACTGATTATTTTAGTAGGAATGCTACTGCAACCTCTGTTGGTTATTTTATTGTTAATGTTGGATAAAATAATTCATCTCAACTGTGCCTACGAATTAGTAATTGAAATGTAGAAATATTTCCTAATGCAGATGTCTGTCAAGAACAGTTTGTGCCAATGTTAATGTCTTTGATGGTTAAAAGTTAGATAACAAATAAATATAAGTTTTTAACAATACATTGAAGGTCATGTTGATGTATACATAAAAAAGAGTAGTTTTTGTTCTTTTACTTCTGTTTTTCGTGTTTAAGTGGATATAGGTCGGTACATTAGAGCCTGTTTTGATAGAACTTTCCCATTGAAGCTTTTTCTATCTTTCTTTAAAATGTGCGAAAATAATAAAATGATGTTGCTGCATGCAAACACAAAGTGTTGTATTAGTTTCAAGTAACATCAACATCTGATATGATATTAGTGATTGTCTTAAATGTTCCTTTATCATTTAAATAGAAATGTATGAACATTATATCATCTAAGTAGAATATGATGTGAGTTCTAAGCATCTAAGGCTCCTGTAGTCCAACTATCATGGTACCATAGTAAGTTAAAAAAAAGTCCCAAACTAACAAGGTACCTAAGGGCACGGTGTAATTTAATGAAGCATAGAAATAGCATATTAACATACAACTAATGCAGTGTTTTTTATTGTTTAGAAAACTGAAATATGAAACTTTATATTCAACATGTTTTTATTACCCGAATTTGGTAATGTAACCACATGTATTCAAATGTTTCCTACAAAATTGAGTTTGTAAACCAGGTTTTTTGAGTTTTCCCTAGGCATGATCAGTATCATATCTGATGAAATTTGTGTCATTTTAAAACAAACCTATCAATAACATAATTCATATGAGACATATGTATGTTGAGGCTAATAGAAGGCATATTACTGTAACCGCTCATCATAGAACATAAAAATATAATTTAACGGCCTAAGTGCCTAAAATAATCGATATTAGTTATTTCGGTCTTCCTTGAGTTATGGCATATTGTGGCCTTTTAACCTCTTCAATAGCAATACAACAAGCTTAGGTACGTTGCGAGGCAGAAGGAAAAGGCGATTAGGCTAGACTCTTAGCATTGGTTCTGCCTTAGGCTTCTCTCTGCGTTTCATTTTAGGACACAAAGTTTTCATAGTCGTCATCATGTCTTCTACGGTTATATCCCCTATTTGTCTTATCCTCCTTTATAATTTATTTTTGCATTTTTTTAACGATATAGTAGCTTTATTTTGGTTGTGTTTCGTTTAAGAAGTATCTATCAGTATAAATCTTCATAAGTGGTTCTTTTGTTCAATTTTTTCACGTTTGCTTCTCTACCTACAAATCATATGTATCAGCATGATTTTTGGAGAAGAAGTAATTCATAAAACCATGATTTTTAAGATGTTGTAGGTAGCTGATTAAATTTTGATTTCGACAACGATACCTATGGTTGCCTATATCTTTACTTTTTATGGTTAACTTGAAGATATTTTTCGTGAAGACACTTTACGTATATCATGCTCGAAAATGTAAACACTCATGTTAGCAACGCATGACCAAATTTCACTAGATCAAAATGTTTTCTATATGAATTTAGCAGGCTTCATCATGAACATGCATTGGTATGAAGTTAGCAGGCTCTGTCATCGACTGATTATCGACTAATATCTTCTCCAACTTCGGCTGTCAACATTGCTCGGAAGTAACTTCGGTTTCCTAATTCAATGAAGATCCGGGTTATTTTTGGTAATTATTCATTCATTTCATTTATTACTATGGATTTTGAGAAGCATCTGGGCTCTTTAATGAAGTATGTGTATTTTTATTCCTAATCTAATGACATTGTATACTTACGGTTGGATGGCTTTTATCGCTTTACTTTGTTGTGTAACTTGGTGTATTTATCTACTTATATCTACTTATAACATATAAATATGTAAGTTGCTAAACATTTGACTTTGAATTTGATGTTTTTTGCATCAGATTATGTATAAATATGTCATTTAGATGATAAAAATCTACCATGGTTTACCCATTAGTTGCTTTGAAAAAAGTATCTGGATTGTGTGTACATTTGTATGTGTGTGTGTGTTAATGCTTTTTCAATGGAAATACTACTATAAATGAGGGTATTATTTTATGCAACATGATTAATGTTTCAATTGGTTTGATATATTTATGGAACTGTTGCAAGTGAGATTATTATTTAAAATGTTATGATAATCATTTCATGTGGTTTAATACAGTTCTTACAATTTTTTCTACATATAATGGATTTAAGATTTTTTTTGTATAATTAATGGATATTGAATCAACTACAACAACCAATTAATTTGTATAATGAAGTTGAATCATGTACATATATACTATGAATTGTTGAATCAACCTGTTACGGCCAGAGGTTGGCACCTAGAAGCATGAGGGATAATCCACTTCTAGAATTGGATAATGATATGTAGTATTTGCGTTATTTAACCTAATACAATCTCCTTCAGACATAATTCTTTCAAGACAGTAGCTTAAATATCTTTTATCATCTATCAGTTAAATGACATGGTGAATCCGGATTTATCCCAATTTTTTCTGTATCAGTCAGTTAATGTAATGTTTCAATTCAATAGCAAGATCTGAAATATAGTTATTATGCCCATTTTAATAAAGCAGTTAGATTTATAATTGAACTAATATCCACACATGTTGATCTGAAATGGATTAGCTTTCTACTTTAGTGGTAGCGTTGTCCTTTTTAATACATATGGTTTACAATTTAGTTACCAATATCAGAATGTTTTTGAAAAAGATCTAAAATTTACTTTTTTTATTTGCTAACTCATAGTATTTCACTCTTTTCGATATACCTTTTCTGTGAATTTAATTATGTCTGCACTATTGTTAAATTAATATGGGAAAATTGTTAATAATCAATCTCGGAATTGAATAAGATTGGGCACTTATGTTTACTAACATATCCATTTTTATTTTCTTTTCCAAATAATCATCTTTTTGATATAATATTTGATCACACTCCACATTCTGACTAAAAAAATGATGTCTAACACTACTGTTTGGTGGATAATTTAAAGCTGGATCTTAAAATTTGTGTTAGTTAATAGGTTGTATTGCCTAAAAATACCATTTATATTGACATAAACATCTTAATTAATATTATCTGAATCCAACATTTAAGTAAAATGAACTTTTCATATTTAAACCTTGACTCATTTAGTAATTAACAACTTGCACATTGCAGCAAACTATTTTTCCTAGATCTCAAAATTTTTGGTCATTATATAGCACTGTTTATACTTTCATCCCATTAACATGGATATCACTTAACTAGCAACATGGACTACAAGCACTTACAAGAAGAAGATGAAGCAGAAGTTGTAAGTTTATGCTATTTTGAATCTTTGTCTCATTATTGGTTTATTTATTTTTTAATTTTTTGAATCATTATTTCGTTTAACAATGAATTGAGCCATAAGGTGCATGAAATATCATTTTTAGAAAATGTTCAATTACCTAATTTATTAATGGTTATAAACCTAGTATATGTTATCCAAAGCAGATGTTTCTTACCATGTTATTTAAAAAAATTGTTGGACACATAATATCACAAATTGATGAACTATTCTTGACTATTGCAAACTTATCCAGTGGTTCACATATTCCTTTGGAATATATAAGGTACATTAGTCGCTACTAGAACAAAGCATTGACTCTTTCCATATTGTCTATATTCAACTTAATATGGAACATCAAAATATAAAAGGATAATTAAAATACCATGACTAATTTTTCCATACCATTAATATGTTCTTAATATTTATGTTACAGGTAAACATTACTAAATTTCTCTACTAAATTATTCACATGCCAAAGGAATATTTTGCTAATATTTTTGAATGAACATTAAACGAATGAGCATTTGCATGTATTGCACTAAAACATTCAACCTAAAGGGCATGCTTATAACGAATGTTTTTGCATATTAAATGGTTTCCATTTGTTGTGTACGTTTCTTTTTTCCTCTTTTGAACATAGTAAAAGTTATAAATTTGCTAAGTAATAAATTTGATTGTTGTGATTTGTGAAATTAATTTTTGAATTATGATTTTTTTCCCAAAGTCTAATGGGGATATGATTTAATTAACTTTTATTTCTCTTTATAAGTTTGTCAAATAATTTGTAATATATGGCATAAGAATTGACTTTCCATTGTGGTGTACAATAGATCATAAATTAAGTAATTATGGTCAATAACCGGTAAAAATGCAATTTTCTTTTTGAAAGCGAATACAAATGTGTAAAACCACTTACTCTTATCTAGAGTACATACAAAAGATGTCCACATGGGATTCAACATTTATCCTTCATCCCAAACATAAAATATACAAACAAAAACATATAATGGTGTACGATGTTCTCATGTGAGATTAAGTAATGAAATTAATTTTCCAAAACTTCATGAGTTAAAGCATTTTATGTTGTTATTTTAGGTTGTAAGTGCTTTAGCAACACGTTCAGCGCTGTGTAGAGAAAAAATATTCTGTAGGTTTAGTGTTTGTTCTCGGATGTATATAATTCAATGCTTTCATCCAAGTTTAATATTTTTATTTAATTTATTTAGAAAAAAAAAAATTCTATCATTGGTTTACCCACTGTCAAGTAATTTTGTTGTGCACTTTAAATGATATTCAATCCCTTTAGCACAAAAATATATTAGGATCAGAGAAAAAATAATTTTGAATGAACATTAAACGAATGAGCATTTGCATGTATTGCACTAAAACATTCAACCTAAAGGGCATGCTTATAACGAATGTTTTTGCATATTAAATGGTTTCCATTTGTTGTGTACGTTTCTTTTTTCCTCTTTTGAACATAGTAAAAGTTATAAATTTGCTAAGTAATAAATTTGATTGTTGTGATTTGTGAAATTAATTTTTGAATTATGATTTTTTTCCCAAAGTCTAATGGGGATGTGATTTAATTAACTTTTATTTCTCTTTATAAGTTTGTCAAATAATTTGTAATATATGGCATAAGAATTGACTTTCCATTGTGGTGTACAATAGATCATAAATTAAGTAATTATGGTCAATAACCAGTAAAAATGCAATTTTCTTTTTGAAAGCGAATACAAATGTGTAAAACCACTTACTCTTATCTAGAGTACATACAAAAGATGTCCACATGGGATTCAACATTTATCTTTCATCCCAAACATAAAATATACAAACAAAAACATATAATGGTGTACGATGTTCTCATGTGAGATTAAGTAATGAAATTAATTTTCCAAAACTTCATGAGTTAAAGCATTTTATGTTGTTATTTTAGGTTGTAAGTGCTTTAGCAACACGTTCAGCGCTGTGTAGAGAAAAAATATTCTGTAGGTTTAGTGTTTGTTCTCGGATGTATATAATTCAATGCTTTCATCCAAGTTTAATATTTTTATTTAATTTATTTAGAAAAAAAAAATTCTATCATTGGTTTACCCACTGTCAAGTAATTTTGTTGTGCACTTTAAATGATATTCAATCCCTTTAGCACAAAAATATATTAGGATCAGAGAAAAACTTAGCTACCTTCTTTGTGAAATATTTTGGGAATTCATGATTGATATTTACATCTCTCATTTGATATCTGGGTGCTTTGATACGTGTAGAACCCTTATGTTCTGCCTGCAGATCCATGTGGTTCGAGTAGTGGAACTGCAATAGCAGCAATTGCAACAAACACGACTGTAGTGGCATTAGGCACAAAAACATTAGGAGATTTCATTTGCCCTGCTTCTGCAAATTTGGTTGGGTTACGAACTAGAATCTAAATAATTTCAAAAAATTCATATGTACAGCCTAATAGTTTAAGTGCTTTGTAGTTTGTACAATATTGTATCTAGCCCTATGGCAAGAACAATTGAAGATGCAGTAGTGTTTATGGAAGCAATAGTTGGCTTTGATGAAAGAGGTGCTAACGTTGCACCAGAAACATTAAAGTATACACAGAAAGGAGGATATAAGCAGTCTCTTAACATATCCAGAATGAAGGCTAAATGAGTTGGGGTATTAAGGAAAGGCTTCATTGAATTTTCTCAAGGAAATGTTCACAATGCATCCTTTGAACAACATTCAAACGATGAGGTATATATGATATATACATATTCATTTAGCCTTAAATTTATGATCTTTTTGTTTGCATTTTACCTAGAATTTTCTGAAGTAAACAAGGTGTGGTGTTGATAGATAACCTTGAAATACCAAATATTAGTATTATAAACGATTTTATGCAAAATGAAAAGTTACTAGCATAACCATTACCTGTCGGGTTAATGATGTCACTTGACATGTACCCGTTAGAATTGTTATATGCTTTTGCGAAATCTGTACTCGATGTCATCAACTTCAACAACAAGCTCAATATATATGATAGATGCACATTAATTTAACACCATGCATATCACATGTTATACAAAAAACACATTTTCTCTATCCATAACCACTCAAGATTTATTTTCTTTCATACATATGAACCAATTACATCACTCTAAACCCTTTTTGATTGCTGACTATTTAATTATGTTTACTGCATAGCTTGGACTAGAAGTGAAATAGGACTGTAAGAATTTGGATAAAAGCTTTGTTGTTTCTACTAATATTAGGTACACATATTTATTTTATCAAAACTCTATACTCAATAATAATTTTCTTTACTCTTTCTGCTTTCAGGAGTCATTATTTTGAAATTAGTTTTCAACATCTCAAGAATGGGATTCGACTGTGTATGCTCCTTAGTAAGTCTCAATTCCATTATTATAGAATTTGTCCACTGCTTTTAGCTATTTGATTACGGCATAATTTTCATTGCAGCTTGCTATCTGCTCATGCAACATGCTTTCAATTCATGTCTTTTCTCGACTGTTCATAGGAATCCAAAATAATAAGCTTGAAATCATGCAAACTAAGTTTGGTTGTTGGGTCATCTTCCTATTCAGCCAATATATAGAAGAATCTGCAAAGAACAAGTCATAGGAATGTTTGAAATAGTGAAAATTATCGTTGCACTGTTTTTATTTTCTTTGTTAATTTTTTTGTAATAGCTGGAGCGTGAAGATCCTTATATTTAAGTATCATTTTGTTGATGTTTTTAACTTTACGATGTATGAGTATCATATTTTTGGAATAGAAACATATGAAATTGACTGTTTTTGTTATAGGAATTGTAATTGGAATCTATCATTTTTCTTATTTTTTGTTTACTGGTTATTGTTTAAATTTCTATATGTTCTATTACTTTTATGTATTATAATTTATTCACAACTAGATGTAAAATATGGTTTAATTACTAAATTCAAAGTTTGAAGAAGGATTCAAATGTAACATCATTGTCTCTCATGCAGTAGTGTTGAACTATTGTCTCTCATGCCCTCAATTTTGTTTAAGAAACAATAAAATTTCCGTCTTTTCCAATAATCTTATTTTAAGAAATTTTGTATTGATTTTTTGTTTTTGGTTTGTGTTTGTTGATTAAAAGGTGAGTAATAAGAATGTGAATAAAAGATATGACAATTGATCTCTCTTATGGATCCATGGGCTAATAGATATGCATCAACCGACGAGATATATTTAAACAATACAGTTATAGTCATACAAAAACTAAAATCTTTAAGAGAAGAAATCATATTTATTAATGAAACGAAACACGAGTAATACCCGTTGATATTTAGAGAGCCTGTATTGATTATTGTAGTATGCATTCTGGTGCGTCTCTACGCTAATTAGTAGAAAAAACTAAGTTTTTAGCTCGATCGCTATACAATGCACATTTATTAACTGACACTGATAATTAATAGGTCTTTTAATATGTGCGGTTAATTCAATAATCGTGAATCTGGTTTGGTAATTTGGTCATAAAAAACCCACACGTTACAAATAATAAAGAAAAACCTCAAAGTTTTCGATAATGAAAAATATCATCCTTCAATCGAGTGTAGGTCCATTTGGACTTGCATATATACTCGTAAAGTATAAGAATAATGAAGAAATTTATTCTTCTTCACCTTCTTCTAGCACATTACAACATAACAATTAGTACATCAAATGGCTGATGTTGAACTTACAACTAAAATCTTGAAAGGTATAAATCGTTGTAAGAACTTTGGGCAGGAAAAACCTATAGAAGGATGAATGATGAAAATACTTGTTAGTGTTGATAAGAAATAGTTATGTAAACTAGGCAACTTCAGTTTATTGAATAACAGATTGGCAATTAAATAGCCAGTACATGACTAAAAAAAGGAACAGTTCACACGTACTAAAAACAGGAACGTGTGCTAAAAACAAGCAAAAGATCAGGACAAACAAGAAAAGAACAAGTAAAAGACTACCCCTAACAGCTGAACTTATTAAACATGTCCTAGAAACATGCGTGCCACTTAACATCCTCCCTTAAACTGATTCTTCTTGAAAATCAGTTTACATCAAGTAACGAACACACCCCCATTTGTTTGCGCAGTTTTACAAATGTATCCAGTTTCAAAGCTTTTGTCATCACATCTGCAACTTGCTCATGACTACTGCAGTGAACTAACTGAACTGTTTCATCTTTTGTCAGCTCACGGAGAAAATGGAAACGAACGTCGATGTGTTTACTGCGTCCATGCATCACTGGATTTCTAGCAAGCTTAATAGTTGAGTTATTGTCACAGTACATGGCTGTAGAATTGCACTGAACATGATCAAGCTTTTCCAAAATTCTTCTTAGCCAAATTATTTGACAAGCACATTCAGCTGCAGCTATGTACTCAGCTTCCGTCGTCGATAAGGATACTACAGGCTGCTTCTTAGATAACCAGGATACTGCACCGGAGCTTAAAAGAAATACATATCCAGAAGTGCTTTTCCTATCATCCAGGTCTCCAGCATAGTCACTGTCTGTATATGTAAGCAATTCTTTGTTTCCTCCCATCTTATAGAACACTCCATAATCAGTTGTTCCTTTCAAATACCTTAAAATTTTCCTTGCTGCTTTCAAGTGCAGCTTTGTAGGATACTCCATGAACCTGCTAATAAGACTAACAGCGAACATAACATCTGGTCGTGTAGCAGTTACGTACATAAGACAGCCTACGATCTGCTTATAATAAGTACCATCAATTTTCTCACCATTTTCATCCTTGCAAAGCTTTTCCCCAGGAATGATTGGATTATGGACCAAATTGCTTGCCTCCATTTGAAACCTTTTTAACACATCTACTACATATCTTCTCTGACAAATAAAGATACCTTCAACTTTCTGCACTACTTCTATTCCAAGAAAATAACTCATTTTTCCCAAATCTGTCATATCGAACTCAGCCATCATGGATTTTTTGAATTCAACAAACATAGATTCATCATTGCCAGTGTATATAAGATCATCGACATATAAGCTTACAATCAAAATTTTACCTGCTGCACCTCGTTTGATGAACAATGTGGGTTCATAAGTACACACTTCGAAGCCTCTTTTCAGAAAGTACGACTCAATGCAGCTGTACCAAGCTCGAGGAGCTTGTTTCAGCCCATAAAGAGCTTTTCTTAGTTTGTACACTTTCTGCTCACTTCCTTTGATTTCATATCCACGTGGTTGTTCAACAAACACTTCTTCACCTAACTCGCCATGCAAAAAAGCAGATTTTACATCCAGTTGATAAATGACCCATCCGTTTTGAGCTGCAAGTGCAAGCAAAAGCCGAATTGTATCTAGTCTTGCTACTGGTGCGAAGACTTCATTGTAGTCTACTCCATGTTCTTGAGCATATCCTTTGGCGACAAGTCGCGCTTTATGTTTGTCTATCTTTCCATTTTCGTTGAGTTTTGTTTTATACACCCATTTCAAACCGATTTTCTTTGCTCCTGCTGGTAAATCTGTCAACTCCCATGTCATATTCTTTTCAATTGATTTGATCTCTGATTCCATAGCATTTCTCCATTTCTCATACTTTACTGCTTCTTCAAAATATATTGGATCGGCAGCTGCAAACATAACCAAGTTAGCATTATCGTCTTCTTCTTCATCGGAAAGGCCTTCTCCACTCTCATAGTCCCTCATCCAAATAGGTTGACGTCTATTTCTCCTTCTATTCGGTTCTGGTTGGCTACCATCGCTCAGCCCATTTGAGTGCATCACTTCTTCAGTTTCTTTATTGCTCTCACCATTAACAACTTCTGCTTGTTCATCTTCCCACTCTAAATTTGCACCTACTGTTTCTTCGTGCATTTTATCCCAATCCCAGTTTTTATCCTCTTCGAAAACGACATCTCTACTCACAACAATTTTCTGAGTAGCTGGATTATACAACCTGTATGCCTTAGATTCTTCACTAACTCCAACTAAGACACAACTCATGCTCTTGTTATCCAACTTGGTTCTTTTTTTATCCGGTATATGAACATGAGATACACATCCAAAAACTCTAAAATACTCAACCGATGGCTTTATTCCGCTCCATGCTTCTTCGGGGGTCATATCTTCTACTGCATCAGTTGGACATCGATTTAGCACGTGAACAGCCCAGTTCACTGCTTCAGGCCAGAATGTCTTTGGAATCCTTTTTCCATAAAGCATGCTACGAACCATATTCATGATGGTTCTATTTTTTCTTTCCGCAACGCCATTTTGCTGTGGTGAGTATGCAGTTGCAAGCTGCCTTCTTATGCCATTTTGATTGCAAAATTCATTAAATTCTTTAGATGTGAACTCTCCTCCTCTATCTGTACGCAAAATGCTAATGGACGAGCTTGCTTCTTTTTCCGCATGATACTTAAAGCTTTTGAAGATATCAAAAGCCTGTGACTTTTCCTGTAAAAAATAAACCCAAGTCTTGCGGCTAAAATCATCAATAAATGTGATTAAATACCTTTTTTTGCTGTTTGAAGCAGGAGTGATCGGACCACCTATATCAGCATGAATCAGTTGCAGAACCTTAACTGCTCTTCTTGTGCATTCTTTTGGAAAAGGATCCCTCTTTTGTTTCCCCACTAGACAATCTTCACAAATTCCAGATTCAGTTTTAAGTTGTGGCAGCCCATTCACCATGTCCTTTTGTTCAAGAGTCTTTAATCCTTTAGCACTCAGATGCCCATATCTACAATGCCATAAGTGGACAAGATCTTTTGATTTGGTATAGAAGCATGTTGGCGTACCTGGTTGGGAAATAGGATGCAACGTGAACATTCTATTTGATGACATTGACATTTCCATAATTAAGCCTTTCTCTGAGTGAAAGACTTTACATTTTCCATCTTGAAATAAAACTGCTAGTCCTTTGTCTTGTAGCTGACCAACGCTCAATAGGTTGTTCTTCAATTCAGGTACATAGAACACACTAGTGATGATATGAGATATTTTATTAGTTTGAAATCTCACATTACCTTTTCCTTCTACCATCATGCTAGAATTATTTCCAAGCTTCACAGTTTCTTTGAAATTTTCATCTAGGTCAGAAAATAATTCCTTCTTACCACACATATGGTTACTGCATCCGGAATCAAGAAACCATACATCTTCCATTTTTTCTTTATCATTCTCCACATATGCCATCAAAAGAATTTCTTCTTGAGCTTCTGCAAAATTGGTTTCCTTTTGCTTGCTTGGACATTCATACTGATAATGTCCAAGTTTATGACAATGATAACATTCCACAATGGACTTATCAAAAACTGGCGAGCGTCTTCCTCGACCACGATATCCTCCACGACATCGTCCTCTAGTCCTTCCAAACCTATTTTCATAGGTCACTTTCCAGGCATGCTCTTCATTCACAGGAACACTCATGCGCTGTTCATGTACCAGCAGGCTACTTTGCAACTAATCAATAGTTAAGGTATCAATGTCATTTGACTCCTCAATTGAGCAAACAACATAGTTGAATTTCTCAGTCATTGATCGTAAAATCTTCTCAACGACAGTGACATCTTTCATAGCTTCACCATTATTTCTCATCTTGTTAGCAATGGTGAGAGTTCGAGCAAAATATTCATTTACCGATTCTCCCTCCTTCATTTGGAGAATTTCAAACTCCCTCCTAAGCGCTTGTAGTTGCGCCCGCCTGACTCTTGCTGATCCTTGATACTTCTGCTTCAAGGAGTCCCATATACCTTTTGCTGAATCTTTGTTCAAGATTGTCTCCAAGACTGATCTGTCAATTGCTTGAAAAAGATAATTTTTTGCCTTCAGATCCTTGAGTTTTTGATCATCAATAGCCTTCTTTTGTGCCTCTGTAAGAGTTTCTCCCTCAACCACTTCAGGTATCCCATGTTCCACCAGGCTCCAATATTCTTTGGACCGCAAAAAATTCTCCATCAACATCGCCCAATGATCATAGTGACCATCAAGCTTTGGAATTGCTGGCTGAGCGAAGTTGCCTTCTGTTGTCATCTTCTTATGGCTCTGATACCAATTGATAAGAAATAGTTATGTAAACTAGGCAACTTCAGTTTATTGAATAACAGATTGGCAATTAAATAGCCAGTACATGACTAAAAAAAGGAACAGTTCACATGTACTAAAAACAGGAACGTGTGCTAAAAACAAGCAAAAGATCAGGACAAACAAGAAAAGAACAAGTAAAAGACTACCCCTAACAGCTGAACTTATTAAACATGTCCTAGAAACATGCGTGCCACTTAACAAGTGTAACCTGGATATCATAGAAATGATTTATGTAGAAAACATCCCAAAAATCATCACCATCTAGACATACAATATCACCTCATGGTAAAAGAAAAATTTAAAATAAAAATTCATGAAATATGAGAAATATCTAGATTTCGTTTGTCTAGGTACTCTGCAACGCAAGCATTAATTTTCTTACTTTAGATCCATATTCAAGCAGAAGGCATTTTAATTATGTATTACCAAAAATACTACGCTAGCATCAATCATCACTCATGCATCATAGTCTCTCTCACGCACATGAGCGTGGAAGTAGAACTCTTCCCAAACATTAATTGATAACCAATAGTCTCCCCTTATGAATCATGTTACTTTGCTACTAAAAGATTATCGTTGGCTATAGATGTTGAAAATCACAATGGCAAAATGAACCCAGTTACCATAGATCAAATGTGGTTGCTCAAGACTCAAATTGGATGCATTTTTGTTGCTGAGGTTGGTCTTGTTTGTGTGGATTATCTTGCGGATTCGATTGGGTGGTGTTTAGAAGGTGATGTTATAGTGATTGGGGATGTGATGGGATTCAAACATGCTACATTATTTTATTACATTACGATGATATGATGGGATTTAAATACCATTTTTTATGGAGAAAAGATGACGGTGATTTCAGGTTTTTACTATATCACTAGTGTAAACCCGTGCCTTGCACACGGGTATGGTGAATATATTGTAGTTACACACCAAATGAAAGAACAGAAAAATCAATGACGTAAGGAATATGAAGTAAATAAGGTAAGAAACAAAGCATGTAAAAAGTAAGGCATCATTAAACTACAATTTTTTGTTATTGAAAAGAAGCATAGTGAAATATACACGAAAACAACAACCAAAGCTACACAAAGTAAGTCTACTTTCAAATGTAAATTTAAATACTGGATTAATTTAACAATTCAGATTTAGCACCTTATTAAATTCTGAACAAAGATATAGGACTTGGCAGCAACATTGTAGCTTAATAAGTACATCTTTAATTATCAATATTAGTTTGAGAAAAAAGTAGAAGAAATAGATGGTGGCACAGGGAGTTCGATTAATCCCTTTGTAAAAGTAATAAATGTAAATCTCTATTAAATTATTTATATCTGTTGTTTATCTGTTGGTCGTTGGCTATCAACTTTTTAATTCTTCTGTACCTGTTTTTTTTTTGGTATGAAAATGTTGAATACATCTAAGCACAGTAGTGAATCATGCTAGATACAGTATTGTATACCAAAATTATTTTGAAATTTTGAATTACTTATGTTATAAAACACACAGAGTAGCCAGTGCAGAAATATATCATTAAAAAGTTCTCTAAGAATATAATCATATATATACATTATTATTTACTTGGGAAAGAAAGCACTACATTTGCACTTAGTGAAATACATGGATACTGTGCGTAGTTACAACCGAATGTTAATTTCACACATTATGTACCTTCTATTCCTTGATATATGAATGCATGTGTCAAAAACCAACACCAAATAAAGACTACAAAAGATGTCCACTGGTTAAACATCAGATATTATAAAATTTAATCATCCACTTACATCCAAATACCATGCATGTTTTGTAATAAAACAAACCACATTACTGTAAAGACGGATGAAATAAAAAACAACAACAGTCCTTCAAATATATCTACGCTTTTCAACTATATATATATATATATATATATATATATATATATATATATATATCACGTGGTATGACTAAAATTCAAACTGGTTAAATATATTTGTATATAAATTGCCAAATTGATAATCCCGTGCATGTCCTTAAAAAGTATCTCCAAGTGTAGGTGAAAACGCGGGAGTGTAAAGAAAGTAAAACCATAAAACACTGCAAATTTAAGCAATGAAAAATGCGTACACTAAGTGGCTCAGCAATAGATGAATATGTGTGTGTGTGTGTGTGTGTGTGTATTGTGTGTGTTCCATAATATTACATTATACTAATCATTTGATTTTGTAAATCATGGGTTAAATTATTTCATATAATTGGAAATTAAAAATGTATTGAGAATACATCTTATAATCAGTAACAATATTTCAACAAATATGCCACTGTATGTATATGCTGATATTCAAGATTGGTTGATGGAACTCATACAAATATATAAGAGTAAAGCATGTCAAAATTAAAATGAGGTAACTCAAGTATTATTTCTTTCTGAGTATGTTACGCCCATCCAATTTCATCAATACTGACATGGCAAAGCATTTCAATCCTGTGCATATTTTGGAAATGTCTTGCTAAATATTCCACTGCAGTTGCTTTATCACATTAATAAAATAATGATAAAAAAATAACTAATTTGTAATAAACGAAAATTTACTCGAAAGTCAAGGCGAACAAAGCTAGTGCTTGATACTAATTGAGGTTTTATAATTTTGTTGATATAGAACATAGTAATGGAAAATTAGCATAATGTATGAATATCAAGCATAAAGGTTTCATATTTATAGCAAGAGGACACAAATTTCTACTTAAAAGATTATCACAGGTTTAATATACATTGCAAGTTCATAGTTTAAGATTTATCCACTGCACGAATAGCAATCCATTAGTCCATCGACCTACAGCTGGAACTTTCTATTTTTGACGATAAATAGCGCAACAGTTGAACGAAAGTTGGAAGATGGAACTAACCTTTATAAATAGCACGTGCCACTCCAATTACATCTCTTGTGGAGAAAAATCCAATTCCAATTCCGTAATAATAGGAAAAATTAAATCGTATTACGCATTAAAAATGTTATATCAATATGATATCAATGGAATGATGAAACACAAAACATGCTAAAAAGACGCTGAGGTGGAGTAAAACACTATAAATCCATGACAAATTGAACCTTACATGCTACAAATTTAATTATCTTAAAATACAATCCACTTTTCATGCTTAAAAGTTGCAGTCATAGTACATTTATATTTCAATTAAGAAAATAAAGAATTCTAGAATTTAGGAAAAAAAACATGTAGAAACTGCGTACATAGCGGACTGTACAAATTATACCTTTTTATGGTTTTTTATCCCAACATTTCCTTTCAATTAACATAATAAATCATAAACTTAGATAATCTTAAATATGTATATTACGTGGTTTTTTTTGGCTCAAAAAGTAGTTCGGCAATGAGTGATGTAGTAACTTTAAATTATAACACAGTATTGCCCTTCTAGTCACATGGATGGGGATAAAAATCATGCCAGCTTTGATTGAATTGACAACCAAATGCTTCCATGCACTGTTGATAGTATTCTGTGTTTGTGCAGTAGCACAATCATTTTGTAATTTGCATAGCATATTATTTATATTTTAGAATGTTACTTTTGAGTCAAAATGTTATAACGTACGTTTTAAGACATAAGATTTTCCAGCTCATGCATATATATTTTTTGATTACTTTTCTATTAGATAACACTGTACATGATACAGTGAACACGTATATGTCAGTGCAGTAAATAGTTATACATGAGAGTTGTAGAACGTGACATCAATATTGCAGCCTATTAGAGCCATCTTCAACCGTTAGGACATCAAATGTATGTTAATGGTTAAAATAACTAAACTAATGCCAAATAAAAGTTGGCGTGCATTGAAGTATGAAGACGTTAAAAACTTATAATTGAAATACACAACTTGAGCTTAAACATAACAGAACAGCCGAACATTCCTTTATTCGCACCTGGAAAGGCGGAAAAAAAGCTGGATATAATAATAGGTAAAACAGCAACCGATATAATAATAGGTAAGGCAAAGAAATTGATACAAAACAAATGTTTGAAGTTAATTAATATCGCATACATGGATGTGATAAAAAATAGCAACTGCTGAATGAAAAACAGTACATTATATAAAAGGGTGCAAAAACGCAGGACATGAGGCCTTGAAGAACAAATGTACCACAGAAGCAAAGTAGGTGCGAAAATAGTTGTACAATTTTCATTCAATGATGACAGACGTTAAGAAGACAAAATCTTAAAATAATTACTGTCCTGCATCTTCACAATATGAGTTGGACACACGTGCAACCTGAAACATGCTGAATATAATATGAGTTGAAAAGGCAGACAAAAGGTCAAAAGAAACCTGTTGAAAAGAACAGTGGGAGTCAACACCTCATGACCTTAATTAATACAATTACGGTACATGCAAGGACAGTAGCAAAAACATGCTGAATATAATAAGAAGCATACCTGAAACAATGTTGCTTCTTTTTTGGTGATGTTGTATTTCACAAAACATGAATGGAAACATTGATAGTAGAATCAGCGGCTGCTAATGATCAAAAATTTGAATGTCATAGATTAGTTCAAAAGAAGTCAAATTGTTAAACTTCAATAGGTAATGCAGTGACCAAGACAGTTGTTATTTGTAGGGTATGCCTGAGTCTGCAATCAAAGGAAAACCATGTCTTATAGGTACTGCAGGTAGTGAAAAGTATAACCCTCAAATTATGAAAGTTCACATACCAAATGTATTTAGGTTAAAACCGAGTTCATGTGCAATATGAACTGCATTAGTTTATATGTCATATTAAAAAACGGATAGTCATGTAAAAATGTTTGAGTTTGAAGATATTGAATTTGTATGAACTGCAGATATAATTTTCCAACAGTGAAGAAAAGTATTAGAAAATAAATGTAGAAGCATAATTGAAAACTTGTTTTTGGTTTTTTTTTACTATTACCTACAGAAAAAAGGTTTTTCCCTAAGCTTTTCCGGACAGAAAAAAAGACAGGAAGTGTGAAGGTTTTTTATGTGCACAGACTCAATTTCACCAAACAGTTTCAGGCTTAAATTACGGTTAATATAATTTTAAGTGTATACCCACCTTTGTTTGAAACCGAATGCAGTGGTAAATTTGGTGAAGGATGAATTTTCGGTTGTAAACTTATGATTGCTAAGAACAGTTAGCAAGTCTGAACTTGTAATGTACACACCAGCAAAGGAGTTGTTTAGTCGTACTGTAACCTGGTAAAAGATGAGGTAATGTTATTTCATTTAATTAGAATGACAGGACAGATAGTTGTTATCTAAGTTAGTTCTATTACCTTATTGACACCATTGCCCGATGGGTTAGTGTGGAATGGAAGGGAGTGTTCTATGTTTTTAATTTTTTGGTCCAAAACTTGTTCCGAGCACATGTATTTATGGACCTATATCTCAATTGTAAAAGAGCAGAACGTAATTTAGCACACGCATTGACAGGGAACATGCAATTTAGGCGGTGGATGGCATCTACCTTTTTTGAGCGGATTTGTTGTTTCAGATGGTTAAGACGTCTTTTTTCAATCCTGGATCGCTCCAGGGTAGAAGTCAGTTCTTGTGGGGCCTGCAGTGCAACAAATGATAGGATGAGTATAATGCTTTAAAAAAAAGGTGTAGTTGCTATGTTTCTGTTATATGTAACCAGAGGAGATAACCATTAGTGGGGATATGTTAACTTGGATTCCCCTAGAGCGCAAATTGGATTGAAGTAGCGTTATATCTTCATCGACCTTTTGGGGACAGCATGGGAAAAAAGTTGCCCGAATAAATGTAATATCAGTGAGTGTAGGAAGGATAATAAGAGGATATGATCGTGACGCTACCTGTCCATGGATGTCAACCTAGGGTGAAAAATAAATGCGTTAGGGTAATAAGGAATTTTGAAGGTGGAAAAAAAAATGAGGAGGTTAGAATATAAGTTTAATTTTTGGGTAATCACAGGCATGAAATTAATACCTTAAGTATTGGAAATAAAGACTTGTTGGCCTCCATATGTTGGTTAGGGACAGTTGATTGTCTGAGAAGATTGTTCGAGACAAAGAGTTCATAACCCCAATTCCGTGCATGTAGTATGTAAGTGTGACCTACGTAAAATTTGGCATAATAAATGTGGATATGTATGCAAATGTAACAGAGCGAAAAGTTTGAATGTTTGTGCTGAGTTAAAGAGAGCTGAAATGTTAGAACCATATATTCAAGACTCGTTGATGGTATTTGTCTACGTATAGTGGATACTGAATGGGGACATGAAGAAAGAGGGTAAAAATTATATATGTTGGAATTGTCATTCCAGACTGGAGCACCGTTTGTAACATTGCGACATGTAGTTAATATATAGTTTTAAATTGGTATTGTTTGTTGGGTAGGTTTTGCAGATGTGATGAATTTATACAGTTGGGGGAAGATGAAATTGTAAAACTGCTAATTATGAAATATTAACTGTATTTGCACGAAAGGGGTGCGGCGAATATTAGTTTTTTGGATATTTAAAGATATGCAGTGGGCACAAAGTTGAAATGCTTTATTTCAAACCAAACAGAGTACATGCAATAGAAGACGGACAACAAAGAACAGAAGAAGTAACTGCATTACAACAATCAACATATCTGGAGATACTTAAGAAACAACGCAGAAGCTAAGCGGCAGCCGTACGATTTTTCTTTCGGGGATTTCCTTTAAGCTGAGTCACCTTGTTGTCCGAAGAATGTGGAAGCTGCAGTGTTAAAGTGTGTTAGTTAATGTAATAGTTTTTTGAGAAAATAATGTATGCAGGGCTAAATTGAAAAAAATGCAGGTATAAATGTAGTTTCGTGGACATAAGAGTTGCTTGTTGAAGGACGTATATACATGGATGGTGAAATAGGTACCTTAGCATTGCTTTCTTCAGGGGGCGTACTTATGCTGTCGGCAGAAGGAGTAGTAATTCTAGTTGCAGTTAATTTTTTCTTTCCAGCAGACTTAGCATATGTGTCAAGTTTGGCTTGAAAATTTTCTGTTTTACCAATTAGATGTTCGAGAATGGTTCTGACTTTCTTCTCACCCCCGACCTTAACGCAAAATTTAATTTTTTTTCAGTGGCAATATCTTGTATAACGTTGCAGCAGAGAAGGGAGATTAATTTTTATACAGTGAGTTGTAATAGATATACGATGACTGCGATGAATCCAAAAGTACCTCATTTCTTTGAATCCTGTACAAAGCTTCGGCCTTTTGTCTCAGAACAAACTCAGCCACCCTGTCAAACAGCACAATTGGAACAGATGCAGTGCCGTCATCAACAATTACTTCCAAACGAAACCTAGTAAGGGAGAGAAGACAAAGGAAGCTTAGTGGTCAAGGTAGAGCTATGCGGAAGCTAAATTGTGATCTCATTACCTATGCAATGGAAATTCGATATCTCTATCGCACTTGCTGCAGTAATTCTTATGTCCTGATGTGGTCATACTGGATTTGCAAATGTTGCAGGATAAGTATTCCCATCCGTTGTCGAGAGAAAGCCCTGTTATTTTTGCGTCAAATGCAAATATTTTTCCCTAACAAAGAGAGGTTGTTGTTGTGAGTTTACGAAATATGAAGGTAAATGAAGGTTGATAGTCAAATGCAGTTTTGCAGTAATTATCTTAAGGGTTAAATCAAAGCTAAAAAAGATGTATGAAGATAAACATATCAAATTGCATGTAAGATTTATAAAGGTGATAAGAGGAATAAGAAACAAATCGCACGACTTGAAGAACAGAGTATAAATTTTGATTTTCGAATTTTTAAAAGAACATTTAAAAAGGAAAATTATGTATTTTAGGTGAATATTATAAATTGTTGCTGCAATAAAACCTAATAAAGTTAATTTCGAAGCTGAAAATTATGGTTGTCCATGCACAATTTGGGCAAACAGTGTAAGATCGTTTATGCAGGAATACAGGCATCACCCCAGGAAAAGGGCAACTAGTCGGACAACCATACTGTTAAAAACAATTCGTTAGATAGCAGTTGAAGGAAGCGTAATGTATTGAAATATAAATTTTTTCCAATTAAGGCAGTTAGGCAGGCAGGGAGGAGTAGTGTACTTACGTCGTACACAGATGGGAGATCCGAGCTTATTATTTCTGATATGCACCTATCGGTGATTATCCCACTTGGTTTTTTAAACTGCATGTCTTCAGCTGAAAACGCAGGCAGCTTCCTTTTGCGGAAGCTGGAAAAATTGTAAAAAATAGGAGGGTTAGTAGGAGGCTGAAATAATTTATTTTCCCCCCTGTTAAATAGAGAGACATAAAATAGAGCAAATGTTTTGTTATTTATGTTTCCTATTAACATATTTTCTATTTACGTAGCAAGTAATATTGATATGCGGTTAGCAGGGTTGACCTCTTCAGTAGATCAGATCCCTCACTAATATCCAAATCGGTGTGAATAAAAGTTGCAGTAGTTGAGCTCAGGCTTGGCTTACCTGCACGTCAAAGCAGAAGCAATGTTTTTATACTAACAAATAGATATACAAAGTATAGGAGGATATGTGGATATAGGAAACATACCCCGGTAGTTCTTTACGGTCATTGATGTAAGGATAATTGTTTTAGTGGTGTCAACGATAGCGGAGTCGTCTATCAAGGCTGCTTTGTTGCCCCACAGTGTAGCAGCAATCCAGTTACCACTGAAGTTGAGATAAAATAATGGTCATCGAAGAATACTGTAGAAATTCAATGGCATGTATGGCGAGGGATGAAATAGTACAGAAGCTACAAATACCAGTTAAGATATAGGATAAGCTCACGCTTAGTAGTTACTGAACCATTCCCGACAGATTGATTTACGACATCACCAACATGGTGGAGGACCCCAATGACATCTGATTTGAGTGGTTGATTTGTAATGGAGTTGTAAATGGGTAAATGGCAGGCTAATAAGATGAAATGAAAAGAAGATGGGATGTAGCATACTTACCAGTTAAGTATTTTACGGTATCGGTCCTATTAATTATGGATTGATAGTCTGCAAATGAAAACTTATGAGCTGGTATGGTGTCATCATCGTTGTCAACTTCAGCCACGGTTGTCAAAGCAGTGAAGTCGATTTTAATGGCTTTGTTCAGCGGAAGATATCTGTCACCAGCAGGGATGATGTTGAATTCACCTATGTCGTAGAGCAACCCTTCTTTTAGCTTGCCAAGGAATAGTGGCATGAAACGGGGCCCTACAACTGCATGTATTTCTCCATCTTGAATTAAGAGAAAGCATTAGTTCCCGAATACGTATATATTTTCATTCTGGAAATGTGAACCACAAATACCGATATTCATATGAATGTACTTGAAATGATAAAACTTAATGATGATAATATATGATATATAAATATTTGCAATGAGTTAACGTGTTGCAGCTCTTGCCAATCTATGATGGTAAGCTATGCAAAAGTTAATATCATTAGTTGCTGAAACTACCATACTTTACAATCAGTATTCAATGTGAAATAAACATACAAATGAACGATTTTTACGTCAAACGCATAATGCTTTGTAGCAAAGCGTAAGCACGGTAATTATGTTCATTAGAAGCAATTTCGTACCAAGTGTTTAATAGATTATAAGCTTGTAAATTCACAATTAGACAAAGGTATGATATGTAATTTGCAGTCGCAACTGAAAACTTTTTGCGCTATTGTCAATATATGTATGTATATTTTGTACAAACAGTATTAGCAACCTACGGTTCATGGAAACAATTAAAATCAGATAGTGATAATTGATTTAAAAATATAGATAACTCGAATTAGTACATATTGTATTGGATTAAACAAATCCACATCTTATGCTGTTATCCCTAAAATAATTTGTGTTTGTAAATACTAATTAAGTTTTACAGTACATATTTAATTCCTTAATAAAGTTATGTAAATGTTTTATAGAATTGTGCACAATTATTCCCTCCCCCTAGCTATATAGGTATAGTTAAAAAACGTTTTAGTACTAACATGAAGAAAGCATACTGTTGTACAATGTTTTGTATTTCAGTGACAGCCCTTTCATAGTTTGGACAGTGAAAGCATTAATAAACCGTAAAGTCAAAGGCATAAATGTATAAGGGGAAAGAATGACAGAAGTGTTGCAAAATGACAAAATGTCGTTAACTTAATGCAGACCTGGAGAAGCTAAAAAGTTGTAATAAATGTAAATATTAAATAGAAATATACTCCTTTGTAATAAAATGGATAAAGCAGTATCGGATGTATTTGTACCAGGTGCGATTTAAAAAAATTTGTGTATTGTACATTAAGAAATGGTAGATCTTAAATTGCAGTAGTTAGTACTACCCAAATTTGCGAAGAAGAACGCCGCGAAGCATTTAATTTCATAAGAAGAAATATTATTTGCAGATTGTAGGCTACCTAATAAAACGACAAAATTACAAACATGAAGTAAAAAGACGGTAACAGCTTCACTTGGACTATGGAAATTAAGTAATATATTAGCGTACAATTTTCTGTTGGAACCAAAGCCATTAGTGCATCATTAATAAAAAAAATTAAACCTTGGTTCTCTGTGTAGTAAAAATTATTGTGAAATATAACCATTTACTTTGAAGTCCCAAGGTCATTTGTGTTTCTATATGGTTGGGTCTAACCATAATATTTTGAGAGACATAATAACAAATACAGTTGATATTCCATTTTAAACACAAGAAGTTTAAAAAATTCAATAGACATTGTAACATAAATTTGCTATCCATGAAGAATATAAGGATATGCTGAACATTCAAACATTCGGAGTAAAATATTAGAATTTACAATGTTTTAAATTTTTGATGCTTAGACAACCGTTATACAGTTGCGTTAGTTTGGTAATATTGAGCATCGAATAAAAGTGTTGTAAAACCGCTAGAATGTCATAATAAGTAGAAGAATGTGGTACAATATGTGAAACCCAAAGTGGTTAAAGCAATACAACGAAAAGAAAAACATTCAAAGCTTATGTAGATTGGTAATAAAAATTAACGAAATACTGTACAACAGTAAGTAGAGTCTTAGGGGAAAAAGGCCAAAATTAATACATTCACACACATAGACAGGCAACGTATGGAAAATAATTGAGGGTGAGAAGAGAATGTTTGCGTGCAGAACTTAAAATCTAGTAGTT
The DNA here is from genome assembly GCA_030765085.1 of Allium cepa. Taxonomy (NCBI): domain Eukaryota; kingdom Viridiplantae; phylum Streptophyta; class Magnoliopsida; order Asparagales; family Amaryllidaceae; genus Allium; species Allium cepa. The sequence goes on from CM060933.1 coordinate 38,368,397, forward strand.
AAGAATTTAGATTAAGTAAACTAAAGGGTATAGCACGTCACCAACAATTTATGTATATAAAAGTTAATTTAACAATGTAATCCTGACTTGTACGGACAGTAGTTTGTAAAACATAGAAAAGAAAATGAATATATGAAATCTAAACCTGTAAATCAAGAAGAGAACTAAAGTTAGGAGATGGTAGAGAAATAAAGTGTTGACATAAAGAGTACGCACGCAGGCGCATAACAGTGTGAAAATCTTGTTAAATGCAACAAACGTTAGCAAAAAAATGGAGGGACAAAAAAAGAGGGTAGAAAACAAACAAATTCAAAAACGTTTGTAACGCTAACCTTGTTATCTAGCAACTGCATGTTAAAACCGAAAACATCATTGCTCTTCAGGTTGATGGAGTCCCACATCCTTGCAACACGGACTCGGATTATTGCTCCAACACTGTCAACAGTCAGCGAATTTATAGATGAGTGTGTAGTTTCCATGACTGTCTGAAGAGGAGAAAATATGTTGTGATTAGCTGATTTGCGTATGAGCAAGAGATAGCCTGCAGGTTATAAAGGATTGGATTTATAATATTGGGTGTCTTTTCGTTATCTGTCGCAATAAATGTGAGGCAGTGTAAACAATTATAAAACTGATAAATTAAAGTTATCTTATAGTGTAAATGACAGGAGGTACGTAATATAAACAGACACCATTATAAATTCTAAGCACAATAACTAAGGTTAGCAATCCAGAAGTCATAGTTAAGACAGTATATTATCATATTCTAATTTGTTTTTATGGTAAAGAAGTAAATGTACCTGCTACTGCCTTGAGTGTTTTGCTATTCCTCAGTATTTGTGTAAAGGTCAATGGCATTTTATTGGTATGTATTTGAAACAACAGTTTCGTTTCCTGGATAAAGCAATAAAGAATAAAAATTAAAAACCGTTATACTTATAATGCCCATGATCTGTTCTTCCTGGTAGAAAATAAAAGTAAAAATACTTTTAAACATCTGTTTTGAACTAAAAATAAACAGATATGAAAAAATAGGGTGCGGTTTACTTAATAGTAAGTTATTGCTTCGAACATGCATTAAATCGTCGATTATTATAGGCGTATCGATGGGCAGCTGAAGAATATGAAATCCAACGTATATAGTATAGCGGTTATATGTCGTTTTGGAAAGTGAGAAATTGCCGTTACATGAAAATAATTATGTGACCAGCTTAAAACAATCATTATAGCATATCTTTTATATTTTGAACATTTTGAACAAAAATTGTTGAATCTGCACAACATATAACATGTAGATATTGATGATGAAAAGGAAAAATCCACACGCAGAGCATTACCATGTTGTTTTGCATGTAGTCATTGTAAATGTATATTAAATTTCACTAACACATAAAGATCACTCATAAACTTCAATTTGACGCAAAAGAGATTCAGAGTCAACTAAGTGGGTCCGTAGTTTTTACATCTCAATCTAACTTTTCTCTATTATAACAGACAGTACTTGCAATCAGAAGGTACAAAATTAAACTATGACTAACCTACACCTAAAGATATTCATCCTTCAGTATTGGAAAATAAACAAATCGTGTTTCGCAAACAAAATGATTGGTTGATAAAATAACGTGTACTGTAAAATTATCAAATCAAATGGCATAATAGCTCAAAAGCATAAAAATTCAAATGTGATTTTTGTAATCGGATCTGAGGCAGAAATTAATCAATAAAGAAATAAAATCTGTTTCTTATCAATATGCACTTTTTGCCCATAAGAACACCATTATATCATTGTGTTTAAAAACAACTATAAAGTAATATTAAGTATGCAAAAACTAAGATATTTCAAACCCCGTTTAGTATACATTTTACCACAGTGGCATTTTCAGTGAGGATTTTTTTTGATAATTTAACTCTATGTAAATTTTGCTAAATTTCCCATTGATCTAATGTTGAGTCAGTACACAGTGTAATGACTTATTTGTATGTCAACTAAATTCCAGCAGGAATTTGGAACAATATGTTGAATATACGATATATATTATTATTTTAAAATACTTTGTCATAATAACAGGGGGTAAAAAATTATATTTGGCAAATATAAATGTAATTGAAAATGTACCTATGAGTGAAACCGGAGGCATGTGCACTTTGCCTGTTGGAAGAAGGTTCGTTGGTGAAGTTGTGAGTGCTGAGGAAATTCAGCAAGTTTGCACTGTAACAAAAAAATAAAAACACCTAAAAAATGCGTAGGTATGTACCAAGCTCCCAAGCTTCAAATTCACACTCTTTAATGCTGACCAACAAAATCATAGCTTCAGTTTACTATCCCATAACCCTACAACAAAGCAGGGAAAAAAATTTACGGAACAATGATTTTCATGTGAAATACAATAGACAAATATGTAGCCAAAATCAGTAGAACAAATCTGCAAAGTAACAAAAACAATTTTATCCAATAATGAAGAAAAAATACAACATTGACAATTACATCCAAACTTATCAATTTGAGGAATCGAGGAGTCGATTTCAGTATAATAATAGAAGCTTCATTATTTGTTATTGCCTTGTGGTAGGAGTCAACACCTACTTAGGTTAAAAACCGATAATTTTATGCCATTAGAGGATGAAATTTTGATGCACGTGACAGCGGGTAGGAAATGTTATAACTGTGCAAGAGAACCGGAGGCGGTGAGCTATTTTGGCAGAATGCCACAACTCGGTACAAAAAACCAAGCAACCAAACTTGTAAGGCAGGTGATACTCCATAATCTTTCAGCTGATAATGGTAGCACGAAGGATATCTGTACCACGCTATGTTAGAAAAGAAAGATTTTTTCAATCACATATGTTTTTGCCCTCTATATATAGTTGTAACGATTAAATGCTACTGCAGTTGTAAATAATCCAACGAATATAAAAAAAGTCAATTATAAAAAAGAATTATAAACTCAAGCTGAAATTATTGCCCTGCAAACAATTGCATTCAATACTTCCACTGAACAACTTTATCAAGCAACGATAGTAATAAAAGTTAGTATACAGTTTAATGTAGTGAAGAATTACTTTATTGTCTTTCCTATTTCATATAGGCTCTTTCATTGTAATTGTAGATAAAGGATCTAAAAAGCGAGTCCATAAATGGACATGGTTCCACCTATCACCATCGTTTGGAAGAACACGACCTCAAACGACAGGAGAAAAAACCATTTTATTCATTAATATTTATCTTGTTAGTCTGTAATTATTATTTTAATTTGATGAACAAAAATTCATTTGAACAGTTGATGATGATGACAAACACATAAGAAACAAAAAAGTATTGTAGCTACAAAAGTACATGCAACAAATAATATTCCCTCCATATTTTAACATTTGAAAATATAATATTAATCATAAATTGACATCCTAAGATGATAAAAGCTTATAATATGCACATCATTTGATACACCGTCATAAATTTTAAAATATATTAGAAAAAACTATGATTAGTAAACCTTATACTATAACAAACAATAAATGAATAAGAGTCTACTTATGTGTATAAGTAATAATAATACTTAATTTTATTCATATATTTTAACACAAACTGTTGAACAAATAATTAAGTCTATAAGAATCAGAAATATACCATTCAATTACTGTAAACTGACATTACATGCACAATGAATCTGTAAGCCATTTATGTGGCTCTCCACTTGACAAAATATAAATTTGACCATTTAAATGAACGTGTGGCCTTCCATATAAGCATTCTTTGAAATAAGGAGCACAGTACAAAATATATAGGAAAGATTTGAAATGAACATAAATTTGCTAATTCGGTATGAGCTCAATTGTTGAGTATGCACTGCAATATTATAATATATTATAGGTGAAGGGAAGATAAATGTTTCAGCACAAGCATAAAAAAGTTTAAAACCTACGGCTCAAGTCTAATGTACTAAAATGTAATAGAAAAGTCAATATGGGGCTTAAAAGATACGAAAATCTACCCACTGACACATCAACAAATGCAAAATCTAATGAAAAAAGAAAAGAAAAATAACTGCACCTCTATTAACATGTCATTGAAACCACCTCTCTTGCTTTTGCATAGTGCAGATCAATGATATCTGAAACTATACAAATTGAATCGTTACGAATAAATCATGAAGGATAATAATAGGCCTGATAGCATCTATAAATTAGAGCGCATGATAATAACTTGCATCTTAAAATGATTACTATAAATCATGAAGCAATTGGCAGATTTCATGAAGAAACAAATTTGTATGTTTAATTTACATGTTGTGACATGACTTTTTTTAGAAAGAACATGACAACTAAGTGATTATGTCAATTTGGTACTTGGTATTTAATGCCTATACATTATACAAAGTTCAATTTGTAACTATATAGTTTGAATGGACAAAATTTTAATATAACATAGTAAGGAATTACAGAAATAATGCTTTGGAATATGAGTTCACCCAGAAATGTTGCAAACCTGCATCAGAGCATAAGCAGTTTTTTACTTCCATCTTCGCCATATCCTAACAGCCTCTAGGATATTCGTACAATGCAAAACATTGTCTAGACACATCCCCAAATATCTTACCGAATGAATTGATCAGTGGTGATGTAAATTAGATATGATGTCATGGGAGTTCGCCTACCTTTCCATCTTAATTAGCTTTTTCAAGCCATCTTCGTCTTCATTGTATGCTTTGCAAGTAAACCATGAGGCATTGCATACTGAATTATTATATTAGTGTTATGATCTGCCTACAAATTCATACCCTAATAATCTTGAATTTCAAAACACAGAAACATATGAAAAAATGATATGTAAATCAAGAGGCCCTTTTTAGCTCCTTCACTATTTTTTTTGATGATTTGAAATATACCCGTTCACTACCCTTTTTTGGGGAAGTTGGTCAACATACTTGCTATAATTGATGAAATGATTCATAAGGTATCAAATTTACTTTTCAACTGACTGTGATTCAGAGATCAAAAAATGAGGAGAAAAAACTTTACCAACAATAATGTTTTAAATTGACAAATCATAATACCTTCACTTGGTTATACTATTTTCTGTAGTAAGTGAAGGTGTATAAATACCAGGTAAAGTGTAATTAAAAATTTCTTACCTTCATTACCTATGTGTTAGAATAGTATATTTTTCATGTCTATTTTACTCTAGTGCTTTTGTATTCAAACAGAGAAGCAACAACTATGAAAAAAAGTAGAGATGTTTTTCAGAAAATCGAGTATGATTAATAGGTTACTTGAGTTTTTTTTTGTAATACATCAGTAAAAATGTAGTACTAAAAAATAAGTAGTTATTATATGAGTGGAAACAACATCCTGAAGTGAATGAAAAATAATAGAAGATGTTAGTATTACTGCAAAGAAACTGAAATAGCACAAAAGTATCGCATCAAGAGGGAAACGAAAGCAATAGCATTCTGTTGAATATAATTATGCAGAGAAGCATAGGTTGAAATTTGTACAATACTATTTATCATTTGTAAAATATTCATAGAAAAGGATAAAACTGATCTGAATACTTTCTTGTTCAGTATCGTTAGAGAATCATAATTAATAAATGAAGCAAAAAACAATGGCAGAACTATAAATAAGGAAGAATGGATAGTGAAAACCGAAGTATTGATCGATGAAAGATTAAAATATGCCAAATTATATGATTTATTTTTCAACTTCCGCATGGGAAAAAATGGTATGATGCTAAATGTGCTTAAACATTTGGTATGGTCAAACAAATTTATGCGTTTGGACAATGAACATTTTTTTTCCGTCAAATCTAGCAATATCAATTCAAGGTGATTCGATCAAATAGTTTGTATGTCTTTTTTGCTTTGTTCTATGAATCGCATTGACATATTTGGATGCATGTTATGTCGATCATTATGTTCACTGTCAGGGAGGAAAAAGACCAAGAACCTTTTACGCGAAACAAAGGAAGAACATAAAATAAAAATCATACATATCCACATTTAAGACGGTATAGACATGACGCAGTGGAAATTGTAGTGAGTGAGGGAAATTGTGTAAAAGCAGGTTAAAAATTTGCTGGCAAACGGTTAACACCAAATTAATGGGTAATAATTAAGTATTAACTGTTAGCTGGACAAATAATTTATACAGTATTATATGATTATTTTTGTAGCATACCATTAAAAATGTAATACTAAAATAAGTAGTTATTATATGATTCGAAACAACATCGTTAAGCCTATGAAAAATAGTACAAAATATTTGTATTACTGCAAAGAAACTAAAATAGCAGAAAAGCATCGCATGAAGTGGGCAACGAAAGCAATATCATCATGTTGAATGTAATTATGCAGATAAACATAAGTTGAAATTTGTACGATACTATTAGAGAAGCATAATTTATAAATAAAGAAAAAAATAATGGCAGAAATATAAATAAGGAAGAATGCAAAGTGAAAACCGAAGTATTGATCGATGAAAAGTTTAAATGCGCCAAATTATATGATTTCTTTCTCAGGTTCTGCATGGAACAAAATGGTATGATGCTAAATGTGCTGAAACATTTGGTATGGTCAAACAAATTTATGCGGTTAGACAATGAACAATTTTTTTTTCGTACAATCTATCAATATAAATTCAATCTGATTCAATCAAATAGTTTGTACGTCGTTTTTGCTCTGTTCTATGAATTGCATTGACATATTTGGATGTATGTTATGTCGATCATTATTTTCACTCTCAGGGAGGAAAAAGACCAAGAAACTTTTAAGCGAAAGAAAAGAAGAACAGAAAATAAAAATCATACATATCCACATTTTAGACGGTATAGACAGGAGACAGTGGAAATTATAGGGAGTGAGGGAAATTGTCTAAAAGTAGAAAAAAATCTGCTGACAAACTATTAACAGAAAATTAATGGGTAATAAATAAGTATGTACTGTTTGCAAATAATTTATACTGTAGGAGAAACAAATGCGGCTGTAGTTATGTTGTATATTTAAGAGATCATAGTGGAAAGAATAGTTACAAACCTTGTAATTTCAGCAGGGGCAAGGATTAAAAATATATTGCAGTGGTGGTGATCCACTACAAAGATCCATGTTGAAGATAAGTGGTAACATAAATCTTATATGTTAAGCCACTCAGCAGATAGATTGAGTAATGAAATCAATTAACTCATTAAGAAAGGAAGAAATGTAAACAATTTTTTGTGACTGGACAGAAAGTCTAATGATTTTTCAAGTAATGGTAAAATCGAGATTTCAAAAGAGTCTCCTATATCGTATCCAATGAAATGCAAAGACCAACTTGTATAAGGGGTAAGACGATCAATGTATGAAGGGAATTTGTGGGAAGAGTAGTATTGTTGCAAAAATTAAGTTGACTGGTAAACATGAACAATCTTTACAATACGGCAGAAAATATAGTGTGGTTGAGTAAATTACGTACGAAGCAATTTCTGTACATGGATTTAAAAACGGAATATTCAACTAAAACAAAGTGAAGGTAGCTACAAATCGTCAAATATTTCGTGAAATACAATATTTTCAGTATAGCCGACTTCTTCCGCTCCTTGTTGCGTAATTAGCAATTTAAGACCGCGGTGTGATGTTGTTCTTGATATAGCTACGTACAATTGACAATGGAAAAACACAGGTCGTGGCAAATACACACCGACATGATCTAAAGTCTGTCCTTGACTTTTATTAATTGTCATAGCGAAGCAAACTTTGATTGGGAATTGCAACCGACGGAGAATAAATGGCCATTTTGTATTTGCCGATGTATGGACAATTCGAGGAATGAAAACTTTATTTCCTACATAGGTCCCAGTTATAATTTCAGCTTCAACTACTTTTGCTGCCAGTTGGGTAACGATCAAACGTGTTCCATTGCAGAGGCCTATACTTTGATTTATATTTCGAAGAAGCATTATCGGAATCCCTACTTTAAGGTTGAGTTTATGGCCAGGAATACCTGAAGGGTGCAAAGTGTTCAAAAATTCAGTAGGAAACAAAAGATGTTGATCCTCAATTCCTTCAGAGGCCGGGCTTATTGTGTCTGCGCTAAGGTATGTAGTTAAAGATCCTGAAATAGTTGATGTTATGTAGCTATTAATTTCTTCCACGCAATCATTAGTTGGAGCCAAAATGCATCGTAGACGTAAATAATTTGGCTCTTTCAATCGTTTTTCTAAGTCTGGGTACGTATGATCTACTATTGCTGCAATTGGATTTGAAGCTTCTTTGATTAACAAATCTTGTGGTATCTTTATCCATGTTGGCTCAGCTCCTTGTTGCAATGCAGTGGCAGGAACTTTTCCATCACCCACAACGAGGACCCATTTTGTAAAATTCTCCAACTTTTTAATTTCAGTACATGCACCATCCGTCGACCTTAGCCGCATGTTAAGGTTTAGTTTGAAAACACGACATTTGGACCATAACAGAGATTTGTTTATGGAGGATTGGACGATTGCATTTCTCGATCCTTTTGGTATAACAGGAAGTACTTGTCTAAAATCTCCTCCCAAAAGAACAGTTTTTCCACCAAAGGTATGTTCATGTAAACAGTTGACGCCGTCGTCCATCAAGTCTCGAAGAGTGCGATCAAAAGTTTCTAAAGAATTTCTATGTACCATAGGAGCCTCATCCCAAATAATTAAATCTGATCGTATTATGAGCTTTGCAAGATTTGATTGCTTTGAAATGCCACATGTCGTGTCTTCTCCGACGTCAATTGGTATTTTAAACCTAGAATGGGCAGTTCTACCTCCTGGTAGTAGTAGAGATGCTATACCAGACGATGCAACCGCTAAAACAATTTTACCCTGTGAACGCATTGTTGTAATTATTGTATTCCATAGGAAAGTTTTTCCAGTGCCCCCACTTCCATAGACGAAGAAAAAACCTCCTGCTTTTTCGTCTACTGATGCAGAGACAACATCGAAAACATTTTGCTGCTCTACGTTTAGTTGAGACAACATCGTACTTGCTTCCTGTTGTAAAGTAGAACAATCATATCTTAGCTCCTCATCTATTAGTCTATTGTGATGTGGACGGTGTAATGATAAATTTGGCATTGGCATAAGAGGAAAGTCAGCTAAAGAACGATTGTTTAAATTAAGTATATTTTCAAGTTCTATCAAACAATAGTTCTTTAGTTCTTCTTCTGTTAAGAACAAATCTGTGTTATTTCTGATGCGACGTTGTTTCCATTGTATGTCGTCGGAGAGCATTTTCCAGTTGTTGTTCCAAAGCTCAAATGGGTTCGAAATTTCACAGAAAAGTAGCATCGTCGCAAACATTTGACGTAAGTTATTTCCAGAAGACCAGTTTTCAGCCTCTAAGAGCGCAGTATTCCATTCGTTGTCATTTTCTAACAATCCTAGAGCGACACATGCAGATTGAAAGTCTGAATATAACGTACCATTTACAGTTCGAATGTCCTCATAGGAGGTTGGGCCTTTAACAACGGTTAAAAGCATTCGTAAATAGAACCTTTCCCCAGAAGTTGGATGCGCGTAGTATATTCTGCCTATTTTATCACCTTGTTTCCTTCTTCTCCATTGCTTCTGTTTTTCGTACCATACCCAATTTGACGGAAAATCCACATATGTCAAACATCTTGCATCAACATGTAGCATATTAGTTCTCATCCATTCTGTGAACATAGTTCGTTCAATATTTCGCCTGCCTACAATTTCAGATATTCTATCATTATCGGTGAAAGTAACTGTATGCTCTCCTGGAAGATGAAAATTTAGTCTTTGTACTGACGGTTTACGATATTGAACCTCAAATTCAAAGATACGCCAGCATGCTTCAGAAGCAGACACATATCGACAATCAAGATACCTTTTGATCTCATCATGTTGATAAGTCGATATTTCTTTATTTCTAACATTTTCTTCGATGATTATTGTTGCTCTATCATGTCCCTTATTGATATATTTGAACAAATATTTAACAGATTTAGTTTTATTACATACCTCGACATTTATATGCGCATTATATTTAACCAATAAGTCAACGTTATGAGGTACAATCCAGCAACTGTCAACTGTAATTTCCGAAGATGTGCGTATGGAATGGCTATTTTTTCTCCGTTTATAAATTGGAAAACCGTCTTTGTCAAAGCTTGTATCATTTGCAAAAGATTTTGGATAATGTTTTCCACATACACTACCTTCCATACACTGTGCATGTTTATAAGCCACTCCACAGGGGCCATGAACCATGAATTGTCCAACTGCATCATAACCGATGGGATCTACGGCAGGGTCTGGCACTTCAGCGCTTACAATCCGATCAACCTGCAATGTGGTCTTTGGTTTGTCATCGGAGTGCAAAAACAGTAAGATATGAGCATGTGGTAGGCCTCTTTTTTGAAATTCTACTGTGTAGATAACTGTATAGGAAAAGAAATCGTAAAGTTAGAGATCGATCAGTACGAACATAATTGAAATGTAGATGGACAGTGCAGTGCATATATGTCTATATGCAGAAAGGCATGATGATTGTACCTGCTTTAGCTCGTCCAAAATGTCCGTTTTTAAATACATCATTGATAAATTGTTTAAGTTTTATGTGGAAGACACGGGCAATGATGTCAGGTCGATGATGAGGTTGTTGACCTGGAATTAATTCAAGCATATATCTGATTTCTGGCCACTTTGAATTACAGGTAAACGTTATAAACAAATCTGGACATCCACCCCATCGACAAATAGCTACCGCATCTTGATAATTTTGAACCATATATCTAGGACCGCCGGTGAAGCTGGAAGGTAAGATTGTTCGTTTACCAATCGATCTAGCGGACGTATCCCCTACAAGCACGGCATCTTGTAAACCTTTATAAAGGTCTGATCGTATGTTCGATTGATTATTTCTAATCCATCTCAATCTATCTTCCTCAATGCTTGTGTACGCGTCAACAATAAACTGTTGAAGCAAACGACCTCCTCTAAGTAAAGTTTGCCCTTCATTTTGTCTATTATGCAGGCGAAACGCATAGTACTCACGAATTGTTAGAAAAATTCTTTCACAATCAGAGGCAAGCTGAGCATCGCGATATTCAATACATGACCTATATCCATCTTCAGCATAAGGAAAGAGAATTGGATACTACATTGCCATGAAGCTGGGGTGCTTTTCGTTTATACGACACAGGATGCCTGTTTTCTCTTCCAACACAATATCTCTGTGGGCACCCGGTTGGCTGTCATTACCAACTATTAAAGCAGCTATCTCAGAAGAAGTGGGTAAATTATATTGCCTGCCATCATTGTTCCTTCCAGAAAGAATTCTAATGCTAACATCATGTAAAGTGCCAACTTTGAATCTATCTCTTGCCATTCTGAATACCTTAGCAAGTTCATTTGTTTCATCAAACATGTGTATTAGTTGTTCTACCAAATTTGGTCCACATCTGTAGTCTTGTTTTTGGAGTAAATGCGTAGCCTATTTTCTTTTTCATTTTCTGTGTCATAAATGTACAGATGTGCAAATTTGGGAACGCCATCAACGGGTAGCAAAGATCCGATTTTATGATGATTTTGGCCATTTAATCTAAATACATAAACTCCCTTACCATCATTAACGCTATTGTCCACATGTCCTCCCATTGATGTGAACGCAAACATAGAATTATACATTCGGATTTGTTCTCGAAAACGGGAAGCCCCTCCACCTTGTTTATAATCTAATAATTTTTTCAGCAGAGGTGGGGTTTCTTGTAACAGAGGTAAGCAAACTTTTCCACCTTGACAACAGACCGAGAAGTTTGCAGAGCTGGGGATATCATCCTTCCGATTTCTCTCCTCGAACCAAACAGTGGCACCGCAATAACGGCATGTGTTAGTAGGAGGGCCGAAATCCCATGATTTAAAGATACAACCTAAGGTATGTAAATGACGGGAATGAAAATAAGTTCACATGATCAAGTAATGGGACAACACGTTTAAAGTACCGAGGATTACCTACGTTGGTGTATGTTATTTTTTGCTAGGTTAGGGTTGGCAAGGAAAACATTTGCCAAGGGACTACAAAACCAAAGGCTGGAGTTGGATATGTCAGTGTTTGTTGTATTTTGTACGCCTCTATGCCTCATCGTGCTTGCGATTGAAGAAAAAAACTGAAGAGTGCACACTATAGTGAAGAAATTGTTAGTAAGTTAGGGGACTTCGCATTCAAACTTGGAAGGCAGGGAAAAAATATATAGGACTAGGATGAATGAAAAAATTGGTCACCATTGCTTAAATTTGTTGAATTGTAGATTTTCTTCGATTGCAACACAAAAACTCGATTACGTCGTTTCCTCCATTTACCTACAGCGACATTATGATTGGTCAAGATGTTTAATTGAACAGGAGCGTATGGATGGAAGACAAATTATTAGTTGAAACAACACTTATATCTTGAAGCAGGTAAATCGGACGCAAAGAACTTGTCGATCTACTTGTCGTTGGTTCATCCAAACTATTAGTCGTAGGAAACGTATTTAGTTGGAGAATGGGAGGTGCACCTGCAACGTGATGTTGTCAGACCAATTCAACATATTGAAATGAACAAATAGGAAGAAACAATTGGATTATGGTTTTGTAAAGCTATGCAACAGCCGACAATGGGATTATTTTGTAAAAAAAGAAAGATGGAAAATACATAACGGAAATAATGCGAAAAAAATGATTGTTTGTACGGTTTAGAAGAAAACAAATTTTTGAAAAATTTAGGAATGATTTTGAGACGGTGGGGCACATTTTATGCGGTTAGGATTTACAATGTTTAATTAGTAATTATGAGAGAGATGTGATGGAGGGGAGATAAGTGAGAAATGGTACCATTATTCTTTGAAATGGATGAATGGTTTGTTTGGTTGTTGCATCGTTCGTCAGGAACAGAGCTTAACGGATTTGAAGTAAAGGAAGGTATAGAAGCGGAGGCTGAAGATGGTGCTGAAAGCGGCGACGGAGAATAATCTTCGTCATCAGTCGATGTATGTAGATTGTACGTTCGATGATATGCAACACCAGAAACATCGGGTGTTGCAGAAGTGAATTTCTTTAGATTTGCTGCCAGCGAGTTTTTACCTGACTTATTGTATCTTCGTTTCACAGTCGAATTAGCAAGGCCCGCATCCGATGCACGCACCGGCTATTAGAAAAGAGAAGGTAGACATGTCAAGTAATATGGGTCTGTAACAGAGAAAGGGAAAATAAGGATAAACCATACTTACAGTAGACGGGGGTAAGTCTAATTGGGTAATATGTGTACTGGATGATGTTGCTTGGGGAAGAAGGCTGCTCCGGTGTAGACCACTAACACAAAGTTTGGCCGCAGGTTCAAACAACGGGGTTGAATTGTCAGAAGGAGAGGTTGTCCTGCTGATTGATTTCCTCTTTCTATTTTTGTTATCTGCCTCCATCCCCAAAATTATATCTGGTACAAACAGAAAAGTTAGGAAATCACGGTTGCCATTTTCATTATACTAAACCACTGTTGCATTAATTATGTTCCTAACGATTGGAAATGAAAAAACGGGTCTAATATATGCGCAGTTCATTCTCACATATATCCAAATGTGTCTTTACATTTACAACCTTAACTTTTGCGTGTGGTTACTGAAATATAATAAAATATAGGGAGCGGATGAGATAAAGTGATATATGTACAAAGCATGTATACAGACTGTAGATGCCTGGTTAAGTATTATGTGTTGCCTAAAGCGAAGGTTTGTAAAACAGATAAGCAAAGATTAGAAGCATGTTAGTACAATGTATTTAGGAACGAAGGAGAACTATTTGTTGGTTTACGCACGAGGAGCTTGGATGTGAAACGTTGGAGAAAATGGGACTACAAACTGTAAGTTCACAACATTTTACGTAAAGTCGCACCTCTATCAGTGGACTGGGAAACAAATGAGATATCTTGGAATATGATCACAGAAAGAAGACACCTTGCCATCATAGATTTGAGCGAGCCAATTTGTTATATGTTGTAAGTAATAAGATAACATGTGTATAAGTTCATGCATATGTCCAATAAGGAAAAAAAATACGCCTTCGGAACACAGCACGTCTTATCACCACCATCATGCTTGACAGTTTAAAATATGGATTCGAAAGAGATATGTAGTTAGACATACAGTGGAAAATGATTTCATGTGTCAGACAGATGCAGTTTTCAAAATTATGCAATTATTACAATGTGAAGAGGTAATAAGAGCAGACCACTCGTTAAGTACTATTTACTATATGCTTTACGGCGCACCAGAAATGAAGTGTTCCAAAGATCAAACAAATAAGTTTGTTACTAAAGAACATATTCATTGCAACTGATATCTCTAGCTTGTGCATACACTGGCTGGTCTCATATAAGAGGGGACTTAAGGTAGTAATGTTCCTATGGTTGTTATTAAGGGCAGCGATTTGTTTAAAGTCGTCAAAATCTGACTGAGATGCACCATAAATACAAATTGTAATATTCAAACATGATTAAAATAAGATGTTTTTTTCAAAGATATATAGTCACGTTGTTTACGCCTACGTATAAGATGAACAGTCATTGTAGTATGCATGAGATATGTATCCAAAAGACTAATGAATTTTTTTAATGTTATAATAAGTTCAGAGATGTGTTAAATAATTGGAACCATAGTTTAGCGTTGCATGTGGATATTAGTTTTATCCATTGCAAATATTAAATTTATTTACATGTACTGTAAACCGATTAGGTAAATGTATGGAGAATTTAAAAAAGAAACTAAACGTAATGATTCACAATGAAAATACAGCAACGACTACATAAATATAATAAGGTAGCAAAAAAATATACGCACACAATAGTTTACGTAAAGGCGCACCTGTATCAGTGGATTGGGAAAAAAAAAGATATCAGGGAATGTGATCATATAAAGAAGACACAATGCTAACCTACATTTTAGCGGGCCAATTTGTTATATGTTGTCAGTAATAAGATAACATATGTGTGAGTTCATCCATATGTGTAGTTAGAAAAAAAATTACTTAATCGGAACACAGCACGGCTTATCGCCACCAATATGGTTGACAGTTTAAAATATCGACTTGAAATAGAAATTTAGTTAGGCTGAAAATGGAAAATTAGTACATGCATTAGAAAAATGAAGTTTTCAAAATTTTGCAGTTATTCCAATGTGCAGAGGTAATGAGAACACACCATTGGTTAATTACTATTTACTATATCCTTTACGGTGCCCCAGAAATGAAGTATTCCAAAGATCAAACAAATAAGTGTATGCCTAAAAAATATATTCATTGCAACTGATATCTCTAGCTTGTGCATACACTGGCTGATCTCATATAAGAGGGGATTTAAGTTACTAATGTTTTTATGGTTGTTATTTAGGGCAGCGATTTGTCTAAATTCTTGAAGATCTGACCGAGGTGCATCATAAATACAAATTGTAATATTCAAACATTATTAAAATAAGATGTTTTTTGCAAAGATATATAGCCACGTTGTTTACGCCTGCGTATAAGATGAACATTCATTTTAGTATGCATGAGGTATGTATCTAAAAAACTACTGAAATATTTAATGTTATATTAAGTTCAGACATGTGTTAAATATTTGGAATCATAGATTAGCGTTGCATGTGGATATTATTTTTATCAATTGCAAATATTAAATTTATTTACATGTACTATAAAATGATTAGCTAACTGTACTACGAATTAAAAAAATAAACTAAACGTAATGATTCACAATGAATATTCACCTTATACTTTGAATTCACATACTAACACAATTCCCAGTTCCCAACAATGTCAGGACATAGAGAAACCCCACATAAGATATGTTAAAGATGTGAACTATATAATGAATAATGTCAAAAGGTATTTATACATACAAACATACATGTTGGTGTATTAATCATTGATTTGAAGTAATAAAATAGATAAATATAAGTTTGTGAAATTAATAACCACTTCAAATAAACAATATAGATTTAGGTTATCTCAAATATATAAAATAATATTCAGTAAAAATAAATGAAATATTTTGAGAAGTGTGGCTGAATTATTTTCAATAAAATTGATAATTTATATACCTATCTAGTGTTTACTGTAGTGAAAGAAGGAGATTTAACTGTAAATAGTAAAATGAAAATGTGAATTAACTGTGGCATAGTGCAGATTAAGTTGAAAACTGAAAGTAAAAAATTTAGGTTAGCTTAATATATTGACATTTAAAAATACATTTGCCATAAATGAAAAAATGTTTCTTTCAATAATTAATTGCCACTTTGAGCGATTTGGTAATTCTCAATAAGAATCATCTTAGGAGGACTTTGAGTATGACCAAACATTCTTTTTATTTTATCAACTACTTTAAATATGCAAATATGAAACAAAGAAAATTGGTAAGAGTCGGCTGATATAATCATCTCAACATAATGGAGTAGTAGAATGGATGTGTGTGTCATGTACTACTCAGTCTAATCAATTTAAAAGATTATACATTTATACAACAAACAATTATCCATGTTAAAGTAATAATACTAAAGTAAACATTATATATATATATATATATATTTCAAATACTTGTTGTTATTATGAGTATAATCAATGCTGCAACATTTGTTTTTTACATGACATTCCTTCCAATTAAAAAGCACTATTATGCAGAAAGAATAACTTATAATCAAAGTTAAGGTAAAAATGGAAGTTTAAACGCATATTGATTCATGGATGGAGCATAAACGCGGTAAATGAAAAAAGTTCCAACTATTTAAAAATATGATATACTATATATGGCTAGACATGCTTGATTTTCAATGTCAGAAGTAAAATATAATGTATAGAGATGTAGCATTCAAAGATGTAATGAATCATATAGCCAAATAAAGAAATAAAAGCAAGAATATTGCATTCTATTAGGAAACAACAAATCTCAAAATGAAATTTTGCAAATGCGAAAATTTATTTCTGCTTTTGAATAGAACTCATATTTTCATACAGAAGTCTATATTATCACAGACAAAATAACCATGAAATATCATATTTGGGATGATAACTAAAGCTGACCTTTTAAGGGTATTTAAAACTAATACATAAGGATGATACTTTTCTTTCTTATGCCCGTCCATAGTTAGTTTTTCATTGGAAATTTATTTTTCTGTTTATGAAAATTAATTAAAAGTATTCACACTGTACTTTGCGTCCATGTACTAAAATAATTTGTGATTCAAAACAATGTGTTAACGCATAGAAATCCACATGAAATATATTAAAAATATGAACTAAATAATGCATCATAAAATTACTTTAATGTAAATAAGTATGCATGCACATAAAATACATATATGCGATCACTAATTAGAAGCCATGAAATAGATAAAATGGAGTTGGTGAAATTAAGAACCACTTCAAACAGGAATATAGATTTAGGTAATCTTGAATATAAAATAACATCCTCTAAAATATAAATGAAATCATTTGAGGAGTGAGGTTAACATATTTTAACTAAAATCATATAAATGATCTACCTATCTAATGATTTCAAAAAGAAGGAAATTTAAGTGTAAATAGTCATATGAAAATGCAATTAAATTGTGGCCTAGTGCGGATTTATTCAAAAAATAAAAGCAACAAATTTAGGTTAGTTAATTATAATGGATAAAAAATACATTTACAATAAATAAGAAAAGGTTTCATGTAATAGTTTCTTATTATTTTGAGCCATTTGATAATTCTCAATAAGCATCATCCTTATAGGCCTTTTAGTGCAGACCAAACAATCGTCTTGCTCCTTAAGCTACTTTAAGTATTTAAAAATGAAATAAAATAAAATAGTTAGAACCAACATATATAATTAACTCTACATAATGGAGTAGAGGAATGGATATATTCTTATCTCATATAACTCGTTTTAATCAGTTTAAAAGGTTATCCATTTATAAAACTAACAGTTATCCATGTTAAAATAATAATGCTGAAGCAAACATTATGTATTATAAATACTTATTATTGTTGTTTATAGTATTATCCTTTTGAACTAACATGAAACATTGCTTCAATATTCACAAATAGAGATTTTACATAAAAGAATCAAACTACTAATATTAGCATAATCACAAACTTTAAACAAACAAATAATTAAAAAATACTAAAAATATTGTTATTATGCCTTTACATTTTATATGTATGATTATGATTCTTATAATTAGATATAAACCTCTTTATGTAAGATGAAATATTCTTGCAATCACAAAAGAATAAGTAATAAAATCAAGGAGATAACCATGCATCATCACCAAGCATGAACACAAAAACACTGACAAAAGCTGAAATTTTCTTACATACGATAGCTTACAATGGCTTGATTGGATACCTAATCCAAAGAAGAAAAGAATATGGCAGCACTAAAACACGTATACAAAAATAAGGATGAAAAATAAAAAAACTCTAGAGTACAAAAGCACTCTAGGCAAAGGATGGACATCATGTATAAAAAGTTCTTAGCAAAACGCTTCAAAATATGAAAAGAACAATCGACAACTTCAAGACCATTAATTTGAATTTTTGCAAGATATGGAGAGAAAACCTGAATCAAAAACATATAATTTCCACTTCGCCATATATTTCCACATTCACTGGACTCTATTTCAACTGTTTCTTAGGAAAGCAAACGGTGTTTCCATATTGAAAATTAAATTGAAAATACGTCATTGAAGACCTACTTGATATTGAAGGAAACCTTATGTTTTCTTCGCATTTATGTTTTCTACACAGTTTGAAAATGGAGAATTTGGGAATGAAATAAAGAGTTTATGAGAATCGGGATAGAGAATAGGAATTAGAAACACTGTCTGAATTGAATAACATACTGCCAGACTGAATTAAATTGAAATGAAAATTAGATTTCTCAAAGATGAAATCATAACCATTTGAAAATGGAGCATTTGGGAAAGAAAAATATTGCTGTCTGAATTAGAAATGAAGCATTTGATAATGGAGCAGCATTTAGAAAATAAGAATTCGAAATGATGTCTGAATTGAAGAATATATTGCTAGTCTGAATTTAATTGAAATGGAAATTAGATTAGAATATATATCAAAAATCAAGGGAGAAGCTATAGAAAAAGGATGTTGAATGTAAAAATGTGTTGTCTTAATCCAAAGAGCTCCAAAACATTTACGGAAAATGAAGTGTCAAATTTAATGTAGTGTGATGATATTAAGAATACAATTGAGGGGAAACATGCCAAAAAGAACTCATCAAAATTATGAGAAAAATGTATTATATTCCAAAAATTGAAATAATGAAGAAGAAGGGGTGCGTATTCGTTTCTATATATCTTACAACAGATATTAAAGAAAAACTCACAATGTAAGGAGAGAGGGTCAGACACACTTCCCCCTTTGTAGAGGATTTTGCTGGTTCACTCTCATCTGTCAGTTTTGAAATTATGGCATCTTCAACTTCGCTTTATATATACTTGATCCGATGCTTTGAATAGGGATTGAAGAAGTTGGTGGCTTTACATCGGCATAACTATCAAACAAATAAACATTAGTATGCTTGATCAGTAACTTAATTTCAACTATATATATTTATTTTCATTCAGCACATATAAAAAAGAGATTCTCATAACGCCTTTGGTAAATTCATAGTTTCGGTCTCCACTTCAATATCTAAACTGGTAAGTTCTATATCTTTAATTACCGGAATTGGGTATAGTTTAGTTCCTAGTAGTAATTGCTGACATCGATATGAATATAATTCATGTATCATCTTAGGAGGACTTTGAGTATGACCAAACATTCTTTTTATTTTATCAACTACTTTAAATATGCAAATATGAAACAAATAAAATTGGTAAGAGTCGGCTGATATAATCATCTCAACATAATGGAGTAGTAGAATGGATGTATGTGTGTCATGTACTACTTAGTCTAATCAATTTAAAAGATTATCCATTTATACAACAAACAATTATCCATGTTAAAGTAATAATACTAAAGTAAACATTATATATATATATATATATATATATATATATTACAAATATTTGTTGTTATTATGAGCATAATCAATGCTGCAACATTTGTTTTTCACATGACATTCCTTCCAATAAAAAAGCACTATTATGCAGAAAGAATAACTTATAATCTAAGTTAAGGTAAGAATGGAAGTTTAAACGCATTGATTCATGGATGGAGCATAAACGCGGTAAATGAAAAAAGTTCCAACTATTTAAAAATATGATATACTATATATGGCTAGACATGCTTGATTTTCAATGTCAGAAGTAAAATATAATGCATAGAGATGTAGCATTCAAAGATGTAATGAATCATATAGCCAATTAAAGAAATAAAAGAAAGAATATTGCATTCTATTAGAAAACAACAAAGCTCAAAATGAAATTTTGCAAATGCGAAAATTTATTTCTGCTTTTGAATAGAACTCATATTTTCATAGAGAAGTCTATATTATCACAGACAAAATAACCATGAAATATCATATTTGGGATGATAACTAAAGCTTGCTGTATTTTCATTGTGAATCATTACGTTTAGTTTCTTTTTTAAATTCTCCATACATTTACCTAATCGATTTACAGTACATGTAAATAAATTTAATATTTGCAATGGATAAAACTAATATCCACATGCAACGCTAAACTATGATTCCAATTATTTAACACATCTCTGAACTTATTATAACATTAAATATTTTCATTAGTTTTTTGGATACATATCTCATGCATACTACAATGACTGTTCATCTTATACGCAGGCGTAAACAACGTGGCTATATATCTTCGAAAAAAATATACGCACACAATAGTTTACGTAAAGGCGCACCTGTATCAGTGGATTGGGAAAAAAAAAGATATCAGGGAATGTGATCATATAAAGAAGACACAATGCTAACCTACATTTTAGCGGGCCAATTTGTTATATGTTGTCAGTAATAAGATAACATGTGTATGAGTTCATCCATATGTGTAGTTAGAAAAAAAATTACTTAATCGGAACACAGCACGGCTTATCGCCACCAATATGGTTGACAGTTTAAAATATCGACTTGAAATAGAAATTTAGTTAGGCTGAAAATGGAAAATTAGTACATGTGTTAGACAAATGAAGTTTTCAAAATTTTGCAGTTATTCCAATGTGCAGAGGTAATGAGAACACACCATTGGTTAATTACTATTTACTATCTCCTTTACGGTGCCCCAGAAATGAAGTGTTCCAAAGATCAAACAAATAAGTGTATGCCTAAAAAATATATTCATTGCAACTGATATCTCTAGCTTGTGCATACACTGGCTGATCTCATATAAGAGCGGATTTAAGTTACTAATGTTTTTATGGTTGTTATTTAGGGCAGCGATTTGTCTAAATTCTTGAAGATCTGACCGAGGTGCATCATAAATACAAATTGTAATATTCAAACATTATTAAAATAAGATGTTTTTTGCAAAGATATATAGCCACGTTGTTTACGCCTGCGTATAAGATGAACATTCATTTTAGTATGCATGAGGTATGTATAAAAAAAACTACTGAAATATTTAATGTTATATTAAGTTCAGACATGTGTTAAATATTTGGAATCATAGATTAGTGTTGCATGTGGATATTATTTTTATCAATTGCAAATATTAAATTTATTTACATGTACTATAAAATGATTAGCTAACTATATTGCGAATTAAAAAAATAAACTAAACGTAATGATTCGCAATGAAAACACAGCAAAGACTACATAAATATAATAGGGGAACAAAAAAACCACGTCTAAAGTATAACTTTATCGAATACTACATTGCTCTGTGTATGCGAACAATACAGCAGTATAGATAGGAAGTAAAAAAGAAATTAGAATGATCATTTCGTCCATAAGAAAGCAATTTAAATTGAGAATCACTGAAGCATCAACGGTATATAGGATGAAGAAAGCAAATTCGTGTTAGAACAAACAATATGTTTGAGATGCGAGCAATTGCAGGCTGTCACATGCAGGAAGCAGTAGAAAAGTAAAATGGAATCATACAGTAACTAAAGTAAAAGATAAGCAGTCTTGAGTAACTTCAATCTGGCTGGAAATTTGTGTTACACGGGGGGATCAATTTGCTCGTATATATACAAAACACTGACCTTACTTCACACAGAAGAAGAGAATGCTTTGTTGTTATGGGATGAAACAGTTAGTGACCAACCCTTATAATACTATAATCAAGCTACTGATATTGTTCTTCAATTTAAAACCATGAAACTTTATGCAAAAACTAACCACACACATACAGTCCACATTATTCTAACTGAACTGTAGAGAAAATTCCCCTTTTTTGAATAACATGTAAAGTACAATGTATAATGCGGCAGCCAAAACGACTAAAGCCAAGACGAACAAAGTTACAAAAACACAGCAGCGCCGAGAGCGTGTGAGAGCGACAAATAAATTCATTTACATAGAAGGTCAACATCGAATCTCTTATTTTCAAACATGACAGGAACACTTGCTCCACCAACGCCTCAAACAGAAAATGGTGCAACGAACAGAAGAAAGCCGAAATTAAAGTTAAATACAGCTTTGAAGGAGAGCCGATATACGGAGTCGAAAAATAATAATCAGAAAATTCGAATTGGGGAAAAGACGTACCGGAATTTTAGCTATGTGTTTGAGTTTTGGAGGGAGCGAAAAACAACTTCAAGCGACAGCGGTTCGGTAGACGTGGAGCCGAATAATCCCTTTTTCAATGGCGTCGTCATCCCTATCGTTGCTGCCGTTACCCAAAACATCCATAATAGGTGCGAAGTCGGCGACGGTTTGGGATCGGTGTTTGTTTTGGAATATTATGATAGCTGGAGAGGAAGTGAGTTAAGGATGAACCGATTTTATCTGTCTGTGTGGAGATTATAGAAGGGGGGAAAGGGAAAACCGAAAGGGGGCTGGTTGGGGGAGAATCGAACCGGAACCGGGTGTGAGAAAGGAGCAAGCACGTACGTTTTAATTATTTGCAGAGAGAAGAGAGGAACGGCAGAAGTGGAAGGGGAAAAAAAAAAGACTGTTCATTTCCAAAAATTGGTAGGGGCTTCTGTGAGCTCGAAACTGAACTCACTATTAATATAATAGTATAGATATAATGAATAGAACAAATCAGTGGATCAAACATGCTTTAATAAGTCAGATCTTTTTAGCAGGACCGTAATACTACGTTAATACCATGTTCTAATTATTAAATAAGAACAAATAAATAAATAGGAGAGGAGAGAACAAGAAAAAAATAACCATTAAAGGAAAGAAATAACCATTAAAGACCATAGTTTGTTTGAACCACCTAGTTACACAATAGTAAAATGTTATAATTATAGAAAATACGAACATAATTGGTAATAATAAACCGTGAAATCTTCCGCAGTAATTTTTTTTATGGAATATAGGAATTTAAAATTATCTCATTAAAATATGTAGATAAAATAATGTGGAAATTAGCTACAAGGGCCTCTTTAGCAAATGCAATTAGTTTCTAGGAGACACGACTGAAATAATTACTTTTAAGGACAAAATGCAAAGTAATTAGTTTCTAAGGCCTAAAAGCCTATGAAATTATGTCATTGAAAGTAATTGGACTGCCAACTTCGTCTTTAAAAGTAATTATTCTGCTGATTTTAGTATTGAAATTAATTTTGATGGATATGTGTCCTAAGAACTAATTGGACTGCAAAGTTTGTCCTTCTAGTGAAATGCCCCTAAAATAATTGTACACGGGCAAATTATGTAAAAACAAAGGTCCCTAACACTATAAGGAAAACCGGCATTTGCGTCGGCTAGAAACCGACGCCCGTCGTCGCTAGACGACGCAAGCCGTTTCTAAAAGTCGACGCTAAAGTAGACGTCACAACCAAGCATTCGAGTCGGCTTTTGCATCGGCTTCGTCACCACTTTAGTGCCGGTAAGTGACGGCAATATCCACGTGGCCCTTTTTTTTAAAATTCTGTTTGTCGTAACAAACCGATTCCAGCCGACGCCAACCTGTAACCACAATGCCGTCGCTAGCCGACGCCAACCTGAAACCAAAAGCTGTCGCTAGCCGTCGCTAGCCGACGCCAACCTGAACCCAAAAGTCGTCGCTAGTCGTTGCTAGCCGACGCAAGCCTGAGTTCATCAGTTTATATATAGCTGCTGTTTGCACCTTCAAACCACAATATAAACAATTTCCATCGAACTATAACAACATTCAATCTTCCAACGCAAGTATAAGACCAACCTCTCATCAATCAAACATAAAATTCATAATTTTCCATCAAACAACAAGTATATATCCAAAAACTCATCAATCAAACACAACGTTCACTACTTTATACATCATACTCAACAATACATATAAGTACTATCAAACAAATCATACATCGTTGTCCTACTCATTATCATACATCAAACAACAATATGTTCAACACAAAATAACACAATAAGTTCAACACAAAACAAACTTACCTACTCATCATCTTCAGACGCATCCTCTCCAGGCATTCTTCCATGCTCTGCCAGGTATGCCGCGATATGCGCATAGAGCTGCTGTGCAAAAACAGTGCTCTTCCGCCAGTCATTGATCTCCGCAACCTGCCGACGCAACAACGCTATCTCCTCCTTTGTCTGGGATCTCCTGTAAGCCCTCTGGGACGATATTGCCTGTGAAATAGTTAATAGCTAGTTATAATTTATGCATCATATCATATTAAATGTATATATTAGTTAATGAAGCAGTTTACCTCCATATTTCCATAACTATATCGCCTATTTCGCGTAGGCGGATCTATAATGGCGTCCCAAATATGGTTTGACTCTTCAATTGTCAACTCCTCACGTCCACTGGTTTGCGCCACACGTGTCCGCTCTGCCTCATATGCCTCCTACTATTATAAATAAAAGTTTGACACGAAAAAAAATAATTTACGATTTTTTAGCTATAAAATAAAGTATTATCAAACACTATCATTACGGATAAGCATGTTTACCATTACAGATTGAGATTTGGCGTCTGTCCATCTATACAAAACATTTCCTTCCTCGTCTGTCTCCTCCACCGCATGTGTGGCAGTAAACAACTCAGCCATCGTAGGCTCGCGATTGTACTTCTTAGACTAAAAATATATATATAAATAAACAATGTTACCAATATGATTAAATAATGTTACCAATTCTTTTTTCTCGAAATGTCGTACGTTTCAACTCCTTCATTCCATAGCATTTTCAACTCTTCGATCAATGGTTGTAAATAAACATCGATTCCTTGTGTTGGATCATCAGGCCCAGGGACGACGGTAGTGAGAAACGTATATGGAGTTTTCATACACATCCATGGAGGTAAATTATAAGGAGTTACAATAATAGACCATGATGAATATTTACTACCAAACTGAGAGAATGGTGCAAATTCATCCGTACATAAACCGAGTCTGACATTATGGCTTTCGGCAGCAGATGCGGGATAAGTCCTATCGAAATGTTTCAATGCTTCTCCATCGGATGGATGTATCAAAGTTCCTTCTTACGGTGTTCCCACTCTGTGCTATCGCATATGGCACGCTGTAGCAGAAGATGCATATAACCTTTGAAGTCTGAGAGTGATGGGTAAATAATGCATCCTCTTGTATGGAACTTCTTTTCCTTTTTTTTCTTGGTTTGTATCTTTCTTCGTTACATATTCTGCATTTTCTAAGCTCAACGTCATCTTTCCAATACAACAAGCAACCTTTTACACATGTATCTATCTTTTGGTACGACAGACCGAAAGCGGACATAAGTTTTTTCACTTTATAATGACCATCGCACATCAGATTATTGGGTGGCATGTGTCGTTTTGCTGCTTGTACAACTGCTGTAAATCCAGCTTCTGTAAGGTTGAATTTTGATTTCATAGTAATGTATTCGGCAGTTACTGATATTCCGGTTCCACCTTTACAACCATCCCACAACGGCCTCTTAGCAGAGTCCAATAAATCATATTATTTTTTTAGCTCCCACATTCGGTTCTCCTTCGACATTTACATCTTCATCGTCATCTTGATCAAACATTGAAAACATTAATCGTGCTGCACCTTCTACCATATTTTCTATTGGATTCGCCATAACATTATTGTCATCTAACGCTACAGGATTAGGTGTGGTTGCAAGAAGTTCTCCAAGACATCCCACAAGTAATAATTCGGCACAAAACCATTTTTATACAAATGTACTTCAACTATATATGCTTTCCAATGTTTCAAATGTTTGCACTTACTACACGGGCAACGAAGTTCTTCGTTATTACGATTATTAGATTTAGCGAATCTAATAAATTTGTGTACACCGTTACAGAAATATTTCTTTATTGAACCTTTCATACCAGTTCCAGCTTCATACATCCAACTACGTTCGAGAAAATAATCGAACATTTTTTCTGATTTGAAAATATATGTTAGAAACACAATAAAGTTTATCGTTTATTAATCCAAATAATCAATTCGATTTATTTTTTGCTTTTTGCTTATTGTTTTAACTTTGCTGGTCGACCATCCTACTTCCCATTACAAATACAATAAAGTAATTACATTTCATAAATCATATCGTTTTAAACGGTTCACTTAAGTTAAAATAAATACTTAAAATAAATATCATATCATACTATTTTAACAAATTCAAATAAATACTGCAATAAAATTTTCAATTCTTAAGTTTATTGTTTTTTACTTTGACGGTCTGTTATCCTACTTTCCATTACAAAAGCAATAACGTAATCATATTTTATAAATTATTTCAGGTTAAACGATTTTAAAAAATTTCGATAGCACTTCCCTTTTTCCCTGTATCGTACACAAATGCGTGTACACAGGGAAAAAAGAAAGTGCCATCGAAATTTTCTGAATCGTTTAAGCTGAAATGATTTATGAAATATAATTACTTATTGTGTTTGTAACTTGTCCAAATACTAGGACAAATCCAACAAATGTTGTATCAGATGAATATAGATGTTCATTCTGTGGAAAAACGAATATCCATATAACGATCATATACAACACTTGTCGGACGGGGCCAAAAATTCTCTAAGGGGTTCAAATAAGTAAAGCACAAATAAAAAATATTAATATTGAAGTGTTAGTGGTCTGTAGTGAAATAATGATTTTAAATATTAATATTGAAGTGTTAGTGGTCTGTAATGAAATATTAATATTTTATCTTTTGTTTAACTACATAATCTTTAATTAACGATTTTGTGAACAAAATAAGTAGTTAGCGCTTACAACAATATAACAAACATTCTCGTAAACTTATCAATAAACATATTATTCAATGATCATGTATTATTTTTTGGATTTTAAATTAGCCATAATTTTAAACAACAAAGTGAATAATAAATTCACTAATTATGATCACCTAATACGCAATAATCACCATTTTCAAACACATAATCAACTAATTTTCTAAATTAGGTTTACCATTCTATACCCAATTCAAATAATAAACTATGTATCATAAAGTAATAACATATATTCATCAATTCCAAACCCCTAAATCATCCAATTCTAAATCTCTAAATCATTAACTAATTTAATTTAAACCTAAATTAAACAAAGCTAATGGAAAATAGGAGTTACCGGCAAGTGTGGAGAGGTTCAAATTAGCGGTGGAAGGTTGCGACGACCTCTGGTGGCGGATAGCGGCCGCTGGCTGCGGGAAGGAGGAGAAGGATCTGAGTGAATGGAAGGAGGAAAGTGAAAAATGTTTCTCTCGGCTGGTGTCTGTATATTCGCGACCAGCGACGGCCGCATATTTTAGCCGTCGCTGGCCCCTGTCGCTATACGAGCCGATTATGGTAGTGTAATAAACTGGATGGATAAACATTATAAATATCTAAATAATCCATAATTAAAGCTAATGGACAAATCCATGGTAATACTATAAATTTGATTTTAATTAACAACGTACAAATAAAAGATCAAAATGAATTAAGTAATGCATTTACTAAGTACCATGAAGAAATTTTTGGAAATAACAATAACCATAAAATTTTAGCAGAATGGAAATTTTGGATGTTATATAGAAATTATTTTGGATGTTAAGTAGAATCATGAATATATTATTGATTTAGAAAATGAAATAAACCATTTTGTAGCAAGAGATCGTCGGTCCACTAGTTGAATGGAAATTGAGGAGAATTGAGTTGAGGAAAGACAAGAAGAAAAAGATGATAGCAGCAGAGAAGAAATTTGAGTGGAGAAGACAAGTGCACAACTTTATTATGTTCGTATATCAGTGTATCAGTTGATACATATACAACTCATATAGTAGGTCATACTATCACACCCGACCCACTTACAAACCCACACACATAACATGTTCGACAAATGATTAACACACACAAACCATACTATCTATTTCTTCGAGCAGGTAATTTGATTGGCAATGGTGGTCGTCTCGTCTCTCTTGGTTCTAATGGTTCGGCATGCCACAACTACCCCTCACTTCAATATTTGACATAGTCTCAAGGTCAAAGGTAGGAAAACAAGCTACAAGCTTCCAATAATCTTCCTAAGTGTCTTCTTCATGTGGTTGTTATTTCCACTTCAACAACACTTCTGTTTGTTAAATTTTGGTGATACAAAATCACAAATAGAAGGAAACAAATATGAAAGAATGAAAGTAGTCATGTTTGTTCATTATGGAAATTCACAAATCATTGGATTGCATTTGAATGAGATGGCAATGAAATATATGCTTGCGCGCGTTATAGAATAATATATATGCAAAAAGATTTGCATATTATTTCTTTTTTCGCAATCGCATTGCTTTGGGATTATTTTCTTCCATCTTTGGAATGAGTGAATTACTTGCTATGTTTGCGCGATTTGTTACCATTGTAATTTGCCTCCATTATCTTCTTACCATATCTTGGTAATTTGATTGATGACTCACATGAATTTACATTGGCAATATATTATGGGTAGACTTCATTGTAAACCATCTTGGTATTCAGCCTGTGATCCCCAAATGGAGTGTTTCTTTTTGTTATGCCTAATTAGGGCTTTGGTATGTAAACTCTTATCTTGTGATCTCTTGTAACTCTCTCATGTGTAATAAAATCTCTCTCCTTTGGACTGGATGTACACTACCCTGATGATAGTGGAACCAATATAAATATTGTGCATCTCTTTTTTCATTCTTTATAGTTATTTACTATTTATTTGGAGAAATAAAATAATGCTGCTAGATTAAGTGATGTTCAAATTGACAAATCTAGATCATGTTTATTGTTTTTCCGCATTTGTGCAATTTTTGTACAACACTGTTGTAGTGCCATGAGGAGTTCGAGCATGTCTCCTAGCCAATATTACTTCGGGTTCAACTATTATTTCCATCTTCACAATAGGTAAATCTTTTTGAATAGTGACATTTATTCCCACTTTTTTCTTAAGTTGAGAAACAAGAAAAACTGGATGTATAGTAGTCGTAGGAGGTAAATTCAGTTTGTATGCCACTAAGCTAATTTATAAATTTCATAGGGACCATAGGATTTTGGTGATAACTTTATAGTCTTTTGACTGCTAGTAGTTAAGTATCTATATGGTTATAATATAACAATACCCAATCTCGAATTTTAAATTCTCTTTCAGTTCTATGAGCATTGGTATTTCTAATCATCCTTCCTTTAGCCTTGGCAATATTATCCTTAATTGGTTGTAATGCATTGTCCTTTGCAAAAAGTTCCTCTTCAACATCCTGAGGTTTAGCTGACTTAGGCACATAAAATAGTAAAGTAGTGGGTGTACTTCCATAGAATGTTTCATATGGTGTTGTTTGAATAGGCAGTTTCCATGTTGTATTATACCAAAATTCAACAAGAATTAACCATTTGACCCATTTTTGAGGTTTATGGTTACAAAAACATCTCAAATAGCACTATAATGCCTTGTTAGTTATTTCTGTTTGGCCATCTGATTGGGGATGGTAGGATGAACTCATGGCTAGGATACAACCTTGAAGTTTGAATTGTTCAGTCCAAAAACTGCTAGTGAAAATTGAATCTCTATCACTTATTGTTAAATTTGAAAGATTCAAATCTATTTCAAATATTAAAAGGAAGAAGATATTAATTGATTCCTACAATCAATCAAATATTGGAAACAAATAGTAAAGATACTCAATTAATAACAAAAGATATATTAATTAATTTTAGGAATCAATCAAATAAGGATATACGTGGAAACAAATACCAATATGCTAAATTTGTGTTTAAAATCAAATCAAGTAAATCAGGAAAGATTTCGTCCTTAACTCCAAGGCTTTCATCATCGCGCGCGTGCATACACACAAAATGGATATATATATATATATATATATATATATATATATATATAAAGATATTTATTCATCTTTTCAACACAAGACGATAAGAGAATTCTCCACCAAATATCTTTAATTAGATCCCTATTTCTGTATCTATTTTAGGGTATGTGAAATTTATTGAGTGATTTGTACTCTTTTCATATTTTACATCCACTTGACGTGAAGAAATAACAAAGGTTGCTGGATCCGAGGATGTAAGCATAGCCGAAGCTCGTTATGTCGGTGTGTTCTTTTCTTTCTATCTTTTATCTTTAATTTATGCTCTTTTTTTTCTTTGTTGGATTGAAATTGTTGAGATTATACACAGACTAGATATTAGGTGTTCTGCTTTCATTGTCCAAAACTCTAATTTTTCACCACGGTTTATTATCAAAGCTTGTTGGCTTGTTTGAAGGCTATTTCGGCTATGTCTAATTCTTTAAAGAATAGCATTAATAGAAGCTCTAAAAATTATGGAGTTGCTAGATGTGATGGAAAGAGATATTTTGGCACATGAAAGATGAAGATGGAAGTGGTGTTGAAGAAAGAGATGGCTTTTAAGGTTGTTTCAGATCCATAGAAACTGCAGAAATTAGTGCCTGAAGAGAATGAAGAATTGGAAGAGGATGCTCTTACTACCATCCATCTTATCCTTTCTGATGAAGAACTTAGAGAGTTTTTTCATGTGAAAACTTCTAAGGAATTATGAAATGCTCTTTTAAAAAATTCTATAACAAGTCTCTCACTGACTGCATCATCTTACAACAACAGCTTTACTCGTTCAAGGTGAATCTTAGAACCGATGTTTTAACTCATATGGTTGCCCTAAACACACTTGTTATGAATTTTTGCGCGGTTGAAGTAAAAACTGAGGATGAAGAGCAAGCTTTCATTCTTTTATGTTCTTTACCTTGGAGTATAACATTTTTGTTAACACCATGATCTATGGGTGCTCTTCTATTTGCTTGGAGGATGTGAAGACAAATTTTTATAACGAGATATTGAGGGGAAAGTTAGTAAACTTGAGCATGAAGAATGATTCCGAATGCCTTGTTATGAAAATGGGAAGAAGTGAGATTAGACCCAAATATGGTGGAGATAGAGCCAAGTCAAGATCTCAGTCAAGGGGAGCTCCGAAGGGAGTTTTTCATTATTATAGAAGGCATGAACATTATATTGCAAGATATCCTAAGTTGAAGAATAAATCAAAGCCGTTACCCGAAAGGCTTCGGCTTCTACAACAGAGATATCAGATTTAGAGATTGATCCTGACATTTTTACAACTTTTGCCTCTTCTATTAAGAGTACTATTTTAATTATTGACTTTGGAGCATCCTATCATATGATACCTGATAGAAACTCTTTTTTCACTTATCGTCGGTTTGATGGAAGAGAGGTTCTTATGGTAAATAATGCTACTTGTCGCATGATTCGTATTGGAACTATGAAGGTCAGGATGTTTGGTGGTGTTGTTCGCAATTGTGTGATGTCAAGTATGTGCCTGATTTGAGGCATAGTTTAATCTCCGTTGGAGCGTTGTGCAATCTTGGCGTAAAATGTGTAACAGAAAAGAATTCATTGAAAATTACAAATGTCTCATTGATAGTAATGAAAGTGGTAAAAGATGGAAATCAATATGTGCTGAAGGGTACCACCGTTGTTGCAAAGTCTTCTTTGGTTGTTGATACTGTTGATTTCAATTCTACCAGATTGTGGCATTTCGTATGGGTCACATTGGAGAACGTAGTTCGAAAGTATTGAGAAAGCGAGGTTTGACTGACAATATTCATCATTCAAAACTTGGCTTTCATGAGGGATGCATACTTAGAAAGCGATAAAGGTTTCTTTCGGCATTGCAGAGCATAAGTCCAAAGATGTTTTGGAGTATGTTCACATTGATGTTTAGAGCTCTGCACCATGCCTATCTTTTGGAGGGGCCAGGTATTTTGTTTCATTTGTTGATGATATTTTAGAAAGGTATGGGTTTACTATATGAATTCCAAGAACAAAACTTTTGATAAGCTTCATAGTTGGAAATCTCTTGTTGAGAAGCAGTCTGGAAAGAATGTGAAGATTCTTCATTCAGATAATACTAGTAAATTCACTTTTTAAAAATTCGTCAAATTTTGTGAGTCCGAGGACATCAAAAGGCACTACACTATAGTAGGGGACTCTCAGTCAAATGGGGTTGTAGAGAGGAGATGAATCAGACATTGTTAGAAAGAACTCGTTGCTTCCGTTTGACTGCTGGATTAAAGAAGAGATTTTGGACAGAAGCATTATCTACGTTGCTTTCCTCATAAACTGTACACCTTTTACCGCCATAGAAATGAAGATTCCTGAATAACTATGGAAGGCAGAGCCTGTTTCACATTCCTTTCTCTAAGTGTTTGGTTGTCCAGCTTATGTGCATGTGAGTAAAGGGAAGTTGGATCCAAGATCACGCAAGTGTACTTTCTTGGCTGTAAGAGATGAGTTAAGGGTTATAGATTGTGATGTCCTACTAACCAGAAGATTGCTACTAGCAGGCATGTTACATTTATTGAAAAGGCTTTGTTCAAGGTGGAGCCTTCTTCTTCAGTTAATCATGATGTTGAGAGGACAAATTTAGAGTACTAGACATAAAGTAGATCATCGAACTTCCATACAAATAAAAATGGTGTTTTCGATGACATCATGGTTGAAGAGGAGAGGAAAAAGGTTCAATCTCAGGGTGCAGCTCAAATTCAAACTCAACCAATCAGAGATTGGAAAAGACCTAGATGGCTTGATGATTTTGTGGGATTGAGCATTGAAGACATTGAATTTGATGACATGGCATCCTATGCATTAAGCATGGTTCATGATGAGCCTAGAGACTATAGAGATTCTATTAGTTCAGTTGATAGTTCCAGTTGGTTAGTAGCCATGGAAGAGGAAATTAGGTCTTTACACAAAAATCACACTTGAAATTTAGTGCCACTTCCTTACGACAGGAGAGCAATCGGTGTAAGTGGATCTATAGGGTGAAAGAAGATGATAATGGTGACTTGAGGTATAAGGCGAGATTAGTGGCAAAGGATTATGTTCAGAGGAAATGTGTGGAGTTCCATGATATTTTTTCTCTAGTCATCAGACTCACTTTCATTCGCATTTTTTGGCATTGGTTACCTACTTCGATATGGAGTTCGAACAATTAGAAGACAAGATAGAATTCTTGCATAGTGACCATGAAGAGGACAATACCTACACCAGCCAGAGGGGTTCATTGACAATAGCAGGCCCAGTTATGTTTGTAAGCTTAACAAATCTCTTTATGGTTTAAAAAGTCTCATAAATAGTGGTATAAAAAATTTGATAAGTTTATGATCTCACATGGTTACTCTAGAAGTTTTAAGGACCAATGCGTCTATTTTAAGAAGTGTAATGAAGATATCATCTATTTGTTGCTTTATGTTGATGATATGTTGATAGCTTCCAAGAGCATGACTAGAATTTCAGAGTTGAAGACGGAGCTTTGCAAGGAGTTTGACATGAAAGAATTGGAAAAGGCAAAGAGAATTTTGGGGATGGAGATTCAAAAGGATTGAAAGCAAAGAGTTTTAAGGCTCACTCAAACTCGGTATATCGAAAAAGTCCTACCTCGATTTAGTATAGAGAAAGCTAAACCGGTGGCTACTTCGTTAGGCTCTCAATTTCAAGTATCCAGGTGTTTATGTTCCATAGACAAAAGGGATATGGCTAATATTCCTTACGCTAGTGTAATTGGAAGCCTTATGTGTGCTATGATACGCATAAGGCCTGATTTAGCTCATGCAGTTAGTGTTGTTAGCATATATATGCCTAACCCAAGCATGAAACATTGGCAAGCAATAAAGTGGATTCTACGATATTTGAGAGGCACTTGTGATGTTGGCTTGTTGTTTGGAGGCAGCGATATAACTTTAAGGGTTATTATGATTCAGATTATGTTGGGGATAGATATGGTAGGAAATCGATTTAGGCTATGCTTTTATGCTTGGCATAAGCCCAATTTCTTAAAGATCCAAGGTACAATTCATTGTAGCTTTATCAACTACAGAGGCGGAGCTTATTTCTGTTGTAGAAGCGACCAACGAAGGATTGTTATTTGTTGCATCTTTTCGAGGATTTATCAATGATGCAGAAGATGATGGAGTTGTTTTCAGATAACCAGAGCGTCATTTATCTTGTTGAGAATCAAATATACAGCTAATGGACAAAGTACGTTGATGTTAGAAGTTTCTAACTCATGCTTAAAGAAGAGAGAAATAAGATAAAGCTACCAATGATACACACAAAGGACAATGCAGTTAATATGTTAACAAAGTTGGTTCCAAAGGACAAGTTTGAGCATTGCTCAAACATGATTAGTGTGGTACGAGCTACCTAGTGTCATGGGGCACTGACCCAACAACCAGTTTTGTTGATTGATATTTAAATCGATGTGGAGTGTTAAATTTGGAAAATTTAAATCTAATCCATATAATAAAAGGAAAATGATATTAATTGGTTCCCGCAATCAATCAAATATGGAAAACAAATTGAAATATAATCAATTAATATCAAAAGATATATTAATTGATTTGAGAAATCAATCAAATATGGATATATGGAAATAGATACCAATATGCTAAATTTGTGTTGAAATCAAATTAAATAAATCCAGGAAGATTTCATCCTTATCTCCAAGGCAGTCTTCATCCTCGCACATATATATATGAAGACATTTGTTCATCTTTTCAACACAAGGCGACAAGAGAGTTCTCCACCAAATATCTTTAATAAAATCTCTTTTTCTATATCTGTTTTAAGATGAGTGATATTTATTGAGTGATCCATACTCTTCACATATTGTACTACCTCTTGAAGTGAAGAAATAATAAAAGTCGTCGGATCCAAGGACGTCGGCATAGCCGAACCTTGTCATATCGATGTGTTTTTTGCTTTCCATCTTTTATCTGTAATTTGTGCTCATTGATTTTTCATTTTATTATTTGCTGGTTGGAATTGTTGAGATTGTCCACAGACTAGATTAATGGGTGTTCTACTATCCAAAACCCTAATTTTTCATTATAGTTACAATTGATTTTGCTATGCCATATAGCTTATAGACCCATTTAGAAATATTTTTGCTACTAGCTATGCAGTGTAAATGTGAGACAATGGAAAAAAAGTGCATATTTGGCTAATCTATTAACTACCACAAATATGACTATAAATATATTGCATTTAGGCAATCCAATTATAATCCATGCTGATATCTTCCCAAACTCTTTCTGGAGTTGGTAATGGCTGCAATAGGCCTAAATATCAAACATTTTCTAACTTCTTTCTTTGACATGTATCATAAGATTTAACAAATTGCTATACATCATGTTTTGACCTTGCCAAAAAACTTGCTTCAGATTCTTTAAAGTTCTCTCTATCCCAAAATGACCAGTCAAAGGAGTAAAATGATATTCATGTAATAGAAGTTGTTTCAATTTATCATCTTCTGGACTAATGATAATTTTTCCTTTATAAAAAAAATAATCCATCAAACGATGGAACTTTTTGCATCTAATTTACACTCTGTAACTTGCTGTGCAGGCCCAAAAAATAAGGATCTGAAGAAATTCTATTTTTTACTTCCAATAACCAATCGCATTGCACTGTAGAAATTGTCTGTAGTTGTAATGTAGATGGAGTTTGAGTTTCAGCTTGCAATGTATTACCTTCCTTCCTTCTAGATAAACTATCAGCAACTATATTCTCCCTGCCAGCTTTGTACTCTATGGTATAATCAAACCCGTGCAACTTAACAAGCCATTTACTTTGAATTCGCGAATGAAGTTTTTGTTCCAAAAGAAATTTGACACTTTTATGATCATTCTTTATGATAATTTTTTTTCCAAAAAGATATTATGACGATTTCTTTATTGCTAACATAAGAGTTAATAATTCGTTCTCATATGTTGACAAAAAAGTACCTTTTCCTTTTAATGCTTGACTGATATATGCAATTGGTTTGGAATGCTGCAGAAGTACATCTCCAATTCCTATACTATATACATTACACTCCACCACAAAGTCTTGAGAAAAATTAGGCACAGCAAGTATGGGTGGAGAAATTAAGCATTGTTTTAATGTATTAAATGTTCATTGAGCTTCTTCATCCCATGTAAATAAATTCTTTTTCAATAGGTTGGTTTATGATTTAGCAATTAACCCATATTTTTGACAAACCTTCAATAGTAGCCTAAGAGACCTGAAAAACCCCTTAATGCTTTTAAACTTCTAGCAATTGACCAAGACTAAATTGGTAGCCTTATCAAGGTCTACTACAATTCCTTCTTGATACAATTCCTTCCTAAGATACCACATGTCCCAAATATGCTACTTCGGTTTTTCCAAATTGACATTTTGAAAGTTTAACAACCATTTTATTGTCCTTTAAGATCTGCAATATAAGTGAACTGTGAAGTAAGTGATCATGCCAAGTCTTACTATAAACCAATATATCATCAAAAAAGACTAATAAGAATTTGCCGAGATAAGGTTTGAAAATAGAATTCATCAAGGCTTGAAATGTTGATGGTGCATTTGTAAGACCAAATGGCATCACCAAAAATTAAATAATTGCCCTTATGGGTTCTAAAAACAATTTTGTGAATGTCTTCCTCAGGCATTCTGATTTGACGGTAGCCAGACTTGAGGTCAAGTTTAGAGAATAATTTTGAACAAACCAATTCATCTAGCAGCTCATCAGTCAGTGGTATAGGGAATTTATCCTTGACCGTTGTCTTGTTAAGTTCCTTTTAATCAATGCACATCCTTCATGAACCATCGGATTTTTTTACCATCACTGTTGAGGCAGCATATGAACTGAAGCTTGGTCTAATTACTCTAGTTTGTAACATGTCTTAAATCATCTTCTACATTTTATTTTTTAAATGAAAAGAATGTATATATTGCCCGAGATGAATAGGTTTTGCATTTGGTAATAAGGGAGTCTCACGATCACACTGTCTTAATGGAGGTAATGAGGAAAGTAGTGAAAATATAGAGAAATTGTTGAAGGCCAATTGTAAGTCAGGTGGAATTGAGAGTTGAGTGGAGGTGGAATTTTTATGAAGGAATTTTATGGATGAGGTTGTAAAGGGGATTATTCCATTTGAATCATGTAACACATGTTTTGGCTATTCATATCTCTGCTAATTGTACAAGTAGAAAGAATTTGAGTTTCCCTAGACTGGTTGCCTTACCAAACTACCATATGGCCTTGTAGAAATTTTTTAACTTGAAGTCTTTTTGAAAGTAATATCATCAATTTCTTACATCCATTGAACTTCCAAAACTACTTGACAACCCCCTAAAGGAAGAAGAAGTAAATCTGCTCGAATTAATTTTCCTTGACACTTAATTTCAATATCAGCACACATGCCATTCTTAATAATCTGTATCCACTGGCAATATAAACTTCAAATGATTTAGTATGATCAATGTGCAATATCAGATTCTTTACTAACTCGGTATTAAACAAATTATGCGTAGAACCTAAATTAATGAGTATATTA
Organism: Allium cepa; assembly: GCA_030765085.1. Classification (NCBI taxonomy): domain Eukaryota; kingdom Viridiplantae; phylum Streptophyta; class Magnoliopsida; order Asparagales; family Amaryllidaceae; genus Allium; species Allium cepa. The sequence continues at coordinate 38,406,315 of CM060933.1, forward strand.
ATGACTTGACCATTAATGCTTCCTTGAAGTCTAATTGTGTTATTTGCAGCTACACCACACATTGCTTTTAGAGAAATAGAAGGTCAATTATCCTCAACTGGAGGCTCTAGTTGCCGGTTACTATCATTACCCATACATTCATTTTCTATTATAATTGAATACCCATCTTGTAGTATGCCTTATTGAACAAATAACGCTTATTTTAACACTTACGATGAGGATGCCATTTTTCATTACATGTTTAACATAATTCTTGACTTCTCCTTCTTATGGTTTCACATGCGGTTAATTTCTTTGGTTGTAGAGAGGTTGTATTTTTGGAATTAGAATCTAACACATGATTAAATGTGGTTTGTTTTGGCTAAGGAGTTGATGAAGTCTACTGTTGAACGGAATGGAATTCAGAAGGGAAATGGTATGGTTGCTTCATTGGTTTTGTCAATACATTAAGCTTTTCTTCACTAATTTTTGTTAAGGCAAATTGCATTGCTTAAACATTTTGGTTGAGAGAATAATGGTTCATACTTAATTTCATCCTTCAACCCTCCCACAAATCTATCTAAAACATATTTAGATGGTAATTTTTTTAATAGACTGAGAATTTGTTCAAATTTACTCAAGTATTCTCTTATGTAACATATTGTTTAATTATTGATAAAGCTTCAAATGGTCTCTGAAAATCAGCAATGCTAAATCTAGTAAAGATCCCTTCTTTGAAAACCTCCCAATTATAATAGTTATCAACAATAATAGAAAGCCAATGAAACCATTGTAATGCTTCATTTCAAAAATGAAATGAACAAATTTGCACCTTCTCACTATCAGGTATATGATAATAGCTAAATATTAATCCTTCTCACTATCAGGTATATGATAATAGCTAAATATTAATTCAGTTTGTTTAATCCAAGCCGAAACGTCAATAGATCCATCACAGACAGGAAATTCAAGCTTATTAGAATTGTGATGCAGAAATGAAGATAAAGTACGTAATGATGAATGAGAATTATGATTCTTACATAAATCGGTATCAAAATTTTGAGGTATAGATCCAATTCTATTATTAGGAGCCGATCCTAAATACTAGGAGAAGAATTAATTGGACAAGGAGGAATTTGTCGATCTGGATTTAAAGGAACCTCATTAGCAATTTTTTATGGTTGATTGTTTTTCAAATCTTTCAACTCTTGAAAAATAAGTTGCAATGAACTCTGAATTTCCTCATTTGATTAACTAAGTGCTATTGGTAGTGATTTGGGAAGCAAATTGTAAATTTAATAATTCTTTCTTCTGTAATTGAGCATCTAGCTTGCTAAGAGTGTCATGAACATTCAAAGCATGATTAGCCTCATCAGAACTATGCTTAATTTAGACAGGATCGGTTTGAGGCTCTGATACCACTTGTGAAAAGAGATTGTTAGTTCTCTTTGTTTAGGCATAGTTGAATAGAAATTGAGAATAATTGAGTTGAGGAAAGACAAGAAGAAGATGATGATAGCAGTGGAGAAGATAAGTGCACAACTTTATTATGTTCTCATATCAGTGTATTAGTTTATAAATATACAACTCACGCACCAATCCATATAATCACACACGTCCCTCTTACATGCTCACACACATAACATGTTCGACATAATGATTAACACGCACACCACACTTACTATTTTTTCAAACAGGTAACTTAATCGACAATGGTGGCCGCCTCTATTGGTTCTGATGGTCTAGCATGTCACACATTTTTGGAGGAGATGATTTTTAAATTAAAATGAATGATATGTCTAGTTATAAATTTTCCATCATCTATTTCCTATGTTGTTTTATAAATTCTACTGTCATGTTTTGAAATTTGATTTAATAAATCTTGGTTAATTAAATTCAAATTCTGAATATATTTCCTATACCGTTCATTCTCTAAGTACGATAAATCATTTTACATTTAGAAAAGCCTTTGAGTTAAACTGATATTATGACCATATTTTTTCTATTGTTTACAAATGGATGTTAAGTGGAAACAACTTATGTTTTTGTGTTATTAACCAATCATACTAATATTATGATGTATCACACTATTCACAAGTATGTTGTCATTAATGTATGATGTATCATGATGAATCATGATGAATATATTGTCAGGTTACATTAGTCTTTTTTGTGCTTGAAACTTTGAAGATGTGAACTTTAAACAATAGATGAATGAAATTACGTAGTGATGATGGAATTTACTGGTAATGAAAATGCAAAATGCAGGGCAGATAGACCCAATGTCGCCAATGAGAACAATGAAGCAATGACAGACACAATGGACCGCATGTTCGAAGATGCATTAACGTTTCCAGGTTCAACAACCCGTGTAACCCGTATCGAATCAAGGCTCCATAAGACATGTTGGAAGATGATAAAGAAGTGAAAAAGTGGTTTGACATGCCTGGACTATCGAAGGATGAGGTCAAAGTATCCGTAGAAGGTGATTTGTTGATGATAAAAGGAGAGAACAGACTGGAGAAAGAAGAAGGGAATGACTCATAGTGAAGATCAAGGAGTTCCAGTAACTATAGTATGAGGTCGGTGTTTCCTGACAACTATGAGAAGGATAAGGTGAAGGCCGAGTTAAAAAATGGATTTTTGCTGGTTACAGTTCCCAGGAAGGAGGTTGAACGTAATGTTAAGTATCTGACATTCAGTAAATAGTGCGTTTTACGTTCAATTTAAAGTGTACTGTCATTGTATTTTAATTTAATGGAAATCTAATTGTTTATGAAGCTACCATGAACACGTTGGTTCCACGTTAAATGCAGTAATAGTTTTAAGAAGCAAACTTCACGCAGCTGGTAAAGACACATATAAACCCCAACATTACACCGAAAAATACGACAAACATTTTGTGCTCGAGATGCCAAGATCAAAAGCACCAGCCTATAGATTATAAGCAAAATGGACCACCATCCTCAGGAGACCACCAGGGAAAGATGACCACCAGAAATCACTAGTAACCCAACATAGAAAATACCAAGATCGAAGCCTTATGCAAGAATAACTCAAACCTGGATGCATTTGACACATTATATAAAATTTAAATTGAAAAAGAAATGATGAGAAATTTATAGTATAGAATTTTTTTAAAATTTTCTATTTCAAACAGTAGAAGTCTTTGTTTATTGAAATTTTGGTAACATAACATCGTGAGTCAATGTCCTTAGAACAACTCAGGGCTGGACTGACGAGTGTTCGGTCCTGTATTAAGATGGAAGCCCAATAGAAAGACGTCTATTTAATAGATGTTTAATGTTGAAAGCCTAACAGTCAAATGTTAAATAAGCATCCAATTGTTAGATGGTTATTTAATAAGTGCTTAAGCATTAAACACATATTAAATAGATGGATGATGCTGGACGTAGATAAAACGCTCGTCTGGTATATTTTGCTCATAACTTTCTCTTTTAATATTGATTTTTATTCAAAAAATCATTGAAATGCAGCCGCGCGTCATTAAAATTACAAGGCGTACCACATGAATACGGTCAGAGGAGCAGTTAGCCCCTATCCCCACGCGTCATAAAATTCACGTTGCCCCTAGACCTAAGACGATGATTTAAGATTTACGGATCTTGCACGAGCAACCGAAGGGATAAACGCATTGTGGACAACTCTGGATATAGTTGAGATATAATTATATACATAAAATAACGGTTAGTACATCAATGTTACATAAATCATATATAAATCATGAACGGTTGTTTATTATATAAGCCTAATATATACCCAGTACATTATTCAATGTTAGGTTGATCGTATATTAATCATGAACTATTGTTTATCATATAGACTCAATATATACTCAGGATATTAGTCAACATTATATTAATCGTACATATATCATAAACTACTTCTTTTATAAATCCAGTATGTCAGTTGTCGGGGTAATTGATTCAAGTGTATAGTACACTACTACGATATACTCCCTCAAGCTCTAATAGATAGGTTGTAGGCTAGTCCTTTTGCTTTTTGCCTACAGATTCGAAATCCTCGGTGATTTGATCTTTCATTCATATCCACCACAGTTGAGATATGGTGGCCTATCATACAAACTTTTCATTTTTTAGATTTTGAGCTCGGTATTAATCCCGTCGATTTCTATATGTTGACTGGAATTGGGATACGAGGCTCGAATATGATACTATTTTCTTTTAGTCACACATACAAGACTCTTGGGTTATTCATCCTATATCTACCCTGTCATCCACATACACTTCCATTGTTTTTTCAATCTGATATTTAAACATCCTGTTGACTAAGCAATGATAAGTCACGCCCGCATTTTTTAATCCAAACGTCATTACTACATAGCAGTACAATCCAACATCGGTAATGAAACTAGTGTGCTCCTGATCGGGAATATGCATCGGGATTTGATTATATCCCTAGTACGAATCCATAAAAGATAGTTATTCATGTCCCGTGGTTGAATCCACCAGCTGGTCAATCCTAGAAAGGGAAAAACTGTCTTATTGTGAGAAAGTGATATCGGGGGAGATCCTAGGCGAGAAACCAGAGATTTAAAACCATGCTTTTAACACACGAAAAATCCTCGTTGTATTAAATTGTATTGAACACTTGATCTTGCACTCTGATTTACTTCCTCGTTTTCTGTGAAATATATTCATCGAGTAAAACATTTTCATTGAGATTTCGTATAACACGAACGCAACCGTTCACTATATAACCTTTTGTATGTTCTCAAATATAGATCAAATATCCATATTTTTATATCGCTTTAGGGTTTAAAACTCATAGAAGACAAGAAACAATCCCGAGGAAATAAACAATTAAGTGATCGGGTACGAACATATTTAGTAGTTATATAATTCAGCTCTTGCATGGGTCTTAAATCGGAAAAGATGAAGTGAGAAGAACTATACGTAAATCCTTTTATATCAAGGGGGAATCATTGGGCTAATAAATTCAAATATTCAAATCATGCCAAATCCCATTAAAAACCTAAAACTTATTTCATTCGTATCTCCTTCGTATGAGCACAAAATATAACAAATAAACAAATGGTGCAAATTAGAAAAACATACCAGTCGTAATGATGCAAGCTCCATCATCAAATTCCAAAGTTGAAAATATGATCATTTTGCTCCTTCAATATTTAAATTACCGATAAAAGTCTAATATTATTGATTATTAAAATGCGGGGTATTACAACATCTATTAACTATAGTACAAAATTACTAAAAGTGGTATAGTCCCAAGCCCTAAGAGAATGATCTATTTAAATAGAAATTTATTTTCTTGGGAAATACATTAAGAATGTGCGCATAGAATTACAACAACGCGTTTACACTAAAGTCGTGGAAATTCCTAATAATTTTGATACATTGGAAGAACTTCAAGGTTTTTTTAGGATTATTTGAATTATGGAAGAAAATTTATAGCAAATTATGGTAGAACTTGAAGAATCTTCCAACGTTAAAAATATACAAAAAAGGCTTAATGAGGAATGAGCCAAATATAAACAACTCAATGTCAAACAACCTAGAAGAAGGAATATGGATAAACTTTGTATTTCGTTACAAGATAAAGAAAAGAAAATAAATAAGATAAAATGTCTTGTAAAATTTCAAAAAATTCTTTATTTTCCTCTTGAAAATTAATTAGTTACACCGCAAACTGACGCTTTTATCAATTTTTGAAAAGGAGTATTATTGAAAAACAAAAGGAGAGAATAACTTATGCATTTAGAAAGCTTGACAAAACCTAGATTAAATATGCTACTTATAAAAAAGAATTACTTGCTATCAAATCAGCAATCAAAAGTCCGTGAATATATTTGTTGCACAAACACTTTTTAATCGAGAATGATAACAAATCTGCAAATTTGAAAAGGAAAACTAAACTTTTTTCAAAAGAAAATCTTGGAAAAAATTATTTAACAATGTATTTAGAAATATATAGTATGATGTTATGTACATTCCAGGTTACACTAATATTGCTATTGATCTTCCTACAAATGAAGAAGATATCAAAAGATTTAGGGAAATTTTAGAAGAAAAAAAGAAAAGTCATGAAGATTTTCAATAAGGTAACTCTTTCAAACAAAAATAATCATGTCTATACAGATCCTTCTTCATTTTTTCTCATTTTAAAAAATAAAGTTATAAAGGCTCGAGATCTTAAGAAAGCCCAACAGACTACTATAGCTCGAGCGCAACAACCAAACAAACACCAACCCAATAGATCAGAGTGTTTCAATTGACCCAAAAGGACAAATTAGTTCCAATAAAAAAAGAAAATATATTGCTTCTTGTGGAGTACGTAAACCGTAAACCATACGCCACTATAGTGATAATGTTATTTGTCTAGTGTACTAAAACAGATAGAACGTTACAATAAACTCGTCGCACAAGTTTATTAATTAGAATTCCACTACGCTGGAATTCTGTATTAGATAAATGTAACAATAAGTTACGTTTGTAAATAAATTACAACAACAACGTTATACTATTGTAAGAAATAGTACAACTTATAAACGTGAAAGATTACAGTGAATCTAACCAGTATATAAAGGAAATTTGGTCTGAGGCTTGTCGTAACAATTTCCTTAAGAATTTTATTTCAAAACTTTCCCAAGATACAACAGACGTATTCTGCTCGAGACCGTAATGAGTATATCACTCTGTGATTTAGAGTATGGCAGTAGAAGTGAAGAAGAAGATTCGGATTCTGAAAAAATAAGTAAGGAAAGTGATCAGGTTTCCTTCTTATTTATAGTTGGTCCGTATCTCTTCCGAACGGTCGTGTCTGCACCCGTTCGCTCAAACAGTTGCGTCTGTACCACTTCGTACAGTCGCACCCGTCTGCCCGCGCCACTTCAATCGGGTCGCACCCGCTCATGCCACATCCATTCGCCCGTGTCTGCTTCTCGCACCCGCTTCTGTTCGCATCTAGCGGCCGCCGCAGTCGGGTCGCACCCGCTCGCGTTTGGCCGCACCTGTTTGCTTCTAACGGGCCGCACCCGCTATTGTTCATGTCCGCTTATGAACAGTCGCATCTCCTCAGGCAAAAACCCCGCGTCCTTCTTCACCCGCCTGCTTCTCTTCAAATTCCAGGCCCAGCCCAGTTTCAGACGAAGCCCAAAACCATTAAACAGTGGCCTAGTAAAAAGAATGGTCATTTTAGACCCGTACCCGATCTCCCTCCTCACAACGAAGCATATATTTGGGAGCCCCAGGCCCCCAACCTCCTCATGAGAAAGCCATATATAAACCAACATAGCTCTCAACAATTAGGAGATGTGGGACTTTGTATATTTCATTCACCTTATTTCTTAAGGAATTCCAACAGATAAAAGATTAGTACAATAGGGATGAAAGAAAAGGCTCTAGAATTGAACAAATAATTTAATGGTTATTGTAAAACATTTCAATCTTTAGATTTTTGAGGCACAAATTATGATCTTATCGAGTTAGAAAAAACATTTCTATGTATTAAAACGGTTTGTGCTAAAAAAAGAACGAAAAATATAGGTGACACCCAAATTCCTCACCAAACCCTGTGAATATTCTTCTACGTCATGTTCTAAAGCACTCGATGTAAAAGAAGCAGAACTTCTTTCTGGCAACAAAATAGACCAGATAAATTCAAAAATGATATTCTTGCAAGTAGAGACTTTAAACCTTGCAAATTCAAGGATTCAAGATTTCGTTAGACCATACTAAGTTGGAATGGGGAAAACAGTTCAACTAAGATTTTTCAAATATTTGTTAGACCATATTGAGTTGGAATTGGAAAAACAGTTCAATTGATATACGACATTTGGAATTTTATAATGAAATAAAAGTATTTGTAAGGTCGGTAAAACCTAAGATATAATTTTCCAATATAATATTTTATAGCTTCTGGAAATATAATTTCCACAATTATAAAGTATGAGAATAATGAAGAAATTTCTTCTTCTTCACCTTCTTCTAGCACATTACAACATTAACAATCAGTACATCAAATGGCTGATGTTGAACTTACAACAAAAATCTTAAAAGGTATTAATCGTCGTATGATCTTTCGGTAGGAAAAACCTATAGAAGGATGAACGATGAAAATACTTGTTAGTGTAACCTGGATATCATAGAAATGTAGGATGTATAGAAATCATATATGTCGAAAACATCTCAAAAATCATCACCATCTAGACATGCAATATCACCTCATCGTACAAGAAAAAATTAAAATACAAATTCATGAAATATAAGAAATATCCTGATCTCATTTGTCTAGGTACTCTGCAATGCAAGTATTAATTTTCTTACTTTAGATCCATATTCAAGTAGAAGGCATTTTATGTATTGCAAAAAATACTACGCTAGCATCAATCATCACTCACTCATCATAGTCTCTCTCACGCATCAGCATGGGAGCAGAACTCTTCCCAAACGTTGATGACTGGTCGCTCCTTATGAATTATGGTACTTTGCTAGTAAAAGCTCGCCGTTGGCTATAGATGTTGAAAATCACAATGGCAAAGATGAATCCAGTTACCATAGATCAAATGTGGTTGCTCAAGACTCAAATTGCATGCATTTTTTTGCTGAAGTTCTATAAATCACATCTCTAACTAATGGGGAAATGGGGAATGCTAATTCTAGATATGTTGATTATTGTTAGATGGATCATGTCCCAGCTTGAGATGCGTTGATTTCTTTGTTGATGTCCATTGACTATAGGAGATGGTGTGAAGCTGATATTACAGAGGAGGATGATGGTGTTAGTTCGAATTTGGGGTTGCAAAGGTTAGAGGGGGTTGTTTTAAGGTTAAGGGAGGTTGTAGTTGGTGGATTTCAGTGATGCAGCAGGTGTTAGGCGACAGTAGGTTTGCTGTTGGGGTTGGGTTGGGGTTGTGATTTGCTTAAGGATTTTGGTTGGTCTCGTATGGGTTATCTTGCGGATTCGAGTGGGTGGTTTTCAGAAGGTGATGTTATAGTGACTACGGATATGATGGGATTCAAACATGCTACATTTTATTAGATTACGTGATATGATGGGATTCAAATACATTTGTTTGTGGAGAAAAGATGACGGTGATTTCAGGTTTTTACCATATCATATCATATATTGAATAGAACAAATCACTGGATCAATCATGCTTTAATAAATCAAATCTTTTTAGCAGGATCGTAAAAATGCATTAATACCATGTTAAAATTATTAAATAGGTACAAATAAATAGATAGGAGAGGCGAAAACAAGAAGGAAAAAAAAACCATTAAAGGAAACAAATAACACTTAAAGACCACATTAATAACCATTTAGTAAAATATTCTAATTACGGAAAATACAAACACAAAGGTAATAATAAACCATGAAATCTTCCGCAATATTTTTTATAGAATCTAGGAACTAAAATGTATCTGCTAAAAATATGTAGATCCAATAATAACACACAAGCAAATTATGTAGAAATAAAGAACCCTAATAAAATGGATGGATAAACATAATAAATATACTAAATAATCCATAATTAAAGCTAATGGAAGAATCCGTAGTAATACTATAAATTCAATTTTAGTTAACAATGTACAAATAAAAGATCAAAATGAATTAAGTGAGCTTGTACTAAAAACTGTGAAGAAATTTTTGGAAATAACAATAACCATAAAATTTTAGTAGAATGGAAATTTTGGATGTTATGTAGAAACTATTTTGGATGTTAAGTAGAATCATGAATAAGTCATTGATTTAGAAGATATGAATAAACCATTTTGTGGCAAGAGATTGTCAATTCACTTTATCTTAGCCATAGTTGTCACTTTATCTTAGCCATAGTTGAATAGAAATTAAGGAGAATCGAGTCGAGGAAAGACAAGACGAAGAAGATGATAGCATCAGAGAAGAAATTTGAGCAGAGAAGAAAAGTGCAAAACTTTATTATGCTCGTATATCAGTGTATCAGTTGATACATATACAACACACATAGTTGATACATATACAACACACATAATAATACAATCACTCCCGGCCCACTTACAAGCCACACACACAACTTGTTCGACAAAATGATTAACATACACAAATCATACTAACTATTTTTTCGAATGGGTATCTTGATCATCAATGGTGGTCGTCTCTCTTGGTTCTGATGGTCCGACATGTTACAATTGCCCCTCTCTTTAATATTTGACCTAGTCTCAAGGTCAAAGGTAGGAAAACGAGCTACAAGCTTCCAATAATCTTCTCGAATGGCTTCTTCATCTCGATGCTATTTCCACTTCACCAACACTTCTATTATAGTGCCATGAGCAGTTCGAGCAGGTCTCTTAGCCAAATTACTTTATGTTCAACTATTATCTCCATCTTCACAAAGGGTAAATCTTTTTGAATAATGACATTTGCTCCCACTTTTTTCTTGAGTTGAGAAACATGAAAAACTGAATGAATAATAGCTATAGGAGGTAAATTCAGTTGGTATGCCACTAAGCTAATTTTATGAATTTCAAAGGGACCATAGGATTTTGGTGATAACTTTCTAGTATTTTGACTGCTGGTAGTTAATTATCTGTATAGTTGTAATCTAACAAAAACCCAATCTCCAATTTCAAATTCTCTTTCAGTTTTATGAGCATTGGTATTTTTAATCATCCTTTCGTTAGCCTTGGCAATATTATCCTAAATTAATTGTAATGCACTCTCCTTTGCACAAAGATCCTCTTCCATAGCCTGAGTTTTAGCTAACTTAGGCACATAAATTAGTAAAGTAGTGAGTGTACTTACATAGAGTGCTCCATATGGTGTTGTTTGAACAGGCAATTTCCATGTCCTATTATACCAAAATTCAACAAGAATCAAGCATTTGACCCATTCTTGAGGTTTATGGTTACAAAATCATCTCAAATAGCACTCTAATACCTTGTTAGTGATTTTTGTTCGGCCATCTGATTGGGGATGGTGGGATGAACTCATGGCTAGGGTACAACCTTGAAGTTTGAATAGTTCAGTCCAAAAACTGCTAGTGAAAATTGAATCTCTATCACTTACTGTTAAATTTGGACAATTCAAATCTATTTCAAATATTAAAAGGAAGAAGATATTAATTGATTCCAGCAATCAATCAAATATGAAAAACAAATAGGAAAGATAATCAAAAGATATATAAATTGATTTGAGGAATCAATTAAATAAGGATATACAAGGAAACAAATACCAATACGCTGAATTTGTGTTGAAATCAAATCAAGTAAATCATGAAAGATTTCGTTCTTAATTCCAAGGCAGTTTTCATCATCGCATATATATATATATATATATATATATATATATATATATGAAGACATTTTTTCATCTTTTCGACACCAGGCGACAAGAGAATTCTTCACCAAACATCTTCAATTAGATCCCTATTTCTATGTCTATTTTAGGGTATGTGAAATTTATTGAGTGATTCATAATTTTATCATATTCTACTCCTCCTTGAAGTGAAGAAATAATAAAGGTCGTTGGATTCGAGAATGTAGACATAGCCGAACCTCGTTATATCGGTGTATTCTTTTCTTTCCGTCTTTTATCTATAACATGTGCTCTTTTGTTTTTCTTTTTATTTTCTTTATTGGATTGGAATTGTTAAGATTGTCCACAGACTTGAATATTAGGTGTTCTACTTTCGTTTTCCAAAACTCTGATTTTTCACCAGAATTTGGTATCAGAGCTTGTTAGCCTTTTTAAAAATTAATTCAGCTATGTCTAATTCTATAGAAGAATAGCACTATTAGAAGCTCTACAAATTATGGAATTACTAGATTGGATGGAAATAGAGATTTTGGCACATAAAAGATGAAGATAGAAGTGGTATTGGAGAAAGATATGACTTTTAAGGTTGTTTTAGATCTATAGAAACTGAAGAAATTAACACCTGAAGAGATTGAAGAATAGGAAAAGGATGCTCTTACTACCATCCAGCTTAGCCTTCTAATGAAGTACTTAGAAGTTTTCTCATGTAAAAATTGCTAAGAAATTATGGGCTGCTCTTTAAAAAAAGTTCTACAATAAGTCTCTCACTAACCTCATCATCCTACAACAACAACTTTACTCATTCAAGATGAATCTTAGAACCGATGTATTAACCTACGCGGATGCCCTAAGCACATTTGTTATGAATCTTCGAGCGGCTGAAGTAAAAACTGAAGATGAAGAGCAAGCTTTCATTTTTATGTTCTTTGCCTACCGAGTATAATATTTTTTTAACACTATGATCTATGGGTGCTCTTCTATTTGCTTGGAGGGTGTGAAGAATTTTTTTTATAACGATATATTGAGGGGAAAGTTAGCAAACATGAGCATGAAAAATGATTCCGAAGGCCTTATTGTGCACATGGGAAGAAGTGACAGTAGACCCAAATATGGTAGAGATAGGGAAAGTCAAGATCTCAATCAAGGGGAGCTCCAAAGGGAGTTCGTCATTATTGTAGAAGGCTTGGACATTATATTACATGTTTCCCTAACTTGAACAATAAAAACATAGCTGTTATCAAAAGGCTTCAGCTTCTGCAGCGGTGACATCGAATTTAGAGACTGATCCTGACATTTTTACAGCTTCTGCCTTTCATATGAAGAGTACTACTTAAATTATTGAATTTGGAGCATCCTATCATATGACACTTGATAGATGCTTTTTTTCACTTATCATCAATTTGATGAAGGAGAAATTCTCGTAGGAAATAATGCTACTTGCATAATTTATATTGGAACTATAAAGGTCGGGTTGTTTGATGGTGTTGTTCGTACTTGTGCGATATCAGGCATGTGCCTGATTTGAGGCGTAGTTTAATCTCCATAGAAGCATTGTGTAATCTTGGCTTAAAGTATGCAATAGAAAAGGATTCATTGAAAATTACAAATGGCTCATTGATAGTAATGATAGGGGTAAAAGCTAAAAATCAATATTTGTTGAAGGGTACCACTATTGCTGCAGAGTCTTCTTCAGTTATTGATGTCGTTGATTCCAATTCTACCAAATCATGGCATTTTCGATGGGACACATTGGAGAACGCAGTTTGAAAATATTGAGAAAGCAAGGTTTGAGTGGCAGTATTCATCATTCAAAACTTGGCTTTCGTGAGGGATGCGTACTTGGAAAGCAGATGAAGATTTCTTTCGGCGTTGTAGAGCATAAGTCTAAAGATGTTTTGGAGTATGTTCACAGTGATGTTTGAAGCCCTACACCATGCCTACCTTTTGAAGGGGCTAGATATTTTTGTTTCATTTGTTGATGATTTTTCTAGAAAGGTATGAGTTTACTTTATGAAGTCAAAGGGCAAAACTTTTGATAAGTTTCACAGTTGGAAATCTCTTATTGAGAATCAATCTAGAAAGAAAGTGAAGGTTCTTCGTTCAGATAATGATGGTAAATTCACTTTTTAACAATTCATCAAATTTTGTGAGTCCGAGGAATTCAAAAGGCAGTACACCACACTAGGGGATTCTCAATCAAATGGGGTTGCAGAGAGAACGAATTAGATATAGTTAGAAAGAACTCGTTGCTTACATTTGACTATTGTATTAAGGAAGAGATTTTGGGCAGAAGCATTATCTACAGCGGTTTTTCTTATCAACTATACACCTTTTGTCGCCATAGAAATGAAGATTCCTAGATAAGTATGAAAAGGAGAGTCTGTTTCATATTCCTTTCTTATAGTGTTTTGTTTTCCAACTTATGTGCATGAGAGTAAAGAGAAGTTGGATCCAAGATCGCGCAAGTGTATTTTTCTTAGTATAGGAGATGAGTTCAAGGTTATAGGTTGTGATGTCCTACTACCCAAAAGATTGTTACTAGAAGGCATGCTATATTTGATGAAAAGGCTATGTTGAAGGTGAAGCCATCTTCTTTAGTTTATGATAATGTTGAGAGGACAAATTTAGAGCACCAAACATAAAGTAGATCATCAGACTTCCATACAAATAAAATTGGTGTTTCTGATGACATCATGGTTGATAGGAGAGGACAAAGGTTCAATCTCAGGGCAGAGCTCAGATTCAAACTCAACCAATCAGAGAGATAAAAGACCTAGATGGCTTAATGATTTCGTGGGATTGAGCATTGAAGACATTGAATTTGATGACATGGCAGCCTATGCATTAAACATAATTCATGATGAGCTTGATACAATAGAGATGGTGTTAGTTAAGTTGATAGTTCTAGTTGGTTAGTAGCTATGGAAGAGAAAATTGAGTATTTGCATAAAAATCACACTTGGGATTTAGTGTCACTTCCTTCTGACAAGAGTGCAATTGGTGTAAGTGGATCTATAGGGTGAAAGACGACGACAATTGTGACTTGAGGAAAAAGGAAAGATTAGTGGCAAAGAATTATGTTTTCATGATAGTTATTGTCTAGTCGTGAAACTCACTTCCATTCGCATTTTTATGTATTGGTTGCCCACTTCGGTATGGAGTTGGAACAATTGGATGTCAAGATAAGATTCTTACATTGTGACTTTGAGGAGGACATTTACCTACAGCGGCTAGAAGGGTTCATTAACAATAACAGGTCCAGTCATGTTTGTAAGCTTAAAAAAATCTCATTATGGTTTAAAACAGTCTCATAAATAGTGGTATAATTTTTTTTGATAAGTTTATGATATCACATGGTTACTCTAGAAGCTATAAGGACCAATGCGTCTATTTTAAGAAGTGTAATGAAGATATCATCTATTTGTTGTTTTATATTGATGATATGTTAATAGCTTCTAAGAGCATGACTAGAATTTCGTAGTTGAAGACGGAGCTTGGCAAGGAGTTTGACATGAAACATTTAAGAAAGGCAAAGTGAATTTTGGGGATGGAGATTCAAAGGGGTTGAAAGCAAAGAGTTTTGAGGCTCACTCGAACTCAGTACATCGAGAAAGTCCTATATCTATTTAGCATGGAGAAAGCTAAACCAGTGGCTACTTCATTAGGCTCTCAATTTCAACTTAAAGGTATTTATGTCCCACGTCGGATGAACACAAAAGGGATATGGAAAATATTCCTTACTCTAATGAAGTTGGAAGCCTTATGTATGCTCTGGTATGCATAAGACCTGATTTAGTTCATGCACTTGGTGTTGTTAACAAATACATGTCTAACCCAAATAAAACTCATTGGCAAGCAGTAAAGTGGATTCTATGATATTTGAGAGGCATTTATGATGTTGATTTGTTGTTTGAAGGTAGAGATATAACCCTTTGGATTTATTGTAATTCCAATTATGCTAGGGATAGATATGGTAGGAAATTGATTCGGGTTTTGTTTTTACACTTAGCATAAGCCAAAGTTCTTAAAGATCCAATCTACAATCCTTTGTAGCTTTATCAACTACAGAGGAAGAGCTTATTTCTGTTGTAGAAGCGACCAAGGAATGATTGATATTTTTTGCAACTTTTGGAGGATTTATCAATGATGCAGAAGACGATCGAGTTGTTTTTAGATTGCCAGAGCATCATTTATCTTATTGAGAATCAAATCTATAGCTCATGGACGAAGCATAATAATGTTAGAAGTTTCTTTCTCATGCTTGAAGAAGAGAGAAATAAGATAAAGCTGTTGATGATACACACAAAGGAAAATCTAGTTGATATGTTAACAAAGTTAGTTCCAAAGGACAAGTTTGAGCATTGCTCAAACTTGATTAGTGTGGCACGAGCTACCTAGTGTCATGGGGCACTGACCCAACAATCAGTTTTGTTGATTGATAGATATATTCAAATTGAGGTGGAGTGTTAAATTTGGATGATTTAAATCTATTCTAGATATTAAAAGGGAAAAGATATTAATTGTTTCTCACAATCAATCAAATATGGAAAAAAATAGGAAAGATAATCAATTAATATTAGTAGATATAGTAATTGATTTGACGAATAAATCTAATAATGATATACATGGAAACAAATACCAAGATGCTAAATTTGTGTTGAAATTAAATTAAGTAAATCCGAAAATATTTCATCCTTATGTCCAAGGCAGTCTTTATCTTTGCACCTATATGTGTACATATATATATAAAGACATTTGTTTATCTTTTCAACACAAGACGACAAGAGAGTTCTACATTAAATATCTTTAATAAGATCCCTATTTCTGTACCTATTTTAGGATGAGTGAAATTTATTGAGTGATTCGTAATCTTCACATATTGTACCACCTCTTGAAGTAAAGAAATAATAAAAGTCATTGGGTCTAAGGATGTAGACATAGCCGAACCTCATTATATTAGTGTGTCCTTTGCTTTCCATCTTTTTTCTATAATTTGCGCTCTTTGATTTTTCTTTATATTCTCTTTATTGGTTGGAACTGTTGAGATTCTCCACGGACTAGATTATTGGATATTCTACTTCCGTAGTCCAAAACTCTGATTTTTCATTACAATTAAAATTGATTTTGGTAGCCCATGTAGCTTATAAACCCCATTTAGAAATACTTTTGCTACTTGGGGTGCAGTAATGTAATCTAATGGTGAGACAATGGAAAAAAATGTGCATATTTTATTAGTCTATTAACTACCACAACTATGACTGCAAATATATTTCATTTAGGAAATCCATTATATATCCATCTTGATATCTTCCCAAACTCTTTCTAGAGTTGGCAATAACTACAATAGGCCTAGATATCAAACATTTTCTAACTTGTTTCTCTGACATATATCACAAGATTTAAGAAATTGCTACACATCATGTTTTGCCCTGGCCAAAAAAAACATGCTTCGGCTTCTTTAAAGTTCTCCCTATCCCAGAATGACCGGCTAAAGGAGTAGAATGATATTTATGTAATAGAAGTTGTTTCACTTTATCATCTTCTGGGCTAATGATAATATTCCCTTTATGAAAAATAATCCATCAACCTGTTTAAACTTTTTTGCATCCAATTTACCACTCTGTAACTTGCTGTGTAGGTCCAAAAACTGAGGATTTGAAGAAATTCTATTTTTCACTTCCAATAACCAATCACATTGCACCCTAGAAATTGCCTATTGTTGTAATGTAGATGGAGTTAGAGTTCCAATTTGTAATATATTGTCTTCCTTCCTTCTAGATAAACAGTTAGCAACTATATTCTCCCTACCAGCTTTGTAGTCTATGGTATAATCAAACCCATGTAACTTAACAAACCATTTACTTTGAATTGCAGAATGAACTTTTTTCCCAAGAGATATTTGATGCTTTTATGATCAGTCTTTATGATAAATTTTCTTCCAAAAAGGTATTGTGACCATTTCTTTATTGCTAACATAAGAGCTAATAATTTCTTCTCATATGTTGACAAAAAGGTGCTTTTTCCTTTTAATGCTTGATTGATATATGCAATTGGTTTGGAATGTTGCAGAAGTACATCTCCAATTCGTATACCAAATGCATTATATTCCACCACAAAGTCTTGAGAAAAATCAGGCATAACAAGTATGGGTGGAGACATTAAGCATTGTTTTAAGGTATTAAATACTGTTTGAGCTTCTTCATCCTATGTAAATGAATTCTTTTTCAATAGGTTGGTGCATGGTTTTAGCAATTAACCTATAATTTTTGACAAACCTTCTATAATAGCCTAAGTGACCTAAAAACCCCCTTAATGCTTTTAAACTTCTGGGAATTAACCAAGACTAAACTGGCAGTCTTATCAGGATCCTCTGCAATTCCTTCCTGAAATAATTCCTTCCTAAGACACCACATGTCCCAAATATGCTACTTCAGTTTCGCCAAATTGACATTTTGAAATTTTAACAACCGGCTTATTGTCCTTTAAGATCTGCAATGTAAGTAAATAGTGAAGTAAGTGATCATTCCAAGTCTTACTATAAACCAATATATCATCAAAAAAGACTAATAATAAATTCTTGAGATAAGCTTGAAAATAGAATTCATCAGGGCTTGAAATGTTGATGGTGAATTTCTAAGACCAAATGGCATCACCAAAAATTAAATAATTGCCCTCATGGGATCTAAAAACTGCTTTGTGAATGTCTTCCTTATGCATTCTGATTTGATGGTAGCCAGACTTGAGACCAAGTTTAGAGAAGAATTTAGAATGAACAAATTCATCTCGTAGCTCATCAATCAGTGTTATAGGGAATTTATCCTTGACCTTTGTCCTGTTAATTTCATTTTAATCAACGCACATCCTCCATGAGCCATCGGATTTTTTTACCATCACTACTGGGGCAGCATATGAACTGAAGCTTGGTCTAATTACTCCATTTGTAACAAATCTTGAATAATCTTCTCAATTTTACTTTTAAATGAAAAGAATTTCTATATGGTCTAAGACAAATAGGTTTTGCATTTGGTAATAAGGGAATATTATGATCACACTGTCTTGATGGAGGTAATGAGGAAAGTGGTGAAAATACAATAGGGAAATCATTGAAGATCAATTGCAAGCCAGGTGGAATTGAGAGTTGAGTGGAAGTTGAATTTTTATGGAGGAGTTTTATGGGTGAGGTTGTAGAAGTGGACTTTGTCATTTGAATCATGAAACACATGTTTTGGCTATTCATATCTCTGCTAATAGTATGATCAGAAAAAATTTGAGTTTCCCTAAGACTGGTTCTCTTGCCAAACTACCACATGGCCTTGTAGAAAATATTTAACTTGAAGTTTCCTAAAATTGAAAGTAATATCATCAAATTCTTATATACATTGAACTTCCAAAACTACTTGACAGCCTCTAAAGGAAGAAGAAGTAAATCTGCTCGAATTAATTTTCCTTGACATTTAATTTCAACATCAGCACACATGCCATTTCCTAATGATCTACCACCACTAGCAATATAAACTTCAAATGATTTAGTATGATCAATATGCAACATCAGATTCTTTGCTAACTCGGTATTAATAAAATTATGCGTAGAACCTGAACTAGTAAGTATATTAATGGCTTGACCATTAATGCTTCCTTGAAGTCCAATTGTGTTATTTGCAGCTACACCACACATTGCTTTTAGAGAAATAGAAGGTCTATTATCTTCAACTGGAGGCTCTGGTTGCAGGTTACTGTCATTACCCATACATTCATTTTCTATTATAATTGAATACTCATCTTGTAGTATGCCTTATTGAAAAAATAATGCTTATTTTAACACTTATG
Organism: Allium cepa; assembly: GCA_030765085.1. Classification (NCBI taxonomy): domain Eukaryota; kingdom Viridiplantae; phylum Streptophyta; class Magnoliopsida; order Asparagales; family Amaryllidaceae; genus Allium; species Allium cepa. The sequence continues at coordinate 38,425,419 of CM060933.1, forward strand.
ATGAGGGTGCCCTTTTTCATTACATGTATAACATAATTCTTGACTTCTCCTTCATACGGTTTCACATGAGGTTAATTTCTTTGGTTGTAGAGAGCTTGTATTTTTGGAATTAGAATCTAACTTATGATTGAATGTGGTTTGTCTTGGCTAAGGAGTTGATGAAGTCTACAGTTGATGGGAATGGAATTCGGAATGGAATTGGTATGGCTGCTTCATTGGTTTTTTTAACACATTAAGCTTTTCTTCACTAATTTTTGCTAAGGCAAATAGCATCTCTTAAAATTTTGGTTGAGCGGATAACATTTCATACTTAATTTCATCCTCCAAACCTCCCACAAATCTATCTAAATATATTTAGAGGGTAACTTGTCTAATAGACTGAGAATTTGTTCACATTTACTCAGGTATTCTCTTCTTAAACCGATTTAATTGTTGATAAATCTTTAAATGGTTTCTGAAAATCAGTAATGCTAAATATGGAAAAGATCTCTTCTTTAAAAACCTCCCAATCATAATAGTTATCAACATTAATAGAAAGGAAGTGAAACCATTGTAATGCTTCATTTCGAAAATGAAATGAACAAATTTGCACCTTCTCACTATCAGGTATATGATAATAGCTGAATATTAATTTTGTTTGTTTAATCCAAGCCAAAACATAATTATATCCATCATAGACAAGAAATTCAAGCTTTATAGACTTATGGTGCAAAAATGAAGATGAAATACGTAATGATGAATGAGAATTATGATTCTTATGTAAATTAGTATCAAAGTTTTGAGGTATAGATCCATTACTATTATTTGAAGCCGATCCTAAAATACTAATATAAGAATTAATTGGACAAGGAGGAATTTGTTGATGTGCATTTGAAGGAACATCAGTAGCAATTTTTGATGATTAATTGTTTTTTAAGATCTTTCAATTCTTGAAAAATAAGTTGTAATAAAATCTGAATTTCCTCATTTGATTTCTGTATCAGAGTGCCATTAGTCGTGATTTGGGAAGAAAATTTTGAATTTAATAATTCTTGCTTCTGTAATGGAGCTTTGCTAAGAGTGCCATGAACATTCAAAGCATGATCATCCTAATCGAAATTCTTCTTGATTTGGACAGAATCGGTTTGAGGCTCTAATACCACATGTGACAAGAAGAAGATGATGATAGCAGTAGAGAAGATAAGTGCACAACTTTATTATGTTCATATATCAGTTGATATGTATACAACTCACATACCGGGCTATACATGTCACACATTTTTGGAGGAGTGGATTTTGAAATTAAAGTGAATGATATGTCTTATTTTAAATTTTCTGGCCTAGATCTATTTCCTATGTTGTTTCATAAATCCTATTCCCATGTTTTATATTTTGATTTAATAAATCTTGGTTAATTAAATTCAAATTCTGAATATATTTATTTCATATACCATTCATTCTCTAAGTAAGAAAAATCATATTACATTTAGAAAAGCCTTTGAGTTAAACTAATATTATGTCCATGTGTTTTCATTCTTTACAAATGGATGTTAAGTGGAAACAACTCATGTTTCTTTTATTGTTAACTAATCATACCAATATCATGATGCATCACACTATTCACAAGTATGTTTGCCATTAACATATGATGTATCATGATGAATATATTGTCAGGTTACATTAGTCTTTTTTGTGTTTGAAACTTGGAAAATGTTAACTTTAAACAATGGATTAATGAAATTACATAGTGATGATGGAATTTACTGGTAATGAAAATGCAGGGCTGATAGACCCAATGTCGCCAATGAGAACAATGAAGCAACGACAGACACAATGGACTGCATGTTCGAAGATGCATTAACGTTTTCAGGTTTAACGACCCGTGCAACCCATACCTAAATCAAGGCTCCATGGGACATGATGGAAGATGATAAAGAAGTGAAAATGTGGTTTGACGTGCCTGGACTATCGAAGGTGGATGTCAAAATGTCCATGGAAGATGATTTGTCGATGATCAAAATGAAAGAACAGATCGAAGAAAGAAGAAGGGAACGACTCATGATGGAGATCAAGGAGTTTCAGTAACTATAGTATCAGGAAGACGTTGCCTGACAACTATGAGAAGGATAAGGTGAAGTACGAGTTAAAGAATGGAGTTCTGTTAGTTACAGTTCTCAAGAAGGAGGTTGAGTGTAATGTTAAGGATATCGACATTCAGTATGTTTTGTTATGTTTTATGTTGATTGAGTTTTTTAGTTTGAATAATATATTGCGCTGATGGAAACAAGGCTGGGTGTAACCGTGCAAGTAACCTTAAAACGTTTGACATTCAATGTAAAGTGTTCTATCATTGCATTTTAATCAAACCGACCATTAGGAAGGTTTGTTTACTGTCACTGGCCAAAATCAATTTTTCTGAAGCCAAAAAACGTGGATCTTGTCTTATCGCGGTTTCCTTAAACTTCCTCCTTTTACTTCGCACATCAAAGATTCCAAATTCAAATCTATTATGACTTTCAAATTCTAAAATTTCAATTTCAAATCGACAATTTTGAATGCTTTGATTAATATTAAATTTGAAATTCATATTTTCAGATTCAAATCTCAATTTATTCTTTTCCAACATATTTTCACTTAATGTTTAAGTAATATTAACAAAATTTAAAATGTATATTTCTTATCAAAGTTATACAATCGAACGGTCGGTTTCTCCACCGTTGTGCGGTTATACTAGTTTAACGGAAAACAAATTATTTATAAAACTACTATGAACATGATGGTTCCACGTTAAATGCAGTAAATAGTTTTAAGAAGCAAACTTCACGCAGCTAGCAGAGACACATATAAACCCCAACATTACATCTTAAAAACACAGACAAACATTTTTAGCTCGAGCTGCCAGGTTCAAAAGCACCAGCCTACAAATTATGAGAAAAATGTACCACCATCCTCACGAGACCACTAGATTAAAATGGCCACCATAAATTACCAGCAACCCAAAAATGAAAATACCAGGATCGAAGCCTTGCGCAGGAACAACTCAAACAATAGAAGTCTTTTTACTGAAAGATGTGTAATATTATATCATGGGCCAGTGTCCTTAGAACATCACAAATCAATTCAGGTCTAGACTAAGTGTTCAGCCCTGTATTAAGATAGATTAGACCTCAACATAAAATACGAATATTTAATCGCTTCAAGAAAATAGGTATTTCCGACGGCTCGCAGTCGTCGGCGGTCGTCATGATCCGTCGGAAATGCCATCGAAATACGAACACGATTTCATATATTTCTGACGGCTTCTACAAAGTAATTGCGATGGCTACTGACGGCTTTTTTGATAGCGACGACGCCCACATGGTAGGGAAATTTCTCAATAAACTGTCGCATGGCGTCGCTAGTGGTTGAATGTCTTGTCCAAATAGTCTCACTATTCGTCGAAAATTTTGACACGTAAGCCATCCGGAGCTGTCAAAAGCCATCGAAAATCTGGGTACATTTTTCCCCTACAGCCGAGCATTACTTCCATAACATTATGTCATATAACTCATCAAATCAATATATAAATCAGATATATAAGCCGAAATCAATATAATATAAAACTCAAACATCATCATATCAAACGCAAACATATTTGATCAGCACAAAACAAACCTTCCATCATCAATGTCACCTATTCAACTACAATATTTATATCCAACATCAATGTACAATATATACATTCAACATCAAGCTCCACAGATCAACCCCACAAATCAACCAAACAAATCAATGTCAAACACCACATGTCCAGAAATCAACCTCTCACCATCACTCAATGTTTATATGCATCTATTTCAAAAAAATGCAAATTGTACCTCATGACTCATCATTGGCTCCGGAACCACTAAATGAAGGAAATGCTCCATAACGCTTCATATACTCGGTCGAATGCTGATTCATTTGCTCCATTTGTGCTGCTCGTAGGCGGTCATGCTCCTGCAGCTGTGCAATCTGCTATCGAAGCTTATTAATCTCCATTGTGTCCTGCAGCTGTGCAATTTGCTGTCGAGCCATCATAGGGTGTGACTGAATTTTTCTGCCTGTTCGTAGAGTTCCTGTCCGACTCCGCCTGCAAATTAAAAACTAGGATTATATTTTATAGGTTCAAATTATGTATTCTATACTGAATAAATTAAGGTGATATCTGATAGACTTACCCGGAATTCTTCGCTACCCCACCATGCGACCCAAGTATTCCAGACACTGGCGCCTATCCAGCATGGCTTCTTCCCACTTTTTCTTATAGTATACATCGTATCCCTATAATTCTTTGCCACTTTAGAATTCCAATAGCACTGGCAAAGAGACATGTCCTCCTCTTGTAAATCTACCGCCTTGTATATATGTTGAAAAAACATAAGTTATACATTTATACTTAGTCAGCAAATTGTAAAGTGATTATATATAATGATATATAATTTTGCACTTAACAGGAAGTCCTACCAGATGCTCTCCTGTATATGGTGTGGGATCCTGCTCCATTTCGGTCAGCATGTAGTCATACGGCTCATGTGTGCCTGCTTAGATATGTTGAGAACAATGTTTGAAGGCTCAAGCTCAAAACCCTGCATTAAATATGATATAGACGAATCATGACTAATATATCATACAAAATATTTACAACGTTGAATTAAATTTTATACTTACGAGCCATCGGCTTTCGATAGCAATCTAAATACCGTACGTGGCGCCTCCTACAAAGGGCCGCTGCCATCACCTCCACTGCGACCGGTCCCTCTCTTAGAGGAAGAGGGGGAACAGGACTGTGAAGAACACCACGGCCTAAAGGACATCTGTAATACTTGTCATATACATACTATTTTATTATGGCAGAACATATCATTCAATTATGAGTAAATATCAAGATTTAACATCAATAATCGCATATAATTAACATACAAAAAAGTGTAACATTGATACTCCCATAAATTACCTTTTTTCAGCATGTATACTATTAAATCAGTCCTCGTCATTTTGATTCAGACTCAGTCTCGTACTCTTTATTGTTTTTCTCTATGGTCTCAAATTCTTCTACTAATACATTTGATTCATCATTTAGAGGTACAAAATCGGTTTGATCATCTATTATTGCAATTTCACCATTTTCCTCGATATCCGCTTGGTACGCTTGTTCGTCCAAAGTATTCTTTCCATCAAACTTAAATCTTGCCTTTGTTTTAAAAACTGCCAACCAATCTGCTTTATCTCTTTTTATAGATGGACAAGGAGCATAAGAAACTTGTAGGGCCTGTTTTGCTAGTATAAACATATCGTATTTATGATAACGTGATGTATGCTTTATTTCGATAATATTACATTTTTGGTATACATTGATTCTAGAACCTAAAAAATTACTGAACCTGTTGCATCTAAACAAATAAACTTCTTCCGCGAGTTTTGTGAAATATGTTAATTGCAAAACCTTAGTTTACACGCTGTAAAAATCATTTATGTGACCATTTGGATCATCATTACGTACCTTTAACACATACACCAGTATTGTTAGTTAATTTTTTATCTCCATATTCTTTGGTGTTGAATTTGTATCCATTGACAAAAAATATTGGATATGTCTTGGCTTTTCTTTTTGGTCCCATCACAAGATGTTTCAACTCTTTGTCGACCACACAATTTGCCGAATCATATACGTGGTTCGAAAACCAAGTGTAAATTTTTTGCGAATATCCTGCTTGGATACTGTGATTTGTAAATAATGCATAAGTAAATAATATACTGCATTATAACTAATAAACACATGTATTATTCAAGTAAATAATTTTAGATGTGTTATTCATTAATACCAAACAAATGGTGTGACTTCTGCAAAGTTAAGAAGAACATATGTGTGGGTTACATGTTAGCCTCTATCGTTTAACCATACTTCCATACATTTTCCAACAGGGCATTCCTGCTGTCTAAAAGTAGATAGTGCTGATTCAGAAGAATCTTCTTCAATGCCCTCATTATTTCGCGTAGCACTTTCAAAAGATAAGTTCAAATGGTAACTGAAATAATGAGAGAAAAAGAACGAAGCTTCTTCTTCGATATATGATTTGCATATCGAACAATCAACTCGTGTATTTTACCTCACTTTTTCTTTAAATGATTTAAGTACCTGTTAAGAATAATTATAATTAAATTTTATTATATGTGGTTGAACTAAAATTTGACATACTCAATATTAATACCTTTCAAACGGATACATCCATCCATATTGCACAGGTCCTCGAAGACATGCTTCAAACGAAAGATGAACAGATAAATGCTCTATTACATTAAAGAAACCAAGAGGAAATATTTTCTCCAGTTTGCATAGCCGTACAATAGACGGTCAACTTTTAATGTAGTTGAAAAAAGCTCCTTATAAAATAAACTAAGTTCTGTTACAACCATCCAAACTTTTGTGGGTAACGGTTCTTTGAAAGTGACGGGTAGCAAATGTTCCATCATTACACGACAACCATGACTTTTCATCCTACTCAATTTTCCATTCTTATGTTCGACACATCTACGAAGATTAGAGGAAATCCTATCAGGAAATCTTAATCCTTCCACCTACTTTAATAGTACTTTCACTTGATTACTATCTAGCTCGTAGCATGCTTTGAGTTTTTTTGTGTCACTTGGTTTCATATGAAGCTCGGGAAAATTGCATATTGCTTTTATATCACGTCTTAATTTCAAATCGTCTTTAATCTTTCCTTTAACATTCAGAACAGTGTTAAATATATTATCGAACACATTTTTCTCGTTGTGCATCAGTCGATATTATGATGAATTATGTGATTTTTCCAATAAGGCAATTCTCACAATATACTTTGTCTGCACCAATTATGAATCATCGATTTACCTTGAATTTCAATTTGTTCGCCAGTTTCATGTATCTTTGAATAATCATTTACAAGGTCATAAATATCTTCGCTTGATCAAATCATTAGCGGTCTTAAGGTCCTAACCTTATTACTTGTAAAGTTTTTTTATCTTTTCTAGAAGGATGATTAATATGGAGAAAACACCGACGATAGTCAAACCATGAGATTTTCTTCCCATGCGGTAAAGAAAATGCTCGTGTTTCTTCCATGCAATAAGGACAAGCTAGACGACCAGCCGTACTCCAACCCGCAAGCATTGCGTATGCAGGAAAATCGCTTATAGTCACAGTAGAGAAGCGAACATACGAAAATTCTTTTCCTTTAAAATGTCGTATGTTTCAACACCTTCGTACCATAATGTTTTCAAATCTTCAATCAATGGTTGTAGACATACGTTGATTCCTTGTGTTGGATCAATAGGGACAGGGATGATAATAGTGAGAAACATATACATAGTTTTTATACATATCCACGAAGGTAAATTGTAAAGTGTAACGATTATATGCCAAGATGAATATTTTGGACCAAATTGAAAGAACAGTGAAAATCCATCTATACATAAACAAAGTCTAACATTATGGCTCTCCGCTGCGAAAGCAGGGTATATCTTATCAAAATGCTTCCATGCTTCTCCATCAGCTGGGTGTTTTAACGTATCTTCTTTCTATGTTTTCACACAGTGTCATCTCATATGATGCGCTATTATAGAAGATGCATATAACCTTTGAAGCCTAGGAGTGATGAGTAAGTAATGCATACGCTTGTACGGAACTTCATTTCCCTTCTTTTTTCTTGATTTGTATCTTTCCTGATTATATATTTTACAATTCCTAAAATGGATGTCTTCCTTCCAAAACAACATGCAACCATTTAAACATGTATCTATTTTTTGATACGGAAAACTAAAAGCAGACATAAGTTTTTTCACTTCATAATGTTTTTCACACATTAAATTATCGAGAGGCATACGTCGTTTTGCAGCTTGTACTATATCTGTAAACCAGGCTTTTGAGATGTTGCATTTTGATTTTATCGCAATGTATTCTGCAGTTACTGATAGTTGAGTACCGCTTGTACAACCATCCTAATAGGATTTTTTAGCAGCATCCAATAAATTATAAAAAAAAATTTGCTCCAATACTTGTTTCTTCCTCGACAATAACGATGTTACCATCAACTTTAACAGTAGGGAACATTGAACATGTTGTATCTTCAACCATATCTTCTATGAGATTCGTCGGAACAATTTCATTATCCACATCCTCCTCCGAATGTACAGAATTAGGTGCTATAAGTTCTCCATGACGATGCCACACCAAATAATTCTACACGAAACCGTATTGGCGCAAATGAACTATTACCATATCCGGTATCAAATGCTTCAATAATTTATACCTACTACATGGACAACGAATTTCTTTCTCATTCTATTATTACTTAAAGCAAATTCAATGAAGACGTGTACACCATTTTGAAAATGTTCACTTATTGAGCCTCCAATTTCTCTTCTTTGTTGGTACAACCAGCTCCAATCAATAAAATAATTGACCATTCTTTCTACTTTAAAACATAAAAACGCATTAATCATTTATATATTGACATTTTATTTTTCAATTAAATCATACATTTAAATTTTCGCAAATATATAATATTATTCTATTAAATTTTATTTTCTAACGGATTTACACAAATTATTATATGAACATAATCATAATTTTTAGGTTATTGTTTTACACTTTGATGGTTGGTCATCCTACTTCCCATTACAAATACAGTAGTAATTATATTTTGCAAATCATTTCATTTTAAATGATTCAACAAAATTTCGACAGCACTTCCTCTTTGTTCCCTGTATCCTACACATACACGTGTACAAAGAGAACAAAATGGAAGTATTGTCGAAATTTTGTAAACTGTTTGAAATGAAATGATTTGCAAAATATAATTACTTTATTGTGTTTGTAACTTGTCCAATACAGGAACAAATTCGATAAATATTGTATCGGATGAATATAAATGTTTGTTTTATGATAAAAATGAATATTCATACAACGATCATATATAATATTTGTCAGATGAGGCCAAAAACTCTCTAAGGGATTTAAAAAAAGTAAAGCTTATTATACAATAATTTATTTACAGTCTAAGAAACGCATACACTAAATCGTCGTTTTCGTCATCTTGAACGAATACACCAAATTCTGAGCATCCACTCTAATTAATCCAAAGTAGCCCTAATGCGCGTATGCAATAAATAATCAACTCATATACACCAATTAATGCATATATACACTAAACAAATATTCTCTCTCAACATTTCAATGATAAACAATTATAATAACAACCTAGTTAGCATTTAATAGGGTATACCAAACAATCAATGGGGTATTATACAACTATAACATCAAATTAACCCTAATTTAACAAATCAAAATTAATTAGCATTTAAGAATAAAATCTAATTGGAGATTGATGAAGGGCCTTATGATAATAGCTGAATATTAATTTTGTTTGTTTAATCCAAGCCAAAACATTATTAGATTCATCATAAACAAGAAATTCAAGCTTCATAGACTTATGATGCAAAAATGAAGATGAAATACGTAATGATGTGTGAGAATTATGATTCTTATGTAAATTAGTATCAAATTTTTGAGGTATAGATCCATCACTATTATTTGAAGCCGACCCTAAAATACTTGTAGAAGAATTAATTGGACAAGGAGGAATTTGTTGATCTGGATTTGAAGGAACATCATTAGCAATTTTTAATGATTAATTGTTTTTTAAGATCTTTCAATTCTTGAAAGATAAGTTGTAATAAAATCTGAATTTCCTCATTTGATTTTTGTATCTGAGTGCCATTAGTCGTGATTTGGGAAGCAAATTGTGAATTTAATAATATTGCTTTTGTAATGGAGCTTCTAGCTTGCTAAGAGTGTCATGAACATTCAAAGCATGATCATCCTAATCAAAATTCTTCTTGATTTGGACAGAATCAGTTTGAGGCCCTGATAACACCTGTGACAAGAAGAAGATGATGATAGCAGTAGAGAAGATAAGTGCACAACTTTATTATATTCATATATCAGTTGATACATATACAACTCACATGCCGGGCTATACATGTCACACATTTTTTGAGGTGTGGACTTGGAAATTAAAATGAATGATATGTCTAGTTTTAAATTTTCTGGCCTGAATCTATTCCCTATGTTGTTTCATAAGTTCTATTCCCATGTTTTATATTTTGATTTAATAAATCTTGGTTAATTAAATTCAAATTTTGAATATATTTGTTTCCTATACCATTCATTCTCTAAGTAAGAAAAATCATATTAAGTTTAGAAAAGCCTTTGAGTTAAACTGATATTATGTCTGTGTGTTTTCATTCTTTACAAACGGATGTTAAGTGGAAACAACTCATGTTTTTGTATTGTTAACTAATCATACCAATATCATGATGTATCCACTATTCACAAGTATGTTTGCCACTAATGTATGATGTATCATGATGAATCATGATGAATATATTGTAAGGTTACATTAGTCTTTTTTGTGTTTGAAACTTGGAAAATGTGAATTTTAAACAACAAATTAATGAAATTACATAGTGATGATGGAATTTACTGGTAATGAAAATGCATGGCTGATAGACCCAATGTCGCCAATGAGAACAATGAAGCAACGACAGACACAATGGACCGCATGTTCGAAGATGCATTAACGTTTCCTGGTTTAACGACCCGTGCAACCCATACCAAAATCAAGGCTCCATGGGACATGATGGAAGATGATAAAGAAGTGAAAAAATGGTTTGATGTGCCTGGACTATCGAAGGTGGAGGTCAAAATGTCCATGGAAGATGATTTGTCGATGATCAAAACGAAAGCACAGATTGAAGAAAGAAGAAGGGAATGACTCATGATGGAGATCAAGGAGTTTCAGTAACTACAGTATCCGGTAGACGTTGCTTGACAACTATGAGAAGGATAAGGTGAAGTTCAAGTTAAAGAATGGAGTTCTGTTAGTTACAGTTCTCAAGAAGGAGGTTGAATGTAATGTTAAGGATATCGACATTCAGTATATTTTGTTATATTCTATGTTGATTGAGTTTTTTTAGTTTGAATAATATATTGCGCTGATGGAAACAAGGCTGTGGTGTAACCGTGCAAGTAACCTTAAAACGTTTTACGTTCAATGTAAAGTGTTCTATCATTGCATTTTAATTTAATGGAAATCTAATTGTTTATGAAACTATTATGAACATGTTGGTTCCATGTTAAATGCAGTAAATAGTTTTAAGAAGCAAACTTCATGCAGCTAGTAGAAACACATATAAACCCCAACATTACACCGAAAAACACAGACAAACATTTTTGGCTCGAGAATCAAAAGCACCAGCCTACAAATTATGAGCAAAACGTACCACCATCCTCACGAGACCACTAAAGAAAACTGGCCACCATAAATTGCTAGCAACCCAAAATAAAAAATACCAAGATCTAAGCCTTGCGTAGGAACAACTCAAACAGTAGAAGTCTTTTTACTGAAAGATGTGTAATATAACATCATAGGCAAGTGTCCTTAGAACATCACCAATCAATTCAGGTCTGGACTAAGTGTTCAGCCCTGTATTAAGATAGATGAGACTCCAAAATAAAATATGTATATTTAATCACTACAAGAAAACAGGGATTTCCGACGGCTCGCAGTCGTCGGCAGTCGCCGTGAGCCGTCGGAAATGCCGTTGAAATACGAACCATGATTTCATATATTTCCAACGGCTTCGACAAAGTAATTGCGATGGCTACCGACGGCGACGACGTCCACGTGGCACGGAAATTTCTCAATAAACTGTCGCACGGCGTCGCTAGCCGTCGAAGATCTTGTCCAAATAGTCTCGCTATTCATCGAAAATTTTGACACGTAACAGTAGCCGTCAGAAGTCATCGAAAATCAGGGTACATTGTTTCCCCTACAGCCGAGCATCACTTCCATAATAATATGTCATATAACTCATCAAATCAATATAGAAATCAAATATATAAGCCGAAATCAATATAATATAAAACTCAAACATCATCATATCGAACACAAACATATTCGATCAACATAAAACAAACCTTCCATCATCAGTGTCACCTTTTCGACTGCAATATTTACATCCAACATCAATATACAATATATACATTCAACATCAAGCTCCACAGGTCAACCCCACAAATCAACCAGACAAATCAATATCAAACACTACATGTCCAGAAATCAACCTCTCACCGTCACTCAATGTTTATATACATCTGTTTCAAAAAAACTGCAAATTGTACCTCATGACTCATCATTGGCTACGGAACCATTAAATGAAGGAAATGCTCGATGACGCTCTATATACTCAGCCAAATGCTAATTCAATTGCTCCATTTGTGTTGCTCGGAGGCGGTCCTGCCCCTACTGCTGTGCAATCTGCTGTCGAAACTCATTAATCTCCACGGTGTCCTGAGCCCTTTAGCAAGCCCCTTATGATGCCCGAGCCTACAAAACAAGTCGAAATATGTTTAAGTTATTACGAAACTTTTATAAAAATTAAGCAAATTTTACAACTTAGTTACTTTTTATAAATTAACGATTTATTGTCGTAGCCATAGCGCCTATTTATCTATGTCGAATCCATAACAGAGTCGAAGATCGTGTCCTCCTCATCAGTGGTCAACTGCTCTATTCCGAATGCTCAAGCATCTACGCACGTACATGCATAAATTTTTCCTGCAACGCAAAATTAAATATAAATAAATATTACATGATATTATTACAATATTTTATAACTAATTATTTAAAATGATCATTATTAATAACTTATAACTTAAAATATATTTACATGTGCGTGTATGCTTTAGCATCCTCATGTCTGGCATACGACACTGATCCATCGTCGTTTGTCTGCCTGACGGCATGCGTATGCTCAAACACGTCCATATACGAGACGGAACTCCCGCGTGCTCTTTCCTGCAATAATTGATGTATATTATTTCTGTTCACACAAATTTATACTAAAAATGTAATAAATGTTTGTAGTTGCAATTAATCAATTTACCAGGTCCCCGTGATGATGCTAAAATGATTTCTAGCCATAATGGGGTGTGATTGGATTTTTCTGCCTGTTCGTAGAGTTCCTGTCCGACTCCGCCTGTAAATTAAAAATTAAGATTGTATTTTACAGATACAAATTATGTATTCTATACTGAATAAATTAAGGTGATATCTGATAGACTTACCCGGAATTCGTCGCTATCCCACCGTGCAACCCAAGTATCCCAAACGATGGCGCCTATCCAGCATGGCTTTTTCCCACTTTTTCGTATAGTATACATCGTATCCCTATAATTCTTTGCCACATTAGAATTCCAATGGCGCTAGCAAAGAGACATGTCCTCCTCTTGTAAGTCTACTGCCCCTGTATATATGTTGAAAAAATATAAGTTATACATTTATACTTAGTCAGAAAATTGTAAAGTGGTTATATGTAATGATATATAATTTTTCACTTAACAGGAAGTCCTGCCAGATGCTCTTCTATATATGGTTTGGAATCCTGCTCCATTTCGGCCAGCATGTAGTCATACGGCTCATGTATGCCTGCTTAGATATGCTGAGAACAATGTTTGAAGGCTCAAACTCAACACCCTGCATTAAATATGATATAGATAAATCATGACTAATATATCATACAAAATATTTACAATGCTGAATTAAATTTATTACTTACGAGCCATCATCTTTCGGTGGCAATCTAAGTACCGTACGTGGTGCCTCCTGCAAAGGGCTGCTGTCATCACCTCCACTGCGACCGGTCCTTCTCTTAGATAAAGAGGGGGAATCAGACTGCGAAGAACACCGCCGCCTAAAGGACATTTGTAATACTTGTCATATATATACTATTTTATTATGGCAGAACATATCATTCAATTATGAGTAAACATCAAGATTTAACATCAATAATCGCATATAATTAACATACAAAAAAGTGTAACATCAATACTCCCATAAATTACCTTTTTTCAGCGTGTATACTATTAAATCAGTCCTCGTCATTTTGATTCAGACTCAGTCTCGTACTCTTTATTGTTTTCTCTATGGTCTCAAATTCTTCTACTAATACATTTGATTCATCATTTAGAGGTACAAAATCGGTTTGATCATCTATTATTGCAATTTCACCATTTTCCTCGATATCCGCTTGGTACGCTTGTTCGTCCAAAGTATTCTTTCCATCAAACTTAAATCTTGCCTTTGTTTTAAAAACTGCCGACCAATCTGCTTTATCTCTTTTTATAGATGGACAAGGAGCATAAGAAACTTGTAGGGCCTGTTTTGCTAGTATAAATGGATCGTACTTATGATAACGTGATGTATGCTTTATTTCGATAATATTATATTCTTGGTGTACATTGATTCTAGAACGTGAAAATTTACTGAACCTGTTGCATGTAAACAAATAAACTTCTTCCGTGGGTCTTGTGAAATATGTCATTTGCAAAACCTTAGTTAACACGCTGTAAAAATCATTTATGCGATCATTTGGATCATCACTACGTACCTTTAACATATACACCAGTATTGTTAGTTAATTTTTTAGCCTCATATTCTTTGGTGTTGAATTTGTATCCATTGACAAAGAATATTGGACACGTCTTGGCTTTTCTTTTTGGTCCCATCACAAGATGCTCTTCGTCCACCACACAATTTGCCAGATCATATACATGGTTCGAAAACCAAGTAGTAATTATTTTGCGGATATCCCTGCTTGGATACCGTGATTCGTAAATACTACATAAATAAATAATATATTGCATTATAATTAATAAACGCATGTATTATTCAAGTAAATAATTTTAGATGTGTTATTCATTAATACCTAACAAATGGTGCAGCTTCTGCACAGTTAAGAAGAATATATGTGTGGGTTACATGTTAATCTCTATCGTTTAACCATACTTCCATACATTTTTCAACAGGTCATCCCTACTGTCTAAAAGTAGATAGCGCTGATTAAGAAGAATCTTCTTCAATACCCTCATCATTTCGCATAGCACTTTTAAAAGATAAGTTCACATGGTCACTGAAATAATGAAAGAAAAAGAATGAAGCTTCATCTTCGATATATGATTTGCGTATCGAACCTTTAACTCGTGTTTTTTATCTCACTTTTACTTTAAATGATTTAAGTACCTGTTAAGAATAATTATAATTTAATTTTATTACATGTGGTAAAACTAAAATTTGACAAACTCAATATTAATACCTTTCAAACAGATACATCCATCCATATTGCACAGGTCCTCGAAGACATGAAACGAAAGATGAACAGGTAAATGCTTCATTACGTTAAAGAAACCAGAGGAAATATTTTATCCAGATTGCAGAGAAGTATAGGAATTTCTTCCTCAAGTTTATGTAGACGATCAAATTTTAATGTAGTTGAAAAACGCTCCTTATAAAATAAACTAAGTTCTATTACAACCGTCTAAATTTTTGTGGGCAACGGTTCTTTGAAAGTGATGGGTAACAAATGTTCCATCATTACACGACAATCATGACTTTTCATCCTACTCAATTTTCCATTCTTACATTCAACACATCTACGAAGATTAGAGGAAATCCTATCATGAAATCTTAATCCTTCCACCCACTTTAATAGTACTTTCACTTGGTTACTGTCTAGCTTGTAGCATGCTTTGGGTTTTTGTGTCATTTAGCTTCATATGAAGTTCGGGACAATTGCATATTGCTTCTATATCACGTCTTAATTTCAAATCGTCTTTAGTCTTTCCTTCAACATTTAGAACTGTGTTAAATACATTACCGAACACGTTTTTCTCGTTGTGCATCACGTCGATATTATAATGAATTAGGAGTTTTTCCAATAAGGCAACTCCCACAATATACTTTGTCTACACCAATTATGAATCGTCGATTTATCTTAAATTTCTATTTATTCGCTAGTTTCTGGTATCTTTGAATAATCCTTTACAAGGTCATAAATACCTTCGCTTGATCAAATCATTAGTGGTCATATTATACAATAATTTTTACAATAATTTATTTACATTCTAAGAAACGCATGAACTAAATCTTCGTTTTCGTCATCTTGAAAACGAATACACCAAATTCCGAGCATCCACTCTAATTAATCCAAAGTAGCCCTAATGCGCGTATGCAATAATTAGTCAACTCATATACACCAATTAACACACATATACACTAAACAAATTTTTTTCTCTTAACATTTCAATGATAAACGATTATAATAACAACCTACTTAGTATTCAATAGGGTATACCAAACAATCAATGAGGTACCATACAACTATAACAACAAATTAACCCTAATTTAACAAATCAAAATTAATTAGCATTTAGGAATAAAACCTAATTGGAGATTGATGAAGGGCCTAGGGTTGTCGAGAGTGGAGAATGATGAATTTAGAGATGCTCGGAGAGGCATAACGGTTGGCTGACGATGGTAAGGAGGTGATAGAGGTAGCGTTTTAGATTAGTTGGGGAAGATTGGAATAATGAAGCAGCCCTTGGCCAGGCGCATGTATACACGATAATTTTCGACGGCTAGCGAAGGCCGTCGACGACTACTTTGCTTCGGTTTGCGACGGCTATTACATTTTATTTATGAAAAAGCCACAGAGATCGACGGCCGTCGCTAGCCGTCGGAAACAGCCGTGTAAGCCTTCGTCGTTATTTACTATTATTCTAGTAGTGAATAAACGTTCAATATTGGATGGCTGATAGTTAGGCGTCGATCAAATAAGCATCTGATTGTCGGGCGCTTAAGCGCTCAAGCATTAAATGCATATTAAATAACGGCTGATGTTAGACGTTGATAAAACACGTGTCTTAGTCCATTTCGTTCATAACTTATCCTTTTAATTTTCAACTTTATTCTAAGAAAACATTGAAATGCAGCCGTGCATCATTAGAATTCGCAAGACGTACAAGGAGCAAGTCGCTCTGCTTCACATTGCCCCTAGCCCCGAGACGAGGATTTATGGATCTTGCATGGGCTACCGAAGGGATACATGCATCGCATATGGACAGATCTGAATACAATCGAGATATATATATATATATATAAAATAACGGTTACTACGTCAATGTTATGTTAATCATATATAAATCATGAACGGTTGTTTATTATAAAAGCCTGGTATATACCCGGTATATTAGTCGATGTTATGTTAATCATATATTAATCATGAACTTTTGTTTATTATACAGACTCGGTATATAACCAACATATTAGTCGATGTTATATTAATCGTATATAAATCATGATCTGTTTCTTTTATAAATCCATGATATCAATTGTCTGGGCAATTGATTTAAGTGTATATTACACTATAACGATACATTCCCTCAAACTCTAATAGATAGACTACAGGTCAGTCCTTTTTCTTTTTTCATATAGTTTCTACATCCCTGGTGAGTTGATCGTTACTCATATCCACCATAGTTGAGGGGTGGTGGTCATGTTATATCTACCTCATTTTGAGGATGATAATGTTTCTTCGAGTGTTGTCTATTGACATACTTACAAGAGTACCTTACAACGCAAATGGACACTGATGCTATGAGTGATGCCGCCTTTAGAGCATTTGTCCTATATTTAATTGGTTTTTCATTCTTTTCAAACCAAAAGAGGACCATTAGATTAATGTATCTTGCAGCGATAGCCGATCCAGATCAGCTCCGTACTACAAACTAAGGGACATTTATACTTGAATATTTGTACACCGCACTTGAGTCTTACATTCTAGGAGAGGTGAGGCAGACATTTGGCTTTTAGTATATTTTGTCGTGCTGGTACTATGAGTACACAGAAAGCGTGCATTCTCATATTGTTATGACAGTTGGCCAAGCGATAGATACATATTTTCCGCGCATGATATGATGAGAGCATCTATAGTTTGTTTTTCATGTGCTTATGGTGCTAGGCCTGATTTCATGGAGGCCTGATCCCATATTGATTTGAGATGTAGGGCTAATATTTTACGGACATGATAGGTAGGATATTGGATCGTCTTGACATAGATAGCCAGATGTTTGATGGTCATCCTCTTACTATTGCATATCATGCTTGTAGACTGATGATGGTTTTACGTACACCGGTCTTTCTTCCTATTTGGTCTTTGGGAGAGAGATACTGATTTCAAACTACTGGTGAGTTATGTATTCATGTAGATCCATTATCATATGATGACATATTCAAGAGACATCGAGTTATTGGACTATAGTATACATTAGGCCAAGGATAGGTTGAATGGGTAGACACTTCGATGTTTTTCTTAGTGATTTCAACGTCTATTGGGCCAGATTTGCTCCACGATGCTATTTGTTATTTGACTACTCTCAAGGAGTGAACTCTGATCATGTAGTTCCATACTAGCATCTGGTAGAGTTCAGACACCTTCCTTTTCTTTTGATCCTATGCCATCACCATGCTCACAGCAGCCCATGGATTTTAATCTAAATGCATATTCAAAGCATACAATATAGTGTTACTCTTATCGAGCGACTGATAATTTATCCTTCAAATCAAGATATTGTTGGTATCCCTATAGTTAGAGTATACCCGTCTTTTGAGGTAATTAAATAAATTACCAATTCATTGTATAGTATTAGTTAAATAAGTGTATGCTAATATATTACTTGTAATTATAGTACACACATATGTTGGATGAGCATAGATGATATATTGTCACCCTCCGGCATATGACCCTCGACTATACTCAGATGCTCAGTCAGTAGGCTTAGCTTATGTAAGCATGGATTGATGATCTACATGCTCAACTGACCAAAGTCAGGTTGGTGATGGTGGTCCTACTCATTTAATGATGTGAAAGATGATAATGATAACTTTGATGATCATGACGACGGTGTGGTACACTTAGGATGAGTGTTGCATTTATCTGATCATGTAGAGACATGTACATTATTGGGATCTTGTTGCATTCGCACTATATTATTGTATTCTGGTTGATTCTATTGTATGAGCATTTGTTCTGTTATTGATTTTATTATATGGTCGTTGTTGACATGATGAACAATGATATTGTTTATATGACCATTGTCACATGATGTACAGTGACAACGTTTCTATGACTATTGTTGATTCTATATTATGGTCAGCTGTTGGTACGATGTATGGAAATATTGTTTATACTATCGTTGTTGATTCTATTATATGGTCAGCTTTTGCCTATTAGCATGATGTAAAGTGAAATTATTCATATGGCCGTTGTTGATTTTGAAACATAACGTTGCTTTTTATATGATCGTTTTCTTGCTTTCAAAACCCTATGAACAAAACTAGGGTTGTCAATGAGTACCTAAAAAAACCGAAATCTGTCTATATTCGTATCCGAAATATGGAAAATTACCCGATATCCGTAAATGGAAATGAATGCAGATATGGTCATATCCATATCCAATAATTATCCATTCAGTTTTTTTCAAGATTATAGTTATTATTTTGTATATTTTAGTGTATAAAATGATTGTTTTCACTATTTTATCTAGTAAAATAAATTAATATGTATAGAGAAATCAAAATTTTGTTGCTTAAAATTATTTTTCTTAGCGTATTTATTTTTTATATTTTTGGTAATAAAATGAATTTATAATAAATTAAAATTTTGTATTTATTTGTTTTGATTTATTGGTTGTAAACTGATTGAAAAAATATCTGATATAGTTCACATCCACGGATTCGAATATTCGGATACAGATATGGATATGGCACCATCCGAATCCATATCCAACCATTTACAGGCCTAAATAAAATGGATATTTTATTCATTTTAAAATCACTTATTAAGTTTATATGAGGAAAAACTAATTTCATTTATCATACAATGTCAACGAATGTTTGTGCAACCTTTATCTGCTACGATCAACAAGGGAAGAGATAACACGTTGGCAACAACAAGAAAGGGGTTATAACTGAGGAATCACCAATAATATGCAGTGTCGATACGTATAAATGCCCATTGCAGTCGTAAAACATGATCTTGATGTTAGACATCGCTATATAATGTATCGATTCAACGAATATGGATTTCACGAGTGGATGATGACCATCTATCTTAACATGCAGTTGACGACATAATGAAATGGCAAAAGAAATTAGCTTTACTACAAAATCAAGTGAGTTTTATGATGGTTCAAGAGGGAGAGTTCACTCTTATCGATGAGATGAAACTCATTCTATTTTTCTGTAACTGTGATCTTGAGGCTCATATTGACATTGTGACAACAACTGATACAAATATCGGACATTGCACTTTAAATGTCCTGAGTATCGGTGCGATGTCTGTTATTGGCTCGACTTGCTGCTCCCTCAAAGAGCTGATCAGTTAGCCTTAAACTTAAGGAATGAGATTGTACCGCTTAAAAACTGACTTACATCACCTTTTATTCAATGTAGTTAACAGTTTGTTTGTGTTTATGTAATGTATCATGTAACATTTTCTATCACCTTTTAAAACCTAAAAACTTCTTATTCTTTGTTCTATTTAATAACAAAAGAAATAAATAAATGAGATTATACACTATTGAACAAAAGAGAATTTAAAAAACATAACAATTGATCTTCGTCTCCCATTCTTTTGGGTTTGCTTTCTTTATTTTATAAATCTACGGTTCATAAAACCGAGTTTGTCAATTGATTTTTTGGAATCAACCTTAAATCACTGACAATGAACATGTATTGTCTGAGTAATTGTGTTGAAGGTATCCATTACTTTCTTCTAAAAATTATTGCCACTTTGATCATTCACTTGTATCTAATCTTTGGTATAATGGCACTAAATGTTGCACAAGTCGTAGTCTTCATCGCTTCATCATTGGTTGAATGAATGCTAGCTTGGAGGAGTAGTGTGTTGTTCATTATCGTCTTTAAAAATGAAATTTTGAGATGGATGTGAGAGCTCTCCAAATCATGAAGACATTATAGAGATCGATTTTTATATAAGATTAATGTGGTTCAGGAAAGGAAATATTGAAAAATTAGTGAATTTTCATAGATTGAAATTGGGTTATTTATGGAAGTGGTGGTAATACAACCGTTATTGTAGCCATTGTGGCTTAAATAGCCGTTACGCATTGAACATCTATTTAATAGGCGCTCATTATCAGACGTTTATTTAATAGGCAGTTGAAGTTGAATACCTATTTAATAAGCTTCTGAACTTGAACGTCAATTAAATAAATGTCCGAGGCCAATTCAAAATCAAGAATTGACCCTTGGAAGGAACATTACATATAATATAATGTGTAATGTGCTTTGTTGGGTGCTTGCTTTTATGGAATTTAACATGTAATATACCTACGTTGGAGATTCTCTTAGGAAGAAGGGTCAAAGGCAATCATGATCTGAGCAAGTTATAGAACAGATACAACTTGCCTACATTTTTTGCACCGTTCACTGTATGAAAATAATCTATCAGTTTTGAAGATTGCTAGAAATTTGACATATTCATAGTATTTGCCAAAATATGAATTTGTTGAAGGAGATATTGGTATTTTGGAAGCCAATTGTAGCTAAGCATGAACGTAACTACATACATCCAATATGTCGGACCTGAAACGATTAAACATTCTCACTACTCAAACCTTATATTCTTGACATTACATTTGACACTCATGTCAACTAAAATGATTATTTCACGATCTTACTAGAGTATATAAATAAGTGAACATGTGAAATTTGAAACTTGTGGTTAGATTTTTACATCTACCGGTTGTAAGAGAATGAGATTAGATACGGTATAGATAGATACATAAAGGCACAGTTGTCTTCAAGCAATCAGAGCCATTCAATCAAATTTCAACGAATCCTTTCAAGCTTTTATTTACAGAGGAAAAATAATAGATACGGGTTGTCCAATTGCAAGCCCATTTAGCTTATAAACATTTTATATAAATGGCAAGCAATGTACAATGATAAATTATCATATCTCTATATCAAACAGTTCGATTAATCAATAAAGTTTTTCATTTCAGCATTTCAACATTTTATCTCAAAATCTTTCTTGGTATCAGAGCCTTTAAACTCGCTTAATAACGTTGTGCCATGTCATACTCTCACCAGAGTCTATCTCATCACCTGAGAATAGGCTGCACGATTGGATCTCATCAGATCAGAGATCATCATCTGAGAATCAAGAACCCATCATTGTTCTTATCATCTGATCACTGATCACTGTGCCTTGCCAAGTTAGGAGGTGTCAGCATTCATCATTCACCATCCAACTGGCTACATCAGTGTTCATCAAAGAAGTTCATTAATTGTAAAAATTACCTGATTTGTATTAGACAGAAAGGTGAATCAGAGAAATCTATTCATCATTTTCACCTGTTTGCCCTACTTATCCCTATTCTTGATTCTTGATTCAATCTGATCATCATGGCTGAAGAGGATGTTGATGCATCATCAACCTCTGTACCAAGAACCACTCCAAGAACTTCTCAGACTCAATCCAATATCACTTAAGAACTCATGAATTCCATCATTAAGCCACAAAGTCAAGCCTTCACTATTCAATTGGAAGAATCAAATTACTTGCTGTGGAAATTTCAAATGGAAACTGCAATCATTGGATAAGGAATTGAAGATTATGTTCTTAGAACCATAAGTGTTCCACCCAAGTTCACTGCAGAGCAAGATGGAAAGCTCATAAGTAATAAAGATTATATAACACATCAGAGACAAGACAGTTTGATTAGTTCATGGTTGTTATCATCTATCAGTGCAAGCCTGTTACCATAACTTATTGGATGCGAACAACACATGAGATATGGCATACTATTGAACAAGTGTTTAGTTCTCAATCTGCTGCAAGAATCATGCAGTACAAAAGGTAATTGCATCATTTAAAGAAAGACGATCTAAGCATGAGGGAATATCTATCAAAGGCTAAAACAATATATGATCAACTTGCTTTCGCTGGACACAAAGTCTTTGATGCAGGGCAAGTCCTGTCTGTATTAAATAGTCATGATGAAGAATATGAGTCAGTGGTAGCAGTAATATCTTCTAATGAAGTATTACCATCACTACAATATGTACACTCAATACTTCTTTCTCATGAGGGAAGATTAGAGCAAATGAAGTCAATCAACTCAGAATATTCCATTAATTACATTACTAACAGCAGAAACAGAAATCAAGAAGGTAATAATGGAGCCGGAAATCAACATAACAATAATCAAATGGGTGGTCAATCAAATAGGCATAGAGGTAGAGGAGGTCAGCAGAGTTATTACAACAGACCAAGATGCCAAATATGTGAAAAATATGGGCACACAGCAAATAGATGTTACTTCAGATTTGATGCTAATTTCACTCCATCTCAACAAAGCAATAACAGTTCAAAAGCTTCAAATCCTAGTGCAAACTTGGTCAACACCCAAACAGAAGTCAAGACTGAAAAAGGAAATGATGATAGAGCCAAGATTGAAGACATACATGATGACAGTTGGTATCCTGACTCAGGAGCTACCAACCATGTAACTAACAACCTGAGCAATTTAAATCTTGGCAACGGGGAATACCAAGGTACACAATTACTATACTTAGGAAATGGTAAACCAATTCACATTTCTCATACTGGTAATGCAAGCTTAAGAGGTATAAGACAACTTTATCTCAACAATTTACTGAGAGTCCCACTTATCAAAAAAATTTGAGTGTGTCATAATTTGCCAAAGATAATAATGTTTATTTTGAGTTCTACCCAAATCATTTTTTTGTAAAAGACATACTAACAAGGGAAACTCTCTTGCAGGGTAAAGAATATAAGGGATTGTACAAATTTGATGTTGCAAATTCAAGACATGATGATCATAAGGAAAATTGGTGCCATGTTTCTGAATTGAAAATTGATGATAGTAAGTCTTGATACTTAGCACCGTAAAATGGGTCATCCCAGTATAAATTTTTAAAGCATGTTGTAAATAATTGCAGTGACATCTCTGTCAATATAGTTCCAAATTCTCATAATTGTACATTTGGTCAAATGGGTAAAAGTCATAAGCTTGCATTTCCAGACTCTAAGACTGTTTATCATCAACCACTAGAACTAATTGCTACTGATCTAAGGGGACCAGCCCTAATATGTAGTGATTATGGTTATAAACACTATATCTCATTCATTGATGCATACACTAGACATGTATGGATGTATTTCTTAAAGGAAAAGTCTAAAACTAACAATGCAGTAATGCAGTATGTAGCCAATGCAGAAAGACAGACAGGCTGTCAGGTAAAAATTGTTCAAACAAATGGTGGAAAAGAATTTCTATCACTGAAAGATCACTTTCCAAAAAAGGGAATCACACAAAGAACCACCTATCCATATACCTTTGAACAAAATGGTCTTATAGAAAGAAAACATAGTCACATTGTAGAAACTGGCTTGATTTTGTTGGCTCAGGCATCACTACCATTAAAATTTTGGCCTGATGCTTTCTCCACAGCAGTTTATTTGATCAATAGACTACCAGCAAAGGTATTGAATTATAAAAGTCCAGTGGAAACACTAACTAAAGTCAAGCCAGACTATCAAAACTTAAAGGTATTTGGATGCCTATATTTTCCCTACTTAAGACCTTATAATAAGCATGTTAGAATTTAGATCTTAACCACGCACATTCTTAGGTTATGCATCAAATAAAAAGGGGTTCAAGTGTCTTGATAGCAAAGGAAGGATATACATATCAAGACATGTAATCTTTAATGAACAAGAATTTCCTTTTAGTAATGCAGTAATTAAGACATCTGATAAAGTATATAATGCTAGATACTCATTACCTCCAATAACACTCTTTTCTGAAGAGTTTGCTTCTGACCACGCCACTGATAGTAAGGGAAGAGATAGTCTCAGTACTAATCTCTTCAGATCAATAAGTGAAACAGGGGAAGAGCAAGGTAATATTTCTGAAAGATCACTCTATCCAGCACCAGCCAACATTCTGACACATGTCAAATATTGAATGATACTCCATCACTCAATACTCAACAAGGTGTCACTAAAGACAACTGTGATCAATCTGCTCAACCTTTAAATACTAGACATCACATGATAATAAGAGCCAGGCATATTTAAACCAAAAATTTACAGTGTTGTGTTAGACTGCACTGAGCCTAGTATTTATCAACAAGCAGTACAGGATATTAATTGGAGAGCATCCATGAAGGAAGAGTACAATGCTTTAATGAAGAAGAAAACCTAGGATCTTGTATCCTTACTAACACATAAAAATATGATTGGATGCAAGTGGACATACAGAATTAAAAAGAATTCAGATGGTTCAGTTCTTAAGTACAAAGCAAGACTAGTGGCAAAAGGGTATTCACAACAGAATGAATTTGACTTTAATGAAACTTTTTCTCCTGTTGTAAAACCCTCAACCATTAGGATTATTTTGACTATTGCTTTGCACAAGAACTGGACTATCAGACAACTAGATGTTAATAATGTTTTTCTCAATGATATCTTGCAGGAGGAGGTATACATGGAACAGCCACAAGTCTTCATTGAGAAAGGCAATGAAAATCTTGTGTGCAGACTAAACAAAGCTATTTATGGACTCAAGCAAGCACTAAGAGCGCGGTTCGAAAATCTAAAATCAACACTTGCCAAGCTTGGATACAATTCAACAAAATAAGACAACTCCTTATTTCTCAGATTTTCTAATGATATTATGATATATATACCGATTTATGTCGATGACTTTATTATTACAGGCAACAACAAGTCAAAATTGAAAAGACTGTACAGTATCTACACAGAGAATTTACAATCAAAGACTTGGGAAATCTGAACTACTTTCTTGGAATTGAAGTTAAAAGACTACAAAACAATGAAATGCAGTTGAATCAAAAAAAATATCACAGAGATTTTAGCAAGAGCCAACATGGATAAAGCCAATCCACTGCCTACACCTATGACAAGTAACTTGCACCTATCAAAATACAAGGGTAAACTCATATCCAATGACAAACAGTACAGAAGCATAGTTGGTGCACAACAGTATGCCACCATAACAAGACCAGACATTTCTTTCATTGTGAATAAAGTCAGTCAGTTTATGCAAAGACCATTAAACGAACACTGGAAAGCAGTCAAACGTATTCTAAGATATCTCAAGGGTACATTGGATCTAGGTTTAATCATGCAATCAAGCAAATCACTGAATATTAATGCCTATGCAGACTCAAATTGGGCTACTGATCATGATGATAGGAAATCTACTACTGGTTATTGCATTTTTTTAGGGAAGAATCCAGTATCTTGGTGTGCTAAAAAAACAATCAACTGTGTCCAGATGAAGTACTGAAGCCGAGTACAGAAGCATTGCCAGTACAACATCAGAAATCATGTGGATGCAATCACTACTAAGTGAACTACAGATTAATACTAACAGCAAAGAAACTATTTGGTGCGACAACATTAGTGCAATATCTCTTACTGCTAATCCAGTTCTACATTCTTGAAACAAACATACGGAACTTGATCTTTATTTTATCATAGAACGGGTTATGAAAAATAAAATTAGGATCGACTACATACCTTCAACTTACCAAAAAGAAGATGTGCTTACTAAGCCTCTTTTAAGACAAAGCTTCATAAAATTTAGACATGAATTAAATGTTAATGTTGCCGACATCAATCAAAGATCTCAAGCTCCAGTATACATACCGGAGGCCATTCAAAAGCATAATGAAGATAGACATTTCGAAAGGATTTCAACTTGAAATCATTCGCAACATATCCTTCGGTTTCTCCTTATTTTTTGGTCAAGTCGTTGCCTTTAACTCATCTGAAGACAAACAAATGGAAGAGAAAGCGATTATATCAAAGATCGACTCTAATCTGTCGAGCCTCTTTCATGAATTTTCAGAGAAAACGAATCTCGTTTCTCGTAAACAAAGCCTAGCCGACATTGGGCTTTAGGAGGGATGTGAGAGAATGAGATTAGATATGGTATAGATAGATATATAAAGGCACAGCTGTCTTCATGCAATCAGAGCCATTCAATCAAATCTCAACGGATCATGTTCAAGCTTTTATTTACAGAGGAAACATAATAGATACGGGCTGTCCAATTGCAAGCCCATTTTGGTTATAAACATTGTATATAAATGGCAAGCAATGTACAATGATAAATTACCATCTCTCTGTATCAAACAGTTCGATTAATTAATAAAGTTTTTCATTTCAGCATTTCAACATTTTATCTCAAAATCTTTCTCCGGTGTAAAACGGTAGTGAAACGTAGCAAAAAAATGTTTATTTATAAATGGATAACATTTAAAAATGACAGCATATCAAATTTGCATTGGTAGTATACATTTGTGGAGAAACTTGCAGATTAACTACTTAAAATATTAATTTATTGTTTATGATATGTGTATTTCACGATAATGGAAAATATTTATTTTATGTGTATTTCAATATAGTGGAAAATATGCATTTATTGTATTATTAAGTTAGTAGTTCATATTATATACATTTAATGCATATTAACTACTTAAAACTATTTATTTTCATCATATTTATTGATTTTGGATATTTTACGATCAATGGAATTAAAAAATAATTATGTTAAACAAAAAATTTCTTTTTATGTCTTTTGATTTATCAACCTATGATAATTATCTAATATTCGTTTGTAACCGCGAATATCCAATTTTCAAAAATGATATTAGACAAGTCTAGTATTACTATTACGTGCTTATTACAGATGCAAGGGAGAAAGTCCTCGGTAGTTTAGAAAACAACTAGCTTAACCACCACACATGGTGCAGACATTCAAAGCTAAGCTGCACAAGCGGTCGCAAACTCTATACAAGTACCATGTGGAGTTCATACAAGTATAAGCTGAATAATTTTAGCAATCATTAACGTAAGCACTATTAAATTACTTATTATTTGACAACTTTACAACAAAAACTTACACAGTTAGACAGAATGATCTATGAAACAACCACCATGACAATCACGAGCATTAACCCCATATCTCCAAACGAGAACACTTTCAATCTGAAACCAAATTTCCAAATGAAAACTTGAACGAGAAGAGATCCCACGTCAAAGCTGCTGCATGTCTTAAAAGGGCGCAAGCCACCATGGCAAAAGCGACCATCAAAATTACCATTACAAAATCAATGGCCAAAGTCAGCGACAAAAAGCTCGAAACAAGGCACTCGGATCAAATAATGCACAAGCTCACATGAAATATACAATGCACACAACTACCTAACTTGCAAAAATGAAGATTCTAAAAGCCAAATTCATACCAACATCAAAGGGAATGACATTTAAAAATGTTTATTTATAAATGAATAACATTTAAAAATGACAGCATATCAAATTTGCATTGGTAGCATACATTTGTGGAGAAACTTGCAGATTAACTAATTAAAATATTAATTTATTGTTTATGATATGTGTATTTCACGATAATGGAAAATACTTATTTTATGTGTATTTCAATATAATGGGAAATATGCATTTATTGTATTATTAAGTTAGTAGTTCATATTATATACATTTAATGCATATTAACTACTTAAAACTATTTATTTTCATCATATTTATTGATTCTGGATATTTTACAATCAATGGAATTAAAAAATAATTATGTTAAACAAAAAATTTCTTTTTATGTCTTTTGATTTATCAACCTATGATAATTATCTAATATTCGTTTGTAACCGCGAATATCCAATTTTCAAAAATGATATTAGACAAGTCTAGCATTACTATTACGTGCTTATTACAGATGCAAGGGAGAAAGTCCTCGGTAGTTTAGAAAACAACCAGCTTAACCACCACACATGGTGCAGACATTCAAAGCTAAGCTGCACAAGCGGTCGCAAACTCTATACAAGTACCATGTGGAGTTCATACAAGTATAAGCTGAATAATTTTAGCAATCACTAACGTAAGCACTATTAAATTACTTATTATTTGACAACTTTACAACAAAAACTTACACAGTTAGACAGAATGATCTATGAAACAACCACTATGACAATCACGAGCATTAACCCCATATCTCCAAACGAAAACACTTTCAATCTGAAACCAAATTTCCAAATGAAAACTTGAACGAGAAGAGATCCTACGTCAAAGCTGTTACATGTCTTAAAAGGGCGCAAGCCACCATGGCAAAAACGACCATCAAAATTACCATTACAAAATCAATGGCCAAAGTCAGCGACAAAAAGCTCGAAACAAGGCACTCGGATCAGATAATGCACAAGCTCACATGAAATATACAATGCACACAACTACCTAACTTGCAAAAATGAAGATTCTAAAAGCCAAATTCATACCAACATCAAAGGGAATGACAAGCACCAACTTACCAGCACGCCTAGCACGACAACAATCAACAAATGCCAAATCCCCATTGCCGGGCAATCGTCAAGGTTTCCATAAGTTAGGGTGAGAAATTGGCATTGTAAGAAAGATAAGCAACCTAACACCAAGATAGCAGGAAAACGAATGGCAGCTTTGCCCAAACTAAAGCCAAACACGACATCTAGAATTTTTTTTTGAATATAAGAGCCAGACCACCACGATAGAAACATACAGGAAAGGCGATGAAGTACGATTCGTTACTTTAGAAGCGAAGTCCAACACTCATCAAAGATTTCATCTATGAAGTTAAGGGAGAGGATAGACTTGTGATGCTAGATCTGGAAGTTTGACAGGAGTGATAGGCAGATCTGGTTGGAAAGAAAACTAAACAAAGGGGCGGAGTACGTGTGTGGTGTTGAGGCAAGTAAACAGCAATGAAGAAAGCTAGAGTTAAGGAAGATAATAACAACGAAAGAAAGACGGAAAAAAAAGGAAGCTAGGATGGAGGAAAACGAAAGAGTAGATGGCAGCTGGAAAGAAGACCAGTGCTCATTGATTTGACTATAATATGAAAACTTGGTTTATTAAATCATGCTTAATTTCCCAAATTTGGTTCATCTTATCACTGCAGTGCACATTCCATGTTGTGGCAGTAATCTACCTCATATTGTCGTCGTATGCAGTCCTTACAGCAACACCAGAGCACACTCCTCGAGATCAATTATGTTCAGCATAGCCTGTGCAACATCACTACTTTGCAGTGGACTTTATGTCCACCGTCAGCCCTCATTACTTCATTCCACTGTCAGTCTACAGCCCGGCTTCAAAGCCTATGCTGCAACACTCGGTCATCTTGCTTGGCCTTCATTCTGCGTCCTCCTTTGTTCAGGGCCACATTACCTCATTCAGGTCTTCCCGATCAATTCAGCCCGTAGTAGCTATATTTCTCACATTTGCAGCATCCCATTTCAGGGCCACGCACCTCAATCGGGTCATTGCATTTCAGATTGTTTGGCTTCTCAATACACAAAAGCTCATGACTAGGCATAACATTATTATTAGTAAATTTAGTTCACAACTACCCTTGTATACGTTATTTCTTGTTTAAGCTCTGCTATTCTTTTGATCGTCTAGTTGATGATCTTATAATTATATATGTTAATTAGATATGTATATGGCTTTGGTTAATATTTAATAAAATTCATGAGTGTTATCCCCATTTGAGGACCACTCTTCCATTAAAAAATTGTACTTTACACAAATTTTAACTTCAAATAAATTGCAAAACACTATTTTAACCATATTTATAAATAATTTTCTTTTATTTCAGCATAAATCATTCTACTAATTTTAAAACAGGAAATTATTGTCAAGGACAAAATTTCACAGCTTTTTAGCCTTAAGGACAGACCTTCAATATTTTATCCTGAAGGACAACTTTCTATAGGTATCAGTTTTTAGTTATTGATAGCAGTTTTTAGGTATCAGTTTGTAGTCGTCGATAGCAGTTTTTAGGTATCAGTTTTAGCTCGGTAGCAGTTTTGTTGTCCTTATGGATAATTTTGAAAAATGTTTGTCCTTATAAATAATTTTTAGAAGAATGTTTGTCCTTGTGATAAAAATATTGAGGTCGTGTCCTTGAGGCAAAAAATATACAAATATTTGTCCTTTAAATTAGAACTCTTCAAAAATCAATAACTTTATTTCAAAAAACTCAAATCATCTTGGAAAATTTATTGTTTTGCTCCTAACAGGATTACTACAAACTTATATCTTGGACATCGGATTTTTAGGTGGTTAAGTTACTAGATGCGAAGGTGATTAAGAGGGTGATTGGGAAAGTAATTAATGTGAAAAAAATAAAAATAATACACAATGAGGAAAAAGAGAAGTTATTTGTTGTCTTCCTCTGTCAAGTTTTCTGAATGTAATGAAATAACTAATAAAACATTTCTTCCTGACATATAACATAAGTGGACTAGACTTTGAAACAACAAAAAAGATAAATGTATCCTCCACACAAATACCCATCGAAGATAATGTTGGTAAAACACTTAATCATTATCAAAGTTACATAAAACCTTTTATTTTAATATTTTCACATTATTATATCCACTACTAGAATTACTATTTATCACGACGGATGGTAGCAATGGCCACCAAAAGCAATTTCCAACGGCTTGGTTTAGCCATGGCAATTCTATAATAAATAAAATTTTGTCGTCGCAAACCGTCGAAAGCTTACCATCAGCGGCCATCACAAACCAACACACGTCGTGAATTACCTAAGTTGGTCGAGAGCAATTTTCATTATCTTACTTCCCCCAAATCTCTTCCTCCAAACCCACCCTCTTTCCCCAAATTCGCCCACCTCCAGCCGCCACTGCCCCACCACCACCAGAAACATCTCCAACTTCTCCTCTCCGGCCTCCAGCACTTTAATTTCAGCGAAAAGTAGTTTTCTAACTCCAGTTTACCCTAGTATGTTAAATTAGTGTTAATTTGTAGTTGTATTTGATGATACTGCCCTTTTGAGTGTTTGCAATTGTATGATGATTGATTGTGATATGCTAACTTGGGTTATAAGTGTGTAATTCCGATAATTAGAATATAATTATGGCTAAACTTAGGTTAATTAGTTATGTATCGAATTAGTGATATGATTTAGTGTTAATTATTGTGCTAAAGTGTCAATGTCATTTCAAATATTACTATTGAAGATTAATTATCGGTTGATAGTTTATATAACAAATCTAGTTTACTTGGATGTCGAATCCGATACAATCAATAAATAAATGAGTGTATATGAAGTTTACTTTTTTGAAATATAATATTATATTCATAATTTGTTATAATTGAAAACATATTAGTTTTATAAAAAATGGAAAATAATAATAATATATTATATAATTATTAAAACCTTACAATGCATAAATGAATTATATTTGCTAAAATATGTTATCCATATAATTAATATCTCTTAGAGTGTTTTTGGCCCCTTCTGACAAGTATTGTAGATGATCGTTATATGGATATTCGTTTTTGTCATAAAACAGACATCTATATTCATCTGATATAATATCTGTCAGATTTGTTCCTATATTGGACAAGTTACAAATACAATAAAGTATTATATTTTGTAAATCGTTTCATTTTAAACGGTTTACAAAATTTCGACAGCACTTCCTTTTTGTTCCCTATGTACACGTATTTGTGTACGGTACAGGGAACAAAAAAGAAGTGTTGTTGAAATTTTGTTGAATCGTTTAAAATGAAATGATTCATAAAATGTAATTGCTACTGTGTTTGCAATGGGAAGTAGGATGACCGACCATCAAAGTCGAAAACAATAAACTAAAAAATTGATATTCTATTCCTAATTTGTGTCAATCCCTAAAATGCACAAATGAATATTGATTAATAAATGAGTTTGAAAAATTAAATGTCAATCCATAAAATGATTAATACTTTTTTAATCTCTATCATATTTTTTTAAATAGGAAAAATGGTCGATTATTTTGTTGATCGTACCTGGATGTATCATACTCGAAGGGAATGATAGGCTTAATAAGAGAACATTTTTATAATGGTGTGAACATATTTATTGAATTCGCTTTAAGTAATAATGGAAACGATAGAGAAATTCATTGTCCATGTAGTATGTGCAAATTGTTGAAGCATTTGATACCGGATATGGTTAAAGTCTATTTGTCCAGTACAGTTTCATGCTAAATTATCTTATGTGGGATCGTCATGGATAACATGTAGCATCTAATCCTATACATGCAGAGGAGGAGGTGGGTAATGAAATTATTATTACGATGAATCTCATAAAAGATATTGTTGAAGATGTAGCATAATCGATATTCCCTACTTTTGAAGTTAATGATGACGATGTTAATGTCGAAGAAGAACCAAATATTGGAGCAAAAAATATATATGATTTATTGGATGATGCTAAAAACCTCTTTGGGATGTATGCACAAGCGGTACCCAATTATCAGTGACTGCAGAATACATTGCGATGAAATCAAAATACAACTTCACCAAAGCCGGATGTATAGCTGTTGCACAAGTTGTAAAACAGCATATGCTACTTTGTAATTTGATATGTGAAAATCGTTATGAAGTGAAAAAACTTATGTTTTCTTTTGGTTTGCCGTATCAAAAATTAGATACATATTTAAATGGTTGCATGCTATTTTGGAAAGAAGACATTAATCTGAAGAATTGTAGAATATGTAATGAGAAAAGATAGTAACCAAGAAAAAAGAAGGGAAAGGAAGTCCTATATAAACGTATGCATTACTAACCTATAACCCCTAGGCTTCAACGATGATACACATCCTTTGTAATCGCGCATCATATGAGGTGGCACAGTGTGAGAACAAAGGAAGAAGATACATTAACATACCCACCTGATGGAGAAGCATGAAAGCATTTTGATAAGACATATCCTGCTTTGCAGCGGAGAGCCATAATGTTAGATTTGGTTCATGTACGGATGGATTTTCACCATTCTCTCAATTTGGTTCTAAATATTCATCTTGGCTTACAATAGTGACACCTTATAATTTACCTCTGTGAATGTGTATGAAAACACCATATATGTTTCTCACTATTATCGTCCATGGCCTTAATGATCCGACACAAGAAATTGATGTTTATTTACAACCGTTGATTGATGAGTTGAAAACATTATGGTATGAAGGAGTTGAAACATACGACATTTCAAAAAAAAGAATTTCCATATGTTTATTTCTTTGTTATGGACTATTATCCATTTTCCCTCGTATGAAATGCTTTCCGATTGGAGTACGGCCGATCGTCCAGCTTGTCCTTATTGCATGAAAGAAACACGGTCATTTTCTTTAACGCGTGTGAAGAAAATATAATGGTTTGATTGTCATCGGTGTTTCTTCATATTAATCATCATTTTACAAAAGATAGAAAAAAACTCTACAGCTTAATAGATAAGAGACTTTGCGACCACCAATGATTTGGTCAAGCGATGGTATATATGAACTTGTAAAGGATTATCCAAAGATACATGAAACCGGAGAGCAAATTTAAATTCAAGTTAAATCGACGATTCATAATTGGTGCAAACAAAGTATATTTTGAGAATTTCCTTATTGGAAAATTCTCCTAATTCGTCATAATATTGATGTGATGCACAATGAGAAAAATGTGTTTGATAATGATTTTAGTACAGTTTTGAATGTTAAGGGAAAGACTAAGGACGATTTGAAATCAAGACGTGATATCCAAGCAGTATGTAATATCTCGAGCTTCATATCAAGCCAAATGACACTAAAAAACTCAAAGCATGCTATCAGCTAGATAGTTCCAAGTTAAAGTTCTGTTAAAATGGATGGAAGAATTAAGATTTCCTGATGGGATTTCTTCAAATCTTCGTAGATGTGTCACTTATAAGAATGGTAAACTGAGTGGGATGAAAAGCCTTGATTGTCACATAATGATGAAAAATTTGTTAGCAGTCGCTTTCAAAGAGCTATTGCCCGTAAAGGTTTGGACGGTTATAACGAAACTTAGTTTGTTTCATAAGGAGCTTTGTTTGACTATGTTAAAATTTAATAGTCTATGTAAACTTGAGGAAGAAATTCCTATACTGCTCTACAAACAGAAGAAAATATTTCCTCTATATTTCTAATATAATAGAGCATTTACCTGTTCATCTTCCATTTGAAGCACGTCTTCGAGGTCTTGTGCAATATAGATGGATGCACCCATTGAATAGGTACTGTTTATATTGGGTATGTTAAATATTAGTTTAATTACATATATAAGCAAATTTTAATTTGACATAATTTTTAATAGGTACTTAAATCATCTAAAAAAAGTTAGACGAAAAGCACGAGTTGAAGGTTCGATTTGCAAATCATATATCGAAGAAGCGTCGTTCTTTTTCTCTCATTATTTCTGTAACCATGTGAACTTATCATTTGAAAGTGCTACACGTAATGATGAACGCGTTGAACAAGAATCTTCTCAAGTAATGTTATCTATTTTTAGACAACATGCTCGACCTGTTGGAAAATGTGTGAAAGTATGGCTAGATGATAGGGAATACCCTGTAGCACACACATATATTCTTCTTAATTGTGCTGAAGTTGCACCATTCGTTAGGTATTATTTAATTATAAGTTTGGATATTTTTTTAATAATATATGTGTACATTTATTATAATGCAATATATTATCTATATCTGCAGTGTTTACGAATCACAACATCCAACCGGCGATATCAGTAAAGAATTCGCTAATTGGTTTTCAAACTACGTTTTTGATCTGAGAAATAGTGTGATCAATGAAGGACTGAAACATCTTGCAATGGGACCAAAAAGAAAAGTCAAGACATATCCAATATTCTTCGTCAATGGATATAAATTCAACACTAAAGAATATGGTGCTGAAAAATTAACTACAACACCGGTGTATTTGTTAAAGGTGGTGATGATCCAAATGATCATATAAATGATTTTTATGGCATGTTAACCCAGGTTTTGCAATTGGCATATTTCATAAGACCTACGAAGGATTTTTCTGTTTAGATGCAACTGGTTCAGCAATGTTCCAAGTTCTGGAATTATCGTGCACCCAAAATATAATCTTATTGAAATAAAGCATACATCGCATTGTCATAAGTACAATCCTCTCATACTAGCCGAACAAGCCCTGCAAGTTTATTACGCTCCTTATCCATCTCTGAAAAGAGATAAAACAGATTGGTCGGTGGTTTTTAAAACGAAGGCAAGATTTACGCTTGATGGAAAGAATATGCCAGACAAACAAGCTTACAACAGATATCGAGGAAAATAGCAAAATAATAATAACCACGATCAAATCAATTTTGGACCTTTAATGATGAATCAAATGTATTAGCAGAAGCATTTGGGACTACAGAGTAAAACAATATAGAGTACGAGACCAAGTCTGAATCAGATAACGATGAGGACTGATTAATAATGTACATTTTGATACAAGGCAATTCATGTGATTATTGATGTTACATTTTTTATTATAAAAAATAATGTGTTTTCTCATAATTAAATGATATATTCTTCCATAATGAAATTATATATCTGTGACAGGTATTACGTCTTTTTTACGACATTGTGGTTCTTCCCATCCAGGTTCCCCCTCTTCTACTAAAATTGGAAGGGATGCGGGGAGGTGATGACAACGGCCCATCAGAGCAACGACCACTTACCATAGTAAAGCTACAACCAAAAGCGGATGGATCGTAAGTATTTAACTTACTTTAACTTTATAAATTTTTTCTATATGATATATTAGTTATTATTTATCAAAGTCCGTATCGTATTCAATATAGGGGATTCAAGCTAGAGCCATCATAGATTGTTGCTAGTATTTCCAAGCAGGCGTATATGAGCAGGATGACCAATTGTTGGCCTAGGTAGGGTAAGATCCCAGCCCCCATCACGGCGAGTATTTGGCAGGACTTCCTTGTAAGTGTAAATTTATATATCATTCTATATTACCACTTTACAATTTGCGGACTACGTATAAATATATAACTTATATTATTTCAACTTACAGGAGGCGGTAGACTTGCAGGAAGAAGACCTTGACCTTTGCCAGCGCCATTGGACTTCCAAGATGTCTAAGAATTATCGGGACATAATGCCTAGCATAAGAACATCGAAAAAGAAGCTTGACTGGATGAGCGCTAGCGTGCGGGATGCTTGGCTTGCTTGGTGGAATAGTGATGAATTCAAGGTAAGTTTATCTATATCATTTTGAATTGTTCCCGTATATAATACATAATTTAAAGCTGAAATATATAATGTTTAATTTAAATTTGCTGGCGAAGTCAGAGAGGAACTCTACAAATAGGAACAAGAACCTAGTTATACATCGCGGTGGCTCCAAATCATTCCAACGTCATCGTGAGGATCTGGTAAATTTATTAATTGCAATTACAAACAGTTATTAACTTATTTAATTTTGCGTAAACAATAGTAATACATACTAATTATTTCAGGAAAGGGAGCGCAGCGGTCTCGTCTTCTATATGGACGTATTTGCTCATACTCATGCTACCAAGCAAACAAACGAAGATGGCTCAATATCGTACACATGGAGTGACGATAAAGCAAGCGAATCCCGCGTAAGCATATTTAAAATTATAAGATATTATTGACTAATTTAATTAATTAGTTTTAAAGAGTAATTAAAATAATGCTGTATGAATTTCGATTATATTTTATTTTTCATTGTAGGAGCATGGGCATAGATGTTGGAGGGATCGGGATGGGATTCATTGATCACTGATGAGAAGGAGGCGATTTTTGAGTCCATCATGGAACCTACATCGCGAAATAGGCGTTATGTCTTTGGGAATCAAGCGGTAATTTCTAAAAATTTACTAACTTATAAGTTTAAACCAGTAATCAAAAAAAGTTGTCATAGAAAAAATATATCATTACTGTTAATTTACACTAGCCAGCAAAATACATTTCTGATTTTTGACATATCTCTTGATTATCCGCAGGCTAGGTCCTCACAAAAAGTATATCAAAAATCTCAAGATAAAGAAAAGATGGCATAGCTTAGAGCTATGATTGCGGAGCTACAGGAGAAAGACCACCGTCGTGCTGCGGAGATGGCACGGTTGAACAAGCACTTCCCCGAGGTACAACAGCGTGGGTTATTTTCTTCGATGGGTGGTTCCGGAGCTGACGATGAGTCTTGATGGGTATATTACTTTACGTTTATGTTTGGACATTTTGAAATTAACATATTTGGATATGTTTGATACATTTTGACGCTATGTTGGATGATATGTTGGTTTGTTTTGACATGTCGGATGTTGACTGTATATACTGAATGTTGGATGTTGATTATTTAGTGTATTGTTTTTTTTTTAAGTATTGAATTGGTAGGGATTGAGTTGGATATAAGTTGATTATGTGTTGGTTCAATTTGGATATAGGATACTGGATATATGTGAAATTGAGTTTTGATATGTATGTGTAGTACAAGAATCGAATGGCTGCAGGAACAAAAAAAAGTGCCCAGTTTTCCGACGGCTACCGATGGCACTTTGGTCATCAATTTCAAACGGCTTTCGATGATTACATGGATGCATGTGGACACCGAGGAGCGTCACAAAACCTTCGGAAAGTGCCGTGAGTAGCCATCGACAAATAGTCATCGATACCATCAGTATACGACGACTTTTTCGACGACTAGCGACGGTCGCCGA
The DNA here is from genome assembly GCA_030765085.1 of Allium cepa. NCBI lineage: Eukaryota > Viridiplantae > Streptophyta > Magnoliopsida > Asparagales > Amaryllidaceae > Allium > Allium cepa. Next base: position 38,464,008 of record CM060933.1, read on the forward strand.
CAACTCTCTGCCATCGAAAATGACTGTTGTTTTAGTAATGATATCATAAATACTTTTGGGTTTATTCATCATGTAATACGTGCATGTGTATCTACATTATTATATTAGAAAATGGGGCTTTACAGACTCGAATATCATTCCGGTGACATGAAATTAGATATAAAGAGACATTTATTAGATTTTTGTTTCTTTAATTTTTTCGATTACAACTTTGATTCAAATATTTGGATGACTGTATGTTTTTTAAATTCCCATTTTGAACTACAACTGTTTCATTAACATCGCGTTTTATTAATTAATAAACTAGTATTGCTCTACCTTATTAGATTTCATAGATCTTATTTCCCTTCTTATAACCAACTAATTAGCTATTCCAATTCTTAAAGAGAGTGAACAAGCACGATTGAAGTTCAGAAAACATGTCAAGTGTTCACTATTTTCAAAGACAAATTAGTTTGAGCAAAAAATATGTTTTTATAAATTTTATTTGTTGGTTAGAAAATAATATAAAAGCTCTTGATTTTTGTATTATGTATTTTTTTAACCATAGTATTTGTACTACCTTATAACTTTGCTTCTGTTAATTTAGTTTCGTACAATAGTAAGAAAGCCTTCTGCAATCCAAAAATTTCGTATTTAATTTTAGTAATATATTTAATGTTTCACGACCAACCCCTATCTTAATTAAGCTAAGTTTTGTAAGGCGGTGGTGGGACTGAATTTTTTCCATAGTGAAAGGTGGATGTGCAGGAGGGTGTATGGTGATATAATGGTGAAGAATGATGAATATGTGGCAGTTTTGTATGAGCAGATATCAAAAATTGAAACAAGAAATGCAGATAGATGAAATGAAGCAAGAAAATGGAGAAATTGGATGGAAGTGAGGATCCAAGCAAAAGAATTGATATTGCTATGATACTTTAATTTGCATGAACAAGAACATATACAAGTTGCATAGAAGAACAACTGATGGCAATTATGAATTGTAGTAGAATGAATTAAAAAGAAGCACAGGAAAAAACAAGAATTGAACAAAAAAGGGAAAATTTATAAGCCAAAGGCAACAAAAATTGGAAATCAATAGAGCAAATGATAACTAGATACAAGAGCTAATACTATATATGTGAATATTTGTAATAACATGAAATGAAATTTACAAGCGACAAGAACGAGATCTAATTGCAAGATTTAGAAGAACCAAAATATTATAGCTACTGGAATGAAATAATAACAATTTCAAAAGGAAATAAATGTATTAATTAGAACTGATAATGTCAAACAAAGAAGCAAGAAGAACTGGAAATGATAAATGCAGAAAGGTAACTGAACAAGAATTGTAAAGGCTAATCTGAAGCACTGATATAAACCGAACTAAAAACTAATATCTAACTAAAAGAATTACCTACTTGCTATGATCTAGGAAGAATAAAGAAACACCTTACAAATAGAAATGAAACTAAAAAGGATGTATTAGCTTCAGATTTCTCAACACTGATTACAGTGCCTGTACATGTATTTATATGCAAGTTAATGCACTCATTAACTTGACTCAGCCCACTCCTCATTAACTTGACACAACCCATTCTGGTTTAACCACACAGTAAGTATACAAACTCGACATCAAATACAAAGACGCTCAACCCAAATACAACAGTAAACAGGCCCAAATAATGCCTGTATCAGTTGGCATGTGCACAACATGCATAATTTATACATCCTTGTAGCTTCTTCCTCAGGCCACGACTTCAAGCACTTCAACACCTGACACGTTCCTGTTATCTCCAGCTACCAACTCCGATGTTCTCATGGCTGCCTTTGATGAACCTGGCTGAAGATGGAATTTTTTCCATTTTCTAGGCATAGGCTACAGTCTTGCTTCTTCTTAAACATGGCAATTAATGGCCTGGTTGTTACATCTCTCTTCCCCTAAACAATAACCTTGTCCTCAAGGTCGAATGACAATCAAATACTTTAACTATGTTACACCTTCCACTGGACCACCGTCCGGATCAAATATGAAAATAGTTTCTTCATTATAAGGCTTTCTATAACACACATGTGATTCAAAAGCACAGCGAGTATCGATCATCCCATCTACAGTTGAATCTAAACCAAAAACGCATTCAATGATTTGAGTTGGCCTGTCAAAATCATTAGTTTCCTTCTTATCCTCATTTACCTTTTCTTTGGATATATTTTCATCAATTTTGCCAATTCCTTCCAATTCATCATATCTAAAATGGTTCTCATTTGATTCATCAATTTTTGGAATAGCATGCTCGTCTTTAACATTAAATTTACTCTCGTCATTGCCTATACTTGACTGAAGGACATTACTATTGCATGTATCATGTTCAGTCTCAAAACCGAGCCTACCTCTTTCATCATCAAATTCAATAACTGAAGGAATGGGAATTCTTGGCTCTGAATGATGAACTGTTGGCACAAGAACTGAAATATTAGTGGTATATGGGTTAGGTAGGAGAGATCTTGATGGCATACAAGGGGTGGTTGCGGCATAGCAACAGTCTAATTCTTGATTTGCTGTAAGTCTTGGGCAAGGGTAGTGAATGTGTTATGTAGAGGAGGTTCTTGAATGTGTACAGGTGGTGGTTGGGATAGTGGTTGTGGTGCAACTGGAGGTTGGTTCTTGATTTAGTGAAAATCTTGGAGATAAGATGAAACTAATCCAACATTAATACCACAAGTAGTAACCGCTAGTGTAAAATTACTAGAAAAATTAGCAATATATGAATTCTTTAATAGTTGATCCAAGATCACAGCGAAGAGCCCAAATTCATTGAGATATAAGTTATAACCTTCTAGATATTCATTTATCAGTTCGATGCAAATATTCCAAATTCTATAAGGATGCCCATTGATATATTTTTTCTCAATCTTTGAAAGAGATGTTGCTAATAGACTGCTTTGAAGGAAAGTGATAGTATCACCAATATTTTTTGTTGATAGATTCGATGAACATCATTATGGTGCTTAACTCCATTGATTCTAGAATCTTGATTAAATGCTCCAATTCAAATATTAGCCATGATGGTGATTCCAAATCTTGGGTTTGAAGGATGTTAAGGGTATTGTTAGCAACAGTTCTTGGGCTTCGGAAATGGTTTCTTGAATTACTGGGAAGAAGGGGTTCTTGATGATTTGGAGCAAGGGTTACTGGAACTGGTTGATGGGGTGCTGGTTGAGGGAATGCTAGCATATGAAGGGTAGTGTATGGGTTCGGAAGATGAGGATCTTGATAGTGCATAGGTGGTTGTGGAAGAGGATGAAGGGGCTGGTTCTCGGTTTCTCCTTACCATGTCCATGCTAGACCTTGATTTGGAGGGAAATTTTGGGAATATATGTTGGCGAAGTTAGGATCTGACTGGTTATCAGAGATTGCCCCAGTCAGTGGTTACGATACCAATATGAAAGGCCGTGGTGGGACTGAATATTTTTTCATGGTGGAAGATGGAAGTGCATGAGGATGTATGGTGATATAATGGCGAAGAATAATGAATATGTGGTAGTTTTGTATAAGCAGATATTAAAAATTGAAACATGAAATACAGATAGATGAAATGAAGCAAGAAAATGGAGAAGTTGGATGGAAGCAAGGATCTGAGCAAAGGAATTGATATTTCTATGGTACTTTAATTTGCATGAACAAGAACATATACAAGTTGCATAAAAGAAGAAGTGATGGCAATATGAGTTGTAGTAGAATGAATTAACAAGAAGCACATGAAATAATAAGAATTAAAAAAAATGAAAAATTTATATGCCAAAGGCAACAAAAACTGGAAATTAATAGAGCAAATGATACCTAGATACAAGAACCGATACTATATATGTGCAGATTTGTAATAACCGGAAATGGAATTTTACAAGCTACAAGAACGAGATCTAATTGCAAGATTTAAAAGAACCAAAATATTATAGCTACTGGAATGAAACAACAACAATTACAAAAGGAAACAGATGTAATAATTTGAACTGATAATGGCAAACAAAGAAGCAAGAGGAACTGAAAATGATAAATGTAGAAAGGTAACAGAACAAGAAAGGTAACCGGAAATTAATGAATTATAAAAAGTTGTTTCAAAGCGGTCGTTACCTAGAGTATAAAAAAATAATTTGTCAAACAACAACAATAAGTTGTATTATTGTTGTGTGACAAATTATTTTAAACACCATCCACATCTCAAAGCATCATTGATCACTTCTGTTAATTAAGATTCTTCACGAATCACCGTAATTTTGAGATTAACAAAAAAATTCTTCAGTAGACTTGAGCCAAAATATCTGAATTTTTGGTTAATTTTGTTATTATCATTAAGGAAATTTTGTTTGAAGTTTATTTCTAAGGAAAAAAGAGGTTATCTATGAAAACATTGATATAAACAAACCTAACCAAAACGTGTCCGTCTATTAGCACCCCGATAATTTTTGTTCACCATCGTTAAAAAAATTATATTAACAATTCCAATTTTGACCTTTAAAGAATTAAACCTTTAAATTAATGAGTTGGAAGCCTCGTTGGAAAAACAGTAACAACGTTAAAAGCACGCATTGTAAAGAGTTAAACCACGTCTATCTTAGGTGTTGAAAACTCTAAACCAACGTTCGGAGTGGGCATTGATATCCAAAAACCACGTCTCGCCATTGCTTGGATGTGCTATAGGCATGCGCAACATAGACGCTGTATTTATTTTATCCACGTTCATTTTAGGTTTGTTGACACATAAGCATCACAATACACATGCATTAGCAGTGTATTTTAATTGCTGATAGAATACTAGAAACCATTTTGAAATAGCTAACTTGCTAAACTATTATTACTAAAAGGGCTACTGATTATCAGTGATCAGCAACAATTTCATCCAATTTCATGGGTAGGTTTTTCTGGGTAGATTTGATAAAATTTGCAACATGTCATTCAACTTTTGCTTTGGCATGTATTCCGCAAGTTTTGATGTAAAAATTTCAGATTAAACATACTGCCTTTTGTTTGATGCTTTCTACATGGAAAAATTATTGCTCATGTGACAAAACGTTTTTTTTCCCTCATTGCTTGTCTTAAGTTGTTAGGGGTTTGGTTGAAGAAAAAAAGGGTAGAAGTAAGAAGAGAAGAAAAAAACCATAGGAAACAAAGAGACAAGGGTAATTTAGGAATAAACGGGGTGGGAAAAACAAAAATTGGGGTGTAAATTATTTTTTTAAATTGTTGAGGTGGAAAAAGCAAATACCGGGTGCCCATAGACGGACCCAACCAAAACCGCCTCCTTCAAATTTTACGCTCTATTTTTTTACGCTAGGGTTTCAGAGAACAAATCCAAATCATGGCGGCCTATGCAGCGATGAAATCAGGCAAAGTAGGGCTGGAAGATGCAGGAGTTCAACTCCATCGCATCAGAATTACGCTTTCTTCCAAAAATGTGAAAAATCTGGAAAAAGGTAGCAACAATTGTTATCTATTTTGAATATTTTGAATCGGTACAAATTTATAATCATGAAAATGCATGCAGTCTGTGCCGATCTTGTTAAAGGAGCAAAAGATAAGAGCTTGGCAGTGAAAGGACCGGTTAGAATGCCAACTAAGACTCTTCGTATCACTACTAGGAAATCTCCTTGTGGTGAAGGTACCTCTGTCTATATAAACTTTGTGATTTAGCATTTGTTCAATTTTATTTAAACGTGCTGTGTTTGTATTGTTAGTCTGTTTTAGCATCTAGTTCATACCAACGCAGGAAATTTGAGAATTCTGTCCTATGATATAATATGGCTATGATATACAAAACTGTTCAGTTATTTTTGATCTTCGTTGATGATTGAGATTTTATATTTGATCTTAACTATTAATTTTCAGTTACTTTCTTTAATTTAGGATTATTTGAGCTATCATATTTTCTACAGTTCAATGTGTGATTTTGTAAACTACTACTGCAACCATCTTTGTGAATTATGATTTTCTGAGCAAATGATGATTATATTCATGATTGATACTGATTTTATATGTGAAGTATCCAAAAATCGAGCTTTTTAAAACTGATGCTCACATCTGTTTGTTTTGATTACATCTACTTTCGGTCCAGTTTAAGTATAACCTGCTACAGTTTAAATGTCTGACATTCGGACTTGGAAATTTCATTTTCTCCGACTTATGTTCTCATCGTGCGTTGTAATTGAGAATTGAATGTTGGCCTTGAATTTTCGGTTAATTAGATTACATGTAGAATGTTAATCCAAGTTTGCAAATACCTTGGTAATTTGACGCTTGCTTTATATTCCTGCTTACATAACAAAATTCTTTTTTATGCGTGTTTGACAAAATGTAGGTTTTCAACCACACATTTCACTTTGCATGTGATCAAAAGCATGAACACGGGACTGAATTATAAATAATGCATCAAATTTGAGCAGTTTAAACCTGATGCTTGAACCATTATTTTCAATTTCATAGAGATTGAAACTATGGCTAATAACAATATGTTAGGTGTAAATTTCTGTTCATGATTTGGGTTTTAAAGCATGCAAGTGATAGTGTGTTACTGACATTGTGCTTTTATAATTTGATGCACATTAATCTTTGTCGTCAACCTTTGAAGTAAAAAAAAAAACCTAAAAGTGTAGAGCCTAGTTGACAACAATATATATTGAAACATCATAAATGAATTTTTGTATGGTTTTAAATTGTAACTTATAAGTAAAAGTGTGCATTTAATTTGACTTTTAAGTTACAACAAACAAGATGATTGGTCAAAACTACTTATGATATTTATTCATAACTCACAAGTAACAAATAAGGCACTGTTCTAAGTCACTTCTGTATAACTTGAAAGTAGTTTTTTGAATACGAATGATGAGTTTTAACCAACTGTTGAGCGACTTCAGGAACAAACACATGGGATCGATTTGAGCTTAGGATTCACAAGAGAGTGATTGATCTGACAAGCTCGCCTGAAGTCGTCAAACAGATCACCTCGATCACCATTGAGCCTGGAGTTGAGGTCGAGGTTACTATTGCTGACCCGTGATTCTGCATTTAGTTTTATCTCTTAGCATGTTTATGTATGAATGGTATGGCTTATAGTGCATTATCGGATGCATCTCTGTTGTAGTTTTGTATTTTTGATTCGGTTTATTGTTTAATACTCCTTGCTTGAAGTTTTTGTGAACTGGTTGCTGCTTCTGTTATGTTACATGCTTTTGGATATTGTTTTGTTTTGGAGTCCGGTAGTGGACTTGTTTTGTATGTAAAATTCTGCTGTTGAGTATAGTAGTTTGCTGGTTATGCTGAAATTTTAAGAGCTACCTTTTCTTTATCAATTCAATCACAAGATAGTAGGTTTTGTTCTTATTTTTATATAACGGTACTATAATTAGAATGATGAAAAATAAGAAATCTTCGCTAGGTTGAGTGGTGAAACACGTAGTGATTATGAAGAACACCACTGACATAACCAATGATGTTTAGTGAACTAGCACTTCAAACAGCAGTGGAAGAAATAATTGATTTATCCTTTCTTTCTTTCATCACTTGTTCGATTCCCATTTTACCATGAGACAAGCAAGCAGCTACCATCCTGATTACACTTTCAGTCTTTATAACCACGCCATAACCTTTCTATCACAACCGCTAAGCCTTTTCATCAACCCCTCTTTTGGAGCAAATGGTACTACTTTCCAACATACCCCCCAATGGGCTGGGAGTATTTTTCATTCAATTTCTTCTATAAATAGTAGAAATAATGCAAAATGGCTAGGTTATAAAAAGCTATTTCTTTTACATAAAGCAATAAAATAGTTTTTCCTGTATTCTGTCTTGCGTCATCTCCAACAAAGATTGATTGTGGTCACCATAGTTGAATCATAGATAACTAGTGTCGTAAGATTACGTTTTCATGTTAGAAAACATAATTGGATTCAAACATACATTTAATACATGCTTGCTTGGACGTGTGTTTAGTTGTTGGACGTTTGTTTCATGTTTAGTTGTAGCCCCTATGATTCCTCTATCAAAATATTTGGAAATTCTGAAAGAGCAATTGCTCAACTAGAATATGCAAGTATTATTGGAAGTCTCATGTATGTCATGCATTGCATCCGTTCTGATATTTCTTATGCCGTGTGTAAATTATCAAGGTTCACAAACAACCCTGGTATTATGCACTGGAAAGCAATAGGCCGAGTCTTGGGTTATCTTAAGAGAACAATTAAGTTACGACTACATTATGAAAATTTTCCAGCAGTTTTAGAAGGATATTTAGATGCAAGTGGTGCGACCCCTGAAAATGATAATAGAGGAACCACTGGATGGATTTTTACTCTTGTAGGAGGTGCTATATCATGGGCCTCCAAGAAACACTGTTATCACACATTCTACAATGTAAGCGGAATTTATTGTTTTGGACGCATTGGCTTCGGAAGCACAATGACTAAGGAATTTGTTAACAGAAATAGAGTTGTGGCCACAACCATCATCAGCCATCTCTGTTGTGACGACCCGGAATTTTGGACAATTTAAACTGGGATATTAATTTAAGGGTTTGTAAAATTTATATCGATAGTATTGAAGATAGTAAAAGTGTTGAAATTGAATTTGGGAATGTTTTGTTACATTTTGAAAATATATCGTTTAAATTGAATTTAAAAATAGCATTCCGATGCACAGTCTCGGATTTCGACGAAACCAGTTCCATTTGATCCGTAATATTGTAATATTATCGGATTTCAAGTTTCGTAGTGTTTGGAGTTGTGTGAGCGTACGATATATAAAAGCGCTGGAATTTATATCGGAAATTTAATATAACATACAATCGAATTAGGACTCGAAACCTTTTTCAGTACGTTCGGAATAAGGGTATAACATTAGAAACGGCTAGCGGCACGCCTCGATAGGAATTCAAAATTTTAAGTTGCATTTTTGAGACAAATTGAATTTGAATTTAAAATTTAAAAATAAGTAAATACTTTACTTGACTAGTCAAATTAATTTCACATCAGAGTTTTTTTTCCAGTCCTTTCCAAAGCACGCCACTATTATCTTCAATCTCACGCTTCCCTTTCCTTTTTAACTTATCCGTTCCTTCCTCACTTCGCTTCCCAGGTTCGAATTCAGATCGAAAAGAAAAAAAGAAAAAAAAAACGTAAACGATGAAGCAAAGGATAATAAACGACTCGTTCAATCGAAAATGGCCGAAGCCTATTCAAATCAAACCCCCTCTTCAATTCAATTCACAAATCCAATTTCGAAAATAAATCGGCCATCATTCTTTATCTGATCGAAGCCCTCAAGTATGTCCTTCCCTTTTCAATTTGAGTCGCTGTGGGTTGCTCGCGATTTCTGTTTTGGGTTACTCGTGCTGCATGAGGCAAGGCGGTAGGGCAGTGGCAAGGGAAGTGTGGCTAAGGCCGCATGCGCTCGCGTAGAGGGCGCGGGCGGCGGAGCTAGGGTCGTGATGGTCGCAAGGTGGATTAGGCGAGTTGGCGATGGCGTCGGTCTAGGTTGACGGTCGCGATTTGGGAAAGTGGACGTGTGCGATTTGGGCGAACGTGCATTCTCGTGCATGCGAGGGTGGAGGAGCTCACGTGCAACTCGAGGCGTGCAGCAATAGAGTGGCAGCGACGTTAGGAGGAGCGGTGGGCCAGGCCACGTTCGTAGTGAGGTTTGCTTGTAGTTCTTTCTTTTTTAATTTGATATATCTACAAGAAGCAGAAGTGTATTGCAGTATAAAATAAAACGGTTTATGTTATTAATATAATATATAATGGAACAGGAGAATTAGGTTATGTAGATAAAGTTTTTGATAATATAAAGATTTAAATAAAGATTGGATTTTTTAAAAAAAAAAATCTGTGTAGATTTTTTTTCAAGTATATATACATACATATTTAATCTACTATAATTGTAAGTAATGGATTATGGGAATTACTCATTTAAATTAACTTGTTTAATTATCTTAATTTCTAAGGATTTTCAAAGGAAGGTTTTTGAGTTTAAAATTAAAGGCGTAAACAGAATGTGTATACGCATTTTAAATCTACAAATTGTTTTAAAATATTGTATATTAGTGATAAATTTATTTAATTTATTTTTGTCCCAAAAAGGTTTCAAAAAGGAAATTTTTGATTTAAATAAAATTATTAGCTAACTTAATGTAACTACTAAAAGATTCTAAGAAAGAATAAATTATTTGGTTAGAATTGAATTGTTAACTCATTAATTAATTTAAAGGAATTTAGTTTTAAATTAAATGATTAATTACATCTATGAGGGTTAATTGATTGATTCAAATATTAATAGACCGTATAAATGTTTATACAAGGTCTTAAATCTGGAAGAAATAAAGCCGGTTTGGATTGGATTGCAAAACAAAAGGATCAAATGTGAGTTAATCTCACTCATCTGGGTTTAATTTAAATTTAAATGGTTAAATTTAAATAATTGATTGAATGATTGAATTGTTTTGATATGCTATATTATATATAGTAGTATAAAATATATCGAAGTGATTGATTTCCCGCATTATATAGCGGATGAGACCCTATGCGCCGCATAATAGCGGATGATATTATATTTAAAACCCATATACCGCGATATTCCACCTTGAAGTGGAATTGGTATTGTGCTAACATCTGTGGATGCAGGGAAACAGGTTGGAGGGATCCAACATGATTCCTCAAAATTATCTAGATTTTTTTAATATTCTGTGTTATGAATATTTAATATTCTGTGATGAATTATATTGATAATTGTAATATTGAATATAGTTTGCTTGAATATATTTCGGTACACTGAGTTATCAAAATATATAGAATTGGATTTTTTTTAAAAGAAAATAAAAGGGGGAATTTTTAAGTTAAATAATTATAGAGAATTGAATAAGTTGAAGAATGAACTAGAAAAGAATAAAAGGTGATTTTAATATTCTAATAAATAAATTCTAAGTATGGGAAAGCGGATTTGAATAAAAAGGGAAAATAATGAATTTTACAACTTAAGTGATGTTATTCAAAGGAATGAAAGAATTTACTTTAAAATTCAAGGTTTAAAATTTATTTAAAAGAATAAAGAAGAAATTTGGAAAATCTGAAATTGGTATGTTTCAGTTAAAACATTTAAAAAACGAAGAAATAAAATCTGAAATTAATGGATTTTGAAAAAAATGAGTAAGTAAAGGAATTTATTTCAAAATGGAGTAAATTGGAAATTAATTTGAAAATTGATTAAGTGGTTGAAGTTGGAACTTTAAAAGAGAAGTGGGACTTTGGAATTTATAAACTGGGTTTATAAAAGTAAAGTAATATATCAGTGGATATTTGGAACTGTGTAGTTAATGCCCCGCTATTACCCCGTATAACCCCGCAGTATCTCATAGCGGATTTCTACCGCTACGATTTTTCCATATAGCCCCAAAATACAGCCTTTCCGCTTTAATCCCCGCCATATCCCGTTATTCCCGCTATATTTTACTATTTTCGCTATATCTTCTTTAATAAAATGAATTAAAAAATTGCGTTTATACATTATAAAAATTATGAAACTAATTTATTTGATTTAATTTTTAATATGTTTTCAGAAATGAAAATACTCTAATATTCTACTAAATTCAATTATGTTATATAACATTTTTACGTTTATTTAAAGTATATTTGCACATGTTTTTTGCTTAAAATCATTTATGTATTAATTATAATTCAATTGAATGATTATTTTTCATTTAATTACCATTTATATACTTGTAAAAACATTAAGTGCGAGTTTTAAATGCTATTTTAGAGCTATCCGTTATATCCGGCTATATCCTCGCTGTATCCCCGCTATGACTTTTTTGCACCTCCACCGCTTTGAATCTGTCGAGCGCTTTAACCGCACAGATTTGGAAGAATAAATTCATGATGGAAATTTATTAAAGGAATGAGGAAATTTGTATAAATAAATAGTGATTTATTTTTTAAAAAATAGAAAGAGAAGAGTATTTCCCTAGATAGCCAAGTACGTTTCTAACATAAATTTTTAAATATAAGTTATGTTAAAAAGCATGTTTTAGAAAATTTATTATTTTTAAATGTTTAAATTTTAAAGTAAGTATTTTCTTTTAATCTATTATAGTAGTAATTATTAAAAAAGTGACTTGGTATTTGTTTTAAAAGAGAAAATCTAATTTTATATTTTATAAAATAACTCATTTTAAATATTCCTAATATATATATATATATATATATTTTTAATAAAGTATTGAAGTAGTTTTCAATCTAAATGTTAAAATATATTTTATAATAAAGTGTTTTTAAATTATTTTAAAAATCTGAAGCTTTGTACTTGGTATTTTAAGTGGAAATAAATATTTGAGAATTTATTTCACGAGAAGAGTGGTTTGGAACTGTTTTCTAAAGGATTGGAAATGGAAATATATCTTGCGAAGATATTTTGAGCTTAATAAATAGTTCGGTGAAATTATTTATGTTGGATGGTTGTTGTGAATGTTATTTGATAGTTAAATAACCGACTATCAATATTGGCCAATGTGCTGATTGTTTCGAAGAGACCGGGATCGGGTTTGCTACATTACAACATGATAGGGGGTTCTCGCTTTGCGTTTGGTGGCGAACGGGTGACTCTTACCCCTACATGTCCCCTGAGGTAGTATAAGGCCTTGAGGGGTTGGTTGCGAGTCGAGAGGCTGGCCGTAAAAGCAAACCCGAGGTACCACTGTCAGCCACGGTGGAGAGTGGCCGCTGTTGATGGTTGCCTAGACCGTGACAGTTGGTATCAGAGCCAGGTTGGTGATAACCTTGGCTCTGGTGGGAATTACTCGTTGAAAATAGAGTCCGTAGTACTCTAGAATGAGTTTGAGCGTATTAATAGATATGGGCGCGTATTTGTTAGTGAATATAAATTGTTTTAATATTGTGTTGACTTATTGGTTGAGTGGAATATGAATCCTGATCGAGTAAATTGGCCGCTATTCGAGAAGAGTTTATAAACACCTGACACGATAAATTGACACAGTATTATTTTAACGGTGGGTGAATGAAATAATTTTACCCAAAATATATTTTGATACAAAAGAAATATTTCCTTAAATTGTTATATAACTTGGATGTTTGGATGATAATATTTTAAACAAATAAGATTATAAAAAAATTGGAATGACTTGGATAATCAAATGGGAATTTGTATGAGCATAAATTATACAAATGAATTATAGTTAAAATTTGAATTTAAGTCAAAATCTGAAAATTTAAAACCCCGGAGATTTTGGAAGTGTTTTTCGAAGTGTTTTGAAGACAAATAATAACATTATTATTTTGAAGGTATTCGTGAAAGGAAATTGTTTCAAATAAATTTTAGGAAGGGATATAGCGTTGAACTCACTTCAGTCGTTGGAAAATAACTTCGGTGATGACTACAGCATCACTGATGTTCATTTTCGAGTTTCTAAGTGACGGATTGCTGCCAAATTGATTTGTTCAGAAGAACTAGTTTTGTTTTTGAAATTTCAAAGTAAATTTGTTAAGGATAAAAGCCAGGATTGGTTTAAAAATTTGAGAAGTGTGGTTTTGAGATAATGGTGATTTCAAATGATTTGAAACCAAAAGCCGAGTGTTTAAAAATCCTGATGAGATTGGTTATAAGCTTATAAATTGAGATGATTTTTAAATTAGGAAGGAATTATGAGCTTTGAATGTTGGAATTTAAATTTAAAGTGAAACGTTAAAAGTAAAATGAACTTGGATTGTGGAAGAAAATTGAATCGAATTGAATTAAATAAATCTGAGTTAAAATAGAATTGAATTGGAATAAAATTCAGTTGAGTTATGTGTGATATTGAATGGAATTAGATCCTTACTTAAATAAATGGAAGTAAGTTGGATAAGAAATAAGTTGGATAAGAATTGGATTGGAATAAATGAATTAGAATAGCTTATAAAAGAATTAAAAATTCATGGAATAAAAATATGCTTGGGTTATAAATAAACGTAAATCTTGAGTTAAAAGTAAAAGATGAATATATTCAAGCCTAGAATGAATGGAGATGTGTAAAATAATAAGTTGTGACTTATAAAATTGAAAAGTGGGATAGAAAACCCAAAATAAATATTGTTTGATGATTGGGAAAATAAAACAAAAATCCAAACTTGAATTATAAAATAAAGTGAACTTAAGAAAATTAAATGAAGTGATTTTTGAGATTAAAAATCAAGTATTGGATTATGAATAGGGGGAGAACTAATTAGATAACAAATTAGTTAATGAAATAAGTAAATGGAACCTAATGTAGTTAAATAGAAGCTGAATTGGAAGTTAATAATGAAGTTTGGAAATAAAACTCAAGCTATAAATCAAATTTGACTTGAATCATTAGTGAAGTAAATATAATTGAAAATGTTGCCAAACAAAATGAAATTGGATTAAAATAGGGGTGGTTTTAGTTGCTAATAAAACCCAGATGAGTCGGAAGAAATTGAAAATGGCCTTATAATTAATTAAATGAATTGAGAATGAATTGAATTTGAAAATTTAAAATTTATACGAAACATATAAACTAATCAAATAAATTTGTAGTTTGAAATGAGATTTGATTGAAATAGAATCAAGTTAAATAGAAAAGGAAAATTTATTTGCAAAATGAAAATGAGCTTAAGTATAAAATTTGAATAATTTGAAGTAAATTAATTTAAGTTTAAAATTAGTTGAAGCTTGGTTTCGAGTAAAGGTAAAAGTCCATTAAATAAAAGCTTGGGTAAATTTAAATTGGGAAATGGTTCTTAATATATAAGCGTGGAATGGTTCAAGCTTAATAAAATGGTCTCAAATGAAATGAAGACAAATATGGAATGAAATGCAAATGTATGGATGGTGAATAAAAATAGAAATGGGATGGAATTTAAAATAAATCGAGTCGGAATCAATTTAAATTGGTTATAAAACTTAAGTAATTATTTATTCACATGGATATCATCGAATTGCATAGAATGAATTGTTGTTTGACGTAAACGAAGGTAATTAAAATTCTATGAGTTGGTAGAGATAAAAAATAAATTGATTTTAAGATCAATTGAAGAGAATATGAGTTTGTTTTGCTTAAAAATGAATCGAATGTAAGCAATTGAGTTTTAAACCATTTAAATTGAATGAAGTTGTATACGAATTGGTTGTAAATAATTAAAATTAAATGTCGGAACCCTATAAGTGGCTTATAAATATTGTTTAACCTGCATTGCTTATAGAAACTCGTATGTTTACTAGTTAAATATGTAAAATGTTGTTAAGTTACATGATTTTGGCACTTACGTATTTAAATTGAGTAAGTACAGGTACCGGGAAATCGTTTGGCTGGATTTGATCGCGTAAAATGCTAAAATAATAAGCCGCTTGCTTAAAAATGCTAAATAAAGCCCTATGCAATAAAAATAGGAAATATGAACTGTTTTTGATTTTCCGACCAGGTGGGTTGATGTATATATATTTATATCTCTTGTAAAATTGCAAAAGCTCCTCCGTACAAAGGAGACTCTGCCAAAAAATTTCGAAAATTATGGGAGTTATAAAATTTTTGAAAATTTTTGGGGAAAATTTTGTTAGCGAAAAAACGATTTCAAATTGAAATAAATTAGTGGATGAAACTAATTTAAAATAATGATATGAATCAGTTATAAATGGAAGATAAAATTCAATATTTAGAGTTGAATATAAATTGAATTCATATGGACATGGGAAAACTAATTTGAATAGAAGTAAATAAGAAAACTTCTGTAAAGAAATGTATAAAATGACTTCAAAAGCTATGATCAGATATTATTGCTAAATAGGATATCAGGTATTATAAAGGGAAAGGAAAATTGGTTTTGATTTCAGAAGATAAATTTGAATTGCTCGACAAAAAGGTATGTGTTTAAATTTCTGTATGAAATTTGATTGGGTTTTTGGAAAAGGCATTTTGTAGTTGTACCGAGCTAGCCGCGCAAAGGAGACGTTGGCGAAATTTTTCAAAAATTTAGGGAGTCAGAAAATTGTTGAGAAATTTTGAAAATTTAAAACTTGGTTTGAATTATAGTTTGAATGGTTGAATAAGTAAAGTTGTTTGGGAACTATGGAAAAGTTTGGAAAGTTAGTAAGACGGATGGTGTGTCTTTAATAAAGATTGTTTGGTTGTTGTTAAAAACTATTTGGTTTTGGTAAAATAGTAAACGGGTACTGGACCATTCTTCCTAATTAGTAATTTCGTGGACGAAATTCTTTTAATGGGGAAGAAATGTGACGACCCGGAATTTTGGACAATTTAAATTGGGACAATAATTTAAGGGTTTGTAAAATTTATGTCGATAGTATTGAAGATAGTAAAAGTGTTGAAATTGAATTTGGAAATGTTTTTTTAAGTTTTGAAAATGTATCGTTTAAATTGAATTTAAAAATAGCCTTTCGAGGCACAGTCTCGGATTTTGACGAAACCAGTTCCATTTGATCCGTAATATTGTATTATTATCGGATTTCAATTTTCGTAGTGTTTGGAGTTGTTGTGTGAGCGTACGATATTAAACGCGCTGGAATTTATATCGGAAATTTAATATAATATCTAGGTCCAACGGCTATCTTCTCCATACAATCGAATTAGGACTCGAAACCTTTTCAGTACGTTCGGAATAGGGGTATAACATTAGGAACGCCTAGCGGAACGCCTCAATAGGAATTCGAAATTGTAAGCTGCATTTTCGAGACAATTTGAATTTGAATTAAAAATTAAAAATAAGTAAATACTTTACTTGACTAGTCAAATTAATTTCACATCAGAGTTTTTTTTCCAGTCCTTTCCAAAGCACGCCACCCTTATCTTCAATCTCACGCTTCCCTTTCCTTTTTAATTTATCTGTTCCTTCCTCACTTCGCTTCCCAGGTTCGAATTCAGATCGAAAAGAAAAAGAGAAAAAAACGTAAACGATGAAGCATAGGATAATAAACGACTCGTTCAATCGAAAATGGCCGAAGCCTATTCAAATCAAACCCCCTCTTCAATTCAATTCACAAATCCAATTTTGAAAATAAATCGGACATCATTCTTTATCTGATCGAAGCCCTCAAGTATATCCTTCCCTTTTCAATTCGAGTTGCCGTGGGTTGCTCGCGATTTCTGTTTTGGGTTTCTCGTGCTGCATGAGGCAAGGCGGTAGGGCAGTGGCAAAGGAAGCGCAGCTAAGGGTCACATGCGCTCGCGTAGAGGGCGGTGGAGCTAGGGTCGCGATGGTCGCAAGGTGGATTAGGCGAGTTAGCGATGGCGTCGGTCTAGGTTAACGGTTGCGATTTGGGAAAGTGGTCGTGTGCGATTTGGGCGAACGCGCATTCTCGTGCGTGTGAGAGTGGAGGAGCTCGCGTGCAACTTGAGGCGTGCAGCAATAGGGTGGCAACGACGTTGGGAGGAGCGGTGGGCGAGGCGACGTTCACAGTGAGGTTTGCTTGTATTTCTTTCCTTTTTAATTTGGTATATCTACAAGAAGCAGAAGTGTATTGCAGTATAAAATAAAACCGTTTATGTTATTAATATAATGTATATATATGGAACAGAAGAATTATGTTATGCAGATAAAGTTTTTGATAATATAAAGATTTAAATAAAGATTGGATTTTTTTTTAAAATCTATATAGATTTTTTTACAACTATATATACATACATATTTAATCTACTATAATTGGTAAGTAATGGATTATGGGATTTACTTGTTTAAATTAACTTTTTCAATTATCTTAATTTCTAAAGATTTTCAAAGGAAGGTTTTTGAGTTTAAAATTAAAGGTGTAAACAGAATATATATGCGCACTTTAAATCTACCAATTGTTTTAAAATATTGTATATTAGTGATAAATTTATTTAATTTATTTTTGTCACAAAAAGGTTTCAAAAAGGAAATTTTTGAGTTAAATAAAATTATTAGCTAACTTATTGTAACTACTAATAGATTCCAAGAAAGAATAAATTATTTAGTTAAAATTGAATTGTTAACTAATTAATTTATTTAAAGGAATTTAGTTTTAAATTAAATGATTAATTACATCTATGAGGGTTAATTGATTGATTCAAATATTAATAGACCATATAAATGTTTGTACAAGGTCTTAAATCTGGAAGAAATAAAGCCGGTTTGGATTGGATTGCAAAACAAAAAGATCAAAGGTGGGTTAATCTCACTCATCTGGGTTTAATTTAAATTTAAATGGTTAAATTTAAATAATTGATTGAATGATTGAATTGTTTTGATATGCTATATTATATATAGTAGTATATAATATATTGGAGTGATTGATTTCCCGCATTATATAGCGGATGAGACCCTATGCGCCGCATAATAGCGGATGTATTATATTTAAAACTCATATACCGCGATATTCCACCTTAAAGTGGAATTGGTATTGTGCTAACATCTGTGGATGCAGTGAAACAGGTTGGAGGGATTCAACAGGATTCCTCAAAATTATCTAGATTTTTTTTAATATTCTGTGTTGTGAATATTTGATACTCTATGATGAGTCATATTGATAATTGGAATATTGAATGCTATAGTTTGCTTGAATATATTTCGGTACACTGAGTTATCAAAATATATAGAATTGGATTTTTTTAAAAGAAAATAAAAGGGGGAATTTTTAAGTTAAATAATTATAGAGAATTGAATAAGTTGAAGAATGAACTGGAAAAGAATAAAAGGTGATTTTAAAATTCTAATAAATAAGTTCCAAGTATGGTTAAGGGGATTTGAATAAAAAGGGAAAATAATGAATTTTACAACTTAAGTGATGTTATTCAAAGGAATGAAAGAATTTACTTTAAAATTCAAGGTTTAAAATTTATTTAAAAGAATAAAGAAGAAATTTGGAAAATCTGAAATTGGTATGTTTCAGTTAGAAGATTCAAAAAACGAAGAAATAAAATCTGAAATTAATGGATTTTGAAAAAAATGAGTAAGTAAAGGAATTTATTTCAAAATGGAGTAAATTGGAAATCAATTTGAAAATTGATTTAAGTGGTTGAAGTTGGAACTTTAAAAGAGAAGTGGGACTTTGGAATTTATAAAATGGGTTTATAAAAGTGAAATAATATATCAGTGGATATTTGGAAGAATAAATTCACGATGGGAATTTATTAAAGGAATGGGGAAATTTATTTAAAAATAAATGGTGATTTATTTTTTTAAAGATAGAAAGTGAAGAGTATTTCCCTGGATAGCCAAGTACGTTTCAACGTAAATTTTTAAATATAAGTTATGTTAAAAAGCATGTTTTAGAAAATTTATTATTTCTAAATGTTTAAATTTTAAAGTAAGTATTTTATTTTAATCTATTATAGTAGTAATTATTAAAAAAGTGACTTGGTATTTGTTTTAAAAGAGAAAATCTAGTTTTATATTTTATAAAATAACCTCATTTTAAATATTCCTAATATATATATTTTTAATAAAGTATTGAAGTAGTTTTCCATCTAAATGTTAAAATATATTTTATAATAAAGTCTTTTAAATTATTTTAAAAATCTGAAGCTTTGTACTTGGTATTTTCAGTGAAAATAAATATTTGGGAATTTATTTCATGAGAAGAGTGTGGTTTGAAACTGTTTTCAAAAGGATTGGAAATGGAAATATATCTTGCGAAGATATTTTGAGGTTAATAAATAATTCGGTGAAATTATTTATGTTGGATGGTTGTTGTGAATGTTATTTGATAGTTAAATAACCGACTATCAATATTCGCCAATGCGTTGATTGTTTCGAAGTGACTGCGATCGGGATTAATTTCTCGAAAATCACTTCGATCCAGTTTGTACGTTTTCGTGAGGAAGACGAGTTTGGATTCGAAGGTAGAGCAGTGAAGTGCAAGGGCTAATCGCTACTAATCCTGAGGATGATTCCAAAATGGATGTAGTAGGAGTAGTGCCTTCGGTTCCGTTCGAACCCGGGACAGACTTGTATGGATGAATGCTTTCAGAACATCGTCAGGTGGACGATGAGCATTCTAAGTGAAACATTCTAAAAAGGTAACGCTTAGCCTCAAGCCTCATCAACCGAGAATGCTGAAAATCAGGGGTTATGCAGCAAGGCTAGGTGGGTAGCGCCCATTAGGGTGAGGTCATCCCTGTCTAGATGTCCCTTTTTATTCGGCTTAGTGGTGCGGTTGCTGATCCCAACCGTGGGGTGATCTTACTCGGGATTATCCAGTAAGGGGTAGTTCTGGTCTTGTGTTGCAGGGGGTCGGGAGTGATCCTCGGTATGCTAATCTAGACCAGGTACCGTGACAGGTGGTACCCCAATGCCTAGTCATTAGTTGGAAATCCATTTTCCCTACGTGCTCGTACGGTTTTGATTGTGCCCAACTATTGCTGAAATGTGAGATGCAAGCATTTCAGCTAGATTCTATTTTACTTTCTATAGATACTATTGTAATATCAGAGGATTTTGATAAAAAGTGTTTTGGCTATCGTAAGGTAAAAACCCGACATGTTTATTTGTGGCGTGGTCTCAAGAGATGCTTTTGTTTTCAAAGGATTTTGAAACTTTAATAATCAATTGAGTGTGGTTTTCTCATGCTGATATTCCATACTTACTGGGGTGTTATTTAACTATAATGCTCGGGTCAGACCGAGTATTATAGAATACAAGATATGTTGCTGTGGAGCTCAAGAGACGAGCCGGGTGGCGATATGTACTTCCGTACTTGTTTTAAATATTCCGCTGTGTTGATTAGATGTGTATTCAGTTTTGAGGACACATTTATATGACTGTCCAATTGTATGTTATTGATATTGTTGAACTCTGATGATGTATTCAGATGATGTAAGTATAAAACAGATATAGTTTTCTTTTGTGTAAAGATCAGTTATTATATATTATATTTTATTCCGCTGCATGGTTAGATTCTGATGTTGTTTTTTTTCTCTTCTTCTACCTCTTCTTCTTTAACCCAAATGGTTTGTATTTCCGTTCATCTTGAGTTGATTGATGGAGAATAGTGTCGACTCAAGGGGTACGGAACTGCGAGTTGTTACATCTGTATATTGTGACAGTGAAGCTACAATGTCTAGAGCTTATAATAAAACTTATAACGAAAAGTCTAGACATATAAGCTTGATACATGCATATGTCAGGGAATTAATTATGAATGGTGTTATTACCATTATATATGTTAGGTCCAAGAAAAATTTGGCAGACCCATTAACTAAAGGATTACCTAGAGAAATGATTAAATCAACTAGTTGTGAAATGGGTCTAAAACCTTTCTGATTAGCTGTAACAGAAACCCAACCTTGCACTGTTGAGCCTAAGGTTTAAAGGGTAATAACAAATTGCAGTTAAGTAATTGATAAACATTGGTTATTAAATGTTTATATGTTACGATGAGAGATATCTATTTGTCCACAGTAGCTTGAACGGATTAGAACAAATATCTATATGAACATAAGAAACAAAGTTTCGATAAGGTTAGAAGTTAACCTTATAAATGTTCACGAATACCAGGAGATTGTTAATAACCCATTAGGGTCATAAGGTCTTTCTTGAATAAAAATATATTTATGTGTTTAAATATCTCGCCTCAAACGCATAGGATTTTGGTTTAAGCTACCGGCCACCAAATATTCTGTTAAGGTTTAGATATTTAAACTAATATGAAAGTTTAAACTGAATGGTACTTTCGTAAATGCATAAGTATATGATATGATATGATATTACAATCTAGTGCGGGATTGTTGGAGATTGTAATATAATCTCACATCTTATAATATAGTGAGTCATCTCACTATATTAGGAAGTGGTGCATTACAATTAAAAGAACATGGAGAGAAGAGATTGGTGCAAATCACTATATATTAAATGTCAAAGATTAGGCACTTAGCCACTTAGGCACTTAAAGCACGTGGGCGCACACGCAAAATTGAGTTGGCTGTTTTAATTTTGAACCGCCATACAGTCGCGTCCGTTGGCCTGCACCTGTCCCCAAAAACAGTTGCGTCTATTCAGAATGCCCGTTTATGCGCTATAAAATCATGACAGGGTCGCAAAGAAAAAGTACATATATATTTCTGTCTTACTCTTCTTCTCTCCCTCCTCTCACTTATTCAAGTAAGTAAATCGTTCTAGTTTTTGCATTGGATTGCTATCTGCAAGGAACCGCGCTTTGTTGTATCCTGGATGAATACCGCCGCTGAACTCTTAAGCAATCTACGTTGTAGTGGGGGAAATCAATTTCTTAAAGACAACGTCGCTCAGACGTGCCTCAAAGCAAATACTGGTTCACTAGTCTGCGTCCTATTTACTAACAGTTCATACATAAACATGCTAAGAGATAAAACTAAATGCAGAATCATGGGTCAACAATAGTAACCTCGACCTCAACTCCAAGCTCAATGGTGATCGAGGTGATCTGTTTGACGACTTCAGCCGAGCTTATAAGATCAATCACTCTCTTGTGAATCCTAAGCTCAAATCGATCCCATGTGTTTGTTCCTGAAGTCGCACAAGAGTTGGTTAAAAGTCATCATTCGTATTCAAAAAACTACTTTCAAGTTATACAAAAGTGACTTGGAACAGTGCCTTATTTGTTGCTTGTGAGTTATGAATAAATTTCATAAGTAGTTTTGACCCATTACCTTGTTTGTTGTAACTTAAAAGTCAAATCACATCCACACTTTTACTTATAAGTTACAATTTAAAACCATACAAAAATTCATTTATGGAGTTTCATTATATATTGTTGTCAACTAGGCTCTATATTCTTAGGTTTTTTTTTCTTCAGTTTTTTCATATTTTTGGAAGAAAGCGTGATTCTATCACGATGCGATGGAGTTGAACTCCTGGATCTGCCAACCCTACTTTGCCTGGTTTCATAGCTGCGTACGCCGCTATGATTTAGATTTCTTGCTTTGAAACCTTAACTAAAAAAAGAGAACGTAAAGTTTGTGAAAGAGGGCGGCTTTGGATAGGTTTCTTTATATTAGTGTTTTTATAGATAACCCCTTGAAAATGCACTGTTCTCGCAGTTTACCTTCATGCTATGGCAATGGTTTACCCTTTTTTCTTAGGATTAAACTTTAAACAAAATTTCCTTAATGATAATAACAAAATTAACCAAAAATTCGGATATTTTGGCTCAAGTCTACTGAAGAATTTCTTTGTTAATCTCAAAATTACGGTGATTCGTGAAGAATTCTAATTAGCAGAAGTGATCAAAGATGCTTTAAGATGTGGATGATGTTTAAAATAATTTGTCAAACATTATGGACTAAATTTATTTATTTCCTATACCATTCATTCTAACACTATGGATGATAAACTCGATATTAACTGACACTGCAGTGCTAGTGTTTTTAATTCTTTCCAAATGGACGTTGGCTTCTTACAAGGAGAAAAACAACTCATGTTTTTTCTGCTGTTAACTAATCATCGCAATCTCATAATGTGTGACCGTATTCACAATTATATAACCGGGCTGGGCTTTAAAATTTGAAGGGGGCTGGGATTTTACGCTTCATAGTAAAAGAATTTTAAATGTTTTATTAACCTATTATGTTATACAGTGGGCTGGACTATCTCCATTTTTATTTCCCTTTCAAACTTTCCATTTTAGCCAGTAAAATTCACCAAAACCTCAATCTACGTTGAACACAAAACTTAAGCATTGCGTCAAGAACACTATGCTCGTCCCATCACCTAAAACGGAATTTCAAAAATACAAAATCAGTTCTTGCTCTCCTTCCATGCCGGAAGAATCCCAAGCGGTCAGCGATTCCTCACTCCACGTACAAACGCAGAAAAGCGAGAATAGCAACAAAGCCATGGAACTTTCTAGACCGCGCCGCTTCTCTCTCGACATTTCCCCTTTTGGTATGTTCAAAATCTTGAAATATGATGGAAATATTAGAATTTATACATCAGTTAGAGCATCAATAATTTGTGGTTCTAAGATTAGATGCTGGGTAAATATTGGAAACAGTCTTCGTTAGAAATAAATGGAAAAGGTAATTAATCCATTGTTTCAATTCAACTTCTGGAGATACGTTGTAAAAAAAATTCTGATATTAAGTCTCAAATGTGTTTGGTTACATTAGTCTTTTTGGCTGCTTGACACTTAAAATAGTTTAACCATCAAACAAGAGATGAATAAAAATATGCAGTGATGATGGAAATACCGGTGATGAAATGTCAGTAGAAGTGTCAGTAGAAGGCGATGTATCGGTGATAAAAGGAGAGCACAAAGTGGAGGTCTAGGTGTTTGAGTAACTACAATATGAGGCTGATGTTGCCTGATAACTATGAAGAAGGATAAGGTGAATACATACTTACAGAATGAAGTTTAGTGTTATGGATGTCGAGAATTCAAGATTAGTATATTTTATATTTGTAGTTTTAAAAATGTTGTCTTGGATGAAAATAAGGTGCATGTTGTTAACTAGGATGAGTAAACAACGCCTTTGAGTTTTTGGTATTTTTCTGTTACTTTTTTTTTTTTGAGATTTTATATTTAGATGATAGTATTTATCTATACTATATTATTAAAGAAGGTATAGTTTCCTTTACTCTAGAACCTTTTAATTTTTTCCAATAGAATGCTGCCACCTGTAATTTGAAGATTAAAAACCATGAATGTTCATTTTATTATTATACATGCTGTATCATTTGCTTTGAAGCATTCTCCTGTAATGAATCCCACTTTACCTATCCAGAATTTACTTGTATGTTTCTTTTACGTTCACAATCAATATTTTTCATTACTTCATGTTTCTATTCCGCAATTTTTTTTTCCTATTTAAATACTTCCTCTTTGAGAATTCCCCTAAAAGCTAAAGCCTTATTTCTGCAAAACACCATGATGTTTGAAGATTGAATGAGAAACTAAGAAATTTATTCTTTATGTCACATTATAGGTACCAATCCCACTTGTTTATGTTTGTGTCACCTTTAGATGACTATATTTGGTAGTTTGAAAATTCTCATATTATTTGATATTCAACGTTTGGTTTTTCTTTTCACTTTCTTTTACTTTATTTACTATAGTTAGAAATTTTGGTTTGGTATAGCTTTTCTGGTTCAATACAATATATACAATTCTACCGTTGGATATTATTTTTGAAATATTGAAAGGATGATAGGAGTATAAGTAGATATTTTATGTTCAGTTATTCAAAAATTTCTTTCAGATGCCATTGAAAAATGATATTGGCTTGAAAATTTACAAGGAAAAAGGTGTATTATGGATTTTATATCCAATTGTTCCAATGTAACTTGAGGAAATTAACACTTATGCAAATAAAGATATTACAAGCAACAAATTTGCTATTTATTTTTTTCCTCCTTATTGGATAATTTTTTAGGTATAAATTTTTATTATATAGTATATCATCGATTTAACTTTCGATTTTTTTTAATCCAATTTTTAGGTGACTTAATTTTGATAGGAGTTGATTGTGTGTTATTTACCTACATTAGGCAGATCTATTTTCAATCAGATAACCATAAACTTCATTGAAATAAAGATTCCGTTTATTTATGTTTATATTTTCAGTTTTCAATTTTTTTGCAAGAACAAGCAAGTGATAAAAGAAAAATAAATGTTTTATCTATTGATTTTCGGTCTTCCATAATCACTAACATTAAAGATAAACCTTGTTGTATTAAGTTTCAAAGGATTATACTCAAATATGTACTCCAATATATAACTATGTATACAAAATAAGGTTTCAAATATTTTAGGATAGCTTTAGCATGAAGAGTAGCAAAAATATAATTATGGGCATATACACATTTGTTTGCAGTTTCCACGCCATATATGGATTACTAATACTATACTTATCAACTATCATGTTTAAATAGTTATAACATATAAGGTGACGTTACGGGAGAACATTCTAATGATATTTCCCTCTTCGAAAATTTCCCTAAAAGCTAACGAACCTATTTTCTATAAAGCATCATCATGTTCGAAGATAGAATGAGAAACTAAGAAATTTCTTCTTTATGTCACTTGTAGATACCCATTCTACCTGTTTGCGTCGCCTTTAGATGACTATATTTAAAGTTTGAAAATTTTCTCATATCATTTGATATTTGTTTATTAATTTCACTTTCTTTTACACTAAAGTTTTAATGATTATAGTTTGAATTTTGGTTTGATATAGCTATTCTGGTTCGATACAATGTATGTGATTCCGCTGTTGGAAATTTTATTCGAAGAACTCAAGAATCCGATGTAAAGGAGGCATTAAAACGGATGAAAGCGGGGAAGATATTGGGACAGGATGACATCCTCATTGAGGTGTGGAGATGTCTTGAAGATGCAGGGATAGTCTGACTTACTAAGTTGTTTAATAAAATTTTCAAATCAAACAACATACTTGATGAACGGAGGAGAAGCATATTGGTTCTAGTTTTTAAAAATAAAGGAGATATTCAAAGTTGCACAAACTACAGAATCTGTCGGTGAACAGATTTTCCGACGGCTTCCAACAGCGTTCGTCGACAGATTTTCCAATGGCTTTCGACGACTGTCCGACGGCCGTCGGAAGACACGTGGACAATCACGCTTTATGCCGAAAGCCGTTGATATCCGTCGGGAGACGACGGAAATATGTCACATTATTTTCTGCAATACATAATCATGTTTAAAGATTGAATGAGAAACTAAGAAATTTCTTCTTTATTTCACACGGTAGGTACCAATTCAACATGTATATGTTTGTATCATCTTTAGATGACTGCATTTAATAGTTCGAAAATTTCTCATATCATTTTATATCCATTGTTTGTTTTTTTATTTCACTTTCTTTTACACCAAGGTCGTAATTACTGTAGTTAAAAAATTTAGTTTGATGTAGCTATTCTGA
Source organism: Allium cepa (assembly GCA_030765085.1). NCBI lineage: Eukaryota > Viridiplantae > Streptophyta > Magnoliopsida > Asparagales > Amaryllidaceae > Allium > Allium cepa. Next base: position 38,490,872 of record CM060933.1, read on the forward strand.
TACGATACAATATATGCAATTCTGCTATTGGACATTTTATTTTTGAAATATTAATGGATTTTATATAGTAATCCAATTTTATACTAGACAATTTCTCTCAAGCATTAATGTTAAAGTCGATTGAATAATCCGCTCATTTTTTTTATTTTCTATGAGCTACATACAAGTTTAGTTTACTAAACCAGCATGTTTGATATAAAAATGTTTAGCTTTATTATATATAGTGAAAGGACGATGGGGGTATAAGTGGAAGTTTTCTGTTCAATTATTCAAAAAAGTCTTTCGGATGCCATTGGAAAACGATATTGGTTTGAAAATTTACGAGGAGAAAAGTAGATTTTGGATTTTACGTCCAACAGTCTTAATGTAATTTGAGGAAATCAATATTTATGCAAATAAAGAATATTACGAGTAACGAATTCGTTGTTTATTTTCTTCCTCCTAATTAGGTTGTTTTTTAGGTATTATATAGTATATCATTGATTTAGCTTTCAATTTTTTTAATTCAATTTTAAGATGATTTAATTTTGATAGGAGTACCTGCGTTGGGCATATTTAATTTCGATTAGATAAGAAAAAAGATAACTTTATTGGAACAAAGATTCCATTTATTCATTTTCATATTTTCAATTTTCAATTTTTTTTTTGCAAGAACATGCAAGTCATAAAGGAAAAATAATTTTTTTCCCTATTGGTTGGCAGTCTTCCATAATCACTAGCATTAAATATAATTCTTGCCTTTTTTAGTTTTAAAGGATTGTACTTAAATATGCAAACCAAAATATAACTATGTATACCGAATAGGGTTTTAAATATTGTTGGATAATTTTAGCACTAGAGAGTAGCAAAAATATAATTTTAGGCATATAAACATTTGTTTGCAATTTCCATGCCATTTATGGATTACTAATATTATACTTATCAAGTATCATGTCTAAATGGTTATTATATATAAGATGATGTTAGAGAAGAACATTCTAATGATATTTAAGGTAAGTAGGGATTTATGAAGTTTATTATATATTGCTTTATGCTATCCACATGTTCATGTAATGTCATATATATATATATATGTGTGTGTGTGTGTGTGTGTGTGTGTGTGTGTGTGTGTGATCCCATTTTTATATGTTTTGCGTGTATGGTCCTTTTTTAGGAATGGAATATGCCATCATAAATTATGGAATATCTCATGCTAAATTTAGATGATCTCTTTCTCGATTACCTATTATATATTACAAATCTTACTATAATTTTCCTAATTATTCGTTGTTTATTTAAATTATTTCCCTAACTACTACAAAGATTGATGTGTTTCTTTCTGCAAACATATATACATCCTTCAGCAAAAGCCAAAATATGCACTAATTAACTTTACCTACTTTAGTTTGATCAATTAAATAAATTAGCTATACATTGAGGATTTGTACACTTTTAACTACTATGTTGGTCAACTAATAAGTGACCACGTTGGAATTAATGTGTTATACATAGAAATTAGTTGGAATTTGGACTTATTTCACTCACTTACCAAATTTAAAACTAATCTTTATTGTTTTGGTCATGCATTCTTTGTCTATTATTGTTTTTTTTAAATACTCTATTGCATAGAATGTGTTTAAATTGGTAATGCATATAGTCTTTATTGTACATGAAACCATGAACTACATACGCTCTTCATGTCGCATGTCATGTAAAGTGAGTAATATTTGTGCTAATAAAGAATACTACAAGTAACAAATTCGTTGTTTAACTTCTTCTTGTAAATAGTGTTTTTAGGTATAAATGTTTATCATATAGTATATCATTGATTTAGCTTTCAATTTTTTAATCTAATTTAAGATGATTTAAGTTTGATAGGGGTTGATTACGTCTTATTTACCTACGTAAGGCAGATCTACTTTCAATTAGATAACAAAAAGGATAACTTTACTAGAATAAAGATTCCACTTATTAATGTCCATATTTCTAGTTTTCAATTTTTTTGCAAGAACATGCAAGTCACAAAACAAAAATTCATTGTTTTGCCTAATGATTGGCAGTCTTCCATAACCACTAGAGTTGTTGTGGTAATGACTACCGTTACCATTGTACAAATACCGTTACCGTACTGTTATTACTGATAAGCTTAAATTGTTTACCATTACCATTATCGATTTATTGGTATATCGAAGACTGGTATACAAATAAACTGATTATCAAGTATCATGTTTAAATGGTTATTACATATAAGGTGATCTAAGGAAAAAATGTTCTAGCAATATTTAAGGTCAGTAGGATTTATGAAGTTTGTTATATAATGCTTTATGTTATCCACATGTTCATGTATTATCATATATTTCTCTGATCCTATTTTTGTATGTTTCACGTGTTTGGTCCTTTTTTAGAAATGGAATACGCCATCACATATTGTGGAATATCACATGCAAAATTTAAGTGATCTCCTTCTCGATTACCTATATTATATTATAAATCTTACTATAATTTTTCTAAATTTTTGTTGTTTATTTAAATTATATCTCCAGCTAGTTACAAAGATTGATGCATTTCTTTCCACAAACATATATGGATCCTTCAGCAAAAGCCAAAATATACACTAATTAAATTTACCTACTTTAGTTTGGTCAATTAAACAAATTAGCTATACATTTAGGATTTGTACACTTTTAGCTACTATTATTTTCACCTGATGTAACGGTGCAAAAGGAAAGAGATTATATAAACTTTATGTACTAAAAAAGGAAGCTTATACAAGTGGGGGAATACCTGGAACCAATGGAAATACTATGTTTTAGGGTTTTTTTCATCTAGCACAGAGCATTATGTCAAAAGAAGGGGAAAAGTTGACTATATATATATATATAATACTTCAAAGACCATTGGTCGGTTATACTACACAATGGTTATTAACACTACGTCACGAAGTTCATAGAACTACCATCCTTTACTGATAATATATAACTATATAATTTCTAAGATGTGCCTATTTACTAGTTATGTATAGTTAGATAGAACCTTTATCGTTGGCTATGGATTTCTAAATGAGCTCTTTATAGGCAGATGAATTTTTGGTTGTGAATTATTTATCCTATATATTAATAGCAACTGAAGGAATTAAAATGAGCATCAAATCATGTTACAAATAAATTATTCATTCCAACAGATATCTCTATTATTAAGATCCGAAAAAAGTGAACCAAGATATACATGTCTATAAAAGTCATTCAAACATCAATTTCTTTTGTAAGTTACAAAACTATTTTTCCCGTTAGTATTAGTAGAAAGCCATAAGATTTTAAATTTCTTTTATCATTTTATAGTTGATGTTTGGATCTAACATTTGGATTTATAATTATACCTTTGCATGGTAATGTACGTAGTTACTTTATATGTTTTGTTTTATTAGTTATACATTGCTCTATTACTTCAAATGTTTTGTACTACTATCATCTCCTCATATTTGAAATCACATCATAAGTTTATTGATATTAAATTATTTTATATCTTGAAACATGATGCTACAAGTAACAACATCTATAGATTATTTAATGTCCCATGATAGGACGCATAAGAAATATATTTCTAATGGCTAATTTACTTCATAATGCCACTACATTTTCAGTCTTGGAAGAAAATATGTAGCTCTGACATTTGCTGCCATGTAGAAGTTTGAAAAGGTTTTGCTATTTCATTTGAGGTTTATCTTTTTTCAAGCATATGTTTATTTGTGATTAGTTTATACGTATACTCATATGCACTTATAGTAATGGCATTTCCAAAGATTAAATTTCAAAGCTTTAAAGTTTTAATTTTAGCATTGCATGTTAAGGCAATAAAACATGATCTTCAAATCATGGGATTCGATCAAACTTTTCATAGAATTGGGAGAGATTATACGATATTACGTCGAAATAGAAAATGACTATGGGCATTACATGCTTGAAAATATGTATTGGAATTGAAAGGAATTGAGGCCAACTCCATGGAACTTTGAACCAAAAGGTAGTTGCTTTGGTTAGTGGATATAAAAGAATTCGATGTTGGTTTTCTTTTAGGAAATTAATCATTGATACATTTATGGTCAGGGAAGATGCTATCTCTAGCAAGAAGTGCCACAAAGTGGTTACGAGATTGAAATAAAGTTGTTTGAAAATGTTGTAAGGTCTTTTCTTTGATTTTTGAGATATCTATGTTCCAGTAGATAGTTTTCCCTCTATCTTATTTTATATATAACTTCGTAGTTTTATTTAATTTGTATGATGTTATCCTGTACTAAATATTTGATTCATACCATTAGTTGTAAGCTCTTGCTATGTGTATTTAATTTTTTCTTTCCTACTGTCAATTTATTTTCATGTTTGTCCGAATAAAAATATGAAATACATGTTTGATCTGTGAACCCATGTAGCTGGTTTCCTTATACTGTTAGAACATCTATCCTCTAACATTAATTTTTGGACCTACTTTTTTTGGTTTAGTTCTTCGGGTTGCAAGTTTAAAATTTACTTACCAATTGGTATAGGAATATTGGTCAGCTTAAGATATATTTCGAGCCATATTTTTTTTACTGGGAATTCATGACTTTTTAATTTTCTATCCATCCTTTAGAAAATAGACTCTTTGTATACTTGAATGGTTGTTTATTTTATATTTCGCTAATTCTTTCTTTACTACCATGGGTGAATACTCTGTTTTTCTAAACTAGGTGATGAATAATAATATGCTTAACAACAAATTAGGTCTGAAAAAATAGATAGCAAATTTATGCTCTCATATGACAAAAAATGCTTATGTATAAGTCGATTAACATAGCGTCAAACTATGTGCATAGCACCGGTTCACCCTACTTAGTACTATAATCTTAAGTAGTATACAACATTCTACGTGTCAGTATATGTCCAATAGTTCAAATCACGATATGTAAATTTCGAACCTGTGACATTTCACATCAAAGTTCGAATCACGATACGTAAATATGAACTTAATTGCATATTTCTGCAACCAATTTTTTTTAAAAGTTGAAAATATTATAGTGAAAACTGCAAATATTTGTAGTCTAGGAAACTGCAAGTATTTGCAGTTTGGCTCAAACTAAAAGGATAAATGTTTTATAAAAACTTGTTTTTAAGAAGAGACGACTGTATATTTGAAACTTAAAATATGGAAAGAGTACGTATTCATTGTTCAGTGTCAATTTTGATAATGGAAAGTGACCTTATAATGCATTCGCATTCTCTCATCCACTTGTTCTTTTGGTCAATTAGTGTCATCCAGTATAAACATTGGCCTTATAAGACTCGTTGTCAATTATTCACTCGTGAAGAGTGAAATTGGATATGCTTTGATAATAGATCTTTGTAAAATGCATAGTTCTTTCGCTTATCATTAGAGCATCTCCAACAGATGTGCAGATGCTACAAAATATAATATGTAACCCCAAAGCACTCTCTAAAATAGGTTGTATTTGTATTTAATTACAAAATAATGCCAAATTATGGAAAATAGTAAACTATTTGGACGCTTGTTCAACAAATGCCTAATAATGGCTAAATTCAAACGGTTACCATTCCTCCCTGTAAAATATCGTACATCACATACTTGAGAATAAACATGCACCTTATTTTTATTATAGAGGGTGGTTGCAAATAAAATGTTTAAACATGTCAACATACTTGAGAATAAACATGCACCTTATTTTTATCAGTTCATGAAGTTTATAATCTGCCAGTTGAGCATGTAAAATTGAAATCTTCTCTTCAGAAAACTATTCAAGAAGTCTAACCAAACAGATCTAGAAGTAAAACGCCTAAAGTCAGAGAAAGATCCAATCTTGAGGAATCAAAAGGAAGCCAGCGGTGGAGTCGGCAGATCAACTAACTTCCAGCGATGATGATTTTGTTAGGCCGCAAGGATCCAAAGCAACAAAAAGAAGTAGATCGTGGTGCAGATTGAACTAAAATATAAAGTCTTTTATTGGAATCTGAAGCCAAGTATATCCGGGCGATGTAGTTTCGAGCTGCTCAACACCGAGAAAAAATATTGACATCTTGCTGGAAACAAACAAAGAGAGAAGATGTAGTAACGTTTGTTGATACTGATGGAGTTAGGGGTTTGCCCTAGAGGCAGTTATATAATTTGTTATATATATATATATATATATATATATATATATAACTCGATAACTAATTTTGTTTGAAATAAACGTTGTTTTCTTTCTATTATATACTTGATATAATTTGTAATATTAATTAACTAATTTAATTAAAATTATATTTGATAAAAAATCCATAAATGGTATGTTTTGTGATAGTAGTTAAAATGTGTTGTAATCATGAGTGATTTATCACAATAGAATAAATATACCATTTTAATTATTCCTAGTCAAGATGTACGGAGACTGGATTTCAATACATCCATTGAGATTGGAGTACATAACGCTCTCCAAATGTTGGGCATAACTCATTTTTGTTGGGGGCACCAAGGGGTATGCATTGATAATTATTAAATAATCATGGAATGACTCACTCAATAGTTTTCTATTAGTTAATATAACAAAAAAGTCAAATTGAAAATATAGATGTGACATAGCGCCCATCGAACGACTATAGTTGGGTTGAATGGAAGCATTGGAAGCAAGACACTATTCAATAAAGAATTCGTGTAATAACCTAGAATTTCTGTCATTTGATTATGCAATATTTAATTGATTTTAAATATTAAATAATTATTTTTATAAGTCAAATAGCTAAAATTTCAAATACAACGATTTATTTGATAATTAAATTGTTGAATTTAATAATCGGAATTGTTTAAATAATCGAAACCTAAGTTTTAATTTGGATAAAAATGATTTCAAAGCTGATTTAAATTCTATTTGGATAAGAATGAAGATAGTAAACTTATAATGTGGATTTAAAAGTAATTTATTTAGTTTTATAATAATTCGTTTTAATTAACATGTAAAAATAGCCTTTCGTAGCACTGTCTCGGATTTCGACGAAACCAGTTTCAGTGGATCCATAATAGTAAATTATTGTAAGTTATGAATTTCATGGCGATTGGACATATTGTTTGGTAGTATAAGCTTGAAACGCATATCGATTAATTTCAGAAACTAATATAATATAACTGGGTTTAAAAGGCTATCTTCTGTATATGGTCGAATTTGGTCTCGAGACTAGTTCCATCATGTTCAGAATATGAGTATCACATATCGAACACCAGGCGGCAACCTTGATTGGTTTTCGAGATTTTTGGGTACGTCCACCTAGATAATTTGAAATTATATATACATAAATTATATATATATATATATATATATGTATATATCTCCATATCCTAGCCCATGCTCTTCACTGTGCATGCCATACCTGCACTGTTTAGCCATGCCTCACCCATAACTCCCCTCTTCTTTATATATATCATGCTGCTTTTAAGAATGGAGCTTCCTATTTTCATATCACAACTTCCAAAAATTAAAATATAAAGTTATACTACAACTAAAAAATTAAAAGCTTGGATCTTTGATTGTATAATGACGAGATCTACAATTTGGCATAAGAAAGGTAGGTGCGGCAACTATTTTGGTGAGGTCAAGGTGGGCGCGACAAACTAGGGTTTGCAAAATTCGAATCGATTAGGCGACGATTGTGGAATTGAAGGTATATTTGGATTCGTTATTGAAAATATCACCCGGTGCAAAATTTTGTGGTGTCTGATCAAAGGTTGGGGGGAGCGACATTTTCGTGGTCGCGTTCGAAACCCGTCATGTCACGATTTTTTTAGAGCCGCAGATGTGATGGCTTGGGGATGGTCGAGTGGAGATCGCGAAGAGGAGTTGATCGGAAGTGGTTTGGCATTGTTTAGGGGGGAGTAGCTCGAGTTAGTGGGGACATGCATAGCCGTGCACTCTTGTGCATGTACAGGCATGGCTTTGTTGGGGGAGAAGAGGATGGTAGAGGCATAATTGTAATTATAATAAATAATTCAGTTTGTTTATTAATTTTTAATTTAAATATCGATATATTTTAATAACTTTTGCATAAGAGGTCCAATCAAGGCTTGGATTTTTGCATTGTGCTTGTGAGAACGTAAGCTTCGCTATGGAACTAGTTTGGACGAAGTTGGAGACAGTTAAAATTTGGACTAAAATCGAATGTCGTTCGATTTTAGTTCCAAACCGGAATGCCTCGCCATAACAGAAATTTCGGTGGGTTAAACTCACCTTTTTGGCTAATCAGCAATATTATAGTGGATAAAAAAAATTCGTTGATTGGACGTTTGAATGAATTGCTCTTTTTATTAATTGGTTTGAATATATTCCCGCCACTGGAGCAGATGAGACCCTATTACGTTCCTATGTAAGAATGATCGACCCTTTGTATATGATCTCGCCTTGAAGCCGTTGATTTATATTATTTTGATTATATATTGCATGCGATACAGAGAGACATGTTTGAGGGATCCAGTGTGATTCCTCGCTATTATTAAATTGTTTCAATAATACTCATTTTATATAAATTACTGAATAATGAACCCTATTGTGGACACTATAGTTATGACATTGTTATATGTTTGAAAACTAAAACACGGTGGTGATAGAAGATCAATATCAATATTGGTTAAGCATTGTTAGCTAATGGCCTCAAATTAGTATTTTTAAAAATACTATAAATTGCCATTTGAGTTGGAACTGATTTTGACACAGGAAATGATTTTTATTCCGAAATTGGGTTTTAAAAATATTTGTTTTGAAGGATTTAATGTCTATTTATTTGAACCTATTTATCCATCTTTTTTCTAAGTTATTTATTATATTTAACATTGTTCTAAAAGCCTATTATTTATATTAATATTATTTTAAAGTAATTTATTTATAATTAATATCTGTTAAAGTTAGTTATTTATAATTAGTATTACTTAAAGTTGTTATTTATATTAATATTGTTTAAAATTATTATTTATATTAATATTGTTTTAAAGTTATTTATTTGTAATTAATAATTTTTAAAGCTATTTATCTATATTTAGTGTTGTTTAAAAGATATTTATCAATATTTTACTATTTTGAGAAGTTAATTATTCAAATAATTAATATGGTATGTAATTAATAATAATTATTAATTATAGTTTGGAAGTTAATTATTATTATTTATAGTAATGATAGAGATTGATTATTATTATTTATAATGTTTGAATTATTAATTATTATTATTTATAATGTTTACTGTTAATTATTATTGTTATAATAGTTTTTTAAAGTAAACGATTAGGATTTATTTATAAATGTTTTCAAAATTTATAAATAGAGTTTTATAAACAGATTCGGGTTTTATAAGAGGAGTCTTATAACGTGGTTTGAAAAACATAAGGGAATTAGTAAAAGGGTAAAAAGAGTTTTATAAATGATTTTAGATATTTATAAAAGATTCTTGGAAATGGTTCTATAGATTTATAAAAGAAATTTTATAAATATTTTTTGGATGGAGTTATAAGTGCTTTTAGAAATGGTTTTAGGAGGCTATAAAATGGTCTCTAATTAACTTTTAGAATTTTATAAAGGAATTTATAAATGATTCGAGAATTGTATAAAAATGAAATCTTTCTCTATTTTATAAATATACTAAACCGTTGAGATAAGTATATGGATATTTTCCAACCATTAAAATATAAGGATTTGTGGATATATGTCTTTGTAAAAGAATTTATATATAAATATTTGAAAAGTGAATTTAATTAATAAAAGATTTATTGAAAAGGCTAGTGGTTACTTATATGCTTAACCAATATTGGCTTTCCCTTGTAAAATAAATCACTAATTTGAAAGTTTGTTTATTCGGTGGTTAAATAACAAACTATTAAATTTGGACCCAAAACGTAACTTTGAAAATATCTAGGAGAAACACATGGGTTATATGGCACAGTCATCTCCGATGATGTTGGACCGTGCATATAAATCTCGTTTCATTCTCCTAAGGCAAACGATAAGGAAATCCATCCCTGAACTGTTAGGAGGTAATCTCCACTTTTATCTTTGATTGTTTATTTCCTGAAGAACCGCGGTTGAGTTTACCGAAAACTATCGAATGTTGTTTCGAAAAGAACGGGATTGGATATGTTATCCAAAAACAATCGACAATCCATCTTAAGCGTTCGAAGTGAAGACATCTTGAAGGTGATGGAATTAAAGATGGAGTTTTCAAGCGTTTCGTTCAGTCCCAGAATGAACTTGTATGGATGGATGTTGATATCGCTTTGTTGCTTAGAGGGTAGTATGAGCATTTCAAGTGGGAAGTGCTATATAAAAGGTAAAACGTTGCCTCAAGCCTCATCAGCTGGGAATGACTAAAACATGGAAGATGCAGCAGAGCTAAGTGGGTCACTCCTAAGTAAGGTATGATCATCCCTATTTAGAGTCGATACTATCTCTCATTTGTTTGCTTTAGGGCCCATTAACAGAGGGGTGATCATATTCGGTACTACTAGTCAAGTGGTAGGCTGGCTCTGTGTCGGTAAGGGATCCAAGCGAGGTCCTCGGTCTTATTTTATCTAGAGATGCACCATGATGGACGGTACCCTAATAGCCCGGTCATTATATGGAATCCATTCTCCAATAAGCGCCGCACAGACTTAATTTTGCCTAACAATGTTGAAACGTGAGATGCAAGCATTTCAGCTATATTCATATTTTACTTTGACCCCTAGACATTATTATAATGTAAATGGATTTTCTGTAGAAAATGTTTTGGTTATCGTAAGGGAAAAGCTCGTCTGTGTTTGTGTGTGGTGTGGTCTTACGAGATACTTTAAGGCTTTTTATAACTTTAAAATTCAATTGGATGTGTTTTTCTCATGCTAGTTTTCTAGGATGACTCGGGTGTTATCTATTATAACGGGAAAACCGAGCATATTACAAATTAGTTTGGATGCTTTGGAGCTTCAAGGGATGAGCTGGAGGCTAAAGATGTATTCGCGTATATGGTTACTTTTCCTCTGCATTCATTGTTGTATTTGTCAGCAATTGTAAGGACAGGTTGTTATAACTGTCCAGACTAAAATAGGTTAGCATACTTCGGTTGATGTCTCTGTATATATATATACACAAACATATATATATATATATATGTATGTATGTATGTATGTATGTATGTATATGTATATATATTATAGTTTTTCTTTTGTGTAAAGTTTTGTTGTATATTATAAGTTATTCGTTCCGTTATGAGATTTTGTATTGTTTAGTTTTCTCCTTATCTTCTTCCTTTTTTCTTTTCCCCTAATCATCCGCCTTTCCATTCAATTTGGGTGGATCATGTGTGGTTGTTTATCCGCTTAAATTGTTTGAAAAAGTTGGTTGTTACAATTTGTCTCTTCAGTTATATAAGGTTGGTGTAATGGTCAACCAAAGTCAACTCAAAGTTAATGTCTCTGACCAGAGCGGTTTAGCTAGTAATAATAATTATTATTGAACCAAGGACTATTTGGACTGTAAAGTTGAATGTATACGATAATGGAATTTCGATCATTACCAAATTCCATAAATCTTAATGTGATACAGTCTTGACGAGGAGAATTAGTATGAATAATTATCACTACTGGGTAACACTTAGATAAAGTAAAATTGGATTTTACCGAATATGTAACCAATAAATTAAGCCAAATGTCAAACCACTCCTAAGTGACGTATGAGCGTTATTATTTGAATTTTTTGACATTAATCGCTAAACAAACTTACACCTAAAATTCACACAACTTAAATGTTGAATACTCTCACTACCACCTGATTTAATTAATTGTAATTATTTTAATTAATCAAATTAATTACTTTTATGAAATGCTAATTAAAAAATTTAATCTACATTAATCAATATTAAATAGTGTGTATATAATAGTTATAGATACATGTATCGATATACAGTATCAATGTGCATTTAAATTGGATTTAATCACACATTTATTTGATCGGGCTTGAAGCAGTCGGGAGGCTAAAGTGAGGGCTAGTATGACTGACTATATGAACGTTTGAATGAGATTGAATGACTTATTCAAAATGAGGAATGGGCAAAAGAAAAGTGTGGATCTAGATCTTCTTTTTGCACTTTTGAACCTTATCTATTTATATACCTCACATTCCATTCTAGAAAAAATTAATTGAATCCTACACTCTCCCTTAATCAGGCTGGCCAATCTTACCTCTCTCCTCCTCATTTTCAATCTTCCAAATACACAAATTAACCGATGGAGTGAACAGGATCGAAAATCATGGCGACTGCAAGAAACCGTAGAGGCGAATCAAGCATCACAACAACTGAGGAAGAAGATGACACGGGATGGCAAGAGGTTAGATACAAAGACAAAGGAAAGCAGCAAACTAGGATTAATCTGCAGCAAAAACGGAGAGAACCTTCCAATCGACATGCTCCAGCAGGCCCTATCCTAAAGAAGCCGGAATTCAAGGAAGGAATTAGATCATGGGCATATGTGATTGCCGAAAACACGTGTAATGATGATGGGTTAAACAAATTTGAATTCCTAAAAGATGCAAACGATGTCTATGCGGAGCTAGATGATGAGGTTTTCAATTCAACTAAAAGCATGTAGGGCACTTCTATTTATATCTATATAGCTGGAAAAAGATCTTATTACATACATCTTAATGCCTATATTAAAAGAGAATGGAAACCAACTGGTAAATGGGATGTTTTTCCTAGGGAAAATGGTTCTATCTTATTAAATTCAGTAACAAAATGGATTGTAAGAAGGTTCTGGATGGAGGCCCTTGGTTTATTGATAGTAAACTTATCTTCACCAAGAAATGGGAACCAAATTTAAGAATTAAGAGGGATATGATAGAATCACATCCTGGCTGGGTTAAACTGATGAATCTAGATCTGTCCCTATGGAATGCTCGTGGTATTAGTAAAGTTGCTAGCCTTATTGGCACTCCCCTGGCAATGGATGATTATACGAGACAAGTCAGAAGATTGAAATATGCTAGTGTTCTAGTAGAAATCAAAGTAAGTGATACAATCAAAAAATAGGTGCGTGCTAAACATAGAAGTGGCAATATTTACATACAGGAGGTAGAATATGAACATATTCCACCTGTTTGCAATAAATGCAAGTTCTTTGGTCATTCCACCATCAAGCAAGTGTGGAGCAAAAACCTATGGTAGAGACTAGTCAGACTGGTCCTACACAAAATTTACAACAAAATGAGGCTCGGTCTGAGCCTAGTTCTGATGAGAGAAATATATATACAGAACATTCAAGCATAAAAGCTAAAAACCAAAAGGAAATACTTGCTGTCCTGGATGATGTAGAAAAGGAAGTTGGCCTATCACTGGATATAAAGCCTGGGGATACTGTACTTGACCATGATTCAACTGAGAATTCATCAGAAACAGTACCTTTTACATCAGAAGAAGAATATGAAATTAATAAAGTTGTCTTGGATAGATTGGAATCAGACACAGACATAGAGGATAGCAGCCCTAACAAGTTCACAAAGTCCAACCAGGAGTATACAAAACAATTTAATAAATCAGAAGCTAAAGGAAAGACGAGCTTAAGTCATGAGGATTCTCCTATTAAATTGAGGAGTAGACCTTCACATTCGAAATGTCAATAATTAGCTGGAATGTAAGAGGCCTAAACAATGATACTAGACGTTTTGACCTCTTAAATCTTAGGGTAGCATATTCTCCTTCTATTTTGAGCATTTTATAAAATAAATTTAATAATGATAACTTAACATTCTTTATTAACTCGATGGGAGATGAGTGGAACTACATTCATAATAATGATGTATGAGGCAAAGGACGTATTTTATTATTATGGAATAATCAAAAATGGAATATCAGCCTCTTGAAGAAGGATGATGAACACATTACTGTTAGTGCAACTAATATGGGTGGACTTAATTTGACTATGAGTTGCGTTTATGCAAGTAATTTGTCCTCTCATCGAATTCATCTTTGGCAAGCTATAAAAGGTATTGGTAGAAATATCAAAAACCTCTGGATTGTGTTGGGGGACTTCAACTCTGTGCTTAGGGCAGAGGAGAAAAAAGGTGGTCTTACCATGAGAGTTTCCCAGTTAGAAGAATTCAGTAATTGCATCATTGAAGCGGGGCCGCTTGAACCCATCCACTGTGGCCTGAAATATACATGGAGAAGTGGAGAAAATAAGAAAATATCTTATAGACTAGATAGAGTTCTTGTTAATGTGAAATGCATTGCTCTATTTTCTAAGATTAGGGTCAACATTCTTCCTCCTACTAGTGATCACTATCCAATTCTTGTAGACTTAGTAGAAAAATGATTAAATAATAAAGGTAAGCCTTTTAGATATACTAATCACTGGTATGAAATAGAGGGCTATAAAGAGGCAATAAATATTAATAATATACCTCTGGTTGAGGGATCTCAATGTTACAAGCTAATTCATATTATCAAAAAGCTAAAAACAAAATTAAGAATTAGAATAGATGCAGACCCAAGGAAGGTGATCAAATATCAAACTTGCAGAAACAATGTAAAGAACTTCTGGTAATGACAGATAATGGAATTGATAATGATGACACATGGAGTAATTACTATCAAGCCCAGGGCAAATTAAAAGAAGCACTCAGAATTAAAGCTGCTGAACTCAAACAAAAAGCCAAGGAGAAATGGATTACCGAAGGGGATGAATGCATCAAATTCTTTTATGCCAAAATGGAAATTCGCAATAATAAGAATAATAATTTTCATCTTATTAATCAGGATGGAAATATACTATCCAATGTAGCAGATATTGAAGAGCAAGCAATCAAATATTATTATGACATGTTCAATGAGGATGTTTGTACTAACTTACCAGTCATTAAGTGTAGAAGGCATGTGAACTCCAGGGGCAGAAGGATGCTGACCAGACAAATCACCGAAGCTGAAGTGCTGGAAGCTCTGAAATCCATCCATATTGATTCCAGCCTAGGACCCGATGGACTCGGATCCAAATTCTGCCTCCTCCATTGGATTGGCTTGAAAGAATATATCATATTAGCCATGCAAGGTATTTTTCAAAGTGGCAAATTTGTTATAGAAATTAATCACACCTTTATTTGCCTAATTCCTAAAAAAGACAATCCATCAAAAATTGAGGACTATCGACCTATTGCCTATTGCAATGTGATATATAAAATTCTAAGCAAGATCTTATGTAATAGAATGAAGCTTATCATACCCGATCTCATCTCTGAATGTCAAAGCGCATTCAGTAAGGGTGGAAGTATCTCTAAAAATTATCTTATGGCAATGAACTGGTAAGGAATTTTAATAAACCAAGAGCTGATAAATTCTATCTAAAGGTTGACCTCCACAAAGCATATAATAAAATTAACAAACACTTTATAATTCATATGCTCATTTCTATGGGGTTCCTAATAAAATTTGTGAATCTTATAAAAGAATGCATATCTACACCTACCTTCTCTATCCTGATCAATGGCATACCAAAAGGTTTATCAGATCCAATAGAGGTATCCGGCAGGGCGATCCATTATCCCCTTACTTGTTCGCAATTGCCACAGAATACTTTTCACTACAAATGGAATTGGCTATTCATCATAAGCTTGTTCAGTCTATTTTTGACATCCAGCCTATTGTGAGTCATTTACTCTATGCAGATGACTTGCTCATCTGTATAAAATCCAGTCATGAATCAGCGAAAGCAGTTAAAGACATTTTTATTAACTTAGAAAAATATGCTGGTCTAAAATTGAATGAACAGAAAACCAAATGCTACTTTAACAAACATGTAACAGGAAAACAGAGGTGCTGGATCTCCTAAATGTGAAGGAAGGTAATCTGCCAGTAAAATACTTAGGTGTTCCTTTATCTTCAAATAAGATCACTTACAGAGAATGCGCAGTCCTAATTTCCTCCATTAGAGATAGATTGCAGGGTCGGAGCTCTAAATTGCTGTCTCTTGCTGGCCGAATTGAATTGGTGCATACTGTTATGCACTCTAAAATAAATTTCTGGCTACAAACTTTTCAATTACCTGATGCTTCAATACAAAAAATTGAAAAAGTTTGTGCTGACTTCATATGGAAGGGGGGGTATTCATAAGATCAAATTTGATAAATTATGTAGACCCAAAGATGAAGGAGGTGTAGGTCTTAGAAGACTTAAAGACATGAGAACAGTTTACACTTTGAAGCAAGCATGGAGAATAATCAATTACAAGGGTCTATGGGGCAAATGGATGAGACAAAGGTATATTAAAGGCAATTTTTGGCAAATGCCTATAGACAACAATGCCTCAGCCAACTAGAAGGCAATTCTGAAAGTAAGAAGCACCCTAGCATTGCTCTGTACTCGTGAAATAGCTACATGAAGGGATACTGACTTATGGAGAGACCCCTGGATTCAAGGTGAATCATTGATTGACATTTTGGGCCTTAATACTTTTTCTGATTTCGGTTGCCCGAATAAATGTGTACATGACGTGATCAACAATAATGTGTGGAGCTGCTCCTCCTTACTAGTGAATCAAAATAGAAAGGAAATAATTCAATTTATGCCGGTTTTTAATGGTAGAGAGAATGACATATGGGCGTGGAAGCCTACTGGAAATGATTTTACTACGAAGTCAACATGGAATGAAGTTAGACAGAAAGATAGTAAAGCTTTATGGTGTAAAATTATATGGGATCATGTTAATAACCCGAAGATGGCCTTCACTGCTTACAAAGCTATACTGAGAAGATTACCTACCAGAGATAGGCTATCGAAATGGGGAGTGATAAATGAAACTGATTGTGTCTTGTGTAATCAGAACACTGAAACACATGAGCATCTATTTTTTGATTGTAATTTCTCGAATCTGGTGTGGAATTCATGCAATAATGTGTTAAACTCTACATCCCATTCTAACAATTTAGAAGAAGAGATCACTCACCTGATTCAGCGTGGTCACAACAAAGATTTGGAAGCCAAATTGAACAAAATCGCCATAACTGTAGCTGTTTGGAACATTTGGAAAGAGAGGAATCGTCATGCATTTCAAAATAAACAAGGAGCCATTTTGAGGTGAGTAAGCTTGCGATCGGAGACATGCAGATAATACAAAAGAGAATTAAGAACTACCACCTTACCAGGCTGGAACGAGGCGTAGCTCGAATTATAGGAGTGGATCTATTCTCTCCATTGGCAGAAAACCCAAGTATGAGCTATCTTTATCGGCTGTCATGATTTGGTGAGTTCGTATGAGGAAGGAGAAATACTTGTTTCTGGAAAGTGTTCACTTGTTTTAATGTATTGTAGATTTTGTCTGTATCTTGTATTGAGCCAGTTGGGCTAACGTTATGGGCTGAAATGCCTTAACAAAATTCTTACTCATTTACAAAAAAAAAATTGACCGATGGACGCTGCATTTAGATTGGTAGCTCTTTTTGGATTCTGGAATCTGATTCAAGGAGTTTCGATTCGATATCTCAAGATGTTTCATCTACGCTATAGACAAGGTAAATTTTCCGTATATATATATATTTACATATTCCATATAATTGTTCACTATGTATATTATATAACAAATCTACATATATTGGTGTTGTCTTCATTTGGATAATAATATACATAGATACATACACACACATACACATACGTACTTATGCGTACATTTACTTATACATACATAGATACATATATATGTGTGTGTGTGTGTGTGAATTAAAAAAGTACATTTGTATTTTCATACATATTGCTCACGGCTTATAAAAAATATTTTTTAATAATATTACAATGATTTACAACAAAATTGATTTAAACATAAATATTATTTAATAAAATATGTTATATATAATATATATATATATGTAGATTCATAAAAAAGATTTTTTATGTATATATATGTTATAAATATGAATATAATGTAATATTTTATTTTATTTAACTGTTACATCTAATTTATATATATACACATATAAATTACATTAAACATGCGTATATAAATTTTAACATAGTATGTACAAGTGCAAACTTATTTTCAAAAAAAAATTAATTTTATATTAATTCCATAAGAAATTAATTAATTAGAAAAATTAGTTAATTAAAACAATTCAATACTGAAAAAGGATTTTATGGCCCAAAAATATGTATGTTTATACATATATACATTTATTATTAATTTACATGAAAACATATTCATGTATATAAACATTATATATATACATAAGATTTCCTAAATATTATTTTAAATATATACATATATTATACACATATATTTAAAAAATATCATTTTTGAAATATATGTACAGTTATATATATATATATATATATAAAGATATATATATATATATATATATATATATATATTATACTTATTTAAAATTGATATATTAATTTGAATTTTAATTAATTATACATTTATTTTATAGATCTAGATTTAAATATATAATTTGAATTTGAAGTTACTAGACATTTATCTATAAGTGGAAATTAGGTTGAAGGGCTTCTACTTGCGGGATAATAAGTTTTAAGGACAACACTTCTGAATAATTAGTTTGAAGGACAATTTACAGCATAATGATATTCATTTATCTTTTTAAGTTATACAGAAAAATGATAAATCCTTTTATCATTATTTCTGTATAACTGAAAATGATAAATCTTTTATCTTTTTCATGTAAAATGTCCTTAAAACTAATTTTTCAAAAGTAGTGTCCTTAAAACTTATTACCCTGCACAAATAAGCCCTTGAAGTTAAAATCCCCTATCTGTAATATATGTATAATTATGTTATATCTGTTATTAATAGAAAAATGAATCATTATTCAAATGGATTCAAAAATTAGTTACAAACATTACACCAAATGACTTATGTACAAACATGCCTCTAATGGGCCGAGCCCACTAACCAGAAATGCAGGAAACACAAAGAAGAAAATGATGCACAAGCAAATACAAAACATATACACATATTTACATATCTACATTTTTATCACTCATTACAATACTCCCCCTCAAGTTGGGGCATACATATCTATCATGCCCAACTTGCTACATAGAAGCTTCATTCGACTACCATTAAGTGCTTTAGTCATCATATCTGGCACTTGCTCCTCTGATTTTACATAACTAGTTTTGACTAACCCCTGCTGCACTTTTTCTCGTATGAAATGACAATCAACTTCTACGTGCTTAGTTCTCTCATGAAACACTGGATTACATGCTATATGCATAGCAGCTTGATTATCACACCACAATAACAAAGGCACTTCAACTGTGAGTTTCAGTTCAGTCATAAAGTGCTTAACCTACATCAGTTCACACACTGCACTAGCCATAGCTCGATACTCTGACTCAGCACTCGATCTCGATACAACATTCAGTTTTTTACTCTTCCATGACACTAAATTTTCTCCAAAAAATACACAAAATCCTGAAGTAGACTTCCTGTCCTCCTTTGATCCAGCCTAGTCTGCATCTACAAAACTTTCTACTTTGTTGTGTCCATTATTCTTGTAAACAATTCCTTTACCCACTGTTCCCTTTAAGTAACATAGAATCTGCTTTAGTGTATTCCAATGTTCAATAGTTGGTGCACTCATATACTGACTTACAACACTCACCGAGTAAGCAATGTCTGGCCTGGTTACTACTAAGTAGTTAAGCTTACCAAACAATCTCCTATACTTATCTGGTTCACTGAATTCATCTCCATCTTTGCTCAAAGTAGTATTCACCATCATAGGTGAAGAAGATGGTTTTGCACCCAAGTTCCCAGTTTATTTCAGCAAATCTAACACATACTTCCTCTGTGACAAACATATCCTTCCATTGCTTCTCATAACTTCAATTCCTAAGAAGTATCTCAACTCCCCTAGCTCCTTTGTACAAAACTGTGTATGAATAAACTTCTTAAGAGCTTCAATTTCTAGCTCATCATCCCCAGTAATCATAATATCATCTACATAGACAACTAATGAGATTGATTTGTCTTGTGAACTTCTGAAAAATACTGAATGATCAGACTTACTCTGCAACAGCCCATTCTCCATTGATTTACTAAATTTCCCAAACCATGCACGTGGACTCTGCTTTAAACCATACAAGCTTTTCTTTAGTCTGCATACCTTGCTGTTCTCCCCCTGAGCAATAAACCCAGGAGGTTGTTCCATATATATTTCTTCAACTAGATCTCCATGTAAAAACGCATTTTTAGTATCAAGTTGATGTAATTTCCAATCATGTTTTGCTACCAATGATATAAACAACCTTATTGATGTCGTTTTGGCCACTGGTGAGAATGTTTCCATATAATCTGTTCCATATGTTTGAGCATACCGTTTAGCAACTAATCGAGCTTTAAACCTAGCAATTGATCCATCTGGATTTTACTTGACTGAATAAACCCATTTGCATCCTATCACTTTCCTATTCTTTGGCAACTGAACTAGATCCCATGTATTGTTCTTGTCCAAAGCATTAATTTCCTCTAGCGTTGCTTGTTGCCACTCTGGTTTAGACATTGCTTCCTTGACAGTTTTAGGCAATGAAACTAAGTCAAGTGCAGAAATGAATAAATATGATTATGATGATAGACTGTCATATGAAACAAAAGATGAAATTGGATATGTGCACTTTCTTCTCTTTTTTCTGAGAGCAATTGGTAAATCCATACTTGGATCTGATTGTGGAGCAGTTGCATGATCACTGATTAATTCATTGGTTTCTGGTTCCTGATTTGATTCATTATCCATATAATGATTAACATTTTTTGAATTTATAATAGGATATAGTAAAAAATCATCATCCTCTGCACACTCTTGATTTGTTGATATAGATGGATAGAAAAATGCTTCATCTTCCACAAAAATAACATCTATAGATACCAAGTATTTTTGTAAACTGGGACAAAAACATTTGTATCCCTTATGTAGTATAGAATAACCAACGAAGATGCATTTCAAAGATTTTGGATCGAGCTTGGTGAGTTGAGGATTAACACTTCTCACATAGCATGTGCAACCAAAAATTCTTGGCTTAATTGGATACAAATGTTTATTTGGAAACAATACTTGAAATGGTACCTTATACTCAAGTATAGTTGATGGCATTCTATTGATTAAAAATCATGCAGTAGAAACCGCATCTGCCCAAAATACTTTAGGAACTTTCATCTGAAAAAGTAGTGCTCTTGTAGTTTCAAGTAAATGCCTATTTTTTCGTTCTGCTACTCCATTCTGTGAAGGGGTGTCAACACATGAAGTCTCATGTAAAATTCCATTTTGAGCCATATATGTGTTGAACTGTTCAGATAAATATTCTTTGGCATTATCACTCCTTAGAATTTGAATATTAGTATTGAACTGTGTCTTAATCTCAGAACAAAATGTACAGAAAATGGAAAATAACCCCGATCTATCTTTCATTAAAAATAACCATGTTACTCGAGAATAGTCATCAACAAAGGTAACAAAGTATCTATAACCTTACTTAGATACAACTGTAGCAGGTCCCCAAACATATGAATGAATCAACTCAAATACAGACCTAGCTCTCTTCTTTATTCTAGAATAAGAACTACTACGGTGATGTTTAGCAAGTTGGCATGACTCACAATTCAAAGTAGATAATGAATTAAACCGTGGACATAACTTCTTGAGCAATGACAATGCAGGATGACCCAACAGAAAATGAGTTTTAAGAGCAGAGTTTACACTTGAACAAGCAATATAGTTAGGTATCTTATCAGTCAGGATATACAAGCCACCAGACTCTTCACCTTAACCAATAATCTTCTTCGTTGTAAGGTCCTGAAACACACAATGATCAGGGAAGAAGGATATCCAACAATTGAGATCACGAGTGATCTGACTTACTGATATCAAGTTGAAAGATAAATTTGGCAAATACCATACTATTTTTAATGGAATTTGAGTATGTGAGTCCACATTTCCAGTTCCATAAACTCGTATTTGTGTTCCGTCGGCTAGAGTAACCACACGGTTTAATTTATTTAAATGAGGTTCTGAGATCAGATGAAGATTACATGTCATATGATCTATAGCTCTAGAATCTATGACCCACTTTGACCATTGTTTCTCTGAATTGGCAACAGTAGTTACTGATAATGATGATGGATTCTGATCAGATACATTTTTCTTAAATGATTCTTGATACTGTGCATATTTATCATACTCCTCGACTGTCATCAACACTGTCTTAGTAGAATTCTGTGAATTACTAGATATTGAATTCTTTTATTGCAACTTTCTACACTCAAATTTTGTATGGCCAGGTTTCTTGCAATATGCACAAAATTTGTTCTGACTATGCACATTTGATCTCTAGTTATTTGATTTCTGATTTTTCCAAGAAGAATTAACCCTACTATTACCAGTTAAAGCACTTTTAGGCATTACATTAGATGACTGAGCAACTTCTGTACGAAGAATTCTACTGAAAACATCTTTAAGTGACACGACATCTGATCCTGATAGAATCTATGATCTTGCTGATTCGAATTCAGATGATAATCCAGCTAGGAAACTCATAATAGCCATTTGTTCTCTCTGTTGCTGTTGGACCTTCACATCTGAGCTTAACGGAAGAAGTAGATTGAGTTCCTCATAAGTTTTTTTAAAATTCATAAAATAGTTCATCAGAGTTTGCTCTTGTTTTTCTACCTGATAGAATGATCTACGAACATCATACATTCTAGTTAAATTTCCTTTCCCTAAATACAAAAATTCCAAAAATTCCATGAGTTCCTTCACGAATTCACGGTGATTTACTAATCCAATAACCTCACTACCAATAGAATTCCTGATTTGAAGAAACAGCCGAGCATCATCTCTCAACCACAATAGGTGCTTATCTTCCTTTGAATCCAGATCTGGTGGATCTTCAGTAAGATGTCGATCTTTATCTATACTTCAAAGATAAAGACGAATAGTTTCACTCCAATTCAGATAATTTAAATTATTCAGTTTATGATCAGTGATCTTCGGCATCAACTGCATCACGTCCAATGTAACCTTATTTTCACTCATTGTGATCCATGATAATCAGACAATGGATCGAAAAGAATAATTTGAGATTGAATCAAATTTTGAGATCTTGAAGCTCTGATACCATGTTATTAATAGAAAAATGAATTATTATTCAAATGGATTCAAAAGTTAGTTACAAACATTACACCAAATGACTTATGTACAAAAATGCCTCTAATGGGCCGAGCCCACTAACCAGAAATGCAGGAAACCCGAAGAAGAAAATGATGTACAAGCAAATACAAAACATATACACATATTTACATATCTACATTTTTATCACTCATCACAACAATATCATAACATATAATTTATACGTGCATATATGTGAAATATATTTATATAAATGCTTATATTCACAAACACTAATTTGCAATAATATAAATATATATATTATTATATGTATGTGTTAATGCGTTTGGATCTAATCAAGAAAAAGAAACAGATTAATCAAGAACTCAGAAGCCATTAACCAGATCTAAGTTTTTCATATTATTTCATTCAATTCTTGTAAAAGAAGATACACTGATATTTATATGTGTATCAGTGATACACCTATAGCAAAGCACTGTTAAGGAACAAAAGTAAAAAACAACAAGGAAAATGAATACGTAACCAAAACTGATTCCAAGCAAACCCAATCCTGACTGCAACTAGATCTACCAAAACACCGAGCATACACCAAGCATACTGTCTGGACTAGCAATCAAATGAATACATATAGGTGTTTCATTACACTCCTCCTCAAGTTGGGTTCACTACTACAAAACAGTCCATTTGCATCGGTTGTTTACCCCCCTTTTGCATCAGTTCAACAACGGATGCATATGCAACCGATGCAACAGGCTTAACACATTTGTATCAGTTCTGAAACCGATGCAAAAAGGTCCTTTTTGCATCGGTTGTTAATAACAACTGATGCCAAATATCATGGTTGGTTTCTTGGACACAGCCCCCATGTCGCATCGGTTTTTCATGACAACCGATGCAAACTAATCCCTCTATTGCATCAACTATTTATACCTGATGCAGAAAAGCCATTCTCAGAAATCATTATTACAGTACTCAAATAGACAATATATATATATATATATATATATATATATATATATATTATTGATTATAACAAATAATTATTGCATGCAATATTACGATCATTCAAAATTAAATTTGATGGCAAATACAAACTGAATAACATAATACCAAAATAAGCATATATCAATTACAATGTTAATAATCTATACAAAATAAGTGTGGATACAACAAACTGTGCAACCATCTAGTTACACCAAATAACAATCACCACTACCACAGCTCCTTACTTCCTCATCATTGCCTACTTCACCCCTCTAACCAACAACTTCAAACTGCATACATACATCAGCCTTCCCAAACAACTGTTGTACCACTACCAACCATCTTCCCTCAACAAACCACCAGCAAGCAACCTGAACAATCAACCACGTGCAGACTTCACAAACTTCACATCTACTCTGCAAATATCAGTATACATCTCTGCAAATATCATATTGAACTTCATTTACACCGTCAATACTTCATCTACCTGTGAAAATATCTAGTGCACATCAGTGCACACCACTGCAACCAAACTACCATAATACAAACTTCCTACAACAACGTCCAAACTACTACACTGCCATACAACTCCTTTGCCATATCAACTCCCCTGCCATCTACTCTATCAATCAACCACATACCTGAATTACATTGTGTTGCGTCGTGTTCATAAGATTGTGCTGTTCATAAGTTTGCTCTGTCTCTTCATAACGCTGTGCATATCATCTACCATCGTTTTCCTTTTCTTTTGCCACAAGTAGCAACTCCTCAATCTCTTCATTTACTGCCTTATACAACACTGCATCTCCACCTTACTCACATTCACAATCTCCTTACTGCACGACTGTGCACATCACTACAAACCATTCTCCTGCTACAACTTCATCACTGACTTGCATTTACAACCATCAGACTGAACTACTGCTACAAATCCACACAACCACTGCAGACATTCTCCTCCTCCTGCTGCTACATTACATTCCTATCTTGATCAAACATTATAACCACCGACCACGTCTACAAACAAACCACCCACTGCCTGACCATTCACTCGACAGACTTCAACTGATCCTCTCTATCCAAACTTCTCCTGTATACAACAGCATACCATCTCCTCAGAACCACATCCTTCAGCAAGCAATTCAATTCTACCACAACAACAGGAAAAGCAACACACACATACATTAATATATACGAGGCGTATATACCTATATATATGCAAAGGCATGGCGAGGCAGAGAGGGACAGAGGAAGGCAGCCTGCTGCGTGGTGATGGCAGAGGACCAGTCGAAGGCTGGTGAGCCAGCGCAGGTGGGATGTGGGCCAGAGGTGGTTGGGTAATGGAGCAAAGTGATGATCTGGGTAGAGGGAGTGGAGAAAGAAAAGGAAGTGGAAAAAAACAAAGGAGGAAGAAGAGGCTTGGAGAAAAAATTTGGACGAGCAGTTGTTAAAAAGCAAAGCAAAAGATGGGTTTTGAATATATATATATATATATGTTTCAATTTGAACGTTAGAAAGTAAAGAGCATACGGAAACTTCGAATAAAGAAGAATTGCCTTCCCTTGATATGAAGAGAGGTTCATCAGCCACACAATGAATACAGGATAAGCATCCATCTACAAAGAAATAAACAGAAACTCCATTAAATTAAACCAAGACTATAATTTTGAACAGTTGCTAACAAGCCAAGATAGAATCAAAGATAAATAATGTTGGAATACTTAGCTTTTTAAGCCTACTCGAACGCATCATCAGCCTGCATATCAACGAAGCAAAGTATATCAGCATGCATAAGAACATGTATAAGTAAGCAAATGATGAAAGATGTTTAAAAATGACAAAAATACCTCAGTACACAAATGTGGAAGATTGTGGTAAGTCCCGAATTGCATCTCCGGTGTCATATTTGCTACTGGTAATTTAATTACCTAATAAGGTTAATACTGCTGAATGGTCCAGCAGTGGCTTTAGGAGCACGTTTTGCAACTTCATTCAACATCTAACTGCATTGTTGTAACCAAATACTTGACAACCCACTTTCATCACAATAGCCACTCCACAGTCACTGCTATTCTCATGCATCTGCTTCTGAACCACACAACTTGACCTGCCTTCATCTTCCAGTTCATATACAAACCATCCACCATCTCCAAAGCCACCAAACCCATAATAGACATCCACTTCATCAAACCCTCTACTTACAAGTTCACCACAAACTGCCTACCATCATACAACTTCATCTTCCCTACAAGTTGCTGCCTACACACATTGTTACAACAAAACTGCTCATCCACATCGTATAACAACCCACTGTTCATACACACCTCCCACAGCCTACACCCATCTCTGTTCAATAATAAACCACTAGAGCAACCACTGACCATCACTCTGCTACTATCCAAACTGCACATAAACTACTATGCCTGCATTGCCTACCGCATTCACATCTTCTTATCCCTACTTGTCTTGCCCACTTCAAAATCCCCCTCGCCTAAACACCACCTATTACTCAAAACAGCTAGCATCACCTTCGGCAATCACAAACATCACCAAACAAAAACGCTACCTCCTATTACCAAAAACCACGAAACCAATCGACTCACCTCAATCGCATATTCGAATTTTAGAATTACCTCACCTCGAACTCGAACTCGAACTCAAACACTAGACTTCAATCACTTTACCAGCTCACTGCCTACTGTCCCTTGTCATTGCAGTTTTATTGCCTCCACCAACAACGATTTCCAAATCGCGAGTTCCTAATTCACTGAGACCAACTACACGTGACCAACCCACCAGCGACTGAAATCCCCAAATCAAATTCAACGCATCGAATCCCCTAGAATCCGCAACTGAATTTGAGAATTGCTTACGAGAGCCAATTTGGACTTGGCTTTGAGATTTGCTTTTGAATTCGAATCGAGACAAGTTTATAAATTGACATTAGATTTCATTTTATTTGAAGTCGTTTAATTTGATTTGAAGTCATTCAATTGAATGAATATAAAGTTGCTTTTGTTTTCTTCTTAACGGGTTACGAGGGAAGTGGAGGGATAAATGAAAGCTAAGCGGGAAATGAAAAGTTAAGGGGAGGGAAAATGAAAGTTGGAGTAGCAAACCGATGGAAAATGAATGCAAACTAATGTAGTTGCATCAGTTGAATTTAAAACCGATGCGACTAAAACTATTTGCACGTACCAATTGCATCGGTTGTTGGTGACAAATGATGAAAATTTGATTTTTTATTACCTATTGCTTTTCACGTACCAATTGCATCGGTTATTAAGATGGAACTGATGCAAATAGTTCTATACGCATCAGTTTTTACTTCAACTGATGCAAATGAGGCGAAACAATATGCACTTTTTGTACTAGTGGTTATATATATCTATTAAATCCAACTTGCTTTTTAGGTATTTAATTCTATCTCCATTTAATGCCTTGGTTAGAAGATCAGCTGGTTGCTCTTGAGTATGGACATAGTGTGTAATTACCTCTCCTTCTTGAATTTTGTCTCAAATGAAATGGCAGGCAACTTCTATATGCTTGGTCCTCTCATGAAATATAGGGTTCGATGCAATGTGAATTGCTGCCTTATTGTCACACCATAGTCTTGCAGGTTGCTCAAACTCAAGTTTACACTCTTTCATTAAGTGTTTAATCCACATAACTTCGCACACTGCCTTAGACATTGCTCTATATTCAGATTCTGCACTTGATCTTGATACAATATGTTGTTTTTTTTACTTTTCCATGATACTAAATTCCCTCCAATGTATACACAAAATCCAGTGGTTGATCTTCTATCATCC
The DNA here is from genome assembly GCA_030765085.1 of Allium cepa. NCBI lineage: Eukaryota > Viridiplantae > Streptophyta > Magnoliopsida > Asparagales > Amaryllidaceae > Allium > Allium cepa. Next base: position 38,518,799 of record CM060933.1, read on the forward strand.
TTTGATCCAGCCCAGTCAGCATCAGCAAAACTTTCAATCCTCATATACCTTGGCCAGTGGATCCTTTTAGATATCCTAATATGTGTTCCAGTGCTTGCCAATGTTGCTTTGTTGGTGAAGCCATGTATTGACTCACCATACTTACAGCAAAGCAATATCATGCCTAGTTATGGTTAGATAATTCAACTTGCCTTCGAGTCTCCTGTATCTTTCTGGATCATCAAATGGTTCTCCTTCAGATGTTAGATAACTATTAGGCAAGATAGGGGTGCTTTGTGGTTTAGTGCCAAGCTTTCCATTTTCTGATAACAAGTCCAAGGCATATTTTCTCTGGCACAATAAATTTCCTTTACTGCTTCTTAGAACTTCTACCCCTAGGAAATATTTTTACTCTCCTAAATCTTTGGTCAGGAATTTATTGTGGATAAATTGCTTAAGTGAAGCAATTCCTTGTTCATCATTTCCTGCTATGATGATATCATCTACATACACAACTAAAAGAAGTATACCTTTTTTCAAAATTCTTATAAAACACTGAATGATCACTCTTGCATCTGGTTACTCCAAATTCTTCCAGAGTTTGACTGAATTTTCCAAACCAAGCTCTTGGACTTTGCTTAAGTCCATAGGGAGTTTTTTTTAATTTGCAAACAAGACCACTTTCTCCTTGTGCAATAAAACCAGGTAGTTGAGTCATATAGATTTCTTCTTTGAGATCACCATGTAGAAATGCATTCTTAATATCTAGTTGGTGAAGCTTCCATTTAAAATGTGCTGCTAATGCTATGAATAGTCTAATAGAAGTCATCTTAATCACTGGAGAGAAAGTGTCTGAGTAATCCCTACCATATACTTGTGCATATCCTTTAGCCACGAGTCTTGCCTTGAATCTATTAACTGTTCCATTTGGGTTCATTTTAACTGAATATATACATCTACATCCAATTGCCTTTTGATTCTTTAGTAGCTTGACCAGATCCCATGTATTATTCTTTTCTAAAGCATTCATTTCATCAATCATAGCTTCTTTCCATTCTTGTTTGGATAGAGCTTCAGCAACAGTTTTAGGAGTATAGATAGAGTCTAGGGAAGTGGTGAACATGTAAGATGATGATGAGAGATTATCATATGACATGTAATTAGAGATGGGATAGGTGCATTTCCATTTCTCTTTTCTAAGAGCAATGGGGAGATCCAGACTTGGATCTACTGGTGTAGGGCTTTCACTGATGGTTCTAGGATTTGTACCACTCTTAGTATCTGGTTCAGATTCTTGAGATGGAAAAGTATAGTAGACCATGTATTCATCAGTCTCCTCCTGATTTGGTGTGTGTGGTGCTTGATGGAATGGTCTTTCTTCCATATAATTTACATCTATTGATACTATATATTTATTTAATCTTGGGCAGTAACATCTATATCCTTTCTGCAGTCTTGAGTACCCAATGAATATACATTTCAAAGACTTAGGATCCAGTTTTCCTACTTAAGGATTTACATCTCTCACAAAACAGGTACACCCAAATATCCTTGGTTTAATGGGATATAATTCTTTGTTAGGACATAACACTTTGTAAGGAATCTTGAAATTAAGAACTGTTGAAGGCATTCTATTAATAAGGAAGCAGAAAGTTAGCACTGCATCGGCCCAGTAGACTTTTGGAACATTCATTTGAATAATAATGCTCTAGTAGTTTCAAGAAGGCGTCCATTCTTTCTTTCAGCCACCCCATTTTGTGCAGCAGTATCTACACATGATGTTTCATGTAGAATGCCATGTTGACTCAGGTATGAGCTAAAGGTATGGGCAATATACTCCTTAGCATTATCACTCCTTAGTATTTGAATACATGTTTTAAACTGGTTTTGAATTTCTATATGAAAAGTACAAAAAACAGAGAAGAGTTCAGATCTATTTTTCATTAAAAATAACCAAATAACTCGAGAGTAGTCATCCACAAATGTCACAAAATATTTATAACCAGATTTATCAACAGCAGATGATGGTCCCTATATATCAGAATGTATAAGCTCAAATGGTACACTTGCACACTTATTTGCTCTAGGTTTTAAGCTACTCCTATGTAGTTTTGCATATTGACAAGGCTCACAGTCAAGAGTAGATATATAGTTATATGAGGATAGAGATGCTTGAATAAAGTGAGAGATGGATGACCAAGTTGTTGATGAAGTTTGAGTGCAGCATTCATATTTGAGCAAGCTACTGGTGGATTTTCCCAAACATAGAGTCCCCCCGATTCATATCCTTTACCAATAATCTGTTTCATTGTAAGATCCTGAAATGTACATGTTTCAGGAGAGAATAATACACTAAAATTCATGTATTTAGTAAGTTTTCTCATAGACAACAGATTGTATGATAAGGTGGGTATGAATAATACTAATTTTAATTGAACAGTAGTATCAATATTACCAAATCCATGAACATTAGATTGTGACCCATGTGCTAAAGTAACTGCTTGACTTTCTCCATGTTTGTTAAAATCTATAAATAATTTTACGTTACCTGACATATGATCTATGGCTCCTGAATCAATAATCCACTTTGAAGTTGGTTTTTCCGAGTTGGCAATTGTAGCAACCGCTGGTTTGTTTTGAGATTCCTGATATTTTGAGTACTTATCAAATTCTTCAGTGCTCATCAGAACAGTTTTATGAGTATTGTTATTATTACTGAATGCTCCTTGATTCTTGAGTTGATTGTTGTATTGTAATTTCCTACATTCAATGATTAAATGTCCAGGCTTTTTGCAGTATGAACATACTTTGTTATTTGGTCTCCCTTCACTTCTTTGAGGCCTCCAAGATCGAGATGGTGGTGGTCTCCATGCAGTAGGGGGTGTGTTAGAGCTTATCAATGCACTATTATTCATGTTTATACTTGGTGAAACATTCTCAGTTCTGAGAACACGACTAAAGACTTCCTGAAGAGATGTTATTGTGGATCCAGATAGTATTTGTGACTTAGCTGACTCAAACTCTAGTGGTAAACCAGCAAGGAAGGACATTATGGCCATTTGTTCTCGTTGAAATTGCTGAACCTTCACATCTGGGCCCATAGGTAGTAGAACATTAAATTCTTCACAAGTTCTTTTAAAGTTCATAAAGTAATTTATGAGAGATTGATCTTGTTTCTCAGTTCTATAGAATGATTTACAGACTTCAAACATACGAGTGAGATTGCCTTTTCTAGAATATAAGAATTCGAGATATTCAATTAACTCCTTTACAAATTCACAGTGATTTATCAGGCTAATGACTTCATTATCAATTGAATTTCTGATTTGCAAGAACAGTCGAGCATCTTCCCTTAACTAGGTAAGATCCTTTTCCTCTATAGTTACTGGTGGATTTGTGGTTAAGTGATCATCCTTATCAATGCTTTGAAGATATAATCGGATTGTCTTACTACATTATAGGAAATTTGTATGATTTAACTTGCGATCTGTGATTTTTGACATTATTGGAAGAACATCGACCATAGTACAATTTTTGCTTTAGACATAATCCCGGATTTAAAATATTAGTAGATCTTAGTCGATTTTGGGAAGCGCGATTCCGAGAAGCCCTAGATCGATATTAGATGCTCTGATACCATGTTAATGTGTTTGGATCTAATCAAGAAAAAGAAACAAATTAATCAAGAACTCAGAAGCCATTAACCAGATTTAAGTTTTTCATATTATTTCATTCAATTCTTGTAATAGAAGATACACTGATATTTATATGTGTATCAATGATACACCTATAACAAAGCACTGTTAAGGAACAAAAGTAAAAAATAGCAAGCAAAATGAATGCGTAACCAAAACTGATTCCAAGCAAACCCAATCCTGACTACAAGTAGATCTACCAAAACACCGAGCATACACCAAGCAAACTGTCTGGACTAGCAATCAAATGAATACATATAGGTGTTTCATTACAGTACGTATATGCATATATGTATGTATGTTTGTATATAGGGGCTGATATGTCCGTTGGGATGTAAATCCTAGCATCTATACATGGACATATTGTACCGTATACACCATTTATGTTGCATGTGCACGAATGCACATACGTGTATATGATACACACATTACATTATAATTATAAATATTACATTAGTATAAAACCTTATATTATAAATAAAATAAAATATTGGTTTTATTTAAAGTTAACTTAGGTAAGATCCTAACAAACTTATACTTCATACGCACAATAAGATCCAAAATGGAATATAGTTTTTGAAATTTATCCATTTACCCCACTGGATGTTGGCCCAATTTCAATAATGGTATCGGAACCAAATAGCATATGTGGTCTAAATTAGCAGTATTATGGCTAACTTATTAAGATCTACCTATATAGTAGGGTATCTAGGAAAATAGTGTCTAAGGTTGTGTTTGGATAATCAAGTACTCTGCCATACCTGGCTACCGACCTAACTCGAAAGGTTGAGGTAAGCCTAATGGTTATCCCTAATAGAAATTGCCCAATTTGAATTAGGTCTTGGGGTAATTTCAAACTTGTTTTGAAAATTAAAATAAAACATTTTAAATTTAAAATAAATGACATATTATAAAATTTTAAAATGTTTGAAAATGTTATAAAATTAATTTCAAAAATATTATTTATTAATAAGATTAGTAAAATAAATGAATTAATTAAATATATACACGTATAATATATATAATGATATATGTTATGTTGTCTTGAATTGTTTAAGACAACATGAGTATGCAAGCGTGTATAAAAAGAACTTTCAAAATCAACAAAATTTTAAAAAAATGTTTATTTGAATAAATCAACTAAAAATTAATTAATAAATTAAAGTACATATATATATATATATATATATATATTACCATAAAGGTTATAGTATATATATGTAAATTCAATATAATATGTTTGTAACAACCTACGCCTTAATGCGTCCGAATTTGGACTAACTCAAAACCCAAATCCACCAGGGTATGGATTATTGGTGTTGGTAACCTAAAATTAACGTAAGTATTCAAAGAGCTAGCTATATGAACTTACGACATAATAGAAAAATATAATAAAACATATATATCGGTTAAGTTACTACTTTGGAATCAATATTATTCATTAGATATCTAGTTGCCTTGTCAATGCCAAGCATGCATGAGAAGACTTCTCCATTTATAATTCCCATCTTGCATCGGTAACATGTCCCTCTAAATTTATCCCATAGGTTTTAATGAGCAGGACATTAGAATAATTTTCTAGTGAGTGAAAATTACATACTTTATCCATAAGACTATTTTATGCTAATTGATTTTCTATTTAGGTGTTATGTCTATTATTCATTGTTTGTCCATTTAACTCTATATGCGTGTAGGATATATCCAACCTTCTCTTAGGTATAACTACCTATATATACATATATCTAAATACACAGAAATGTTGTATTATCCAAAGGAAAACTCTAACCACTTAATTCTTCTTGAATATGGAGGAGGTGGACCCGACAACAATTTAATACCTTAACTCCAAAGCAAGCCCTTCATAATGTAAACGCTAATCAACCGGTCTTTAGCTACGAAGGCCGATGACCCCTAGATTTGGCTTTATAATTTAATTAACCGTATTTATAACGCATCTCAAAGGCTTATCTGAGGGTTAACTTGCCTACCTTCGATAAACAAACAATTAATTAAACTTTAAGGTTCCTGTATATCTTATATGGATTCTATAATAGTAGGAAGCGAAATCCATTAGGGCATAGCCCAAGTCTTTACTAATGAGCGCTCTAGACCACTGGTAGTCCAACCTATATGCTAGCCCCACTTCTAAATACCTATCAACAATACCAACATAGCCTACCAACCCCCACGGCCGAAATCACATTTAGACTTACCTAACGTAAGTAAAGAAAAATGCTCATTCCAATTGCTTAATACTTCTTGTTAGAAATTAAGCAGACTCTAATTTCCTATTAGGCACCGTCATAGGTTATTTATGACTTCTTATACCAAACGACCATTTAATATCTTCTAGCCAGAAGTAAACCCCTTGTCATCCCTAAAGGTATTGAGCCATTTAATACTTCAAATATAAGGCGAACCCTTGGTATATTTTCCCTTCCTTATACGTGAACTTATATCCCTTGTCCCATATCAATAGTGCGTATATAGAGCTGTAGGTAGCCTCTAATGAATGACAGACTTCTGTTTTGTAACTCTAATGACATCGCATCCCAACCCATATTAAACCAATCCATTTGTCATAAACTTAAATATTGGGTCAGGCCCACTAATTTACGCCTATCCTAAACGTATTATGTATTACTGAGGCCATATAATTTCCGTTATGGAAATTATATTGCCTTCTAACTTTATTTATTAATATTGAATTACTTATTCATTGCAAACCTATTCCTATCTTATAGGCTTATTTTCTATATTCTTCATTTCCTCCTTATGTCCCATAAATGTCAATTATCCTTAATAAACGGCCATTAATATTCAAATTGGGCAATCACTAGACACATTTATCTATTTGTTTCAAATTCAACTTATTATGCATATTTTATTTTCCTATAAAAGTTATATTAAATTCTGCAATCAATCACATTAAATGCATTTATGTCTCTATTTAAATTCTATATCTCCTTATTAACTACACATCTATTGCTTACTAAATTTATACCGTTGTTCATAATTTTTGGAATTACTACCTTTTTTCCATTACAATCCCCTAATCCTATTTATACTATATTATTAATATTTAGTTGTCCTAGTTATATCTAATAAGAGTACCGATGTATGTTTATTTATTACACTTTATTCGTTACCCTATGTATATTTATATTTTTAATTGGTAGATGCAGTTGCATGCGCACGCATGTGTGTCTATTCCTATTTTTAACTCATGTGCTTAGGAATTTCAAAATATGTGTTTATATGTACAACCATAAAGAATGTTCATTTCTACATTTAACTATATTCGAGTTATCCTTCCCAAAAGAATTACCGTTATAACTTTACATAAATTACCTAAAAGTAAGACTTTAATCCGTTTGAAATTACAAGGACATATCTCATATCTTTTATTGAAGTAGAAAATGCAGATATGGAGAAACAACCATCCTTTACACATCTCTTTCATCTTGGTAGATACCTACTTACCCAAAACGTGCGCTTTTTATACTTGTAGAACAGGAAAATATTCTGAAGGAAAAATCTAAAGGTTCTCACCAATATTTTATTTCCAAGAACAAAACATTAAAATATTTTTAAAAGTCTTAACTGTCGCTGTGTGCGTTCTCGTCTTCTACTTCTTTATTTCTTCTTGCTTTCTCTTTTGCATATTCAAACTTAAATTCACTTCTTCATTCTTCTGTATCCTCTTGCACAATCCATTCATATCATCCTGATTTCGATTCTTGTTTCTTTCCAATCAACACTGGAAAATTTTCAGATTTAGGTATGATAATATTTTTTTCTTCTATCAAAGTTTTAATTTGGTTATTTTTAACATACTCTTGTTTTTTTTAAAAATTAAATTAAATTTTGTTGTGTTTTCTTCTTTCATATTCTATGGATAGTAGCGGCAGGTATCTTATGTTTTCTTATCTTTTTTGTGTAGTAATGTTTTCTTATTTGTTTTAAATTGAATTTTATTTGGTTTTTGTTCACTACTGTACTTCTTGGATTCATATTGGTTTGCATGAAAATGTATTATTGTGTTTAGTTCAGTGAGGATCGGTTTTTGGATATCTTTTTAGTTTTTATTATTATCATTTTCCACAATAATGAAATTTTAAAGTGTTTTAATGTTTTGTTTATTTGAGTATACATAAAAATGAAGTGGTTAGAGAGTAAAATGATTATATGCATCAAACATTCAGTGGGCTGAATTAGTATTTTGTTAGGATCAAACATTCAATGAAATCTGTTTGAGTGACAATTTTGTTATTAATTTGAGGATCATATTTTAGGTATCAGTTTTAGAGTCTGTAGGTACCATTTTTGAAAAAAAAAATTGTTATTTCTAATTTTGTTGTACCAAAAAATTATCGTACTATAATAGAATGAAAATATGAAGGGAACATTCTTTTTAATTGATGTTTTTCTTCTTGCATTCATATTGGTTTGCTTGAAAATGTATTGCTGTGTTGAGTTTAGTGAGGATCAATTTTTAGATATCATTTTTGTTTTGTCTTAATTTCATTTTTCGCAATATTGCATCGAAGAAGGTTTTTTAATGTTTTGTTTGTTTGAGTATATAAAAAATGAAGTTGTTATAGATATGATGATATATCCCAAAAAGCCAATCAGTTGAATTTATGTTTTGTTAGTATCGAACATTTAATGAAGTCTGATTGAGTACCATTTTTATTACTAATTTGAGGATTAGCTTTTAGGTATCAGTTTTATATACTGTAGGTATCATTTTTGAAAAATCTTTTATTTATGATTGTTGTGTAAAGAAAATTATTATGCTAGAATAAAATGATAATCTGAAGCAAACATTTTTTTACTGATGTTTTTACTGCAGTGGTGAAAATAGTCTTCTTGTTTTATGTGTATTTGATGACAATACTTTCATCACTTGATTGTCCTTTGATTGTTCTTTTTATGATCTGGAGAATAAAATTTGTCGTTATTGGTCTCAACTTACTCCTTTATCCATTAAGATTTCCTACATGCTTGAGAATTGAAAAGTGATATTTTGTAGTATTGCATTTGTGGTATTGATGTGCATTAGATTACTGCTTAGTATTAGTTTTTAGGTGTCAGAATTTAAACATGTTTTACTATATAGTATCAAAATTTAGTTATCAGCTTTTAGGTATTAGATTTCAGGTAGCAGTTTTTAGGTATCAGTTTTAAGTTAATACTAGATTAAATTTTATTTTAATGTTTTTTTATTTGTAGGTTTTTTCCTTTAGCTATGGGTATAATTTATCTAGAAAATTTGGATAATTGGAAATGGTTTTTGAATCATTTAAAACAAATGCTTTAGGAAGATCATGATTTTTTTTCTATGTCAGATCTCCACCAAGGTTTGATTTTAGGTGTTCGTGAAGTTTTTCTTTCATCCTTTCACAGTTATCGCTATCTTTGTATGGAAAAAATGCTTCAAGAAAATGTTAAGTATTATTTCACCGTGGATGCTTATCATTCCTCTTATGCTAATGCTATTAATTATATTCTTAATTTTTGATAAGTCTGTTGTTGGTGCAAGTGTTGAAGATGTTATTAAGCCACCTAAGGAGAAATGTGGCACCGGTAGACCTTTTATAAAACAGAAAAGAGGATTTGCATATTTTCAAAATAAGAAAAATGGATGTGGTGTATACAACAAATATGGTCATAATAAGCAAAATTGTTAAGCTTCTAAGAAGATATGATTTGACTTTCATGTTTTTATGAATTTGTTGAGAGTTATACTTGGTTGTATGTCTTTTTTAGCAATTTTATGTAATTGAACTAGGTTATATAAGTATATTGTTTAGCATATATCAAATTTGACATTGATTTGCTCTTTGTAGTTGAACTTTGTTATAGAGTATCAATTTTAGTTGGCTGTTATGTGTTTTAAATGGCATGGGAAGTGATGTGTTATTATGTTTTTATGCTGTTTGGTTTATTCATTATTATTCGTTGTTTGGTATCAGTTTTTGGTACTATTAGTGTCGGTTTCAAGCATGTAAAAATGTGGTATTAGTTTTTGCATGCTACTAGTATTAATTTCAGGTATTACAAATTATGTTATTGATTTTTGTATGCTTTTAATATCCATTTCAGGTATAAACAATTATGGTATCAATTTTTTCACTCTATTAGTATCATTTTACATGGTGATTTTTATTTTATTTCTAGTCTTGAAGTAACTACAATTATTTATTTGTTAAATTGTCAAATGTAGAACTATGAGAAGAATTATTAGCTTAAATGTCGATATACAATGTAGACAATGTTATGGTGAACAGTTGGCAATTCAATATATGATGTAAAAGTGTAAAAGCGTCATTTGGCATAGTGTTGTCGTCAATTATATCATATCAAACAAACACTGGGTATCAATTTTGCATACATATATATATATATCAGTTTTTTATAAATAATATTCAAAATAATTTAAAAAATAACCAAGCATGAATTCCAATCAAACAGCTACTAGATATGAGTTTGCACTATTTTGGTATCACTTTTGTCATACATGATAGTAAACTATAGAGATCATATTACATCAAACAGCTACTGGGTATCATTTTTGCATATACATACATGCATACATACATACATACATACATATACATATACATGTATATGTATGTATGTACGTACGTACGTACGTATGTATGTATGTACGTACGTATGTATGTACGTACGTACGTATGTATGTATGTATGGATGTATGGATGCATGCATGTATCAGTTTTGTTGTAAATAACATTTAAAATAATTTAAAAAAAAACCAAGCATGAATTCTAATCAGATAGGTACAAGGTATGAATTTTGCACTATTTTGATATCACTATTGTCATACATGACAATGAGCTAAATAATTTAATTTATAGAGCATCATATTATATCAAACAGCTATTGGGTATCATTTTTGCATGTATATAGGCTACAATTTTGTTGTAAATAACATTTAAAATAATTTATAAAATAATCAAGCATTTATTCCAATCATATAGGTACAAGGTATTAGTTTTGCACTATTTTGATATCACTTTTGTCATACATGACACTCAACTAGAGAATATACAGACTTTTTGAAAAGTTGAAAATTTTCAATTCAATACAATAAAGACAACATCGACTTTGAGTGCTCAGAAATTCTTTCAAATGTAGATACCCAATCACAGTTGAATTTAGAAAATTTTCTATTGCAAAAAAGAAAAGAAAATATAAATAATACAAGCAATGATCAGCATCTCGGTTCAAGTTATAGGCAATTGTCTAATTTAAATATTAAAAATAATGAAAATCATATAAAGTACTACATCCCTACACAACAAGTCTCAACAAGCCTAAAAGAAACCAACTAGATGTTGAACACAACTTAAAACAAAGTACATCATCTTTAATACAAAATTTCCTCCCACAAAGTCTTTGCACTCCGTTGGAATAGTTTCGCTTTCCATTTTTAATGTCGGCTCTAGGAATTGACCAAGACTAAACTGGCAGTCTTATCAGGATCCACTGCAATTCCTTCCTAAGACAATTCCTTCCTAAGGCACCATATGTCCCAAATATGCTACTTCAGTTTTGCAAAATTTACATTTTGGAAGTTTAACAACCTTTAAGGTCTTCAATGTAAGTGAACTATGAAGTAAGTGATCATAGCAAGTCTTACTATAAACCAATATATCATCAAAAAAGACTAATAAGAAATTCCTGAGATGAGGCTAGAAAATAGAATCATGGTTTGAAATGTTGATGGTGCATTTGTAAGACCTGATGGCATCACCACAAATTAAATAATTTCCCTTATGGGTTCTAAAAACTGTTTTGTGAATGACTTCCTCATGCATTCTGATTTGACGGTAGCCAGACTTGAGATCAAGTTTAAAAAAGAATTTTGAACGTACCAATTCATCTAGTAGCTCATCAATCAGTGGTATAGGGAATTTATCCTTGATTGTTATCTAGTTAAGTTCCTTATAATCAATACACATTCTCCATGAACCATCATATTTTTTTACCATCACTATTGAGGCTGCATATGAACTGAAGCTCAGTTTAATTACTCTAGTTTGTAACATGTCTTGTGTCATCTTATCAATTTTATTTTTTAAATGAAAAGAGTGTCTATGTGGCCCGAGCCAAATAGTTTTTGCATTGGGTAATAAGGGAATCTTATGATCACATTGTCTTGATGGAGGTAATTATGAAAGTAGTGAAAATACAGTAGGGAAATTGTTGAAGATCAGTTGTAAGTCAAGTGGAATTGAGAGTTGAGTGGAATTTTTATGGAGGAGTTTTATAGGTGAGGTTGTAGAAGGGTACTTTGTCATTTGAATCATGAAACTAATGTTTGGCTATTCATATCTTTGCTAATAGTATGAGCAAAAACAATTTGAGTTTCCCAAGACTGGTTGCCTTGGCAAACTACCCTATGGCCTTGTAGAAAAAATTTAACTTGAAGTTTATTAAAATTGAAAGTACTATCATCAAGTTCTTACATCCATTGAACTCCTAAACTATTTTACAACCCTCTAAAGGAATAAGAAGTAAATTTTTTCGAATTAATTTTCCTTGACATTTAATTTCAAAATCAGCACATATGCCATTCCCTAATAATCTGTCGCCATTGGCAATATAAATTTCAAATGATTTAGTATGACCATTATGCAACATCAGATTCTTTGCTAACTCAGTATCAATAAGAATATGTGAGTATATTAATTATTTGACCATTAATGCTTCCTTGAAGTCTAAATTATTTGCAGCTACACCACACATTGCTTTTAGGGAAATAGGTCTATCATCTTCAATTGGAAGCTTTGGTTACAGGTTAGTATCATTGCCTATACATTCGTTTTCTATCATAACTGAATGCTGATCTTGTAGTATGCCTTCTTAAACCAATAATGCTTATTTTAACACATATGATGAGGGTGCCATTTTTCATTACATGTATAGCATAATTCTTGACTTATCCTTCTCATGATTTCAAATGAGGTTACTTTCTTTAGTTGCAGAGAGGTTGTATTTTTGGAATTAGAATCTGACACATGATTAAATATGGTTTGTTTTGGCTAAGGAGTTGATGAAGTCTACTGTTGATGGGAATGGAATTCGAAAGGAATTGGTATGGTTGCTTCATTGGTCTTTTCAACACATTAAGCTTGTTTTCACTAATTTTTGCTAAGGAAAATAACATCCCTTAAACATTTTGGTTGAGCAGATAATAGTTCATACTTAATTTCATCCTTCAACCATCCCACAAATCTGTCTAAAATGTATTTAGATGGTAATTTGTCTGATAGACTGAGAATTTGTTCAAATTTACACAAGTATTCTCTTATTAAACCAGATTATTTGATTATTGATAAAGCTTTAAATGGCCTTTGAAAATCAGTAATGCTAAATATGGTAAAGACCCCGTCTTTAAAACCCTTCCAATCATAATAGTTATCAACAATAATAGAAAGCCAATGAAACCATTGTAATGCTTCATTTCGAAAATGAAATGAACAAATTTGCACCTTCTCACTATTAGGTATATGATAATAGCTGAATATTAATTCAGTTTGTTTAATCCAAGCCAAAACATCATCAGATCTATCATAGGCAGTAAATTCAAGCTTCACAGACTTGTGATGCAAAAATGAAGATGAAGTACGTAATGATGAATGAGATTTATGATTCTTATGTAAATCAGTACCAAAGTTTTGTGGTATAGATCCAATACTATTATGAGGGGTTGATCCTAAAATACTAGGAGAAGAATTAATTGGACGAGGAGGAATTTGTTGATTTGGATTTGAAGGAACCTCAATAGCAACTTTTGATGATTGATTGGTTTTCAGAGCTTTTAATTCTTGAAAAATAATTTGCAATGAACTCTAAATTTCCTCATTTGATTTCAAGATCTAAGTTCTATTATTAGTGGTTTGGGAAGCAAATTGTGAATTTAATAATTCTTTCTTATGTAGTTGAGCTTCTAGCTTGTTAAGAGTGTCATGAACATTCAAAGCATGATTACCTTGATTGGAATTCTGCTTGATTTGGACAAGATCGGATTGAGCCTTTGATACCACTTGCGACAAGAGATTGTCAGCTCTCTTTCTCTTAGCCATAGTTGAATGAAATTGAGGAGAATTGAGTTAAGGAAAGACAAGAAGAAGAAGATGATAGCAGTAGAGAAGATAAGTGCACAACTTTATTATGTTCGTATATCAGTGTATCGGTTGATACATATACAACTCACACACCGAGCTATACAATCACATCCGTCCCACTTACATGCTCACACACATAACATGTTCGACATAATGATTAACACGCACACTACACTAACTATTTATTCAAACAGGTAGCTTGATCAACAATGGTGAACATCTCTATTGGTTCTGATGGTCTGGCATTGCATGTCACACATTTTTGGAGGAGAAGATTTTGAAATTAAAATGAATGATAGTTCTAGCTATAAATCTTCTAGCCTAGATCTATTTCCTACGTTGTTTTATAAATTCTATTGCCATGTTTTAAAATTTGATTTAAAAAATCCTGGTTAATTAAATTCAAATTCTGAATATACTTATTTCCTATAGCATTCATTCTCTAAATATGAAAAATATTACTTTAGAAAAGCCTTTGAGTTAAACTGATATTATATCAATATTTTGTTTCATTTTTTACAAATGGATGTTAAGTGGAAACAACTCATGTTTTTGTAATGTTAACCAATCATACTAAAATCATGATGTAACACACTATTCACAAGCATGTTTTTCATTAACGTATAATGTATCACGATGAATCATGATGGATATATTGTCAAGTTACATTAGTCTTTTTTGTGCTTGAAACTTGGAAAATGTGAACTTTAAACAACAAATGAATAAAATTAAGCAGTGATGATGGAATTTATTGGTAATGAAAATGCAGGACTGATAGACCAAATGTTACCAATGAGAACAATGAATCAATGACAGACACAATGGACCGCATGTTCGAAGATGCATTAACGTTTCCGGGTTCAACGACCCATGCAACCCACACCGAAATGAAGGCTCTATGGGACATGATGGAAGATGATAAAGAAGTGAAAAATTGGTTTGATATGACTAGACTATCGAAGGAGGAGGTCAAAGTGTCTCTAGAAGATGATTTATTGATGATAAAAGGAGAGAACAAACTGGAGAAAGAAGAAGGGAATGACTCGTGGTGGAGATTAAGGAGTTCCAGTAACTATAGTATCATGTAGATGTTGCCTGACAACTGTGAGAAGGATAAGGTAAAGTTCGAGTTAAAGAATGGAGTTCTGCTGGTTGTAGTTCTCCAGAAGGATGTTGAACGCATTACAAGAAAACGTATGATTTCCGACGGTTGAATCGGCGGCCATCGGAAACCTATGCAAAATACCGTCACAATTTGTCCTGTCGCCGCATAGTTCTTCCAATGGCTTCCGATAGCCTCCGTCGTAAACTTTTCGACGGCCGCCAACAATGAACCCTACTCCTCTAGATGGTCGTCGAAGACACGTGGTCGATCAAGAGGAAGCAATGAAACAGCCACTAGCCGTCGGAAGCCGTTGGAAAATGTTAACCTGTATGCCATCGCCATCCATTGGAAACCTTTGGAATACCCGAAGCATTTTTTTCAAATTTTTGCTACATGCTAGCCTTATATACATAATTCAAAAATATAATATAGTCACACATAAGAACATACCGAATTCAAATATTCAGTATTATCAAAAATCATACTAATATACTCAAATCACATAAAGAAAATTAAACTAACCATAATTCCCATAACATCAAACCAACCAACATTTCGTTAACATAATATACATACATGTAATCATACAATATATACACCGTGAAACACCAAAAAATCTCACACCATCATAACTCAAATGTCATCATCAACAACTCACCACCATCAACTCATAAATGTCAAACCGACCATCACCAAATGTACCATCGAATAATATACAAAACATCTCAAAGTATCCAACTGCGCCATCTCAATTTAGCATCAAACAATACTAACAAATGTAGCATAACAAAAAAACATACCTATTACTCCTATCAATCAAATCCAGAACGTCCAGAACCAACTAGTACTCAGCAATATTCTTGTCTAGCAACTGTGTCCACTCAATGGCCTGCCGAAGGTTCTGCTCCTCCGAATGTGCCACCCTAGCTCTCAATTCCTTGATCTCTGCTAGATCGATCTGAGCATTTCTTTAACTGGCTCTCCTCCGCAACACCTGTTATATTTAAATTATTATATCTAAATTGTTCTTTAGAACCGAAAGATTAAAAAATTGTTATATCTAAATATATTATTCATTACCTCTTGATTTCCAAAATCGTAACGGCTGTTCCATGAAGGTGGGTCCATGACTGACTCAAAAATGACATTCTCCTCGTCCATAGTCAGCTGCTCTCGACCTGTTTCCTTCAGGAGTAACTGTCTTTGTTACACAAACCGTGCCTGCATGAACAAATAAAAATAGATTTGAAATTAATAGCATAATACCTTAATTCATTATACTTTAATAATTAAAACAATTACTAATAGTATATAAACTAAAATATGGCTACATGGCTCTTCCGCGATTTATCATTATGCCATGTATATGAAACAGTCTCATTTGGATTTACATGCTCTACGGTACGAGTACGGGTAAATACATCCATGTACAATACGGGATCCTACGCCTCCACTTCCTGAAATTGATTATTATGTATTGTTATTGTATATTCAAAATTATATAGCATAATAACTATTTACAATTCACAGTTAATAAATTTACCAACTCCTTGCAATATTGTTGGAATGATTTGGACCCTCCTCGATGAGTGATAGGATTCCTGTTCCTATTTGTAGAGTTTTTCTACGACTCTATCTATATATTTAAATAAACAATAAATTATTTACTTATCAAATATTTTTTATATTTACATATCGATCAAATAATTAATAAAAGATTAGTACGCTTACCTTCGCTTCGTCACTCTCCCAATGCGCCAGTCAACCCTTCCACACACTCGCTCCCATCCAGTTCGACTTCTCCCTTTTATGCTTCACATCCGACATAGAATCCCAGTAATTCTTTCTCATCTTCTGCATCCAGTAGTATCATACCAGCTGCATGTTGTCTGCTTGAACGTCGACTGCGGCCTGCATTTCATGACAAACAAGCGACAAATAATTAAACAATATAAGGTGAACAATAATAAGTGACAAACAAATTGAGAATGGAAAATAGAAGATTATACTTATAATGAAATTCTGCCACACACTCCATGATGTGGGAATGGATATTATCGCACTTGGGCCAGCAAGTCGTCATTCTACTCTTATATGAATCTCTAGAAACTAATAGAACTACAGATGACAGCTGTAGGTCGAACCCCCGTGTTAAATATGATATAGATTATTATATCTCACACAAAATATTTATGATGCAGAAAAAAATTTAATACTTACCCCTCCGCTTTAGGAAACAGATACACAGCTGGACGCTGTGGCGGCTGTGATGGGCCGCTGCCATCGCCTCTGAATGAATGGGATGAGCTCCTCCTTCTGGATGATATGATACATATCACATATACATCATTTTATAATAGAATAATAGCATAATAATGATATATATTGTATAATAATGACATAAATGACATAAAGTACATGAATTGCAAAATACACCCGATGCAAATTGGGTCTCATATTCCACGATAAGTAGAATATAACATTTTTAACATAAATTGCTAAATAAATGACATAAATGATATAAATGACGTGAATGCCATAAATTACATAAATGGCCTAAATTACGTAAATGACGATTAGCAAATTCGGTTTCATTAATGACATAACTTGCAAAATAAATGTCATCGGTTACATAAATTGCATAATACATCAGATTTCAACATAACATTTTTATCAATCCTCGTCGTCTTCTGATTCAGATTCGGTCTCATATTCTACGTTATTTTCTTGTGTCAACGTACCTTCTTCCACTGTTCTCACACTATCCATCTCATTTGAGGTGCAGTTATAGAAGATGCGTACAATCTTTGAAGCCTACGAGTCATGGACAAGTAATGCATACGTTTGTATGGAACTTCCTTTCTCTTCTTTTTTCTTGGTTTGTACCTTTCCTCGTTACATATTATACACTTCCTAAGAGTGGTGTCCTCTTTCCAAAATAATATGCAGCTATTTAAACATGCATCTATTTTTTGATATGGTAAACCAAAAGCCGACATAAGTTTTTTTAACTTTATAGTGATTTTCACACATTAAATTATCGGACGACATATGTCATTTTACAGCTTCTACAACAGCTATGAATCCGGCTTTAGTGATGTTGTATTTTTACTTCATCGCAATGTATTCTGCGGTTACTGGTAGCTGAGTGCCACTTTTACAACCATCCCAAAGAGGTTTCTTAGCAGCATCGTAAATTTTTTGGCTTTAATATTTGGTTCTTCAACATTTAAATAAAATTCAACCGTAAGGAACATTGATCGTGTTGCATCTGCAACCATATTTTCTATACGATTCATCATAACAATTTCATTACCGGCCACCATTAATTCAGACTCTGCAGGAGTATGTGCTACAACTTCACTATGACGATCCCAAACATAGTACTCCGGTATGAAACTATTTTTGCACAAATGAACTTTCACAATATCTGGTAACAAATACTTCAAAGGTTTACACCTACTACATAGACAATGAATTTTTACATCGTTTATGTTATTACTTAAAATGAATTCAACAAATACGTTTATACCATTAGAAAAATCTTACTTTAGTGAGCTTCTCAGTCACCTTCTTTGATATATCCTTCACTTTCGATCAACAAAATAATCGATCATTTCTCCTATTTAAAAAATATGTCATAAATTCAAAATAAATATTGGCCATTTTACTAATTGACATTTTATTTTTCAATTTATAAATACATAATCTTAACACGTCAATTTAACCCAACTTAAGAATACAATATTGAAATGTTGGTTTATGGTTTTCTATTTTGATGGTTAGTCATCCTACTTCCCATTACAAATATAGTAAACAATTACGTTTCGTAAATTATTTCATTTTAAATGATTTAATAAAATTTCGGCTGCACTTCTCCTTTGTTTTCTATATTATACACAAATGCATGTACACAGGAAACAAAAAAGAAAAGTGACGATGAAATTTTGTGAAAAAACGAAATAATATACGAAATATAATTGTTTACTGTGTTTATAACTTGTCCAATACAAGGATAAATCCAGCAAGTATTGTACTTGATGAATATAAATGTCTGTTTTATGACAAAAACGAGTATCCATATAATGATCATGTACAACACTTGTCGGATGGGGTCAAAATCTCTCTAAAAGACGTAATAAAAAAGTAGTTTATACAAAAATTGAAAGTTTTATAGTTTGACTTCTTATTTACTATACAATATATAATTGTTTGTAAACGGTTGAAATTTGGCTGATTTTATATATTTTGAAAAATTATCAATTTACCACATTCCGCGTATTTTATCGAATAAGGTTAATTAGCATATCATATAGATATGTAAATTATTTTTTTACGACATTTTTGATAGAAAACAATTTATTTCATTATTAGTATGCGTGTGCGCGTGTATAATGATTGACACATATACACACACATATATGAACACATAAACACCTCAACTAACACAAGACAATGCTTAAAATGACATATATAATGGTTTACACATATACACAAATTAGCGAATTATACCTACTTTTCACAATTTAAAGCTAACAAATGAAATAGGTATTTCATGGGATACTATAAATCGTCATAAGGCTATTAGAAACTATTAGAATCACCAATTAGCCCTAACTTATCAAATTAGGCAAACCTAGATTTAGGTTAAAAATTAGGTTTTTTCAAAAATTAGATGTTATACCTGAGATTGGAAGCAATAGAGAGTGATTCAAATGCCGTGCAAGATCTGAACGCTTGAATTTAATAATTTTTGCTTCTATAATTGAACTTCTAACTTGCTAAGAGTGTCATGAACATTTAAAGCATGATTAGCCTGATTGGAATTATGCTTGATTTGGACCGGATCGATTTGAGACTCTGATACCACTTGTGATAAGAGATTGTAAGTTCTCTTTGTCTTAGTCATAGTTGAATAGAAATTGAGGAGAATCGAGTTGAGGAAAGACAAAAAGAAGAAGATGATAGCGGCAAAGAAGATAAGTGCACAACTTTATTATGTTCTTATATCAGTGTATCAGTTGATACATACACAACTCACGCACCAGGCCATACAATCACACACGTCCCACTTACAAGCTCACACACATAACATGTTCGACATGATGATTAACACACACACCACACTAACTATTTTTTCAAACATGTAGCTGGATCGACAATGGTGGTCGTCTTTATTGGTTGTCTTTATTGGTTATGATGGTCTGGCATGTCACACATTTTTGGAGGAGGAGATTTTGAAATTAAAATGAATGATATGTCTAGTTATAAATCTTCCAGCCACTACAATAAACAGACCTTTTTACAGCGTTTAAAACCGCTATTAAAATTTTCTATAGCGTTTCTATAAACGGCATAGATCAACAAGTTGTAATAAGTCTGATAGATACAATAGCGTTTCGAAATTGCAATGGAAAATGGACTTTTAACAGTGCTTATGTTGGCATCTTAGACAGGCCGTATCGGTACAACTATTTTTCTATTGCGTTTTAAAGCTTGCTATAGAATTTTTACACAGAGTTGTGTTTATAATACTAACAATTATGACGTCACTTAATTACTATAATATGTTGACATGCCATATTTTTATAGCGTCTAAAACCGCTATGAAAATATTATGTCAATCTTTTATTCCGCATTGAAACGCTATAGAAAATTCATTACTATCTATTGTGGCATTGTTTTTTGCTATAAAAACTGTTTAGTTCTTGCAAAATATTTTGTATAGCACTAGCGTAATGCTAGTATAACAAAGTTGTAAAAAAATTTCTTTTCATAGCATAGTTAAAATGCTCCAAAAAAAATTTCATTGGATTTTTTATTGCCATATACATTCAAGCGTACGATTTTCAATTCTACTAATATATTATAACAATTCAAAAAACCACACGTATCACATTGTAATGTACGAAAACAAATGGAGTCATAAGCCAAACCACAAAGTGTATATATATCTATAATATTTCATACACGAAGAATTAAACATATAAATATTTATGACAAAAATTAACAATACATACAACTGTAGCTAACCAAAACGATACATACTAAAAATAAAGACGTATGAGCGTCGATAGACAATACATTAATGCAAGCATGACTGATTTGAAGGAGAAAAAGTGCTACATCATATAGCAAGCTCAGAAGCATCATACAACATTTGTCAAAAAGAAGCACATACGTGCGTATGTTAGTTAGCATATATAGGAATGTGTTTTTGATATGCTTGGAATTGTATATTGATATTAGGTACAAGATAACATGGAAGTAATAATTATGGAACTAGAAATGAGTGAAGCCCTGTTACTGTCACCACTTCAAAAAATGAAAACTGTTTCTGGCTTTGTTTTTATTTGCAAGGCTTTAAAGTCTTGCACATAGAAAATAAATGAATATCTGAATTCAAATTTGGGATGACACAGAATGCCAGTGATTAATGTAACAGCCTTAGGACTTTTTTTATTAATGTAAAAAAAAAGGGTACTCAGATGGTGCTTGTCCCAATGCTATTAAGCTTCCAGACAATTACCGTGACTAGTTATGTTTGGAATTAAGCTGCTTTCTGGCTCTGCATTGAAGAACATATGCAGTTTGTTCAATTGGATAGAACAAATTTTATCAATAGTATCATAGTTAT
The DNA here is from genome assembly GCA_030765085.1 of Allium cepa. Lineage (NCBI taxonomy): Eukaryota > Viridiplantae > Streptophyta > Magnoliopsida > Asparagales > Amaryllidaceae > Allium > Allium cepa. The sequence continues at coordinate 38,540,375 of CM060933.1, forward strand.
TTTGTTGTATTGGTTCTAAGAACCTTTCAAGCAGAAGTGTTTTATTAATTTACTTTTCCATTTTGTTCATTCTTCAATACAAATGAATTTTTATCGTTTCATTAAGTGGATTTGAATCTTATAAGTTGAATAATAACTCGTTTTTTGATGAAATTTTATTTCAAAGTTAATGAGAATGAACTATAAATTTTTTTGAGTTGTGGACAAAACTTTGTGTGTTTTGCTTTAGATGATGGTTTATTCATGCATGCGTGGTTTGTGTAAACACTAATGGTATAAAATTGAGACAAAACTTTAGTCTGAATAATTAAGTATGATATATGATGATATGAGTACGCGGATATATTTTGAATTAGTACGTATATGCAAACAGTGGTGTCATATAGTAGACCTCCTGAGCCCTTTAATTCCCATCAAACCATGTGCCTGTTTCTTTATTTCATTTGATTCTGATGTGATTGATCATGGATGAATATTTCAATTCTTCGGGTTCATCATATAATGGTAAGAACCTTTTAGTCCGTAGATGACAAATACTTCTACAATAATGATGTGATGAACCAACAAAATAAATTAAAACTAAAACAATCAAACTATTAAAAATGGAATCCATCTGTCCTTTAAACTATTAAATCTATTAAATAATAGCAAATCCAAATAATTTAATTTTTCTTTTAGTTCTACAAATTCTAAATTTTCCATTTTTGCTGCTTCACTTGTTCTTTTATTCTTTTCAAAACTTACATTACAGTAAAAACAACAAACGGGTTTAACTGTTTATCGAATAATAGTAAGTAGAATTAAATAAATTAAAGAACAACTCAAATAAAGGGGGAAAAAACCATTGGCGTCCACAATTATTTTTACCCAGTTGAAATTGAAAAATAACCTTTAGTTTTCTGTTTCTATTGTTGAACGTGTTAGAATTTTTAATTTATCACACAACTAAAAGAGTTTCAATCAGGAAATGCATATTTGTGGTATAAGGATGCATCAAGAAGTTAACCTACAACCACGGGAAATTTTTTGGGCAAATCAAACGGAACAAACGCAAAATATAATGTTGTCTAACCCCCGTTGTAAATTTTCAAACTTGTTTTGAGGGCTTTGGGTTTTTTGTTTGGAAGAGAAAGAAGAAAAAAAGAAAGAACAATAGTCCCACATGCTAGAATATTATACAACAATATTGTATAAGTATAGCTATCTCATGTGAATGTTGGGGCCTTGGGGCTTTCACATGTTTGCTTTGTTGTGAGAAAAGAAATCATGCAACACCACGCGCGTCGCCGTCGGGTCGTTGCAAATTATGAAAGGATGCGACCTTTAAATTATGAAAGGATGACGCTTCGCGAATGGACATCTCTTCGTGTCTATAAATAGCAACGCCCAGAAACGTTGCACATAGTGGTTTTTTCAATTCTAAACTCCTTCTTCTTCTTCACAGAGCATTCCGCGACGCCAGAAAGCGTTGCTAAATGCCGTGCCATCATTGCTCTGTTTTGTGACGCTTCCAAAGTGTTGCAAACACAGAATACGTCGCAGAATTGCTCTTTTCTTTCTCTTCACTCTGTTCTATATACATTGCATCATCAGAAACCGTTGCTAAAGTGTTCTTGGTAGGATCAGAGACATACAAACTTTGAATCCGATTACGCTGTTATAGAGCTTCATTGAATCCTGAAAGTCGATAGTTTGGTAACCCGTTTGTACCTGATGGGTTGAACTGTTGTGTGAAAGAATCTATTCCATATATCCTTGAAGTTGGAAGTACAACATTATCTTCATCGCAATCGCCATCAAATCCGTCGCGAACCGCAAAATCCCCAACAAAATTTCAGACAATATTTTTCAATCATGAAAGGTTCGAGCGCTTTACAAGTTATGAATCAGCATCTAACTCGATTAAAGCGTTTTGATGGCGACAATTTCACTCGTTGGCAAGAGACGATGAAATTTTTCCTGATCACCGTCAAGTTGTTCTACATTTTGGAAGATAACTTGGAAGAAATCCCGAAGAAAACTGATAATGATGATGATGCTCTAAAGGCTAAACGTGTAAAGCGCAAAGAAGACGACTTCCTATGCAGATACCATATTCTGAATGCGCTATCTACCACAGTCTACAATGCTCATTGGACCTTGGAAACAGCGAAGGCACTCTAGACTGCACTGGAGAATAAGTACCGCATATCCGAGGCAAGTAATAAAAAGTTTCTTATTTCTAATTTTATGGATTTCAAAATGGCCACCAATAAGTCCATAATTGGACAAGTAAGCGAAATCTTACTGTTGGTGAATCAACTTAAAAATGCTGGAATTGATCTCCCTGAATCTTTTGTTGTTAGAGTTATAATTTCTAGACTTCCGCATAGTTGGAATGATTATAAGAAAAAGATGAAGCATGCGGAAACGGATTATAATTTAGACGGTTTGCAGCGTCATTTTCGTATTGAAGATGACTCTCGTAAACGCGATCTAGATGATAATCCGCAAACTGAGTCTCATTCTAAGGCAAATAATGTTGAAACTACTGATAAGTTAAAGCTAAAGAATGAGACATAGTTTAAAAAGAAAAATCATTCCAAAACCAACAACAAAAAGAAAGGTGCTTGTTATTTTTGTAACAACCCCGACCACTATGCCCGAGACTGTCGTCTGCGGAAGAAACAACAAAAAGTGAATGTGGTCGAAGGCTCGCTTGTGGTTGTAGTGTAAGAGGCGAACTCCGTTAGTGGCAATGATAATGATTGATGGTTCGATACTGGAGCAACCATGCATATTTGCAAAGACTGTAATTTGTTCAAAAGTTACGAAGAAAATAAAGGAGAAGCCGACGAAGTTACTGGAGCAAATAAGGTTCCAAGCAAAGTTCTGGGAAAATGCACTATAGAACTTCCTCTCACCTCTGGAAAAATTCTTACATTAGTCAATGTATTTTATGTACCTGATATGTGTAAGAATTTGGTCTCTGGATACCTTCTTAACAAAGGAGGATTCAAGAAGGTGTATGAGTCTGATTAGCTAGTGTTGTCTAAGAATGGTAAATTCATTGGACAGGGATACTCTTGTAACGACATGATTAAGTTGAATCTAGTAAAGAAATCTTCTGTTTATATTGTTGATTCTATTAATTTATGGCATGGTAGATTAGGACATGTTAATTATAATTCCATTAGAAATATGAATAAATTAGGATTAATATCTGATTGTGATTTCGTTACCATCTCTAAATGTGAAATATGTGTTCAAGCAAAAATACACCGGAAATTCTTTAAATCCGTAGAAAGAAAACTGGTTTGCTTGATTTGGTATATAGTGATGTGGGTGACTTAAAAAGTCATATCACTATGAGGGTAACCAATACTATATAACATTCATTGATGATTATACTAGATATGCATATGTATATCTAATGAGAACTAAAGATGGGGCCTTTGATAAATTCAAAATTTAAAAAGCAGAGGTCGAAACACAACTAGGAGTTAAAATTAAAATATTACATTCAGATCGTGGTGGTGAATATTTATCAAATGAATTCACCTTGTTTTGTAAACAACAATAGTTCACCAATGTACTGCCCCATATACACCACAACAAAATGGTGTTGCTGAAAGGAAGAATAGAACTTTAGTAGAAATGGATAATGTCATGCTCATAAGTTCTAATTTACCTTATAACCTATGAGGTGATGCTATGTTATTTGCATGTTATATTTTAAATAGAGTACCACTTAAAAAGAATAATAATTCCCCTTATGAATTATGGTTTAATAAGAAACCTAACCTAACTAGACTTAAAATTTGGGGTTTTTTAGCATATGTTAGAAAACCAGACCCTAAACGACCAAAGTTAGGAAATAGAGCATTTAAATGTGTTTTCATAGGATATTCACTTAATAGTATAACTTATAGATTTCTTATTCTTGACACCTTAGAAGTTATAGAATCTGTAGATGTAGAATTTTTTAAAAATCAAACTGTTGAGATGCCATTGAGATCATCTAGTCCAGAACCTAGTATGACTAATGATATCAATGACGATGATTATGCTCCTGCTCAAAATAGTAATAAGTGTCAGTACTAGATAATAGTACTGAACAACGGAGAAGTAAAAGAGCGAGAATAGAGAAGGACTATGGTCTTGACTTCATTACATATCTTGTAGAAGGCAGTAAGGACGAAGTCCTTAATGTGACTAAATATGTAATGAACGTCAATGACGATCCCAAAACTTATTCTGAGGCTATGAGTTCCAGAGATTCCAATTTCTGGAAAGAAGCTATCAATGATGAAATGAATTCCATACTGTTAAACCAAATTTGGGTTTTAACCGATTTACCTCCTGGTGCTAAACCTATAGGATGTAAATGGATATTCAAGAAAAAGTTGAATACAAATGGATCCATTGATAAGTTTAAAGGCAGATTAGTTGCTAAGGCATATAAGCAAAGACATGGAGTATATTACTTTGATACATATGCTCCAGTTGCTCGCATATCTTCTATACGCTGTTTAATTGCACTTGCATCAATTCATAAATTGGTCATACATCAAATGGATGTAACGACTACTTTTCTAAATGGAGATTTAAAAGAAGAGATATATATGGAACAAGCTGAAGGTTTCAAAACTCCACGCCAAGAAAAGAAAGTTTGCTAATTAGTGAAATCTCTTTATGGCCTGAAGCAAGCACCCATGTAATGGCATGAGAAGCTTGATAAAGTTGCACTGTCATATGGATTCATTGATAATGATGCTAATAAATGTATTTATAGAAAATCGGATAACAACGGTATTGTTATAGTATGTTTATACATTGATGACATGCTAATATTTGGTTCCAATATATCCTGTGTGAATGAAACAAAAAAGTTTCTGTCTTCTAAATTCGATATGAAAGATCTAGGAGAGGCTGGTGTAATTTTGGGAATTAAAATTGTTAGGAAAGAGGGGAAGTTATTACTAACTCAATCTCATTACATAGAGAAATTCCTACAGAAGTATGGTCATTACGATGACAAACCAGCACCAACTCCTTTAGATCCTAGTATTAAATTAGAAAAGAACACTGGACGTACTATCTCTCAACTAGAGTATTCCAGTTTTATTGGGAGTCTTATGTATGCTATGCATTGCATTAGACCAGACATCGCACATGCTATAAGTGTATTGTGTCGATTTACGAGTAATCCAGGTTTCGAACATTGAAAAGCTATTTCCAGAGTTTTAGCTTATTTGAAAGGAACCAGTGAATATGGTTTATCTTATAAAGGATATCCTGTTGTAATAGAAGGATATAGTGATGCAACCTGGAACAATGTAGAATCCAAATCTAAGTCTATGACTGGATGGATCTTTACATTAGAAGGCGTTGCTGTGTCTTGGGCTTCCAAGAAGTAGACATGTATTTCTGACTCAACAATATTGTCAGAATTGATTACATTAGTAGAGACATGTAAAGAAGCGGAATGGCTTAGGAATTTATTAATGGAAATCCCTTTATGGAAGAAGCCATCTCCAGCAGTCTTGATTAACTGTGACAATCAAGCAACGATATACAATGTGTCTAATAAGACATATAATGGAAAGTCTAGACATGTGAGTCTAAGACATCAAATGGTGAGACAGTTACTTAAAAGAGGAGTTATAACTGTTGATTACATGGAAACGAAGAAAAACTTGGCTGGCCCACTTACAAAGAGTCTTCCAAAGGCAATGGTTTCTATAAAGTCATAAGAAATGGGACTAAGGTCTGTGAATGAAGTTTGATCATCCTTAACAGAAACCCTACTTATGTCTTGAAATGGATAGACAAAGTTCAATAGGTACCAACAAGTTAAGAGAATGATTATGGAACACTAAATTGATAATCCCTTAATATTTACTGTTGGATTCTGCAAGAACAAAGGATGGATATATATATATATCCTTAACAAGTCTAGAAACCTTAAAAGGTGTATCGCAGAAACACCTTAAAAGACTTACCTATATGAGTATGGAAATCAGCCCGTTTTCTAGGAAAGTAAGACCGTTTTCTAAGTAGACTCATGAACCAGGATTTAAGCACATGACCATTAACGTGCTGAGCAATACAGAACACTTTACCTAAGAAAATCAACATGTGTGATCGTTTCGGTTTTATCATTAGGGATACTTGGTTCAAGATTCGTTCACCATAGAATCTCGATAAGGCTTTGAATGGTTTACACTAAGTAAAGGTTCAAATCGAAAAGATACCTTTAATTTATGTGTTGGTTTTCACGATGATGCAAAACTTGATCTTAGAACTACATAAGCTTGATCCCACTTGGGTAAGTAGGAAGTCGCTCTAGTAATGCAGCCGTCCTATTTATTTATTTTGAAAATTAGGGAAGATTGTTGTAAAATTTTCAAACTTGCTTTGGGGGCTTTGGGTTTTTTGTTTGGAAGAGAAAGAAGAAAGAACAATAGTCCCACATGTTAGAATATTATACACTAATCTTGTATAAGTATAGCTCTCTCATGTGGATGTTGGGGCCTTGGGGCTCCCATATGTTTGCTTTGTTGTGAGTAGAGAAGTCATGCAACACCACACGCCCGCCGCGCCGTCCGACCGACCGAACCGAACCAGGCCGGGTCGGGTTCGAAAATATTTTTGGATCATATATGAACAGTTGCGAACCGTTGCAAACGGTCGTGACGCTTCGCGAATGAACATATCTTCACGTCTATAAATAGCAACGCCCAGAAACGTTGCAGATAGTGTTTTTTTCAATTCTGAACTACTTCTTCTTCTTCACAGAGCATTCCGCGACGCCAGAAAGCGTTGCTAAACGCCGCGCCATCATTGATGTGTTTTGTGACGCTTCCAAAGTGTTGCAAACGCAGAATACTTCGCAGAATTGCTATTTTCTTTCTCTTCACTATGTTCTGTATACATTGCATCATCAGAAACCGTTGCTAAAGTGTTCTTGGTCGGATCAAAGACGTACGAATTTTGAATCCGATTACGCTGTTATAGGGCTTCATTGAATCCTGAAAGTCGATAGTTCGGTAATCCGTTTATATCTGGTGGGTTGAACTATTGTCTGAAAGAATCTATTCCATAGATCCTTGAAGTCGGAAGTACATCATTATCTTCATCGCAATCGCCATCAAATCCGTCTCGAACCGCAAAATCCCCAACAACCCCTATACTCAAAAACATCCATACCGACTACAAAACCAGTTTTTATATAAATCATTATTCATTAAAACGAGAAATATATAAATGATTGGAAACTTGTCATGTTCTTGTTTGACGTGTCTAGAATTTTTTTGTGTTATGTTCTAATCACTAATTCTACTGTAAGTAGGCTAAGTTCTTCGTAAATTTTGCTCTGGACAATTTTGAAGCCCTTAAATCCAAGTTTTACAAATTTGCCTCAAGTTTCAAAGGGAAGGTTATAAGTTTCTTGCTTGACGATCTTAATGAAGGCAGTCTCTATCTTGATTGGAATTGGTATTATATATGTACTTGGAGTTGATTTCCCGCATTATATAGCGGATGAGACCCTATTGCGCCGTATAATAGCGGATAATATTTTATGAACCCATATACCGCGATATTCCGTATTGGAACGGAATTGGTATTGTGCTAACGTCTGTGCATGAAGGAAAACAGATTGGAGGGATCCAACTGGATTCCTCAACTGTATTGATTTAATTACAGATATTGTTATATATTCTGTTATCATATTGATATATGATGTTTTGATTGTCGTGATTGATATATTGTTGCTGTTGCAGCATTGGCCTATTTTAGGAGTTTTAAAAATATTAAAGTAACGATTTTGAATTTAAAAGGATTTTAAAGTGATTTTTGAAGGTATACGTTTATTAAATTTTGAATTGTTAAAATAAATAAATGTTACAATTATTATTATTATAAAAGTTATATTTTTGGAAAATAATACTTAAAGTATGATTTTGGAGATATATATAAGCTTTAATAACGATTTGTAAATTATTAAAAAGAATGGTTTAAATTGGGATTTTTGAATTATTATAAACGATTTATATAAAAGATTTATAATATTGATATTTATAAATTAAAAATATAGGAATTATAAAACGAGTTTTTATAAGTGTTAAAATGAAGTATAAATGGATTTCATAAGTGAATGAAATTTATAGATTTATAAATTGTGAAGTTATAAAATGAATGAATTTGTAGAATAAAAGATTTATAAGGAATTAACTTATAAATTGGATTTTGGCATTTAAATGAGATATAAATAGAATTTGTTAATAAAGGAGATTTATAAATCGAAGTTGTTATAAAATATAAATGTGAATTTCTAAACTTTGTTTTAATAATTCCGAAATCAATTGAATTTGATGAATTAAACATAGAAGTTTATTAAAGGAGAGATATTTGTGATTTTGGACAGTGAATTATCCTTAAGTTAAATGTTGTAATAATAAGAGTTTGGTTGGGAATTATATTCACGATTTTGGACAGTGAATATATTATTAAATAAAATGGATATATTTTGGAAAGTGATATTTTAAATAGAATTAAAATGATTTAAAGATGTTTTAAAATGTGTTAAGTATCGAATACATAGATTTCAACATTTATTGTTGAAATAGACGTTTTCGAGAAATAGAAGGAAATAGTGGACTATAACACTGTTGTTATAGTAAATGATTTCTGAAAGGAAATGTTTTATATAGTATTAGGATTTATATATCTATCTTAATTTCGAATCCCTATACTAGTGATTTTGGGTCGTCGTAACGATGTTTTACGCAACATTCGTTTTGACTCAAATAAATGTGTTTAAGCGCACGTTTTCTTTAAAGAATGAAATATATACTTAATTTCGATTTAAGTATATTGAATACTTTTCAAGTGTTGAAAATAAATGTATTTGTGAATTACTTATTATTAAATAAGTATGGAAATGTTTTCCAATATGAAGTGAATATTTGAGATTTTATTTTTTTAAAGATAAATTGAAAATGAATATTAGAAATCGATTTGGAAATCGTATATTCATAAATATTTTGGAATTGTAAATTCACTATGGAATTTATAAAAGAAAGGGAAATTTGTTTAAAAATAAACGTTGATTTATTTTTGAAGTGTGGAAATAAATTTGCGGATTTGTAACGTAAATATAAAGTAAATCGGTAAGGATTTATTTAATTGGTTTAAATGAACCATTTTGAAATGAAAATGAATAAAGATTTGTGAATATATCCCGTGTAGGGAAACGATTTGAAATTTGTTTTCAAAAGTTGTAAAGGTGAAAAGTGATTTGAAATTTGTTTTCAAATGTTGAAGTGTGGAAAAATATATCTTGTAAAGATATTTTTGGAAAATAAATAATTTGGAAAATTATTTGGAATCTGGTGATGTTGTGCATACCTATTGATAGTTAAATAACCGACTATCAATATTTACCTTTAAATGGGTATTTGTTGTGATTTGCTTGAATTTGAATGCCACACTTATTTTCAAAATAAGCGCTCACTATTCGGGTTAGCCGGGAAAGGACCTTTGGGTCATATAACCCATTCCGAATATGTGATTCGTCGTTATGGATTGCATTTGAAGACCGGTGTTGAAGACCGGATATTTATGAAAACGAAGGATTACCGTCGAATGTTTCTGCGTCGGCTGATCTTCGATATAGAAATTTATTACCCTTTGTGATGGGAAGTCCGATCGTGATTAGTGAATATCCGGATTGCATTGACTTCTTTGGAAATGCCATCGGTTCCGTTCGATCCCGGAACGGACTTGTATGGATGTGTGTCTGACATTACAATTTGAGATGTAAAGCCGGTTTCTATCAAATATATTTCCGTTAGTGGCGGAGAATTTATTCTCTTAGCTTAACACCCTTAGAGGTTATGTAGTTGATGGTTACTAGTGATACATTCCCAAATTGGTAATGTGACATACGAAGTGCTGTTGAGTATATGTGATCAAAGCACAGCTTTTGTATAAAGCGTGGCTTTGTGGACGAGACTTCGTCAGACCTCACACCCCGAAAATGGTCAAAACATGAAGGAGGCAGCAAGGTTATTAGGGGGTAGCGCCCCTTTAGTGTGTATGTCATTCCTTCTGGATAGTGGTGGTATCATGGTATGGAGCCTAGATACTTAGCCTACGTTGTTGCTGCAAATTTATTACTTTGTAGTTGTTGGAATCGAGGATCCTCGGATATAGATCGGTTACGATCGGGGGATGGCATATTCGTGTCAGTAGTTACCCAGCTAGGGGTAACCCGGCCTTGTGTTGGCAGAGATCCGGTTAGGTTCTCGGGTCGTCTTTCCAGAGGCGTACCCATGTGGCAATAGAAAGTTCCTTGGCCTGACCATTTGTTGAAAATCCAAAGAAACAATACGAACCCTGTACGGTTTTAGTTGTAGAACCTGCCATCTAATATGGTAGCTATAGTAGGCATAATATAATGGTACCTATGCCAGCTAAGATTTATATTCTACTTTCGAAATGTTTTCTACATTATGCACTAATAATAATATCAAAAATGATTTGATTTGTGCGTAGTAAGCATCTTTGACTATCATAAGGAGAAATCTCCTCCAATTCTGCGTTTGCATTATGTGTGTGGCGGGAGGCCTTATGGTAGTTTCAATTTCCAAAAGCATTGCGGATCTATTTTTAAAATACTCCCTTTGTTGTTGTTTTAAAGATAAATAACTATTTTATGTTCTCACACCAGTCCTATGACTGACCTGGAGTTTATTGTTTTCCTTCCTAAACTCTGGGTGCCCACCAATTTCCACCGGGCAGTCTAGAGTCAGGTTATCAGGTCATTCTGGAATTTGGGAGTTGCTGTAGAGAACTGGAGGCAAGCTGGAGAGCATGGCGTATCAAACTAGTATATAGAATTTCTTTTCCGCTGTTTGTTGTTGTACACTCTGATGATATAATGTAATGTAATGTAATAACTGATATAGTTCTTTGTTTTAAAGATTATTCATTTATCTATTATATGTTGTTCCGCTGCGATTGTGAGATTCTTATATTGTTCTGTTGTTTCTTTCTGTTCTGTTCTATCTGTTTCTCTCTTCTTCTATCTTTTTCTTCTTCTTTAACCATAACATTTTGGTTTTTCGGCATTCGATTGCTCGACAGTTGATGCAGTGGACGTATTGATGTTGGTTTTCGAGCGTCGAAAAATCACGATCGTTACAGGTACTTTCAAATTCCTTATTCTATTGATAAGATCTCCTTTTCTGGATCAGTTAAGGTGCATGGGGCGGCTGGAAGTAATGCTTTGCTTCCCATGTCTATAGGATGTAACTTTTTTCTAATACCCAGTACTTCTAGATCTTTACGTGAATTAATTCCATCTTTTGATTTTCCTTTAATATCAAGTAACGTACCAAGAATACTTTCACCGATATTTTTTTCAACATGAATTATACCTAGTTTGTGACTCAAAGGAAGTACCTAAGAAAATTAAAAATAGACTATAACTAATTAATAATAAAGTATTGATTACATAGAAAAGAAGAAGCAATTTTGTTTCTGATTAAAATTTACCTGCCAATAAGGCAAATCAAAGAAAATAGACTTCTTCTTCCACATTTGACTTCCTTTTTCTTCTTATCTCCCCTTTTTCTTTTCCTTTTTTCTTTCTCTTTATCTTTCTCTTCCTCCTTTGATTTTTTCCCCCAATCATTGCAAATATCTTTAACAATATCAAACAGTTGAGCACCGGTTTGTATTGGAGGTCTTTGCCCAGTCTCTTTGGTTCCATCAAACAAGTTTTTTCGTTGGCGATAGTCATGATTAGGATCAAGGAATCACCTATTGCCTAAATATGCACACTTCTTACTAAATGATAACCATATTGAGCGTGTATTAACGCCAGAAACAGGACATGCCCTCTTAGCCTTTACAGTGCAACCTGCTAAATTTCCATAAGCTGGAAAATCATTTATCGTCTACATTAAAACTGCATTTAATCTAAATTCATTACGAGTGTATGCATCATACGCCTTTACCCCTTTATCCCATAATTTTTTAAAATCTTCAATAAGTGGTTGTAGATACACATCAATATCATTCCCTAGTTGTCATGGTCCAGGAATTAATAATGATAACATCATATTATCTTTGTGCATACAAAGCCACGGAGCAAAGTTGTACGCAACAAGAAACACTGGCCAACAACTATAGGCAGCGTTCTAATCCCCAAAGGGATTAAAGCCATCACTTTCAAGACCAAGCCTTAAATTTCATGGATCGGATGCAAAGGAAGGATACATCCTATCAATTGTAGCCCATTGAGAAGAATCTATTGGATGATGTAATTTACCATCTTCACTCTTATGATTGCTATGCCATCTTAATTGCTCTGATGTTTCTGTGGACATTAAAATTCTTTTCAGTCATGGTATTGGAAAGTATCTCAAGACCTTTGTAGGTACTTTGGTTTGCTTTCCATCTTCCATCATCTTGTTTTTTTTCCAACGAGATTTTCCACATTTTGGACAAAAATCACTACCTGCAAGCTCTTTCCTAAAAAGACAACAATAATTTACACATGCATGTATTTGTCTATAGCCTAAACCAAATGATTTAAGAAGCTTCTTTGTTGCATACGTCGAATCAGGAAGCGTGTTTTCCATAGGCAGCATATCTTTGAAAAGTTTAAGAAGTTCCGTAAATGCTGTGTCAGATACACCATTTCGAGCCTTGTACTTGTAAAGAAGTATTGTAGCTGACAACTTTGTGTGGCTTGCATAACCAGGGTACAAAAGAATTTCATAATTTTCTATCATCTCCTTAATCTCTACCCCATGTACCTCATGTCTTACATTAGAATGATCTTCCACCTCATTATTACATATTTGTGTGTCTAAGTACATTCTATATGTATTTGTCACTTCATCGCCTTCATTTTATGAAGGGCGTGCTTCCCCATGAAAAATCCATACATCATACGTTGGGTCAATTCCAAAACAAACTAAGTGTGATACAACTTCCCTTGATAGATGGCGGATAAGATTCCTACATTTTGAACAAGGGCAGATGATTTTTTCTGGATTTCCTTCCTTTCTGCATGCTCATATACAAAATTCCTAACAGCTTGCCTATATTCTTCAGTCATTCCATAACACATAAAGGGATCAATAATCGACCGTAATAATTACAAGTATAAAACTGATAATCAAATTTGACAAAACCTTGGTAGGTGGGTCCATGCTTTGTCCATCTTGATAACCGGTTGATGTTAGAACCTAATGAAAAGACGTTATGCCAACAAAAATATGAATTTTTCTCATGACGGAATTACGCAATTACCTCCCAGTGAAAACTATATAGTAATGTGACCCTTCAAACTAAGCCTAAAAAGAAAGAAAACTTGTGCGTCATGTAGTAACTTGTGCGTCGTATAGTACCATATCCTAAATAGGACTAATCAGTAAATATGCACATATTAATTTAACATGTCACTTCCTTACTTTCACAGTTTTATAGTAAGATCAATCATGTCGCCTCGCTTGTAATTAAACTCAGTTGTTACTTGACATTTAGAAATGCTTGCTGCCTACACTTCAAAATTCACACCACTGGCATTATAACTAAGTAGTCTTTAATATAAAGTTGATATACGTTTCATAGTCCAAATGCCGCTAAGCCACATATTTTGATAAAGAACTATCTTGTTGTATGTGTTGTATGTGTTAATATTTTATAGTTTGAATGTTATTAATACCCATCAGATTAAGTGGGTTGATATGTTACAGTCCCAAGTAGTAAAAATATCGATTAATTCAAAATATTATGCTAGAAAATTTTATAAAAAATGCACTATTTTTCTATGGTTTTCTAAATATTATAAAAAAATCTTCCTCAGAATCATAATTATTTTACGCGTTTACTACTGATTCATCTTTTAAAGTATTTTGCTAAGGATTTTTAGATGAATGAGAAACATATATGCTTAAGAAAGTCCTTTTTCACTTAGGATTCTAAATTCAATCCCATCTTGAATATAAATACATAACCAAACTGTTTTTTTAGTTCAAAAAAAAAAGTTGAAATCATCAGCTAATTGCACTATATCATTACCTATATGCATCCAATATATAAATTTCAGAGATTCTGATTGTTATTTTTCGAAACTATTAGTAAAAGCACATTATAATCTGCTTTTAATAATAGTGAACTCGATTAAATATGTGTATGTTTTTATTTTTTTGAAGCAACTTTTGATATCTATCTTTAATGAGTTGATTGTATAATAAAATAGTATTATAAGTGCAGGACAGCAGCCTAAAACTACGTTTTTGACCATGAAAACTTCAAAATTTCACAAAACATTTCAAATGAAAGTTATAACTTATGTTTTAAGTTTTCCCGAATGTGCAAGATCATCAAAATCAAATAAAAGAATCAAAAGTTATGTACAAATCAAGTTCAGCCTCGAAATAAACAAGTTCCATGACCAAAGCAACACTAAATTTTGAATATAATGAAAGCAAATATGTTGGGGTAGCAGGTACAAGTCAATAGTAGGGGAAAACTTTAAGTATTTGAAAAGCATATTAGAAATTTGTTACCTATTAGAAATTTGTTACAATATTAGAAATAGTAGGGGTGGCTCGAGATCTGTTGTGGACCGTCAAAAGGATTTAGTATGTTTAAATTAGTTTTTAAATCAAATTACAAAAGTCTACGTTGATGCCCGTTCTCCTTGTTTTTCAATTATGCTACAAAGTATCGAACGAATAAACATCATTTGAAAATTTGTTATTTATTAATCAACAATATAAATAACAATCAAACTAATAAAAATATATTAAAAATTTAAATTAACTATACATGATTTCAATGTAAAAACATAACTAAATATTTATATAAATCATTTTTTGCATAAACTAGTGGAAGCCAAGAACCCGAAGATTTTAGTCACAGCTTGAAAAAAGAGGAATGAAATGGTGAAAGTAGGAGATATCGTTTTTGCCACTCAAACGTCACGTAACTTTTACAAATCTTAATAACTTGTTGCATAACAGGCATTGAACTACTGTTCCCCAGCAACAGCTTTTAGAATTAAATCCCCTTGTACTACCAGCAAACCACTGATGGAATGCTCTTATGTACGATTTTTGACTGCAATGGAATGAAAGTTTAAAGATAGCTAGTGACATTGCATATACAGATAGAACAAGCTTATTATATTGCTGACTTTTAAGAACTCGTACATTTATCCTTTCCAGCAAAAAGTACCAAACTACTCAATACTCCCACCAACATCGATAACAAACAAAAGAGCAAATACTACACAGATACAAATGACAACGGACAGACACACACAGACAATAAGAAACACCCCCACAGCCCACACACACAGCAATATACAACAACACTCATTCACTCTCTAATGGCTTACTAAACCCATAGCAGATCCATAAATCTTACTCCAAGCCTGGGAACACCATCCATGCCCATCATCAACCATTGGCATCCTCACCTCAACAAAAGGCAAAACAGACTTATGCGTTTGCTTCCCAACAACACCAGCAAACAATCAACAGATGAGTTTGACATAACAGCAATCATCATTAAGGACTAAATATCAAACGAATGCATTATAGAAAATCAACAAATAGTAAACCAAAATCACACATAATCAAAACCCTAGATGCAATCATCAATCGGATACGAAAAGCACAAACCATAGATACGAAAAGCACAAACCTATTTGCTCTTCGCCAATTTCGAATCCTGAATTCCTCGATTTCTTCGATCGCGAAGTGGAGAGAAGATAAAATACGTAGTGCCCTAGTGCCCTAATTTTGCGAAGTGGAGAGAAGATAAATTTTGTTTGTGTGGGGAGAGAAGTGCCCTAATTTCGTAGTCTGGAAAATGAAATACATAGTCGATAAACTGGATAAAAAGTTAAAAATTTACATCGGTCCTTTGTTACAACGGGCCCTAATTTCATTGTCGATAAACCACGTGATAAACCACATGATAACTAGGGAGAGAAGTGTTCGTAGTCGACCTATTACATCGGGCATTTGCTGAATGTTGTAAAATATACTTCCATTACAACGGGCAGAAGTTGACCGTTGTAATATCTCTCTATTACAACGGGAAAATAATGCAAGTTGTAAGAAGGTCGTTGGACAGAGCATCTATTACAACGGTCCTAAAACGACCGTTGTAATAGCCGTATATTACAACGGGCAGAATATGCCCGTTGTAAAAAGGACGTTGTAATAGGGTTATTTCGTTGTGGTGATTAACTCGCTAACTTTATACATAGAAAAGAATCTTTGATACCAACTTTATAAATAGAAGTAATGGTTACTGTAGTTAGAATTCTTTGCTTTTTCGTTGTTTAAACAATAAGACTGACTGTATAGTTTAAGCAGTTCAGGCAGATTTTAGTTCATGAGCCAACCTCTATTTGCGTTCGCTTCAGATAGGGATGTATATATCTCAACCAAACTATGTGCAATAAAACATGTAAATTGACAATTAAACAGACATGACCTTTTTAAGTTCACAAATGAAAGAGTGGGTGCTGCTAGAACGTATTATCTTGTTTATTTTTAATTTTTGAACGATGTTAAATTTTGTAATTTAATTTTTTGATTGTTGTTATTAAATACTTTGAATCTTGATGAGGTATAAGTACAAAATATGTAAGTTTGATAAAATAAGTGAAACGGGAGATACGAGTAATACTAGTTGTTATGTTATATTAGTTAAATGCGGGTTGTATTATTTAGGCCAACCCACAGCCCATTATCTTTATTTTCTGATTATAAATACTACAGCAAGGCCAACTGTATCATTATGTTATCAACAACATATTTTTCAATAAAACAAAAAAAGATTCTTCAGTTTCTTTAACTTGGTATCAGAGCCAGAGAAAATTGCTTAATAGCAAATTTGGTTAATATAGTTGCTCTCATCAGAAAAGTATCATCATTTGATAGTATAGTACACAAGCAAATAGTTGTGTGCAGTTTTCTATCATACAATTCATCATTTGGATTCAGTGCCCTGCCAAGAAGAAAGTGTTTCAGAGAATTCTCATCATCAAACACCTCCTCGGTTGCACTGATCCATCAGAATTATCAAGTTTCTGGTCATCTTACCCGCCGTGCCGTGCCAAGAAGGAGGTGTCAGAAAACCTTCATCACTCACCTGACTCTGGCTGCACTTCTTGATTCTCTCCGACCCTTCTTTTTATCTACTTACAGATTTCTCTCAGATTCTGATCATCAAAATGGCTGAAGAAAGCAGTAATACTGCTGCATCACCAAGATCTGTTTCAAGAACTTCTCAAGATCAGTCAAACGTCACTCAAGATCTTATCAAGTCCATCATCAAACCTCAGAGCTAGGTCATCACTATTCATTTAGATGAATCTAACTATCTACTATGGAAGTTTCAGGTCGAAACAACCATAAGGGGCTATGGCTTGCAAGAATACGTTTATGGTACGTTAATTACTCCAACAAGATTCACTACAGACAATGAAGGAAAGTTAATCAGTAATAAAGATTACACCACTCATGAAAGACAAGATAGCCTGATTAGTTCTTGGCTACTGTCTTCTATAGGTACAAATCTATTGCCACAGTTAGTCAGATGCAAGACTGCTCAAGAAATTTGGCATACAATTGAACAAATATTCCGTTCTTAATCTGCAGCAAGAATAATGCAATACAAAAGACAATTACAAAACTTGAGGAAAGATAATGCAAGTATGAGAGATCATCTGTCTAAGGTCAAAAGTATATGTGATCAATTGGCTTGTGCTGGTCACAAGGTAACAGACACAGAGCAAATACTATGCATACTAAGTGGTCTAGATGATGAATATGAAGCAGTTGTAGCCATAATATCATCTAATGAAAATTGCCATCACTTCAGAATGTTCAGTCAATGCTTATTGCTTATGAGGGCAGACTAGAGCAAAAGAAACCAACAAACTGGGTATATAATGTTAATCATGTCTTTGCTAACAAAAATAAGAATCAAGAAAAAAAAATCAAAATAACAAAAGTCGATCAAGCAACTACAAAAGTGTTCAATCCAGCAAAGGCAGAGCTAGGGGTGGTAGATGGAATTACAACAATAATAGCAAACCAAGATGTCAAATATGTGAAAGATATGGCCATACTGCAAACAAGTGCTACTTCAGGTTTGATGCAAATTTCACTCCAACACAACAGAGTAGCAACAACACAAGATCACAAAATTATAGCGTTAATATGGTAAATATGCATCAAGAATCAAAATCAGAGAATGCAGACACTAGCACAGCAAGGATGGAGGACATTCATGATGACAGTTGTTATCCAGATTCTGGTGCAACCAATCATGTGACAAACAACTTGAGTAAGTTAAATCTTTGCAACAGGGAATACAAAGGTAAACAATTATTGTATATGGGCAATGGTAAACCTTTACGTATATCTCATACTGGAAATGCAAGCATTAATGGTACTAGACAACTCTATCTTAAAAATTTACTCAGGGTACCATTAATTAGAAAAAACTTGATGAGTGTATCACAATTTGCCAAAGATAATAATGTCTATTTTGAATTCCACTCAACATACTGCTTAGTGAAAGATAATCTAACTGATGAAGTTCTTTTGTAGGTTAGAGAACATAAAGGGTTATACAAATTTGATGTCACAAGCTCAAGAAAATCTGAATATGAAAGTAAATGGTGTAACGTATCTGAAACAAGAAATGTTGAAAAGTACATTGAAAAATTTGATGCTTGGCACTGTAAACTAGGACATCCTATTATAAATATCGTGAAACATGTACCGAGTAAATGTGATGATATTCTTGTTGATAAAATTCCCACGTCTTACAGATGCACATATTGTTAATTAGGTAAAAGTCATAAGCTTGCATTTCCAGACTCTGAGACTATGTACAATAATACTCTCGAACTAATTGCAACAGATCTCTAGGGACCTGCTCCAATTAGTACTGATTATGGTTATAAATATTATATTTCCTTTATTGATGCTTACTCCAAATTTGTATGGATCTATTTCTTAAAGTCAAAATCTGATACTAACAATGCAGTGATACAATTCATTGCAAATGTTGAAAGATAGACAAATAATCAGGTAAAATTTTTGCAGACAGATGGAGATAAGGAATTTCTACCACTAAATTAATTTATTCAAAACAAGGGAATCACACATAGGATCACATGCCCCTATACTTCTGAACAAAATGGTCTCATAGAGAGAAAACACAGATGCATTTTCTACAGCAGTCTATTTAATTAATAGACTGCCTACAAAAACTCTTGAATATAAGAGTCCTATGGAAGTGCTAACCAAAGTTAAACCAGATTATCAAAACTTAAAAATATTTGGATGTCAGTGCTTTCCCTGTCTAAGACCATACAACTCACACAAACTTGATTATAGATCCACACCATGTACATTCATAGGTTATCCTACAAATCAAAATGGTTATAAATGTCTTGATAGCAATGGCAGAGTGTATATATCCAGACATGTGATATTTAATGAAAATGAATTTCCTTTTAGCAATGCAGATATCAAAACAACTCGGAAGATATATAATGCAAAACACTCCATACCTCCAACATCACTCTCACTAGAGATAATCATACCAATTCTAAGTGAAGGTGATGATAATGGAAGAGATCTCTGCTCACAACACACAATGCCCACAAATGAACCAGGTCATGAGCAAACTGAAGCTTCATCAAAGGCTGGTAATACCGAATCAGGCAGTAACTGCTCAGGCGATCCACGTCCAGTATTGAATGACCAGAAGTCAATCAATACTCAACAAGATATCACTAATGATGATAGAGATGAACCCACTGTTCCTGCAAGCACTGGTCATCATATGATAACTAGGGCAAAAAGTGGTATATTTAAACCAAAAATATGTAGTGCTGAATTTGATACAAGTGAGCCAAGCACTAATCAGCAGGCAATTGTAGATGACAATTGGAAAATTTCCATGGAAGAGGAATATGATGCATTAATCAAAAACAAAACTTGGGATCTTGTACCACTACCCAAGAATAAAAATGTCATAGGATATAAATGGACATACAAGTTGAAGAAAAATTCAGATGGCTCAATTCTTAAGTACAAAGCAAGATTGGTGGTAAAAGGGTACTCACAACAAAATGGGTTTGACTTTAATGAAACTTTTTCCCCAGTTGTGAAACCCACATCAATCAGGATAATATTAACAATTGCTTTGCATAAGAATTGGGCTATTCAGCAATTAGATGTTAATAATGCTTTTCTTAATGGTGATTTGCAGGAAGAAGTATACATGTAGCAACCATATGGGTTCACAAATAAAGGCAGTGAACAACTTGTGTGCAAACTTAATAAAGCACTCTATGGTCTTAAGCAAGCACCACCAGTCCTGGCTACAATCAAATAAAATCTGAAAATTCCTTATTTACTAAATTTCTTAGTCATACAGTGACTTATGTGCTAATTTATGTGGAAGATTTTATTATTATAGGAAACAGCAAGTTTGAGATCTGTCATATAACACAATGTCTAAAGAAGGAATTCTCCATTAAAGACATAGGAGAACTGAATTACTTTTTAGGCATTGAAGTCAAAAGAGTGTCAAACTCAGAGATACAATTAAGTCAGAAAAAATATATCAATGAAATTCTAATAAGAGCAAAGATGGATAAAGCAAATCCACTTCCCACTCCAATGACTAACAATTTGCTTCTACCAAAGAATAAAGGTGAACCAATACTAAATGATAAACAATATAGAAGTATAGTAGGAGCACTACAGTATGTCACCATAACTAGGCCAGATATCTCCTACAATGTTAATAAAGTGAGCCAGTTCATGCAAAGACCATTAGACAATCATTGGAAGGTAGTAAAAAGAATTTTAAGGTATCTTAAAGGATCTATCAATCAAAGACTAATCTTGCAATCATGTTCATCTCTACATTTCAATGGTTATTCTGATTCATATTGTGCAACAGATCCTGATGATAGAAGATCAACTACTAGCTACTGCGTGTTTTTAGGCAATAATCCTATATCATGATGTGCAAAAAAACAACCAACGGTGTCTAGATCTAGCACTGAAGCCGAATATCGGAGTATAGGTAGCACTACTGCTGAGATTATGTGGATAAAATCTCTTCTAAGTGAATTACATGTTAAATTTACAACAGGGCTACTATATGGTGTGACAATCAAAGCGCTATTGCACTTACTGCTAACCCAGTTCTACACTCTCGTACGAAGCACATGGAATTGGATTTATATTTCATACGAGAGCAAGTTATCAAATGAGAGCTTAAAGTTAATTACGTACCTTCTACTTACCAGAAAGCCGACATATTAACCAAACTATCTCAAGGCCAAACTTTGTTCTCTTCAGACATGAGCTTAATGTTGATGAAGCTGACACTAATCTAAGATCCAATACTCAGATCTATGTTCCCGAAGCTCTACAAGCAACAACTGAACCATCTGACAGCTCTCTCAAGGCTGAACTTCAGTCGCTTCAGACATGAGCTCAATATTGGTGAAGCTGACACTAATCTGAGAGCCGACATTCAAATCTACGTTTCTTAAGCTCTACAAGCAACAACTAAAGCATTCGACAAACGTTTCTACAATTTGAGCTCGAAGTCATGATTGCTCACAAGTCTTGTTGCTTTTTGGGTCTAAGTGTCGACTGGAATCAATCAGAAAGTAGTCAAAATTTGATTTGCCATCTATATACTGGGTAACAAAATATTTAGTATATTGCTTCTATATACTGGGCAACTTGGAAGATATTTTTGTGCTTAACGCTTACGTAATTTAGATAACTATATAAAAAAATTCCTTGTAGTAAAACGTACATAATATTTTTACTAAATGAGACTGCTTTATACTTGGCTATCGATTCATTACCTCATATTTTCAAACAATAATTTCATTGTTTATTTCCTAAACCGTTCTAAACTATTTGGAATGCTGTAACGTACAACCAACTATATTGTTTATTTGCAACTTGAATACTTTTCTAGGATTAACTATTTGGAATGCTTTCACGGACAACAAAACAAAACAACAGACTATAGCAAATAAATAGATATAAACAAATGAAGATATACCTAAATGCATTCCAACAAAGCAACTTGTATTTCGTTGTTTAGATTCTTCCACTTATCAAGTGTAACCGAAACATGTTCTCTTACTAGCGGATCTAGATATGAAGATAACTTGACAGACCCATCTCCTATTGGTTTGCCAACCGCATCAAATTCGACTTCAAGACGACTAAAAGGATTCAATGGAAGTCTTTTCACTTTTGTTTGGTCCTCTGCCTTTGCGCTTCACAACTGGATTTTCAATGACATCTTAAGTAGTTCCCTCATTCACGTCAAGTTCAAAATTTTCTAAAACTTGCATTGTATCTTCGTCAACTGCTTCAACGTTGTCTTGAATTTGAGCATCGTTATTCTCAACGTTTACTTCCATTTGGTTGACTTCCAATTTCTTACAAGTTGTCTTCAATACAATGTTCTTATCTACCATGTTGTCCTTGTCTTTTGCATTATCACTGAATGTGGTAGATTTTTCAATTACTTTTAGCCATTTTTGAGCAGCCTTCTTCCTTTAAATTATTTTCTGCAGATAAAAAAAAGATTAGTAGAAGTGTTCATGGATTAGTGTAAGCATGAAATTTAGAATAAAATGTGACAGTGGGATCACATCCTTGAACAATAGTCTAGAAGTAAGTAAAAAATTCATTTTTTAATCGTGTGGTTACTAAGTGATTAAAATCATCAAGTTTTCTCATTTATAATATTTTCTAACTGTGAAACTAAAACCATTAAAGATTAATAAAGTTTTAAAAAAAATAACTACCAAAAACATTTGCACAAAATGAACCGAAACATAATAGCATGATACTGACACACCTTTTAAAAGTCCAAACCAGATAAGTAGTTAAAAATGGTGCAAAACCGATCATTAAAATATCATTTACGTCAAAACTGGTCACAAACACCCAATTTTCCATGAAATCACCCGTTTATAGTCACAGATCATAGATAAAAAATATGTAGAGAAAATAAATGTGAAGAACGCTCAAAAATTAAAAAGAATCACACAGAAACACACAGATTTAGAGTGGTTCAGCGTTAGACATACGTCACTATGAACTGGATGATTTTATTGATGCTTGTTTGTCGATTACAATTGATTACAGCGGATTATAGCAGTAAATTTCGAGTACAATAGTGATCTTGGATTGCAAAAATGGTTTCGGCAGAGTGTGGACGTAGGAGAGCCAAAAGTCCATTTTATGTCGGCTCTAGGATGCTATTTATAGGCGTAGGCTACAAATATCTCGCTTATATCTTGAGAGACCTCTTTTAGGACGTGGGTGGGCCCACGCAATCAATCCTACATGATCTGCTCTCGGTTCGTGATGATACGAACGAATTTCGTATCGATCAAGATTTGGTCCAATCGAGTCGGAATTGGGCATGAACATTCATTAGGTTGTACGTAACCTCTTGTGAAAATTTCATAGCATTTGGACTTATGGATTGTGAGTTATAATTGATGCAAATTTGTGCTTTTCGAAGGTCGTTTCCTTCGTATCGATGCCCTTCGTATCGCTCTCTTAGTGTCGGTCCGTGCATGTGCTTGCAAGTTGACGTGGCGCTAAATTCTTGAATCGATCCACTTTTCATGTCGAGTGACCGAGTCAATCACTTTTATGTGTTCTCTTCGTATCGATTGTCTGAGGCTTTGTTCGTATCGACAGCTCACAGGTCACTTCGTATCGATGCTGGCGTGTGTCCTTCGTATCAATGGATGGATGATCTTTTTGTATCGATAAGAGTAGTTGATTTCATATCGATGGGAGGTGATGACATCTTATCGACCTATGGCCGATCGATACGAAATTGACTTACGTGCTACAACCGATGGACACGAAGTAGTCGGCAGCTAATGGATACGAAGTGGGCTTTGGTTGATTGATATGAACAAATGGGAAATGATGGATACAAAGAGAGGTTCGTTCACCGATGGACACGAAATGGATCGATTCGAAGGATACCGATCGATGGATACTAATGAGCTTGTCTTCATGGCTTGCATCGATCATTTCTCGAGCATACGAGCTCTGATCGACTCGAAATTTGAAAGGCCGGCTTAATGGCTTTGCTCGTCATGTCTCGTCATTTGTAGCTCGATCCGGACTCGAACAAAATTTACTGACATCCATAGTTGGCTTGTACATAACTGGCAATTGAGGAGAACTGTCTTTGGTTTTCAATTAATTGTTTGGTATCAATTCCTTGCTAAAAGGCGGGATAACAAATATAAATTCAGTTTTGATGCCAAGTTTTGAGCTATGTCATGTTCAATTTAATGAATCGGAGATTAAGAACATCAACAATCAAGCTTGCTTTACCTCTCCACTCAAGCAAGGTAGTATTCTTTTCCTTTAAATGAAATAAAAGAAATGGTTTAAATGCAACGACATCCAATCATAGATTGTAATCAAATGTAGCATCCAACCCTAACCAAAAAAAAATCCTTAATAAAATTTTAAATAAAGTATTACAATCATAAATGCTCTGACAGTCTACATGTAGAACAAGTAGTGGTAATTGTAACGACCCAGTTTTTCAGTCGTTTGAATTTAGATTATTAATTAAATTTAAATATTAAAAAGTGAATATTATAAGTTAGATCATTTAGTTAATTGAATATTGAATCTAATGAGAATGAAAATGATTTCTAACATTCTTTTAAATGCTACTTAAATTTGAATGGAGTGGGTGAACTTTTAAAATTGATTTAAAAGTTAATTTATAGAAATTGAAAAATTATCGATTTAATTAACGTGTAAAAATAGTCATTTTGACACTGTCTTTGATTTTGACGAAACCAGTTTCATTGGATCCGTAATAGTGATTATTATAGAATTTCAAGTTTCGTAGCTATTAGACTTATCATTTAACCGTACGAAGTTGAAACGCATAGGAGTTTGTAAGGAAATTTTAAATTAAAATAATTCAATCCGAAAACCTATCTTTCAAATATAATGGAATTAGCCTCCGATATATATTCCATTGTATTGGTAATATGGGTAAAATATTATAAACGCTAGGCAGCATGCGGCGTTTGAAGTTCGAAAAATATTCGTATGAATAGTGTTGTGAAATTTGCTATAAAAGGACCCCAAAACATGCTCATTTGAACCCTAACCCTAATTTCAAGAACGTAGCTGCCACCTTCATTTTATGGCCAGAATCTTCTGATCTTTCTCCTCTAATATCTCCAAATCCATACTCTTTCAAGCTTTGACCCCTAAATGAAAATTGTAGAGCTTGGAGACACGAACATATCCAACAGTGGCGATCATCTAATTCGTCCCGAGGAGGCCAGAATCGAGCCACAAAGAGCGCACGTTTAAAGGGTTAATGTGAGGCCTAGGGATGACTGGAGTTTGTGATACTTGGCGTAGGGGTGCATGGCATGGAGGTCTTTGGCATGGCGTGGTCGGATCGCCATCTAGTAGTCGTATGGTGGTGCGGCAATCAAAGAATCGAACGCATGATGGGTTGAGGCGCATGCGTGAATTCCTGGACCAAGTGACGTGAATAAAGGGAGGGAAGAGAGGTTTAAGTTTAAAATAATTTTAATTTAAAAATTATCGAATGTTTAATAATGTATAACTCTTTCATACGAAGTCCGTTTCATACAAAGAATTGCATTGGATTCGTATTGTAGAGCACTACGTGATAGAATTGGTTTGGATGGTTTTGGAGCTAGTAGAAATTTTGGTTAAATTCAAACGCCTGTTCATTTTTAACCGAAATAAAACGCTGCAATGACGACTGCCAAAGTGAGTAAAACTCACTTTTCCTGACCCGTTTATATTTTTATATAAGTAGAAACATTTTTATTATGCTGTTTTGATGACTGTTTGGATATTATATGTATGTATGTATATATATATATATATGTATGTATGTATATTAGATGTTTTGGAGAAAAGTTATACTAATCATACACTTTTCTACACATTATAATATGATGGCGGACAAGGTTGCTGCTGAAATCTCACCAAGTGATCCTATTACCGTGGAGAACGAAGCGGATGACACGGGTTGGATAGAGGTACGATACAAAAATAAAAGCTTGAATCAAATTAGGGATCAACAGCAGTACTCTAGGGTTCCATCACATGCGGGACCTAATTCTAGGGTTTCAACTCAAGAGGGACCGAGAATTAACAAGTCATATAGGGCTCCAGATTAGGTGGGTCCTATTACCAATAAGCCAGAATTCAGGAAAGGCATCAGAACTTAGGCAAATGCAATAGCTAGAAACACGTGTATTGATGGTGGGGTCAATAAATTTGACTTTATGGAAGATGATGAAGGAGCATATGCTGATCTGGACGAAGAGGTCTTCAGTACTGCGAAAATTATGTGGGGTACTTCGTTATACATATATGTTGCTGGTAAGAAACCATATTACATTCATCTCAACGCATATATTAAACGAGAATGGAAACCCTCCGGGAAATGGGATGTTGCAATAAATGCAAATGCTTTGGTCATACATTGGACTAATGTGAGACTGTGTCCCCCATCAAACAAGTATGGAGGCAAAAATCTACCACTGTAGATAATCAGACTGCTCTTCTACAACAAAATAAGACACAGACTAACCCCATTATAGAAGATACAAATATACACACCGAACAAGCAAATTTGAAGACTACAGACCAGGTGAAAAATAATGTTGGGCTTGAGGAGGTAGCCCAAACTGCAGGCCATTCTCTGAATAAAGAGGAGGAGGAAAATGCATTGCTCCGTAGCTTGGATGAGAGCATATCAAGAAATACATCTGTAACATCGGAGGAAGAGGAAGAAATTAATAATGTTGTACTTGACAAAATGAATTTAGGATCTGAATATGAGGAGGATAGCAAAAATAAATACACAAAATCTAACCAAAGATATGCAAAGCAATTTAAGAAAATAGAGGCAAAAGACAAGGCGAGCATAAGTCGCGAGGCTTCTCCTATGAAATTGAGGAGTCGACCTCCTATATCGAAATGTCCATAATCTGTTGGAATGTAAGAGGTCTAAACAGTGATACAAGACGCTTAGACCTCTTAAAACTTAGGAGAAATTATTCTCCTTGTATTTTGAGTATCTTAGAAAATAAACTTACTACTGATAATCTTAATTTTTTACTGACTCACTAGACTCTGACTGGGATTATTTTCATAATAATGATGTTGGTGGTAAAGGTCGAATATTCTTTCTATGGAACAAAAAAAATCTGGAATGTCAATCTTCTGGCTAAAGACGATCAACATATAACTGTAAGTGTCATCAATCTGGGGGGTCTTAAACTAATTCTAAGCTGTGTTTATGCAAGTAATTTAGCCTCTCACCGTATCCATCTTTGGAAAGCTATGACAGATATTAGCAAAATGATTAATGAGCGTTGGATTGTCTTGAGAGATTTTAATTCTATCCTCAAAGCCGAAGAAAAAAAAGGGAGACTTACCATCAGAGTTTCCCAACTGGAAGAGTTTAACAACTGCATCATTGGAGCTGGACTTTTAGAACCTATCCATTGTGGCCTGAAATATACATGGAGAAGTGGGGAATGTAAGAAAATATCTTGCAAACTTGATAGAGCACTAGTGAATGTTGCATGCGTAAATAAATTATCTGACACTAGAGTTAATATACTTCCCCTTTCCACTAGTGATCACCGTCCCATACTTATAAGCTTAAAAGAGAAGAATATGAATGAGAAAGGCAAGCCTTTTAAATACTCCAATCATTGGCACGAATTAGAAGGATATACATAGGTCATTCATATCAATGACATTCTTCGAGAGGAGGGTACTCAATGCTACAAACTTGTGCAGATTCTTAAGACTATTAAGATAAATCTAAGAGAATGGAATAAAAAAAGAATTAAAGAAGATGACCAGATTAGTAATTTGTAGAAACAATGTGAAGAAATATTATCTTTAATTGATAATGGTGAGTCTATTGATGAAGCATGGAAACAATATTACCAAACCCAAAACAAGCTAAAGGAGGCTCTTAGAATAAAAGCCATTGAACTTAAGCAGAAAGCTAAAGAAAAATGGTTAACTGAAGGGGATGAGTGCACTATAATTTTCTATACTAAAATGGCAGTCCGGAACAATACTAATAATAATTATCATCTAATTGACCAAGATGGTAATTCTCTTAACAACAGCTCTGACATAGAAGAACAAGCTATAAAATACTATAGTGACATGTTCAAAGGAGAAGTTAACAACAACTTACCAGAAATTCAGTGCAGAAGGCTGATAAACTCCAAAAGGAAACGGTTTCTTTCCAAGAACATCTTCGTGTATGAGGTTTGGAAAGCCTTGTGCTCCATACATGTTGACTCCAGCCTAGGGCCTGATGGTCTGGGATCTAAATTCTTCCTCGTTCATTGGGAGACCTAAAAGAAGACATCTTATCAGTAATGCATGATATTTTCTAGAGTGGTAAATTTGTAAAAGAAATTGATCACACATTTATATGCCTTGTTCCTAAGAAGGATAACCCAGCAAAAATTGAAGACTATCGCCCTATTGCTTGCTGCAATGTGGTATACAAAATTCTAAGCAAGATTCTATGCAACAGAATTAAACTCATTTTACCTGATCTTATATCGGAATGTCAAAGTGCGTTCATCAAAGGCAGAAGCATTTCTGAAAACTCATTGATGGCACATCAGTTGATTAGAAACTTCAACAAACCAGGTGCCGACAAATTCTGTCTTAAGGTGGATCTTCGCAAAGCATATGATAAAATAAATAGAAATTTTATCATCCATATGCTAAAAGCTATGGGGTTCCCCTTAAAATTTGTGAATATAGTAAAAGATTGTATCTCTACACCAACCTTCTCAATTCTAATAAATGGCATACCAAAGGGTTTTATAGGTTCTAATAGAGGTATCAGGCAGGGTGATCCTCTCTCCCCTTACTTGTTTGCAATTTTCATGGAATATTTTTCACTACAGATGGAGCTGGCAACATACAACAAATTAATTCAGCCTATATATAATTTCCAGCCTATCATGATCCACTTACTCTACGCAAAAGACTTGCTCATATGTATAAAATCCAGCTATACATCGACTAATGCTGTAAAATACATTTTCTGCAATCTAGAGAGATTCACTGGTCTTAAAATGAATGAGCAAAAAACCAAATGTTACTTCAATAAAACATGCAATAGGAGAAGTGAAATTTTGGACTATTTAAATGTGAAAGTAGGCTGTTAGGAATCAATTATACGGTTTCGATGATAACCACTATACAATGGAAATCGAATATACATATATATCTATATTTACAGGTAGTTGATAAAGTAACATCACTAAAGACACAAAACAAGACTCAAAAGAAGTATCAAAAGACTTCAAGTCAATAGAAGTGGAAGAGGGATGACACAGACACGGATAAAGCAACATGCACACATTCATACGTCTGGGTACATTAGCCAGACGTCTGATTGATTCTTCTAGTTTGAAACTCAGAAAGAATCAGAAGTCTGGTCACTCAGACGTTTGAAAAGCATCTGGATATAAAAAATATATAAAAGCCAGACGTCTGGTTAATGAACACAGACGTATGAAATATAAGCAAATACAAAAAATATATGAAGACCAGACGTCTGAAATATTTTCCAGACGTCTGATTTTGAACTCGGCTATGTAAATTCAAAGAACAACTATCACATCCGAAAGGACACATTCGCTTCTCTTCAATGAAACTCTTCATCACCATGAGAAGCAACCTTAGAGCACTTACTAATAGTTGCAATAACACAAAGGATCTCTCCACCACTATAAATAGAATCAGGAATTCAAGAGAAGTTTAACAACTTACTTACTTACGCTCTTAACTCTTACACACTGATTTATACCTGATCTCTAAGCAATCAAAATACCTGTAATTTACTCTTATATATATATATTGGAAGCAATTGTACTTAATAGTCAACATCTGTGTTATAGAACACATTCTTGACAAAGAAACTCTGCTATTGAAAACCTGTTCCTCCAGGTCAAGTAAGGGTGAGTTGAAAGGAAATTCCGAAGAGGAGCTTCAGGACTGGACGTAGGATGGGAGATCCGAACCAGTATAAAATCCTGGTGTGATTATTTTAATTTACTTTGCTACTATCATCTATCAAGTTAAATTATATAGTTAGTTTCATATACTTGTATATACATCCTATGCGATCCACTCATATAGATTTACAATTGGTATCAGGGCAAGATTTGATCAAATAACAGTAACACGTTTTTGAATCACTTTAATACGACATGTATTTTTCAAGAAGGACAATCCACAGCGCGACCCCCACTCTTTAATGGATCTAATTATGCATATTGGTCAACACGTATGAGAATTTTTATGGAAGCTAATGGTCTTGAAATTTGGTCAGCCACACAAGATAAATATGAAGCACCTACTACTGCTATGAACACTTGGACTGATGCACAAAAAAGCATCAAATAATGCTAAAGCTATGAATGTTTTATTTTTCTTTTTAGACAAAAATGAATTTTCACGTGTCATGTTATGTACCACTGCGTTTGATATTTGGCGTACCTTACAAATTACACACGAAAATACAACAAAGGTCAAACAAACCAAGATTTCAATTTTACAAAACCAATTTTCTTCATTCAAAATGAAGCAAAATGAAACTATTGTTGACATGTATTCTAGATTTCAAACTACCCAACACGATCTTATAGCATTAGGAGTTAAATTTACTGATTTTGATTTAGTCTCTCGAATACTCAACTCTTTAACATCAGATTGGGAAAGGAAGGTTTTAGCTATTGAAGAAGCTAGCGATCTTTCTACTTTCAAAGTTGAAGAGTTAATAGGAAATTTAATGTCCTATGAAGCTAATTTGCAGGCTCGAAAAGAACTAAATTCGGAGAAGAAGAATATAGCATTTCCAGCAATAAAAAATGATGACTTCGATTTAGATGAAGAAGAAATAGTCTTCATTGCTAAGAATTATAATGATTCAAGAAATTTAGAAAGATGACCAAATTTCAAAAAGAAGGGAAATCCAACACAACAACTCAAATCAAGTGTTATGAATATGATCAATACGGACATATGAAGAAGGAGTGCCCTAAACTCAATAATGACAAAAAGAATAACAAAGTTCAAAATTTTAAGAAGAAGAAGGCTTTCAAAGTAACTTGGGATGACTCAGATTCTTCATCCTCTGAAAGTGATAGCGATAGTGATGAAGAACAGGCTAATGTATGTTTTATGGCACAAACTGAAGTGGTATGTCCTGAACTTAGCTATGATGAATTATCAGAACTTAGCATGAAATTAGATGATAAATTTAGACAAATAAAAAAATTGAACAAAGAATATATAGTCAAAATAAATAGATTAGAACTTGAGGTAGGAATGTTGAAAGATGAAAAAATAATTCTAGAAGAAGAACTTGAAATATCTTAAGAGAAAATCAAAAATAAATTGGTAGAAAGTGAGAATATTACTATAGTAAAAGAAAATTTGTTAAATGAAAAATATTGAGTTTAAAAATATTATTCAATCATTGAAAATTGAAAATTGAAAATATAGAACTAAAAGAAAAATTAGATAAAATTA
Organism: Allium cepa; assembly: GCA_030765085.1. Taxonomy (NCBI): domain Eukaryota; kingdom Viridiplantae; phylum Streptophyta; class Magnoliopsida; order Asparagales; family Amaryllidaceae; genus Allium; species Allium cepa. The sequence goes on from CM060933.1 coordinate 38,572,105, forward strand.
CCAACAATGTGTCAAAATTTAATAAAGAAAAACAAGATTTGGAAAATCTTATCAAAACTTCAAAACCATCGGGCAATAGAAATGGAATAGGATTTAAAAATTCTTCTAAACAAAAAGAAAATAATATTAGTTACATAAAAATTAGAAGTTTTTCTAAGTCGAAATTAAATATCAAAAATATGAAAATTTGGATTCCTAAAATAAATAATAATTTGATTAGACAAAAGCATATCAATAATTACTTAAAAGTAGTAGTCTATAACAAAAATTATATTTATAAAGGTACCAAACCATCTTGGGTATGGCTGCCTTCCTCTAACAATTAGGACCCTAATAAAATATATGGGTACCAATTAAAACATTCTTTATTTTGCAGGTACCCAAAATAAAAAATAAGGAGAAATTGATACTAGATAGCGGTTGCTCCAAACGTATGACCGGAAACTCAAAAATGTTATCAAATATAACATACATCGATGGTGGAACGGTAACCGTAGAAGATAATTCAAAAGGATATGTCATAGGCATTGGAGAAGTCATCAACTCTGGTATACCTAACTTTCCTATTATTACAAATGTTTTATTAGTAGAAAATTTAAAATACAACTTACTAAGCATTAGTCAATTATGCGATAAAGGTTTTCAAATAAATTTTGAAAAGGATAGATGTAATATTTTAGATAATAACAAACAACTCATTTTTGAAGGATTTAGAAACAAAAATATTTATGTATTAAACATGAATATAAATAAAAATTCATGTTTAACGGTCAAACATGATGGTCTATGGTTATTTCATAAACGTTTTTGTCATATCAATTCTAAGAATATTAATAAGTTAGCAAAATACGAGTTGGTAAGAGGATTACCTAAAATAAATTATAAAATAGAAAACTTATGTGACGACTGTCAAATTGGAAAACTAAAGAAAAGCTCATTTAAATCTGAAAGTAATATTTCCACAAAACAACCATTAGAATTATTACATTTAGATTTATTTGGTCCAACACAAATAAGGTCTATAAATCACAATAAATATGTTTTTATAATAGTCGACGATTTTTCGAGATATACATGGACTTTATTTTGAAAACACAAAAGCGATACTTTTGGTATATTTAAAATATTTTCTAAAAGAATTTAAACTCAAATGAATTTGAAAATTAAAAATATTAGAAGTGATCATGGAGGAGAATTCGAAAATGACCTTTTTATAAACTTTTCTAATAAGAAAGGAATAACGCATAATTTTTCTTTTCCTCGTGCCCCTCAACAAAATGATATCGTAGAAAGAAAAAATCGTCCATTACAAGAATGTGCACGAACATTACTAAATAGTAGTGGTTTACCAAAACACTTTTGGGCTGAAGCTATTGCGACATCTTATTATGTATTAAATCGAGTAACCATACGTCCCATGACTAAACAAACTTGTTTTGAAATATCTTTTGGTAAAAAAAACCTAAAGTATCATACTTTAAAACTTTGGGTCCAAAATGTTTTATACTAAATACAAAAGATAACTTAGGAAAATTTGTCCCAATGGCCGATGAAGGTATTTTTGTTGGATATTCGGATCGTAGCAAAGCATATAGAATCTTTAATAAACGAAATAATACTATTAAAGAGAACTTACCTGTCTCGTTCGACGAAAATCTCTTTAACCGTCATACTAATGATGAAGAAGAAATTATTCCACTAACAAATTCAATAAATTCTATTAATAATGAAACAAATATGCAAAATAACACCTTGATTTCATCCCCTAGAATTCTTAAGAATCATCCAATAGATAATATTATTGGAGATCTTAATTCAAGAGTAACTAGAAATCAACTCAATCAAATAAGCCATATAGCATTTGTGTCAAACTTTAAACCAAAAAATTATAAAGAAGCCTCAAATGATAATTTTTGGATAATAGCTATGCAAGAAGAATTAAATCAATTTGAACGTAATAAATTATGGGAATTAGTACCAAGACCTGAAGATCAATCGGTAATAGGAACAAAATGGGTATTTAAAAACAAAGCAGACGAGAATGGAAATATCGTTAGAAATAAAGCATGTTTAGTTGCTCAAGGTTACAATCAAGAAGAAGAAATAGATTACGATGAAATCTTTGCTCCAGTAGCAAGATTCGAGGCCATTCGTACATTACTCGCCTTTGCAACTCATCACAATTTTAAATTATTTTAAATGGATGTCAAAAGTGCTTTTTTGAATGGTTTTATTAAAGAAAATGCATACGTCGAACAACCACCATTATTTGTTCACGAAAAATATACCGATCATGTTTTTAAATTACATAAAGCACTATATAGATTAAAACAAGCCCCTCGTGCATGGTTCGTCTTAAAAATCACTTAATAACATCTGGTTTTCATATAGGCAAAATAGATACAACTTTATTTATTAAAAGAGAAAATAATGATATTTTAGTTGGAAAAATTTATGTTGATGATATCATTTTTGGTTCAACTAACGAAAACCTATGTAATCAGTTTTCAAATATTATGAAAAATGAATTTGAAATGTCATACATGGGAGAATTAAATTTCTTCTTGGGTCTACAAATGAAACAACTATGGAATTTTTATTCACCAAGAAAAATATTGTAACAATTTATTGCGTCGATTTGAAATGGATAAAACTTCAAGCAAACCAACACCAATGAGTACCACTATTCACTTAGAAAACGATGAAAATGGATAAGATTTTGATGAAAAGTTATATCAAAGAAAGATTGGTTCTTTACTTTATTTAAACGGCCAGTCGACCTGATATTATGATGAGTGTATGTCTATGTGCTCGATTTCAAGCAAAATCAAAAGAATTCATCTAAGAGCTGTTAAGCGTATTTTACGTTACCTATCTAGTACTTGAGATTATGGTTTGTTTTACCCTAAAGGATCATCGTTTGAACTTGTTTCATATATCGATGCGGATTTCGGTGGATGTAAAACAGATCATAAGAGTATTAGTGGAACATGTCACTTTATCGGACAATCATTAGTTTTATGGTTTAGCAAAAAACAAAATTGTGTTTCCTTATCTACTTGCGAAGCCGAATACAACTCCGTAGCTCTTGCATGTGCACAGGTGATATACATGCAACAAACACTAACGGATTTCTGCAAAATTATCAAAAAATCTCCAATATATTGTGATAACACAAGTGCTATAAGTTTATCAAAAAACCCTGTTAATCACTCACGAACCAAACATAGATATACGACATCATTTTCTACGAGACAATGTTGAAAAAGGAACTATTTCTTTAGAATACGTAAATACCGAAAATCAAGTAGCCGACATTTTTACAAAACCATTAAATGAACAAACTATCATTAAACACCGACGAAGTTTAGGTATTTGTTCACTTCATGATTTTCTTCCCTAAAAAATTCAATTAAAGACTAAGTTTAGTTATCTATTTTATTACCACAAATTATACTTTTTAATTTCTGAACCATTAAATTTTCGACAATTAGATATTCTATAAATAATGTTTTCAGCTTATATATACATAGTTACATAACAACTATATACAAACAATCAATTTTTTAAATATAACAATGTCTTCTGGGAACTCCTATATATCCATCTCCATCTCAACACCATCGACGGATAGCTCGATTGACACACACGGCGTCTTCCTACACCTACACCAAAACAAGAGCCAACAAATAGGCGGTCCTCGTATCATACGGGTTTTACTCCATATAATAAGAAAACTAAAAGATCTCTATTTATTTCTCCTAACACAAAGGAGAAATTGATGAAATTCATCATTACCAGAAACAACAGATAGATCTTCAACGAGAACTTTATTTCGAACAAAAAGTTACGGCACGACGGCTAAGCTTTCTTGAGCAAGTGGCGATGAAGTTTTGTTCGTCACGAAAGAAAGATGTCCATGAACCGCTACCAAAACCTTGTAGCTCATTGGATCCATCTTTTTCATATTGTACTCCTTCAGATCCCTCACCAAGACGATATTCTGGCTCCCCACGGACCCACGAACGTGGAAATATATGGTCTCCACTTAGACCATGGAAGGATAACGAGTCAGGAAATCCTAAAACTCCGTCGCCTTCTAAATAAATAAATCGTATTAATTATTGTAAATATCTATACTTATGTGTTATTATATTTTACAACAATAAAAATATTTGCTATCAACTTTCGATAAATAAGTAAAACCATCAAACTTCAGGCTATTTTTAGCCAAACTGTAAATTTCAGACGCCTGTCTACATCCTCCAGACGTCTGACACAATTAAATTTTTTTAGCAGTGTGCATATGTCAGACGTCTGATATATCCTTTAGACATCTGAATTTAAGTTCTGCCTCCTAAAAATAGAATTCAGAAAATTTCAGACGTCTAACACATTGAACAGACGTCTGACCAAGTCTTCTATCACAAATTTGTCTAAACCAGACGTCTAACATATACAACCAGACGTCTATTTAAATTTTCTGCCTATTAAAACTCACAAATTCGACCAAAACAGACACCTAGTCAAAATACCAGACGTCTGTTTGTACCTCCTGTAAAAAAAATTAGGGCAAACCAAACGTCTGCCTTCAAATCCAGACGTCTGGAATTCAATCGACCATTTAAATACACCCAGATAACGTCATTTTTTTCCTTTCTTCTCTATCTCAAAATTATTCCATTTTACCATCTGCTTCTTGATGATTTTTTCCTCACAATCAACGTCTTCTACAAAACTAAATCAAAATGCCTCCTCGCACTAGGAATATCAAGGCTCCAAAACGCAAACAAGATCAACCCACTTCATCTTCAAACCCTCAGGTGTGTTCCGACGATCAAATCGAGAGGTGGATGTATAAAGCTCCACATTCCATTAAAAGGTATCAAGATATTCAAAAGAAGAAACTTCATATAGGACCATTCTATAATCTCCTAAAATTCCCTATGTATGATCTAGATGAACTTTGTGAAAATGCTGGATTGGAAACCCTAAACTCTTTTACTCCAAATGATGTTCAAATAGATCAATTAGCTATATTTTTATTCTACGCTAATCTAGACAGTACTTCAGTATGGAATACTGAAGATGAAGACAACTGGCTATGGTCTAGTGTTTATGGTAATACAGTCAGGTTAACTCCGGGGATAATTGGTAGAACTTTGGGATGCTCTGACACCGGGGAAGATTTATACAACATTACTCATCAAATTTGGGAGGACGAAATGCCAAAATTTTCTTTGAAATATTTACATCCAAAAGCTCGACTCTTGACAAGAATGATAATAAATATAGTTGTTCCATGTATGGGGAGTCACGAGCAAATAACAGAAATGGAGCACAAAGCTCTATATGCTCTCTTTAGTGGAACTCGGGTAAATTGGGCCAAATTCATCTTCGATGAGCTCAAGCACTTTTGAACTCGATCACGGCCATCGATCATTTACCCTACTTATATTATGAGACTTTTTCGTGCACATAATATTCCTTCCTACCTATCGACATTCGAAGAAATCTCGCCTAAATATGCTTCCACCAAATTCTTCTCTCTGATGCACCTACCTGAAATCCCTCTAGAGTTTTTGTCCTTCGAAGATTGGATGCACAATCGTCAATCTCGAAGAGTTGAGCCTCCTCCTCAACCAAAAATTGATCCATCCCAAGAGGAAGTACAACATCGAGAAGTCACTCCTCCTCCTTCCACACCAGTTGATTATCCAGGATAGGATGAAATTATGGAGACTCGAACGGATACAAATCCAAATGAAAGTGTTCGAGATCTTACTCTTCGGAACCAAAAAATTCTATCTCAAAATCAGAAAATTTTGGCTAAGCGAATTGACAGTTTTGAAACTTCATTTGCTACACGACTTGCCACAGTTGAAGAATCTCTCTCGACTGTTTTATCGGTTCTTAAAGAAGTATTACAACGGGTTCGTGGTCCAACACCACCCTTTGAGGATTGGGCAACCCCTATTCCTTCTCCTTCTGCAAAACATTCAAAACTAACTGAGGATGAACCTCCAAAGGAAGCTTTGACATTTCCTTTAAAGGATAACACTTCTGACAACAAAGAACCAAAGGAAGATGATCCAAATAAAGCTTCCTCGAAGGAAATCTAGAATTTGGACATCGTAGTTTTTATAATTTTTGTACAAATCTATGATTGTAATCCTTCATGTTATTAATGAACTTTTCCTTTTTGACGATTGGCTTCACTGTTATAATTCTTTTTGATAATGTCAAAGGGGGAGAAATATTGGTAGAATCATATAACATTAAAAATAAGCACATATTCAGGGGGAGATTTATAATCTATATATAAGTACATTGAATAATTGTCATCATAAAGGGGGAGATTGTTAGGAAATCAATTATATGGTTTCGATGATAACAACTATACAATGGAAATCAAATATACATATATATCTATATTTACAGGTAGTTGATAAAGTAACATCACCAAAGAGACAAAAACAAGACTCAAAAGAAGCATCAAAAGACTTCAAGTCGATAGAAATGGAAGAGGGATGACACAGACACAGATAAAGCAACATGAACACATTCAAACGTCTGGGTACACTAGCTAGACGTCTGATTGATTCTTCTAGTTTGAAACTCAGAAAGAATCAGACGTCTGGTTAATACACTCAGACGTCTGAAAAGCATCCGGATATAAAAAATACATGAAAGCCAGACGTCTGGTTAATGAACACAGACGTCTCAAATATAAACAGATATAAAAAAAATATGAAGACCAGACGTCTGAAATATTTTCCTGACGTCTGATTTTGAACTCGGCTATGTAAATTCTAAGAACAACTGTCACATCCGAAAGGACACATTTGCTTCTATTCACTGCAACTCTTTGTCACCATGAGAAGTAACCTTAGAGCACTTACTAACAGTTGCAACTACACAAAGGATCTCTCCACCATTATAAATAGAATCAGGAATTCAAGAGAAGTTTAACAACTTAGTTACTTATGCTCTTAACTCTTACACACCGATTTATACCTGATCTCTAAGCAATCAAAATACCTGTGATTGACTCTTTTATCAATATATTGGAAGAAATTGTACTTAATAGTCAACATCCGTGTTATAGAACACATTCTTGACAAAGAAACTCTGCTATTGTAAACCTGTTCCTCCGCGTCAAGTGAGGGCGAGTTGAAAGGAAATTCCGAAGAGGAGCTTCGGGACTGGACGTAGGGAGGTCCGAACTAGTATAAAATCCTGGTGTGATTATTTTAATTTACTTTTCTACTATCATCTATCAAGTTAAATTATATAGTTAGTTGCATATACTTGCATATACATCCTATACGATCCACTCATATAGATTTACAAAGGCATATTCCCTGTTAAGTACCTAGGTATTCCTCTGTCCTCCAATAAGATTACTGACAGAGAATGTGTAGTTTCGATCTCTTTGATTAGGGACAGATTACAGGGATGGAGTTCCATACCCCTATCACTAGCAGGCAGAATTGAACTGGTGCATACGGTTATTCATTCCAAGGTCAACTTCTGGTTACAAACATTCCAATTACCCGATGCTTCTATACAGAAAATATAAAAAGTTTGTGCAGACTTTATATGGAAAGGTGGCCTTCATAAAATTAAGATTGAGACTCTATGCAGACCTAAAGAGAAAGGAGGTGTGGGCCTTAGAAGACTTAAAGACATGAGATTGGTATACACTCTGAAGCAAGCCTAGAGAATCATTAAAGGAAAGGGTTTGTGGAGGAACTGGATGAGGAAAAGGTATATTAGAGGCAATTTCTGGTGCATGCAAATAGATAACAATGCATCTGCAAACTGGAAAGCAATTATGAGGGTAAGAAGAACACTAGCTTCATGTTGTGTAAGAGAAATTGCTATAGGCAGGGAGACCGATTTGTGGAAGGACCCTTGGATCCTAGGTGAATCCTTGATTGACATCCTAGGACTTAACACCTTCTCTGACTATGGATGTCCAGATAAAAAAGTGACAGATATAATTAATAATAATGAATGGAACTGCTCCTTGCTACTAGTAAATAAAGAAATTAAGGAAAAAATTCAATTTATGCCGATCTTTAGTGGTAGAGACAATGATATCTGGGTGTGGAAGCCTACCGGGAGTGAACTTACTACTAAATCAGCTTGGAATGAGGTAAGACATCGAAAAAATAAACTTGAATGGAGAAAAATTGTGTCGAATCGTGTCAACGGTCCTAAAATGGCTTTTACTGCTTATAAAGCAGTTCTCAAAAGATTACCCATAAAGGATAGACTATTAAAATGAGGGATTATAATAGAAAATAAATGCGTATTATGTAATCAAGAAGAAGAAACTCATGAACATCTCTTCTTCTCCTGCAAATTCTCGTCAGAGGTGTGGAAATTATGTAAAACCCCAACAAACTCATCATCTCGAACAACCTTATTAGAGGATGAGATCAATTATTTAATTCAGAGGGGGCATGGCGAAGACATGGAAGCCAAATTGAGCATCATAGCTATCACTGTAACGGTTTGGAGCATGTGGAAGGAAAGAAACCTTCGTTTGTTTCAGAATAAACAAAGAAATTATCTTGAGGTCAGTAAACTAGCTATAAATGACATGCGATTGGTGCAAAGAAGAATAAAAAACTGGACACTTACCTCACGGGTACAAGACGGAGCTCGAACTGGAGAAGAGGATCAGAGCTATCCATTGGCAAATATCCCAAGTACCAGTTATCTTGTTCAGTTCCAGTCACCATGGTTACTGAAGAAGAAGAAGATCGGTGATTTTATTTTTGGAAAGTTCGAGAGTTATGTTGTTTGTCTGGTTCATATGTATCTATGACTTGGGCCATCGGTTTGGGCCTATTCTTGGGCTGAAATGGCTTAATAAAACTCTTACCCAATTTTAAAAATATATTAGATGTTTGGATGTTATATATATATGTGTATGTATGTATATTAGATGATTGCTAATTGACGTGAATCCCCTTATTTAGTAACTTTGCAACATTGGGCCATATTTTTGGAATTTAAAATATTAAAATGATGATTTCAATTTAAAAAGGGTTTCAAAGTGATTTTGAAAATATATATGTTTTAATAATTTTTTAAATGATTAAAGAAATGAATTTATTTTAAATAAATAACAAGTTATAATTTTTATGTTATAAAATTACGTTTTTGTGAAATATACTTAAATATGATTTTTGAAATATGAAGTTAACTATTTTGTAAAATAAGTTAAATTGAGAATTTTGAACTTATTATAAATGGTTTACATATAAGATTAATAAAATTGATATTTATAAATAAAAGTAATGGAATTATATACGAGTTTTATAAGTGCTAAAATGAAGTTATAAGTGAAAGATTATAAGTAAATGAGATTTATAACTTAAGGAAGTTATAAAAGAAATGTTATTAATAAAGAGATTTAATGAAATAAATTTTGTAAACGATATTTTATAAGTATTAGAAATGGAATTGTAATCAAATTTGTATATGGATTTGTAATTTAAATTTAAAAATGAATTTATAATGGACTTTATAAATAATGAGATTACAAAAGAACGAATTTGTAAATAAAGAGATTTATAAGTAAATAAACTTATAATGGGATTTTGAAATGAGATAAACGAGAAATTGGTTAATAAAGGAATTTTATAAATGGAAGTTTTTATAAAATAGAAATGTGAATTATAAACACTGTTTTATAAATGTGAAATCAATTTAATTTGATAAGCTAAATATGGATTTTTATAAAAGGAAACATATTCACGTTTTTGAAGAGAATAATTCTTCAAATAAATGTTTTGGAATGTGATATTATAAAATAGAGTTTAAATGGTTTGAAAATAAAATAAATGGTGAATTCACATATTATTAAAATAAGTAATGAAAATGTTTTCCAAATATTCAATAAGTGAAATGGTTTTGAGTATTATCTTTTTAAACATATTTTGAAGTGAATAATTAGAAAGTGATTTGATTTATAAACGATTAATAAAATCGGGTCCAGTGACTACGTACATGCTAGATTTTGTTTGTTGCTTTGATGGTTAAATAATCGATTATCAAATTTGGCCATTTCAGTTTCTCAACTTGATGTAGAAACTAATTAGTCATACACTTAGTACGTGACTGACTATGTAGGCTTGATTATCTTTATGTTAAGAATGTCAATTCGTTGGCCGAAGGATTGCAAGTTGAAAGTTGGAGACGTGATAAGTCTATGAGATTTGGTTTCTGTGTGAGGTTGAGAAACGCTTTTGCATTGTTGGTGCGAAGAGACCGGGATCAGATTTATCTAAACCCACTTCGGACCAACATATTGACGATTGTGCAGGTTGGTCGATGATATTGATATTTAGGATTTTCATAATGAAGGACTGCTTGTTGATCATTTGGGGTTAAAATCATAATATATATATATATATATATATATATATATATATATATATAGTAGCAGTAGTCTCTTTGTTATGAATATCCATTGCAAGGGTCATCGTTACTAATCCTATAGAATGTGGTAGGAGAGTGCCTTCGGTTTGTCCTATTCCTGGACAACTTGTATGGACGAGTGTCTGACATTGCATTTCTAAGATTACATACATCGGTTTTTACAAACGTATATCTGTGGTGGCGGAGAAGGCAACTTCTCTTAGCTTAACATCCTTCTTGAGACATACGAGCTTAAGGGTTGTATTTTTATGGAGGGTAATTTGTAGTCAACGGGAATGGAAATATGTCATTCAAAGATAATGATGATGTGATATGTAAAAGTTAATCGATAGTTCTTTTGGCCTGACTCTTTGGAAAATGACTAAAACAAAGATGGAAGCAGCAAGGCTAAGTGGGTCGCTCCTAGTCGAAGATGTCATCACTCTTCTAGATATATCTTTGCACGCTATGACATCGTGTATCTGATTATTGTTGCTGTATGTTTATGGCCGTGGATTTAGTTCGGTAACGACCGGAGTGATGACATATTCGGTACTATCCAGGAATGGGTAGGTCGGTCTTGTGTTGGTTTAGGCGCCCAGTATATGGACCCTAGGTACATCCCTCTAGAGGTGTACCGAGTTTGGCTCGAAAAGGTAGTCCCTTCACCTAGTCATTTGTATGGAATCCAAAATCCACTACGTGCCTGTCATTTTGTTTGTAGAGCCTAGTATTGCTGGAATTTAACAATCGTAACAATTTCAACTATGTTGATTATTATTTATACAATAGACACTATTATAATATAACGTTATTTGATATGACAAGATTTTGATTATTGTAAGGGAAAAACCCATTTGTGTTCATGTGTAGATGTGGTCTTACGAGATACCTTTTGTTTTGATAAAGAAAAAGTTTTGATAACTTTATAATTTCAGTTGAGATGTGTTTTTCTCACGTTGGTTTACCATACTAATTCAGGCGTTCTTTCCTTTCAATGCTCGGGTCAGATCGAGTATATTTACAGGTTCAGATTTGGTGCTTTTCGAGCTTCAGGAGGTGATCTGGAGATCTTCATGTCGTACACACGTATCTGTTTATTATTTCGCTGCTCTGCATTGTTGTTGTCGTAAATTGTCAGCATTTGTGAGGACAGCTTATTATAACTGTCCAAGCTGATGATTACTTTTTGTGTACGCTGATAGCGATTTATGTATATTACAGTTTCTCTTTGTAAAGGTTATTGATCTATATTATATGTTATTCCACTGTGATGTGAGCTTCTGTATTTATTTGGTTCTTCTTCTCTCTCTTCTTCTTCTCTTCTCTTCTTCTTTCTTCTCTCTTTCTTCTCACCCTCTCTTTTCTTTCTCATGATCATCTGCAATTATGTTCGCTCTGGGTCGATATGCATGGTTTTTTTTCGGTTCAGAGGGTACATATTTGCGGGTCGTCACATCTTTTATTAAAGCTTAGGTTTAGCACACTCCTACGTTTTGATGGTTACTAAATATATATAGGGTCAGTAGCAACCTAGATCGAGCTTGTGTGTGTTTGTATGAGCGCGTTATTAGTTATATCAAAAATCTTTTGTATTGTGTTGATGTATCAGTTATATCAAAAATATTTTATATATAAAGGATCAAATTTTCAGAATTTATTATAGTGTATATAAATTGATTATTTGGTTGTTTGAAAATGTAAATATATATAAGTTAATAAAAGCTGTTTGAATAATCTAAATAAAAACAACAATTAATAAATGATTTACAATTGAATTATAAAGTATGGAATTACAATTAAAATGATTTACAATTATGAAATGATCTTATATATAAGAAATGAAACCACATGAGTATATTTATAAATATGAGTTATAAATAGGATTGGATTTAAATTAACAACTTGAGAATTTAATTCTCGTTGATTTTGAAAATTCTTTTTCAAAGTTTTGAATATATTATAATACTATTTAGAAGTAAAATAGTGAAATTATATAAGTATAAACTTATAAATGTGATTTATAAATAAATGGATTTTAAAAGAATATAAAGCATTGAATTCACTACCGTTGCTGGAAAATAATAAGGATAATGGCTGCAGCATCATCAGTATCATTTTCGAGTTTCTGGGTGATGGATTTGCTACCATTAGTAAATTAAAAATTTAAGTTTTGTTGTGATAAACAAATTTGAATTTAAAATCCGAGTTTGAAGTTGATAAATATAAGTGAAATGAGTTAGAACTTATAATATGAAATAAAAATTTAACATTAGTAAAGTTAAATAAATTTGAGTCAGCGTAATAAAATATATGGTTTGAAATTTCACTAAAGGAAAGTTAAATAAAGTGAATTAGATTTAAAACTGAATTAGATAAGTTATTAAAAAGAATATACACTAAAGATTGTAAAGTGATTATATAACCTTGAATTGAAATTATTGAATGGAAGTAAACTTAAGTAAATATTCATGGAATTTTAAGCAAATAAGTTGTATAACTTATAAATTGAGAATATTAATTGGGAAATAATAATTTGAAATCAAAATTTAAATTTGTTGAACATGAATGTCAAGAAATGGAAATTTTAATTTGAATTATAAGTTGAAATTCGAGTTAAGTTAAATAAAATGAACTAGGTAAAGAAATTGAACTTAAGAAATATTAAATAAAGTTGATTTGATATCAAAAATGATTTGAATGTAACTTAATCTAATAAGTGATAATAACAATGAGAAGTGTTGTATAAAATTGTTAATAATTAACTAATGTAATTATTGTATGGAACAATTCATAAATAATATTAGTATTGGAAGAAATATACTAAGTGAATAAGAATAAATGTAAATGTAAATGAACGTGATTATAAATTGAATGAAATTGAATATAAATCAATTGGAAGTAAATAACTTGAATATGAATCCATTGAATGTTGATAAATTTAATGTTAATGAATTGAACGTAAATGAAGGAATGTAAATTGGTGAATGTAATCTAATTGAATATGAATAAATGGATGTTAGTAAAATCCAGTGTTAATGAGTTGAATGTGAATAAATTGAAAACCAATTCAGTGAATATTAATGCGAAATGAATGTATATTGATTTGGTTATATTGGATGGATGTTAGATATTAATGGTTTCTTTGTTTGCATGTGTTTCATTTGCATATGATTATTGTATATGTAAAGGCCTGAAAATCCGTACTCCTTTGAGCTGGAAACATTCCACAACAACCCAGCCAAAGAGGAACAAATTTACGAGTCTTTAGGGTTAAAGAAGAAGAAAGAAGAGGTAGAAGAAGAGAGAAAAAGATAGAACAGAACAGAAAGAAACAACAGGAACAATATCAGAATCTCACAATCGCAGCGGAACAACATATAATAAATAAATAAGAAATATTTAAACAAAAGAACTATATGAGTTATTACATTACATCATATTACATTACATCATCAGAGTGTACAACAAAAAACAACAACTAACAGTGGAAAAGAAATACTATATACTAGTAATACGCCATGCCATCCAGCTTGCCTCCAGCAACTTCGGAATTCTAGAATATCCTGATAACCTGACTCTTGACTACCCGTGTGGAAATTGGTGGGCACCCAGAGTTTAGGAAGGAAAACAATAAACTCCGAGTCAGTCATGGGACTGGTGTGGGTAACAAAAACAGTTTATCTTTTAAAAACAAATAGCAAGAGAATTTTAAATTAGATTCGTAATGCTTTTAGAAAATGAGACTACCATAAGGCCTCCCACACACACACACAATGCAAACGCAGAATCGGAGGAGATTTCTCCTTATGATAGTCAAAGATGCTTGATACGCATTAAAAAGAAACATTTGATATTATTACTAGTGCATAGTGTAGTAAAAAATCATTTCGAAAGTAAAGATATAAATCTTAGCCAACATAGACATTTCGAACTATGCCTACTATAGCTACCATCCAAACAGTGGGGCGCCACCATAAGTAGATGGCAAGTAATACAACTAAAACCGTACAAGGTACGTATTTGAAGAATGGATTTCCAACAAATGGTCGGGAAAAGGAACTTCCCATACCGAAATGAAACGCCTCTGGAAGGACGTCCCCGAGCATCCCAAATGGATCTCTGCCAAACAAGGCCGGCTACCCCTTTCCCAAGGAGTAAGAAACCTCAAATATACCACCCCCGGTCCTTTTGGACCTTTATATGAGGCCTCGATTCCAACAACACCACACAGTAATAGATATAGTGTATCCACATGAGTAAGTATCTGGGCTCCATACCATGATACTACCCCTTTCCAGAAGGAATGGTCATACCTTAGGGAAGCTACCCCTGAAACCTTGCCGCACAATTCCTGTTTCGACCGTTACCGGTTTGTGAGGCTCGATGAAGTCTCGTCCACAAAGCTACGCTTTTTACAAAAGCCACGCTTTGATCAACAAATGATCAGCAACACTCAGCATGCCACATTACCAAGTTGGGAATATATCGCTGATAACCTTCAACTACATAACCTCAAAGGGTGTTAAGCTAAGAGAATAATTTCTCCGCCACCAACGGAAATGTATTTGAAAGAAATCTACTTTATATCTCAAAATGTAATGTCAGACATACAATCCATACAAGTCTGTTCTGGATTTAGAACAGAACCGAAGGCACTTCCAAAGAAGTCCTTGCAATCCGGGTACTCACGATCCCGGTTGGACTTCCCATCACTTAGGGAATCTCTATACCGGAGCAACTCAGTGCAGAGACAATCGATAGGTCATCCTATCGTTCTCGCAAATACCCGATCTTCACCATCGGTCTTCAAATGCTATCCACAACGTCGAATCACATATTCGGAATGGGTTATACGACCCAAAGGTCCTTTCCCAGCTAACCCGAATAGTAAGCGCAACATTTAAAACATATGGATATGGGATTTCAATTAAGTCAAAACTTAATAATTCAAAACTTTCTTTCAAATGGTTTAAACCAATTACCATTTTAAATCTTTAAACAAAAAAAATTATTTCACAAAATTCCATTTACGGAATTCAAAACAATTTCCATTTCATTTGGATTAACTCGTTTAAAATCTTTAAATTAACGATTTAACTTATAGCTTTCAAACTGTTTCCATAACTTGGAAAAATCATTTTCATTTTTAACTTGAAATCCCTTTTTAACATAGTTTGTAGTTCACTTCTTATATGAAAGCTTTTATTATTTGAATGCGAATAGTTTCATTTCAGAAAGATCCAATTTTTTTATTTACACGAGTTAAAGCCCTTGAATTTAAATTGAAATTCCCAAATCAATACATTTAAAATGGTTTAAAAATCCATATAACTCATTTATAAGTTGAATAACTTTTCTTTACATCCTAGTTTCCAAACCATGGAATTCAATTTCAAATATTGAATTCAAATTTAAATCAAAATATTTAAATTTCAAAACTCAATCAAGTTATTCAAAATAAATTTCATCTTTGAAATTCCATTTCTAAAGCTTTTCACTTTAATCTCAATCCATTTCCAAAACATTTGAATTTAAATATTCACTTTTAAAATCATTTCAAAAATCTATGACTTAATCGATTTCCTCGTGAAATCCATATTGGTGTGTGTATAAGTGTGGTCCAGGGGTTTAACACAATAGTGCAACATCATTCAACCATCACAGATTAAAACACAGAAATATAGTTGATAAGCGATATAAACTATAACGCTTATCGTCCATTCATAGATTCACAGATAATATACAAATGTAAATAAATGAATAAATCATACACGGCATAAACCACAGAACAAAATAACACAGATCAGATAGGACAATCAATTCAAGGCATCTCATAAAATATAATCATTCATAGGTAAGGCCGAGTATTCAATAGTCATTTATAAGTAGGATTAATTAATTGTTTAATCCTAATCAATTCTATTTATTTCCTATTAAATTCATTACTTATGAATCTATTACCCAATCCTGATAAATAAATTACAAATCATTTGATATAATAAATTAATTTATCAATCGCTTTAATTGATTAAAATTTTCTTAATTAATCATATTAATTAAATTAACCTCCGAACCAATTACATAATAAATTAACCCCTTGATTAATTATCTTAAGAAATTAAAATTTTAATTACTTATCATAAAGTAATTATCTCATAACAAGAAATCATTAATTACCAATTTAATCTAATGATTTTCTTAAACTAAATTAATTAACTTTAATAAATTAAAGTATCCAAAATTAATTACAATGAGTGATTAATCCTTAATTACTTTCATTAAGTAATTACATTTAACAATTTATAATTGATAAATTTAATACAAATTATAAATTATTCATCCTAATTAACTCAATAATTAACGGATTAGAAATCATTAAATCTTCATTAACTCAAGTTTAAACTTATCCTTATTTATGATTTAATCATCACTCACAATATGTTTAAAAACATTGATTTTCAACTTGCTTTAAATTCATATGTTAAAGTACTACTTTTGTTATAAGGAAATTTAAAAGAGGTTAAATTCAAATTCCTATTAGATTCAACATATTTAAAGTTATAAACTTGATTAAATTTCAAATCTGGGATTCAACTTCGACTTTCAGTCCAGGTTCAAATTATCGATCCTTGTTTAAATCCTTTCTTTACAACTTTCAAATTTCATTTTAAGTTCAAATTCTTTACACTTAATTATTTAACACTTTTAATAAATAAAACAATTTTAAAATTTTAAAACTTGAGCTATTTACAAACTGAGTTTCAGACAACTTGAATTTATTGTTAAAACTTTGATTTTTAAATTTAAATTAAACTTTGTTTTATAATTTGAAATAAATTTTTTTAAAATTCCAAAACCAAACAGAACAGGTTTTGTTTAAACCTGGAAAACCATTCATACCCGAGCCCCTTAAAATTTGCTTCGAGCAAATCAACCATATTCCTGAGAATGGCTTCGAGCCTCCCCCTTCAAATCTAGCTTCGAGCCAACACCTATCGCCTTCGAGTCGCACACGATAGTTACTTCGAGTCACGCGATATTTTCGAGGCGAGCTACTATCTTCTTCTTTCCCTCCAGCTGACACACCAAAATGCACATGAACGTGCACAGAGGATCGGAGCTCCTCCGATCATCGCCTCCACCTCCCACCAGTCACCACTGACCCTCTCGACCCAAACCACCATCCAGATCGCTTCAACTTGCTTTAATTCGAAATTTGAACAACTAAAAAACCTGGGAACCCAAACTGAATCAACAAAACTCCCCGCGCCGACGATCGCAACCACCTGCAACCCCACCACCTTGACCGGAGAAGCTTCGTTCACCAATGCTTCGATTTTCCTCGGTGCGACAACACTCGATCCACCCACGACAGCGAACGCGTCACGTTTCCATCCTCAACCAAATTAAGCTGCTAAACCCTAAATCTTCACCTTATCATTATCACGGTGAATAATAAATTCAGGCATGATTTTTCCAGTAATCACTGGTCCTACAGCGAGCCTTAGTTAGTATTCCAAAGTCATTCAATGATGCGATCATCCGAAATCGAATAAATGTTCCAATTTGATCAACTCCCAATATCTCGTGATTTACTTAGTTAGAAATCCTGATATTCATTTTAAAAATCATGGTTTTTGATGTTGAAGACGCTGACGTGGAAGAATCAAAAGAATATGATACTTGAATTTTGACAAGATTCCAGAATTTCACTGTAAATCTCATTGCAGACAAATTATCCTCATTTTTTTTAAACTTAAAATATTTTTAAAATTTAAATTATAAGGTTACAAAAAAATTTCATTTAGGCATCATGATTTAAATCTTATTATTCGAAGAGGTATGAATTTTTTCTTTCTTCATTCCCTGGTGGTTTAAGCCTGTTGTTCTACAGAGTATCTACATCTACATACAGGCATGCATTCAAATCTCTACATATTCAAACATGCACTCAACTTCATAAACAACCATTCAACACAGATCACATGCAACAGTATCAATAGATTTAAAGGTTAAGAGTTTACTCACCTTAGAATGAAGACAGAGCAGTTTATTTGTAACAGGTTTGCAACTGAAATCTTGTTTCTTTGTTTTGAATTTTGTTTAAAGCTTCAACTTGTTTTATTTTCCAGGATAAAATCTTGAACTTGCATTTGTTTGATTAAGTTGAATTTGCTCTCTGGTTTGTTGTAAACATTTGAATGCTAACTTGTATTTTTTTTTTCTAACTTGCTATGACTTGAACGAATGAAGTAAGAAGGGATATATATAAAAGAAATGAGTTACAGGTTTGTAGGCTGATAGTTTTCTTGTGTACAAAAGGCATGCTAAGGGTGCTTGCATTAAATGGTAGAAGTATGTTGCATTTATTACCTTAGTCCTTTATGTCTTCAGCCATGACTTATTTCTTTTCTTGTTTACACTCTTATGCTATGTATTGTTATGTATGTATTTTATTTTGTCTTTGTCTGCATGTTGTACATTTACATACACTTACCTTTTTATCTTCTCTTTTTATAAAATCTAACTTTGTTTTGCTTCAGCCATTTCATACTTGAATATATTGTATTGTCTTCTCTTTTATTTTATTTGCTTTTTACTTGTTTCATTTTTATTTTATACTTATGCTTTAATATTTATAAGGTTTATTCTATTTTAAACATTTGCTTCTATTTTAACTTAAATATTTACTTCTAGAACTTTTTTATATGTTCATTTCATAATTTATATAACTATAAATTTACTTAAATATTTTTTTAACATCAACACAAACTTTATTTCCTTGTAAAGTTTAACAATCGACTGTTTTATAATTTTCAAATACTCGATTATTAAAATTTTACTAACATTTTTATAAATTACCAATTATTACACAATTTTTATTCAAAAATTAAATTAATTGTCAAATTAAAACAAATTAAAACTCGGGATCGTTACAGACTTCCCCCCTTAAAAGGAATTTCGTCCTCGAAATTCGCAGGCACGAAAACAACAAAGATAGATGAAGAATATTTAATCAAATCTAACTGAATATTTATTATGCATTTGGCTTACCAAATCAGAATATCATCAATAGATACAAAAACGAATCTATTTAACACTCACAAGATACTCGGGTTATAGATCTACGAAACATGCAAGGCACTGATTAGTTCGAAGGATAACTAACCATCCGTAGAATATATCAAGACCCAAACAATAGATAAATGGATTAAATCTTCCATAATTCTCAAACTCCAGGGATGGATTCCAAACTCAAGTCGGAATATCTCAAAATAAATACCAATTTGTCCCTCTTCGGACTTCGATATACCCAAGAAATTACAATAAAATTTCAAAATTCGGTTTTAAACGAAATCGTTTTATCGATTCTTTTCAAATTTATCCTTGTATTTAATTAACCAACTTAGCTCAATATAAAATTTCCCAATTCATATCTTATAGTCGTATTTCAATTTGGTTGAGTAAGAACTTTAAAGATATCCAAATTTATTTAAAATTTCCAATTTATTTGAAATTTTCAATTCCAAATTTCCAATTAATATTCAATAAGGTTTAAATCAAAAATTGATAAGAAATCGATGAAGATACAAAGTAAGGATTTTCTACAACGATTCGTAGGGCATCACCGCACCAAAACTTCTTCTTGCAACTGCCATGAGGCAATTCAAAAGAATTTGGAAAGATGAATCAAAAGAGATTGATAGAGAAAGTTTGTTTCCACTGTTGCAGGGTATTGACCATTTATAGTCGTATTCCCCTGTCCCCTATCTCGTGCTCTTCTTGCACCCATACTCACCATCAATAGATAGTAAGAGAATTTACTGAGACGTTCAAACGGATATCTTAGGGATATACTCATTCTAGGGTATACTTCACCCTATCTCTAGTGAGTAATTCCCAACAGAGCCATGGTTGTCGCTTAACCATATGCTCTGATACCAAATGTAAATGCCCGAAAATCCATACTCCTTTGATCTGGCAACATTCCACAAAAACCCAGCCAAAGAGGAACAAATTTACGAGTCTTTAGGGTTAAAGAAGAAGAAAGAAGAGGTAGAAGAAGAGAGAAAAAGATAGAACAGAACAGAAAGAAACAACTGGAACAATATCAGAATCTCACAATCGCAGCAGAACAATATATAATAAATAAATAAATAATCTTTAAACAAAAGAACTATATGAGTTATTACATTACATCATATTACATTACATCATCAGAGTGTACAACAACAAACCAACTAACAGCGGAAAAGAAATACTATATACTAGTAATACGCCATGCCATCCAGCTTGCCTCCAGCAACTTCTGAATTCCAGAATATCCTGATAACCTGACTCTTGACTGCCCATGTGGAAATTGGTGGGCACCCAGAGTTTAGGAAGGAAAACAATAAACTCCGAGTCAGTCATGGGACCGGTGTGGGCAACAAAAACAGTTTATCTTTTAAAAACAAACAGCAAGAGAATTTTAAATTAGATTCGTAATGCTTTTAGAAAATGAGACTATCATAAGGCCTCCCGCACACACACACAATGCAAACGCAGAATCGGAGGAGATTTCTCCTTATGATAGTCAAAGATGCTTGATACGCATTAAAAAGAAACATTTGATATTATTACTAGTGCATAGTGTAGTAAAAAATCATTTCGAAAGTAAAGATATAAATCTTAGCCAACATAGACATTTCGAACTATGCCTACTATAGCTACCATCCAAACAGTGGGGCGCCACCATAAGTAGATGGCAGGTAATACAACTAAAACAGTACAAGGTACGTATTTGAAGAATGGATTTCCAACAAATGGTCGGGCAAAGGAACTTCCCATACCGAAATGAAACGCCTCTGGAAGGACGTCCCCGAGCATCCCAAATGGATCTCTGCCAAACAAGGCCGGCTACCCCTTTCCCAGGGAGTAAGAAACCACAGATATACCACCCCCGGTCCTTTTGGACCTTTATACGAGGCCTCGATTCCAACAACACCACACAGTAATAGATATAGTGTATCCACATGAGTAAGTATCTGGGCTCCATACCATGATACTACCCCTTTCCAGAAGGAATGGTCATACCCTAGGGAAGCTACCCCTGAAACCTTGCCGCACAATTCCTATTTCGACCATTACCGGTTTGTGAGGCTCGATGAAGTCTCGTCCACAAAGCTACGCTTTTTACAAAAGCCACGCTTTGACCAACAAATGATCAGCAACACTCAGCATGCCACATTACCAAGTTGGGAATATATTGCTGATAACCTTCAACTACATAACCTCAAAGGGTGTTAAGCTAAGAGAATAATTTCTCCGCCACCAACGGAAATGTATTTGAAAGAAATCTGCTTTATATCTCAAAATGTAATGTCAGACATACAATCCATACAAGTCTGTTCTGGATTTATAACAGAACCGAAGGCACTTCCAAAGAAGTCCTTGCAATCCGGGTATTAACGATCCCGATTGGACTTCCCATCACTTAAGGAATCTCTATACCGGAGCAACTCAGTGCAGAGACAATCGATAGGTCATCCTATCGTTCTCGCAAATACCCGATCTTCACCACCGGTCTTCAAATGCTATCCATAACGTCGAATCACATATTCGGAATGGGTTATACGACCCAAAGGTCCTTTCCCAAGCTAACCCGAATAGTAAGCGGAACATTTAAAACATATGGATATGGGATTTCAATTAAGTCACAACTTAATAATTCAAAACTTTCTTTCAAATGGTTTAAACCAATTACCATTATAAATCTTTAAACAAAAAGATTTATTTCACAAAATTCCATTTACGGATTTCGAAACAATTTCCATTTCATTTGGATTAACTCGTTTAAAATCTTTAAATTAACGATTTAAATTATAGCTTTCAAACCGTTTCCATAACTTGGAAAAATCATTTTCATTTTTAACTTGAAATCCCTTTTTAACATAGTTTGAAGTTCACTTCTTATATGAAAGCTTTTATTATTTGAATGCGAATAGTTTCATTTCAGAAAGATCCAATTTTTTTATTTACACGAGTTAAAGCCCTTGAATTTAAATTCAAATTCCCAAATCAATACATTTAAAATGGTTTAAAAATCCATATAACTCATTTATAAGTTGAATAACTTTTCTTTACATCCTAGTTTCCAAATCATGGAATTCAATTTCAAATATTGAGTTCAAATTTAAATCAAAATATTTAAATTTCAAAACTCAATCAAGTTATTCAAAATAAATTTCATCTTTGAAATTCCATTTCTAAAGCTTTTCACTTTAATCTCAATCCATTTCCAAAACATTTGAATTTAAATATTCACTTTTAAAATCATTTCAAAAATTTGTGACTTAATCGATTTCCTCGTGAAATCCATATTGGTGTGTGTATAAGTGTGGTCCAGGGGTTTAACACAATAGTGCAACATCATTCAACCATCACAGATTAAAACACAGAAATATAGTTGATAAGCGATATAAACTATAACGCTTATCGTCCATTCACAGATTCACAGATAATATACAAATGTAAATAAATGAATAAATCATACACGGCATAAACCACAGAACAAAATAACACAGATCAGATAGGACAATCAATTCAAGGAATATCATAAAATATAATCATTCATAGGTAAGGCCGAGTATTCAATAGTCATTTATAAGTAGGATTAATTAATCGTTTAATCCTAATCAATTCTATTTATTTCCTATTAAATTCATTACTTATGAATCTATTACCCAATCCTGATAAATAAATTACAAATCATTTGATATAATAAATTAATTTATCAATCGCTTTAATTGATTAAAATTTTCTTAATTAATCATATTAATTAAATTAACCTCCGAACCAATTACATAATAAATTAACCCCTTGATTAATTATCTTAAGAAATTAAAATTTTAATTACTTATCATATAGTAATTATCTCATAACAAGAAATCATTAATTACCAATTTAATCTAATGATTTTCTTAAACTAAATTAATTAACTTTACTAAATTAAAGTATCCAAAATTAATTACAATGAGTGATTAAGCCTTAATTACTTTCATTAAGTAATTACATTTAACAATTTATAATTGATAAATTTAATACAAATTATAAATTATTCATCCTAATTAACTCAATAATTAACGGATTAGAAATCATTAAATCTTCATTAACTCAAGTTTAAACTTATCCTTATTTATGATTTAATCATCACTCACAATATGTTTAAAAACATTGATTTTCAACTTGCTTTAAATTCACATGTTAAAGTACTACTTTTGTTATAAGGAAATTTAAAAGAGGTTAAATTCAAATTCCTTTTTGATTCAACATATTTAAAGTTATAAACTTGATTAAATTTCAAATCTGGGATTCAACTTCGACTTTCAGTCCAGGTTCAAATTATCGATCCTTGTTTAAATCCTTTCTTTACAACTTTCAAATTTCATTTTAAGTTCAAATTCTTTACACTTAATTATTTAACACTTTTAATAAATAAAACAATTTAAAATTTTTAAAACTTGAGCTATTTACAAACTGAGTTTCAGACAACTTGAATTTATTATTAAAACTTTAATTTTAAAATTTAAATTAAAGTTTGTTTTATAATTTGAAATAATTTTTTTAAAAATTCCAAAACCAAACAGAACAGGTTTTGTTTAAACCTGGAAAACCATTCATATCCGAGCCCCTTAAAATTTGCTTCGAGCAAATCAACCATATTCCTGAGAATGGCTTGGAGCCTCCCCCTTCAAATCTAGCTTCGAGCCAACACCTATCGCCTTCGAGTCGCACACGATAGTTACTTCGAGTCACGCGATATTTTCGAGGCGAGCTACTATCTTCTTCTTTCCCTCCAGCTGACACACCAAAATGCACATGAACGTGCACAGAGGATCGGAGCTCCTCCAATCATCGCCTCCACCTCCCACCAGTCACCACTGACCCTCTCGACCTAAACCACCATCCAGATCGCTTCAACTTGCTTTAATTCAAAATTTAAACAACTCAAAAACCTGGGAACCCAAACTGAATCAACAAAACTCCCCGCGCCGACGATCGCAACCACCTGCTACCCCACCACCTTGACCGGAGAAGCTTCGTTCACCAATGCTTCGATTTTCCTCGATGCGACAACACTCGATCCACCCACGACAGCGAACGCGTCACGTTTCCATCCTCAACCAAATTAAGCTGCTAAACCCTAAATCTTCGCCTTATCATTATCATGGTGAATAATAAATTCACGCATGATTTTTCCAGTAATCACTGGTCCTACAGCGAGCCTTAGTTAGCATTCCAAAGCCATTCAATGATGCGATCATCCGAAATCGAATAAATGTTCCAATTTGATCAACTCCCAATATCTTGTGATTTACTTAGTTAAAAATCCTGATATTCATTTTAAAAATCATGGTTTTTGATGTTGAAGACGCTGATGTGGAAGAATCAAAAGAATATGATACTTGAATTTCGACAAGATTCCTGAATTTCACTGTAAATCTCATTCCAGACAAATTATCCTCATTTTTTTAAACTTAAAATATTTTTAAATTCTAAATTATAAGGTTACAAAAAAGTTTCATTTAGGCATCATGATTTAAATCTTATTATTCGA
The DNA here is from genome assembly GCA_030765085.1 of Allium cepa. Lineage (NCBI taxonomy): Eukaryota > Viridiplantae > Streptophyta > Magnoliopsida > Asparagales > Amaryllidaceae > Allium > Allium cepa. The sequence continues at coordinate 38,597,144 of CM060933.1, forward strand.
AGAGGTATGAATTTTTTCTTTCTTCATTCCCTGGTGGTTTAAGCATGTTGTTCTACAGAGTATCTACATCTACATACAGGCATGCATTCAAATCTCTACATATTCAAACATGCACTCAACTTCATAAACAACCATTCAACACAGATCGCATGCAACAGTATCAATAGATTTAAAGGTTAAGAGTTTACTCACCTTAGAATGAAGACAGAGCAGTTTATTTGTAATAGGTTTGCAACTGAAATCTTGTTTCTTTGTTTTGAATTTTGTTTAAAGCTTCAACTTGTTTTATTTTCCAGGATAAAAGCTTGAACTTGCATTTGTTTGATTAAGTTGAATTTGTTCTCTGGTTTGTTGTAAAAATTGGAATGCTAACTAGTATTTTTTTTTCTAACTTGCTATGACTTGAACGAATGAAGTAAGAAGGGATATATATATAAAAGAAATGAGTTACAGGTTTGTAGGCTGGTAGTTTTCTTGTGTAAAAAAGGCATGCTAAGGGTGCTTGCATTAAATGCTAGAAGTATGTTGCATTTATTACCTTAGTCCTTTATGTCTTCAGCCATGACTTATTTCTTTTCTTGTTTACACTCTTATGCTATGTATTGTTATGTATGTATTTTATTTTGTCTTTGTCTGCATGTTGTACATTTACATACACTTACCTTTTTATCTTCTCTTTTTATAAAATCTAACTTTGTTTTGCTTCAGCCATTTCATACTTGAATATATTGTATTGTCTTCTCTTTTATTTTATTTGCTTTTTACTTGTTTCATTTTTATTTTATACTTATGCTTTAATATTTATAAGGTTTATTCTATTTTAAACATTTGCTTCTATTTTAACTTAAATATTTACTTCTAGAACTTTTTTATATGTTCATTTCATAATTTATATAACTATAAATTTACTTAAATATTTTTTTAACATCAACACAAACTTTATTTCCTTGTAAAGTTTAACTATCGACTGTTTTATAATTTTCAAATACTCGATTATTAAAATTTTACTAACATTTTTATAAATTACCAATTATTACACAATTTTTATTCAAAAATTAAACAAATTAAAACTCGGGATCGTTACAGTATAGTTATGTTATATATTGATATTATTTCCATACACATGTTTCTCATTGGTTGTTGAGTGTTTTAGTAGGTGTGAATGACGTATGCATCGCATTTGGAGCTCGCTTTCGTGCTATATTGCTTATATATGCTCGCTAATAATATATATAAAGTACATATCTCGGATTACATATCGTACTTTTACACTTTTTCCCTACAGGATGCTTCATCACGGAGATGAGCTGTATATTTGTGATACACATACACACACACAGATATATATATATATATATATATATATAGTGATTTTAATATGATCTAACCGCGCAAAGGATGGAGTTGTAGTATTTTTTTTACTAAGTAATTTCGAGGATGAAATTCCTTTAAGGGGGATAAATGTAACGACCCAGTTTTTCAGTCGTCTGACTTTAGAATATTCAATTGAATTTAAATATTGAAAAGTGAATATTATAAGTAAATCAGTTAATTAATTGAATATTGAATCTTATAAGAATAAAAATGATTTCTAACGTTGTTTTAAATGCTATTTAATTTGAATGGAGTTAGCGAACTTTGAAAATTGATTTAAAAGTTAATTTACAGAAATTGAAAATTTATCGATTTAATTAATGTGCAAAAATAGTCATTTTTGACACTATCTCGGATTTCGATGAAATCGGTTTTATTTGATCCGTAATAGTGAATTATTATAGGATTTAAAGTTTCGTAGCGATCGGACTTATCGTTTGACTGTGCCAAGCTGAAACGCATTGGACTTTATTTAAAGAAATTTTAAATTAAAATAATTCGATTCGAATACCTATCTTCCAAATATGATGGAAATTGCCTCTGATATATATTCCGTTGTGTTCGGACTAGGAGTAAAGCATTATGAGCGCTAGACGGCACGCTACGTTTGGAGTTCGAAAAATATTCGGATGAATAAAGTTACGAAGTTTGCTATGAAAGGACCACAAAACATGCTCATTTGAAACCCTGACCCTAATTTCAAGAACACAGCTGCCATCTTCATTTATTTGGCCAGAATCTTCCGATCTTTCTCCTCTAATATCTCCGAATCAATAGGTTTCCAAGCTTTGACCCTAAATGAAAATTGTAGGGCTTGGAGAGACGAACATATCCAATAGTGGTGATCATCTAGTTCGTCGCGTGGAAGCCACAATCGAGCCACAAAGGGCGCACGTTCAAGGGGGTGCTGCAAGGCCTAGGGATGACCGAAGTTAGTGATACTTGGCGTGGGTGGTGCATGGCGTAGTGGTCTTTGGCGTGGCGTGTTCTAATCGCCATCTAGTGGTCGTATGGTGGAGCGGCAAACAAATAATCGAACATGTGATGGATTGAGGCGCGTGCGTGAATTCCTAGACCAAGTGACATGAATGAAGAGAGGGAAGAGAGGTTTAAGTTTAAACTAATTTTAAATTTTAATTAATTAAAATTTTGAATTATCGAATGTTTAATAATGTATAACTCTTTCATATGAGGTCCGTTTCGCATGAAACGAATTGCGTAGGATTCATATTATCGAGCACTAGGCGATAGAGTTGGTTTGGATGGATTTGGAGCTAGTATAAATTTTGGTTAAATTCAAACGCCTATTCGTTTTTAATCGAAATAAAGCACTGCAACTGCAACTACAACCAAAGTGAGTAAAACTCACTCTTCCTGACCTGCTTATATTTTTATACAAGTAGAAACATTTTTATTATGCCGTTTTGATGACCTTTTGGATGTTATATGTGTGTGTGTGTGTGTGCGTGTGTTGTGTGTGTGTGTGTGTGTGTTAGATGTTTGAATGTTATGCTATAGTAGTTAGCAACTGGATATATTCCTGCCTATTGGAGCAGACGAGACTCTATACGTTTCCGTGTATGAGCGGATGATCCTTTCTGTGCGCGTCTTCCTCGAAGTAGACATTGTACATATTTTTCTCATATGTATATTGGTTGCAGGTGTCAAGTTGGAGGGATCCAAAAGGATTCCTCACTATGATTGATATTTATTTACACATATTGTTATACATGTTGTGTTATGTGATATTTAATGTGATGGATGCCATGATTGTTATTATTGATGTGAATCTTCTTATTTAGTACTTTTGCACCATTGGGCCATATTTTTGGAATTTAAAATATTAAAGTGATGATTTCAATTTAAAAAGAGTTTCAAAGTGATTTTGAAAATATATATGTTTTAATAATTTTTGAAATGATTAAAGAAATGGATTTATTTCAAATAAATTAAAAGTTATAATTTTTATGTTAAAGAAATTATGTTTTTGTGAAGTATGCTTAAATATGATTTTTTAAATATGAAGTTAACTATCTTGTAAAATAAGTTAAATTGAGAATTTTGAACTTATTATACGTGGTTTATATAAAAGATTTACAAAATTGATATTTTATGAACAAAAGAAATGGGATTATAAACGAGTTTTATAAGTGTTAAAATGAAGTTATAAATGAAATCTTATAAGTAAATGAGACTTATAAAGTAAGGAAGTTATAAAAGAAATGTTTTTTTTTTCTTGAATTACCTAAAGAACCAAGCTTCGCTTGTAAACTCTAGGGAAGTATGTGCCTGCCAAACACATACTTGGGGTACTTGTTACAGGGTTGTCAGTTTCGGGGCTCGAACTCGTGACCTTCGATCACGCAGTCCGGACCATCAACCAACTGCGCCAACCCTGTTGGCTTAAAAGAAATGTTATTAATCAAGAGATTTAGCGAAATAAATTTTATAAATGGTGTTTTATAAGTATTAGAAATGGAATTATAATCAAATTTGTATGTGGATTTGTAATCAAAATTTAGAAATGAATTTATAATGGACTTTATAACTAATGAGAATACAAAAGAATGAATTGTAAATAAAGAGATTTATAAGTAAATAAACTTATAATGGGATTTTGACATATAAATGAGTTAAACAAGAAATTGGTTAATTAAAAGAATTTTATAAATGGAATTTTTTATAAAATAGAAATGTGAATTACAACCATTGTTTTATAAATGTCAAATCAACTTAATTTGATAGGCTAAATATAGATTTTTATGAAAGGAAACATATTCAAGTTTTTAAAGAGAATAATTCTTTAAATGAATGTTTTGGAAAGTAGTATTGTAAAATGGAGTTTAAATGGTTTGAAAGTAAAATAAATGTTGAATTCACTGACTAAAATAAGTAATGAAAATGTTTTTCAAATATTCAATAAGTGAAATGGTTTTGAATACTATCTTTTTAAAGATATTTTCAAGTGAATAATTAGAAAGTGAATTGATTTATAAACGATTAATAAAATCAGGCCCAGTGACTACTTATGTGCTTGATTTTGTTTGTTGCTTTGATGGTTAAATAACCGACTATCAAATTTGGTCATTTTAGTTACTCAAGTTGATGTAGAAAATAATTGGTCGTACACTTAATACGTAACTAACGGTGTAGGCTAATTATCGTTTGTGTTGAGAATGTTGATTCGTGTAGTGCGGAGTGAGTTTATTACTATGTAGGAAAGCATTCGTTCGCTTTTGTGCATCATCATTATGTTTATCGTCGGAGAAAAAAGTATGGTTGACAAACTCTTCATTATTCAAAGTGAATGGCTTGAAGTAATTCATATGTGTCAACTTCACTCTTTTAGCTACATTTAATTGCTCACCATGACTATACCACCTACTACGCTTGTATAAAGGATCTATTCCTCTTATAATCAGGTGCTCAACAATAATGTCATCATAGTGACGAGTAAGATTTCGACAATCTAAGCAAGGATACAATTTTTTTCTCCATATTTCTTAAATTTCTCTTTGCTGCATGCACAAAAGTCCTTGCTCCTTGCTCGTACTCCCTACTAGTTCTACGGTAAAAATAAAAAAATTAACAAAAAAATTAAATCATTATTTTAATTTCCAAGTTAAATTTTAAGCTAAAATTGTACTCTTACCTATATAAATGCATCCAATCATTTTCCATCGCCATATGCAATATTGCAACAAGAAATTTTCTAAAAAAACATGATAATTTAATACTCATCATTAATATTCTGCGCTTTCATATATGACAATGAATGAATATAATAATGGATCATGAACTACAACCAAAAATGTAGTTGCTGCTCATAATTGAACCAAGCATCAAGTAGCAGTTTATACTCTGCTAGATCGATCATTTTACTATAGTAATGTTGTCACTTAAGATTTGTCACAAAATTATTTTAATCTTTGGTTGAAATTTACATCATCTCATTAACATTGATATTACCCAGTTTCAACCCCTAATACACCTGATATAAGCTCGGTAAAGGTAAAAAAATTGAATTTTTCACATTTCTTCCATCTGTTTATGAGCATCAGCACCGATGAAGTTTTGATTCACACAAGTAAGTTGAAACTGGGTAATGTCATAAATTGTTTCTTAGCCTAATAAACTGACTATTAAGGGATTAAGTCTACTATTCATTGTTAGCATATATATTGGGAGAGGTTATGACAAAAAATCCCTATTATGTGGCATAATGTATACTTATATGAGTTAATTTTTTGCTTATTTCCTACAGATGTCATACATTAACAGATATTATGGCAAAGCTCATGAAGTGTTGTGATAATGCAATATAAGTCATTTTCTTCTATATTTAAGTCTTTCATAGTTGAGGCCAAGAATGGAGATATGAGGCAGAATTTTTATACCCGAAGTTCGTAGTTATAAGTTATTTTGTGGCTATGCACGAGTCAATTTGCCAACCATTGTAATTTGGTAGCAGATTATTTTTGTGGTTTTGAACCATATGTAAAGCTGAGCAACTTGAATTGGTCCATGTATCATTATCTTGAATTATAGTTATTGATACAGTACTTGTTTAATATTACTGATCCAATGTTCATGCTTCTTGTTCGTTAGGAGTTCAACGGTGGAAAAGGAAAATCTAGTGCCATCGTCTGATATGTTGTCACCTAAGATCAGATTTGAAAGTATTTTTTCTTGTTAAAATTGATTTTAGTTTAAAAGATAGACATGATATGGATTTGATAGGATTTTGATCTAAAATAGATTCTAGTAGCCTGATCTAGAACACAAACCTAAATGCACAAATTGTGAAGCCTTGACAATCATACTTTGCATTTTCTTTCGACATCCAACTTATTCAACCAGAAAGCTTGTCTTTCACCTATACTTTGTTTTCTTTACACCATATGATACGTAGAAAATGGTTTGAATATGTTTATACAAATCTCGTAATGTTGGAACATTTTAGAATTTTCAATTGAAAATCTTGTTTCTACTGGTTAAAACATCGCGCCCTTCATATTCACTTCGTTCTCCCTTGTAAAAACTGATTAACGCTAGTGATTTATATCAAAGAAATGCTAAAGCTAATTAACAAAGCAATACAGACCTAACAATGAAACAAAAAAGATATAAAAATGACAAGGACAATGAAGTGCATGAACTGAAATTCAAACTCATCCTATTGTAATGCAATTGTTGTTAAAACTAATAAGAAAAAACTCATTATTACACTTTTAATTATAATAAAAGTAGGAATAATACTTTTGAACATGGTTAGATGATCTCTACATTTGGGTTTTCTTCATTTTCTAACATATATCAATAATCGATGTTAAGAAAAACATTATAAAAGTCAAAATTCAATGTACAGAGTGCTATTTTATGGAAAAATAATACACAACTCTTGCACAATAAACTAACCTTGGATTAGTTTCCTTTTGCTTCATCTATGCAAATCAAACTAACTCATCAGTATAAGTAAAAAATATAAAATGGTTCTTAAAATATATTCTAAACATATCGTTATTCTGGTTATTATCCTCAAAAAATTGTGTAATTCTACAATAGTATAATATAAAAAAATCAAAGCCATAAAACATAAAAGACAACTGTCATACTATTGAGTTTCGGCATTCCCGCGTACCATACGTGTTCGCTTCACCGTGTCTACCCGTCATCAACGGTCGAAGTCTCCCATACCGGCGTCCCGATTGAACATCCCTCTATCTCCTACCATCGGGCATATAATTTGGTCTTGGCAACACATTGTAACAAAACGAATCCCCAATGTTACGTGCCACCAGTCCCATATATATACCACGATTATTCTGAATACCCTGCGATATGGGACTATAACCATTCAATCCACGCACCCACTCCATTTACAATGCGAGCCACACCTAACAATCTCCACCTTGGCGAGCATTGCTCAAGTCACCTTGGAGTTATACCGAGTCCTCTTCACAGTAGAGTCAGGCTGCTACCCTGAGTTCTCATAAGCAGGACGGAGCGACTGCTTAACCATATATCCACCTTAACGAGCATCCCATGCTCAAGCCCCTTAGGTGCCATTCTTCGGTCACGCCGCATCATACCGGTCCCATCGAACCATGGAGCTCTGATACCATGTTGAATTTCGACATTCCCACGTACCGTACGCGTTCTCTTCACCGTGTCTGGCTGTCATCAACGGTCGAAGTCTCCAATGCCGACATCCCGATTGAACATCCCTCCATCACCTACCATCGGACATACAATTTGGTCTTGGCAAAATATTGTAACAAAAGGAATCCCCAATGTTACATGCCACTAGTCCCATATATATACCACGATTATTCTGAATATCCTACGATGTGGGACTTTAACCATTCAATCCACGCACCCACTCCATTTACAATGCGAGCCACACCTAACACATACATCTTTACAATGAAAAGCGGAAAACATGAAATCCTAAGGTTATGAGTTTATTGGTGTTTATTAGTGAATAAATTCAACTTAACTTTTTTCACGTTGATATAAGGAATGCACTCCAGAGGATATCGAGAATATTCTTTTTCCAACTATTATTTAGGAGCTCTTAAGCATAGGTATATACTCTTGTAATAATTAATGAGTATTACCAAAACTTAACAAAGATGTCAACTCAACATGAAAGGTGAGATTAATTTGTTAATCATAGTGCAATAACCAATTATATTACATGTAGCTCCATCAAACCAAAGAGAAGGATAAGATGGATACACATACTGTTTCAAGTTATACTCATGCAAATTCCATATTAACATTTATAACTTCAAATTAAATGTATAAAAAATTTATAATTCACTATTAAAATGATTATGATTGATATATAATTAACTTTCTTCTCTATCTTTTAACTTGAATTAAATAAAGTTTAAATTTTATGTCAAATTTCAAACAATTCATCTAAAACAATTAGTGGTCTGTACTCACAGCATTCATGCAAAACAGTTCATGTAAAACAACATTTACTAGTGGTTTGTAAAACAGTTCACGTATTAGTGTAATACAAACTCACAACAGGAGAACGTTAACGTATTCACGTAAGAAAAACTCAAAACAGTTCATATACTCATGTAATACAAACTTATATAAACTAAAGAGAAACCAGTGTCGTTTAATACAACAAATTCATGTCAAATAGGAGAAAGTCGATTTGAAATTTTGTATAATCATGCTTAATTTTAAAAAAATACCCACAACCAAGTTCGTGAAGTTGAAATCATGCTACAACTGCCATGAAGAATCGTGCTTCAGCTTGGCTAACAAATCGCGAAGTAGAAATCGAGCTTGGTTAACGAATCGTGATGTTGAAATCGACCTTAGTTGGCAAAACGCGCTTCAGCTGCCTTAAAGAACCGCGAAGTCGAGCTTGGTCGTTGCAGAATCGTGCTCAAGTTTCCTTGAAGAATCGGTGGGAATCACTTGGAATCGAGTCTTGAGGGAGTAATGGTTGTGAAACTTTCAGATTAAAGAGGGATTCATCAGAGTGAAGAGGGGAATCGTGAGTGAAGATGGAAGTAAATGTGAAAATGGAAAATTGGATTTGGGCGGCATAGAAATAGAATGGAGGTAAAAGCAATTGGATGACACCAAATTAATCTCTCATGTTAATAATAATTGCATCAGGACAAGCTATCCTCTACCTTATATAACCACTAACTACTTAACCATAGCAAGTCAAGCTCCCATGCAATCTCCACTTACTATTAATATAACATTTTCTAGTAGTGAGCATCTATTTGCTATGTTGTTTTATAAATTCTATTGCCGTGTTTTAAATTTTGATCTAATAATCTTGGTTAATTAAATTCAAATTCTGAATATATTTGTTTCCTATACCATTTATTTTCTAAGTACGAAAAATCATATTACGTTTAGAAAAGGCTTTGAGTTAAACTGATATTATGTCCATATTTTTTCCATTGTTTACAAATGGATGTTAAGTGGAAACAACTCATGTTTTTGTATTGTTAACCAATCAAACTAATATCATGATGTTTCACCTATTCAAAAGTATGTTTGTCATTAACGTATGATGTATCATGATGAATATATATTGTCAGGTTACATTAGTCTTTTTTGTGCTTGAAACTTGGAAAATGTGAACTTTAAACAACTGGTGAATGAAATTACATAGTGATAATGGAATTTACTAGTAATGAAAATGAAAAATGCCGGGCTGATAGACCCAATGTCGGCAATGAGAACAATTAAATAAGTGATAGACATAATGGACCACATGTTCGAAGATGCATTAACGTTTCCAGGTTCAACGACCCATGCAACCCATGTCGAAATCAAAGCTCCATGGGACATGATGGAAGATGATAAAGAAGTGAAAAAATACGTTACTGTAGCGTTATCCCGTACCTTGACCTTTTCTCTAATTTATTAGGGTTATTTTTCAGAAATATTTTTAGTTTAAATTTTTTCATAAATCTATGCTCTTATACAAAGTTGTAACATTCCCTATTTGGAGGCCCAAAGCTAAGCGCTACAGATGCTACAGTCATCCATGGAATTAACATCCGATGACCAAATACGGTAATGTTAATGGCATCCATAATATCAGAAGCACTTGAATATGAAATAAAATCATCACAGATTAAAACACTTTTCTGATTATATTTCAAAACAACATTTCATATCCAAGTTACATAATACCAAACATTTTCCAAGTTAAGATCAAACATAATTATTACAAAATATGTCAAGAGCGACATATAAAGATACCCACTTAGATGACCAGAGTACTAAATAGTCATAATTGACTTAATACAACACAATGAAAATAAAATAAAACAACTCCTAAGTTTAGCTAGCTTCAGCCCCATGCTCGTCTCCGGAAGCTTTATTCGTCCACCTACAAAACCTGAAAATACTCAACCCTCAGCCTACTCAAATCAATTTTAAGCACCCGAGAGTTTAAGGGGGGAAAACATAAACTTCGAGTCAGACATAAAGCCTGGTGTGAATAATGTTATACATCTTAGTTATTTGATATTAAGTGAGACCATGCCCCTTAGCGAAACATGTTTCCCCTCACTAATATCCTTTAAAAACATATCTTTTGCAAATCTTAATGCTGCAATCAAAACTGGTCAAAACAACAAAGCAATATCACGTAAGCATATAAATCAGGTAACAAATGGACTATCTATTCGAACAATATAATTTTGTTTGGCTAACTACTAACCTTTGGCTGACTCGGGCCTACTAGACAAATAAACAAATAATCTAACTTTTGTTAGATACTCTTCTTCTGGACGGTCTGTCCTAATTCTCCTAGAGTCAGTTGATCCTAATGGTCTTGTGGGATCACCAATAACCTATCCTCATTCTGTATATTCTTTCTGTGTGTAACATCATTTTAGTCTTACCTGTGACAAAGCCCTACACACTGGAATTTTGGACTAAATTAGCTAGGCGCTAATAGTTAATGCATAGGGCGTGACCCTATACTAGTCTCGTAGGGTATTCTAATATCTGAGTCATTTTACTTAGGTTCATCTGCCCATAAAACTTCCATTGAAAATATTTTATCTCAAATTGATTTAACCTTTAAATCATACTTTAAACAAGGAAAATATAGTCCATTCTTTACTAAAATAACCTTGCGATCTTATACATACTTTACATAAAATTTTATTGATGAAAACATTTATACTTTTGACAGTACCCCTTTCAAATCCATTGAAAGTACCCCTTTCGAAAGCAAGTAATTACTTAGCTTTATAACCTTAGGCCAAAAGGCCAAAACATACCTTTTGAAACCATTCTAAAAAAAACCTTTCGAAAACATTGAAAAGCCTTTCTATCGAAAGCTTTAAAACCTTAGACATCCTATTATCAAAACACTATAAACATTGCCTTTCGAAAACATTAGAACCTTGCATTTAAAACCTTTTGAAACCATTGGATACCACCCCTTCGGAACCTTTATTTAAAACCTTTCGAAAGCACTAAATTCTTTTCATAAAATCAAACCTTTCAAAAGCATTTGGGTTCAAGTAAAACATGTGGAATAGCCTTTTGAAACCATTTAAAACAATTTCTTTCGAAACCAGTTGAGTTTAACTTTCAATAGAACAAAAAGGTCATAAAACAGCTAAGTTGAAAGCACTCTTTCGAAAGCAACTCCCTAAGCAAAGAAGTGATGGTGTCGAAACCAACCCTCCGAAAGCATTGGAGAAGTGGCTAAGTTTTAAAACAAAGTAACCCTTTCGAAACCATTTGCTTCAAAAGGTGGAAAGCGGCAGCAAGGGGTTTCAACCCTCTTCGAAAGCATTTGCTTAAAACAAAAGGAGCAATCTCTTTCAAAACCATTTCTTTAAAACCATTTGACCCAATCAGAAGCTAACCAAGTCGAAAGAAAAAGCCAAACAGGCGCATTTTTCATTTAAAAACAAAGTAAAGCTTCGACCCCTTCGAAACCCCTTGTCTTGACTCTATACCTTTCACCTATGCCCAGTCCACTATGTACCAAAGTTTTGATACCATGTGTTTGATGGAGATAGTGGCAGAAGTACTTAGTCGAAAGTTGGATGCCGAAAGTGGCGAAACATGTAAAAAGCATGTATAAATTGATTTTAGCTTTTTAAAGCAATTCTTTTTTAACTAACCTGCCTTGTTTGTCAAAACATGATTAGTTGCTAATTTCTTTTTTAAAAGTACTGGCAAAATTTCTGAAATGAACTAATTAAATTATTTACCAAATGCCCCTTCTCCTTATATATATATAACATTTAAGTCCCCTACCTTAAATAATTTTATATACTTATTGAAACACCTAGGAAAAATCTACAAAAATTCCCATAAATCATTTTTAATATGTTTTCTAACATATATTAATTTCCGACCCAGAACATATATATTTTAGCCGCAATTAATTTTAAACCCAAATAACCATTTTCTTCACTAGAATATTAACATTCAATCCACATTAATTCAAAAAATTATGAAAAGTTGAACCCATCTCTAAAGTATCATTTCTGATCATACACTACAATCGTAAGGCATTTGGATGTAATTTAATATGGTTTTCACATTAAAACATCATAAAATCTATATGAATTAGCATAAATCATCAACAAGCATATATATATATATATAATTCAATGATAAAAATATGGAAATATACCTTGCAAAATATTCGTATCTGATCTAAAAACCAAGAATATCAAAAATATGAGATGTAACCTATTATTTACCTTAGCTTTGTGATTTAGGAGTTGAGATTTGATCTTGGACTAAGTTGATTAAGCTTCCTCTTGATTCTTGCTTTATCTTGTTCTTGTAATGGTGGTTGGCCTCTTATGTTTTGATTTGTGAAAATGAATAATGGACGTATAGAATGAAGTGAGTGAGGGATTAGGGTATAAAATAATACTCATTCCTATATTGTCCTTGTCTACTACCTTAACTTAATTCATTTTGATTTTCTTAGTTCATTAGTTCAAATAGGCGCGACTACCCTTCTATTAATCACAAATCTCAATCCCCTAACCATTGCATTATTTAATTTAACTAATTAAATATCCTAAATAATGTTACACAAAATTAGGGTCATCACAATCTGACACATGATTATATGTGGTTGGTTTTGGTTAAGGAGTTGATGAGGTCTACTATTGATGGGAATAGAATTCGGAAGGGAATTGGTATGGTTGCTTCATTAGTTTTTTCAACACATTAAGCTTTTCTTCGCTAACTTTTGCTAAGGCAAATAACATCTCTTAAATATTTTGGTTGAGCAGATAATAGTTCATACTTAATTTCATCCTTCCACCATCCCATAAATCTGTCTAAAATATATTTAGATGCTAATTGGTCTAAAGGACTGAGAATTTGTTCAAATTTACTCAAGTATTCTCTTATTGAACCAAATTATTTGATTGTGGATAAAGCTTCAAATGGTCTCTGAAAATCTGTAATGCTAAATCTGGTAAAGATCCCTTCTTTAAAAACCTCCCAATCATAATTGTTATCAAAAATAATAGAAAGCCAATGATACCACTGTAAAGCTTCATTTCGAAAATGAAATCAACAAATTCGCACCTTTTAACTATCAGGTATATGATATGATAGTAGTTGAATATTAATTCGGTTTGTTTAATCCAAGCTACCAAAACATCATTAGATCTATCATCAACAGTAAATTCAAGTTTCATAGACTTGTGATGCAAAAATGAAGATGAACTACGTAATGATGAATGAAAATTGTGATTCTTATGTAAATCAATATCAAAGTTTTGAGGTATAGATCCAATACTATTATTAGGAGTAGATCCTAAAACACTAGGAGAAGAAGTAATTAGACTAGGAGGAATTTGTTGATCTGAATTTGAAGGAACCTCATTAGAAAATTTTGATGATTGATTGTTTTTCATATTTTTCAATTCTTGAAAATAATTGGTAATAAACTCTGAATTTCGTCATTCGATTTATGGATCTGAGTGCCATTAGTAGTGATTTGGGAAGCAAGTTGTGAGTTTAATAATTCTTGCTTCAGTAATTAAGCCTTTAGCTTGCAAAGAGTACAATGAACATTCAAAGCATGATTACCTTAATCAGAGTGTAAAGGCCTGCAAATCCGTACCCTTTGAGTCGACCATATTTCACATCAGTTCAACTCAAATTTAGAGGAAATATGAATCTTTAGAGGCGAAGAAGAAAAAGGTAGCTGAAATAAAATCGAAACAACAACATAGAATCTCACAATCGTAGCGGAAAAAAATATAATATATAATAACAGATTTTTTTATACAAGGGCAATTGTATCTCTTTATATACATAAAATCATCAGAGTACAACAATTCAATACATCAAAATGGAAAGTTATAATAACTTGTCCTCACACAGCAGAAATATAACCAAGTATAAGATACGTCTTTGTCATCCATCTCGTCTCCTGAGCTCTATAGCATTCTAACCTGAATCTGTAATACTTGGTCTGATTCGAGCATTATAATAAAACAATACCCAAGTCGATCTGGAAAAAAAGCGTGAGAAAACACACTCAATTTGAATTATTAGATTTATCAAAATCCTTTGAGAAACAAAGGTATCTCGTAAGACCGCGTCATACATAAACACGACGGGTTTTTCCTTTACGATAACCAAAATATTTTATAAAAATCCAGTGATATTATAATAGTGTCTAAATAAATACTTATTCAAATAGCCGAAATTGTTACAATAATTAAATTCTAACTTACTAGGCTCTACCAACAAAACCGTAAAGGCTCGCATTGGAGAATGGATCTCATACAATGACTGAGCCACTGGGGTACCGCCCATCACAGTACACCTCTAGAAAAATGTAGCGAGGACCTCGCCAAGATCCCTTGCTACACAAGACTAGCCTACCCCTAACCTGGATAGACCAAATATGTTATCACCCCAGGTGTTCCTACCCTTAATAATCGAGCGCTCGTTTTCTCATGCACAACCATATCCATAAATTTATATATTTCCGAGGACATCTAGAAAAATGATAACATACCCTAATTGGGTGCAACCCACTTAGCCTTGCTGCATCCCCCTGTTTTTAGTCATTCTTGGTTGATGAGGCTTGAGGCTAACGATTACCTTTCAAGAATAATTCCACTTAGCATGCTTATCGTCCTCTAATGACGATGTTTTGATAGCATTCGTCCATACAAGTTGTCTTGGGTCTAGAAAAACCAAATCACCATCTTCATCATCTTCACGGTATTCATTTATAACATTCAAACCGGATCGATATGGGTTTCGGATAATTAAATCCGATCCCGGTCTCTTTGAAACGATTAACGAAATTAGCCAATATTGATAGTCGATTATTTAACTATAAATAAACATCCATAAGGACACTATGCTTTATTTATAATTCTTCAACCATTTATTTCAAAATATCTTTACAAAGATATATATTCAAATCCCTTTCCATATTCCAATGTTTGAATAATAATTTCAAATACTTAAATCCATAACAGGATATTTTTAAACCATCTCGACACTTAGAAATTTTTCCAAATTTCCATTTTTATACTTAGGATCATATTATAAATCTTAATTTCCAAAATCTTTTCAAATATCAACACTTAAGAGAATATTTCGTAGCTTATCTCATAAGTCTTCAGAATCACTAATAAATTCTCATTTTCCATTTCCAAAAAAATAGTGTGCTAAATTATAACCCCATTCAATAATTTATAACTTCTTTTATGAATTCAGATTTCATTTTCAAAATTTCCATATTCAACATTTTGAAATTCCATTTCCTCCAAATCCCTTATAAAATTCCTCTCCTCAAAATCACATCCATTTATAAGCCTCATTTACGAATCTCGAGAGAATTTATAAATAAAAATTTTCAATCACTCCAAAACTCTATATATATAATATGTATTTAAAAAGGATAATAATTTATTTTTAAAACATGTTCAAGTAATTATTTAAAATATCAAAATACTTTTATAAACATCAATAACTCATTTTTGGATAAACAACTAAACTTTCAAAGCTGATTTTAAAAGTTAGAATTTACTAAAATAAACACTTACTAACTAATTTAAAATTCCATAGTTTTTAAAAATAAAAATTTTCTTTTAAAAAAAAAACTTAACTTCTTGGAATTAAGAATATATTTTTAAAACCTCAATAACCAATTCAATTTAGTAAATTCCTCTCAAATCACATCTCATCACTTCCATTCGAAACTCCTAAACCATTTTCACTTTTCAAAAATAGTATCCACTATTTTTCTCACCCTATTTCTATATTCTAATATAAAATCACATATGAATTTTTAATTTCCAATTCAGCAACAGATATCGCTTACCTTATTTATAAACATCGTTTATAAATTCTTAAACTCCTTTGAGTTTTACATGTTTATAAAAACAATTTTATTTATAAAATTCCATTTTTATAAATCCATTTCTTTATAAATCTCATTTATAACTTCAATCTATTTTTAATATCGACTTCAACTATTTTTTATATTTCCAGAATATTATTTATAAATTCTTTTATATAATTCATTTTAAAAAAATCTCCAATTAAACAATTCATGAATAGTTAAGTATAACAAAAAATAAAATATATTTTTCTAACTCAATTTCTTTAAAATAACCCTAATTCGAATATAAATATTTTTATATCAAAAATTCCCTTTAATTTCTTCAACTTTAAAAATATGTTTATGGTATTTAAAATATCAAAATTCAGGCAAGTGCTACAATAGCATCCAATAGATCACTACAATAATTTATAATAGATTATTCTACATAATCCATATATCACAACATATGAAATTAAATTCAACATTTTTTAGGAATCCAGTTGGATCCCTCTAACCTGATTTTTTGCATCCATGGATGTTAATACAACATAAACATATCAATCCCACTTCGAGGGAGATATCGCGCTATATAGGGTCATCCGCTATTATGCGCGGAGCATAGGGTCTCACCCGCTATAATGTGCGGGAATATCACTCCAAATACTAATATATATATACTACTATATATATAATATAGTATCATTCAACAGATAATCAATTCAACCAAACATCCAAAATTAATTTTAACTACTTAAAATTTAAAATCTAGCAATCCAAAAAAGTGAGATTTACTTACCTCGATTTATTTTTGCAATCCATTCCAATTTTTAGTTCCATCGCGTAGAATTTTGCAACTACGAATCCATCGTGATTAATTCTCTGATTTGGACCTCACATTCAAAAAGTCATTCGATTTTAAACTTATGTTTTAATAACTAATTCATCATTTAAATTTTTTTCTTAACCTATATATGCATTTATAAATTTTTATTGGTTATCACAATATCAAATTCTTGGTTTCTAAAATAACTAACTATATAATTTAACTTAATTAAAATCAGTTACCTCACCTTAATCTCTCTCAGACCGAGCTCCTTGTGCGAACAACCCCCCACGGCCCTCTTCCTAGATCGCCTGAATCCTTGTCGTACCCTAGTCAAGCCGAAACCCAAGATTGACGCTATCCTGTCCACAATCACGGCGTCGCCTATTACTAGAGAAGCCCACGCCTCCAGAACTCACGATACTCCCAAGGTCGAATCTGCACGTCCATTGCCTTGTCACGTCAACCATCGCCAAATCTCATCGCGCCATCTCCTACCTCCCTGAGGCTCCACGAGTGCGCGCGAACCACCACCAAACACAAACTCCATCCCCATTCAAAATTGCGTTCGCGACCATTATCGAGCTCGACCCAAACCCTAGATCACCTCGACCATAACCCTATATCACCTCGACCATTTCAATGTCGAGCCTCCACCACGAATTTCATCGCACTTGACCCAATCGAATTGCCATGAATTCATCACGTGCTTCCTCCCTTAACTCTTTTTTTATTACACTACGTGATTTTACAAAAGAGCAAGGAGGGAGATGACTCGTTTTTGATTTAAAATTTTCCTTTCTTTTGATTTTGGTTTTTGAACAAGAAAAAGGGAATGAGTATATACAGATTGAACAGGAGGAATGAAAGCGGGATGTCGTCTCAATATAACGTGAAGGAGAAGGTATGCACAATTTGAAAAGACTAGGGGCGGCTAGGGTTGACTTTGAATTGATTTTTACTTTATTAATATTCAAACTGTACCGCTTTGCATAACTAAAAATTTCGAACCCCTATTGAGGCATGCCGCTGGACATTTATAATGCAATACCCCTATCCCGAACACAATGGAAAATGTTTCGAATCCAAATTCGATTGTATGGAGAAGATAGCTTTTTGGACCCAATTATTATATTAAATTTCGATATTAATTTCAATGTGTTTCTATCCCGTACAATCAAACAATAGCTCCAAACGCTATGAAATTTGAAATCCAATAATAATACACTATTACGTATCCAATGGAACTGGTTTCGATGAATTCTGAGGTTGTGTTTCAGACCGCTATTTTAACACGTCAATTAAATTGACGATTTCAAAATTTGGGAAATCGTTTGAAATTTCAGTCTTAAAAACTTATTAACTCAATTAAAATTCTAAATTCAATATTTAAAGCATTTAAATATTCAAAATCAAATGACGAAAAATCCAGGTCGTCACATTCCTTTCCCCTTAAAAAATTTTGTCCCTGAAATTTTTAAGGCAGGAAAAGCGCTACAAACCATTACTTTTTCCCAAAACCCACTTAGCTAACTTGCTTATTTCACATTTATAATCCTTTAGTTTCAACCACACAATTAGTTTCCATTTCTAGTTCAAACCCCTTTATTTTTGTTACAATTCGGAATCAACCATCGTTAGCAAAAAATTTCAAAAATGTTCAATTTTTTTCTAACACCCTAAATTTACGAAATTTTTCGGCAGAGTCTCCTTTGTACGGAGAGCCTTTTGCAATATGACAAGAGAGATAAATATATATACATCGACCCACACGGTCGGAAAACAATATATATATATATATATATATATATATATATATTGCGGTATTTAATCTGAAAACGTACCTTATTTAAGTGTTTTTAAGCATTATTAAGCAAGCATTTACTTCAAAAGCAATTTCCCAGCCTAAATCTAGCCAATAGTCCCTCTGGGTACCTGTACTACTCAATTTAAATTTGTAAGTTCCAAAACATGCAAATTCAGTAAAATTTCATTACTTTAGCAACTTAACACAAGTTTTTTCACTAACAACCTATGTCATAGCATAAATTTATTATAGCCACAAGTTTCCAACATTCAATTATTCATTTCAATCGACTTATCTATCATTCCACTTAATCCAAAATGATTTACAACCAAATTTATTTGCATTCAATTCATTTTATATCAAATAAACCCATATCCATTCCGAATTGATTAAAAAAAATCAATTTATTCGCTTTCTATTAATTCATAGAATTTTATTTACTTCCGTTTACGTAAAACGACAGCTAATCTATGCAAATTCGGCAATATTCATTTAATAAAATAACCCTTTCAGTTTATAGCTATTTTAAATTGATTCGAAATCAATTTATATTCAATTTTATTCCATTTTAGATTTGTTCACAATCAATTCAGTTGCATTCCAATCATATCTACTTTCATTACATTCAAATTCATTTTATTTAGCTCGTAATCATTCCACGCTACTTCATTAAATAATCATTTCACAAATTTATTTGAGTCAAACTTCCATTCAAATATTTATTTAAGTTAATCCTTTATTTTATATTACTTCCACCTTATAAATTAAGTTTATTTTCATTTCAACCAATTTCCATTTCATTTACTAATTAATTAATTAATTAATTAGTTCATTTATTTAATCCACTTAAATTTGAATTCTATACTCGAATTCATTTAATTAATATCCCAAGTCCTATTCAATTTATTTACACTTCAATTGAGTTTAATTATAACTCAAGTCATTTCTACTTTAATCCAATTCCATTTTATTCGTCCACATTTCAAAATATATTTAATTTGCTTATAATTTAGTCTTTATAACTCAACATCTGATTTTTATTTCAAAAATCACACCTTAAATTCACTTGAGTTCAAATTTATTTTATAATTCAAGCTTGGATTTTTTTCCTTCACCAATATATCAAACCATTTTTGTTTTGGGTTTTCTATTTCACTTTCCAAATTTATAAGTCATACAACTTATTTTTTACATTTCCATCAATTATTTACTCTAATATATTCACATTTTATTTTTAACTCAAGATTGTACAATTATTTATAGCCTAAGTATATTTTTATTTAATTGATTTCAATTTTTATAAGCTATTTCAATTTGTTTATTTACAATTCCAGATTTTCACTTAAATTTTATTTCATACAAGATTTATAACTTATGGTAATATAATATTTCACAACTCAAAATTTATATTTACTTCAATTCAATATTATTTCTAAT
Organism: Allium cepa; assembly: GCA_030765085.1. Classification (NCBI taxonomy): domain Eukaryota; kingdom Viridiplantae; phylum Streptophyta; class Magnoliopsida; order Asparagales; family Amaryllidaceae; genus Allium; species Allium cepa. The sequence goes on from CM060933.1 coordinate 38,617,436, forward strand.
CCAATTCAAATTTTATAACTTAAAGTTATATAGTCACTCACTACTACAAAACAGGCCATTTGCATCGGTTGTTTACCCCCCTTTTGCATCAGTTCAACAACCGATGCATATGCAACCGATGCAACAGGATTAACACTTTTGCATCAGTTCTGAAACCGATGCAAAAAAGTCCTTTTTGCATCGGTTGTAATGAAAACCGATGCAACAAATGAACTTGTTGCATAGGTTGTTGTTGAAAACCGATGCAAACTAATCCCTCTATTGCATCGGTTTTTTATAACAACCGATGCAAACTAATCCCTCTATCGCATCGGTTTTTTATAACAACCGATGCAAACTAATCTCTCTATTGCATCAGCTATTTATACCTGATGCAAAAAAGCCATTCTCAGAAACCATTATTACAGTGCTTAAATAGACTATATATATTTATTGATTATAACAAACAATTATTGCATGCAATATTACAATCATTCAATTAAATTTGATGGCAAATACATAATCAAATTCAATAAATAGCATAAGTGCACGGGTTAATACATAATTAGATTTAATAAATACAGTACTCTTAGATTTAATAAGTGGTATGTTCAGAACTCTTCTCAAAATGTCTGAAGATGAATACGGGGTAGAAGGAAATAGGCCTATTATAGTTTCATGCGATGCAGTTTTTATGGACTGCATCTTGGCTTTGCTTCAGTGTCGAGTTCCGCAAGACCTTAAATTAACTTTCTTCAGTTCTTTATTCCCTGATCAGTGTTCCATGGCTTCTTCATCATTTCATGAAGCTGCAATACGTTATTTCAATGCGTGTAAGCATACAAATAAAGGTAGACAGTGCCATCTAATTTTAAACAGTAATTTGTTTCTTCCAGTCCAAGTAAGTGCAATAAACAGTTGATAACGACGTACATAAATGCCAAAAAATTTAAGCAAACTTGTATATGATAACCAAAATATGATCAAGACGTCACAACAATTAGCGTGGACCGTGGTAATATAACTTCCAGCAAAAAATTATCATATTGCATTAAGCCTGGTAGAAATGAAGAGCATCCATGATAATGAACGAACTTGGAATTACATACATAGACTAATCAAATCAAATGAATAAGATGTAGAAATATAATGAAGAGGACAAGAAATCAATACATCTTTTATGGAAGTTGTGCCCACTAAACCTGTAGAAATTGATCAGCATGGCCCTTCACTTCCTGTTTTCATTGCTTCACTTGATGTTCATTTAATCAATTCAGCCTCTCTTTATTTTATTTTTCATAGAACGTGTTGAATCTTCCCTTCTTTAAAAATCTGTTTCCCTTCACAAACAACCGAAACCGAGAAATAAAAATATTAATATATCATGCATTTGCCAATAATGAAGACAGTACTATATTGTACAATTTACAGTGCTTACCTCACTGGATAGCTTGAATCAAGACTAATTTACATCAAAAGGACAATATCGACCTACTATTCATAATAGAATAATGTGTGAAACTAATTAGTGGCAAATATGCAAATTAAGAATGACAATAAAAACACCTCTGAGGAGTAGAAACAAAATCCCAAGAAGAAGAAGATGCTCCAACAAAAAACACGTGATGGTTATTAGTCTGATAATTAAAAAGTAAGCTAACTACTTCTAAGGAAATTCATGTAGTGGTAGGAAAAAAGGAGGGAAAAACAACATTCTTTATAATTCTAATGATATATGCATCCCGTAATCTTTGCACGACTTTACAGCACAAGCAGGCTGTATAGAATCATTACACTGTGTTACCAATGTTTATGGTAAATATGTCTATGTAGGAATTCTAAGGAATTAATATGTGAGATGGAAAATGGCAAGGTGAGTAGTGACGATTATTGGATATTATGAAGGCCTTAGTTTCTATGAATATATTTCACCAGTCACCAGTAGCTATGACATGCTAATATAAGTAACTGAATTACAATAAGCTTAGATATAATTGTGATAATTGTGATGAAACCTATCAACTGATGTTAGTCAAATGAAAATGCAGTACATATGCATGCACTACAGGCATATTTGTGGATTTCCCAGCTCAACATCAGTAATAAATGTTTAAAAAGGGTCAACATGAAAGGCTTTCATATGGTATTATAGCATTACCGGAAAGGCTTGCATCATGAATAACCAACCTGAAACCAAAGTTCAAAATTCTGTTTTCTGATTCTATTCTGGTCAGTTGAAATTGTCAAAACCATTTCAAAAAATATGGAAATTCCGCTTTAATTCCAACTTGTAGATATTGACACTTTTCGGTCCTAATTATAGATAATTACATAAAAAATATTTAATACTAAGATAAACTTATGCTACAATCGTCACAGTTCACACAACCAAAAAAATTTGCTTGCTATATGAAGCTCAGTGAAGGAAAACTAGAGGTAGTTTAATTAAGTTTTCTTTCCTGCAATGTTTTCGAATTGCTTCTATGCCACTTCCGTACAGCAAAAAAATGCACAGTTTCAACATGTTTCTTCTGTAAAAAGTTGAAGTTAAACTGATTGAGATAATATCATCTACGAAAGATTCTCTTTTTCCAAGTGATTTTGAGTTATTTAACGACAATTTTAACTCGGATTGAGTTTTGCGAATGTTTTTTTTCCTTTTTTTGGTAAAATCTAGAACCGGATATTTAGTGAAATTCTGACCCGACCATACTGAAACTGGGCCAGAATGTCTGGCACGCCAATCAAATTTGAAACCTTGCCCAAAACTTGAATCTGATATACAAAATTTGTTGGAAATAAGATCATCAAAATGATCATCATAAAGCAAACCCACAGACCTCTAATTCAAGCTTCCACTTGTCACTTTTTCTATGTTGGCCATATGATTCACTAACATCAAATAAATCCGTTCATTCAGTACTCCACTCATCACCTTACAATCACCCTTCGCCCTAAAAGCTAAAGGTTAAAATCCCATCTCAAGTTTTACCAAGCAATTCAAAGTGATCAATAAAATCATATAAAATTATCAGTAGATATCGTGCTAAAAACTTCAATTGCACCATGATGTACACCAGTCACTTTACTTCATATATGAAAGCAAATTTATGAATTAATCTTCCAAAATACAGCAACTAGAGTTATATCTATATCGAAAGAAGCATGTGTACTTTGAACTATGCAAACATGGACACCACCATCGCTATCACTTTAACTACAATCACGTGCAAACAGCTTCTCTGTTTTTTTACAAGATCTCTGATAAATTAATACTATTGACAAAAACAATAAATATATAAATGATCTCTTATCTTGGGATGAATGTATGATTATCATTTACATAAATTTATTTAAACATTTGTTAAAGTATAAAATAATGGGTAAAAATTAAAATATGTTTTTACGATAACTGAAATAAAATATGTTTCCGAGTCTTATTTTCTTTCTCAATATCTTTTAATCTATAATTAATTATTTTCTGATAAATTGGTAATACCATATATTCATTTAAATAAATATTTTAAGATTTTTTGCAAGACTTTTACATGCATAAAAATATATCAATTGTCTGGTACACTTTCAATTTTAGATATGCTCATCACTCTCTTATGAAACATCTAAAGTTCTACCTATGCATCATTTATTTATTAATCAAACGTATTAAACATCAAATATCAAATCTATCTAAAGAAAGATTAATCAAAAAAAGATTAGCTTTTGAATTAATTAAATATATGCAACTAACTACTATTTACTTATTCAGTTAAAAAATATTAAATCCTAAAAGATAACAAGTCGGTATATCACTTGTTATACTGAAAATATAGTGTGCAGCCCACGGGTTACACTGTAGCTGTTTGGTATTACAACACCAAGTCTCTTCCCCGTTAGTTCTATTGATAAAATGCTTCATAAACTAATAATTTGAGTAGGTTATGCTTGATATAAAATTTACTCAATACTTAACTATTTCACATGTAAGTGAGAGAAGCAGATTCAATTATGTTTGTAGCATTATACCTTCATGACTTATTCGAATGTGTGCTAGGGAAATAAATTCATGACATACCACGATAAACATTTAGGGAAATAAACTTCCATGATTTATCCTGATGTATAATGTATATTATGGACAAGCATACATCTGTTGGGATTTATGAGCAAAACTTAGTTGCCTAGATCTTTTTGAACACTATATAGTTGTCTCAATGCATACAACATATATATCAACACAAACAAATATGAAGCTTTGTTTTCATGACATTCAATGAAAGTTGATAATGATTTGAAAGAAAAAAAATCAAACAATAAAATGCCAACAGTCCCACGCACAAAACCAAGACAATGTAGAAAATATGAGCTTATACATTAAAGATAGGAGACTGCGAGTGTTGTATAGTGTCCAGAGATATAAAAAATAGTTTGGTTTGGCTTTTCAGGTCGAGCATTACATTCTGAGGATTATAAGAGGCAGTAGGAATGAAATACATTAAAAAGAAAAGGGAAAACAAGCATATTCTTATGATGGTGGATTAAAAACGCGCATATGAACAACAGTAAGAGAGATAAACTAAAAGGAAGTAAGAAATGATGCAACCAAACAATCAAATGGTTTTAACTATGTCAGAGTATTCAAGCAGGGGAAGGAAAAATCCAATGAAATTACTTTGGTATAACTGTATTTTAGTCGGCCAAACATGGCTTATTTCATGACTAATAAGCTGTGTTTCCATGTATGTCCCTACTCATGCTTCATTTATGTCAGGATACTTAACAAATATTGAACTTTAGTTTTGAAGTTAACAAAGCAATTAACAACTAAATTATATTGACACTCCTTTGGTGAAAAGTTGATGCAAGAAATAACAAATTATCCAAGCACGAAGTCCAAGTAGTCCGTAAACACAACCAAAACAATGCAGAAAAATATAAATATATTCAATAGACATGGGAGATGACATAGATCAAGAAAAATACTATGCATGTTATGTTTTGTTCAGAGACAATAACAGATTTGTTAAGCTAAGGTCGAACAATTACTTTATTGGATTGTAAGCCACGATATGGAATAAAAAATGACATTTGCTTGAATAAAAAGCTATACATGAACAAACAAGGATTATCGAAAATCGGGCTAGATGCAGTAGTGAGAGGATAATTTCAAAGAGTATGAAAGGATAAATTTGAAGGGCCAAACAGTCTAAATCATATTCATGTTATGGATGTTGTTTGAAACCTGGGCAATGAAAGTACTTTCATTTTTGTTAATCAAACTTGGCCTGTTTTCACAACTTGTAAGCTACGTTTTCACGACTTGTAAGCTGTGTTTTCATGACTTGTAAGCTGTTTTTTTACGACTTGTAGGTTGTGTTAGTATTAATGATTTCTTTACTTATATGTTAAACTAAATCATATTTCACATTATGTATTAAGGTATTATTATAATAACTTGTTATACCAGCATGAGGTTCAATAATTAAAGATGTTTCCAAATTTAAATGTTCTTGAAAGAAGAAATATTATGATTGATTTTATCTCTCTCACTTTCACTTTGATAATATATAGAAAAACCATTGGACTTCCTTTTGAAACAAAAAACTATTCTATGTTATCATTTAGGATATGTTATTGGACATATTCTCATCAGAAAATAAATGTGTTCTCATCTGCTTTGAAACTTGTTGCTGACAAATTTTCAAATAATTACAGTTAAATTGCGAGGTTCCAACTTCTACACTTACTGGGAACTAAAAAGAGTTTTTTGTAAAAAGAGAAATTATCAATATGCTTACCCTAAAAAGGCTTATGCACTGGCCGGACAAAAATAAACGGAAGCTACCTTTGCATTAAAAGAGCAATATCAGCGGCTTCTGGAGCTTTCTTCTGTTTCTGTTTCCCATAAATTTGGCATGACACAACATATGTGAATTTAAGATCGGCTTGAGCACGTGACTCAGAAGATGACTCAAATCCACTGGTATCAATGAAGTCGGCTACAGGGTATCCATTTTCTATTCCTGTAAGATGCAATAGATTATACACGGTGCAAAAGAGCAAGGTAACTGATGATAATACAATAGCTCCAAGATACCTTTTCTCAAGATAACTTTGAAGCATTAGGGCCCTCCGGTAATACACCATACCACGTACTGCAGTGTAGATCACAAGTAGTCAGACAAAAATATATACATAGCGCCTACTTATATTGGATGATTTTAAAATAAACGTGTTTATAATCAAAGTTACGTATAAATCAAGTGTTCCAGTTATTTCTTTGCGGTAGTCAGCACCCAAAAAATTGTACAATTTGCATACAATTTGCATACAAAATTCATACAATTTGCAGTTGAAAACACTTAACATACGGGTTATTGCACTCGTTTTTAGTTGTCAATTGCCAGCTAAATTGTCATTTGTCAAATTACATGGTCAATCAACACTTAACACATATATCAATTGTCGGTATAAGCAATGGATAAACAATATACGCCTCACTTATTGTTTCACATGATAGTCATAGACCACATCAATTGCTTTAGCAATTGAGTTGTCAATTATCGGCAATCTGATTGCTTTTTTGATAAATTTCCAAGTTTTTCCTGCTAATTGCTCAGGAAATATTCTATGATTACATTAACCATTGCCGATATAATTGGCAATTGCTTTTGCAATTAACTCATTGGTTCAATTGCTCTAAAGGCAACTATGAGACCTTTTGGTCAAAAACAGAAACCATCACTTAAAATATAACAGTACAGCTACATGTGTTCTCCACATAAGCAAGCAAATGTGTGTGACAGAAAAACGAAAATAGCAGGAAACTGTAGCCATAAAATAGACGATAATTACCGGGAAAGATTTTCTGAAGATAGAAAAGAGTAGAAATCCCATCATCATTCTCCTTCTGTAGTTCTGACGAACTATAGAGAACAGTTTCACTGTAGTATGGGGTAAAAATGCTGCAACCAAAAGATTTATTTCAATCAGTCAGTCAAACAAAACAGAAAGAGGGAGAAAAGGAAAGGTTTGATCCTCTAAAGCTTGACGGAAAGATCCAGATGTGAATGAGATTAGCAAGCACCAAAAAGGCATCATCTCAGAAACAGGTTTTGCAGAAGGCATATCCATGAATAACGAATTTGTACAGAAGTGCAATCTCCTTCTAGCTTCCAAATTTTTTGGAATATTTTCAGCAGAATCTTCCACTTTTAACAACAAATTCAAACGTTTCACCTGCTCTTTCTTTAATAAGCACAGTAGTGTCAGTATGTTCTGCGTGCATATTCACTGATAAAAAATATAAGTGAAGGCATACCAATTCTGGATCTCACGGCCATGCAATTTTAGAAAATAGACGACCTGCATTTCTTGCACATGCTAAAATGTTCCATGTATCATATAGCTCCCTACACACGCACATAAAGAAGTAAATCACATTTATGTCAAACACATGGAAAATGTTGGATACCATATATGCATAATACACATGAGAGCTTTAAATGACCTTAAATTGGGTTCCAGCAAGTCATGGGTCACAGAGTCATAAAGGTCAAATACAGCTTTAGAAGCATCTGCAGCAAGTTCAGGCATCTCATCTTGTGCCTGCAAACCAAAACTGGTTAACCTTAAATATCTGATAAGGTTGAAAAGCAACTCAAACATGATGCTGCAGCAGTAATTAGAACAGATATATGACAATAGTCCTAACTAAACAAAATTACCAAATAAAACTGGTCACTAAAACAAAATAAGTCACAAGAAAAGCAGTAGAAATATTGTTATCAAAAATTTCAAAATCTTATGATTTAAACCCTATTTCAGATCGAATACCTCCCGTTCCGATTCAATTTACATTCCGATTCAAACTCATTTAAAATCACAGTTGAGAACTATTTTGAATCCACAATCCAAATTCTAGTGTTTTCTAAACAAAATAAAAATGAAACAGGAGAAAGAAAAAAAACTATATCTTAAGGTTAGATGTATAAGTTAGAACATCATAATCATTTCATAGTGTGCAAACCTTAAAATATGGATTATTTGAATCAATGATTTATCAATTAAATCCCGTTTCAATTTAAAAATTGAACTTTAAGATTTACGATTTGAATCATGTTTTGATAACCTTGAGTAGAAATGCTAAATCATAAGAGCGGATCCATATGATACATCAATTTGTATAGAACATGTATTTAGCTCAAATTAAGTTGAAAACTTAATGCAGAGATAGATTTAAATTTAGCATACTTAAAACAGATTTAAATGTATCTGATACATGATGCAATCTATCAATTTAAGAATCATATGCACAATATGTAAAGAAACTTCATTAATTTACCAAAAAAAGTCTCATGTACCGATTTTAAGACTCATAAGAGCAGTTCCATATGATATATCGAATTGTATAGAATATGTATTTAGCTCAAATTAAGTTGAAAACTTAATGCAGAGATAGATTTAAATTTGACATCACAACTTCATCCAAGAAAAAAAAACTGCTATCAAACACACTGACCATTTTCAACCACAATCGAACACCCTTGCTACTGTCCTTTCATCCTTACAGCACTGCCTACGTTCATCCAAACCGCCGTTGTTTGAACCACAGCACAATCGCGACTTTTTCACAAACCTACCCATACACTTGCCTGAAACCGCGTCCACTATCACCTGACCACCAGCAAAACTCCATGGCGAACTCAACATCCTCACCGCAATCCTCCACTCGCGACCTTCTTTAACCAGACCTGCGACACACTTCAAATCGAAGCCACCAACCACCCACTATAGCAAACACGGGACCACTTCCTCCCACCACAGCAATCGAACAGCCGCGAATCAACTCGATTTGTGAACAAAAAAAAGCTTTCGCTTTGCAATTTTCAACCCGATTGGAGATTTCTGGAAATTTCCCATTTGTGAAATTCAGTTTAAATATACTCGTCGAAAATGTAAACTATAACTTACAATTCAATCATTTGATTTAGATCTACATACAAATGAAGCCATTGAGGATTCATATCAATGATTCTTCTAAGCGTCACTTCCAGATCCACTTTGTCTTCACTTCCAGCATTGAATTGGTTAAAACCTAGCGAGTATGATTTTGACATGCGAGATAGAGGGAAGCAGGACGCAGAACAATATATTTCGGATTTGGAAGCATGCGAATGTGGAGGAGGTGAAGAATAAGGAGTTGCGAATGTGGATTAGCGGTTGGATTTGGAATTTAGGCTTAAGGAAAGATGGGAAGTGGAAAACGAAAACAAGAGGCGGCAACCTTTGGCATCGGCTGAAAACAAAGTTGATGCAAATAAAGGTAGTTGCATCGGTTGTAAATAAAACTGATGCAACTAACACTATTTGCATCGGTGTATTTTCTTCGGTTGTTGACGATAACTGATGCAAATTGTATTTTTGTACTATCTACTGCTTTTCACATACCAAATGCATCGGTTGTTAAAACGCAACCGATGTAAATACTTCTATTTGTATCGGTTGTTGTAACAACTGATGCAAATGAGGCGAAGCAACATGCGATTTTTGTACTAGTGACTTTATAATTCACATTTACATATTTAATTCATTTCCATATAATTCAAATCCAATTCACCTTTTTATTTAAATTCAATTCCTTTTAACAAACATTTCAAAACCATATTTGAGCTATTCATACTTAATTTAAATTTCACTCCAAACAATTTTATTTTTAATCCATTTAATTTAAATCAAGTAATAATTCAATTCCAATTTCAAATTTTGTTTCCACTTCCTTACTTATATTCAGATAGCAATTTCACCATTCGAGTTTATTATTGTCTCAATTCCCAATAAATTTATTTAACTTTCCTTATGCTAAATCTAATTCACACAATTTATTTTAACTTAAGTTAAAATTTATTTCTCAAAACTCAAATTCCATACTTTCCTTTCTTATTGAAATCATCCTCACTTTATAAGCTCATAACTTATTTTCGAGGTTTTTCCCAACAATTATATTAAAATTCCAGAATTCAAACACCCGGTATATATTTCAAATCACTTTGAAATCAAATATATACATATATACTCCTTTGATTTAACAAACCACTTCCTTCGAATTTCAAAATCAACCTAATTTCATCCAAAACAATTCCCTCGGAATTTTCAAAACAACACTTGTTTTTCACTGAAAAACCTCCATATCAATTTACTACGGTAGTAATCCGTCACCTAGAAACTCGAAAATGAATACTGATGATGCCGCCGTCATCACCAGAATTATTTTCAGCGACTGAAGTGGGATAAGTGCTATAACACTTCCATAACCCATTTAAAACCATTTTTCTATTCAAAAATTTCTTCAAAATAATAATACTACTATTTATCTTCAAACACTTTGGAAAATACTTCTAAAAATCTCTGGGATTTAAATTTTACAAATTCTGCTTTGAACCCATTTGTAATTTTTTAACTATTTGTATAATTCATACTTATACAATCTCCCTTTGGTTATATATAACCATTTCCAATTTTATAATCTTACTGATTATATAATAACACCAAACAAACCACTATAATAATTTTCAGCAAATTATTCTCTTTTATATCAAAATATAGTTTGGGTAAAATTATTTCATTTACCCGCTTCAAAACCATACTGTGTCGGTTTACCGTGTTTAAGTGTTTAGAAACTCTTATCGATTTAGTGGCGTCCCACTTCTCGAATAGAAATTTTATACCACTCAACAGATAAATTAACACAATATAAAACCATTTATATTCACTAACAAATATGCGCTCATACCTATTAATACACTCAACTCATTCTAGGGTACTATTTACTCTATCTCTAATGAGTAATTTCCACCAGAGCCAAGGTTCTCGCTTAACTTTTAGCTCTGATACCAAGTGTAAAGCCCGTAAATCCGTACCTTTTGAGTCAACCATATTTCACACCAGTTTAACTCAAATTTAACGAAAGTAAGAATCTTTAGGGGTAAAGAAGAAAAAAGTAGGAGAAATAAAATTGAAACAACAACACAGAATCTCACAATCGCAGCAGAACAAAATATAATATATAATAACGGATTTTTTTTATACAAGGGAAACTGTATCTGTTAATATAGATACATTCATCAGAGTATAACAATTCAATACATCAAAATGGATAGTTATAATAACTTGTCCTCACACATCGTAAATATAACCAAGTATGGAGGTACATCTTTGTCATCCAGCTCGTCTCCTGAGCTCCATAGCATTCTAACCTGAATCTGTAATAATCGGTCTGACCCGAGCATTATAATAAAAAAACATCCAAGTCAGTCTGGAAACCAGCATGAGAAAACACACTCAATTTGAATTATTAGAGATATCAAAATTCTTTGAAAAACAAAGGTATCTCGTAAGACCGCTTCACACATAAGCACGGTGGGTTTTTCCCTTACGATAACCGAATTTTTTTTAGGAAATCTAGTGATATTATAATAGTGTCTAAATACAAATACTTATTCAAATAGTCGAAATTGTTACATTAATTAATTCCAACATACTTGGATCTAAAAAAAAAACCGTAAAGGCTCATATTGGAGAATGGATCCCATACAATGACTGGGCTACTGGGGTACTGCCCATCACAGTACACCTCTAGAAAAATCTACCGAGGACCCTGTCGGGATCCCTTACTACACAAGACCTGCCTGCCCCTAACCTGGATAGACCAAATATGTTATCACCTCTGGTGTTCCCATCCTTAAAATTCCAGCGCTTGCTTTCTCATGCATAACCATATCCATAAATTTATATTTTTCGAGGACATCTAGAAAAGTGATAACATACCCTAATTGAATGCGACCCACTTTGCCTTGCTGCATCTCCCCTATTTTTTATCATTCCTGGTTGATGAGGCTTAAGGCCAACAATTACCTTTCAAGAACAATTCCACTTAGAATGCTTATCGTCCTTCAATGGCGATGTTTTTATAGCATGCGTCCATACAAGTTGTCCTGGGTCTGGACAAACCAAATCACCATCTTCATCTTCATGGTATTCATTCGTAACGTTTAAATTGGATCGAAGTGGGTTTCGGATAATTAAATCTGATCCCGGTCTCTTCGAAACGATTAACGAAATTGGCCAATATTAATAGTCGGTTATTTAACTATCAATAAAACATCCATAAGAAGACATTGGGCCTTATTTATAATTTTCAATCATTTATTTCAAAATATCTTTACTAAGATATTTATTCAACTCCCTTTACATATTCTAATATTTAAAAACAATTTCAAATACTTAAACCATAATAGGATATTTGCAAACCATCTAAACACTTAGAAATATTTTCAAATTTTCATTTTTATACTTAGAAAAATATTATAAGTCTTATTTTCTAAAAATCTTTTCAAATATCAACACTTAAGAGAATATGTCGTAACTTATCTCATAAGTCTTGGAATCACTAATAAATTCCCTTTTACCATTTCCAAAAAAACAGTATACTTATTTATAACCCCATTCAACAATTTATAAATTCTTCTATGAATTCAGATTTCATTTTCAAAGTTCCTATATTCAACATTTTGAAATTCCATTTCCTCCCAATCCCTTATGAAATTCCTCTCCTTAAAATCATATCCATTTATAAGCCTCATTACGAATCTCGAGAGAATTTATAAATAAAAAATTTCAATCACTCCAAAACTATATATATATATAATAAGTATTTAGAAAGGATAATAATTTATTTTTATAACATGTTCAAGTAAATATTTAAAATATCGAAACACTTTTAAAAACATCAATAACTCATTTATAGATAAACGAATAAATTTTCAAAGCTAATTTTAAAAGTTAAAATTTACTAAAATAAATACTTAATATTTGAAAATCCACTTACCAAAGTATTTTAATCCTCACTTGTTTGAAATTCCACAGTTTTTAAAAATAAAATTTTCCTTTAAAAACAAACTTAACTTCTTGGAATTAAAAATATATTTTTAAAACCTTAACAACCAATTCAATTTTATAAATTCCTCTCGAATCACATCTCATCCGTTCTTTTCCGAACTCCTTAACCATTTTCACTTTTCAGAAATTGTATCCACTATTTTTCTCACCTTACTTCCATATTCCAACATAAATTCACCTATGAATTTTTTATTTCCAATTTAGCAACTGATATCGCTTACCTTATTTATAAACATCGTTTATAAATTCTTATACTCCATTGAGTTTTACTTTTAAAAAAATTATTTATGAAATTCCATTTTTATAAATCCATTTCTTTATAAATCTCATTTATAACTTCAATCTATTTTTAATATCGACTTCAACACTTTTTTATATTTCCTGAATATTATTTTCAAATTCTTTTATATAATTCATTTTAAAAAAACATCTCCATTTAAAAACGAATAGTTAAGTATAACCAAAAATCAAATATACTTTTCTAACTCAATTTCTTTAAAACAACACCAATTCCTATATAAATATTTTTATATCAAAAATTCCCTTTTATTCCTTTAATTAAAAAAAAATATGGTATTTAAAATATCAAAATTTAGGCCAGTGCTACAATAGCAATAATTCCAATCACTATAATAAACTATAATAGATTATTCTGCACAATCCATATATCACAATATATGAAATTAAACTCAATATTTCGATGAATCCAGTTGGATCCCTCCAACCAGTCTTCCTACATCTAAAAATGTTAACACAACATAAAAATACTAATCCCATTTTGAAGCGGATATCGCGGTATATAGGATCATTCGCTATTATGCGGGGCGCATAGGTTCTCATCCGCTATAATGTGCGGGAATATCACTCAAAATACTAATATATATATATATACTACTATATATATAACATTGTATAATTCAACAGATAATCAATTCAACCAAACATCCAGAATTAATTTTAACTATTTAAAATTTAAAATCTAGCAATCCAAAAAGAGTGAGATTTACTCACCATGTTTTAGTTTTGCAATCCATTCCAATTTTAAATTCCATCACGTAGAATTTTGCAACTACAAATCCACCTTGATTCATTCCCTGATTTAGACCTCGCATTCAAAAAGTCATTCGATTTTCAACTTTTGATTTTAATAACTAATTCATCATTTAAATTTTTTTATAAACCTATATATGCCTTTATAAAATTTTATTGGTTATCACAATAGCAAATTCTCAGTTTTTAAAATAACTAACTATATAATTTAACTTAATTAAAATCAATCACCTCACCTTAATCTCTCTCAGATTGAGCTCCCTGTGCGAACAACCCACCATAGTCCTCTTCCTAGATCGCTGGAATCCATGTCGTACCCTAGTCAAGCCGAAACCCTAGATCGACGCCAGGCTGCCCACAATCGCGACGTCGCCTGCTACCAAAGAAGCCCACGCCTCCAGAACTCACGATACTCCTCAGGTCGAATCCACGTGTCCATCGCCCGTCATGTCAACCATCGCCAAACCTCATTGCGCCATCTCCTACCTCCCTCAAGCTCCACGAGCGCGTGCGAACCACAACCAAACACAAACTCCATCCCCATTCAAAATCACATTCGCAACCACTATCGAGCTCGAACCAAACCCTAGCTTGCCTCGATCATTTCAATGTCGCGGCTCCACCAAGGATTTCCTCGCACCTGACCCAGTCAAATCACCACGAATTCATTGCGCACTTCCTCCCTTAACTCTTTTTTTATTACACTGCGTGAATTTGCAGAAGAGGAAGGAGGGAGATGACTCGTTTTTTATTTAAAATATTCCTTTCTTTTGTTTCCTGTTTTCGAACGAGAAAAAGGGAATGAGTATATACACGATTGAACAGGGGGAATGAAAGCGGGACGTCTCAATATAACATGGAGGAGAAGGTATGCATAATTTGAAAAGACTAGGGGCGGCTCTGAATGACTTTGATTTGATTTTTAATTTACTAATATTCAAATATACCGCTTTGCATAACTCATAATTTCGAACCTCTATTGCGGCATGCCGCTAGACGTTTATAATGTTATACCCCTATTTTGAACGCAATGGAAAAGGTTTCGAGTCCTAATTCGATCGTACGGAGAAGATAGCTTTTTGGACCCAATTATTATATTAAATTTCGATGTTAATGTTAACGCAATTATATCCCATACGATCAAATGATAACTCTAAACACTACGAAACTTGATATCCGATTATAATACACTATTACAGATCCAATGGAACTATTTTTGTTGAATTTCGAGGTTGTATCCTGGACCACTATTTTAACGCGTCAACTAATTTGGCAATTTCAAAAATTTGCAAAATCGCTTGAAATTTCAGTTTTAAAAACTTATTAACTGAATTAAAATTCCAAATTCAATATTTAAAAAAAAAATTCAAAATAAAACGACAAAAAATTCGGATCATCATAGGAATTCTACTTGATTTGGGCAGGATTGGTTTGAGGCTCTAATACCAGTTGTGACAAGAGATTGTTAGTTCACTTTGTCTTAGCCATAGTTGAATAGAAATTCACGAGAATTGAGTTGAGGAAAGAAAAGAAGAAGAAGATGATAGCAGCAGAGAAGATAAGTGCACTTTATGTTCGTATATTAGTGTATCAATTGATACATATACAACTCACACACCAGGCCATACAATCACACCCGTCCCACTTACATGCTCATACACATTACATGTTCGACATAATGATTAACACACACCACACTATCTATTTTTTCAAACAGGTAGCTTGATCGACAATGGTTGTCATCTCTATTGGTTCTGATGGTTTGGCAAGGCATGTCACACATTTTTGGAGGAGGAGATTTTGAAATTAAAATGAATGATATGTCTAGTTATAAATCTGCTAGCCTAGATCTATTTCCTTTGTTGTTTTATAAATTCTATTTCCATGTTTTAAAATTTGATTTAATACACCTAGTTAATTAAATTCAAATTCTGAATATATTTGTTTCATATACCATTCATTCTTTATCCATGAAAAATCATATTACATTTAGAAAAGCCTTTGAGTTAAACTGATATTATGTCCATATTTTTTTCCATTATTTATGAATGGAAGTTAAATAGAAACAATTCATGTTTTTGTATTGTTAACCAATCATACTACTACTATGATGTATCACACTATTCACAAGTATGTTTGTCGTTAACGTATGATGTATCATTAGTCTTTTTTGTGCTTGAAACTTGGAAAATGTGAATTAAATAATAGATGGATGAAATTACGTAGCGATGATGGAATTTACTGGTAATGAAAATGCAAAATGCAGGGCCGATAGACCCAATGTTGCCAATGAGAACATTGAAGCAAACGACAGACACAATCGACCGCATGTTCGAAGATGTATCAACGATTCCGAGTTCAACAACCCATGCAACCCATGCCGAAATCAAGGCTCAATGGGACATGATGGAAGATGACAAAGAAGTGAAAAGGTGGTTTGACATGCCTGGACTATCGAAGGAGGAGGTCAAAGTGTCCATAGAAGATGATTTGTTGATGATAAAAGGATAGCACGGATTGGAGAAAGAAGAAGGGAACGGCTCATGGTGGAGATCAAGGAGTTCCTATTTCCTCCCCCCTTATAAAAATTTCGTCCCCGAAATTTGTATAAGATAGAAAATACTCTCAAACTCATTTACTTACCCTGTTGGCTTAGTTAAAAGCGTATATATATTTCACAAAATCCCCTTTGCTCGATTCCCAAACCAATTTGCTTTATTAATTCTAAAGCTTAAATTTTTACTTATAACTTCCCAAGTCATTTAACTTTTCCCAAAACCCCAAAAATTTTCTAACTCCCTAAATTTACGGAAAATTTCGGCAGAGTCTCCCCTGTACGGAGGAGCTTCTGCGACATCGCAGGATACACAAATATATATACATCGGCCCACACGGCCGGAAACCAAAATATAACACAATATATATATCATTTTCCCAATTATATTTGCGTAGGCGTACCTTTTAGCAAATTTTTAAAAGCCAGCGGCTAATATATCGCATATACGCGCTCCAACTCTCTCGAACGCCTCCCGCACCTGTGCTAAACTCAAACAAACTCATCAGTTTCAAGATATAAGCATTTTAATCACATTTCCAATGTAAGTGCAAGCCAAATATGTCTATTCACATTCCAAACAACACTTTGCATAATTTCATAAGTAAACGGTATTTTATAACATGCACAAAATTCATTTTTCAATGTTAACTCCAAGTTAACACAAATGATTTACATACAGATTCTGCTTTTTCAATTCATATCATTTCATAACCAAAACCAAGCAACTTCCATAATTATGCATGCTAACCATCTTTATAAACAATTTCACAATTTCAACATTGTTTAAACTCTCACTACAAACCCAAATTTCTTAGTTTAACGATGTTACCAAACTTTATTTACAATTTAAAGATGTCAATCACCTTTTCAAATCTCTTATTCAAATCAAACTTCATTTTATTTCACTTGAATGTTTTATACTCAAATTCACTACATACAATCCATATTTATCTCTACCAATTCATTTCTATTTTAATATGATTAGATATGCCTTGCTTATATTTTCTTTATTCTAACCTATATTTCCAATTTGATTTACAATCAAATTTTATTTTAAAAATGAAACATTTGCATTTCCTTTATAATCCATTTTCATTCATCCACCAAAACTTAATTGGATTGCGATTTTCTAATTAATTTAAAACCATCTTCTTTAAGTCAATTCGCTTGCATTTATATACAAACTCATGGAATTAGATTCCAATCCATATTAAATTATTCAAATATCAATTTCATTTGCTACTCGGAACCAATTCAATCTCAAATACAACAAACAACCAATTCAGTTGCCATTAAAACAACTAAATTTTGAGTACATGTAATTTCTCATTGTTATTCAATTCAGATTTACCCAATTTTCAATCTTCATGGTTCATAATCCAAACATGCTTATTCCATTTCAATTTATTAAATCAATTTCTTATTCACACTTCAAGATCATCATTTAAGTTCAAATTAATAGCATCCAATTCTATTTTATTTACAGTCCAAACATTCTTGCTTTATTACAATCATTGAATTATATCTCAAATCTTATATTTCCAATTCATTGTCCAATAGATTTATATGAATATCATTCCATTCTAGATTATTGACAACTCATACATCTTTAATTTACCATAGAAATTATTTAATACCATTTCACTTGCAATTCAAAATTTTATTATCCAACAAATTTAATTCAACATTACTTAATAAAGCTCATTCCCAACCATTATTTTATTATTTAACAATATTTTCATTATTTTCTTATCAAATTAATTTTTTTATTTCCATTTGATTCTCATTCAAATCAAATTTCAATTCATATTCAAATTTAATGTCCTTCGTTTAGTTATCCAACCCATGTTAAGTTTATTTTATTAACAAAGAGACCATTTATTTATTTTATTTTTTCTTCACTCATTTGAATTTTTATTCACAATTCAAATCATCATTAATATAGTTAATTCCATTATTCATTCACCCTTCCAATATTTATTTCCTTATACTTCTTTAATAGAATTTAAATTTCTTTCAATATTATTTATTACACAATTGAAATTAAATTTCAATTTTATTATCGAGACAGATTTCTCATTGTCCCATACATAAGTCCAAAACTTATTTGCTAACTTATGTACATCCACCTTCAATTCTTACTTGCTTTATTACACTTTACATTTCATTTATGTACAAATTTTGAATTTGCTACACCATTCACTCTTTTCTTTAATAACTTACAATTTCACTTCCATTCAAGAGTTTAGATTTCTTATTTAGGTTCACTTCCATTTTACATTCACAATTTAAATTATAACACTTAATAACTTAAGTATGTGAATTCCTTTATGCAATTATAAACAATTTACATTTCACCTTTTTATATCCATTTACTTTAATTCCAATTCATTTAGATTTAATTTAATTTTAAATTCTCAATTTTAAATTTTCCATTTCATTTAGATTCACTTCCATCTCAATTTCACAATTTTAATTCTTTAAATACAAGTTCAAAACTTGTTTACCTAGTGAAATTCGTTCACTTCATTATATATGTTCACCATCTTATTTATTTTAAAAGCTTACATAGCTCATTTTAATCCATTTACATCCTATAATCACAATTTCAAATTCCATATGCATATGTATATACATCTGAATTCTTAAGGTTACCAACCTTCTTACACCTTAATCCTTTGCTAATTCCAAATCCATGGTTTCAACCTATAAGCATAACACCTGATAGCTCAGGAGTTCAATTCATTTCACAATGACCCATAATTCCAAGGTCATCTTACATTTTAATTTGATTCAAATCATTTTTATTTTAAGTCCAATTTATTTAACTTATCCAAGTTAAATTCAAATTTTCTATTTACTTCAGTATATTTTATTTACTTCAATATATTTTATTCACTTTCAATTACTCAAATTAAATTTTAATTTCAAGATTAAAATTTCATTTCTTATTAACATCAGTTCTACTAAAATAGGTTCATTAATTGATGCATTTTAACTTTACTCTTCATTTAAATAGAATTTTCCAGAATTCAATTACCCGGTTTTATTTCAAAACCATTTTGAAATAATAATCAATACCTACCCATTAGGTATATCAATCAAATTACCAGATTTCCAAAACAATTTGTTTATACCAAAACAAATTTCCTTCTTTGAGATTTCCCAAACAACTAGCATACCCAAAATCCAAACAATACTAGGGAAGCAATCCATCACTTTAGAAACTCGAAAATGAATTCTAATGATGTGGCCAGCATCATCAGGATTATTTTCCAGCGACTGAAGTGAGTTCAATGCTTCTTACCTTCCCAAATTCATTCCATTCAAAACATATTACTCAAATCCATACTCCATTGTTGCCTTCTAAACATTTTGGAAAACATTCCAAACATTCTCCAGATTTTAAATTTCCAAACCTTTATTTCAATCCATTATAAACACTTTTCAAAATTTCCAGGGTCAAAATTCTGGTTTAATTCAAATTTAATTATTCTTCTTTTGTAAATGTTATACTCATAGAACTTTATTTAGTTATAACCAGTTTAAATTTAGATTAAATTTCAGATTCCTATTCGATTCTTAATATTAGCAACCAAACATCCAAATATATATAATTCAGAAAATTATTTCTCTTATATCAAAATATAAGTTGGGTAAAATTATTTCATTTACCCTCTTTAAAAACAATACTATGTCGGTTTATCTTGTTTAAGAGTTTAGAAACCCCTATCGATACGGTTGTACTTCCCGTACCGACCAGAATTCATAAACACTCAACTGATAAGTCAACACAGTATAAAAATAATTTTATATCCACTAACAAGTACGCTCTCATATCTATTATTACACTCAACTCATTATAGAGTTCTATCGACTCTGTTTAATGAGTAATTACCCCACCAAAGCCTAGGTTGTCGCCAACCTAAGCTCTGATACCAAGTGTGACAGCCCGCAAATCCGAACCCCTTGAATCAACATTTTTCTACCCTAATTGACTCAAGTGGAACAGAAATACGAACCATTAAGATTAAAGAAAAGAGATAGAAGAAGAAGAAACTAAACAATATCAGAATCGCACAGTCGCAGCGGAATAAAATATAATAGTAACTATATATCTTTACACAAAAATGAAATCTATAACTGTTTATACACAACATATTATCAGAGTAGCTCATACATCAATCAATACATAACAGACATACCATACAATCATAGCATAGCAGCGGATATATATATAGATAGAATAGTACGTCTCGGACTCCAGCTCCTCTCCTGCCCCATAGCATCCTGACCTGAACAAATAATACTCGGTCTGACCCGAGCATTATAATGAAATAACACCCGAGTCAGTCTGGAATACCAGCTGATACTAAATATGCATCCAACTTGATTATTAAAGTTTCAAAAATCCTTTGAAAACAAAAGCATCTCGTAAGACCACGCCACAAATAAACATGTCGGGTTTTTACCTTACGATAGCTAAAACACTTTTTATAGAAATTCTCTGATATTATAATAGTGTCTATTTACAAATACTTATAAAATAGCCGAAATTGTTACATGATTAAATTCCAGCTACTAGCCACCGAAGTGGGTAATACAAACAAAACTCGTACAAGGCTCGTAGGGAAAATGGATTTCCAACAATGACTAGGCACTGGGGTACCACCTGTCACAGTACGTGGTCTAGATCACAGTACCGAGGACTACTCCCTTCGTCCCCTGCAACACAAGACCGGAATCACCTATGGGCAATTCCGAATAAGATCACCCCGCGGTTGGGATCAGCAACCGCACCACTAAGCCGAAATAAAAAGGGACCTCTAGACAGGGACGACCTTACTCTCCAGTGGGGGCTACCCACGAAGCCTTGCTGCATATCCCCTGATTTTCAGTCATTCCCGGTTGATGAGGCTCGAGGCTAAACGATACCTTTAGCACATATCCCTTAGAATGCCCATCGTCCGCTGACGATGTCACGAAGCATTCGTCCATACAAGTCCGTCCCGGGTTCGAACGGAACCGAAGGCACTATTCCTACTACATCCATTTTGGAAATATCCTCAGGATTAGTAGCGACTAGCCCTTGCACTTCACTGCTCCATCTTCGTCTCCGAACACGTTTTATCGCACGAAAACGTACAAACCGGATCGAAGTGGTTTTCGAGAAATAAATCTCGATCCCGGTCTCTTCGAAACGATCATCGCATTGTCCAATATTGATAGTCGGTGATTTAACTATCAATTAATATTCATAAACATCCATAGCATCCATCACACAATAAATAATATTCCATATTATTTATTTACCTCAAATATCTTTAAAAGATATATTTCAAATTTCCAAAGCTCATTTGAAAACATTTCCCAAAATTCTCCATTTACAAGGTAAATCCTTTACCATATATTTCCATTGGAATAGCCAAGTTCAAACAATTTAGATTTATAATAATTAAAACATTTATTCTAAAATATACTTTAAAATAGGTAAATTTACTACTAATTATTTACTAAAAATATAAATTTAAATATTTAAAACAAAACTATTTTATAGGATATAACTTGATTTAAACTAAGGTTTTAGTTAAACTATATTTAAAAATAGAGTTGTAAAAAGATTAAGACATATTGCCATATACTTAGGTCAAAACTAGCTTTTTAAACAAATCCATTTGTAAAAGAATAATTACTTTACTATTACTAATTAATAAATAGTTATTTTAAAAAAATAATAATTTCCAAACACTCTTTTAAACAAGTTTAAACTTCAAAACTTTCTTTTTATCAAAATCAGTTTAAACTCGAACTTGGGTTTTCCCAGGAATTTCATTTCCACTTAAACATCACAGAAATCCTTCTCTCGATTCCTGTCCACTTATTTCAATTTAGTTTTATATTTTAAATAACATAAATTTATTTTCCCAAATGTTCAATTAATAACATTTATCGTTGATTACCATTTCAGATTTCACAAATTTTCAATTTCCATTCTAAATAGATTTCAAATTTTAATTCTTTTTAATTCATTATTCAATAATATCACTTATTTTTCTAAAATTCAATTATCCATTTAAATTAGATTTTGGATTTATAATTTATTCAGCAACATCCCAATACAAATTTAATTTCAGTTTTCCATCCAACTGATTCCAATGTTTGTATTCTCTATAAATTACTTCTTTATTAATTTCTTAATTTCTTTTGGAACCCAATTTAATTTCTTATAATTAAAACCCCAAATTTCTTTATAATTAATATTCTGGATTGATAATTTATACCACAATATCACAATACCAGATAATTCTAAAATAACATCCACAATATATATATATACAGGCATCATCATCGATTAAAAATATAACACTACATCGTGAGGAATCCAGTTGGATCCCTCCAACCTGTTTTCCCTGCATCCACAATTATTAGCACAACTATATATATCAATTCAATTTGATAATAATCAACATAAACAGCTAAATATCCAAACAACAATCAATATTAACTGTCTAACTTTACTAGTATCCAGATGTGAGTGAGAATAACTCACCTTGAGTTCGGCGAGCGTTCGAAATTCAAATTAAACCGAACGACGTTCGATTTAACTCAAATTCCTTCTTGCCCGGAATGACTCCGGATCTATACCATCGCGTAGTGCTCGACTCTGCGATTCCAGCGCCGCAAATTTCGTTGATTTCTGATAACGTATGAATGAGTTACGATTTTATAAAGTTTGAACAACAATTTTAAAACAAAATTTCCCTTTAAACGAAATACCAACAAAACACGGCTTGTACCATACATCTTCTTCCAGGCGCATGAATAGGGTTTTGAACGCACGCAAGCTTCAGAAGCTTGAACCCATTCATTGCCAAATAGGGTTCGAAATCGCCGCCACTCACATCGCATTCAACTCGATCGGGAACCACCGCATCGAAGGCCTCCGCGAGCACCACCCACGGCCCCACCCTCGTTGAACTCGGTCGCCCATACATCTCTAAATTTGAGCACGAACGCGCAGCCTTCGTGGCGTGTTTTCTGACAATATACTCAACAATACACGATCATACCCGTTCACTTCGTAGATCTCGAAGTTCTCTTCGATTCTCCAGTTGGGAATTTTTGCAAAAACTAAGTAGATTTGAAGGAAAAAGGAGAAGAACGATACGAGGTTTCGTCCATTGAAATAGATAAGCGGCGGCTCACGTATATATGCTAGGGTTTAGATTGAAAAGTTAATATATAATATAAATTTAATAATATTTTAATAATATTCTTATTAATTTAACATCGTATGCAAACGAACTCCAATTCTCACATTCCGACAGGCGATTCTAGGGTTTTTCCGTATTCCGGACACAATGGAACAAGTTTCGTAAGCTAATTCGATCATATGCGCGAGTTACGGAATTAAACGTTCAATTTCAAATTAAACCGATTTAAAACGATTTCGATGCGTTTCGAGCTGCCGGGGTCAAACGACAACTCCGATTGCCACGAAAATTGAAATCCGATAATAACTAACTATTACGGATCCAATGAAACTGGTTTCGTCGAATTCCGAGACTGTGCCCCGGAAGGCTATTTTAACTCGTCTATTTAATTAAGCGATTTTCGAAATTATCGAAAACACTCAAAATTTTCACGTTTAAAATTTTATTAGCTTAACAATAATTCATGTTGAATTTATAATCACATTAGAAATCATTCTGATTCATTCTGGACTTAAATGGAATTAATTGCAATATTTACTAATATTAAATTCATTTTAAATTATTATAAAATTCCAAATAATAACTTATCAACTTTTAAATTCTTCCAAAAATCCAATAATATCAATTATGTCCAATTGAACTTAAAAACACATTTAAACATCATTTTTATATCAATTCACATCCAATTTCCCAAATTATCTAAATCCAATATTCAATTATTATTATTCAATTTTCAATTGAATTTCCACATTAAAAATTATAACTTGTTATTTCAAATTTAACCCAATTCTTTTAGTTCAAAATCAAACTTAAACCCGTAGTGAACATTTAAAATGAATTAAATGTTCACAAATCCCATACTCAAAATTCTGGGATGTTACATCCAGTAACTATAGTATGAGGTCGGTGTTGCCTGACAACTATAAGAAGGATAAGGTGAAGGCCGAGTTAAACAATGGAGTTTTGCTGGTTACGGTTCCTAAGAAGGAGGCTGAACGTAATGTTAAGTATCCGACATTTAGTAAATAGCACGTTTTATGTTCAATATAAAGAGTACTATCATTGTATTTTAATTTAATGGAAATCTAATTGTTTATGAAACTACTATGAACATGTTGGTTCCACGTTAAATGCAGTAAATAATTTTAAAAAGTAAACTTCATGTAGCTAACAAACACACATATAAGCCCCAACATTACACCGGAAAACACGCTGAACATTTTTAGCTCGAAATGCCAGGATCAAAAGCACCAGCCTACAAATTAAGAGCAAAACGTACCACCATCCTCGAGAGACAACCAAGGAAAAATAACAACCAGAAATCACAGCAACATAAAATAGAAAATACCAGGGTTGAAGTCTTTTGCAAGAATAACTCAAACAATAGAAGTCTTTTTTTATTGAAAGATGTGTAATATAACATCATAAGCCAGTTCCTTAAAACATCCCCCATCAATTCAGGTCTGGACTTAGTATTCAGCCATGTATTAAAATGAGACCTCAACGTTAAAAGATGTTTATTTAATAGATGTTCAATGTTGGACGTTAGGCGTTTATTAAATAAACATCTGACTGTTGGGCGCTTATTTAATAAGTGCTCAAGCATTAAACGCATATTAAATAAACGGTTGATGCTGGACGTCGATAAAACACTTGTCCAGTCCATTTCGCTCATAACTCCTCCTTTTAATTTTCAATTTTATTCAAATAAATATTGAAATGCCGCCGCGTGTCATTAAAATTGCAAGACGTACGAGGAGCAAGTCGCTCTGCTCTACATTGCCCTTAGCCCAAGACGACGATTTATGATTTATGGATCTTGCACGAGCTACCAAAGGGATACACGCATCGCATGTGGATAGCTCTGGATATAATCAAGATATATACATATACATACATATATATATATATATAATAACGGTTAGTACATCAATGTTACGTTAATCATATATAAATCATGAATGGTTGTTTATTATAAAAGTCTGGTATATACCTAGTATATTAGTCGATGTTACGTTAATCGTATATTAATCATGAACTTTTGTTTATTATATAGACTCGGTATATACCCAGTATATTAGTCGATGTTATATTAATTGTATATAAATCATGAATTGTTTCTTTTATAAATCGAGTATGTTAGTTGTCGGGGCAATTTATTCAAGTGTATAGTAGAATACAATGATACTCCCTCAAGCTCTAATAGGTAGGCTGTAGGCTAGTCCTTTTGCTTTTTTCATATAGATTCGACATCCCTGGTGGGTTAATCATTCACTCATATCCACCATAGTTGAGACGTGGTGGCCCACCATGCACATCTTTTATTTTTTAGATTTTGAGTTCGATATTAACCCCATTGATTTTTATATGTTGACTGGATTAATATACGAGGCCCAAATATGATACCTTTTCCTTTTGGTCATGCATACAAGACTATTGGGTTGTTCATCTTATATCTACTCCATTTTGAGGATGATCATGTTTCTTCGAGTGTTGTCTATTGACATACTTTCAAACCAAAAGAGGACCATTAGATTAATGTATCTTGCAGCGGTAGTCAATCTAGATCGGCTCCATACTACAGACTAGGGGACATCTATACTTGAATATTTATACATCGCTCTTGAGTCTTACGTTCTAGGGGAGGTGACGTAGATGTTTGGATTTTAGTATATTTTGTCATGATGTTACTATGAGTACATGAAAAATATGCATTCTCATACTGTTATTATAGCTAATCAAGTGGTAGATACATATTTTCCACGCACGAGACGATGAGAGCGTCTATAGTTTGTTTCTTATGTGCTTATGGGCTAGGCATGATTTGACGGAGGCCCGATCTCATATTGATTTGAGGTGCGGGGCTAATATTCTACGGACATCATAGGTTGGATACTGGATCATCCTGACAAAGAGTGGCCAGATTTTTGATGGTCATCCTCTTACTATTGCATATCATACTTGTAGACTAACGATTATTTTAAATACACCTATATTTCTTCCTACTTAGTATTTAGGAGAGAGATACTGCTTTCAGACCGCTGGTGAGTTATGTATTCCTGGAGTTCTTTTATGATGCGATGACATGTTCAAGAGACATCAAATTATTGGACTGCAGTATATATTGGGCCTACGGCGGGCTAAATAGGTAGACGCTTCGATGTTGTTCTTAGCCGATGTTGATTTCAACATGTATTAGGCTTCCATGATGCTACATGTTATTTGACTACTCTCGAGGAGTGAACTCCAATCATGTATGTCCATATCTAGCATTTGGTAAAGTTAAGATACCTTCATTTTCTTTTGATCCCATTGTGAGAAATGCTGAATACGGATCTTAAGGCTAGGATTAACACTAGAGGGGGGTGAATAGTGTTTAAAGGAATTACTAAATCTTTTTGAGTTTTTGTTAATTTGAACACAGGTGTATGCAATATACAGACATAGATATGATTACAGAATCAAACACAAATGCAGAAATAGAATAAAATAAAAGAAATAAGGGAAATAACACACCAGATTTTATAATTTTATACTGGTTCAGAGTTACCGTACATCCAGTCCTGTACACAAGTAGATTTCCTTTCAAAAGCAATTGTACAATTACACCCTCGATTTCAAGGCCACGAGGTAATCCACTCCAGATTCACAATCCTCTGGGTAGAGATACTTGATTTTACGGGCAACAAGTTCACCCAATTAATTTCCCAGGCTACAATCACATTTTTTCTCGCTTGATTGATTTCCAAGGCTACAATCACACCTTTTCTCGCTAAATTGATTATAAAGAAGTCTATAACTTTGAATAACACTGAGATCTTGTTGAGATAGTGATAGAGAATCAAACTAAAAATGATCTAGTTAGATTCAATGTTGATTTCGGCAAAGTAATGGTAAGAACGTGTATAAAGAAATGTGGAAGAAGAAGAGGAGCGAAAACCAGAAAAATATGAATATAAATTCGTTCAAACGACCCTTATTTATAGTAGAACAACAGCCATGTCCATTCGTGAAAGGATATGATGAATAGCCACTTCCTTTGAAATTCAAATTTTTGAAATAAACTGCCACCAGGTTGACATGGGGTACTTGAGGATGTCGACATGCCAAAGGAAATTTTGATGATTTGTTTTTCTTTGAAAACAACTTCTACCTTATATTAAAACTATTTTAAACTTTATAAATATACTTAACTATAGTTAAAATACATAAGTAAATATAGAGAATAATATTTTGGTACATATAAAATTTTACTATAATTCTATATTTAAATCTAAGTATAAAAAAAAATATTATTATTAAAAGATAGTTTAAAACCAAGGATAATTTGATTTTGAAAATAAAGATTATTTTAAGGCTAAAAGTATTAAAACCAGGATAGATGTTTTTGATTCTTTTAAAAGGAAGATTTTGAAAACAAGATATAATTTTGTAAAACATTTCGAATAAAAGTTGGTGGATACAAAACAACGTTCCACTTGATTTTTCGTAGGTTCCATCCTACTTAAGGTTCCATCCCTTTAACGGGCTCGAAGTGGATTCCATTCCACGAATAAAATTGGATTTTAAGATGCCAGTGCTTTTCTAGGATTTTTAACAAAATTCCTAATTAAATTACTTGAAATCTTGAACTCTTGATACTCATGAGTCTTCAATCTTGATATCTTGAATCTCTATACTGTACAGTCTTCATTCTTGGTACCTACACGGTTAAATCCTGCATATATATATATATATATATATATATGTATGTATGTATGTATGTATGTATGTATGTATGTATAAACTATAATGTTAGTATTTATATTTTATAATCTTATTCTAAGGTTGTTGTCATCAAAACTATCATCTCAAGGACTAACAATCTCCCCCTTTTTGATGATGACAACCTTTGTTTATAAAATGTTACTTCTATCCTAATAACTCCCCCTAAAACTAATAACTCCCCTTTAAGCTATGCCTAACTATCCTATTTTATATTTATCCCCCTTTTTCAAATTTAATTTTATATCCTTTATCACAAAGTTGACTAATACTTAGCAGATTATGTTTCAAATTCGTAACTAGCAAAACATTAGTAATAATAAGAGTTTCAAAGTTACCGACTTTGCAGATCCCAATCACATATCATTTTGAATTGTCTCCAAAGTTAACCAGTCCTCCGTCTTAGTATATTATATCATTCAGCATATCTGGATTGTTAGTCATGTGTCTAGAGCATCCACTGTCGAGTGTCCATTTATTCTTTTTGATCTGCACAATTTGTCCATTGTAGATTGGTTCCTCAACACCCATAAAGCATGTTTCCTGCACATCATACAATTTTGGTAGACAACTTGAATTTGAATATTGATTATATGCAGACTCAAGAGACAATGATGATCTGAATATTTCTAAACTAGTATTAACAAGTTTTTCAAACATAGCCATTTTAAAAACTTTTTCAAAAATCATATTATGAAACTTTGAAAACCTTGCTCTAGTACCAAATGTGTGAAATGCGGAATACAGATCTTAAGGCTAGGATTAACACTAGAGGGGAGGGTGAATAGTGTTTAAAGGAATTACTAAATCTTTTTGAGTTTTTGTTAATTTGAACACAAATGTCTGCAATATTTAGACACGATATGATCACAGAATCAAACACAGATGCAGAAATAAAATAAAATAAAAACAATAAAGGAAAGAACGCACCGGGTTTTATACTGGTTCATAGTTACCCTACATCCAGTCCTGCACACAAGTACGGAATTCCTTTCAAAAGCAACTGTATGATTACGCCCTCGATTTCAAGGCCACAAGGTACACCACTCCAGATTCACAATCCTCTGGGTAGAGATACTTGATTTTAAGGGCAAAAAGTTCACCCAGTTGATTTCTTAGGTTACAATCACACCTTTTCTCGCTTGATTGATTTCCAAGGCTACAATCACACCTTTTCTCGCTTGATTGATTTCGAAGGCTCCAATCACACCTTTTCTTGCTTGATTGATTTCCAAGGCTACAATCACACCTTTTCTCGCTAAATTGATTACAAAGAAGTCTACAACTCTAAATAGCACTGAGTTCTTGTTGAGATAATCACAACACCAGAACTGTCATTTCGTAACAGTTATAACCGTTGGTAATCTAATTCCCAAAGGTTATAACCGTTGGTAATAGGTACATTACAATTTTTTTACATATTTTGTAACGGTTACAACTGATGGGAATTTTGGTCATCCCCAACGGTTATAACCGTTGGGAATTTTGGAACTTCCTAATGGTTATAACCGTTAGAAATTTTGGTCATTCCTTTGGAACTTCCCAACGGTTATAACCGTTGGGAATTTTCTTAATTTCTAACAGTTATAACCGTTGGGAATCTTGGTAATTCCCAACGGTTATAATCGTTAGGAATTACTTCACATTCCCTCTGACAGTAACTGTTATGAAACAAGATGAAGTTCAAACTAGCCTGAAAAATTAGGCAGTGAATCAAAATATGAACCAAAACCTACAGGCTCAAATTGAAGTCTAGACAAGTGCACAAAATCCGACTGTGATTCAAAATATAATTCTATATACATGGTTCTAGTTCAAACACATCAATTATGCCTGTCACAACACAAATTATAAAGCAAAAATGGAGACTCATCAGGTCTGAAGTAGTAAGTTCAGATGCAGGCACAACAACACATGATTCGGGTGCAAATGCAGTGACAGTTCCTCAACAGTCTATTAAGTATTCCACCAAATTGCCTTTGAACTCAGCAAGTAAAAGTAGGAAAGACATTGCAAAGACCAGAAGAAAAATGTAGCAAAGACTGACCTAGTAATAAGCAGTGATAATGACAACAAAGTATGTACTGAAAAAGCAGATAATGCATATATTCCGAACACACTTACCTGAAGACACAGAACTAAGGGAAATGATTTTGAATTCAAAGCCACTTCGAGCGAAGTTATCGAAAATCCAACATGGTCCAATCTAGTTTCACAAAAAAATGAAAAGCATGCAAGAGTAGGCAGAGTAAAGTGAGTGGATCCCTTAGAAGCTCTAAAACTAAGGGAAATGCAAATACTGAAAATTAAACGACATTCCTTATATGGAACGTAAGGGGAGTTAATTCCCCTACAAGGAAATATGACGTTGCAGAGCACATAAATAGACTCTAACCTTCTTTTGTTGGTTTACTTGAGCATTAATTGGATGAGAATGTCATTCGTTCATTTATCAAAAACATTAAACCATAGTGGGCATATGCATAACAAAAGATGAAAACAATAAGAGAAATAATTATTCTTTGGGACCCTATCATATGGAATGGAACAGTAGTGTTTTATCTAGCAGTAACCGAATCATCACGTCGCTACTTCAAAATAAAGGGGAAATGGGCATTGTCATAATAGTTAGAAGAAGAGATGCATAGAGGAATAGTAGCTGCCAGGTTGATGCTCTTTCATAATTTCCAGGTTGTGTGCATGGTGCAGGTCTTAAAGATGGCAGTACTGCTGATATTGTAAGTGCCACCATACCCTAGATATCTATAGTTCTCTTATAAATATCATGCTTCAATATTGGTGTTCCTAAATTATTTACCTTACCTAGAAACTAGACTTATTTTCTTACATTTTTTAAGAAGACTGAAATTTGGGAAAGGTATGCATATTGAATAGCTAGAAATATGTATACCAGTTGATAGATCATGGAACCAAAGGCAATTGTCCAAAAGCGGCCAGTTGATTGACATTATGTAAGACTGGTTTTAACTATTGTATATATTATCATTTGTTATATGGAGTAATAATTCACATTTTTGACTAATTCAATGCTTCCAGTTTCAATCCATGTTAATTTTTAATGCACTTGACCCTGCAACTGAAGTCTATTGGCAACATGTTCTTCTATTTTCAATTTATTTTATTTTATTTTTCCAGATATTACTGATTATCGCTACTATTTGGAATAATGTTATTTTCTGGGTCAGGCTATAAGTGTGTATATTTTCTAAATTTCCCTGAAAATCTAAAAGTTTGCACAATATACTTAATGGTTGACACCCTTCATTTTCATGTTTACTATTGTTTGATAGCAGGATGAAGCATCATTTTAGCTGTGATTTTGACTAATGCAATAAAGTTTAAGGGAATATTACCAAAATAACATACCAAACTGATGAATTGCGATTGAAAAATCAAAGTAACTAAAATCAAAGTATAAGAAGAGAAAATAATCACAGCTAAAATATATGCATTTTTAATATATACACATATTGCTTACTGAACATGATGCTAAAAAATAGGCTGCATGAAATAAAACAACTTATCTGGGAATAATTTTTCAAGGCCTATTTCGTGCAACGTATGCAAACAAAACATTTACAAATTGATCTACAGATTCTAGTATATAAGCAACAATAGGCACTGTCATTGATATGTCATAAACGATTAGTTAGCGGTGAAGAAAAAACCATATAACTTTGTGCCTTAAGTTCATATAGGAAAACTTTATTTCTTTTTTCACAAATAGTGAGGTGATGAGAGAAAAGAACCATGGAAATTACCTAACAAGCCATACTTCTGCAAGGAGAATGAGGGTGCAGCATCCCAATCAGACTGATGCTTTGTAGCTCTTGTGGTTTTGGTTCGATCAGTAAATTATCTAGCGAAAAATAATGGATTTATAAACATTTTCACCATCCAAAAGAACCACAATTTTGATGATTAAATTTATTTCATATCCACATTCTGCAACATAAAATGCAATACCATTAAATCCAATCTTCTTTTTGTATTCAACAGCAGATTGAAGAAATTTGGCCTAGAATTAAAATTTTATAATTAGTTATCATTGATAGTAACAAAAGCAAAAACACACCATAAGCTAATGTGCATACCAAGTGGTCAAGTTCTCTTCATATCAGTATTCAAAAGAGTTTGGTATCCTTGACGACCACCCCAGAAAACAAAGAACTCTCCTCCAAGATAGTGTGTAACCTATTGAGATAAAATGATGATCATAAGCAGAAAACTAGCATTAGAACTGAGATCTTATATAAATGTCATGCATAAACAAACCTCCATGGCTTTCTTGACTTAAGCTGCAGCATAAGCATACACTCCTACCTCAGAGCTGATGAAGATGCCACGTGAGTTACTAAGTCGTATGATAGAAAAACTATGTTATACGAATAAAATTAGTAAAAGATTATACCTAGTGGCTGCGCCATGCATGTAACGAGGATGCAAAAACAATTGATCAGTTCCCCATAGTGGTTTGATTTTAGACCCCTTTAAACAATAAAATTTTAAAACATTAAATAAAGTCACTAAGAAGAAGAATATGAACTACTATGATCACTGTTGTTTCCAAAGCAAATTTATACCTAAAGTTCCTTTGCAAGTTAAACCGCTTCATCCAAATTTGCATTCGACTCCCGCAACATGTTATAAATGTTTCGCCCACAATGAACATTTCAATTGATTGTAGATGCTCGACATTTTTTTCATGTCAATGAATCACACACACTGACACACACACACACACACAGACACACATACACACATATGATAAATATAATTAAATAGGAAAGTAGCTCACCGCTAGTGTTTTACCATCAGGAGCAATATCTCTATCATGGAAGCACCACCTATCAACTCCCAACTTATTTATCAACTCGAAATTAGCTCTCACTACAAATATTTTAAAAACATTTAGACGACATTCTATCTAATTAAAGAAGCAATTCAACAACTCCATTCACAATATTAAGCTTACTTCTTCTTTTAGCCATGGCTACTGAATTGGTACCATCTTCCCATGGCTAAGATTTCGTCGGAGCACCAAATGGATCTGCACCAGATCCTCGGAATGTGTGCCAGAAGGCAACACTGAATCTCAACCAGTCCTGTTGTCATACAAAAAATTTATTGTTTTTCTGATTCACTTTGCATATAAGATGTCAACATATATGCCTTACTTATGTGTTTGCTACAAACATGATATTATAATACATAAGCCGACAATAAATGTTTGCATAATCAAACACAAGATATACCTCCCCAAGCTGTAATAAAATGAAATTGATTTTCTAAGATCACAGGTTATTGAAAAAGAAGCATTAAGTAAGGAAAAACCTTCATTTTCTCCCCTGGAGTCTCCTCCTCTGCATTGTACCACTTGTAGGAAAGCAGGTTTTTGCTTGAAGGACCCTATAATACATACAAAAACGCATAACATTTATAATATTAACAAATAAGAACTGGAACAAAACAATTATATTAACAAACAAAACTCTAAATCAATTAAGAATTCCAGCTAATTCCCTTCATCCAAATTCAACAACCACCAAATTCGAAATCAAAATTACTATCGATTGAAATTACCAGATTTTAAAAATTAAATTCAAACCTGAAATAGCCTTCATTGATCTTTGCTTCTTTCTACATTTGCTGCATTGTTGTTCTTAATTTTTCTTCCACATTGGCCGATGTAGCTGCCCTTCGAGCCTTCAAAGTTAGATCTAAACGATATTTTTTAGGTGCAACCACATTTGCTTTATTCAGTATGCAAAGAAACGAGACTTGTTTATGCCCTAGGAATTCGTGGATCTTTTGTTGCTTTGGGCAAAGGCTAACCCTATGGAGGGGGCGCTAAAGGTGAAGGTGGCGATAATGGAGGGGGTGAAAACCCTAGAATGAAATTTTGATTTACAGCGAATGCAAAAAGAGAGAAAGAAGCGTGAGAAATGGGAAAGGAATAATAATTGATAAAATGACAATTCTGTCAACCGTACTTCTGAATATTTTCGAAATTACTAGATTTTGGTAACGGAAATAACCGTTGTAAATGCTTGTAACGAAAATATCCGTTAGAAATTTATAACGGTTATAACCGTTAGAAATTGAAACGAAAAAAGTGTTACAAATGGACCTATTTGGTGTAATGAGTGATAGAGAATCAAAGTAGAAATGATCTAGTTAGATTCAATGTTGATTTCGGCAGAGTAATGGTAAGAATGTGTATAAAGAAATGTGGAAGAAGAAGAGGAGTGAAAACCCAAAAAATATGAATATAAATTCGTTCAAAACCTCCCCTATTTATAATAGAACAACAGTAATATCCATTCGTGAAAGGATATGACGAATAGACACTTCTTATGAAATTCAAGTTTTTGAAATAAAATGCTACCATGTCGACATGGGGCACTTGAGGATGTCGGCATGCCAAAGGAAATTTTGGTGATTTGTTTTTCTTTGAAAATAACTTCTATCTTGTATTAAAACTATTTTAAACTTTGTAAATATACTTAACTATAGTTAAAACACATAAGTAAATATAAAGGAAAATATTTTGGTATATATAAAATTTTACTATAATTCTATATTTAAATCTAAGTATAAATATTAAAAATTAAATATATTATTATTAGAAGATAGTTTAAAACCAAGGATAATTTAATTTTGAAAATAAAGATTATTTTGAGGCTAAAAGTATTAAAACCTGCATAGATGTTTTTGATTCTTTTAACAGGAAATTTTTGAAAACATTTTGAAAACAAGATATAATTTTGTAAAACATTTTGAATAAAAGTTAGTGGATACAAAACAACATTCCACTAGATTTTTCGTAGGTTCCATACTACTTAGGGTTCCATCCCTTTAACGGGCTCGAAGTGAATTCCATTCCACGAATAAATTGGATTTTAAGATGCCGGTGCTTTTCTAGGAGTTTTAACAAAATTCCTAATTAAATTACTTGAAATCTTGATCTCTTGATAATCTTGATACTCATGAGTCTTCAATCTTGATATCTTGAATCTCTATACTGTACAGTCTTCATTCTTGGTACCTGCATGGTTAAATCCTGCATATATATATATATATATATATAAACTATAATGTTAGTATTTATATTTTATAATCTTATTCTAAGGTTGTTGTCATCAAAACTATCATCTCAAGGACTAACACCCATGCCATCACCATACTCACAACAGCTCATGGATTTTAGTCTAAATGCCTATTTCAAAGCATACAATATCAAGGGTACTCTTATCGAGCAACCGATAGTTTGTCCTTTAAATCTTGAAACTGTTGGTATACCTACAGTTGGAGTATGCTCGTCTTTCGAGGTAATTAAATAGATTCGCAATTCATTGTACAGTATTAGTTACACTAATATATTACTTGTAATTATGGTACACATGTAGGTTGGATGAGCATAGTGATATATTAACACTCTTCGGCATATGACCTTTGGTTATACTCAGATGCTAGTCAACAGGCTTAGCTTATGTAAGCACAGATTAATGATCTACATGCTCAGCAGGCTATGTTCAGGTTGGTGGTGGTGGTTCTGCTCATTTTAATGTTGTCCAGGATGATAATGATAACTTTGATGATTATGACGACAACGGTGTGATACACTTGGGATACATTTATCGGATCATGTAGAGACATGTATATTTTTGGGATCTTATTGTACTCGCACTATTTCATTATAGTCCAGTTGTAACTATTATTTGATCATTTGTTTTGTTATTGATTCTACTTTATGGTCGTTGTTGACGTGATGTATAACGATATTGTTTATATGACCGTTGTTGATTCGATTATATTGTCAGTTGTTAGCATGATGCATAGTGGTAATTTTCTATGACTATTGTTGATTCTATTTTATGGTCGGCTATTGGTATGATGTACAGAGATATTGTTTATACGATTGTTGTTAATTATATTATGTGGTCCGCCGTTGCCTACTGGCATGATGTACAGTGATATTATTTATATGGTCGTTGTTTATTTTGAAGTATAGTGTCGCTTTTTTATATGATCGTTGTTGTTGCTTTCAAAACCCTATGAATACAACTAGGGGTGTCAATGAGTACCTAAAAAACCGAAATCTGTCTATATCCGTATCCGAAATATGGAAAATTATTCGGTATCCGAAAATTGATATGGATGCAGATATGGTCATATCCATATCTAATAATTATCTGTCTAATTTTTATCAAAATTATAGTTATTATTTTATATATTTTAGTACATAAAATGATTGTCTTTACTATTTTATCTAGTAAAATAAATTAATATGTATAAAAAATCAATATTTTTGCTGCTTAAAATTATTTTTCTTAGTGTATTTATTATTTTTTATATTTTGTACTAAAATGAATTTATAATAAATCAAAATTTTGTGTTTATTTATTTTGATTATTGATTGTGAGCTAATTGAAAAATATATGATATCCGTCCGCATCCGCGGATACAGATATCTAATATTTGATATCCGAAAATAATTTCAGATACAAATATGGATATGGCACCATCCAAATCCCTATCCAGCTATTTATATGCATAAATAAACCGATATTGTTACTCATTTTAAAATGACTTATCAAGTTTATATAAGGAAAAAATTATCTTATTTGTCATACAACGTCAACGAATGTATGTGCAACCTCTTATCCGCAACGACCAACAAGGGAAGAGATAACACGTTGGTAACAATAAGAAAAGGGTTATAATGGGCGACTCGCCAATTGTATGCATTTTGTATATGTATGAATCCTCATTGGTTGTCGTAAAATACGATCTTGATATGGACATCGCTATCTAATGTATCAATTCAACAAATGTGGATTTCACGAGTGGATCATGACCATCTATCTTAACATGCAGTTGACGACATAACAGAATAGCAAAAGAAAGTAGCTTTACTACAAAATCGACTGAGTTTAGTAATGGTTCAAGAGGGAGAGTTAACTCGTATCGAAGAGATGAAACTCAGCCTATTTTTCTGTAACTGTGGTCTTGAGGCTCATATTCACATGGAAACAATAGCTGATACAAATATCAGACATCATTACGTTAAAT
The DNA here is from genome assembly GCA_030765085.1 of Allium cepa. Taxonomy (NCBI): domain Eukaryota; kingdom Viridiplantae; phylum Streptophyta; class Magnoliopsida; order Asparagales; family Amaryllidaceae; genus Allium; species Allium cepa. The sequence goes on from CM060933.1 coordinate 38,655,050, forward strand.
GTCCCTAAAGTCGGTGCGGAGTCCGTTATTGGTTCGACTTGTTGCTCCCTCAAAAAGATGAACAGTTAGCCTTAAACATAAGGAATGAAATTGTACCGCTAAAAAATCAACTTACATCACCTTTTATTCAATATAGTTTGTAGTTTATTTGTGTTTATGTAATGTATCTTGTAACATTTTCTATCACCTTTTAAAACTTAAGAACTCCTTATTCATTATTCTTTTTTAATAATAAAAGAAATAAATAAACGAGAATATATACTAAAGAGAATTAAAAAACATAACAATTGATCTTTGCCTCCCATTCCATTAGGCTTGCTTTTTTGTTTTATAAATCTACGGTTCGTAAAATTGAGTTTGTCGATTGATTTTCCAGAATTGAACTTAAAATCACTGACAATGAACATGTATTATCTGAATGCTTTGTGTTGATGATTTTCTTCCAAAAGTTATTGCCACTTTGATCATTCACCCAGCTCTAACCTTTGGTATAATAGCACTAAATGTTGCACAAGTCGTAGTCTTCGCCACTTTATCATAGGTTGAATGAATGCTGGCTCGGAGGAGTACTGTGTTTTTCATTATCGTCTTTGAAAATGAAATTTGAGAACGATGCCAAATCGTAAAGCCATTATAGAGATCGAGTTTGATATTAGATTAATGTGGTTCAGGAAAGGAAATATTGATGAACTTAGTGAATTATTGTAGATTGAAATGGGGTTTTATGGAAGTAGGGGTAATATAATCGTCATTGTAGCAGTTGTGGCTTAAATAGTCATTATGCCCTAAACGTCTATTTAACAGGTGTTCATTATCAGACGTCTATTTAATAGAAGGTCAAAGCTGAACGTCTATTTAACAAGTGTCTGAGCTTCAACGTCTATTAAATACATGTCCGAGGCCAATTCAAAATCATGAATTGACCCCTGAAGTGAACATTGCGCGTAATATAACGTGTAATGTGCTTTGTTGGATGCTTGCTTTTATGGAATACTTCGTGTTACATGTTACATGTTATATGTCCACATTGGAGATGCGTTTAGGAAGAAGAATCAAAGGCAATCATGACCTGAGAAAGTTAGACAACATATACAACTTGCCTACGTTTTTTGCACCGTTCACTGTTTGGAAATAACCTATCAGTTTTGAAGATTGCCCAAAATTTGACATATTCAGAGTATATGCCAAAATATGAATTTGTTAAAGGATATATTAGTGTTTTGGAAGCCAATTTTAGCTAAGAATGAACAAAACTACAAAGATTTATAACATCAATATGTCAGACCGGAAACAATTAAACATTTTCACTACTCAAACCTTTGATTCTTGACATTAGATTTGACACTCATGTCAACTAAAATAATTATTTCACGATTTTACTAGAGTAGATAAATAAGTGAACATGTGAAATTTTAAACTCGTGGTTAGAGTTTGCCATTTACCGGTGTAAAACGGTAGTGAAACATAGCAAAAAATTGTTTGTTTATAAATGGATAGCATTTAAAAATGACAGCATATCAAATTTGCATTGGTAGTATACATTTGTGAAGAAATTTGCAGATATTAATTATAAAGTGGTTAAAAATTTAAAGTTGACATGACTCAAGCAACTCAGAGCTCCTTAATGACATGCCAATAAATGTCCTTTATGTGCATTAGTATGCACATTTTTTTTTGTTTGTGTATGTATTAGTGTGTACACACACATACACCAAGTCAACAAACATAGATGTTCTTCATCCACTAATGGGTTATACTTGAAAAATAAATATGAAAAAATTAGCTTATAGTGTTGAAACAGGAAGCACACCTTGTGATTTTGTTCTTCAATACACACACATACACACACACAAACCAAAGCATGTGGAAATGAGGTATGAAGTAGCAAAAGATTATGGACCGGGTCCAGATGGTAACTGGTTCACTACCAAACACTATTAAATGTTTTAGAAAATTGATTGCTATAAACAGTTATACCATAAGACTTAATAGTTTGATTTCACATTCAAATTTTTGTAAGGATTTCATGAAATATCATTTATTTTGCGGAAAAACAGAGTATTATTATTGGCAAATTCTATTTATATGCTGGAATCGTCTAACATACACCATTATTTTGCTAAAAAGATATCTAACCAAATTACCCTTCTTCTTAATGACAATTTTTTATCCTTTTCTCATAAACCCATCACAAATCATTAAAATTGGTGATATTTGATCAAATATATACATTTTTGGTGCAAATAATGAAAAATATATATCATTCAAGACAAATTTCACAACTAACTACTATAATCTAAAAGTATAGATTTTGTTTCAAAACTAAAGTTGGTTTCACTAAAATTAAGAAATTTCTTAAAAGAAAATAAAGAAATTATGCTATTAGTGCTAAATAGTGACAATCATTTCACTGAATTTTCACTTGATTCGTTGCAATGAATTTCTAGTCTTGTGTTGATGAGTTTCAAGTTTTAAAATGTAAGATGATGAAGATGAAATTAATGGTAATTTTTAAAGGAGATGGTGTATATAAACTAATTTTTTTATATATATTAGTTTATTTTATTTTCTAGCGTATGTTAAAAAAATATCAGTGATTAAATAGAATAAGTCATTATTATTTTGCACAGACAAGCCAACTTTATAGAGGCTGTACCACTCAAGACTGTCAATGAATATCCAAAAAATCTAAAAATATGTTAGTATCCATATCTGTAAAGCGTATAAATATCTGATATTCAAAAAAAGATACGGATGCGCATACAAAGACATTTGCATTTGAAAATTATCTATTCGGTTTTTGTCAAATTTATAATTTATTTTATTTGTATTTCAGTATAATGGAAAATATGTGTTTTATAAAGTTAATAGTTCATACTATATGCATTTAACGCACATTAACTAGTTAAATGTCCTTTAATAGATTGCACATTATCATCATATTTGTTGATTTTGGATATTTTTACAATCAATGGAATTAAAAAATAATTATGTTAAACAAAAAATTTCTTTGTATGTTTATTGATTTATCAACCTTTCGCAGATATGATAATTATTTGATATCCGTCCGTATCCGCGAATATCCAATTTTCAAAAATGATACTAGACATGTCTAGCACTACTATTGCAAGCTTATTACAGATGCAGGGTCGGTCCTAGGGGTCTTGGTACCTAAAGCGAATTTCAAAACCAAGCCTCTTATACAAAACTAATAATATTATCATAATTAAGTTATCGAAATAATTTATCAAAAATATTTTCAACAATAATTATTAAAATAACAAAAATATTTTAAATTATGAATATGCAATCTACTAGTTACAATTTATCAAAAATATTTCCAATGATAATTTAAAGAAAAAAAATACTTTTTAACGGTTAGTTGACATAATTTGAGTATATCAAGGATTAAGTAATATATTCCTTAAATTAAAGTAAACATTATTAGGGATAACTACAACTATAAAATAATAATAATAATAATAATAATAGTAATAGTAATAATAATAAACAATCGTATTATTGAATTTATCGTAATCATCTTTCATTTAAAAAATGCACCTTCCTGTTTATCAAAGTAAACAAGGAAGGTTGTTATTGCTAACTTACTACAATTTGTACATTTTAATGATGTGAATGAAATTGTATGAATTGAATCTTGTTTTAAACTTTTTATGTGAATTGAATCTTATTTCAAACAAACTATACAGACATTAATGATCTGAATTTGTACATCATAACCTACAACAATTTCAACTATAATCACTACAAAAAAGAGGGCTGTTTTCCAACCCAGAATTCCCTATGTCATCCCTACGCCGTGTAGGCGTGGCGTAGGGAAAATGTGGAAACATAGGGAAGGGGTAGGGACGGCGTAGAGAATTCCCTACACATTTCCTACGCGCACCAGGTTCTCGAACAATTGAGTATGGCGTACAGAATGTGTAGGGAATTGCCTACCAATTCCATACACCTTATTGTTCTCCCTACGCATTCTCTACGCCTGTGGAGGAAAGAGGTTGGAATTTCTCTACGCTTTACCTACGCCAGACAATTATTAACTTTTGTAGTTTAACTTGAAATTATATTATAAAAATATATAATTTAATTTTTCAGTAAATCGTGTTAACTTTCGAAACTAAAATAAAATTATATGTGTGTATATATATATATATATTAAATTCAAATTATGATATTTAACTTTTAGATGTTTAATTAACTTAAAAAGAATAATAATTAAATTTAATAAGTTGAAATACCAAATTAATAGTCCGAAATATGAAAATTATGATTCAAGAAAAGTAAGCAAGAAATTTACTTTATATAAAAAAATTAAATTCAGTTAAACTTAAAAATAAAACTGATTAAACTTTGCGGAAAATCTGCTTTTGTTAGAAATGTGACATTTTTTAATGAGTTATTGTTTTTCTATATTATTGTAAAAGTCTTTTTTTTTCTTTTGATAATTGATTATACTTGGTTTAAATTTTAACCTGGTTAACATAAATTTGCAAAATATAGGCATTGAGATATATCTTCAACTTTTGCATCCAAATCAACTATTTTTTGTCGTAGGAAACGCATCAGCCACAGACACTTAAACAATTACTTAAATAATAAATTATACAATAACAAACGCATCAGCCACTTTCCTTCCTCGGTACGACTAAACTACCAAAACCCTAAATCCCAAATCGTTTCCACCTTCAACCGACTACAACAGCAACCTATCCGAGCAATCCACGGCGCCAACCTCCGACGATAATCGACGACGCGACCTCCATCCACACTGCTGCATTTATCGAAGAAACTCCATCATCCGTGGCTTTGATCAGGTAACACAATCATGTTATTGTTTGAAATCAATGAACATACAGATAGACAACATGTGTTTGCTTCTATGCATAATGCATCTTTTACCATCTTAAAAGGCAAAATTATAACAATTCAAATTAAATATGTAAAATTAGCTTTTGAAGTAACAAACCTGTCCTGTAGAGACAATAACAGGATCCCTCATTAGCTCTAAAGATATCGGACAACGGAAATCTTATGGAATTGCTGAAGAATCACTTCTCTTAACTTCTTTCACTTTTTTAATATCTTTGTCATCTCCAATATCCGCGATTTTTCCAATCATGTCCTTCAGTTTCATTGTTATTTTCTCAGCTTTGCGCTTTGACTTTCCATTCTTGGAATTTTTTGATTTGTATAATGGTTAGTAGTTTACATATGCACGGACTTTTCCGTATGCACTTTAATTGTTTACTTATCCAGCCTTTACGTACAGGTCCCATTTATTTGCTTGTTTATTAATTCTTGTTTAGTGTGCAGTAGAGGATGAGTGTGCACATGTATGTATGTACTGTGTTGTATGCATTGCACTATGTGTGCGTGTCTTTGTGTTCCTTTCCATTTGTATGTGCCTGGACATGACAGCGTGAGTTAGTTTATGTATGTATGTATGTATGTGTGTGTGTGGGGATGTTGTTGTGTAGTCATGTGCATGTGTACGTGTGTTATATTATACGTATGTAATCAGAGGCCTATGTATATGCATATTCTTATGAGTGTGTTCATGTATTGGTGTGCGTACCTGTGTTTATATAAGTATATGTATGTTGTGTGGGTGGGCGTAATCTCAGGTGAATTTGTGCTATATATGCATGGCGGTGTGTAAATCTATTTGTAGTGCAATTATTTGTAGTTAAGTGTTGTGTGTGTTTGGTAATCTTGTGTGTACGGTGTGTGATCTGGTGAGTGAATGTGTATTTTGCGTGATTGAATTTATATATTTGCATATGATGTTTTTGTTTTGAAGAGGTGTGTAGTAGGTGAGTGTGTTTTAGTGTGCTTCTGTGCGTTTTGTACATCCGTGTGTGTTCTGGGTGCAGTATTGAGTTTGTGTGAGTATGGGATGTGTGTGTTAATTGCTGCAATGTGTGTGTTAGTGTGTGAGTGATGTGTGTACGTAGCCTTTTGTGAGTTGATATTAGCAATTGTTATACGAAAACAATGTGAAATATATAAATAATTACGTGGATGTTAAAAATATATTATAAATTAAAATGAATATATACACACACACACACACACACGTGTAATGCATTTAAACTTTAATACATGTGGGTTTATATGCTAAATATGAATGTAAATATATAATTTAAAGTGTAATGAATAAGCAAAAATAATTTCAATAGTACTTAAATGGGATAACATGAAATGTTATTTAGTTATATTTTATAGTTATTAAAGTATATCTACGGAATTTTAAAATACATAATTCAAGTTTTGATCATGTATTTAATTGACTGTAAATATATATAATTGATTTTGATGTTCTCTAAATGTTTATAAATAGGTATTTATATATTCAAAATTATGATATTATTCTTAAATATGATATTTAGCTTTACAATTTATTTTGGTTATCAATAAAAGGAAAAAGGATTTCAATACTATTTGTGAATATCAAACTATTATCTAATTTTATATATGACTGCGAAATTAGCTATTTATTGTAAATGTATATATCTAAAACAAAATAGTGCATTTTCTCTTGCATCGTAACAATAAAAAATTGAGGCAAACTCATCTAGTCATGGCTCTTGAGCGACATCTTTTATTTTGCTCTATAATTCAAAGATTGTTCGAATTGGTTGCTCCACTTTTTCCGGTTGCGAGTGTTGAAGAAAGATATATACTGGCATAAATCATTTCAATTCAAGTGGTGACAAAAATTTGTTGGTTGCTCCTTTTCCGGTTGCGAGTGTAGAAGTAATTTGTCCCTGTATTGGACAAGTTACAAACAAAACTAAGTTTTTACATTACATAAATCATTTCGATTCAAGTGGTGACAAAATTTCGAGAGTGCTTCTTTTTTGTTCCCTGTGTACGCGCACAGGCATATCTTAATTATAATTATAATTACATAAATCTTATAATATAACATATCTTAATTATGCAGTACAAGATGGAACATTTGAAAGTTCGCCGCGCTTGGATGTACAAAAATGTTGGGCATAGAGGAACAATTCCATTTCAATTTTTAAGAGGTTTAACTGAGTTCATGCTAGTGGCATCTTCCAATGGGACAAACATGACAGAAATCCGTTGTCCTTGTAAGAAATGCAAAGCCATAAAACATCATCCTTATGAAATTGTTCAAAGTCATTTGACTAAAAAAGGTTTTATGGATGATTACTATTTGTGGATACATCATGGTGAAGATGCGATGAACGTTATTAATATGTCGGTAGTTGTTGAGGATGATAACGTAAATATTGACGTTGATTTTGATGAATCTACTAGTATAGAAAATAGAATGACTGACTGAAATGGTTATTAATGCCGCTGGTCCGAGCATGCTGCCTAATTCATTGGATGTAGAGGAAGAACCAAATCCAAAAGCTAAATTTTTTTTTGACTTGTTAGAAGCGTCAAAAAGACCGCTTTTTGATGGATGTCCTATGACAGAGTTGGCAGCAACTGCTAGGTTAGTTGCTATAAAATCCACAAATAACGGTACCCAAAAATTAATGAATGACGTTCTTAGCTTAATTCGAGATGTGGTTCCATCCGGTTTGCAAACTAGATTGGCTGAAAATTGGTATCAATTAAAAAACCAAGTGTCCGCATTCGGATTGCCATATGAAAAGATAGATACATGTCGAAGTAGGTGTATGCTATATTGGAAAGAAGACATAGACCGTTCACAATGTAAATTTTGTGGCTTAGGAAGATATGAAAAGAAAAAAGTAATGGTAAAGGTGTGCCTTTTACTCGTTTACATTATCTTTCGATTATTCCTAGATTGCAAAGATTGTATTCGTCTTATGCCACTGCGGAGCACATGAGATGGCATAGTGAACGAGTTTGAGAGGAAGGGGTTTTATGTCATCCCGCAGATGGAGAAGCATGGAAATATTTCGATGACAAATATCCTGATTTTGCCAAGGAGTCACGAAATATTAGGCTCGGTTTATGCACTGATGGTTTCCAACCTTTTAGCCAGCATGGCAAAAAATACTCCACTTGGCCAGTTATTTCGACACCTTACAATTTGCCTCCTTGGATATGTATGCAAAATCCATACATTTTCTTAACCCTAATTGTTCCTGGACCCAAAAATCCAAAAAACGGAATAGATTTTTATTTGCAATCTTTAATCGAGGACTTGAAGAAAATGTGGACAGAGGGTATTGACACGTATGACGTGTCAAAGAAGAAAATTTTCAAACTATTTGCTTGTTTATTGTGGACGATAAGCGATTTTCCCGCGTACAGGATGCTTTCGGGCTGGAGTACGGGAGGTAAATTATCTTGCCCCGTGTGCATGGATTCAACAAAAGCATTTACACTGAAGCATGGTGGTAAGCAGTGTTGGTGGGATTGCCACCGTCGATTTTTGCATACAAATGACACGTTTAGATGTGATAAGAAAAACTTTGAAAGAAATAAAACTGTAAATTTGCAACCACCAACATTTTTGAATGGAGAAGAAGTATTTGATATTGTAAAAGATTATGCAAAATTACACGAGACGGGAAACAAAGAGCCCAAAATTCCTGGCAAAGGGGATTATCATAATTGGTGCAAACAGAGTATATTTTGGGAATTACCATATTGGAAAGATCTAAAACTTTGACACAATATGGATGTGATGCATATTGAAAAAAATGTATTTGAGAATTTCTTTCATACAATTATGAATGCGAAAGGAAAAACCAAAGATGATTTGAGATCAAGAAAAGATATCGAATACTATTGCAATCGTCCAGAGCTTAAGGTTAATCCTATTCATCCAAACTTCAAAGTTCTTGCATGTTATGAGCTGGATAGGACTCGTTGTATAAAATTACTAGAGTGAGTCGATTCTTTGAGGTTTCCTGATGGAATTGCTTCTAATATGAAACGATGCATTGATATGAAGGATCTCATACTGTCAGGTATGAAGAGTCATGATTGCCATGTATTTTTAGAGACTCTATTTCCGATAGTATTTAAGGAGCTTTTACCACAAAAGGTTTGGGTGCCTATAACAGAGCTTAGTTTATTCTTTAAAGAGATATGTTCGACAACTCTATCTAAAAGCCATTTGCAGAAGCTTGAAAGAGATATACCCAAATTACTATGTAAATTGGAGAAAATATTTCCCCCTGGAGTTTTTAATTGCATGGAACATTTACCAGTACATTTACCAACTGAAGCGTTACTACGGGGACCAGTGCAGTATGGATGGATGTATCCTTTTGTGAGGTATGTAATAGTTATATTTATTTACGCAATGTTTAAATATAGAACATGTTATAGTTAATTTCACACATGTTCATATTAAGGTATCTAGGTCACCTAACGAAAAAAGTGAAACAGAAAGCACGTGTTGAAGGTTCTATTTGTCAAGCATACATTATTGAAGAAGCATCCATATTTTTTAGTCATTATTTCGATGATCACATTAATTTAAATTTCAATCGTGATCATCGCAATGAAAATGATATTGTGGATGATTCAATCGATAACGTTCTCTCGGTATTCAAAAAACAAGGACGTCCATCTGGTAAATGGAAGAATGTTAAAGGCTTCGCTACAACAAAGGATTATAATCTAGCCAAGGCAACTGTGCTTCTTAATTGCAATGAATTAACTGATCTTATAAGGTACTATAATAATTTGATTATTCATTAACTAAATTATTGTCAATCTTTTCAAGCTACACACAATACTCCTTAGATGTTAACATGTATATTTGATTTAAACAGCAAGTTCGATAGTGAATATACCGAACTCTGTAAGGAATTCGAGGGATGGTATAAACAATATGTAAGTATGATAAGTCATGTATTTTAACCTTGCGGTATTCATTATATATTAACTTGTGTACTTGATTCAAATTGATAGGTTGAAACGAACAACATCACTGACATTTGTTATAGGAAACTTGCATTTGGTCCATGTAATAGTTACAGTATATGTCCAATAATGTTTATAAATGGATTTAAGTTTCACATCGAAGAATATGGAAAGAAAAAAACAACTGTTAATAGCGGAGTTTGTATCAAAGGTGTGGAACAACGATGATGACATAAAGGATTATTATGGTGTACTTGAGGAAATAATCGAGTTAACTTACTCGGTGGTGCCGGAGTTAAAAACATTTCTATTCAAATGTTGATGGTTTGATAGTAGGCCGAATATTGGAGTAAAACGCATACATAAGGATTACCCTCTTATTGAAGTAAACCACACAAAAAAATATTTAGGGTATGATCCATTTGTGTTGGCAGCACAAGCTACACAAGTTTATTTCACACCCTATCCTGCTATCGACAACAGTCGTTCAGATTGGTGGGCTGTTATTAAAACAAAACCGAGATGGTCATTTCACTCAAACATGGTCATAACCGACAATTTGGCATATCAAAATGATCCAGAACCTAATGAACTACTGGAGATTGTACAACAAGTAGAAGACATAGGATCTCTAATTAATGACACTAATGATGGGGTCGAAGTAGATGAAGATGACGATGAGCAAATTGAAGTAGAAGAAGATGAGTGTGAGCTTGAAGATAACAGTGTAAATATTGAGAGTGATGATGATAATGAAGATTGGTAGCATGTATATTTAATTATGATTGTTCGCATTTGTTTTTAGTTGCTCGATTGGTTTACATTCTATGTCATTTAATGTATGTTTTCAAACCTTGTCTTAAATAAAGTTCACAAATTTCATTTTGAAATGTTAGCTTATCTTATGTATATAGTTGCAAATGTTGTATTCATGTAATAGATATGAGTTCTCGTGGTGGTGGTCGTCGTAGTAGTGGTGGTCGTAGTAGTAGTGGTGGTCATAGTGATAGTGGACGTGGTTTGGGTTTGATCGAACCAGCACCACCCTCTGTCGATCAACAACCCACCCCTTCAGATGGACATGATCATGATCAAGGCACCCCTGAGCTATCTGGACATATGTCACAGATTGGCTCAACTTCCTCAGTCGGCACCATGTATATCTATTATAGGGAGAATGGCGAGTAAGTAAAATTTATGAACTTTCGAATTATTGTATATTTAAATAATGCATTACAGACTTTAATATAATTTGTTCATTAACAGCTGGAAATTCACGAATAGTGCCTCGACGTCCCGTACTATATCTGCTATGCTTAAGGCCCGTTTGACATCATTTTGGCCTTGTTTCAGTATGATTCCTGCTAATATTAAGGATCATTGGTTTGAAGAGTTTAAGGTGAAATAATTTTGAAATTCAGGATGTTGCAATATTTAGTCCATTCATGATTAAGTTTTTCAGTTTACTTATTCGATTCCCAAATTCTTGTGTAGGCATTGTACTCTTGGGATCCCACCACTTCTTTTGCTGATGTCAAACGATTATGGGATCAAAAGTGTTCTTTGAAGTATAGGTGGGACATGAAAAGGTATAAAAAGAAGAATGCTTGTATAATAGATGAGGCATGGCAACAGTTTTTAGCCTACTGGGAGAGGGAGGATGTGAAGGAGCTTTCTCAAAAGAACTCAATCGCTCGCAATAGCAATCCAAGGCCACATAGATGTGGTTCTAAATCAATGGCACAATGGATGAACGATATGGTAATTGTTTAAATTATTAACTAATAATAGTGTACAATCCAAATAAACACATGATGAATTATTTTTATTTTTTAGGAGAAAGAACAAGGTCGAAAACCGACATACATGCAGGTGTACATTCGAACACATTTTGTTGAGAAACCGATGGTTCTATAGATGGGGGATGGGTTGATGAGTACTCGGAACTGTTTGTTGTATGTAATCAACAAAAGTTTTGAATTATAATTTACAAATTCCTAATTATGTTAACCTAACTTTTTATGTAAATTACAGGCCAAATACAATGAGCGAGTTGCTCAAATGACCGAGAGTCAGGGTAGGGAGTTCTCTCACGACGAGCTAAACCTTCTTTACATGCAGCTTATTGGAGAAGGTGAGATGTCCGCTTTGTCAAGAAGCGCACGAAGGCCTGGTACTGGCAATATTCCTGGGGTAATGACTCAAAAGTTGAATTTCTTTTCCAAAACCGCTTTGATGTGTTTGTTTCTAATATTCCAAAACTGCTTTGATGTGTGAAAACAGTTTTAATTAATTAAAATTTTGTTTTAATTAATTAGTGTGTGTGCGCACTGCATTTTTGATCACATTATAGTAAACAGATAACATTTTTGAATTGTATGAATGGACTTTTGAATATTGGACTAATGTTTATACTTATTTTTGTTTGAAATAATGATCTGATACAAGCCTGATGTCATGTTGTTTGAAGAATTCATAATTGAATCAGTTTCAGTGTTGTCCCTATGCGAGCTGTTGTTTCTAATATACAAGTTATTTTGTACTAACTGTTAATATAAAATATAACATTGGCTTGCTCATATAGTTATTAGAAATAACATGTACATGTTCCTGTACAAAGAAATAATAAGTTAAAGTTGGGTATAATTTAAGCCTGTAGGCAAGCTTACTACTTAGTTGCTTTGCAAATTTTGATATACAGTTCGCATGTTTTGTTTGCTCACCTTATATATAAAAACTTAAAAAGTAAAAACCCGTACATGAGTTATAAATGCCTGTACATGTGTTTGTCACTATATTTCCAGACCTTGAAATATGAAAGTGGTGTTTGCTCACAATTTTATTTATATTATTCTTTTTACTCACACTTTAGGCTAGTCAGTCTTGACTCCGGCTAGCTTACCATTCTTCCTTGTCCTGTCTTGCATATATGTTATATCCTTAGCTGCTGCTTAGGCATTAAGTTTGATGATTCATGCATTGACAATTTAGGCATTAAGCTTCAGCAGTTTTCTACTTCTTATAACCTATCTGCTTGTGATATCGCTTAACATATCTGCTTGGTTCATTTTCTTTTTTTCTATAGAAAATAGCCTACATAATGCATATTTCCTCTAGTAAATTCATATTAATGTCATTTTTATTTGTACAAACAGACATCATGGTAACTGAGTGCTGCACTAGTTGATGTTATTGATAAACAAAATGAATCTTGTTACAGTTAAACCTTTAGTCACATGTCCCACCATGATATCAGTACAACAAACTAATCAACAATACAATCTGTGCATGTGTTTACAACTAATCAACTATACCTTCATTCGTTACCAAAGATCATCAGTCCTCCAAAACATTTTCAAGAAATATACCCAGGCACAGCTCTGTTTTTCACGCATTGATAATTGATTCATGTGTGCTTAGTTTTGTGTTAATATAAGCTACCATATCCTCTGTGCTATTCTGAATTTATAAAATTTATTTTATCACTCACACAATTTGATTCATGTATGCTCGGTTTTGTGTTAATATTATGTTGTGTTTGTGCCATGTGGATCATGTGTAAGATTTTTTTATTTTTGTTGCACTTATTTGATTAAATAATTTATATGTAGATATATAGAGACAATACATACACTGCTAGGTTTGGAGTTTCAGATGACAGAAAGAAACTTGTAGAGGAAGTAGAAGAGATAAGAAGTAAAAATCAAGAAATGGACGTTACAATTAACAAACTATAAGGGGATTTATCTTCCATGCAGGAAGAGATGAATTCTGTGCAAGAGTTTATACGGGGATTGAGGCAGGAGCAAGGATCGGAGATATGACATACTTCGTGAGTTAGTCTTGTTTTGACTGTGGGTTTGATGTTCTATTTTTATAAGGTACATTGTATGATGTTTGAATTAGATGAAACAACTATGTTTGAGTTTTGTAGCAACTTTATTTTATTGTTGGACATGATTTTTTTAAATACGTTTGTAGCAATTTTATGGTAATTTGACAATGATATGCATTCTACATTAATGTTTTGTAATGATATATATTGTTACGATTTTGCATGTGGTTATATATTATATTTAATGCTTTCTGTTGCTGATGTTCGGGTTTATTATATTTTATTATTGTAACAACCCGCATATTTATCGATTTAATATTTAAAAATTTTATTTAAATATTTTGTCGTTAATCGGATATTGGTCCGAAAAGCTACTTTTTGCAAACGGTCAAATTAGGACTCGAGACCACTTCCATTGAGTTCGAAATGCCGTTTACAATTTTTTAAGTATAAACATCGATAGGTTTGGAGTTAGTGAAATTTCACTAACTTTTCCCGCTTTGGACTTTGGGTTAGTTTAGCCTATTAAGCCCAAGTTCCAACCCCCTTCTTCTCACTCTTCATAAATTTCCTAACTAACTCAAGCTTTGGCATTAATAGTGAAGAGAATGGGAAATTAAAACTCCAAGCACAAATTCAATTGCAAATCCAACATTCAACTCCAAATTCAAGTAGAAGATATTGGATTCAAGCTTTGGATTGCTTCTCCTTGCTTTCAAGCTTCATCTTCATAAATTTTAGTGAAAAGGTGAGATTTTTATCTCACAAATCTAGTCTATAACTATATTGGACTGTTGGGAATGATTCCCTATCACTTTTGCATGCACATTTGCATTTGGTTTGGATTGGATTGGCGAAAAACTCCAATTTTTAGCGTTTTTTGTGAATTTTCTGCATTTAGGTCGTTCTGTCCATTTTTGGTGCCCGGAGTTAGGTCGCTCGCGACCTAACCCTTGGGTCGCTCGCGAGTTAGCACCATAGGTCGCCGGGCCATCTAAATGCTTGTTCGGTGTTAGGTCGTTCGGGCTTTAGGTCGTAGGTCGTTTGGCCTATAGGTCGTTAGGTCGCTAACACTTAGGTCGTTTCTGGCCTTAAATCCCCTATACAGCCTTAGGTCGCTTGGCTCTGGCTCCTTAGGTCGTAAGTCGTGGGCCTCTAGGTCGTAGGTCGTTAGGTCGTTAGACCTTAACTCGTGTAGCCTTGGTCCTTTAAGTCGCTCGGCCTTGCCTTCCATTTTTAGGTCGCATGACCTTCTATCCCTCTAGGTCGTTGGACCTATAACCCGTTAGGTCGCTGGGCTTATAACCCGTAGGTCGTTAGGCCGTTAACCCACTAGGTCGCATGACCTATAACCTGTTAGGTCGCTCGACCGTTTACTCCGTTAGGTCGCCCAACCCTACTACAAGTATTAGGTCGCATGACCTTGTTCCACTAAGTCGCTCGACCCTTAGGTCGTAACACGTTAGGTCGCATGACCTTGTTCCACTAAGTCGCTCGACCCTTAGGTCGTAACATGTTAGGTCGCACGCCTTTCACACCATTAAGTCACGAGTTTAATTAGGTCGCTCGGCCTTAAAACGTTAGGTCGCTTGACCTGTGCTATTGTTAGGTCGCTTGGCCATTTCAGTTTGGTCGCATGACCACAGGGTTGCTCCAGTTAGGTCGCTTGACTCCTTAGACCCCTAGGTCGCAACCATTAGGTCGCTCGACCCTATTCCCCTTAGGTCGTTAGACCTCATTTTGTCTTCACTAGGTCGAACCCCGTAAGCGGTGGCGTTGCCCCCGCACCCCCACCTTGGGGGGTTGCCACCCCCCTGGACCCCCCCTCCGTAGGGGATCTTATCTGAAAAACGTTGAGTTGATTTCCTTAGATTTTATTCACATCTCCGTATGCGATCTTTGTGACTGATTGTTTCTACAATTGCTTCTGTGTTTTGTCACTTTATAATATAAAGGTTTCAATACTAGTAGTAAATATCAAAACTCTTTTAACAAACAATTTCAACTCTGTTTTTAATAACAAAGTTCTTTTCTTAAACCGTTTTCCAATCTATTAGTATATGCAAACCTTTACCTCACTCGGATGAGAAATCTAATTAAACGACTTAGTAAAACAAGTGGTATGAAACGCTTGCGTTCACTTCGTCGGTTAATTCTTGGACTTGTTCGATTGAACCACTTGTGACAAATTTTATTAGTGAAGATTTACAGTTTGTTCGTAAATATTTAAGTTAAGCAAGTGGTTATGGGACATGAAGCTAAACTTCTATATTTACTAGCTTAGTGTAATTGACACTTCTCGTTGATCATGACGATCATTCTGATGATTTAGACTAGCAATTGTGCGATGTCTCTTGTTGCGAGGTTAGACTAGACACCACTTGTGTGATTCCACTCACACATACCTTTTTGCTTTTTGGTTAGTCTGGACCTCAATCTATGTGATTCCATTCACACATGTGGGGTAGCTCCCCTTGGTCTTCGGACCGTCATGTGATAGGCCTCTTTCTCTTTTCTATGATTTTCTGGACTTCTTGCATTGATTTCTAGAATTTATGTCATTGACTTGTCATGAGTACAAGTTTGGGGGTATGATGCCCTTTCCGAATCTTTGAGAAGATTCTTGTGATATTGATTATCTCTTATTGATTGATCTTCTGTTGATCATTATTTACATACTTATAGTGGTATGTCATTATGGATATTTTATGTTTATGCCATATCTTTTATGTTATATCATGTCATCCGATATTTATAGCTAGACTGATCCGTTTATTATTTTCTTAAATAATACTCGGGTCAGACCGAGATGTTACAGGTGCTTCTGCTTGACTTCTTCCCAGGGATTCATCACTCTGACTTTTGGCTAACTATTTAGATTAGCAGTTTTTGTTGTATACACTTGATATATAGACTCATAGTTGTATTCTTTTGTATAGCACGTGTTGCTATTCTTTTGTATTATTGTGGATCTCACCGACCACTACTCTGATGTACACTTTCATGTGTTAGTTATATATTCATTTCTTCTTCCGCCCTTGTGATATGGATGTCTGTGACTGATTTGTGTTATAATTATTTCTATGTTTGTTTCTGAAGATTATTCATAGCCACCGTGTGATAAGCAATTACACGGATGGTCGCTCCTCAACAGCCTTATTCTCCGTGCTAGTTGACAGCACTACACCGTAGTGTTCTTGGCAAGTGTGGGTATAGAGGTGGGGCGTCACAGCTTGGTATCAGAGCCAAACTTCGGAACAATGTAGAATAACTTAACAAGGGTCATCGTCCTAAGTCTATCTTAGGAGTCATACCATAGGATTAATTCGAGTCTTCGTACCGATTCATCCTATTTCCTTTATGATTCCTTGTTTTATCTATCAAGATTGCTTGGTGTTCATTGGTGAATAACCTTCTTCCTTCTCTTCTTTCTTTCTTAAAGGAAGAGAATGTCTAGACCGGGCCGTCCCAGAACTGGATCATCTGGTGCTACTCCCCCGGATGGAGCTTTTATGACTGCTCAACAGCTTCTTAATTTAGTAACTAATGCTCAAGCAGCTGGAGCTAACCCGGAACCTACTCACCCAAAGTCGGGATTTGCACGCTTGTGCAGCGATTACACCAACTTGGGTGTGAAGCCCTTCAAAGGTTCGGAAAATATCATCGAGGTCCAGGCTTGGTTAAAATCATGCGATCGAATCTTCTCTCGCATGAACCTTATCGATCTCCACCGCGTTCAGGTGGCTTCCAGCATGCTCCAGGAGAGAGCATTGGACTGGTACGAACTCCTTATTTCAGAAATTAATGAAGCGGATCTCACCTGGGAGCAATTTCAAGGACGCTTCGAATTAAAGTTTGTACCAGAAGCTGGGAAAGTAACCTTGGCTCGACGTTTTATAAACCTTGTTCAAGGTCAATCCTCTGTGACTGATTACGTCGCAGCCTTCGAGTCGCTTTCCAAATATGGGGTTGAATACATCAACACCCCATTGAAGAAGAACCAGAGGTTCGTTTATGGCTTAAATAAGAATCTTAAGAAGCCACTACTCCTGAAACTAGAAGTCGCATTTGATCAACTCGTCGATATCGCTCTTCGTCTTGAAGAGGCTGATAGAGAGAGTGATGTTGAAGTGGAAGGCGCTAAACCAAACTTCAAAAACAAGAAGAGACCAAACAAATTCAAGGGTCCTTATCCCAACAAAAAGGGTAAGCAGCTAACCCCTGCGGCAAAGTCTCCTTCTCCTATTGGTGCGAGTTGCTTCAACTGTGGGTCTGGGGATCATTATGTGAATAAGTGCTCTAAGCCCAAATCTTGTCGCTATTGTAAGAGCCCGGATCATTACATACATCAATGCCTCAAGCGTAAAGGCAAGAAGGAAGGAAAGTTGAATGTGGCTCAAGCCCCTGGCAACACATCTCGTGGCCAAGGTATTTCTCATTCCATTCTTGTTGGTACTATTTTATTACATGATCAACCTATTAGAGTTCTCTTTGATACGGGTGCGTCCCATTCTTTTATATCAAAGGAACTGGTAGACACTTTTTCCTTAAGTGTTACTGCATTGATGACTTCTTTAAAAATTGCGAATCCCGTTGGTGGATCCGCAACTCTTAGTTTGCTTTATAAAATGTGGAGATTATTTTATATGATTTTTCTTTCCTAGCCGATTTGCATGTCATGCGTTACTTAGGCTTTGGAATAATTTTGGGAATGGATTGGCTTAACCGTTATCAAGCCCATATCCTATGTCCTGAGCGGACTATTCATCTCCGACATCCACTATCTGTTAATCAAATTTCTGTTAATCTTAAAGATTCAGAATCCTGTTTGGTGGCATCTTTATATTCTTTAAATCCTCGTGATAACGATGATGATGATGAAGATGATATTATTTCTTGTATTCACGTTGTTCGTGAATTTTCCGACATATTCGAGCCCGTTTTAGGTTTACCACCTAAACGAGCAATTGAGTTCATAATTAATCTTGTTTCTGGAGCTCAACCTATTAATCGTCCTCCTTATCGCATGTCCAATAAGGAAAATGAAGAGATGCGCAAACAATTATCCGAATTGGCGACGAAGCAATTTATTCGCTCTAGTTCCTCGCCTTGGGGAGCTTCGGCTATTTTCGTAAAGAAATCCGATGGTACTCTTAGGCTCTGCGTTGATTATCGCAAGCTTACCGATCTTACTATTAAAAATAAATATCCTTTACCTCGGATTGATGATCTATTCGATCAGCTTAGTGGTGCTAAGGTCTTTTCACAATTGGACTTGGCTACCGGTTTCCATCAGCTTCGTATCGCAGAGGATAGCATTCCTTTGACATCATTCCGTACTCGATATGGATCTTATGAATGGCTTGTTATGCAATTTGGGTTAACGAATGCTCCAGCTTATTTCGTTGACCTCATGAATCGAGTTTTCAAAGATTTCCTCGATCGGTTTGTTCTCATCTTCATTGATGATATCCTTGTGTATTCTAAAATCGAGGAGGAGCATGAAAAGCATCTTTGAATTGTATTGGAAACTCTTAGGAGCAATCAATTAAAGGCGAAATTTTCTAAATGCCACTTTTGGCAATCTCGTGTGAAGTTTCTTGGTCATATTATTTCCGAATCCGGAATCTCCGTGGATCCTTCAAAGATTGAAGCGATTCAAGATTGGAAGAGACCGGAGAGTGTGACAGAGATTCGTAGTTTTCTCGGATTGGCGGATTATTACCGTCGTTTCATTAAAGACTTTTCTAAGATTGCCGTGCCTCTTACTGGCTTGACTAAGAAGGGAGTTAAATACCTTTGGTCGGACAAATGTGAAGCCTCTTTTCAGAAATTGAAAGAACTCCTTTCCGATGCTCTTATTCTTGTTATTCCCGAAGGGAATCAAGATTTTGTTATTTATACTGATGCTAGTCACGTTGGTTTGGGTGCCGTTCTTATGCAAAAAGAACGTGTTATTGTTTATGCCTTTAGGCAATTGAAGCCGGCCGAGACTAGATATGCTACACATGATTTAGAACTCGCGGCTATTGTTTTCGCCCTTCGAATTTGGCGTCATTATCTATTAGGAGAGAAATTTATTCTTTACACGGATCATAAGTCTTTGAAATATTTATTTTCTCAAAAGGAACTCAATTTGCGTCAACAGCGTTGGCTCGAGTTCCTTGCACCTTATGATCTTGATATTCTTTATACCCCCGGTAAGGGTAATCGTGTCGCCGATGCTCTTAGCCGTAAACAACAAGCAGTTGTTTCTATGATGATATCCGAATGAAACGATCTCGAGATTTTATCCACTTGTGAGATTCGAGAGCGCGTATCTGATTTGTGCTCATCACTTGTTTTATGTAGCCTTGAGGCTCATCCTTCTCTCTTAGACCGCATTCTTGAAGCTCAAAGGCTAGATCCTGAATTGGTTCTTCTTGGCCAAAATATTAAGGATAAAATTAACATTGAAAGTTTGAAAGACTTTGATATTGATTCTCGAGGCGGCATTCGAAAATTTGGTAGACTTATCGTACCAAATATTGGTGATCTTCGTAAAGATATTTTAGAAGATTCCCATCGATCTAAATTCACCATTCATCCTGGTAGTAGTAAAATGTACGCTGATATGAAGCGACTTTATTATTGGGAGGGAATGAAATCTGATATTGCTAACTTTATTAAGTGTTGCATGACTTGCCAACTTGTCAAGGCCGAACATCAAAGGCCTGGTGGGTTATTGCAACCTTTAGAAATTCCAATTTGGAAGTGGGACCAGATTTCCATGGATTTTATAGATGGCCTTCCCCGTTCTCGTTCGGGTCATGATAGCTTATGGGTGATCGTTGATAGACTTACTAAATCCGCCCATTTTATTCCCGTTCGGTCTAACCGAACCGTTCCTCTTTTGGCCAAACTCTTTATCAAAGAAATTGTTAAATTGCATGGAGTTCCTACTTCTATTGTTAGCGATCGAGATCCATTGTTTACTAGTGGATTTTGGAAGAGTCTTCAAAAAGATTTAGGAACGAAGCTTAATTTTAGCACTGCTTATCACCCCCAGTCCGATGGACAAACCGAGCATGTGAATCAAACTCTTGAAGATCTTCTTCGTGCATGTGTGCTCGATTTTGGTGGAAGTTGGGAAGATCATATTTCACTTGTCGAATTTTCCTATAATAATAGCTTCCAGTCTAGTATTGGTATGGCACCTTTCGAGGCACTCTATGGAAGGCCATGCCGATCTCCTTCTTGTTGGCTTGAGGCCGGTGAGAAGCTGGTTTTAGGTCCAGACTTTATTCGTGATTCCACGGAAAAGATTGAACTTATTCGACATAGGATGAAAGAAGCCCAGAGTAGACAAAAATCCTATGCCGATAATCGAAGAAGGAAATTAGAATTTTATGTTGGAGATCCTGTTTTTATTCGCGTTTCCCCTATGAAGGGTGTTGTACGTTTCAGTCGATCGGGGAAGTTAGCGCCTCGATATATTGGGTCATTTCCTATCACTGAACGTATTGGTTCCATGGCTTATCGCCTTGCATTGCCGGCTCAGTTTTCTGCTGTGCATGACGTATTTCACGTTTCTCAATTACGGAAATGCCTTCGGGATTCCGATTCTATTCTTGAGCCTGCTGTTGTGGAAGAAATCGAAGTTTCGCCGAATTTAACTTATGAGCAACAACCTATTCGAATTATTGCTTCGGAGGTCAAGCGATTTCGAATTAAAGATGTTCCGCTTGTGAAGGTTCAATGGTCCTCAAATCCTAAGGATTGCTCTTGGGAATCCAGAGAATTCATCGAGCGAACACATCCGGACTTGCTTACTCCTGCTCTTTGAGGTGAACTTCCTTAAAATTTCATTTGTGTTAATATGCTTTTATGGTTGTTACCAGTTATTTCCATCTTATACATTGCGAGGACGCAATTTCTTTAAGGAGGGGAGTCTGTAACAACCCGCATATTTATCGATTTAATATTTAAAAATTTTATTTAAATATTTTGTCGTTAATCGGATATTGGTCCGTAAAGCTACTTTTTGCAAACGGTCAAATTAGGACTCGAGACCACTTCCATTGAGTTCGAAATGTCGTTTACAATTTTTTAAGTATAAACATCGATAGGTTTGGAGTTAGTGAAATTTCACTAACTTTTCCCGCTTTGGACTTTGGGTTAGTTTAGCCTATTAAGCCCAAGTTCCAACCCCCTTCTTCTCACTCTTCATAAATTTCCTAACTAACTCAAGCTTTGGCATTAATGGTGAAGAGAATGGGAAATTAAAACTCCAAGCACAAATTCAATTGCAAATCCAACATTCAACTCCAAATTCAAGTAGAAGATATTGGATTCAAGCTTTGGATTGCTTCTCCTTGCTTTCAAGCTTCATCTTCATAAATTTTAGTGAAAAGGTGAGATTTTTATCTCACAAATCTAGTCTATAACTATATTGGACTGTTGGGAATGATTCCCTATCACTTTTGCATGCACATTTGCATTTGGTTTGGATTGGATTGGCGAAAAACTCCAATTTTTAGCCTTTTTTGTGAATTTTCTGCATTTAGGTCGTTCTGTCCATTTTTGGTGCTCGGAGTTAGGTCGCTCGCGACCTAACCCTTGGGTTGCTCGTGAGTTAGCACCATAGGTCGCTGGGCCATCTAAATGCTTGTTCGGTGTTAGGTCATTCGGGCTTTAGGTCGTAGGTCGTTTGGCCTATAGGTCGTTAGGTCGCTAACACTTAGGTCGTTTCTGGCCTTAAATCCCCTATACAGCCTTAGGTCGCTTGACTCTGGCTCCTTAGGTCGTAAGTCGTGGGCCTCTAGGTCGTAGGTCGTTAGGCCTTAACTCGTGTGGCCTTGGTCCTTTAAGTCGCTCGGCCTTGCCTTCCATTTTTAGGTCGCATGACCTTCTATCCCGCTAGGTCGTTGGACCTATAACCCGTTAGGTCGCTGGGCTTATAACCCATAGGTCGTTAGGCCGTTAACCCACTAGGTCGCATGACCTATAACCTGTTAGGTCGCTCGACCGTTTACTCCGTTAGGTCGCCCAACCCTACTACAAGTATTAGGTCGCATGACCTTGTTCCACTAAGTCGCTCGACCCTTAGGTCGTAACACGTTAGGTCGCATGACCTTGTTCCACTAAGTCGCTCGACCCTTAGGTCGTAACATGTTAGGTCGCACGCCTTTCACACCATTAAGTCGCGAGTTTAATTAGGTCGCTCGGCCTTAAAACGTTAGGTCGCTTGACCTGTGCTATTGTTAGGTCGCTTGGCCATTTCAGTTAGGTCGCATGACCACAGGGTTGCTCCAGTTAGGTCGCTTGACTCCTTAGACCCCTAGGTCGCAACCATTAGGTCGCTCGACCCTATTCCCCTTAGGTCGTTAGACCTCATTTTGTCTTCACTAGGTCGAACCCCGTAAGCGGTGGCGTTGCCCCCGCACCCCCCTGGACCCCCCCTCCGTAGGGGATCTTATCTGAAAAACGTTGAGCTGATTTCCTTGGATTTTATTCACATCTCCGTATGCGATCTTTGTGACTGATTGTTTCTACAATTGCTTCTGTGTTTTGTCACTTTATAATATAAAGGTTTCAATACTAGTAGTAAATATCAAAACTCTTTTAACAAACAATTTCAACTCTGTTTTTAATAACAAAGTTCTTTTCTTAAACCGTTTTCCAATCTATTAGTATATACAAACCTTTACCTCACTCGGATGAGAAATCTAATTAAACGACTTAGTAAAACAAGTGGTATGAAATGCTTGCGTTCACTTCGTCGGTTAATTCTTGGACTTGTTCGATTGAACCACTTGTGACAAATTTTATTAGTGAAGATTTACAGTTTGTTCGTAAATATTTAAGTTAAGCAAGTGGTTATGGGACATGAAGCTAAACTTCTATATTTACTAGCTTAGTGTAATTGACACTTCTCGTTGATCATGACGATCATTCTGATGATTTAGACTAGCAATTGTGCGATGTCTCTTGTTGCGAGGTTAGACTAGACACCACTTGTGTGATTCCACTCACACATACCTTTTTGCTTTTTGGTTAGTCTGGACCTCAATCTGTGTGATTCCATTCACACATGTGGGGTAGCTCCCCTTGGTCTTCGGACCGTCATGTGATAGGCCTCTTTCTCTTTTCTATGATTTTCTGGACTTCTTGCATTGATTTCTAGAATTTATGTCATTGACTTGTCATGAGTACAAGTTTGGGGTATGATGCCCTTTCCGAATCTTTGAGAAGATTCTTGTGATATTGATTATCTCTTATTGATTGATCTTCTGTTGATCATTATTTACATACTTATAGTGGTATGTCATTATGGATATTTTATGTTTATGCCATATCTTTTATGTTATATCATGTCATCCGATATTTATAGCTAGACTGATCCGTTTGTTATTTTCTTAAATAATACTCGGGTCAGACCGAGATGTTACAGGTGCTTCTGCTTGACTTCTTCGCAAGGATTCATCACTCTGACTTTTGGCTAACTATTTAGATTAGCAGTTTTGTTGTATACACTTGAGATATAGACTCATAGTTGTATTCTTTTGTATAGCACGTGTTGCTATTATTTTGTATTATTGTGGATCTTACCGACCACTACTCTGATGTACACTTTCATGTGTTAGTTATATATTCATTTCTTCTTCCGCCCTTGTGATATGGATGTCTGTGACTGATTTGTGTTATAATTATTTCTATGTTTGTTTTCGTAGATTATTCATAGCCACCGTGTGATAAGCAATTACACGGATGGTCGCTCCTCAACAGCCTTATTCTCCGTGCTAGTTGACAGCACTACACCGTAGTGTTCTTGGCAAGTGTGGGTATAGAGGTGGGGCGTCACAATTATGATCTGTGGTAGATGAAGATAAATACAATAGAATCATATTGAATTTTGGTATACGGTGGCGTAGGGAAGGCGTATGGAACTCGTAAGGAAAATTCGATTTCTGCACTTTAAAAGGAAGAAGGCTAGGCGTAGGGAAGACGTATGGAATTAGGCGTAGGGAATGCGTATGAAAATAGGCGTAGGGAATGCGTATGGAATGCGGCGTAGGGAAGGCGTATGGAATCAGGCGTAGGGAATACGTATGGAAATAGGCGTAGGGAATGCGTATGGAAATCGGTGTAGGTAAGGCGTATGGAATGCGGCGTAGGGAAGGCGTATGAATGCGGCGTAGGAAAGGCGTATGGAAGGAGGCGTAAGGAACCCGTAGGGATTTTTTTGCGACGTATTGGTTTTCAACCTCTTCTTTGGCGTAGGGATGGCGTAGGTAAAATCTTTTCCCTACGTCGCGCCTACGCCAAACTGGCGTAGGGAATCCAAAATTCTTTTGTAGTGAATTTGTACATCACAATTTGTACAAACATTAATTGTTGCAAAAATAAATAATCGTATAGTATGATTGATAAATTGAAACATGTTTCAAATTTCAAATGGATAGATGGAATAAATTACAAATAGAAAGTAGTACCTTTTCTTTTCACTTTTTAGATGGATGGAGTCCGTCAGTCACTGTTTGATTTAGAGATGATGTCGAGGAATCGCCACCACCTACACCTACCCGCCAGTCGTCGGGCGGCGTCGTCTCACCGATGATTGGTGCTCTGCGGTCCGCACTTTTAATTTTTTTTGCCTGTTGCGATTCGATTTGAAGAAATGATGCCCTAATTTTTTTGGGCCCTAAGCAACAGTTTTAGCTGCTTTACCAAAGTGTCGGGCTTGTACAGATGCATGGGAGAAAGTCCTCAGTAGCTTTAGAAAACAACTAACTTACCACCACACATGTTGCAAACATTTAAAGCTAAGCTGCACAAGCAGTCACAAACACTATACAAGTACCATGTGGAATTCCTTCAAGTATAAGCTGAATAACTTTAGCAATCACTAACGTAAGCACTATGAAACTACTTATTATTTGGCAACTTTACAACTAAACTTACATAATTAGATGGAATGATCTATGAAACAACCACCATGACAATCACAGGCAATAACCCCATATCTCTAAACGAAAATACTTTCAATCTAAAACCAAATTTCCAAACGAAAACTTGAATGAGAAGAGATCCCACGTCAAAGCAACTGCATGTCACAAAAGGGCACAAGCCACTATAGCAAAAGTGACCATCAAAATTACCATTATAAAGCCAATGGCCAATGTCAGTGAGAAAAGGCTCGAAAAAAAAACACTCGGATCAGATAATGCACAAGCTCACATGAAATATACAATGCACACACCTATCCAACTTGCAAAAATGAAGATTCTAAAAGCCAAATTCGTAAGAGCATCAAAGGGAATAACAAGCATCAACTTACTAGGACGCCTAGCACGACAACCATCAACAAATGCCAAATCCTCATTGCAAGGCAATCATCAAGGTTTCCATATGTGAAGGTGAGAAATTGACATTGCAAGAAAGATAAGCAATCTAACTGTAACGACCCGAAATTTTCTAACCCGAAAATTCCAGATAGTTATGGAAAAGAAGAAAGAGATAGAAGAAGAAGAAGAACAGAAACACCAAACATCACACATTCGCAGGGGATAAAATATAATAATAAATAATAACAGTTTACAAAAGAATGCTATATCTGTCGATTACATTTAATATACATCAGAGTTTCACATTAATACAGTCACTGAATGTTTATCATTATCATGTCTAAGATTTACAATAATATAAATACAGCGGATATACTCAATACGATATTGCCATCCAGCTCGCCTCCTGAGCTCCAGAACGTACCTACCTGAAAATCTGTAATACTCGATCTGACCCAAGCATTACACCAAAGTAACACCCAGGTCAGGCTGGAAAACAGCGTGAGTACATCCACTTCACAAGAAATACTCGTGCATAAACTTATTTTAAAACTCCGGTAACTCGTACTTCATAGCGAGTTCTCAACTTACTTTAGTCAACACTAATTTCACACATCAGTATTTAAGTACCTTTATATAATTAAAATTCTCTAATTACTTAGATCGTTCCATTCCAGCCTATTTATTTCACATATTAACTCTATAAGGAATTTATAGAAGATTTACAAATCGAAGTGGTTTCGGGTATTTACTGATACCCGACCCCGGTCACTTCGAATTAAAGGTCATCTTAACTCCAAGTTATTAGGTGAATACAATTCGATTTTTAATTACAGGATACCAATTTTAACATAGTAATTCATTATTGATAGATAACTAGATTATCCCTATTCAATCAAAAG
The DNA here is from genome assembly GCA_030765085.1 of Allium cepa. Taxonomy (NCBI): domain Eukaryota; kingdom Viridiplantae; phylum Streptophyta; class Magnoliopsida; order Asparagales; family Amaryllidaceae; genus Allium; species Allium cepa. Next base: position 38,681,965 of record CM060933.1, read on the forward strand.
ATATCATATCACAACATTCCATATCAAAAATACCAACCCATACTTTATAAGTATGATTATCAACCACACCATCTCCAATTAATTTGATTAACCACTAATGAATTAAATTAAATTACTTCCCATTAAGTAATTTCCTTTTTATTAATTACATTCAGTAATTATCCATTAATTTCTTTGTTAAGTAATTATACCTCATTAATTACCTTAAGTAATTATACTTAGCTCAACATCTAATGATTCCCTTTTATTAATTAAACTTAATTAATTAACCAAAATTAACCATGTCAACTTAACTAATTTCACCGAGTAATTAATTCCTTTAATTACTTCATTAAGTAATTATACAGTTTCCTTCACATTGAGTAATTAACCACTTAATCTCCTGCTACCTAATTATTTCTAAATTGATTACCCTTAATTAATCAATCCCCAATAAGAAATCATCTATACTCAATTAATGTCACAAATTTATTTATCTTAATGTAATTACCCAAATTAAACATCATAGTCATAATTTACCTTAATCAATTAATCCATAAGTATCAATTTAATTAATCAATCCTTAATTTCCATTTGATACATTCTCAATTACCTTTATAATTTTAATGATTTTATTAAGTCTTAATTACATTCAATTACTTAAGTAATTAATCTTAAATCATTAATCAATAATCTGTAATTATCTAATTAATGATCTTAAATTACAAATTAATTAAATTAAGATTAATTAACTCTAATCCTTAATCATTTATTAGTCAGGTACATTAATTACCCTTAATTAATTTGTTTATTAATCCTTTATAACTCATTAAACTAATTAATTATACTTAATTCCCTTAATTAACTTAATTAATTTCCATTCATAAAAATAACATAATTATCTAAAGATAAAACCTTATCTTATTTATACCTTAATTACCAATTAAAAACATTTTGTCTTAAAATCAACTTTGCTTAGTTAAATCATTAATTAAGTTTTAAAAATTCAACTTGATAAATTAAAGTTACAAATCATAACTCCCTTTAAATTCTGTAAAATATTGTCAAGCAATAGTTTTTAAATCTATTTCCAATTTAAATTAATAAGCTTGCTTTTATACAATTTTTTTTTAGAATTTCAATTCTACAAAATTTAAACAAATTTCAAGATTTCTTTATTAAATGTTAAAGAAAACAATTATTATATTTAAAGTAATTTACCAAAGAAAACTTAACTAAATTTATTTAAATTTCAAAACTTTGTTTTAAAAGCCTTTTAAAACCCTGGTTATAAACCTGCTTTGGGTTGAACCGAGTTTCCCTTCTTCATTCATTTTCACAAAACTTAGTTTAAATTTTAGATTTAAAAATCTGTAACAACATAAAACTGTGAACATGCTTAAATATGACCAACTACTCGAGGTTACACTCGAGTCACTTCCCAAATCACCCGACCACTGCTTCGAGGCATCATCCCTTCCCAAAAACTGACACCATAAACATCACCGTGCATATGCACCGCCGATTCAGGCGTTTCCGACCACCCACGCCACCTCTAACAATTCGACGATCATCCCCACATCTAACTCAGACCACTCAAACATGATCACAAGCCCTCGATCAAAATTTTGCAAACACAAGGAACCTGGTACCCAAACCCCGACCTGAAATCCCTTCGACCAAGCCATTCTGACCACCAGGGTCGCTGCAACCTCGACCCTACAATCTCCGACCATCGACGGGTCCACCACCCTAATCTAGCTCCACTCGATCACCCAGATACCTCGTGGTGATCACAAACTCCGGTCACAATAAAACTAGGGTTAGAAACTGTCTTACTTCGCCGATGACGCCACGACGATCATTCGACACTTCCACCATTTTTGCCAAACGCCCATATCACTAGACTAGCTCCGGCAGGAACCCCGACCTCCCCAGTCACCTAGATCATCGGAATATTCTCAAAAACCCATTTACAGTGAAACTTGAATTGCTCATTAAATCCAATATTAAAATTCAAGATTTTGGTGTTAAAAAATCTTAGTTTGGAAAAAGAATTCAGATTATATATATAAATTAACAGATCTTTGCACTTGATTTTTAACATATCTTAAGCTTCCCTGTTCTTTTTATTTCTTCCAGATAATATTTCAATGTTTTGTTCTAAAAAATATATATTCTTAAATCTTAATTTAATTTTAAACCAACATACTTTGATTTAATACCTAGTCTAAAGAGATTAGAGTGTGAAGAATTTGGAATTTTAATCAAAGTTAAAATCTCTGAAACTTAAAAACAGAGATGATCATTATGAACATCCAAGCATTCACACAGTATCCTCATTCATATAAACATGTTTCAAAACTTAAGACAATCATGCAAACACATTCCCAAACATACATCACAAGTTTACTTCAACATATGTCATATGCATCAATTCTACAGGTGATTCATGTTTGTAGTTAAAAAGACATGACTTGAACTACGATCAGAGGTATTTTAAAATCAACAGAAAACATACAGAGGCATTCATACGTACAAATTTGCAAAGACATCATCACCTAGAATTTCACAAGTTACCTAAGTTTTCAAATTTAAAAGTTTACTCACAGGCATCCCAAAAATAAACAGAGTGAACTGGGTTGAAGTACTCACTGTATAGAAGATGAACTGAGCACAATTGTTTGCAAACAGCTTTTAACCTTTTAAAACTGGAAATGTTTTTGCTTTAATCTTCCCTTAAATCATCTTGCTTTGTCCAGTTGAAAAAAAAATGTTTGAAGTTTGTAAAAATGCTAACTTCTTTCCTCTGGTTTGCTAAGTCCAGTCAACGAACTAAAATAAGTATATATATAAATAGGAAGAAAAGATTGTAAGAGGTAGGTGTTTAATGGTTTAGCATTTACTGGTACAATGTATAATCTTGTTTGGTCAGAGATTTTTTTTAAATATGGAGGCTGAATTGTTTTGTAAGATTTCGATTTGACTAAAATGTTTAGAGCTGAGATGAAGCATTTATTGCTCATGTACTTTATGTCTCACTTATCCATTTTTGTCTATAGATATTTTCTTTTATACTTCTTCTTGCTTTGCATATTCATTTTGCAGACATACTTTACTTGCCTGCATATTTGTTTATTTTTTTGTTTTGTTTCATACTTATCTTATTTTAGTACATAGATTTTTATTTAATACTTTGCATTTCTAACTTCACATACATATTTTGTTTTATCTTTCCATCCTTGCCTGCATATCTAGAGGATACATTCTTTATATTTTACTTTGCCTATCTTGCTTTATACTCTATGTACACAATATAAGTTGTTTTAGCTAATGTTATAAGGTTTTAACTTAAGTAATTTAAAATCATATGGTTATTTATTAAATGGCTTATTATTAAATTTCTAAATTACCAAAAAAATTTAGAATAGAAAACATGTCTTTATTTGTATCTTTTAAAAACAAAACTTATCTATTTACAATATATACAAATATATATATATATACATTATAAATAGAAACAAATTAATTAGTTTTTAAAAGATAAAATCACCCATTTAAAAAAAATTATTAAATCAATTCAAATTTATTATTATCAAATCTATTAAATTTTAACATAGATTATTAAATTTATATTGCCAAAAATTCCGGGATATCACATTCCTTCCCCCTTTAGAACTTTTCGTCCTCGAAAAGGAACGAAGCCAGAATTATTAAAATGCTTATAAAAATATCCATTTTCCAAAAATAAATTTAACCCAAACCTTTTATTTAATACCCTTCCATCCTAATAACTCAATATCAACTAAAACTTTGATTTAGTTTTTACTCAATCAAGCTTCATCCATTTATTATTTAATTCCATTAACCCATTTGTTTCCCCATTTTATATTTTTAATTTCACTTACTTACTTCATTTGCGAATTTATTTTATTTATACCAAGCCATTCTCAATTTATTTCTCTTCACTTGGGTTTTGTTTGCAATCCAAACCATGACTATTATAATTCACTACCATTAGATATTATTCATATTACACTCGAATTTTATTTTCAATTTATCCCATCGCTACTTCGATCCCACTCTATTTTATTTTTATTTTTATAGCATCTCTACTTATTTAATTTATTATCGAATCCAAGTCGAATTCTATTTACAATTCGAATTCATTTCCAAACTTCATTATTAACTTACAATCCATTTTTATTCAACCGAATTAAACTTTGTTAACATACTTTATCGAATAATTATTTAGCTAATTAGCTTACTTCTAACTTTTAAATCAATGTTTGATTTTATTACAAAATCACTTCATTAAACTTTCCCGATTTCAAATTTATTTCACAATTCCAGTTTGGATTTCCTTTCATCTTTCAAAATTCCAACACCTCAATTTAAAAATTTTAGAAATGCTTTTCAATTCCGATAATACTATTAAAATAGCTTTTTAATAAAAATACTTCTTATAACTCGACGTCTCAACCAGTCCATCCTTGTTCTCACAGAAATTCAGTCATACTTTGATCAGGCATAGGACTGAAAATTTATAAGTACTTGGTAAACTCGTTTTCAACATCCAGTGAAAATATTTGAAAAATAATTTTATTGGAAATATAGAAAACGGTTTTTGAAAATAGAGGAAATATCTTTGGTGAGAATGCTCTGGAAATCATCACCCCATCCATGATCACAGTTACATTCCAGGGTTACGTTGCCGTCGCAGCAAAAGTCCATGCAACTGCAGGCTCTCCACGGCCTCTCGATTACGCCATGGAACCGCATAACAGATCATAGTTACATCCAGGGTTACGTTACCGTCACAGCAAAAGTCCATGTAACTGTAGGCTCTCCGCGACCTCTGATTTTCGCTGTCGAAATGAAACTCCTCCACTCCTACATAGGTCGCAGTCTACCGTTATAAAATCAAACGCAGACTGTTGGCTCTCAGCGGCACACACGACTTTCGCTATGTTATGCCATAGGTCGCAGTGTACCGATATAAAATCAAACGCAGACTGTTGGCTCTCAGCGACACACACGACTTTCGCTATGATATACTTTACTCATAATCCCCAGGAACTAGTTTTGTCCGGATTCCTCACAGGATCAACTTTAGAATCCCCCCTTGGGGTTCAAGGCAGCACCACCCGGTGGCACTCCTGAGAAGTTCATTTCAAGGGAGCGCCTTTTTCCCCAGAGCCATCATCAAAACATTTTATACTATACACACATAGTATCTTCAAATCATACACCTAGTACGAATTTTATCACAGCTCCTTTACACAAAATCGATTATCCCAAAATCTATAATTCTCAAAATAGGTTTTCCAAATTCCATATATTGATTTTACCCAAAAATCAAAAGCCTTTCCAAGTCCAAAGGTTCTCAAAGCCCTTTCCAAAATCCTCATAATGTCCTTTATATATATACAGATATATATATAATTTTTTTTTTAAACTTTGGATCACTTTAAACTCGTATAAAATTCCTTTTATACTTCAAACACTTCCAAAATCCTTTTTCTTCCAGCAATAGATTCAATAAGGGGAGATTTATCTCTTATAACAAAGATATATAATTTTGTTTACTCAAATCAAATATTCAAATTTGATTACTCTTTCCAATATCAACTTCATTCAAAACTGTACGATGTACACTTATCATATGTACGCTATACTAATCTGATCGCTCGCTCGATCACACAATTTCACTTCCGAACTAGTATCGTCCACCCGACTTCCTAGTGCGGACACAGATCTAGTTCCTTGATTAGAAACCGTCATTCTCCTTGCATAGCCATAACTATGATAGAGAATATCCAGAACCAATCAACAATCCATATCCAGGTTCGCCGTCGAAAATCGAGTGAAAAATCCCAACTCGGATCGATACACTATCCCGAAATTCCGTGCTCGAATCTGGATCAAATCACTATGCGAATAGAATAATATACGTACATCCTACGTATTTATCTTCATTGGTTATTACACAAATCAATTCTCTTCCTATTCACATTCACTTTAATTTTCATTCACTTATTCACATTTGCCTTAATCCCCATTTGGATTATTACCTCAATTCCTATCCCTGTTGGGTATTTAATCAATAACAGTTTGAACTCCGACCAGTTTATATTTAGGAAATAGATCGAAAATTTAAAAATAGGTAAGTAGTTGAAAAATAATGATTAGTTTGCAAAATAGCTGTAAAATAGTTAAATAGTTGTAAAATAGTTGGAAAATAGTTAAATGGTTTCAAAACTTTTAAACAATTGCAAAATAGTTATAAATTAGTAATTAATTTGTAACATAGTTGAAAAATAGTAATTAGTTTAGAAACAGTTGAAAAATGGTTAAATAGCTTCAAAATAATTATTAAACAAGTATAAAATAGTTTGGCTTTAAGAAAGAAAGGTTGTATATATTTAATAGCTTGGAAAAATGAGTTTATATCAAAACAATTTATTTTGAAAATAGTCCAGAGTCAAAACTGTGCACTTCCCCAACATTTTAATTTAAATTTCCACTCCCATTTAAATTGGCCCAATTCCAATTTAAATAACTCCAATTTCCATTGGACTTGATTTCTTCCCAATTTCAAATCAAATTCCATTTGATCTTTAAACTTGTACAACTTTAATTACAATTTCAATTTTACAATTTCTATTTATAATCAATTACATTCACATTTTGCTTTTAACTCGGAATTATACATTTTATTTAGCCAATATATTTTTATTATTCCATAAACATTTTAATCAAGATTCCAGAGTTTAAACAAATTTCCAAAATTTCAGTATCACCTTAGAATTCTACTATATCCAAAATTCTTTGGCAAATTCAATTACCCATTTAAATTTCAAAACCAAACCCAGTTCACAAACAATTCCAATGTAAAACAATTTGGTAGCAATTTCTCTTCTAGAAACTCGAAAATAGACATCGATAATGCTGCAGTCATCACCGACGTTATTTTCCAGTGACCGAAAGAGTTCAATGCTTTTATCTCTTACAAAAACATTTCCAAATATTTTAAATTTCAAATTCAACACAAAAAAAAAATATTTTTGAAATAATACTATTATTTTTCCAAAACCTTTGGAAACCACTTTCAAATCCAAAGGAATTTTAAATTTTCCCAAAAATTCCAAATTCCCAATCCATCCAATTCATATTTAAACATTACTCTGGAATTTTCATCTTACTTTATTTTCAAATATTCTCTGGAATTCTATTTTAAATTATAATCTCATTTATTTATGAAGTTTATTTCAATTTATAAATTACATTCACAATCTATATTTCAAATTCCATTTTGTTATATAAGTTTATTCTTCAACTTTGGTTATAAGTTTCAATTTGGTCATATTTTATATTACTTCTTAACTTAATTCCAATAATTTAGCAACCAATCACCTAAATATTCATTATAAGGAAATGTTGCTATATATATCAAATATACTTTTATATAAAATCATTAAAAATCTTTATAAGCAAATAACAAGTACGCTCTCATTTATATATACTCAACTCATTCTAGAGTTCTACGAACTCTATGCAATGAGTAATCTCCACCAGAGCCAAGGTTCTCGCTTAACCTTTCAGCTCTAATACCAAATGTAACGACCCGAAATTTTCTAACCCGAAAATTTCAGATAGTTATGGAAAAGAAGAAAGAGATAGAAGAAGAAGAACAGAAACACCAAACATCTCACATTCGCAGCGGATAAAATATAATAATAAATAATAACAGTTTACAAAAGAATACTATATCTGTCGATTACATTTAATATACATCAGAGTTTCACATTAATACAGTCAATGAATGTTTACCATTATCATGTCTAAGATTTACAATAATATAAATACAGCGGATATACTCAATACGATATTGCCATCCAGCTCGCCTCCTGAGCTCCAGAACGTACCTACCTGAAAATCTGTAATACTCGGTCTGACCCGAGCATTACACCAAAGTAACACCCGGGTCAGGCTGGAAAACAGCGTGAGTACACCCACTTCACAAGAAATACTCATGCATAAACTAATTTTAAAACTCCGGTAACTCGTACTTCATAGCGAGTTCTCAACTTACTTTAGTCAACACTAATTTCACACATCAGTATTTAAGTACCTTTATATAATTAAAATTCTCCAATTACTTAGATCGTTCCATTCCAGCCTATTTATTTCACAAATTAACTCTATAAGGAATTTATAGAAGATTTACAAATCGAAGTGGTTTCGGGTATTTACTGATACCCGACCCCGGTCCCTTCGAATTAAAGGTCATCTTAACTCCAAGTTATTAGGTGAATACAATTTGATTTTTAATTACAGGATACCAATTTTAACATAGTAATTCATTATTGATAGATAACTAGATTATCCCTATTCAATCAAAAGATATCATATCACAACATTCCATATCAGAAATACCAACCCATACTTTATAAGTATGATTATCAACCACACCATCTCCAATTAATTTGATTAACCACTAATGAATTAAATTAATTATTTTAATTACAATTAAACTCTTGCTTTCGCAATATTGATTAATTTCAAACAAAGAAATAAATCAGACACCCGAACACAGAAGCACCAAGTAATTACTTCCCATCGAGTAATTTCCTTTTTATGAATTACATTCAGTAATTATCCATTAATTTCTTTGTTAAGTAATTATACCTCATTAATTACCTTAAGTAATTATACTTAGCTCAACATCTAATGATTCCCTTTTATTAATTAAACTTAATTAATTGACCAAAATTAACCATGTCAACTTAACTAATTTCACCGAGTAATTAATTCCTTTAATTACTTCATTAAGTAATTATACAATTTCCTTTACATTGAGCAATTAACCACTTAATCTCCTGTTACCTAATTATTTCTAAATTGATTACCCTTAATTAATCAATCCCCAATAAGAAATCATATATACTCAATTAATGTCACAAATTTATTTATCTTAATGTAATTACCCAAATTAAACATCATAGTTATAATTTACCTTAATCAATTAATCCATAAGTATCAATTTAATTAATCAATCCTTAATTTCCATTTGATACATTCTTAATTACCTTTATAATTTTAATGATTTTATTAAGTCTTAATTACATTTAATTACTTAAGTAATTAATCTTAAATCATTAATCAATAATCTGTAATTATCTAATTAATGATCTTAAATTACAAATTAATTAAATTAAGATTAATTAACTCTAATCCTTAATCATTTATTAGTCAGGTAAATTAATTACCATTAATTAATTTTTTTTATTAATCCTTTATAACTCATTAAACTAATTAATTATACTTAATTCCCTTGATTAACTTAATTAATTTCCATTCATAAAAAAAACATAACTATCTTAAGATAAAACCTTATCTTACTTATACGTTAATTACCAATTAAAAACATTTTGTCTTAAAATCAACTTTGCTTAGTTAAATCATTAATTAAGTTTTAAAAATTCAACTTGATAAATTAAAGTTACAAATCATAACTCCCTTTAAATTCTTTAAAATATTATCAAGCAATAGTTTTTAAATTTATTTCCAATTTAAATTAATAAGCTTGCTTTTATACAAATTTTTTTTTAGAATTTCAATTCTACAAAATTTAAACAAATTTCAAGATTTCTTTATTAAATGTTAAAGAAAACAATTATTATATTTAAAGTAATTTACCAAAGAAAACTTAACTAAATTTATTTAAATTTCAAAACTTTGTTTTAAAAGCCTTTTAAAACCCTGGTTATAAACCTGCTTTGGGTTGAACCGAGTTTCCCTTCTTCATTCATTTTCACAAAAATTAGTTTAAATTTTAGATTTAAAAACCTGTAACAACATAAAACTGTGAACATGCTTAAATATGACCAACTACTCGAGGTTACACTCGAGTCACTTCCCAAATCACCCGACCACTGCTTCGAGGCATCATCCCTTCCCAAAAACTGACACCATAAACATCACCGTGCATATGCACCGCCGATTCAGGCGTTTCCGACCACCCATGCCACCTCTAACAATTCGACGATCATCCCCACATCTAACTCAGACCACTCAAACATGATCACAAGCCCTCGATCAAAATTTTGCAAACACAAGCAACCTGGTACCCAAACCCCGACCTGAAATCTCTTCGACCAAGCCATTCTGACCACCAGGGTCGCTGCAACCTCGACCCTACAATCTCCGACCATCCATGGGGCCACCACCCTAATCTAGCTCCATTCGATCACCCAGAGACCTCGTGGTGATCACAAACTCCGGTCACAATAAAACTAGGTTTAAAAACTGTCTTACTTCTCCGACGACGCCACGGCGATCATTCGACACTTCCACCATTTTTGCCAAACACCGATATCACTAGACTAGCTCCAACCGGAACCCCGACCTCCCCAGTCACCTAGATCATCGGAATATTCTCAAAAACCCATTTACAGTGAAACTTGAATTGCTCATTAAATCCAATATTAAAATTCAAGATTTTGGTGTTAAAAAATCTTAGTTTGGAAAAAGAATTCAGATTATATATATAAATTAACAGATCTTTGCACTTGATTTTTAACATATCTTAAGCTTCCCTGTTCTTTTTATTTCTTCCAGATAATATTTCTATTTTTTGTTCTAAAAAAATATATTCTTAAATCTTAATTTAATTTTAAACCCACATACTTTGATTTAATACCTAGTCTAAAGAGATTAGAGTGTGAAGAATTTGAAATTTTAATCAAAGTTAAAATCTTTGAAACTTAAAAACAGAGATGATCAGTATGAACATCCAAGCATTCACAGTATCCTTATTCATATAAACATGTTTCAAAACTTAAGACAATCATGCAAACACATTCCCAAACATACATCACAAGTTTACTTCAACATATGTCATATGCATCAATTCTACAGGTGATTCATGTTTGCAGTTAAAAAGGCAGTGACTTGAACTACGATCAGAGGTATTTTAAAATCAACAGAAAACATACAGAGGCATTCATACGTACAAATTTGCAAAGACATCATCACCTATAATTTCACAAGTTACCTAAGTTTTCAAATTTAAAAGTTTACTCACAGGCATCCCAAAAATAAACAGAGTGAACTGGGTTGAAATACTCACTGTATAGAAGATGAACTGAGCACAATTGTTTGCAAACAGCTTTTAACCTTTTAAAATTGGAAATGTTTTTGCTTTAATCTTCCCTTAAATCATCTTGCTTTGTCCAGTTGAAAAAAAAATGTTTGAAGTTTGTAAAAATGCTAACTTCTTTCCTCTGGTTTGCTAAGTCCAGTCAACGAACTAAAATAAGTAGACATATAAATAGGAAGAAAAGATTGTAAGAGGTAGGTGTTTACTGGTTTAGCATTTACTGGTACAATGTATAATCTTGTTTGGTCAGAGATTTTTTTTAAATATAGAGGCTGAATTGTTTTGTAAGATTTCGATTTGACTAAAATGTTTAGTGCTGAGATGAAGCATTTATTGCTCATGTACTTTATGTCTCACTTATCCATTTTTGTCTATAGATATTTTCTTTTATACTTCTTCTTGCTTTGCATATTCATTTTGCAAACATACTTTACTTGCCTGCATATTTGTTTATTTTTTTGTTTTGTTTCATACTTATCTTATTTTAGTACATAGATTTTTATTTAATACTTTGCATTTCTAACTTCACATACATATTTTGTTTTATCTTTCCATCCTTGCTTGCATATCTACAGGCTATATTCTTTATATTTTACTTTGCCTATCTTGCTTTATACTCTATGTACACAATATAAGTTGTTTTAGCTAATGTTATAAGGTTTTAACTTAAGTAATTTAAAATCTGATGCAGCTCAGGCCAGAAAAGAAGGGATAAGTCGTACACGACTTAAGAAGGAGTTAAGTCGTCCACGACTTAAGATGGAAGGCTTAGATCATTTCCGGGTTAAGGAAGGTTGGCCACGACCTAACAAGTCGCCTGGAAAGGAGTTACGACCTATAGTTTTAGGAGCTAAGGGAGAAGCAATACGAGCTAACCGCATGGAGTTAAGTCGTCCATGACCTAATTGGAGACCAGAGGGGAAGTTGTGCCGAGTTAACGACCTAACTCTAACGGGTCACAACCTAAGGAAGAGGCGCTAAGTCAGTCATGACTTAACAGGACACAAGAGAGGGATGCCGCATGAAGCGTGAGTCGTGTTGTTTAAGTCGTTAGGTTCTTAAGTCGGTTGTGTTTTAGGTCGTACCTACATAGGTCGGCCATGTATTGTAAGTCATATACGACCTAAGGGTTGTGATGAGTCTGTATTTCAAACCGTGTGTTAAGTCGTCTACGACTTAAGTGTGAGTCGCTGTGTTGTACTATGTTAAGTCATGAGTCGGTGAAGCTTTGAGTCGTGTGTTGTAATTTGTTTTCTTTGAGTCGTAAGTCGTTAGGTCGAATACGACCTAGGTGTTGTATATTTGTGTGTTTCCTTAAGTCGGTCAAGTGTTGAGTCGGCCGAAAGCTATTGTGATGTATTTGTTTTAAGTCGTGTATGTAGTGTTATGTGGGTTCGTTAGGTCGGCAACGACTTGAGGAGTGTTAAGTCGGCAACGATTTAGGGGTCAGGTTGTGAAATGCTATAAATAGGGAGTGTGTTGTACATTTCAAGATGGTTGATTTTTGAATAAAAATTCTTGTTTGATTGCTGTGTGCTTCCATCCTAAATTAGTAGTTGAGTGTAATCTCCTATCTCCACTTTCGGTTAATCGAGTGCGCTCGATTCAATGATTGTTGAAACCGATTCGCGGTATTAAGTGCGCTTGATCAACGCTTGAAGAATTGAAGATCTTCTTTCACGGTATCGTGCGCGATCAACGTGACGAGGATAGCTAGAATTCGGTATCTTCGGATCAACGAATTTGGGCATTTCAGTATTCATCAATCCACCGATTGCTACTTTCATCGATCTATATCGTTTTGTTAATTATCCGCTGCGTTAGTTTTTGGTATCAGAGCTAGACTTAGCCAATCATAGCTAAGCCGAGTCTTGGAGCCAATTTTGGAAGTTGAAGTTTGAAGTTGTTGTTCATCGTGTTCATCTTGAAGTTGCAACAAGAGGAGAACTTTCGATCCATTTCATTTTGGATCAAAGAGTGGAAGTTGTTTGAATTTGATTTGTGTTGAAGGTTGAGGCCATGACTTGTTTGATTTGAGTTGAAAATTGTGTTGTTTGAACTATGCCGCCGAGAAGAGCTAATCGTCATCAAAATGTTGAAGCGTTGTATAGAAGAGAAGAAGCCGAGCTAATGGAACAACGTATTAATGAGAAATTTGATGAAGGCATTGGAAAGTTAGAGAAATTGATGAATGATTTGAATCAAAATCAAAGGAGGAGATCACCAATCTCGAACCACGGAGGAAACCGAGTTTCGCCATCAGTTACGGAACGAGGAGGGTATCACCGCAATCTTTTAGAGAAAGAAGAGAGACATCAATCTCATCGAGGAGAGATCACCATAACTATGGACATGAAGAGAGAAGAACTCCGCGAGAATTTGAGAATGATCCATATAGAGGTGAAGAGAGACATAGTAGAAGGGATGTTGATGGTCGAAATCGATATAGACGTACTTTTGATTTTGATGAAGAGGGTGATAGAGCTAGCATTCATTATCGAGATCGAGACCAAGTTCGAAATTCTTATCGGGATGTAGAGGATGATCGTCGATGGGAATCGGGTATGAAGATGGAAATTCCAGAGTTTAAAGGTGGAATGGTAGCTGAAGAATTCTTAGATTGGTTGTCAAATGTTGAAGAGATCTTTGATTTCAAGGAGGTTCCTGAGCATAGAAGAGTGAAGTTAGTTGCTACAAGGTTGAAGGGAAGAGCTTTGGCGTGGTGGCAGCAAACTAAACTTACAAGGGAGAGAATGGAAAAGTCAAAGGTTGAATCATGGGAGAAGATGAAGAAGATGATGAGAGCTACATTTTTACCTTACAACTGTCAATCACTTATGTATCAGAGGTTGCAGAATCTGAGGCAAGGGACGAAGTCAGTTAATGATTATGCAGATGAATTTTACCAACTCATTGCCAGGAATGATATTATGGAGACGGAAGAACAGCTAACTGCTAGATTTGTTGGAGGACTGAGAATGCAGATCCAGGATATGGTTAATATGTTTGATCCGAGATCTGTTGCAGAAGCACATCAGAAAGCGTTGGCTTGGGAGAAGCAGGGAAGGCGTGGAGGTGGTGTGTTTACTAATTCCAATAATCCAGTAAAGGGTGCCAGTGGAAGTTCTAATGTTTCTAAACCTACCAGTAAACCAGTTGTGAAGGAGGCTGAGAAGGCGAAGGTTAACAGTGGTTTCAAATGTTATAATTGCCAGGAGTTGGGTCACAAAAGCAATGAATGTCCGAAGCCGAAGAAGAGAGCAATGGTTACTGAGATTGAAGAAGCGGATGAAGATGCAGAATGTTCTAATTCATTACCAGTTGAGGAGGAAGACTTATTGTCCGGAGATGAGGGTTGTAATCTTATGATGAGGATGTCTTGTCTTACACCGAAGCAAGAGGATGATACTAGTTGGTTGAGAAGCAATATTTTTCAGTCGACATGCACTATTCTAGGGAAGGTTTGCAAGTTCGTTATTGATGCTGGAAGCTGTGACAATATTATCTCTACAGAAGCAGTAAAGAAGTTGAACTTGAAAACTGAGAAGCATCCTAAACCGTACAAGTTAGCATGGTTGAGGAAGGGTGGTGAAGTGAAGGTGTGTCGAAGAGCTTGTGTGAATTTTTCTATTGGAAAGAAGTACAAAGATGAAATTTGGTGTGACGTTGTAGACATGGATGTGTGTCATCTATTGTTGGGCAGACCATGGCAGTTTGATAGAGCAGTGCAACATGATGGTCGTGCTAATAGTTATAGTTTCATGTTCGAAGGTACTAAAATCACTTTAGTTCCCAAGAAGCAGCAACAGAAGGAAAGCAAGCTAGAGGAGATCGAAGAACTAAAAACTTTACTATCTTTGAAGGAGTTTGTCAAGGAGGTTGAAGAGGAACCTGAAGTCTTTTTGTTGATTGGGCGAGAGTGCAGTGAAGGGGTTGAAATTCCATAAGAAGCGAAGCCAGTTTTGAAAGAATTTGAAGATGTATTTCCAGAAAAGTTGCCTAAGGAGTTACCGCCACTAAGAGACATTCAACATCAAATTGATCTTGTTCCGGGAGCAGTATTACCGCATAGACCATATTATCGAATGAGTCCGGAGGAACATGAAGAGTTGAGGAGGCAGGTGGAAGAGTTGCTCGAACAGGGGCGAGTGCAGGAGAGTTTGAGTCCGTGTGCTGTGCCAGCTTTGTTAGTACCAAAGAAGGACGGGACGTGGAGGATGTGCACTGACAGTCGAGCATTGAATAAGATTACTGTGAGGTACAGATTCCCAATGCCGAGGTTAGATGATTTACTAGATCAGTTGAGGGGGGCTACTATATTCTCGAAGATTGATTTGAAGAGCGGATATCATCAAATTCGTATTAGACCAGGTGATGAGTGGAAGACTGCTTTTAAAACCAGGGAGGGTCTATACGAATGGTTGGTTATGCCATTTGGTTTATCAAATGCACCTAGTACGTTCATGCGGGTGATGAATCAAATCTTTAGACCATTCATTGGGAAATTCGTGGTGGTATATTTTGATGATATTCTGATATATAGCAGGAGTATGGAGGAGCATGTTCAACATTTGAGGGAAGTGCTGATTATTCTTCGTGAGGAACAATTTTATGCTGCTACGAAGAAATGCGTGTTTATGACGCATAGTGTTTTATTTCTGGGTTATGTTGTTTCGGAGGAAGGTATACAGGTGGACCAGAATAAAGTTGAAGCAGTCAGGAATTGGCCGCAACCGAGGACAATTATAGAAGTGAGAAGTTTTCATGGGCTAGCGTCATTCTACCGAAGATTCATTCCACACTTCAGTAGCGTGATGGCTCCAGTTACTGATTGTATGAAAGGGAAACAGTTTTCTTGGTCGAAGGAAGCAGGGTTTGCTTTTGAACAAATTAAAGGACTTTTGACGACAGCACCAATTCTTGTATTACCAAACTTTCAGTTGTTATTTGAGTTACACACTGATGCTTCTAAGGTTGGGATTGGAGGGGTGTTGAGTCAGAAGGGGCGTCCTATTGCATACTTTAGCGAGAAATTATCAGGGGCAAAGATGAGATATAGTACGTATGATGTGGAGATTTATGCCGTAGTGCAAGCAGTGAAACATTGGAGACACTATCTGTTCCATAAGGAGTTTGTTCTTTACATAGACCATGAAGCTTTGAAGCATTTGCAAGGGCAGGATAAGATTTCAGCAAGGCATGCATCGTGGATTGCCTATTTGCAGCAGTTTACTTTTGTTGTGAAGCACTAATCAGGGGTGACGAATCGTGTAGCTGATGCATTGAGTAGGAGAAATCATTTGTTGGCAACTTGAAGGTTGAAGTGACGGGGTTTGAATTATTACCAGAATTGTTTAACGAAGATCCTTACTTTATGAAATTTGTTGAAAGGGTTAAGGATGGGAGTACTGATGCATTTGTGTTGGTTGATGGTTTCTTATTCAAGGGAAATCGGTTATGTATTCCAGAGAGCAGTTTGAGAATGAAGATTATCAAGGAGTTGCACGAGGAAGGACATGTGGGCCGTGATCGTACATTGCAATTGATTTCTCAATCTTACTTTTGGCCGTCAATGAGGAGAGAGGTTGAAAGGTTTGTGGAGAGATGTCATATCTATCAGGTTTCGAAGGGAACAGCGACCAATGCAGGATTGTATATGCAGTTACCCGTACTGACTAAACCATGGGTTGATATCAGCATGGATTTCGTTTTGGGTTTACCTAGAACTCAAAGGGGAAATGATTCTATATTTGTTGTGGTGGACAGATTTTCGAAAATGGCACATTTTATTGCTTGTAAGAAGACGGCGGATGCTGTTCGTGTTGCTCAGATGTTCTATAAAGAAATCTATCGTTTACATGGGTTGCCGGAATCTATTGTTTCTGACAGGGATACCAGATTTTTGAGTCATTTTTGGCTAAGTTTGTGGAAGATGGTTGGAACGAAGCTGAAATTTAGTAGCGCTTATCATCCGCAAACAGATGGACAGACAGAAGTTGTTAACAGATCATTGGAAAATTTGTTGCGATGTCTTGTGAAGGACTATCTGAAGAGTTGGGACATGAAGTTATGCCAAGCAGAGTTTGCTCATAATCATGCAGTGAATCGTAGTACGGGATTCAGCCCATTTCAGATCGTATATTCAAGTTTGCCAAGGGGACCGTTGGATTTAGCAGTAGTACCACAACCGAAGGGGATGGTTAAACGAGCTATAGATTTTGTTGATGGATTGACTGAATGTCATAAAATCGTTCAAGAACGATTGGTGAAAGCCAATGAGAAGTATAAGCAAACTGCAGATTTGAAGCGACGAAATGTTGAATTTAACGAGGGTGATTTGGTGTATGCTGTGTTAACGAAGGATCGTTTTCCAGTGGGCGCTTATAATAAGTTGAAAGCCAGAAAAATTGGTTCTGTAGAAGTTGTGAAACGGATTAATGAAAATGCTTATAAATTGAAGCTGCCGGAGGATGTGTACACTTCTGACGTGTTCAATATTAAGCATCTTGTACCATATTATGGAGATGAACAATCTGATATGGAAGAATTTACAAATTCGAGGACGAATTTTTCTCAACCAGGGGAGGATGATGCAGCTCAGGCCAGAAAAGAAGGGATAAGTCGTACATGACTTAAGAAGGAGGAGTTAAGTCGTCCACGACTTAAGATGGAAGGCTTAGATGGTTTCCGGGTTAAGGAAGGTTGGCCACGACCTAACAAGTCACCTGGGAAGGAGTTACGACCTATAGTTTTAGAAGCTAAGGGAGAAGCAATACGAGCTAACCGCATGGAGTTAAGTCGTCTACGACCTAATTGGAGACCAGAGGGGAAGTTGTGCCGAGTTAACGACCTAACTCTAACGGGTCACGACCTAAGGAAGAGGCGCTAAGTCAGTCACGACTTAACAGGACACAAGAGAGGGATGCCGCATGAAGCGTGAGTCGTGTTGTTTAAGTCGTTAGGTTCTTAAGTCGGTTGTGTTTTAGGTCGTACCTACATAGGTCGGCCGTGTATTGTAAGTCATATACAACCTAAGGGTTGTGATGAGTCTGTATTTCAAACTGTGTGTTAAGTCGTCTACGACTTAAGTGTGAGTCGCTGTGTTGTACTATGTTAAGTCATGAGTCGGTGAAGCTTTGATTCATGTGTTGTAGTTTGTTTTCTTTGAGTCGTAAGTCGTTAGGTCGAATACGACCTAGGTGTTGTATATTTGTGTGTTTCCTTAAGTCGGTCAAGTGTTGAGTCAGCCGAAAGCTGTTGTGATGTATTTGTTTTAAGTCGTGTATGTAGTGTTATGTGGGTTCGTTAGGTCGGCAACGACTTGAGGAGTGTTAAGTCGGCAACGACTTAGGGGTCAGATTGTGAAATGCTATAAATAGGGAGTGTGTTGTACATTTCAAGATGGTTGATTTTTGAATAAAATTTCTTGTTTGATTGCTGTGTGCTTTCATCCTAAATTGGTAGTTGATTGTAATCTCCTGTCTCCACTTTCGGTTAATCGAGTGCGCTCGATTCAACGATTGTTGAAGCCGATTCGCGGTATCAAGTGCGCTTGATCAACGCTTGAAGAATTGAAGATCTTCTTTCACGGTATCGTGCGCGATCAACGTGACGAGGATAGCTAAAATTCGGTATCTTTGGATCAACGAATTTGGGCATTTCAGTATTCATCAATCCACCAATTGCTACTTTCATCGATCTATATCGTTTTGTTAATTATCCGCTGCGTCAAAATCATATGGTTATTTATTAAATGGCTTATTATTAAATTTCTAAATTACCAATAAAATTTAGAATAGAAAACATTTCTTTATTTGTAAACTTTAAAAACAAAACTTATCTATTTACAATATATACAAATATATATATATATACATTATAAATAGAAACAAATTAATTAGTTTTTAAAAGATAAAATCACCTATTTAAAACAAAAATTATTAAATCAATTCAAATTTATTATTATCAAATCTATTAAATTTTAACATAGATTATTAAATTTATATTGCCAAAAATTCTGGGATATCACACTAACACCAAGATAGTAGGAAAACGAATGGCAACTTTGCCCGAACTAGAGCCAAACACAACATCCAAGAAAAATATATGAATAAAAGAGCCAGATCACCACGATAGAAACGTACAGAAAATGTGATGAAGTACGATTTGCTACTTTAGAAGCGAAGTCCAACACCCATCGAGGGATTTCAGAATATGTAAGAAGTTAAGGAAGAGGATAGACAAATTCAATCAAGCTTACTTTGCCAAGTTTGCTTCATCTCATCATGCCAGTGCACATTCCATGTTGTGGCAGTATTCTGCCTCATATTGTCATCGAATGCAATTCTCGCAGCAATACCAGAGCATACTCCTCAGGATCGGTTATGTTCAACATAGCCCGTGCAACTTCACCACTTTGCAGTAGACTTTATGTCCACCTTTAGCCCTAGTTACTTCTTTCCACTCTCAGTCTACAGCCAGCCTTCAAAGCCCATGTTGTTGTCATCTTGATTTGCCGGTCATTCTACGTTTGCCTTCATTCAGCGGTCCTCATTCAGGTCTTCCCGATCAATTCAGTCCGTAGGCGCTATATTTCTCACATTTGCAGCATCCTATTCCAGGGCCACGCACGTCATTCAGGTCTTTGCATTTTAAACCATAACAGGTTCACTAAAAGTGTTTGGCTTCTTAATACACAAAAGCTCATAACTAGGCATAGCATTATTATTAGTAAATATAGTACACAGCTACCCTATACATTTTTTCTTGTTTATGCTCTGCTCTTCTTTTGATCATCTAGTTGATGATCTTATAATTATATATGTTGATTAGACATGTGTATGGTTTTGGTTAATATTTAATAAAATTCATGAGTGCTCTCCCCATTTGAGAACCACTCTTCCATAAAAAAAACATTTGTACTTTACACAGTTTTAACTTCAAATAAATTCCAAAACACTATTTTAACCTTATTATAAAATATTCTTCTTTTATTTCAGCATAAATCATTTTACTAATTTTAAAATTATTATCTTTTCACAATTCCACTTAAATCTTCAAAAATCAATAACTTTGATTCAAAAAATTCAAATCATCTATTAAAATATATTTAATTGGAAAATTTGTTATTTTGCTCCTGACAGGATTACTACAAACTTAGATCTTGGACATCGAATTTTAGGTGGTGAAGTTACTAGATGCGAAGGTTATTAAGGGGCAATTGGGGAAATGTGAAAAAGAAAATTTTCTACATAGCGAGGAAAAAGAGAAGTTATTTGTTGCCTTCCTCTGTCAAGTTTTCTGAATGTAACCATATAACTAATAAAACATTTTTTTCCTGACATATAACATAAGTGGGCTGGACTTTGAAAAAGAAAAAAAAGATAAGGTATCCTCCACACACATACCCTTCGAAAATAATGTTGGTAAAACACTTAATCATAATCAGAGTTACATAAAATACTTTTATTTTAATATCTTTCACATTATTTCATAAGTGTTTTTGTTTTTGTTCATCATCTAATACATGTGCGTCTACATTATTATGTTAGAAATTGGGCTTTGCAAACTTGAATATCATTCCGGTGACATAAAATTAGATATAAAGAGACATTTATTTGATTTTTATTTCTTCAATTTTTCTGATTGCAATTTTGATTCAAATATTTCGATAATTGTATGTTTTTAAAATTCCATTTTGAAGTAAAACTGTTTCATTAACATCGTAATTTACTAATTAATAAACTAGTATTGCTCTACCTTATTAGATTTCATAAATCTTATTTCCCTAATTATTACCAACTAATTAACTATTACAATTTTTAAGGAGAGTGGACAACCACTTCAGAAAGCATGTTAAATTCATTGTTTTAAAAGACAAATTAGTTTGAGCAAAAAATATTTTTTTTTTGTAAATTTTAGTTGTTGATTAGAAAATAATATAAAAGCTCTTATTTTTATATTATCTATTTTTATAATATAAAATTTATCTCCTCACTCTACATTGTAATACAATTGGAATAAACAAGCAGAGCAATCAACTTCAACCGCATCCTTAAACACTCAACTTAAGCATTGCGTCAAGACCACTGTGCTCGTACTTCTCCTAAAACGGAATTTCAAAAATACAAAATCAGTTCTTACTCTCCTTCCATGCCGGAAGAATCCGAAG
Organism: Allium cepa; assembly: GCA_030765085.1. Classification (NCBI taxonomy): domain Eukaryota; kingdom Viridiplantae; phylum Streptophyta; class Magnoliopsida; order Asparagales; family Amaryllidaceae; genus Allium; species Allium cepa. The sequence continues at coordinate 38,703,279 of CM060933.1, forward strand.
CGGTCAGATCCAGGCCGTAGCAACATCGGATCACAACAGCGATTCCTCACTCCAAATACAGATGCAGAATAGCGAGAATAGAAACAAAGCCATGGAACTTTCTAGACTGCGCCGCTCCTCTCTCGACATTTCCCTATTTGGTATGCTCAAAATCTTGAAATATGATGGAAATATTAGAATTTATACACCAGTTAGAGAATCAATATTTTGCGGTTCTAATATTAGATGCTGGGTTAATATTGGAAACAGTCTTCGTCAGAAATGAATGGAAAAGGTAATCCATTATTTCAATTCAACTTCTGGAGATACGTTGTAAGAAATTTTCTGACGATTAAGTCTCAAATGTGTTCAGGTACATTAGTCTTTTTGGCTGCTTGACACTTAAAATAGTATAACCATCAAACAAGATGTTGAAAATTTTCAAAGAGAGTCTTTGAGGTTTGGGTTTCTTTGTATTTGAAGAGTAGAAGAAAAGAAAGAAGAAGAAAGAAGAGTTTAGTCCCACATTCTAGAGCTTTATACAAGAATCTTGTATAAGTATAGCTCTCTCAAGTGGATGTTGGGGTCTTGGGGCTCCCACATATTTGCGTTGTTGTGAGGAGAGAAGTCATGCAACACCACACGCGCGCCGCCGCCGTCCGTCCGTCCGACCGAACCGGGCCGGGTTTCGGGTTCGGATCCGAAAATATTTTTGGATCAAAATATGAACAGCAACGGGCCAGATTTCAGCCCGTTAAGGACCCAGAACCGGAATTTAGAATTTGAATGATGGCGGGAATTTGTAACGTTTTCTGAACATTACAAATGCAAATGGACGCGACGTTTGGTTTCTGAATCCATTCGTAACGGTCGCGACGTTTCGCGAATGGACACCTCTTCAACACTATAAATAGCAACGCCCAGAATTCATTTCGTAACAGTTTTTCTTCTTCTTCTTCCCAAACGGTTCTGCGACGCCATTAATCCGCTGCTCTGTTTTGTGACGCCTCCAAGGTGTTGCAAATTCAGAAACTATTGCAGAATTGTTCTCTTCTTCCTCTTCATTCTTTTTCTACAAATTGCATCATCAGAAACCGTTCTAAAGTGTTCTTGGTCGGATCAAAGTTGTACAAACTTTGAATTCGATTACGCTGTTATAGGGCTTCATTGAATCCTGAAAATCGATAGTTCGATAACCCGTTTGTACCTGATGGGTTGAACTATTGTCTGAAAGAATCTATTCCATAGATCCTTGAAGTCGGAAGTACAGCATTGTCTTCATCACTATCGCCATCAAATCCGTCTCGAATCGCAAAATTCCCAACAAAATTTTCAGACAATATTCTTCAACCATGGAAGGTTCGAGCGCTCTACAAGTTATGAATCAGCATCTAACTCGATTGGAGCGTTTTGATGACGACAATTTCACTCGTTGGCAAGAGACGATGAAATTTTTCCTGGTCACCGTCAAGTTGTTCTACATCTTGGAAGATGACTTGGAAGAAATCCCGGAAGAAACTGATAAGGATGATGCTGCTCTAAAGGCTAAACGTGCAAAGCGCAAAGAGGACGATTTCCTATGCAGAGGCCATATTTTGAACGCGCTATCTACCACAGTCTACAATGCTCATAGGACCTTGGAAACAGCAAAGGCACTATGGACTGCTCTGGAGAATAAGTACCGCATATCCGAGGCAAGTAATAAAAAGTTTCTTATTTCTAATTTTATGGATTTCAAAATGGTCACTAATAAGTCCATAATTGGACAAGTAAGCGAAATCTTACTGTTGGTGAATTAACTTAAAGATGCTGGAATTGATCTCCCTGAATCTTTTGTTGTTGGAGTTATAATTTCTAGACTTCCGCATAGTTGGAATGATTATAAGAAAAAGATGAAGCATGCGGAAACGGATTATAATTTAGACGGTTTACAGCGTCATTTTCGTATTGAAGAGGACTCTCGCAAACGCGATCTAGATGATAATCCGCAAACTGAGTCCCATTCTAAGGCAAATAATATTGAAATTACTGATAAATTAAAATCCAAGAATGAGACACGGTTTAAGAAAAATCATTCCAAAACTAACAACAAAAAGAAAGGTGTTTGTTATTTTTGTAACAAGCCCGGCCACTATGCCCGAGACTACCGTCTGCGGAAGAAACAACAAAAAGTGAATGTGGTCGAAGACTCGCTTGTGGCTGTAGTGCAAGAGGCAAATTCCGTTAGTGGCAATGATAATGATTGGTGGTTCGATACTGGAGCAACCATTCACATTTGCAAAGACCGTAATCTGTTCAAGAGTTACGAAGAAAATAAAGGAGAAGCCGACGAAGTTACTGGAGAAAATAAGGTTCCAAGCAAAGTTCTGAGAAAAGGCACTATAGAACTTCTTCTCACCTCTGAAAAAGTTCTTACATTAGTCAATGTATTCTATGTACCCGATATGTGTAAGAATTTGGTCTCTGGATACCTTCTTAACAAAGGAGGATTCAAGATGGTGTATGAGTCTGATAAGCTAGTATTGTCTAAGAATGGTAAATTCATTGGACAGGGATACTCTTGTAACAGCATGATCAAGTTGAATCTAATAAAGAAATCTTCTATTTATATTGTTGATTCTATTAATTTATGGCATGGTAGATTAGGACATGTTAATTATAATTCCATTAGGAATATGAATAGATTAGGATTAATTTCTAATTGTGATTTCGATACCATCTCTAAATGTGAAATATGTGTTCAAGCAAAAATACACCGAAAATCCTTTAAATCCGTAGAAAGGAAAACTGGTTTGCTTGATTTGGTATATAGTGATGTAGGTGACTTAAAAAGTCATATCACCTATGGTGGTAACCAATACTATATAACATTCATTGATGATTATACTAGATATGCATATGTATGTCTAATGAAAACTAAAGATGAGGCTTTTGATAAATTCAAAATTTACAAAGCAGAGGTCGAAACACAATTAGGAGTTAAAATTAAAATATTACATTCAGATCGTGGTGGTGAATATTTCTCAAATGAATTCACCTTGTTTTGTAAACAACAAGGTATAATTCACCAATGTACTGCCCCATATACACCACAACAAAATGGTGTTGCTGAAAGGAAGAATAGAACTTTAGTAGAAATGGTTAATTCCATGCTCATAAGTTCTAATTTACCTTATAACCTATGGGGTGATGCTATGTTATCTGCATGTTATATTTTAAATAGAGTACCACTTAAAAAGAACAATATTTCCCCATATGAATTATGGTTTAATAGGAAACCTAACCTAACTAGACTTAAAGTTTGGGATTGCTTAGCTTATGTTAGAAAATCAGACCCTAAACGACCAAAGTTAGGAAATAGAGCATTTAAATGTGTTTTCATAGGATATTAACTTAATAGTATAACTTATAGATTTCTTATTCTTGACACCCTAGAAGTTATAGAATCTGTAGATGTAGAATTTTTTGAAAATCAAACTGTTGAGATCCCATTGAGATCATCTAGTCCAGGACGTAGTATGACTAATGATATCAATGACGATGATTATGCTCCTGCTCAAAACAGCAAGGAAGTGTCAGTACCAGATAATAGTACCGAGCAACAGAGAAGTAAAAGAGCGAGAATAGAGAAGGACTATGGTCCTGACTTCATTACATATCTTTTAGAAGGCAGTAAGGACGAAGTCCTTAATGTGACTAAATATGTAATGAACGTTGATGATGATCCCAAAACTTATTCTGAAGCTATGAGTTCCAGAGATTCAAATTTCTGGAAAAAAGCTATCAATGATGAAATGAATTCCATAATGTTAAACCAAACTTGGGTTTTAACTGATTTACCTCCTGGTGCTAAACCTATAGGATGTAAATGGATATTCAAGAAAAAGTTGAATACAAATGGATCCATTGATAAGTTTAAAGCCAGATTAGTTGCTAAGGGCTATAAGCAAAGACATGGAGTAGATTATTTTGATACATATGCTCCAGTTGCTCGTATATCTTTTATACGCTGTTTAATTGCACTTGCATCAATTCATAAATTAGTCATACATCAAATGGATGTAAAGACTACTTTTCTAAATGGAGATTTAGAAGAAGAGATATATATGGAACAACCTGAAGGTTTCAAAACCCCAGGCGAAGAAAAGAAAGTTTGCAAATTAGTAAAATCTCTTTATGGCCTGAAGCAAGCTCCCATGCAATGGCATGAGAAGTTTGATAAAGTTGCACTGTCATATGGATTCATTGTTAATGATGCTGATAAATGTATTTATAGCAAATCGGATAACAACGGTATTGTTATAATATGTTTATATGTTGATGACATGCTAATATTTGGTTCCAATATATCATGTGTGAATGAAACTAAAAAAGATTTTGTCTTCTAAATTCGATATGAAAGATCTAGGAGAGGCTGATGTAATTCTGGGAATTAAAATTGTTAGGAAAGAGGAGGAGTTATTACTAACTCAATCCCATTACATAGAGAAATTCCTACAAAAGTATGGTCATTACGATGACAAACCAGCACCAACTCCTTTAGATCCTAGTATTAAATTAGAAAAGAACACTGGACGTACTATCTCTCAACTAGAGTATTCCAGTGTTATTGGGAGTCTTATGTATGTTATTCATTGCACTAGACCAGACATCGCGCATGCTATAAGTATATCGTGTCGATTTACGAGTAATCCAGGTTTCGAACATTGGAAAGCCATTTCCAGAGTTTTAGCTTATTTGAAAGGAACCATTGAATATGGTTTATCTTATAAAGGATATCCTGCTGTAATAGAAGGATATAGTGATGCAACCTGGAACAATGTAGAATCCAAATCCAAGTCTACGACTGGATGAATCTTTACACAAGGAGGCGCTGCTGTGTCTTGGGCTTCCAAGAAGCAGACCTGTATTTCTGACTCAACAATGTTGTCAGAATTGATTGCATTAGCAGATGCATGTAAAGAAGCGGAATGGCTAAGGAATTTATTAATGGAAATCCCTTTGTGGAAGAAGCCATCTCCAGCAGTCTTGATTAACTGTGACAATCAAGCAACAATATACAATGTGTCTAATAAGACATATAATGGAAAGTCTAGACATGCGAGTCTAAGACATCAAATGGTGAGACAGCTACTCAAAAGAGGAGTTATAACTGTTAACTACATAGAAACGAAGAAAAACTTGGCTGACCCACTTACAAAAGGTCTTCCAAAGGCAATGGTTTCTATAAAGTCACAAGAAATGGGACTAAGGTCTGTGAATGAAGGTTGATTATCCTTAACAGAAACCCAACTTATGTCTTGAAAAGGATAGACAAAGTTCAATGGGTACCAACAAGTTAAGAAAATGATTATGGAACACTAAATTGATAATCCCATAATATTTAGTGTTGGATTCTGCAAGAACAAAGGATGGATATATATCCTTAATAAGTCTAGAAACCTTAAAAGGTATATCGCAGAAACACCTTAAGAGACTTACCTATATGAGTATGGAAATCAGGCCGTTTCTTAGGAAAGTAAGACCGCTTTCTAAGTAGACTCATGAACCAGGATTTAAGCACATGGCCATTAACGTGCTGAGCAATACAGAACACTTTACCTAAGGAAATCAACATGTGTGATTGTTCCGGTTTTATCATTAGGGATACTTGGTTCAAGATTCGTTCATCATGGAATCTCGATAAGGCTTTGAATGGTTTACACTAAGTAAAGATTCAAATCCAAAAGATACCTTTTATGTGTTGATTTTCACGATGATGCAAAACTTGATCTTAGAACCACATAGGCTTGATCCCACTTGGGTATGTAGGAAGTCACTCTAGTGATTCAGCCGTCCTATTTATTTATTTTCTTATTTTGAAAATTGGGGGAGAATGTTGAAAATTTTCAAAGAGAGTCTTTGGGGTTTGGGTTTTTTGTATTTGAAGAGTAGAAGAAAAGAAAGAAGAGTTTAGTCCCACATTCTAGAGCTTTATACAAGAATCTTGTATAAGTATAGCTCTCTCAAGTGGATGCTGGGGCAGGGGCTCCCACATGTTTGCTTTGTTGTGAGGAGAGAAGTCATGCAACACCACAAGCGCGCCGCCGCCGTCCGTCCGTCCGACCGAACCGAACCGGGCCGGGTACGGGTATCGGGTTCGGGTCCGAAAATATTTTTGGATCAAAATATGAACAGTAACGGGCCAAATTTCAGCCCGTTAAGGACCCAGAACTGGAATTCAGAATTTGAATGATGGTGGGAATTTGTAACGTTTTCTGAACGTTACAAATGCGAATGGACGCGACGTTTGGTTTTTGAATCCATTCGTAACTGTTGCTAACGGTCGCGATGTTTCGCGAATGGACACATTTTCAACACTATAAATAGCAACGCCCAGAATTCATTTCGTAACAGTTTTTCTTCTTCTTCTTCCCAAACGGTTCTGCGACGCCATTAATCCGCTGCTCTGTTTTGTGACGCCTCCAAGGTGTTGCAAATTCAGAAACCGTTGCAGAATTATTCTCTTCTTCCTCTTCATTCTTTTTCTACAAATTGCATCATCAGAAACCGTTCTAAAGTGTTCTTGGTCGGATCAAAGTTGTACAAACTTTGAATTCGATTACGCTGTTATAGGGCTTCATTGAATCCTGAAAGTTGATAGTTCGATAACCCGTTTGTACCTGGTGGGTTGAACTATTGTCTGAAAGAATCTATTCCATAGATCCTTGAAGTCGGAAGTACAGCATTGTCTTCATCACTATCTCCATCAAATCCGTCTCGAATCGCAAAATTCCCAACACAAGAGATGGATGAAATTATGAAGTGATGATGGAAATACCGGTGATGAAGATGAGAAAGGAGGAGGTCAAAGTGTGAGTATAAGGCTATGTATTGGTGATAAAAGGAGAGCACAAAGTGGAGAATGAAGAAGGTGAAGATCAGCGAAGGAGTCACGGTGGAGTTCTTGGGTACCTGATAACCATGAGAAGAATAAGGTGAAAGGCAGAGTTAAAGAATGAAGTTTTGCTGGTTACAGTTCCCAAGAAAGAAGTCCAACGTAGTGTTATGGATATCGAGAATTCTAGTTTGGTAGATTTTATATTTGTAGTTTTAAAAACGTTGTGTTGGATGAACATAAGGTGCATGTTGTTGACTAGGATGAGCAAACATCGCCTTTGAGTTTTTGTTGAATTTTTTTATATCTGATGAGTACAGTTTCCTAGAAGGTGAAAAGCTAATTATTATCCACGCCGTATCATTAGCTTTGAAGCATTCGCCCTTGAAAAATTCCACTTCTCCTCTATTTCACATCCAATTAAAAAATACAATAGATAATGTAATTAGATTATTAAGAAGACGGTAGAGGCATGGTTAAACTGAGGGAGAAGAAGATGGTACAGACGTGGCGTGTACGAGTCGATCTGTAAGGAATTGAAATGATTTTAAACTCTACTCAATCAAATTAACCAAAGAGCTTGAGATTGTTTAAGCTAAAAATGTAAAAAACTAACAAAAGAAAATGAATAAAAATACGAGAGTAGAAGGCAATTTAGAGCCAAATCTCCTCTCATGCTCATAAACCCACACAATGAAATTATGATCTCTTTTTTGATCATTAGTAAATTTAGTTGATATGTTTATCATATGTATGACTTATTTGTGTTATTAATTAATCTAACATAAACCATCAAACTTTAACACCCATTAAACCACTTGTTAACTCTCATGAAAATGTTAATGAAACTAAAAATAAAACCTATTCTAAGAATGATCTATTTACTATTGATTATTAATATAGACAATCAAATTTTGTTTTTAAAATCTACTTCATTACCATAATCATATGTAGATTAAGAGGTAATTTGTGTTTATGTTTGTTTAAGCATACCTATTTGGTGTCAACAACATCGGCTATCAAATTCAAAGCTAAACAACAAAATTTATTCACAATTCCTATTAAACACAAAAAAAGATAAAAGATTGACAAATATATTGAATTTACATGATTAAGATAGCTTCGTTGCCCTTAAATTGAAGAGATTTAGATTCTCATATTTGTTATTATTCCAACAAATGTAGATTGCGACATAAACAAGAGGAAAATGCAAGCAAAGTAAGAAAGAGCTAGTTAAAATAAAATAAAAATTAATCTACATGAAATAAAATTATACTAATTGCGTAAAGTAAGAACAATAATTAAAAAAAACGTGAAATTAAATTGCATAAAAAAATTACATAAGAGAAAAAGCTAAGTCATTAAAAGAGAGTAAGATAGTTTATGTTTATTTTTATGACTACCACTAAATTAACTTTAAGGTGGTGCTAAGAGCTCATTACATGCAACATAAGGGGTATTTATACATGTTTTGAGATCTTAATCATATTTTTGTGGGCTACCCAAACTGCCCTTAAGGAAGTATGACCATCAAATTATTATTAGTATGAACTAATCCTTCATTAAGTATGCATTTAACTTTAAGCTACACTAACATGTGCATTAGCTTTTAATTGTAGATTAAGGTAGGTGGGTAGGGTGGGTCCTGCATGATGCATGAATTGATTTATTTTCATCTTCATTTGTTTTCTAACTCTTGTGCATGCATATTTCAATGAAGGCTCTTCCATCTTTCATCTAATTTTCTACAAATAAAAATAATATGTGCAAATAAATATTCTCAAAATTAATATGTGCACAAAAATGACTATTTTGTCCTTATATGAATATGAATAAATGATGATTTGAAAATAATTTGAATTTGGTTTAAACATGTTAAAATACCATGTGTGTTTATTTATTTAATTAAATTAGATTAAATATGAAAGTAAAAATATGCACATTACGTGCACAATCATCCGTTCCACTTACAAGCTCACACACATATACATAATAATTAACACACATATTACACTAACTATTTTTTCAAACAAACAACTTAATCGACAATGGTGGTCGCCTCTATTGGTGGTTCGGATGGTCTGACATGGCATGTTACTCATTTTTTGAAAGAGGAGATTTTGAAATTAAAATAAATGATATGCCAAGTTGTAAATCTTTCAGCCTAGATCTATTTCCTATGTTGTTTTATAAATCCTATTGCCATGATTTAAAATTTGATCTAATATATCTTGGTTAATTAAATTCAAATTCTGAATATATTTGTTTTCTATGCCGTTCATTCTCTACGTAAGAAGAATGATGTTAAGTTTAGAAAAGCCTTTGAGTTAAACTGATATTATGTCCATTTTTTTTTTCATTCTTTACAAATGGATGTTAAGCGGAAACAACGCATGTTTTTGTACTGTTCACCAATCATACTAATATCATGATGTATCACACTATTCACGCGTATACTTGTCATTAACGTATGATGTATCATGATGAATCATGATGGAGGTCAAAATGTCCGTGGAAGATGATTCGTCGGTGATAAAAACGAAAGCACGGATTGAAGAAAGAAGAAGGGAACGACTCACGGTGGAGATCAAGGAGTTTTAGTAACTATATTATGAGGTTGATGTTGCCTGACAACTGTGGGAAAGATAAGGCAAAGTCCGAGTTAAAGAATGGAGTTTTACTGATTACCGTTCCAAAAAATAAGGTTGAACCGTATGTTGATTGAGCTTTTTTAGTTTGAATAGTATATTCTGCTGATGGAAATAAATGTTCAATGTAAAGTGTATTATCATCGTACTTAATGGAAATCTAATTGTTTATGAAGCTACTATGAACACGTTGGTTAGACGTCAAATGCAGTAAATAGTTTTAGACTTTTTTAACAATTCTATGCGTAACCTATGAAGAATGTCTGTTTTTTATCTTTGTAAAAACTGTTTTTTATGTTACATAGTTCTTCATGTTGCATTTACACGTATGCAAGTCCAGTGATTATTTATGTCAAAACTTTTACGGCGATGAATACCTTTTAACTGTGGCTTTTAGTTCATATGCAAACACTTGTTCGCTCACAATGAGTACTATGTAATTTTTTCCAATAAAAAGTTTGGAATTTTTTAGTTTTATCATTTGAGCATTATCATATCCACATCTATGACAAATTTCTTCCTGTTCTCATATAACTTTTTATTTTTTGAAGTTTAATTATTATTTTTGGAATCATTTGTCTTTTGTTATTTTTAAAACCAGTTCATTTGGTTTCTTCCTAATCACCGTAACCACCTTTGGTATTGTTTTTTATTTGAATAATTTATTAGTGAATTTACACTATCCAATGCCAATATTTAATTTATACATTTCATTTCCTATTGACATCCACATTTCATCAACGTTTAATTGATTTACTTCCAATTTATTCAAATCTATTCCATTTGCATTCAATTTATTTAATTCAATTTGTTAAATTTCAATTGTTTCATTTTACATTTAGCAACATCTCATATCAATTCATTTATTCACATTCATTCTACACTTAAGTTAATTTTCATTTTAAATTAATGTTATTTCATTTACTCATTTTATTAATACAATTCACTAACTTCTTCCATTTATTCATTTCGGTTAGCTTTCCATAAGTTAAAGTTCATTTCATAATTAATATTGGCTTCCTTCCTTTAACATCCATATTCAATTAATTTAACATCTTGTTTAACTAACATTTGACAAAGTTACAAACTATGAACTTTACTTTACATTTTCGCGAAAAATTTGAATTACAATATTCATATCTCCATTTTTAGCATCAATCTCATTAATGAATTATTTCTTATATCCTTACTTAATTTCTTTACAACTTAATTCACATTTAATTTCACAATTTCATTTAATAACCAATTTATTTGTGAAATATTTTATTAATCATTACTTTAGTTTGTAATCGTTCTATAAAAGTCCAACTTCTCATATGTGACTTTATCTAAGTTTATAATTATATCAAAAGTTACAAATTCAATTCCACAATTTTTTGTAGATTCATATTTAATTCTATAACCAATTTACAAAGATATTATTTGATTCATTTGTCTACTTTCTAAAGTCCCATTTACTTATTCCATTTAGTCAGCATAATCATTTCATAATGTACTAGTTAAGTATAACGTTTATTATTACAAATTTTTTTCATTTATATACATTTTAATTACTTTTAAGCTTTGTTTACTTGTATAATATCCCATTACATATCCTAATCATCATTTTAACTTTCAACATTTGGTAAGTTTGATTGTATGTTATTAGAATGCAATCTGATATTATACAAATTAATCTGATTCATTTCACTTAATTACACTGTTCACTATTTTAACCTGTTTAAATTTTATTTACTTTCAATTTAAGAGTTTCAAACATTAATTCTAAAGTTTCTCAAAACATTTAGCTTAGATTTCTTAGTTCTCTTATTTTATAAGTTCTAGTCATTCAAATATTTCATTTCATTCAAATAATTTGAAGATTATTAATTAACAGAACTTAAAATTTTTAAATACCGGATTCATTTCAAATCTTTTGAAATAAGTATATATACTTATATCTTTTATATATCAAACCATACTTTTGGAGTTTAAACCAAAAATCCGTTTATCAAACAATTTCGTAGCGAAGCTACTCAATAGCTTCCCCTACTTTGAGACTCGAAAATGTACGTCGATGATGTTGCGCAGTCATCGCCAAAATTATTTTTCAACTACAAAAGAGGGGAGTACTGAATTCATTCCTTTTAAAATTTATTTAAAAACAATTTGTATTTGTATATACTTCTAAACAATACTAATATTATTTTCCAAACTTTGAATGTTTTTTCAGAAACACCGAGATTTAAATTTTTCAAATTCTCAATTTTATATTCATTTTACTTGCAAATTATATTTTATAAATCACATTTATACAGTTTCATTTCTTATAATCATATAATAGCTAATAGTTTAGGAATATTGTATAATTCAACAATAAACAATAATGATCGATATTATTATTTCTAACAACCAATTCACACTATATACCATAATAATGATTAACATTTTTTTGTAAATTTTACTTTTGGTTATAAAATAATATAAAATCCCTTGATTTTTGTATTATGTATTTTTTTAACCTTAGTTTTTTTATTGCCATATGCCATTGCTTCTGTTAATTTAGTTTCGTAGAATAGTAACTGAGCCTTCTGCAATCCAACAATTTCGTATTTAATTTTAATAATATATTTAATGTTTCACGACCAGCATCCATCTTGATTAAGTAAAATTTAAAGACTAAATTTATTTATTTTCTATACCATTCGTTCTAAAGATGATAAACTCGATATTAACCAGTGTTTTTAATTCTTTCCAAGTGGACGTTGGCTTCTTATAAGGAGAAAAACAACTCATGTTTTTTCTGTTGTTACTAATCATAGCAATCTCATGATGTGTGGCCCTATTCACATGTACATAACCGGGAATTTAGAATTTGAAGTGGGCTGGGATTTCCCGTTTCATAGTAAAATAATTTTAAAGGTTTTATTAACCTATTATGTTATACAGTGGGGTGGACTTTTTCCAACTTCTTTTTTTCCTTCCCAACTTTCAATTTTGTCCAGTAAAATTCGTCTCCTCACTGTAAATTGAAATACAGTTGGAATAAACAAGCAGACAATCAACTTCAATCGCATCCTTAAACACTCAACTTAAGCATTGCGTCAAGACCACTATGCTCGTCCCTTCTCCTAAAACGGAATTTCAAAAATACAAAATCAGTTCTTGCTCTCCTTCCATGCCGGAAGAATCCCAAGCGGTCAGCGATTCCTCACTCCACGTACAAACGCAGAAAAGCGAGAATAGCAACAAAGCCATGGAACTTTCTAGACCGCGCCGCTTCTCTCTCGACACTTCCCCTTTTGGTATGTTCAAAATCTTGAAATATGATGGAAATATTAGAATTTATACATCAGTTAGAGCATCAATAATTTGTGGTTCTAAGATTAGATGCTGGGTAAATATTGGAAACAGTCTTCGTTAGAAATAAATGGAAAAGGTAATCCACTATTTCAATTCAACTTCTGGAGATACGTCGTAAGAAATTTTCTGACGATTAAATCTCAAATGTGTTTGGTTACATTAGTATTTTTGGCGGCTTGACCCTTTAAATAGTTTAACCATCAAACAAGAGATGGATGAAATTATGCAGTGATGATGGAAATACAGGTGATGATGATGATAAAGGAGGAGGTCAAAGTGTCAGTAGAAGGCGATGTATTGGTGATAAAAGGAGAGCACAATGTCGAGAAAGAAGAAGAAGAAGATCAGGGAAGGAGTCACAGTGGAGGTCTAGGTGTTTGAGTAACTACAATATGAGGCTGATGTTGCCTGATAACCATGAGAAGGATAAGGTGAATACATAGTTACAGAATGAAGTTTAGTGTTATGGATGTCGAGAATTCAAGATTAGTAGATTTTATACTTGTAGTTTGAAAAACGTTGTGTTGGATCATTTGCTTTAAAGCATTCTCCCGTGAAGAATCCTACCTCTTCTCTGTTTCAAATCCAAACATCTCTGCTCGTTAAAACTCTACCTATCCAAAATTTACTTCTTGGTTTCTTTTAGGTTCATATTCAATATTTTTCATTACTTTATGTTTTTATTCCGCAATTTTTTTTCCTTATTCAAATACTTCCCTCTTCGAAAATTCCCCTAAAAGCTAAAAGCCCTATTTCCGCAACACACATCATGTTCAAAGATTGAATGAGAAACTAAGAAATTTATTCTTTATGTCACATTGTAGGTACCAATTCCACATGTTTTGTTTGTGTCACCTTTGGATGACTATACTTAAGAGTCTCATATCATTTGATATTTAGTGTTTGTCTTTTTTTATTTCATTTTCTTTTACACTAAGGTTTTATAGCTAGAAATTTTGGTTTGGTATAGCTATTCTGGTTCGATACAATACACGCAATTCCGCTATTGGACATTTCTTATGAAGTATTGATGGATTTTATATAGTAATCCAATCTTATACTACACAGTTTCCCCTCAAGCATTAACGTTAAAGTCGATTGAATAATCCACTCATTTTTTATTTTTTTATGAATTACATACAAGTTTAGTTTACTAAATCAGCATGTTTGATATAAAAAGTTTTGCTTTATTATATATAGTGAAAGGATGATAGGGGTATAAGCAGATTTTTTTTTTCCAATTATTCATAAAAGGTCTTTCAGATGCCATTGAAAAACCATAATTTACAAGCAGAAAAGTGGATTTTGGATTTTAGGTCCAACCGTCCCAATGTAACTTGAGGAATTCAATATTTGCGCAAATAAACAATATTACAAGTAACAACTTATTTTTTGATTTCTTCATCCTAATTGGATTGTTTTTTAGGCATAAATTTTTATTATACAGTATATCATTGATTTAGCTTTCAATTTTTTTAATCCAATTTTAGGGTGATTTAATTTTGATTGGAGTTGATTGTGTTTTATTTACCTACATTGGGCAGATTAACTTTCGATTAGACAACAAAACAGATAACTTTACTGAAATAAAGATTCCATTTATTCATATTCAAATTTTCAGTTTTCAATTTTTTTCACAAGAACATGCAAGTTATAAAAGGAAAAAAAAATTGTTTTATCTATTGATTGGCGGTCTGACATAATCACTAGCATTAAATATAAATTTTGCCGTATTAAGTTTCAATGAATTATACTTAAATATGTAATTCAATATACAACTATGTATACCAAATAGGGTTTTAAATATTCTACGATAATTTTAGCACTAAAGAGTGGCAAAAATATAATTATAGGCATATAAACATTTGTTTACACTTTCCACGCCATTTATGTATTATTAATACTACATTTATCAAGTATCATGTTCATATGGTTATTATATATAAGTCGATGTTAGGGAAGTACATTCTAATGATATTTCCCTCTTCAAAAATTCTCTTAAAAGCTAAAAACTTTATTTTCTGCAATACATAATCATGTTTAAAGATTGAATGAGAAACTAAGAAATTTCTTCTTTATTTCACACGGTAGGTACCAATTCAACATGTATATGTTTGTATCATCTTTAGATGACTGCATTTAATAGTTCGAAAATTTCTCATATCATTTTATATCCATCGTTTGTTTTTTTATTTCACTTTCTTTTACACCAAGGTCTTAATTACTGTAGTTAAAAAATTTAGTTTGCTGTAGCTATTCTGATACGATACAATATATGCAATTCTGCTATTGGACATTTTATTTTTGAACTATTAATGGATTTTATATAGTAATCCAATTTTATACTAGACAATTTCTCTCAAGCATTAATGTTAAAGTCGATTGAATAATCCGCTCATTTTTTTTATTTTCTATGAGCTACATACAAGTTTAGTTTACTAAACCAGCATGTTTGATATAAAAATGTTTAGCTTTATTATATATAGTGAAAGGACGATGGGGGTATAAGTGGAAGTTTTCAGTTCAATTATTCAAAAAAGTCTTTCGGATGCCATTGGAAAACGATATTGGTTTGAAAATTTACGAGGAGAAAAGTAGATTTTGGATTTTACGTCCAACAGTCTTAATGTAATTTGAGGAAATCAATATTTATGCAAATAAAGAATATTACGAGTAACGAATTCGTTGTTTATTTTCTTCCTCCTAATTAGGTTGTTTTTTAGGTATTATATAGTATATCATTGATTTAGCTTTCAATTTTTTTAATTCAATTTTAAGATGATTTAATTTTGATAGGAGTACCTGCGTTAGGCATATTTAATTTCGATTAGATAAGAAAAAAGATAACTTTATTGGAACAAAGATTCCATTTATTCATTTTCATATTTTCAATTTTCAATTTTTTTTTTGCAAGAACATGCAAGTCATAAAGGAAAAATAATTTTTTTCCCTATTGGTTGGCAGTCTTCTATAATCACTAGCATTAAATATAATTCTTGCCTTTTTTAGTTTTAAAGGATTGTACTTAAATATGCAAACCAAAATATAACTATGTATACCGAATAGGGTTTTAAATATTGTTGGATAATTTTAGCACTAGAGAGTAGAAAAAATATAATTTTAGGCATATAAACATTTGTTTGCAATTTCCATGCCATTTATGGATTACTAATATTATACTTATCAAGTATCATGTCTAAATGGTTATTATATATAAGATGATGTTAGAGAAGAACATTCTAATGATATTTAAGGTAAGTAGGGATTTATGAAGTTTATTATATATTGCTTTATGCTATCCACATTTTCATGTAATGTCATATATATATATATGTGTGTGTGTGTGTGTGTGTGTGTGTGTGTGTGATCCCATTTTTATATGTTTTGCGTGTATGGTCCTTTTTTAGGAATGGAATATGCCATCATAAATTATGGAATATCTCATGCTAAATTTAGATGATCTCTTTCTCGATTACCTATTATATATTACAAATCTTACTATAATTTTCCTAATTATTCGTTGTTTATTTAAATTATTTCCCTAACTACTACAAAGATTGATGTGTTTCTTTCTGCAAACATATATACACCCTTCAGCAAAAGCCAAAATATGCACTAATTAACTTTACCTACTTTAGTTTGATCAATTAAATAAATTAGCTATACATTGAGGATTTGTACACTTTTAACTACTATGTTGGTCAATTAATAAGTGACCACGTTGGAATTAATGTGTTATACATAGAAATTAGTTGGAATTTGGACTTATTTCACTCACTTACCAAATTTAAAACTAATCTTTATTGTTTTGGTCATGCATTCTTTGTCTATTATTGTTTTTTTTAAATACTCTATTGCACAGAATGTGTTTAAATTGGTAATGCATATAGTCTTTATTGTACATGCAACCATGAACTACATACGCTCTTCATGTCGCATGTTATGTAAAGTGAGCAATATTTGTGCTAATAAAGAATACTACAAGTAACAAATTCGTTGTTTAACTTCTTGTAAATAGTGTTTTTAGGTATAAATGTTTATCATATAGTATATCATTGATTTAGCTTTCAATTTTTTAATCTAATTTAAGATGATTTAAGTTTGATAGGGGTTGATTACGTTTTATTTACCTACGTAAGGCAGATCTACTTTCAATTAGATAACAAAAAGGATAACTTTACTAGAATAAAGATTCCACTTATTAATGTCCATATTTCTAGTTTTCAATTTTTTTGCAAGAACATGCAAGTCACAAAACAAAAATTCATTGTTTTGCCTAATGATTGGCAGTCTTCCATAACCACTAGAGTTGTTGTGGTAATGACTACCGTTACCATTTTACAAATACCGTTACCGTACTGTTATTACTGATAAGCTTAAATTGTTTACCATTACCATTATCGATTTATTGGTATATCGAAGACTGGTATACAAATAAACTGATTATCAAGTATCATGTTTAAATGGTTATTACATATAAGGTGATCTAAGGAAAAAATGTTCTAGCAATATTTAAGGTCAGTAGGATTTATGAAGTTTGTTATATAATGCTTTATGTTATCCACATGTTCATGTATTATCATATATTTCTCTGATCCTATTTTTGTATGTTTCACGTGTTTGGTCCTTTTTTAGAAATGGAATACGCCATCACATATTGTGGAATATCACATGCAAAATTTAAGTGATCTCCTTCTCGATTACCTATATTATATTATAAATCTTACTATAATTTTTCTAATTTTTTGTTGTTTATTTAAATTATATCTCCAGCTAGTTACAAAGATTGATGCATTTCTTTCCACAAACATATATGGATCCTTCAGCAAAAGCCAAAATATACACTAATTAAATTTACCTACTTTAGTTTGGTCAATTAAACAAATTAGCTATACATTTAGGATTTGTACACTTTTAACTACTATTATTTTCACCTGATGTAACGGTGCAAAAGGAAAGAGATTATATAAACTTTATGTACTAAAAAAGGAAGCTTATACAAGTGGGGGAATACCTGGAACCAATGGAAATACTATGTTTTAGGGTTTTTTTCATCTAGCACAGAGCATTATGTCAAAAGAAGGGGAAAAGTTGACTATATATATATTTATATATTATATAATACTTCAAAGACCATTGGTCGGTTATACTACACAATGGTTATTAACACTACGTCACGAAGTTCATAGAACTACCATCCTTTACTGATAATACATAACTATATAATTTTTAAGATGTGCCTATTTACTAGTTATGTATAGTTAGATAGAACCTTTATCGTTGGCTATGGATTTCTAAATGAGCTCTTTATAGGCAGATGAATTTTTGGTTGTGAATTATTTATCCTATATATTAATAGCAACTGAAGGAATTAAAATGAGCATCAAATCATGTTACAAATAAATTATTCATTCCAACAGATATCTCTATTATTAAGATCCGAAAAAAGTGAACCAAGATATACATGTCTATAAAAGTCATTCAAACATCACTTTCTTTTGTAAGTTACAAAACTATTTTTCCCGTTAGTATTAGTAGAAAGCCATAAGATTTTAAATTTCTTTTATCATTTTATAGTTGATGTTTGGATCTAACATTTGGATTTATAATTATACCTTTGCATGGTAATGTACGTAGTTACTTTATATGTTTTGTTTTATTAGTTATACATTGCTCTATTACTTCAAATGTTTTGTACTACTATCATCTCCTCATATTTGAAATCACATCATAAGTTTATTGATATTAAATTATTTTATATCTTGAAACATGATGTTACAAGTAACAACATCTGTAGATTATTTAATGTCCCATGATAGGACGCATAAGAAATATATTTCTAATGGCTAATTTACTTCATAATGCCACTACATTTTCAGTCTTGGAAGAAAATATGTAGCTCTGACATTTGCTGCCATGTAGAAGTTTGAAAAGGTTTTGCTATTTCATTTGAGGTTTATCTTTTTTCAAGCATATGTTTATTTGTGATTAGTTTATACGTATACTCATATGCACTTATAGTAATGGCATTTCCAAAGATTAAATTTCAAAGCTTTAAAGTTTTAATTTTAGCATTGCATGTTAAGGCAATAAAACATGATCTTCAAATCATAGGATTTGATCAAACTTTTCATAGAATTGGGAGAGATTATACGATATTACGTCGAAATAGAAAATGACTATGGGCATTACATGCTTGAAAATATGTATTGGAATTGAAAGGAATTGAGGCCAACTCCATGGAACTTTGAACCAAAAGGTAGTTGCTTTGGTTAGTGGATATAAAAGAATTCGATGTTGGTTTTCTTTTAGGAAATTAATCATTGATACATTTATGGTCAGGGAAGATACTATCTCTAGCAAGAAGTGCCACAAAGTGGTTACGAGATTGAAATAAAGTTGTTTGAAAATGTTGTAAGGTCTTTTCTTTGATTTTTGAGATATCTATGTTCCAGTAGATAGTTTTCCCTCTATCTTATTTTATATATAACTTCGTAGTTTTATTTAATTTGTATGATGTTATCCTGTACTAAATATTTGATTCATACCATTAGTTGTAAGCTCTTGCTATGTGTATTTAATTTTTTCTTTCCTACTGTCAATTTATTTTCATGTTTGTCCGAATAAAAATATGAAATACATGTTTGATCTGTGAACCCATGTAGCTGGTTTCCTTATACTGTTAGAACATCTATCCTCTAACATTAATTTTTGGACCTACTTTTTTTGGTTTAGTTCTTCGGGTTGCAAGTTTAAAATTTACTTACCAATTGGTATAGGAATATTGGTCAGCTTAAGATATATTTCGAGCCATATTTTTTTTACTGGGAATTCATGACTTTTTAATTTTCTATCCATCCTTTAGAAAATAGACTCTTTGTATACTTGAATGGTTGTTTATTTTATATTTCGCTAATTCTTTCTTTACTACCATGGGTGAATACTCTGTTTTTCTAAACTAGGTGATGAATAATAATATGCTTAACAACAAATTAGGTCTGAAAAAATAGATAGCAAATTTATGCTCTCATATGACAAAAAATGCTTATGTATAAGTCGATTAACATAGCGTCAAACTATGTGCATAGCACCGGTTCACCCTACTTAGTACTATAATCTTAAGTAGTATACAACATACTACGTGTCAGTATATGTCCAATAGTTCAAATCACGATATGTAAATTTCGAACCTGTGACATTTCACATCAAAGTTCGAATCACGATACGTAAATATGAACTTAATTGCATATTTCTGCAACCAATTTTTTTTAAAAGTTGAAAATATTATAGTGAAAACTGCAAATATTTGTAGTCTAGGAAACTGCAAGTATTTGCAGTTTGGCTCAAACTAAAAGGATAAATGTTTTATAAAAACTTGTTTTTAAGAAGAGACGACTGTATATTTGAAACTTAAAATATGGAAAGAGTACGTATTCATTGTTCAGTGTCAATTTTGATAATGGAAAGTGACCTTATAATGCATTCGCATTCTCTCATCCACTTGTTCTTTTGGTCAATTAGTGTCATCCAGTATAAACATTGGCCTTATAAGACTCGTTGTCAATTATTCACTCGTGAAGAGTGAAATTGGATATGCTTTGATAATAGATCTTTGTAAAATGCATAGTTCTTTCGCTTATCATTAGAGCATCTCCAACAGATGTGCAGATGCTACAAAATATAATATGTAACCCCAAAGCACTCTCTAAAATAGGTTGTATTTGTATTTAATTACAAAATTAATGCCAAATTATGGAAAATAGTAAACTATTTGGACGCTTGTTCAACAAATGCCTAATAATGGCTAAATTCAAACGGTTACCATTCCTCCCTGTAAAATATCGTACATCACATACTTGAGAATAAACATGCACCTTATTTTTATTATAGAGGGTGGTTGCAAATAAAATGTTTAAACATGTCAACATACTTGAGAATAAACATGCACCTTATTTTTATCAGTTCATGAAGTTTATAATCTGCCAGTTGAGCATGTAAAATTGAAATCTTCTCTTCAGAAAACTATTCAAGAAGTCTAACCAAACAGATCTAGAAGTAAAACGCCTAAAGTCAGAGAAAGATCCAATCTTGAGGAATCAAAAGGAAGCCAGCGGTGGAGTCGGCAGATCAACTAACTTCCAGCGATGATGATTTTGTTAGGCCGCAAGGATCCAAAGCAACAAAAAGAAGTAGATCGTGGTGCAGATTGAACTAAAATATAAAGTCTTTTATTGGAATCTGAAGCCAAGTATATCCGGGCGATGTAGTTTCGAGCTGCTCAACACCGAGAAAAAATATTGACATCTTGCTGGAAACAAACAAAGAGAGAAGATGTAGTAACGTTTGTTGATACTGATGGAGTTAGGGGTTTGCCCTAGAGGCAGTTATATAATTTGTTATATATATATATAACTCGATAACTAATTTTGTTTGAAATAAACGTTGTTTTCTTTCTATTATATACTTGATATAATTTGTAATATTAATTAACTAATTTAATTAAAATTATATGTGATAAAAAGTCCATAAATGGTATGTTTTGTGATAGTAGTTAAAATGTGTTGTAATCATGAGTGATTTATCACAATAGAATAAATATACCATTTATCATAAATAATCCATTATTTCAATTCAACTTCTGGAGATACGTTGTAAGAAATTTTCTGAGGATTAAGTCTCAAATGTGTTCGGGTAGATTAGTCTTTTTGGCTGCTTGACACTTAAAATAGTATAACCATCAAACAATAGATGGATGAAATTATGCAGTGATGCTGGAAATAACGGTGATGAAGATGATAAAGGAGGAGGTCAAAGTGTCAGTAGAAGGCAATGTATTGGCGATAAAAGGAGAGCACAAAGTGGAGAATGAAGATGGAGAAGATTAGGGAAGGAGTCATGGTGGAGGTCTAGGTGTTTGAGTAACTACAATATGAGGCTGATGTTGCCTGATAACTATGAGAAGGATAAGCTGAATACATAGTTACAGAATGAAGTTTAGTGTTATGGATATCAAGAGTTCGAGATTAATAGATTTTGTACTTTTTTTTTCCTCCATATTTGTTTTAAAAACGTTGCGTCGGATGAAAATAAGGTTCACAGTTTTTGTTTTTTGTTTTTTTTAATATTTAAATGGCAGTACATATCTGTACTATACTATTAAAGATGTGCCTTTTAGTTTTTTTCAATGAAATGCCGCGACGTGTATTTTGATGATGAAAAACCATGACCTTTCATTTTATTATTAAACAAACGCTGTATCATTTGTTTTGAAACATTCCTCCGTGAAGAATCCCACTTCTTTTCCATTTCAGATCCAAACATCACTCATCTTTAAAACCCTTTCTATTCAGACTTTACGTCTCTGTTTCTTTTACGCTTCGCAGTCAATATTTTTCATTACTTTATGTTTCTTTTCCGCGGTTTTTTTTAACCTATTCAAATACTTTCCTCTTCAAACATTCCCGTAAATTCCAAAAAACCCTATTTCTACAAAACATCATCATGTTCAAAGGTTGAATGAGAATCTATGAAATTTCTTCTTTATGTCACATTATAGGTGCCTGTTTCACTTGTTTATGTTTGTGTCACCTTTTAGTGACTATATTTAATAGTTTGAAATTTTTCTCATATCATTTGATATTCAGTGTTTGTTTTTTTATTTCAATTTCTTTTACATTAAGGTTTTAGTTATTATAGTTAGAAATTTTTGTTTGGTATAGCTATTCTAGTTCGATTCAGTATATGCAATTCTGTTGTTTGACTTTGTTTTTGAAATATTGATGGATTGTATGTAGTAATTCAATCTTGTACTACACAATTTCCCTCAATTATTAATTAGTCCACTTATTTCTTATTTTCTATGAGTTACATAAAAGTTAGTTTACTAAACCAATGTGTTTAATATAAAACAGTTTAGCTTTATTATATATAGTGAAAGGATGATACGAGTAATAGAAAATATTTTCTGTTCAATTATTCAAAGAAGTCTTTCAGATGCCATTGAGAAACAATATTGGTTTGAAAATTTACAAGAAGAAAAATGGATTTTGGATTTTAGATCCAATTGTGCCAACGTAACTTGAGGAAATTAATATTTGTGAAAATAAAGCATATTACAAGTAACAAAATCGCTGTTTATTTTCTTCCTCCTAATTGGATTGTTTTTTAGGTATAAATTTTTATTATATTGTATTTTATTGATTTAGCTTTCAATTTTTTAATCCAATTTTTAGGTGACTCAATTTTGATAGGAGTTGATTGTGTGCTATTTACCTACGTTGGGCCGATCTACTTTCAATTAGATAACTTTACAGAAATAAAGGTTCAATTTATTCATGTTCATATTTTCAATTTTCAATTTTTTTTGCAAGAATGTGCAAGTCATAAAAGAAAAATAAATGTTTTATCTATTGATTTACAGTCTTTCATAATCACTAACATTAAATATAAATCTTACCGTATTAAGTTTCAAAGGATTATACTTAAATATGTACTTCAATATATAACACCGGATACCAAATAAGGTTTTAAATATTTTAGGATAATTTTAGCACTAAAGAGTAACAAAAATATTATTATGGGCATATAAACATTTGTTTGCAATTTCCAAGCATTTATAGATTACTAATACTGTACTTATCAAGTATCATGTTTAAATAGTTATTGCATATAAGCCGATGTTAAGGGAGAACATTCTGATGATATTTCCCTCTTCGAAAATTCCTTTAAAAGCTAAAAATCATATTTTTGCAAATCACCATCATGTTCAAAGATTAAATGAGGAACCAAATTTTTTTTTCTTATGTCACGTTGTAGGTACCAATTCCACTTGTTTATGTCTGTGTCACCTTTGGATGACTATATTTCATAGTTTGAAAATTTTCACATATCATTTGATATTCGATGTTTGCTTTTTTATTTCACTTTCTTTTACATTAAGGTTTTAATTATTATAGTTAGAAATTTTGGTTTAGTATAGCTATTCTGGTTCGATACTGTTTGCACAAAAAATGGACAAACACCTCCAATCCATATTATCTAGTTGATTATATGTTATTTTTCAAGGTTTTAGGTTACTTATGCAAATATGTAAAAAGCAAGGGCTAAAATGTAAAAGACACGCAGATTTATAGTGGTTTGGCCAGAACGTGCCTAAGTCCACTTTATATGTTATTCTCTCTTTTCTTTCGGATTACAAGTACAAAGCTTTAAGTACAAGTATAAGAAAGTTGTTTGAAAGTTCCTTCCTTGCTTGAGCTCTCAAACTTGTCTGCCATTGTTGTACCCCTGCCCCTCTATTTATAGAATGAGGCTGGGGGCAGGGGTCTTGGATGTATATAGCTGCTGATGGGCCTGGGCTGAAGCAATCTGGCCTGGCATATCAGGTTCGGCGAAGCTTGGTTCGGCCGTGGTTGGAGTGGAGTTTGACTCGGTAGGGCTTTGGTTCGGAGGTAAGTGATTCGGTGTTGCGTGGAGATGGAGGCTTGGTCCGGTGTTGGATAGTTCAGTGGTGAAGGAGTGTGCTTGGTTCGGTATGGAGCTTGGACCGGTGATGGGCTAGTAGAGGTTGGTTCGGCATGGTTGGTTCGGTATTGGGAAGGAGAGAGGTATCTGGATCGGCATGATCTGGTTCGGCATTGATGTGGTTGGGCTGGTTCGGCATGGAGGTGGAGAGGTCCGGTTCGGCATTGGCTTCTGGACCGGTGGTGATGGAAGCACGTTCATTCGGTAATGGGAGGAGTGTTCATTCGGTGGTGTAGGGAAGTGGAGTTGGACAGGTGAGGAGGTCCGGTGGAGCATGGTTCGGTGATGGAGTGGGGAGGCTTTGGCTCGACTAGGCATAGATACCGGATGGATATGGATATAGTATGTAGATGAAATTGATGCTCCTTGGCCTCGTGATCTCGTGGGTGAGAATTCGCCCAACATTTGCCCCCCAAAGTAGGGCATATGCTAGCATATGTCGTGCTTTGTTTCAGTGTGATAGCCTCGTGGTTTGGATACCTGGTATAGCTACATCCGGCTTGAGGTGCCGAGCCTGTTGGTCCGGTGTACCGAACCGGTTGGTCCGGTGCTTCTGCGCTCGTCTATATATAGGGGCTACACCCCCTTAGTTATTCCTTACCGAACCGGAGAGAGCCGAATCAACTCCTACCCGAATCAACTTCGTACCGAACCAGGTATATATCCTAAAGCCGAATGCACTTAAGAATCTTGACTACCGAATGTATCTGATGCCGAGTGGATACGAAGTTTCTAAGAACCGAATGGGACTCGGTATTGGGAATGCCGAATGACTCTTGTGCTTCGTACCACCGAATGATATTGGGAATTGGAGTTCCGAATGAATCTCAAACCTTTAATGCCGAATGAATTGTGGTCTTGCTTTACCGAATGGGTTTTGAGAACTTGAATTTTAAGTGATAACCCTAGATTTACACATGCTGGCTTGCTTTATACACTTGTTTGCTTATATCTCTATACTCCTTGTATTGACAACACATTTTTCTCTATTGTGTATGTAGATAAAATGTCTCGCAAAGCGGAAACTCGATCGGACAGTAAGAAGTCCAAGGATAGGGGGGAGTTTTCTTCCGTGCCCCCAGCCCAACCAGGACCGGCGCGACATGGACCTGCCCCGAGGTCGTTAGTGGATGGGTATGGTCCCCAAGAGCTTCTGAACTCTCCTCCTGATTGCTTTCCGAGCTCCCTCAAAGAGGAGCAGCTTGATGTCATTTCTCGTTCCTTCGGAATTGACAGGGCTCTTATGCTGTTGCCGGGAGAGGGGGTTATGCCATATGACCCTCCTGAAGGGTACTTTGCGTATAGCAGATATCATTGCATGTGTGGTGCTATCCCGCCTCTCAACGCTTGGATAGTTAGCTTTATCACATATCTGAAGGTGGCTCCATTCCAGCTTCAACCTAACTCCTATGCCATTCTGGTGAGTCTTTTCGTCATCTTTCAGAGGAAATATGGGCGTCCCCCTTCCAACCGGGAGATCCGGTATCTGTACAACTTGAGAGGCTACAAGAAGGGGTCTCCATATATCAGTTTGGAAGCGGCCGTGCCCTTCAAGCCTGTTCTAGACTTGTACTCGAAGTTCAGCATGTTCAAGAAGGAATGGTTTTTTATTAGGGATGACACTGTTTCTTTCCACCTTTTCACTTCCGGCTGTAAGTTGAACTTCATTTATATTTTCCTTGTCCCGATCACAATGCTTCTTCTTATATGCTTTTATTTCTTGCTAGCGACAGGTGGTTTTGCGGCCGTGGAGACTGACTCCTTGGCTCGGATGGCTACCGAAATAAAGGTCATTTCGGAAAGGGATAGGTCGGCCTCCTACCTGATCAGGAACGCCACTCTCCTGGAGTATAACTTGATTTTGCCACATCAATCTGTGGTTAAACAGAGAGATACAGCCGAGGAGAGGGCTGCTAAAGCTAAGGATGGGGCTACTGCGAAGAGTAGCAAGAAGAGACCTTTCTCGGTGCCTCCAGCCGTTGGAGGAAAGAAGCTTAAGAAGTCTGATGGACCCTCTCCCAGTACATGTGCAGATATTTCGGAGGAGGAAGGTGGAGAGGAGGAAAGAGACGAAGAGGAGAGCGGAGGAGATGGAGAAGGTGAAGGACAGGGTGGTAGTGGTGCTGGTGCCTTGACCTCCGGGCAAGTGGGGGAGCTTCAGGAGTGGACGGATGAGGCTCTCCGTCAAGCTTTCGGGGAATCGGAGGGAGAACCGGATTTGGCGGAGAAGGCGAAGAAGACTGGCAAGGCCGGGGCTGACGCCGATCCATCCCCTAAGAGCTCCTCAGCTAGGGTGACTCCGGCAGTGCAAGGTGAACTTTTGACTTCTGCAGACTCCATTTATGATAGGGACTTAGGAATATTTTATGGCTCGCTCCCGTCCTGGGATGAAATCCAGGACTTATTGCAGGATTCTATTCCTCCGCAGGGTTTGTATAATAGATGTGTTTTCTCATTCTTTTTTAACTTAACATATTTCTCGAATTATGGACCATTGTATGCTTGTAACACTTGTTCTTTATTACAGGGACAGGCGAGGTGGCCAAAACTTCAGACGTTCGACACCGCCTTGAACAATTCAAATTGATGAGAGCTGCTACTAAGCCGCCAACTGGCCGTTCCGGGGACGTAGTTAAATATCTCCCTCTTCTTGGAGTCATTGAAGAAGATATCCAGCAGAGGAAGAGGAGGCGTTCCTTATTTGATTCACCACCCAGTCCTCAGTCTCCTATTCAGCCTCCCCGAGATACTACGGAGAAGACCACGGAGTTTGTCCCCCCTCCGCCTCCTTCCGAGAACCCTACTGTGATCCGCATAAAACGTCCCGACGTGCCTCGCAATCCCTTTGCCGGCCATCCGGATTTGGACCCAAGCCTTCAGGATATTTTATTTGACGAGGCCACGGGCGAGCATCTTCTCCCCCGCAATCCCATGGTTCGGATTCTTGATGAGGCTAAGTCCCTAGATTTGGACCTGCTCACTACTCGGATAGCTGCCATGGGGGAAGAAGCCAAGGCCAACATTGACCGGGTCGCGGAGGAGGTCAAGAAGTTGATGGAGCATCATGCTCGACTGGCTAGGGCTGGGGAGGAAATCGGGAGTGCTAACATCCGATTGCGGCTACAGGTTGCTGATCAGGACAAGCAGCTTGCCGATCAGGCTATCCAGATTTCTCAGCACGAAGCAGCCTCCAGGCAGTTGAAGGAGAGTCTGAAAAAGGCCAGCAGGGCAGAATTGCGAAAAATGGAGGCTGCTTGCAAGGGGCGGATTGATATGGCCATTGCGACGGTGGACGAGGTTCGGAATGCGGATCTTGAGCGGATTGAAGAGTTGTCTGGGAGGCTTGAGGCCGCAGAGCTTGCTCAGGCCAAGCTAAAGGAAGAGATGGAGGGAATGAGGAGGTCTCTCCAGGTTGACCGCTTGAGATATCGATCGGAGAGGGATGTTGCCGTTGCTAAGTTGTTGTCCTCCGAGGCCCGGGTGAGGGAGTTTGAGGAGAATGAGGGGATGATGGATGAGATGTTGCAGGATATGTACTTCCGTACCTGGAAGCAGGGTAATCTATCCTGGATGGATGACTATCCCCGGATCATGGCTAGGATATATCTCCGGGCTTTGGAGGAGGCCAAGGCCGATGCGGATAAGAAAGGTGGAGCGTCATTCAGGATGGACGTGGTAACCGCCCAGTTCTCAAAGGAGGAGAAGGTAGCGGTGAAGGAGGGGATGCGGCTGCTTGCTGCGGAGGAAGCCGGTGTGCAGTTGGGGGATGAGGACCAAGAAGCGGGCGTCGGTGAGTTTTCCCTTTTTAGCTTTTCATAACTTGATCGTTCGCTGTTTATCTGATGGATTCTTCTTCTAAATTGGACAGGTGGGACCTCTGGTCAACACGCTGGGAGTTCCGATCCAGCGACCAAGTAGATTCGGAGAGCTGGTTCTGAGGTGTAGTGGTTAGCACTAATACAGCTGGTTACCTTTTGATTTCTTTTTATTGCTGTTCATGTTAGTCCAAAACATTGATGTAACTGTAATAATATTGTTTGTGATGAATGACGTTTTGTAATTTCATAATATAAGCTGATTCCTTTGTGTTGGAATGTTATTGCTATTTTGTTGTGCTGTGTAAGTGATGTAACTATGCATGTTACAAGTGACTTGACTGTGTCTGATGCCAAGTTTTTTGCTTAAAGCATAATTTTCTCATTTTGCAATGTAAATGTGATGTGTAAATACGAACTGCAGCTACGTATTAATGTATAAAAGTAGAAGGTACCGCCCTTCATGTTTTGGCCATAGACGGCAATTTCGTGCGCCCTGTAAGACTAAGCACGGAATGCTGTTGAGTGTCTCGTTATCCGATTGTGAGTTTTTGTTCCCATTAGCGAACGTTCCCTATTTCATGTCCTGTACTTTCAAGCACCGTTACGGAGAATAGGAGAAAAGTTTTAAATGACATTGAAATATATGAAAAGTAAAACTTCCAGTCACGGAAGGCCGTCGATGTGATTAAGTTCGTGGCAAACGGGTTTTGTAGTCACTTTCTCTAGCTGTGGGTCTTGGAGACATTTGTCACCCATCTTACGCCTACTGCGGGGAGTTTTCTTTTTTACCACAGCCGCACTTAAGACACATCGGAGCCGATCGCGCACAGTAACTACCCGGGCCATTATGGCCCGTAATCGTGGGTATTATTCGATTTACTGTGGCCGGCTAGCGTGGGGGCCGATCGTCAACTGTGAACTGCCCCTGGATGGCCACACCTTATGTTGGGGCTTATGATCGGTTCACAGTCGCCGGCGAGCCGAATCGCTGTAATGAGCTGCCATTGGCCATAGTCGGCCTTTTTTATGATGACTTATACTCGGCTCATTACAGTCGGCTTTAAGGGCCGAGGCAAACAATGAGTTAACTCACGGTAGAGGGATACCGGAGCAAAGTGTCTCATTGGCGAGGGCATAGGAGCGCAGCGTACCTGTTAGATTTTGTCCAGATGGAGTTGTGTTGTGAAGTTCTGGATTGAAATGTCATCTGCAAAGGATTTTGTTCAACAGCAAAGGATAAAGCTTAACAAGTAGCCAAGATATAAAGGAACAAGTTAACAAGAGCCAAGTTTTTTAAAGTGGTTCGGCACGAAAATGCCTACGTCCACTGATTCTCTTTGTTAATTCACTTCATATGGGCAGTACAAGTTAAGAAAAGTATCGACGGAGGTGTCGGATGTTCCATGCCCTCTGGAACACCTCTCCGTCCACTTTTGACAAAATATAAGCTCCGTTGTGGAGATCTTTATGAATTACATAAGGTCCGTCCCAGATGGGGTCCAGTGCCCCAGGGCGCGGAAAGATTCTCTTGAGGACAAGGTCTCCTTCTTGTAAGCTGCGATGTTTGACTTTGGAGTTGTATAGTGCTGCCACTTTTTGTCTGTGAGCTGCTGCTTTGAGTGCTGCATCATTTCTTCTCTCCTCAGTTAGATCCAAAGACATGTGAAGGAGTTCTTCATTTTCTTCCGGGTTGTAGTGGATCCTACGGTGAGAGGGCAATATAGTTTCAACTGGGAGCATAGCCTCCGATCCGTATGCCAAAGAGAAGGGAGTATGCCCTGTTGAAGTTCTGTAAGATGTGCGATAGGCCCAAAGTGCCGTAGGAAGTTCGTCCACCCAAGCGCCTTTCGACTTTTCAAGTTTCTTCTTGATTAAGGTTTTGAGAATTTTTTTGACAGCTTCTATTTGGCCGTTTGCCTGGGGATAAGCCACGGATGAGAAGCTTTTGTGAATCCCGTGCTCTCGGCACCAGTCGGTGAATTCCTCGCTGTCAAACTGAAGTCCATTGTCTGATACGATTTTGAGTGGTGTTCCGTACCTGCACAGAATATTTTTGATTAAGAAGTTGATAACTTTTGCCGAAGATATTTTATTTAGATGTTCCGCCTCCACCCATTTGGTGAAGTAGTCGACTGCCACTATAGCATATTTGGCTCCGCCTCGGCCCGTTGGCAGTTCGCCAATTAAGTCAATCCCCCATATTGCGAAGGGCCAAGGGCTGGTCATCTGAGTAATTTCATTGGTTGGTAGTCGAGGGATTTTGGAAAATTTCTGACATCTGTCACATTTTTTGACGAAGTCTAAGGCGTCTTTGTTCAAGGTGGGCCAGAAATATCCATATCGGAGTATCTTTTTTGCCAGAGTCTGCCCTCCGGTGTGGTCTCCACAACTTCCCTGATGGATGTTGGATAGAATTCCCCTGGCTTCTCTTCCAGCAACGCACCTCAATAAGGGGTTAGAGAAGCCGCGCCGATAGAGGATGCCTTCTTGCATCGTGTAGTGGGAAGCTTTCCTTAGAATTTTCTTAACTTCATTTCGCCCGTCTGGTAGGGTGCCGTTTTGTAAGTATTCTCGGATAGGGGTCATCCATGTTTCTTCTTTGGTTGCAGCTATCAGGTTTACTTGCTCAAAACTCGGGGTTAGTAGCCTTGAAACAGTTATCGTTCCAAAAGTGGTATCATCTCCCATGCTAGCTTGCTTTGCCAGTTCGTCGGCCTCTTGATTTTCTTCTCGGGAAATGTGTTTGATCGAGTAGTGATCCAATTGATTGAGAAGTTGCTTGGTCTTTTTCAGATATGCCATGAGCCGCTCTCCTCGAGTCTGGAACTCCCCTAGTATTTGATTTACGATGAGTTGCGAATCACTGCGAAGACATAAGGAACTGACTCCGATCTACAGGGCGAGCTCTAATCCGGCTATTACTGCTTTATATTCGGCATCATTGTTGGTGGCAGCGAATTCCAGCCTTAATGCATAACGCAGCTTTCTTCCCCTGGGAGTGATGATCACAACGCCTGCCCCCGAGCCTTGTTCGTTCGACGCTCCATCTACGAAGAGATTCCACTTGATATCTTCTGCTATTTCAGATTGGTCCCTACCTTCGCTAGTAGTGAACTCGGCAATGAAATCAGCTATGGCTTGCCCCTTGATAGCGGTGCGAGGATGGTAAGTGATATCATATTGACTTAGTTCGATGCACCACTTAAGTAATCGCCCAGAAGTGTCGGGGCGATGGAGCACTTGTTTTAGCGGTTGATCGGTTAAAACTCTGATGGAATGAGACTGGAAATAGTGTCGCCGCTTCCTTGATGTGATTAGTAAACAGTACGCCAGTTTCTCAAGTTTGGGATACCGAGTTTCTGCTCTCGTGAACCTCTTGCTTATGAAGTACACTGGCCGTTGTGTGCGGTTTTCTTCTCTTACCAAAGCGGCGCTTAGGGCATGGGATGACACAGCAAGATATAGGTATAGTTCTTCGCCTTCATTTGGCGTTGAGAGTACTGGTGGCCGCTGGAGGTGCTCGATTAGGTTAAGGAAAGCTGCTGAACATTCGTCGGTCCACTCGAATTTTCCTTTGTCTTTCTTCAGGGCTTCGAAGAAAGGAATGCATTTGTCAGTTGCTTTAGAGATGAACCGGCTTAGGGCGGCCACCTTCCCGTTTAGGCTTTGCATTTCTTTCCGAGTGGATGGTATTTTGATATCTTGCAAGGCTCGGACTTGTTCGGGGTTCGCTTCGATCCCTCTGGCATGGACGATGAATCCCAAGAACTTTCCTGATGACACTCCGAAGGAGCACTTTAGAGGGTTCAGCTTCATTCCATATTTGCGAAGTACTTGAAACATCTCACCCAAGTGGCTCACATGATCGTTGGCTTTTCTTGACTTCACTAGCATGTCGTCCACATAAACTTCCATGGTTCGTCCTATCAGTTCTGCAAACATCTTGTTGACGAGGCGCTGGTAAGTAGCTCCGGCGTTCTTAAGTCCGAAAGGCATTATTTTGTAGCAGTACAACCCTCGGTCCGTGATGAAACTGGTGTGGTCTTGATCGAGGGCATGCATAGGGATTTGGTTATATCCTGAGTATGCGTCCATAAAGGATAAGAGTTCGTGTCCAACAGTGCTGTCCACGAGTTGGTCGATTCGGGGGAGTGGGAAGCAGTCTTTCGGGCAGGCGTCATTTAATTTGAAGAAATCGATGCATGTTCGCCACTTCCCATTAGCTTTCTTTACCAGTACCCGGGTTGGCGATCCACTCCGGGTAGATTGCTTCACGTATGAAGTCATTGGCAAGTAAGTTCTCTACTTCTTCCTCGAGGGCTGCTGATCGTTCTGCCCCCATACTTCTCTTTTTTTGCTTTACCGGTACCTTGGTAGGATCGATGTTTAGTGCGTGGCATGCTATGTCCGAGGAGATTCCGGTCATATCAGCGTGCGTCCATGCAAATACATCCATGTTGTGGTGAAGAAAATCAATGAGTTGATTCTTTAATTCTCTTTTTAGCTGAGATCCGACTCTCAGCAGTTTACTTGGGTCGTGTTTGTCTACAGATACGAATTCCATAGCCTCTGCAGGCTCGGCGGTGGCCTCCTCCTCTCCGTCCCTGGGATCTAGTTCGTTGAAGGGCTCACTTGTATATCGAAGAGGAGGGGCTTTCTTTAGTTGCTATGCTTCCAAGCTTTTCATGCAAAGAGTAGTCTATGCATTCTTCCCTTTATCTTTCTTGCGGTTATTGCGAAGCTCGGTTACATAGCAGTCCCGAGCGACGTCTTGATCTCCTTCTACTTCTCCCACTCCATTATCCGTTGGGAACTTCATCTTCAGGCACCATGGGGCAAGGACAATTTGGAAGTCGGACAAGGCTGGTCTTCCTAAAAAGGCATTGTAGGCCGAGTGGTTGTCTATTAGCACGAATGTTTGTTTCCGAACGGCGGAACGGGGATGACTTCCCAATTCAACAAAGAGATCCAATTGTCCGAGAGGCATCTTTGCTTCTCTAGTGAAACCGTGTAGTGGTTTGTTACAGGGGGATACATCCTTCATTGACAGCTTCATTTTGTCGAAAGCATGCTTGAATAGGATATTTACTGAACTTCCAGTGTCTATTAAGATTCGGAAAACTTTGGCTGGACCGAACCAGACAGAGATGACCATAGGATCCATATGAGGGTATTGCCTTCCTTCTAGGTCGCGCCCGCTGAATGTGATATCATTACTTTCCTTCCGCTTAGGGTGGCGTTCTTCCATAACAGAATTGACGCAGTCTCCCTCGCTTCTGAGTGAGTTTTCATATCTTTCCATTTCTGCCCAGCTCTTGTCAGCAATGTGTGGCCCTCCTGATATTGTATGGACCACTATCTTCTCTTGGCTGGAACCGCTGGTGTTGCGATTTCCTCCGCCTGTCTCTAGGTGGAGCTACCTTGGGTTTTCCTTGGTAGGAGCTGGGGTCCTGTCCTGTCCCTTCACATAGCGTTCTAATTTCTTTCTCCTGATGTGTTCTTCAATTAGGTCTCGGAGATGACGGCATTCATTGGTATCGTGCCCATGAGACTCGTGGAAACGGCAGAATTTTCCGGACTGGATTGCGCGATCTGACTCTTTCTTGTACGGGGGCGCTTGTGTGTGAGTTCGTCCTGGGTGGCCAGGAAGATGTTCTCGACTGTTTCATTCAAGGGAGTGTAAGCGTCAAATCTCGGTCCTGGTCGGTACAAGCGCTTTTCTCCCTTCTTGCCCCCTGCATTGTCTCTGGAGTCGTTTCTCCGAATGTCTTTCGCTGCGGCAGGGGCGTTTCCATGCGCCGTCTTAGCCTGTGGTCCTGTCTGCCTTTCAGTGGCAGCCTCTTCGAGTCTCATGTACTTCCCAGCTTCATGAAAGAAATCGGGTAAGGTTGCTGGTTTTTCTTTAGTTAGTCTTCTAGCGAACTTGGTATCTGGGTGCACACCACTACAGAGGGCCATTAGGGTGAGTTTCTCATCGGCATCTTGGACTGCGGCCGCTGCGGCGTTGAACCGGGTTAGATATTGTTGCAGTGTCTCTCCGGATTTCTGTTTGACATTGGATAGAGAATAAGCATCCTTGGGTTGTTCCACATGAATGCGGAACTGGATAATGAACTTTTCCTTCAACATTTCCCATGAACTGATGGATCCTTGAGGTAGATGGCAGAACCAGGAGGTAGCTAGGTCTGCTAAAAATAGTGGAAAGCATTTGCATAATACTCCTTCCGTTGCCCCGCTCATGAGCATATGCTGTGTATATCTCTGCAAGTGTACAACGGGGTCGGAAGTTCCCTTGTACGGTTCCATCGTCGGCATTTTCCACTCTCGAGGGGTGATGGCGGTTTCGATGTCGCGGGTGAAAGGGCTGGTTACCCTAGCGCCTATCCCTCACTCCCTTTGCTCCCGTCGGACGCATTCCCTGAATAATCGTGCCATTCTTTCATCAGAATTTGGAGCGGACAAGAATGAGCTTGGTTCTTCCCTGCGGGATCGATCTCGTCCGGATAACCTGTAGGGATGGTATAGCCTATCACTTCTGACATTATCCAGTGGCTGTCTTTGGCTACTCGGATGCATGCTAGGACCAGCTACAGTTGCCCCCTGCCTTGATCTTCCCCTGCGGGGTTCTGTTTCGAGCATTTCCATGGGGTCAACTTCGGGCTGGGTTCTAGCTCAGCTCCGTTCAGCGGGGTTTCTATGATTAGGTGGCATGACTGGCTCAGCTACATCCGACCCTCGCCTGGTGCCTCCCCCATTGGGTTCGGTTCCAAGCGCTTCCTCGAGTCGGAGTTCGGGCTGAGTCCGGGCGCGGCCCCTATCACTATTGTTCCTGTTGATAGGTTCTTCGAAGAGGGAAGACCTTTGCTGTCTCTGAGATCCTCCAGATTGAGACTCACCCCATGATTCAGTGTTGCGGTTGGATTCTTCGGCATCCCTCAAGCGTGACATGAGTTGGTTCACCAAAGCTTCTTGTTGGGATGCGAAGCGGTTAGTTACTTCAGTCACAACTCTGTCTAGATCTGCCCTAGTGATTGTTGCCGGTTGTTCCGCGGCAGGGGCTGTTGGATTTGCCTGATCTGCTGTCGTAGTGGGATGGTTCTCTTGATCTGGATCCACTGGATCTGGAGCGCTGCTGGTTGCAACATTCTTTCCCTTGTTGGTGTCTTTTCTCGGCCTGGAAGTCATGTTTCTTAGGCAATGAAGGGTGCTATTGGGAAAGAAGGTTGAATCAGGGAAGCTGAAGCTTCGAGTTTCAAATTCTCAGTGAAAGCACCAAAAATGCTTGCACAAAAAATGGACAAACACCTCCAATCCGTATTATCTAGTTGATTATATGTTATTTTTCAAGGTTTTAGGTTACTTATGCAAATATGTAAAAAGCAAGGACTAAAATGTAAAAGACACGCAGATTTATAGTGGTTCGGTCAGAACGTGCCTACGTCAACTTTATATGTTATTCTCTCTTTTCTTTCGAATTACAAGTACAAAGCTTTAAGTACAAGTATAAGAAAGTTGTTTGAAAGTTCCTTCCTTGCTTGAGCTCTCAAACTTGTCTGCCATTGTTGTACTCCTGCCCCTCTATTTATAGAATGAGGCTGGGGGCAGGGGTCTTGGATGTATATAGCTGCTGATGGGCCTGGGCTGAAGCAATCTGGTCTGGCATATCAGGTTCGGCGAAGCTTGGTTCGACCGTGGTTGGAGTGGAGTTTGACTCGGTAGGGCTTTGGTTCGGAGGTAAGTGATTCGGTGTTGCGTGGAGATGGAGGCTTGGTCCGGTGTTGGATAGTTCGGTGGTGAAGGAGTGTGCTTGGTTCGGTATGGAGCTTGGACCGGTGATGGGCTAGTAGAGGTTGGTTCGGCATGGTTGGTTCGGTATTGGGAAGGAGAGAGGTATCTGGATCGGCATGATCTGGTTCGGCATTGATGTGGTTGGGCTGGTCCGGCATGGAGGTGGAGAGGTCCGGTTCGGCATTGGCTTCTGGACCGGTGGTGATGGAAGCGCGTTCATTCGGTAATGGGAGGAGTGTTCATTCGGTGGCGTAAGGAAGTGGAGTTGGACCGGTGAGGAGGTCCGGTGGAGCATGGTTCGGTGATGGAGTGGGGAGGCTTTGGCTCGACTAGGCATAGATACCGGATGGATATGGATATAGTATGTAGATGAAATTGATGCTCCTTGGCCTCGTGATCTCGTGGGTGAGAATTCTCCCAACAGATACAATATATGCAATTTTACTGTTGAACGTTTTTTATGAAATATTGATGGATTTTATATAGTAATTCAGTCTCATACTACACAATTTCCCTCAAGCATTAATGTTGAAGTCGATTGAATAATCCACTCACTTTTTATTTTCTATAAGTTACATACAAGTTTGGTTTACTAAACCAGCATATTTGATATAAAAAAGTTCAGCTTTATTATATAAAGTGAAATGATGATAGAGGTATAAGTAGTTTTTTCTATTCAATTATTCAAAAATGTTTTTCAGATGCCATTGGAAATCGATATTGGTTTGAAAATTTATAGGGAGAAAAGTGGATTTGGATTTTAGGTCCAACCGTCCCAATGTTACTTAAGGAAATCTATATTTGCTAAACAAAGAATATTACAAGTAAAAAATTTGTTGTTTATTTTCTTCCTCCTAAATTGGTTGTTTTTTAGGCATAAATTTTTATTATATAGTATATCTTTGATTTAGCTTTCAATTTTTTTAATCCAATTTTAGGGTGATTTAATTTTGATAGTAGTTGATTGTGTTTTGTTTGCTTACACTGAGGATATTTACTTTCAATTAAATAACAAAACAGATAACTAACTGAAATAAAGATTCCATTTATTCATATTCAAAATTTTAATTTTCAATTTTTTTCACAAGAACATGCAAGTTAAAAAAGAAAAAAAAATTATCTACGGATTGGCAGCCTGACATAATCACTAGCATCAGATATAAATCTTGTCGTATTAAGTTTCAAAGGATTATACTTAAATATGTAATCCTATATGTAATAATATATACCAAATAGGGTTTTAAATTGTCTAGGATAATTTTAGCACTAAAGAGTAGCAAAAATATAATTATGGGCAAATAAACATTTGTTTACAATTTCCACACCATTTATGTATTACTGACACTATATTTATCAAGTATCGCATTCAAATGGTTATTACATATAAGCTGATATTAAGGAAGAACATTCTAATATATTTCCCACTTTGAAAATTCCCTTAAAAGCTAAAAAGTCTATTTTCTGCAAAACATAATCATGTTCGAAGATTGAATGAGAAACTAAGAAATTTCTTCTTTATGTCACATTGTAGGTACCAATTCCACCTGTATATTTGTGTCATCTTTGGATGACTATATTTAACAGTTTGAAAATTTTCTCGTATCATTTGATATTCAGTGTTCGTTTTTTATTTCACTTTCTTTTACACCATGGTTTTAATTATTATAGTTTGGAATTTAAGTTTGACATAGCTATTCTGATTCGATACAATATGTGCAATTTTGTTGTTGGACATTGTTTTTGAAATATTTATGGATTTTATATAGTAATAATTCTTATACTACATAATTTCCCTTAAACATTAGTGTTAAAGTCGATTGAATAATCCACTCATTTTTTATTTTCTATGAGCTACATTCAACTTTAGTTTACTAAACCAAATGCTTGATATAAAAAAGCTTAGCTTTATTTTATATAGTGAAAGGATGATAGATAAGTAGATGTTTTCTATTCAATTATACAAAAATGTCTTTCGGATGCCATTGGAAAACGATATTGGCTTGAAAATTTACAAGGAGAAAAGTGGATTTTGGATTTTACGTCCAATCGTCCCAATGTAATATGAGGAAATCAATATTTATGCAAATAAAGAATATTACAAGTTAAAAATTTGTTGTGCATTTTCTTCCTTCTAATTGGGTTGTTTTTAGGTATTATATAGTATATCATTGATTTAGCTTTCGATTTTTTGAATCCAACTTTAAGATTATTTAATTTTGAAAGGAGTACCTACGTTAGGCACATCTAATTTCAATTAGATTAGAAAAAAGATAACTTTACAAAGATTCCATTTATTCATGTTTATATTTTCTGTTTTCAAATTTTTTTTTTGCAAGAACATGCAAGTCATAAAAGAAAAATAGTTTTTTTTACCTATTGATTGGTAGTCTTTCATAATCACTAGCATTAAATATAAATCCGGGCTTATTAAGTTTTAAGGGATTATACTTAAATATGTAATCCAAAATATAACTATGTATGCCAAGTAGGGTTTTAAATAATGTTGGATAATTTTAGCACTAGAGAGTAGCAAAAATATAGTTATAGGCATATAAACATTTGTTTTCAATTTCCATACCATTTATGGATTACTATTACTATACTTATCAAGTATAATGTCTAAATGGTTATTACATATAAGCTGATGTTAGAGAAGGACATTCTAATGATATTTAAGGTAAGTTGGTGTAACGACCCAAGATTTTTGACATCCCGAGTTGTGAATATTAATTTATAATATTCAATAATATTGTATTTTAATATACAATATTCCTGTTAATCAATAATTAATAATTGTGTAATATATTCCAAAACTAATATAATTTAGATTTTCAGATCTATATTAAATAGAAGATTGATTAAACGGAAATTTCTTATATATGTATATTTTGTTTTAAATAAAATATGTGTATTTTGTTTTAGAGACAAAATATGTATATTTTGTTCTAAAGATAAAATATAATAGAGAATTAAAATTTATTGGAAAAATCATATGCATACATTTTTACATGTAAGGATAATAAAATTTATATGTATATATAATATGGATAGAAATACATGACAGTAAATAGATAATGAAGTAAAAAGGACATCTTTGATTTTTGGGCATATAAACAACATGATTTATATTAAATAAAAGAGTTTCAAGTGAACTTTTCTGAAATAATATATGTATGCACCATGAATAAGAAAGTTATATATATGTAAAGATAAGTTCAAAAGGAAATTTATAATATTTATAACTAGGTAAAAATGTTATAAAATCAAATGATGTGTATAATAATCACTTAAGTATAACTAGGAGAAACTATATATATACATAGATAACAAATGAACTTAGTTTATTTGAAAATAATATATTTCTATATTATCAATTAAAAATATATATACGGATATATATATAAGTGAAGGCTTAGAAATAGTTTTTAACCATCTTATAGTTCTTATAACACATATGAATATAAGGTGTTTAGTATAGAATATTATTTATTTTATTTAAGTAACATATATAGGTATATTAACCAAGAGTGTTATTTTAATTATCTAGTTTCTCATTTTTGTTTTAAAATGGATAAGAGACAAATGCAAACACTACTTTGTCAAAGATAACTATGGGATGTTTAACTTCATAAGTGTACTTACATTGTAACGTTGTGGTTTTTCGACGCTCGAAAACCGACATCAATACGTCCACTGCATCAACTGCCGAGCAATCGAATGCCGCAAAACCGAAATGTTATGGTTAAAGAAGAAGAAAAAGATAGAAGAAGAGAGAAAAAATAAAAAAAATAGAACAGAACAGAAAGAAACAACAGAACAATATCAGAATCTCACAATCGCAGCAGAACAACATATAATAGATAAATGAATAATCTTTAAACAAAAGAACTATATCATTTATTACATTACATCACATCACATCACATTACATCATCAGAGTGTACAACAACAAAACAGCGGAAAAGAAATACTATATACTAGTCGATACGCCAAGCCATCCAGCTTGCTTCCAGATCTCTACAGCAAACTCCCGAATTCCAGAATATCCTAATAACCTAACTCTAGACTGGCCGTGTGGAAATTGGTGGGCACCCAGAGTTTAGCAAGAAAAACAATAAACTCCAGGTCTGTTATGAGACTGGTGTGAGAACTTAAAACAGTTATCTTTAAAATAAAGAACAGGATAATTTTAAAATAGATTCGTAATGCTTTTTGGAAAATGAGACTACCATAAGGCCTCCCGCACACACACACAATGCAAACGCAGAATCGGAGAATTTCTCCTTATGATAGTCAAAGATGCTTGATACGCATTAAAAAGAAACATTTGATATTATTACTAGTGCATAGTGTAGAAAACATTTCGAAAGTAAAGATATAAATCTTAGCCAGCATAGGCATTCCACACTTATGCCTACTATAGCTACCATCCAAACAGTGGTGACCACCATAAGTGAATGATAGGTTCTACAACTAAAACCGTACAAGGTCGTATTGTTTCTTTGGATTTCCAATAAATGGTCAGGCCAAGGAACTTTCCATTGCCACATGGGTACGCCTCTGGAAAGACGACCCGAGAACCTAACCGGATCTCTTCCAACACAAGGCCGGGTTAACCTTCAAACTGGGTAACTACTGACACGAATATGTCATTCCCCGATCATAACCGATCTATATCCCAGGATCCTCGATTCCAACAACCACAAAGTAATAAATTTGCAGCAATAACATAGGTTAAGTATATGGGCTCCATACCATGATAGCACCTCTATCCAGAAGGAATGACATACACTAAAGGGCCGCTACCCCCTAATAACCTTGCCGCATCCTTCCTGTTTTGACCATTTCCGGGGAGTGAGGTCCGACGAAGTCTCGTCCACAAAGCTATGTTTTATACAAAAGCAGTGCTTCGATCATCAAATGCTCAATAGCACTTCGTATGCCACATTACCAATTTGGGAATGTATCACTAGTAACTATCAATTACATAACCTCTGAGCTCGTACGTTTCAGAGAAGGGTGTTAAGCTAAGAAAATAAATTCTCCACCACTAACAGAAATATATTTGATAGAAACCAGCTTTACATCTCAAATTGTAATGTCAGACACACAACCATACAAGTCTGTTCCGGGATTGAACAGAACCGAAGTCACTTCCAAAGAAGCCCTTGCAATCCAGATATTCACTAATCACGTCCGGACTTCCCGTCACTAAGGGTGACAAAACCTCTATATCGGAGATCAGCCGATGTAGAGTCATTCGACGGTAATCCTTCCGTTTTCACAAATATCCGGTCTTCAACACCGGTCATCAAATGCAATCCATAACGACGTATCACATATTCGGAATGGGTTATACGGCCCCAAGGTCCTTTCCCGGCTAACCCGAATAGTGAGCCCTTATTTTGAAAATAAGTGTAGCATTCAAATTCAAGCAATCACAACAAATACCTATTTAAAGGTAAATATTGATAGTCGGTTATTTAACTATCAATAGGCATGCACAACATCACCAAGTTCCAAATAATTTTCCAAATTATTTATTTTCCAAAAATATCTTTACAAGATATAAATTTCCACACTTCAAAAATAAATCAATATTTATTTTTAAACAAATTTCACTTTCTTTTATAAATTCCATATTGAATTTATATTTCACAATATCTACTGATATACGATTTTCAATCGATTTCAAATATTCACTTTCAATTTATCTTTAAAAAGATAAATTCTCAAAATGTTTCATTTCATATTGGAAAAACATTTCCATGCTTATTTAATAATAAGTAATTCACAAATCTTATTTATCTTCAACATTTGAAAATATTCGATATACTAAAATCAAAATTAAGTATATATTTCATTCTTTAAGAAATCATTCTCTTAAACACATTTATTTGGGTCAAAACGAATGTTGCATAAAACATCGCTACGACGACTCAAAATCACTAGTATACGGATTCGAAATTAAGGTAGATATATAAATCCCAATACTATATAAAACATTTCCTTTCGGAAATCATTTACTATAACAACAATGTTATAGTCCATCATTTCCTTCTATTTCTCAAAAAGCCTATTTCAACAATGAATGTTGAAATCTATGGTTTCGATGTCTAACACAATTTAATACATCGTTAAACAATTAACTTCATTGGATAATATTCATTTTCTCAAAACATATCCATTTTATTTAATAATATATTCACT
The DNA here is from genome assembly GCA_030765085.1 of Allium cepa. Taxonomy (NCBI): domain Eukaryota; kingdom Viridiplantae; phylum Streptophyta; class Magnoliopsida; order Asparagales; family Amaryllidaceae; genus Allium; species Allium cepa. Next base: position 38,745,464 of record CM060933.1, read on the forward strand.
GTCCAAAATCGTGAATATACTTCACCAACCAAATTCAATATTTTCTACACATTTTATTTCAAGGATAATTTGCTATCCGAAATCGCGAATATATCTCCTTTAATAACCTTCTATATTAAATTTATCAAATTCAATTGATTTCGGATTTATAAAGAATGTTTATAAATTCCATTTCTATCTATAAACACTTCAATTATAAAATCCCTTTTATAAATCAATTGAATTTATAACTCAACTTTATACCCAAAATCCGATTTATAAGTTAATTATATATAAATCTTTTATTTTACAAAATCTATTCATTTCATAACTTCACAATTTATAAATCTATAAATTTTATTCACTTGTGAAATCCATTTATACTTCATTTTAACACTTAATAAAACTCGTTTCACAATTCCTATATTTTTAATTTATAAATATTAATCTTAGAAATCTTTTATATAAACCGTTTATAATAATTCAAAAATCTCAATTTAAATAAACCAATCCTTTTAATAATTTACAAAACGTTATTTAAAACTTATATAGCTCCAAAATCATACTTACGTACTATTTTCCAAAAATATAACTTTTACAACAATAAAATTATAATGTTTATTTATTTTAACAATTCAAAATTTAATAAAACGTATACTTTCAAAAATCACTTTAAAATTCTTTTTAAAATCAAAAATCATTATTTTAAAACTTCAAAAATGGATCCGATGATGCAACAGCACCAAATAGTCAATCACGACAACAAAGACATCATTTATCGGTATATGATAATCAACAAATATCACAATATCTGTAAATAAATCAATATAGTTGAGGAATCCAGTTGGATCCCTCCAACCTGTTTCCCTGCATCCATAGATGTTAGCACAATACCAATTCCGTTCCCATATGGAATATCGCAGTATATGAGATTATAAAACATTATCCGCTATTATGCGGCGCAATATGGTCTCATCCTCTATATAATGCGGGAAATCAACTCCAAGTACATAAATAATACCAATTCCAATCAAGATGGAATTATCGCGGTATATGTTTTTAATAAATAACATCCGCTTAATATACTGCGTATAATGTCTATTTAACACAATAGATAACAATTCATCATTCAGGCATACAATCAAGCAATTTTAAATCTAACTATTTAAAATTTAAATCGAAACAATTCGATTAAGTGGGAAGTTCTCACCTTGAGTTTCCGATAACAGTTGTAGCGTTTTATTTCGAATAAAATTAAACGCGCGTTTAATTTTACCCGGAATTCAAACTAGCTCCAAATGACTCCAATCCAAGATTTTGATGCTCGGGCCCCCCTAGGCCGAGATTTTGAGAGCCTCCTCAACCACGAACCACCGCCCTAAGTGCCATGATGCTCGGGCCCCCCTAGGCCGAGATTTTGACCCCCAAACACGCACCATTCGTGAGCCAATTACGGCGAATCCACCATGCCAAACACCATCTTGACCGTTGATCTTGTAGTCCTCGTCGAGCCTAACGTTTTTCATTTAGGGAGTTTTTGATAATACTGAGTGGATTGAGAGAAAATAGAGGAGAAAAGATGGAGGATTTCAGCCACTAAATGTTTTAAGCGGCGGCCTGGACGTTTTGCAAACCCTAGGGTTTCTTGTTTTTTTGCAAAAATGAAAATTTAAGGGGTTTTTATAGAAAATTTGCAAACGCTATTCACCCCAAAATCTTCCGAACTCCAAACTAAGCGTGCCGGTTGGCATTTCTAAGGTTTACCCTGCGTTTCGAACATAATGGAATATATTTCGGAGGTCAATTCGTTCATCTGTGCGAGTTGCGGAAATAAACGATCGGTTTTTAAATTAAATCGATTAAACGAATTTTCTATGCATTTTGGCTTGCCCCGGACAAACCGTAAATCCGATTGACACGAAATTTTAAATCTTACAATAATATCACATTAAGGATTCGATGAAACTGGTTTCATCGAAATCCGAAACTGTTTGAAAAATGGCTATTTTAACTCGTCAATTAAATACTAAAATATTCAATTTTCACAAATTAACTTTAAATTCAATTTTAAAAGTTCTATAACATCATTCTAACTCCAACATTATTAAATAAAATTTTACAAATTATTTTCAATCATATTTAACCCAATTTTCAATTATTTCTGTAATTTCAACTATTAAATTATCGATTTAATTATCCAATTAAATCCAATTATTCGAAATAAAATTTATTCGACTGTTTAATTTCACTTATTAATATTTAAAATCAATTAAATATACAAATTTTAATTAACAAAAATTATGGGTCGTTACAAACTTCCCACCTTAAAAGAATTTCGTCCTCGAAATTACCAAGTAAGAAAAAGTTACAAAATCCATTAACCTTTCAAAACCATAGTTAAACTTCTTACAACATCTTCACTAAGTTTTCAAATCATACTTAGTTATCTTTTCAAAACCAACCAATATCGTTTAACTTTCAACTCAAAATCAAAGTTATAGTTTTCAAAATTTTCCAATTTTCTCAAAATTATTCTAACGCCTTAAATTTTCAGAAAAATTCGCCAGAGTCTCCTTTGCGCGGCTCGATCCGAAAAAAATGACAGTATATATATCACAAATATAGATCTCATCAAGTGATGAGGCATCCCGCAGGAAAAAAAGTGTCCAAGTACGGTATGTAATCCGAGATATGTACCTTATATATTATTAGCGAGCATATAAAGCTAATATAGCGTGAAAGCGAGCTCCAGATGCGAAGCAAGCGCAATCCGCACCTACTAAACACTCAACAAACCATGAGAAACATGGATATATGAAAGTAATATCAATATACAACATATAGTAACATAACAACTACATGTGCCAACATAGCAATGCATTCAATCAACAAATGCAACCATCAAACAACTATCCAACCAATAAACATCCAACAAATCCATAACCAAATCAATATAAATTCACTTCTCATTAATATTCATTGGATTGGTTTTTTTTCTTTTCATTTTAATCACATTTGATTCATTAACATTGGATGTTTTTACTAAAATTCACTTATCCATATTCAATTAGTTTACATTCACTAATTTATATTCAAGTTAGTTCACTTCCAAATCAAATTCACTTAACTTCCAATTTGATTTATAGCTTTCAATTTTCCTTAATTCAATCTCATTAACACTTAGTGAATTTATATACAACTAATTAACAATCAAATAACAACCAATGTATATCCAATATAACCAAATTTATTTAATTTACATTCATTCAATTTGGTTTAACACTTTTAATTCTAATTGGTTGATATTAAATTGACTTCCATTCAATTATTCAATTTCTCAACTTCATTAGTTTCTAATGAATTTACACTTACATCCATTATCCCATATCAATTCTTTTACATTCGATTGGTTAATATTTCATCCATTTATCAATTCAATTGCTAATTCTTTTAACAATATAAAGTTGAATTTCATTTATATAACTCAAGTTCATATTCTTAATGACTTCATTTCATTAATTTACTTTGATACCAAATTCAACTTTATTCAACTTCACTTAAGTTATATTCTCTTTCAAACATCATTTGTTTAACTTAACTTAAGTTTCCCCTTATAAATTCAATTCAGATTCCAATTCTGAAGAAATTTTTATTTACCCTTTAGCAAGTCAAATTTATTATCTCATATCACTATCAAATTCAGATTTTCTTTTGCTTAACCAAATTGTTTAACCATTTTTAACAATTTGTTTCAGTTTCATTTTCTCATTTCATAAGTTATACAACTTATATTCAACAACTAGCACTTGGATTTTTTATTGATTCACTTATACTTCCTTTAATTCAACTCCATCCTGTAAGTTAAATATATTCTATCAAAATTCAAATTGTATAAGTTATCAACTCATTTATCATTCCCATAAATATTTTAAATAGGATTCCAGAGTCTTTTCAATCTTTCAAAACCATTTTTGAAAACAATTCAAATTACCTTTTGAATCTCCAAAACCAAATCCGAATTTTCCAAACAACTTTCATTTAAAACTACTTGGCAGCAATCCTTCTTTTGGAAACCCGTAAATGAACACCGATGATGTTGCAATCATCATCGAAATTATTTTCCAGCGACCGAAAAGAGTTTAGAGCTTTAATTTCTCCAAAACAATTTTCCCAAAATATCAAATCCTTTCAAAACACTTCTCTGGAATTTTTTTTTAGATTATAAATCACATTTACAAATCTTTTACTTATATGATTTCACTTCTTATATATAAGATTATTTCACAAGTGTAAATCATTCTAAATATAACTTCATACTTATAATTCATTTGCTTATACAATTCATTCTTTTACACCAGTTGTTTTTATTTAACTTATTCAACAACCAAACAATCAATTCATATACACTTTAATAATTCTGAAAAATTGTTCCTTTATATATAAAATATAATCGAGGTAAACTTATTTCATTTACCCTATTTTAAAATGATATCGTGTCAAATTGTTCTGCACAAGTGTTTAGAGATCCCTATCAACAACGTTAATTACTCGTAATGACAAGAATCCAATACCACTTAACAAATCAATCACCACAATATAAAACAATTTTTATTCACTAACAAATACGCGCTCGTATATATTATTATACTCACACTCATTCTAGAGTACTACTGACTCTATCTCTAACGAGTAATTCCCAACAGAGCCATGGTTGTCGCTTAACCATATGCTTTGATACCAAATGTAACGTTGCGGTTTTTCGATGCTCGAAAACCGACATCAATACGTCCACTGTATCAACTGCCGAGCAATCGAATGCCAGAAAACCAAAATGTTATGGTTAAAGAAGAAGAAAAAGATAGAAGAAGAGAAAAAAAATAGAACAGAACAGAAAGAAACAACAGAACAATATCAGAATCTCACAATCGCAGCGGAACAACATATAATAGATAAATGAATAATCTTTAAACAAAAGAACTATATCAGTTATTACATTACATCACATTACATTACATTACATCATCAGAGTGTACAACAACAAAACAACGGAAAAGAAATACTATATACTAGTTGATATGCCAAGCCATCCAGCTTGCTTCCAGATCTCTACAGAAACTCCCGAATTCCAGAATATCCTGATAACCTAACTCTAGACTGCCCGTGTGGAAATTGGTGGGCACCCAGAGTTTAGGAAGGAAAACAATAAACTCCATGTCAGTCATGAGACTGATGTGAGAACTTAAAACAGTTATCTTTAAAACAAAGAACATGATAATTTTAAAATAGATTCGTAATGCTTTTTGGAAAATCAGACTACCATAAGGCCTCCTACACACACACAATGCAAACGCAGAATCAGAGGAGACTTCTCCTTATGATAGTCAAAGATGCTTGATATGCATTAAAAAGAAACATTTGATATTATTACTAGTGCATAGTGTAGAAAACATTTCGAAAGTAAAGATATAAATCTTAGCCAGCATAGGCATTCCGCACTTATGCCTACTATAGCTACCATCCAAACAATGGTGACCACCATAAGTGAATGATAAGTTCTACAACTAAAACCGTACAAGATCGTATTGTTTCTTTGGATTTCCAACAAATGGCCAGGCCAAGGAACTTCCCATTGCCACATGGGTACGCCTCTGGAAAGACGACCCGAGAACCTAACCGGATCTCTGCCAACACAAGACCGGGTTACCCTTCAAACTGGGTAACTACTGACACGAATATGTCACTCCCCGATCGTAATCGATCTATATCCAAGGATCCTCGATTCCAACAACCACAAAGTAATAAATTTGCAGCAACAACATAGGTTAAGTATCTGGGCTCCATACCATGATACCACCTCTATCCAGAAGGAATGACATACACTAAAGGGGCGCTACCCCCTAATAACCTTGCCGCATCCTTCCTGTTTTGACCATTTTCGGGGTGTGAGGTCCGACGAAGTCTCGTCCACAAAGCTACGCTTTATACAAAAGTCGTGCTTTGATCATCAAATGCTCAACTGTATTTCGTATGCCACATTACCAATTTGGGAATGTATAACTAGTAGCTATCAATTACATAACCTCTGAGCTCGTACGTCTCAGAGAAGGGTGTTAAGATAAGAGAATAAATTCTTCGGAATCAACAGAAATATATTTGATAGAAACCAGCTTTACATCTCAAATTGTAATGTCAGACACACAACCATACAAGTCCATTCCAGGATCGAACGGAACCGAAGGCACTTCCAAAGAAGCCCTTGCAATCTGGATATTCACTAATCACGTCCGGACTTCCCGTCACTAAGGGTGACAAAACCTCTATATCAGAGATCAGCCGATGCAGAGTCATTCGACGGTAATCCTTCCGTTTTCACAAATATCCGGTCTTCATCACTGGTCATCAAATGCAATTCATAACGACGTATCACATATTCAGAATGGGTTATACGACCCTAAGGTCCTTTCTCGGCTAACCCGAATAGTGAGCGCTTATTTTTAAAATAAGTGTAGCATTCAAATTCAAGCAATCACAACAAATACCTATTTAAAGGTAAATATTGATAGTCGGTTATTTAACTATCAATAGGCATGCACAACATCACCAAGTTCTAAATAATTTTCCAAATTATTTATTTTCCAAAAATATCTTTACAAGATATAAATTTCCACACTTCAAAAATAAATAAATATTTATTTTTAAACAAATGTCCCTTTCTTTTATAAATTCCGTATTGAATTTATATTTCACAATATCTACTAATATACCATTTTCAATCGATTTCAAATATTCACTTTCAATTTATCTTTAAAATGATAAATTCTCAAAATGTTTCATTTCATATTGGAAAAACATTTCCATGCTTATTTAATAATAAGTAATTCACAAATCTTATTTATCTTCAACATTTGAAAATATTCGATATACTTAAATCAAAATTAAGTATATATTTCATTCTTTAAGAAATCATTCTCTTAAACACATTTATTTGGGTCAAAACGAATGTTGCGTAAAACATCGCTACGACGACTCAAAATCACTAGTATAGGGATTTGAAATTAAGATAGATATATAAATCCCAATACTTATAAAACATTTCCTTTCGGAAATCATTTACTATAACAACAGTGTTATAGTCCATCATTTCCTTCTATTTCTCAAAAACGCCTATTTCAACAATGAATGTTGAAATCTATGGTTTCGATGTTTAACATAATTTAATACATCGTTATACAATTAACTTCATTTGATAATATTCATTTTCCCAAAACATATCCATTTTATTTAATAATATATTCACTGTCCAAAATCGTGAATATACTTCACTAACCAAATTTAATATTTTCTACACATTTTATTTCAAGGATAATTCGCTATCTGAAATCGCGAATATATCTCCTTTAATAACCTTCTATATTAAATTTATCAAATTCAATTGATTTCGGATTTATAAACAATATTTATAAATTCCATTTCTATTTATAAAAACTTCAATTGTAAAATCCCTTTTATAAATCAATTTAATTTATAACTCAACTTTATACCCAAAATCCGATTTATAAGTTAATTATTTATAAATCTTTTATTTTACAAAATCTATTCATTTCATAACTTCACAATTTATAAATCTATAAATTTTATTCACTTGTGAAATCCATTTATACTTCATTTTAACACTTAATAAAACTCGTTTCACAATTCCTATATTTTTAATTTATAAATATTAATCTTAGAAATCTTTTATATAAACCGTTTATAATAATTCAAAAATCCCAATTTAAATAAACCAATCCTTTTAATAATTTACAAAACGTTATTTTAAACTTGTATAGCTCCAAAATCATACTTAAGTACTATTTTCCCAAAATATAACTTTTACAACAATAAAATTATAATGTTTATTTATTTTAACAATTCAAAATTTAATAAAAGTATACTTTCAAAAATCACTTTAAAATTCTTTTTAAAATCAAAAATCATTATTTTAAAACTTCAAAAATGGATCCGATGATGCAACAGCACCAAATAGTCAATCACGACAACAATGACATCATGTATCGGTATATGATAATCAACAAATATCACAATATCTGTAAATAAATCAATATAGTTGAGGAATCCAGTTGGATCCCTCCAACCTGTTTCCCTGCATCCACAGATGTTAGCACAATACCAATTCCGTTCCCATACGGAATATCGCGGTATATGAGATTATAAAACATTATCCTCTATTATGCGGCGCAATATGGTCTCATCCTCTATATAATGCGGGAAATCAACTCCAAGTACATAAATAATACCAATTCCAATCAAGATGGAATTATCGCGGTATATGTTTTTAATAAATAACATCCGCTTAATATACTGCGTATAATGTCTATTTAACACAATAGATAACAATTCATCATTCAGGCATACAATCAAGCAATTTTAAATCTAACTATTTAAAATTCAAATCGAAACAATTCGATTAAGTGGGAAGTTCTCACCTTGAGTTTCCGATAACAGTTGTAGCGTTTTATTTCGAATAAAATTAAACGCGCGTTCAATTTTACCCGAAATTCAAACTAGCTCCAAACGACTTCAATCTAGTTCCATTGCGTAGTGCTCGACAAAACGAAGCCAACGCAACTCGTTTCGTCCAAAACGGACCTCGTATGATAAAGATACATCAATTTAAACTTTGAACGAATTATAATATAAAAATTTTACAAATTTTATTTTAATTTTTAAACCTAACTATCGTGGCCGTCCATCTCTCCATTGCTAATCTTAGCCGCACTATGCTTCTTCCCCTTTCCTCTAGTTTCACGTTCGAACCAACGCAACCCATCGCCGCCGCTTTGCCCTAATCAACGCAACCACTACACTCGATTTGACGACGATTAGACGCTACCATTCGAGAGCCTCCTCAACCACGAACCACCGACACAAGTGCCATGATGCTCGGGCCCCCCTAGGCCGAGATTTTGACCCTCAAACACGCACCATTCGTGAGCCAATTACGGCAAATCCACCACGCCAAATACCATCTTGACCGTTGATCTTGTAGTCCTCGTCGAGCCTAACGTTTTTCATTTAGGGAGATTTTGATAATACTGAGTGGATTGAGAGAAAATAGAGGAGAAAAGATGGAGGATTTCAGCCACTAAATGTTTTAAGCGGCGGCCTGGACGTTTTGCAAACCCTAGGGTTTCTTGTTTTTTTGCAAAAATGAAAATTTAAGGGGTTTTTATAGAAAATTTGCAAACACTATTCACCCCAAAATCTTCCGAACTCCAAACGAAGCGTGCCGGTTGGCGTTTCTAAGGTTTACCCTGCTTTTCGAACATAATGAAATATGTTTCGGAGGTCAATTCGATCATCTGTGCGAGTTGCGGAAATAAACGATCGGTTTTTAAATTAAATCGATTAAACGAATTTTCTATGCGTTTTGGCTTGCCCCGGACAAACCGTAAATCCGATTGACACGAAATTTTAAATCTTACAATAATATCACATTAAGGATTCGATGAAACTGGTTTCATCGAAATCTGAAACTGTTTGAAAAGTGGCTATTTTAACTCGTCAATTAAATACTAAAATATTCAATTTTCACAAATTAACTTTAAATTCAATTTTAAAAGTTCTATAACATCATTCTAATTCCAACATTATTAAATAAAATTTTACAAATCATTTTCAATCATATTTAACCCAATTTTCAATTATTTCTGTAATTTCAACTATTAAATTATCGATTTAATTATCCAATTAAATCCAATTATTCGAAATAAAATTTATTCGACTGTTTAATTTCACTTATTAATATTTAAAATCAATTAAATATACAAATTTTAATTAACAAAATTATAGGCCGAGATTTTGACCCCCAAACACGCACCATTCGTGAGCCAATTACGAAGAATCCACCATGCCAAACACCATCTTGACCGTTGATCTTGTAGTCCTCGTCGAGCCTAACGTTTTTCATTTAGGGAGTTTTCGATAATACTGAGTGGATTGAGAGAAAATAGAGGAGAAAAGATGGAGGATTTCGACCATTAAATGTTTTAAGCGGCGGCCTGGACGTTTTCAAACCCTAAGGTTTCTTGTTTTTTTGCAAAAGTGAAAATTTAAGGGGTTTTTATAGAAAATTTGCAAAATGGCTATTTTAACTCGTCAACTAAGTATTAAAATATTCAATTTTCACAAATTAACTTTAAATTCAATTTTAAAAGTTCTATAACATCATTCTAACTCCAAAATGATTAAATAAAATTTTACTAATCATTTTCAATCATATTTAACCCAATTTTCAATTATTTCTATAATTTTAACTATTAAATTATCGATTTAGTTATCCAATTAAATCCAATTATTCGAAATAAAATTTATTCGACTGTTTAGTTTCACTTATTACTATTTAAAATCAATTAAATATACAAATTTTAATTAACAAAAATTCTGGGTCGTTACATACATATACTTTAAAGTATTTTATGGTTTATATAAAATATATAATAATAGGAAGAGATTTCAAGTCATTTACTGTTAAGAGAAAAACAAGTCATAAAAACTGTTTTAAATCAAGTAAAACAATGGGTAAACAGGTAATAAATTTTTAATCAGAAAACTAACATCTGGCAGAGAAATACTGATAAAAGATTGTAATGATCATTTCTTTTCTTTTCAAATTTCACTCATCAAAGACAAATATCATTTCCAGCCTCCAAAATCTCTTTCCAAATCTATTTTCTGGATATTCAGAGTATATATATAGGCTTTGATCTGTGTTGTTGTAAAAAATCTAAGCCTGCAACTTAGAATATATCTTCTGTTCAAACTATAAACAAGAAATCAAGCAACATGAAAAAAAGTTACTCTGTGACCAAGTATGGAAATAGGTGAAGTTCAGGAAGCATCTCTGTTTAAAATTCAAACCACTAAGAGATTTTGAAAGCAAGTTCAGAATTCAAATTAAAGATCTTCAAAAATTCACTTTAAAGCTTCTGGAATCAAAATGTTTAAGGTGAGAAACATTAATCTCAAATTTGAAAATGAATTGATTTGTTTCTCTGTTAACAGTAGATATTTTTGTTCATCCCAGTTTCAAAAAAAATCAATATCACTTAATCTAGTTCATATTTGATGATGCTGTAAACTAAGTAAATGTTATTTTCTAGTGTAGTTTAAGTTAAAAATAATTTTGTGAATTGATTTCGTTGTGTAGCCATCTAATGTCAGTTTTACAGTAGACAACCATGTTTAGTGAAAAATTCATTATGTTTAAATCAAGAATTCAAGCATGCAATTAGGATTTCTGTAAAGAAATATGAATTTTAGTAGTAGAATTGTAATTTTTAGTGTTCTATATCTCGAGAGATCGAGGGATGACTGGAATCCATTCAAAAATCATTTTCTGTCGAGAGGTGAAGCGGTCGAGTCTGGTGGGAGTAGGAGGACTTAGGGGAGGTGACTACCGTGGCCGTTTGTTGGATTTAGGCTTGGATTGGGTTGGGCGATGGATTGTAGGGTTTTGGGAGGTCGGCGAACGCGAGCGAACTAGGAGGAGATGGCGCGACCGGGTCATTCGGCATTTGGCAGGAAGGTAGTGCATGGGGAGTGCTTCCGATTGGTGAAGGAGGTGATAGGATCAGGGGTGTACGGTGAGAGCAGTTCCTCGAAGTTTGTGCTTCGAGTTTTTCGATGGTTCCTCTTAGGGATGTATTTTGATAGGGTGAGTTTGAGTCTTCGTCGAGGTGACGATGGTGACCAGGGGAGGAAGGGGCGTCGATTCGGGGATTTATGATGACGGAGTTGGCATCGGAGCGACTGTACACAAGCACTATGTCCACTTGATGGTCAGCCATGGCAGTATTGGGATAGGCAAGAGGAATGGTTTGACCAGGATGTGGTTAGTTCGTGATCTAGTCATTGTTCGAGAGGGTAGTTGGTGAGTTGATCGGAGTATTTTTCTCTCCGGCTCGTGGCGTCGGAATTTAATGGATTTGGGGTGGAAGGTTGTTAGTCTGGAAGTAGAAGAAGAACGATGAAGGTTTGGGTTTGGAAGTGATGTTGGGCTTCAGTCCAACTGAGTTGAGTAGGTGTTTATGAATAGGTCCTCGGGTTTGTTTTCTTTGCTTTTGGGTTTGGGCTTCGGGCTGTTGGTCTTTGTTTGAAAAAAAAGGATTTATTAATTATAGAAAATTTGTTATAAAGTAAAGATAAATCCATAACCATTTGTCTTTCCAAGCATATAATCGAGCATGTTGGTTAAAGTAATTTTTTTTAAACCAATTCTGTTTGATGTTAAATGTTATTTAAAGTTTATATAGACAAAGGAATTTTGGAAATAATAAACTTGATTTACTTTAAGATTATTTAATAAAGGTCATTTAAATAAATTGTTTTCATCATAAATTAGTCAAGCTTTTAAAAATAATTTATTATTAATTCTTGAGTTTTATTTGAATAAATTAAAGTATAATTAAGATAATTAAGGGAAAATAAAATGTTTATACTTTTGAATTAATTCAAGTTCTTAAGCGATTCTATATTTATAATGATTATTAATTTCACATATAATAAAGTGTTATTAAATAGATGGTTCGTATCGACGGATATTACGCCATCGTATGATCCGTTGTGTAGAAAAATAAGTGAAATTTACAAGCTTAAATTACTGTTTGAGAATAAATGCCGTTGTATAATTTTATACAGCCTATCTATTAAGATGTCCCCAAACTAAATAGATGTGTTAATTGAAGATTATTCAAACTGCTTGATATCTGGTCAGAGGAAACAAACACCATTCCGCTAATTATTTAATTTACCGCTGTGGGTGGTATAAGCCATCATTCTGATATTTTCTGTATAATCGCTGTGAATATTTACTAGCAATGATAAATCTATGATCTGCTTATTCATGCATACATCTGTTTATTGCCTGTTAGTTATATTTGAGTATATAATGCAAATCGATCTATGAAAGCTGATTAATTTTGAATATCTGTATTCACTGTGAATTTTAGCTTGATAAGTACCATTGAGACTGATAAGCCTTATTCTGTTTTGGTTGATTTTGAACCTAGTTTGTTTTAAAAATGAATATTATTTGTAATGATTTTTTTAAAAGAATTGATAAATATTTTGGAAATGACCAAGGAAGTTAATTTATTATTTTTGGAAATTTTTATAAAGGTATAATTTTTATTATAAGTTATGTGTTATTTAAACTATTCCAAGTATAAAACTATTTTCGTAATGACCATTTAAAAGTTAATTTTTATTTTAGAATAATTAGTATTTAAGTATATTTTCTTCAAGATAAATCTATTAAATATTAATGTCATTTTAAAATAATATATTGTATAGTAAACTTTTATAAAGATTATTTTTATTTAACGACTTAAGAAATTTATTTGGAAATTTTATAAGTATGATTTGGAAAGAAATGGTTTCATGTATATATTTACCCAGTGAAATAAGATTACTTAGTAAATTTTAATCTGTTGGGATTTTAAATGGGAACAAGGGGCTGTAATGGGAAATAACTTGGTTGAATTGATTGATTATTTCGATAGTTAAATAACCGACTATCAAATCTGGACAAAACTTAACTTTGGAAATATCTAGAGGCAACTCGGGAATTATAGGGTACGGTAACCATTCGAGGTGCTATACCGTACATATAAACTCGTTTGTTCTCTAGGACCCATCCACTAACGGTTAGGAGGCGAACTCCGATCTTATATTCGTCTATATATTTCCTAAAGAACCAGGTTTGAGTTTACCAGGAAATAGCGAACGTTGTTTCGAAGAGACCGGGATCAGATTTGTAATCGAAAACCACTTCGATCCAACGAGCACGTTTTCATGATGAAGACTAAAGCTTGGAGTCGAAGATGGAGCAGTGAAGTGCAAGGGCTAATCGCTACAAATCCTGAGGGTGATTCCAAAATGGATGTAGTAGGAATAGTTCCTTCGGTTCCGTTCGAACCCGGAATGGACTTGTATGGATGAATGCTTTCAGAACATCGTCAAGAGGACGGTGAGCATTCTAAGTGAAGTGTTCTAAAAAGGTAACGCTGAGCCTCGAACCTCATCAATCGGGAATGACCGAAAATCAGGGGATATGCAGTAAGGCTAAGTGGGTAGAACCTAATTAGGGTAAGGTCATCCCTGTCTAGAGGTCCCTTTTTATTCGGCTGTGTGGGCAGTTGCTGATCCCAACCGCGGGGTGATATTATTCGGGCTATCCAGTAAGGGGTAGTCCGGTCTTGTGTTGCAGAGGATTCAGGGGGGATCCTCGGTATGCTGATCTAGACCAGGTACCGTAATAGGTGGTACCCCAGTGCCTTGTCATTAGTTGGAAATCAATTCTCCCTACGTGCCTTTACGGTTTTGTTTGTAGAACCCACTTCGTGGCTAGTATTGCTGGAATTTAATGAATGTAACAATTTCGGCTATTTGAATAAGTATTTATATTTAGGCACTATTATAATATCAGAGGATTTTATAAGAAATGTTTTGGTTATCGTAAGGTAGAAACCCGACTTGTTTATTTGTGGCATGGTCTTACAAGATACCTTTAATTTCAAAGGATTTTTAAACTTAATTCATCAAGTTAAGTGTGTTTCTCACGCTGGTTTAGCAGACTGACCCGGGCGTGGTGTTTTTCCTATATGCTCGGGTCAGACCGAGCATATTTTCAGGTTTAGCTGGAAGACTGGAAGCTTCAGGAGAGGAGATGGAATTCAGGAGATGTATTCACGTAGATGCTTATATTCAGTTGTATTTTGGTTGTGATGTCAACAAGTTGTAAGGGCAGGTTGTTATAAACTGTCCGAGTTGAATGGATGTAAACTCTGATTGAAGTATAACTTATTAAAGCAACAGTTTGGTTTCATGTAAAAACTTGCTTATATTATAAATTATTCGTTCTGCTGTGAGATTCTGTCATTGTTCTCCTTTTCTTCTATCTTCTTTCTATCTTCTACCTTCTTTCTTTCTTTCACTATCCGTCTTTCCATGCTATTTGGCTGACAAGTGTGTTTAAAATCAGTTTAAATTGGTACGAAAAAATGGGTTCTGACATTGTGGTATCAGAGCCTAGGTTAAGCGAATACCTAGGTTTGGGTGGGTTTATCATTAGATATCGGGTCTGTAGCAACCTGATTGAGTCTGAGTGTATGTGTATATATATATACACACGAGCGTGTATTTGTTAGTTTTATAAAAATGGTTTTATATATTGTGTTAATTGATAAGTTGAGTGACATATGGATTCTGGTCAATACGAGTAGCTAACGTTATTGATAGGGATCTCTAAACACTTGAACTGGGCCAACAGACACAATATTGTTTTAAAGGGGTAGATGAAATAATTTTGCCCAAAATATATTTTTTCTATATAAAAGGTATGGTTTTTAAATATATGGTATTTAATATGATGGGTTGTGATGATAATAATTTATCATCTAGGATTAAGTGGTCTTAGCCGTCAACCTTTAGTATTTTCATTTGTTGTCTTTTTAACTTGAGTATACCCTTAGAGATCTAGACCCTTTAGGATTTGAATCTTAGGAAAAATGGGATTTTACTAATTTTTATTTACTTAAGGAATTTGGAAAAATTTTAAACTAATATTTTGGAAAAAAATATTCCACCATTGATAATATTTTCATAATTATGGATTTCTAAAAAGGGTATTTGAGAATTAAAACCTTATAACGATTTACTTTGTTATATATATATATATATGTATGTATAGATTTATAAATTGAAGGAATAAATTGTTTATAATCTTACTATATTATTATATATATTTTTCTCTACCTTATAACCACTTTCAAAATATATGCTTAAACTATTTTTGGAAAAATGATTTTATAAATTTTGGGTAATAGAAATTTAAAGGGGGGATAAATTTTGAAGTATGAACTTTGATGTACTCTTTAGCCTATAGAAGTTTAAACCTTAGGATCTCACCTTCAGGTTTTGGTATTGATTGTAGAGAACCCATAGCATCGGTCGAGGGTGAAGATGATGAGTTTGATAACGAGGAAGAGTTTGAAGTAGAGGTGGATCTTGAATCAGAAAATGATGACACAGTCTTTTGGGAGATATGTGAAGTTGTTGAGGAGCCAGTTGTTGATGTAGATTTCCTTCAGAGAGTGCCTAGTCCAGAGATTGTATGGGTTTCGGACAGTGATGTGGAGTCCAGGGAATTGTCAAGACCCGAAGGGGAGGACTCGGGTAGTGGGAGCACATAGTAGGTGTTGGTCTGCATTCTCAAGGAGTATATGCCTTTTTGTATGTGTCTTTGACCCTTGGACGTCATGGTTGTTAGGTGTTAACATTTGGTAGGGCAATATATATATATATATATATATATATATATCTGTATATATAGGTATGTTTGTGTGGATGATGATAGCACTCGAAGGAATATTCTGAATGGTACTAGATGTAATGAATATTTTGATATACAAGTATGAAATCTATGTATTTACTGGTGTAGTATGAGTTGTTATTAATCAGTCCTAATATGTGAAGATAGTTTTACTAACTTAGCTATGGAATTTCGGGGATGAAATTCTTTTAAGAGGGAAGGAATGCAACGACTCGGGATTTTTGACATCCCGAGTTGTGAATATTAATTTATAATATTCATTAATGTTGTATTTTAATATACAATATTCCCATCGATCAATAATTAATAATTGTATAATATTTCCAAAACCAATATAATTTAGATTTTCAGATCTATATTAAATAGGAGATTGATTAAATGGAAATTTCTTATATATGTATATTTTGTTTTAAATAAAATATGTGTATTTTGTTTTGGAGACAAAATATGTATATATTTTTCTAAAGATAAAATATAATAGAGAATTAAAATTTATTGGAAAAATCATATACATACATTCTTACGTAGAAGGATAATAAAATTTATATGTATATATAATATGGATAGAAATACATAGCAGTAAATAGATAATGAAGTAAAAAGGATATCTTTGATTTTTGGGCATATAAACAATATGATTTATATTAAATAAAAGAGTTTCAAGTGAACTTTTCTAAAATAATATATGTATGCACCATGAATAAGAAAGTTATATATATGTAAAGATAAGTTCAAAAGGAAATTTATAATATTTATAAATAGATAAAAATGTTATAAAATTAAATGATGTGTAAAATAATCACTTAAGTATAACTAGGAGAAACTATATATATACATAGATAACAAATGAACTTAGTTTATTTGAAAATAATATAATTCTATATTATCAATTAAAAATATATATATATATGGATACATACATACATGAAGGCTTAAAAATAGTTTTTAACCATCTTATAGTTATTATAACACATATGAATATAGGGTGTTTAGTATAGAATATTATTTATTTTATTTAAGTAATATATATAGGTATATTAACCAAGAAGTGTTATTTTAATTATCTAGTTTCTCATTTTTGTTTTAAAATGTATAAGAGACAAATGCAAACACTACTTTGTCAAAGATAACTATGGGCTGTTTAACTTCATTAGTGTACTTACATATACTTTAAAGTATTTTATGGTTTATATAAAATATATAATAATAGGAAAAGATTTCAAGTCATTTACTGTTAAGAGAAAAATAAGTCACAAAAACTGTTTTAAATCAAGTAAAACAATGGGTAAACAGGTAATATTTTCTTTGATCAGAAAACTAACATCTGGCAGAGAAACAACTGATAAAAGATTGTAATGATCATTTCTTTTCTTTTCAAATTTCACTCGTCAAAGACAAATATCATTTTCAGCCTCCAAAATCTCTTTCCAAATCCATTTTCTGGATATTCAGAGAGAGAGAGAGTGTGTGTGTGTGTATGTAGGCTTTGATCTGTGTTGTCGTAAAAAAAATCTAAGCATGTAACGTAGAATATATCTTTTATTCAAACTGTAAACAATAATTCAAGCAACAAGAAACAAAAAAAAGAAAAAGAAAAGAAAGTTACTCTGTAACCAAGTCTGGAAATAGGTGAAGTTCAGGAAGCATCTCTGTTTAAAATTCAAACCACCAAGAGATTTTAAAAGCAAGTTCAGAATTCAAATTAAAGATCTTCAAAAATTCACTTTAAAGCTTCTGGAATCAAAATGTTTAAGGTGAGAAACATTAATCTCAAATTTGAAAATGAATTGATCTGTTTCTCTATTGACAGTAGATATATTTGTTCATCGCAGTTTCAAAAAAATCAATATCTCTTAATCTAGTTCATATTTGATGATGCTGTAAACTACGTAAATGTTTACTTTCTAGTATAGTTTAAGTTAAAAATAGTTTTGTGAATTGATTTCGTTGTATATCCATCTAATGCCAGTTTTATAGTAGACAACCATGTTTAATGAAAAATTCATTATGTCTAAATCAAGAATTCAAGCATGCAATTAGGATTTCTGGAAAGAAATATGAATTTTAGTAGTAAAATTGTAGATTTTAATATTCTATATCTCGAGAGACCGAGGGATGACCGGAATCCGTTCAAAAATCATTTTCTATCGACTTCGTAGACGAGAGGTGATGTGGTCAAGTCTGGTGGGAGCAAGAGGACCTAGGGGAGGTGACTACCATGGCTGTTTGTTGGATTTAGGCTTAGATTGGGTTGGGCGATGGATTGTTGGGTTTGGGAAGGCATTTGGAGGTCGGCGAACGCGAGCGAACTGGGAGGAGGTGGCATGACTAGGTCATTTGACATTTGGCAGGAAGGTAGTGCACGGGGAGTGCTTCCGATTGGTGAAGGAGGCGATAGGATCAGGGGTGTACGATGAGAGCAGTTCGTCGAACTTTGAGCTTCAGGTTTTTCGATGGTTCATCTGAGGGATGTTTTTTGATAGGGTGAGTTTGAGTCTTCGTCGAGGTGACGATGGTGACCAGGGGAGGAAGGGGTGTCGGTTCGGGGATTTACGATGACGGAGTTGGCATCGGAGCGACTGTACACGTGCACCATGTGCATGTGGTGCTCGGCCATGGCAGTATTGGGATAGGCGAGAAGAATGGGTTCGACCAGGATGTGGTTAGTTCGTGATCTAATCGTTTTTCGAGAGGGTAGTTGGTGAGTTGATCGGAGTAGTTTTCTCTCCGGTTTGTGGCGTCGGAATTTAATGGATTTAGGGTGGAAGGTTGTTAGTCTGGTAATAGAAGAAGAAGGATGAAGGTTTGGGTTCGGAAGTGATGTTGGGATTCGGTCCAACTGAGTTGAATAGGTGTTTATGAATAGGTCTTCGGGTTTGTTTTCTTTGCTGTTGGTTTGGGCTTCGGCCCATTGGTATTTGTTTGAAAAAAAAGGATTTATTAATTAAAGAAAATTTGTTATAAAGTAAAGATAAATCCACAACCATTTGTCTTTCCAAGCATGTAATCAAGCATGTTGGTTAAAGTAATTATTTTTAGATCAATTCTCTTTGATGTTAGATGTTATTTAAAGTTTATATAGATAAATGAATTTTGGAAATAATAAACTTGATTTACTTTAAGATTATTTAATAAAGGTCATTTAAATAAATTGTTTTCATCATAAATTAGTAAAGCTTTTAAAAATAATTATTATTAATTCTTGAGTTTTATTTGAATAAATTAAAGTATAATTAAGATAATTAAGGGAAAGTAAAATGTTTATACTTTTGAATTAATTCAAGTTCTTAAGTGATTCTATATTTATAATTATTATTAATTTCACATATAACAAAGTGATATTAGATAGATGGTTCGTATCGACGGATATTACGCCGTCGTATGATCTGTTGTGTAGAAAAATAAGTGAAATTTACAAGCTTAAATTACCGTTTGAGAATAAATGCCTATACAGCCTATATGTTAAGATGTTCCCAAACTAAATAGATGTGTTAATTGAAGATTATTCAAACTGCTTGATATCTAGTCAGAGGAAAAAACATCATTCCGCTAATTATTTAATTTACTGCTGTGGGTGGTATAAGCCATCATTCTGATATTTTCTGTATAATCGTTGTGAATATTTACTAGCAATGATAAATCTCTGATATGCTTATTCATGCGTACATCTGTTTATTGCCTGTTAGTTATATTCGAGTATATATTGTAAATCGATCTATGGAAGCTGATTAATTTTGAATATCCGTATTGAGTGTGAATTGTAGCTTGATAAGTACCGTTGAGGCTGATAAGCCTTATTCTGTTTGGGTTGATTTTGAACCTAGTTTGTTTTAAAAAATGAATACTATTTGTAATGATGTTTTAAAAAGAATTGATAAATATTTTGGAAATGACCAAGGAAGTTAATTTATTATTTTTGGAAATCTTTATAAAGGTATAATTTTTTTTCTAAGTTATGTGTTATTTAAACCATTCCAGGTATAAAACTATTTTTGTAATGACCTTTTAAAAGTTAATTTTTATTTTAGAATAATTAGTATTTAAGTATATTTTCTTCAAGATAATTCTATTAAATATTAATGTTGTTTTTAAATGATATATTGTGTGGCAAACTTTTATAAAGAGTATTTTTATTTAATGACTTAAGAAATTTATTTGGAAATTTTATAAGTATGATTTGGAAAGAAATGGTTTCATGTATATATTTACCCAGTGAAATAAGCTTACTTAGTAAATTTTAATCTGTTGGGATTTTAAATGTGAACAAGGCTTAATGGTTGCAATGGGAAATAACTTGGTTGAATTGATTGATTATTTTGATAATTAAATAACCGACTATCAAATCTGGACAAAACTTAACTTTGGAAATTTCTAGAGGAAACTCGGGAATTATAGGGCACGGTCACCGTTCGAGGTGCTATACGTATAAACTCGTTTGTTCTCTAGGACAAATTATAAGGAAACCCGTCCACTAACGGTTAGGAGGTGAACTCCGATCTTATTTTCGTCTGTATATTTCCTAAAGAACCGGGGTTGAGTTTAACAGGAAATAGCGAACGTTGTTTCGAAGAGACCATGATCGGTTTTGTAATCCGAAAACCACTTCGATTCAATGAGTACGTTTTCATGATGAAGACTAGAGCTTGGAGTCGAAGATGGAGCAGTGAAGTGCAAGGGCTAATCGCTACTAATCCTGAGGGTGATTCCAAAATGGAAGTAGTAGGAATAGTGCCTTCGGTTCCGTTCGAAACCGGAACGGATTTGTATGAATGAATGCTTTCAGAACATCGTCAGGAGGACAGTGAGCATTCTAAGTGAAGTGTTTTAAAAAGGTGACGCCGAGCCTCAAAACTCATCAACCAGGAATGACTGAAAATCAGGGGATATGCAGCAAGGCTAAGTGGGTAGCACCCAATTAGGGTAAGGTCATTCATGTCTAGAGATCCCTTTTTATTCGGCTGTGTGGGCGGTTGCTGATCCCAACCACGGGGTGATCTTATTCGGGCTATCCAGTAAGGGGTAGTCCGATCTTATGTTGCAGGGGATTCAGGGGGGATCCTCGGTATGCTGTTCTAGACCAGGGACCGTGACAGGTGGCACCCCGGTGCCTAGTGATTAGTTGGAAATCCATTCTCCCTACATGTCTTTATGGTTTTGTTTGTAGAACCCACTTTGTGGCTAGTATTGCTGGAATTTAATGAATGTAATAATTTCAGCTATTTGAATAAGTATTTGTATTTAGACACTATTATAATATCAAAGGATTTTATAAGAAATGTTTTGGCTATCGTAAGGTAAAAACCCGACATGTTTATTTATTGCGTGGTCTTACAAGATACATTTGATTTCAAAGGATTTTTAAACTTTAATTAATCAAGTTGAGTGTGTTTCTCACGCTGGTTTACCAGACTGACCCAGGCGTGGTGTTTTTCCTATATGCTCGGGTCAGACCGAGCATATTTCAGGTTTAGCTGGAAGACTGGAAGCTTCAGGAGAAGAGATGGAATTCAGGAGACGTATTCACGTAGATGATTATATTCAGTTTTATTTTGGTTGTGTTGTCAATAAGTTGTAAGGGAAGGTTGTTATAAACTGTCCGAGTTGAATGGATGTAAACTCTGATTGAAGTATAAGTTATTAAAGCAACAATTTGGTTTCATGTAAAGACTTATTTATATTATAAATTATTCGTTCCGCTGTGAGATTCTGTCATTGTTCTCCTTTTCTTCTATCTTCTTTCTATCTTCTACCTTCTTTCTTTCTTTCACTATCCGTCTTTCCGTGCGATTTGGCTGACAAGTGTGTTTAAAATCCGTTTAAATCGGTACGGAAAAATGCGTTCTGACAGTTGGGTTTTTTAGAATTTGTTATATAATGCTTTATGTTATCCACATGTTTATGTAATGTCATATATATATATGTGTGTGTGTGTGTGTGTGTGTGCATATCTGATCCTATTTTTATATGTTTGCGTGTATGTCCTTTTCTAGGAATGGAATATGCCATCATAAATTGAGGAATATCTCATGCCAAATTTAGATGATCTCCTTCTCGATTACCAATTATAAATTATAAATCTTACAAAAATTTTAATAATTGTTTGTTGTTTATTTAAATTATTTCCCTAACTAAACTATAAAGATTGATGTGTTTCTTTCCACAAACATATATGCATTCTTCAGCAAAACCCAAAATATACACTAGTTAACTTTTCCTACTTTAGTTTGGTCAATTAAATAACTTAGCTTTGTATTTAGGACTTGTACACTTTTAACTACAATGTTGGTCAATTAATAAGTGACCATATTGGAATTAATGTGTTATACACAAAAAGTAGTTGGAATTTTGACTTATTTCACTCACGTTTCAAATTTAAAACTAACCTTCATTGTTTTGGTCCCGCATTCTTTACCTATTATCTTTTTAAAAAATACTATATTACATAGAATATGTTTAAATTGGTAGTGCATATAGTCTTCATTCAACATGCAACCATGAACTACACACGCTCTTCATGTCGCATGTATATGTAAATTGAGCAATATTTATGCTAATAAAGAATATTACAAGTAACAAATTCATTATTTTTTTTCTTCCTTGCGATTGGTTTGTTTTTTAGGTATAATTTTTTTATCATATAGTATACCATTGATTTAGCTTTCAATTTTTTTAATCCAATTTTAAGGTGATTTAAGTTTGATTGGGGTCGATTATGTTTTATTTACCTACGTTAGGCGGATCTACTTTCAATTAGATAAAAAAAGATAACTTTACTAGAATAAAGATTCCATTTGTTCATGTCCATATTTCTAGTTTTCATAAAAGGAAAATAAATTGTTTTACCTATCGATTGGCGGTCTTCCATAACCACTAGGGTTGTTATAGTAATGGCTACCATTACCACTTTACAAATACTGTTACCATACCATTTTTACTGGTAGGCTGAAATTGTTTATCATTACCATTACCAATTTATTGCTATATCGAAGACTGATATACAGATAAACTGATAACCATTATAGTGGTAATAGTACATTACCGTTTTTCCAAAAATGTCAGTAACTTGACATGTTTTGCACTATAATGATGCTTCATTATACAATTTATAGTTTTACTTAATAAAAACATCAATAGAAAATAAAATAAGTGCAGTTAGCATTATTTGATCAAAATTATTGAACTAAGTTTAATTGTTTGATTGGTTTTAAATGCTTATAATAAAGCATATTGTATGGATATCCATGTGTTACAAACTGACTGGTAAATTTACTGTTACATCTAGTTTTGAAAAAAATGTTACTGATGATTTACCGTAGAAATGGTAAATTTACCAATACCGCACCAATTAAACTGGTATACCGATTTCACTCAAAAATGATAATCGATTAACTGGTAATATTATGGTAATTGTAATTTTACCGTTATGATAACAGCCTTAATAACCACTAACATTAAATATAAATCTTGTCATATTAAGTTTCAATAACTATGTATACCAAATAGGGTTTTAAATACTTTTGGATAATTTTAGCGCTAGCAAAAATATTATTATAGTCATATAAACATTTGTTTGCAATTTGTATGCCACTTATGGAATACTAATAATGTATTTATCAAGTATCATATTTAAATGGTTATTACATATAAGCTGATGTTGGGAAAAAATATTCTAATGATATTTAAGGTTGGTAGGATTTATGAAGTTTGTTATCTAATGTTTTATGCTATCCACATGTTCATGTATTGTCATATATATCTTCGATCCTATTTTTGTATGTTTAACATATATATCCTTTATTAGAAATGGAATATGCCATCACAAATTGTGGAATATCTCATGCAAAATTAAAGCGATCTTCTTCTTGGTTACCTGTTATATATTATAAATCTTACTATAATTTTTCTATTATTTGCCGTTTATTTAAATTATTTCTCTAGCTAGTTATAAAGATTGATGTGTTTTTTTGCATAAATACATATGGATTCTTCAGCAAAATCCAAAATATACACTAATTAACTTTACCTACTTTAGTTTAGTCAATTAAATAAATTAGACTATACATTTGGGATTTCTACACTTTTAACTACTATTATTTTCACCTGATGTAACGATGCAAAAGGAAAGAGATTATACAAAATTTATGTACTAAAAAAGGAAGCTTATACAAGTAGGGGAATACCTGGAACCAATGGAAATATTATGTTTCAGGTTTTTTTTTTCATCTAGCACGGAGCATTATGTCAAAAGAAGGGTAAAAGGTGATGGTCTCTGTATTTATATGTTATATAATATTTCAAAGACCATTGGTTGGTTATACTACACAATGGTTATTAACATTACGTCATGAAGTTCATAGTACTACCATCCTTTATTGATAATATATAACTACATAATTTTAAGATGTGCCTATTCACCATATATGTATAGTTAGGATGAACCTTTATCGTTGGCTATGGATTTCTAAATGATCTCTTTATAGGAAGATGAATTTTTAGGTTGTGAATTATTTATCTTATATATTTATGGCAACTGAAGGAATTAAACTGCGTATCAAATCATGTTAACATGTTATAAATTATTCGTTTCCAATTTTGTTAATTCTGACAATTATCTCTATTATCAAGATCTGAAAAAGGTGAACTAAGATATACAAGTCTGTAAAAGTCATTCAAACGTCAATTTCCTCTGAAAGTTACAGAACTATTTTTTCCCGTTAGTATTGGTAGAAAACCATAATATTTTAAACTTCTTTTATCATATTATGGTTGATGTTTGGATCTAACATTTCGGTTTATTATTATACCTTTGTAGGAAAAAATACATAGTTTCTTTGTATGTTTTATTTATTACTTATGCATTGCTCTATTACTTAAAATGTTCTATACTACTATTATCTCTTCATATTTGAAATCACATCATAAGTTTATTGATATCAAATTACTTTATATCTTGAAACATGATGCTATATGTAATAGCACTTTTAGATTATTTGATATCCCATGATAGGACACATAAGAAATATATTTCTAATGGCAATGCCACCCCCATTTTCAGTCTTGGAACAAAGTGTAACGACCCAGCTTTTTAGTCATTCGATTTTAGAATATTTAATATAATTTATATATTGAAAAGTAAAATTTATATGTTAAATCAGTTAAATAATTGGATCTGGGATTTAATAAGAATGAAAATGAATTAGGAAGTTGATTTAAATTCTATTTGAGTTAGAATAAAGTTAGTAAACTTTTAAAGTTGAATTAAAAGTGAATAAACAGAAATTGAAAATTTTATTATTTAATTAGACGAGTAAAAATAGCCATTGGGGACACTATCTCAGAATTAGACGAAACCACTTCCATTGGATCCGTAATAGCACATCATTATAGGATTCCAAATTTTGTGTCGATTGGACTTACCGTTTGGTCAGGTGAAGCTAAAAAACATAGAAATTTATTTAAGTAATTTAAATTTATATAAATTGATTTTGGAACGTTATCTTTTAAATACAACAGAATTGGCTTCCGATATATATTCCATTACATTCAAAATAGAGTTACAACATATAAAACGCCAGACGACATGCATCGTTAGGAGTTCGAAAATTTTGGCGATGAATAGTATTTTATAAATGGCTTTATAAGGATCCCTACCCTAGAGTCCAAGTCAAAACCCTTATTTTTAGAGTAGCCGCCTCTACTTCAACCAACGGCAGAAATCTCATGCCTTTCCCTCCTCGATTTCTCTCGATCCAAACACCTTTAGCAGAAACTTCCTAAAAGAAAATTGTAGAGCTTATCGACATGCACACATCTACCGGTTAGATCGTACTCGTTTGTGGTGAGATGAAAGAATCTTGGCTGCGTTTGTTGGCCGTTCGGGGGTTTACTGTGATGTGTGGGGATGGTCGGAGCAGTCGGGGTTAGGAGCGGTGATGAATAGGAGATCGAGTTTTGAAATGGCGGTGGTCGATCGTTGTATGGCAGCTTGTAGAAGGAGCGGCAATCAAAAGAGTCGAACGACGGTGGATTTCAAGCTTCGAGCCAGGCGCATGTAAATGTGATGAGGGGGAAGGATTATTTTAAGATAATTATAGTAATTAGTAGCTAATGATGTGTTTAATTAAATTATATATAATTATTATCTTATAATATGTATAATCCGTCATACGAGGTCGGATTTGGATGAAATGAGTTGTGTTACACTCGTATTCGAGAATACTTCGCGATGGGACATGATTGGACTCGATTGGAGCATGTAGTAATTTTGGTTAAATTTGAATGCCTGTTCGTTTTAATCGAAATAAATGATGCAACGACGAATGCAACCAAAGTGAGTAAAACTCACTCTCTCTAGACCGCTTATATTTTATATAAGTGGGAATATTTTTATTATGTTGTTTTGATGACTGTTTGATGTATGTATGTATGTGTGTGTCTTTGTGTATATATGTTGGTTGGTTGGATATATTCCCTCATATTTTAACGGATGAGACCTTATACGTTCCCGTATATGAGCGGATGACCCCTTATACGTGCGTCTGCCTCAAAGCAAACATTGTACATTTTTCTCATATGTTGTATTTGCTGCAGCTTACAGGTTGGAGCAATCAATAGGATTCCTCACCATTGTTGATTATTTATGTACGCATGTTTATTTATATGTTGTAACAGGTGATTTGTGATGTAGAGAAACAGATTAGAGGGATCGTACTGGATTCCTCATTATTGTTGATTATTTGTTCATATATATGTGATATATGATATGTTTGGATGCCATGTTTATTGATTTGGTTGTTTGTCCCCTTATTTAGTACTTTAGCAGCATTGGGCCATGTTTTTAGTATTTTGAAATACTATGAAAGTGATTTTGGTTTAAAAGGGATTTTCAAGTGATTTCGAAGTATTTGTGTTTGGTAATTATTTTGGGATTATTGAAAGGGGCTTAAATTCGAACAAAGTAAATTATTAAATTATTATTTTAAATTCGCAATTTTATGTAATATTTTTAATTTAGATTTGTAAGTTGATTTTGTATAAAGGATTTGAAAAAGTAACATTTTTATAAATTTAGTAACCGATATTTGTAAATAGAGTTTTATAAATATTTATGAAATCTAGATTTATAAAAATTAAAATTTAAGAAAATCTTATGATTAGAATTTCAAAGTTTAACTGTAAGATGTTTCATAAAGATAATTGATAAGCGAGAAATTAGTTCAAGTCTGATATTAAATTTCGGTAGGATACTTACATACCTATTTCAGAACATTATCATGGAATGATAATGTTTATTTATTATCATTGACTGATTAAATAGTTTGATATAAAACTTTGAAGTACAAATGCCGTGTGAATTAAGTTTCATGATTTGACTATAAGGTATTTGATAATAAAAATTGTGTAAGGTTAAGAAATTTGGTTATGAGCATGTTTTACAAATAAACGATTTTTGTAAGGAGATTTAAAGTGTGTTCAGTATCAAAAACATAGATTTCAACATTTATTGTTGTAATAAACGTTTTTGTGAATAGAATGGGAATCATGGACTATAACACTATTGTTATGTAAGTGATTTTCCAAAAAGAAATATTTTATATAGTTATGGGGTTTATTTATATATATCCTATATTTGACGTTGATATTCGAGTTAGTAGCTTCTATCTGTTTTGAAGTTAAAAATGGTGTTCAGTCCAGGAGAGGCAGCATACCCAAAATTGATTGGCTTCATTTTTAACTAATAAATAGTTGAAGTTGTATTTCGAGGATTAATATTAAATATAGTTAGTTGAATCTTTATACTAGTGTTTTTGGGTTTTCGTAACGATGTTTTACGCAACATTCTTTTTGACCTAAATTAAGTGTTTTGAAGAATATGCAGCTTTCCTAAAAGATTGTAAATATACTTATTTTTGATTTAAGTATATGATGTTATTTTCTAAGTGTTGAAAACTGAAATGATTTGTGAATGTGCTTATCACATTGAGATAAGTATATGGAAATGTTTTCCAATTATTGAATAGTTGGATTAGTTTTGAACATGTATCTTTTTAAAGAAATTTTGTAATGTTTGTATTTGAAAAGTGATCTGGTTCATAAGAATTATAAAAGGGCATAGTAATTGCTTTAGTACTAGATTATGCCCATTGGCAAAGTTTCGGTTCCTTGACTTGATATAGGAACTGATTAGTTGTGCACTTAGCACGCTGCCAGCTATGTAGGCTTGATTGTCATTTGTGTTGAAATATTGATTCGTGTAGTGCGGAGTGAGTTTTTTACTCCAATCTATCGAGCTTCCTTCTTGGCCGAAGGATAGCAAGTTGAAAGCTAGAACCATGATAAGTCTACAAGACTTAGATTTTGTATGAAGTTAAGATCCACCTTTCGATATTGGTGCGAAGAGACCGGGATCAGATTTATCTGAAAACCACTCAAGACCAATGTATGCATTCGAAAGTGCAGGTTATTGATGATTATTTATGAATACGAGGATCTTCATAGCGTGAGGACTGGTTGTTGACATTTTCTGGGTCGTTCCCATTATAGAGATATTTATAGCAGTGGTCTTCTTATTGTGGAAATCTTTGGATTGCAAAGACTACTCGCTACTGGTGGCAGTAGGAGAGTGTCTTCGGTTTGTCTTGTTTCTGGACAACTTGTATGGATGAATGTCTAACCTTGCATTTATAGTTACATAAGTGATCTCGATGAATGTATCATCTGCTTGGTGGCGGAGAAGTCAACTTCTCTTAGCTTAACACCCTTTCCTGAGACGTGCGAGCTCAGGAGTTATACATTTGCAGAAATCAGTTGTGTGATTATGGAATGGCAATGTGGCATTCAGAGATGTGACATGAGAAAGATAATCGTAACCTCACGAGCCTCACTCCCCAATTTTGATGGGATATTATGGGTCAGGTGTATGCATATTTTCGATTGAGTTTTATACAGGTGACCAGATGTTCTAGGCCTTATGGCTGAGATATAGCGATGTTCGAGTCCTTGGATGATATTCGTAGAGGGTATCCTTTTTTTAGCCATAATGTGGATGTATAGCGGCGTTTGAGTCATGGATATTAACCGTGGATAAAAATTGATCTTTCCACTAGTTCCCTATCATGTTGGAAATCCAATTCCAATACGTGCCTGCCATTTTGTTTTATAGAGCCTTAAATGATTACATCCGAAATGCTATATGGGTAACCATTTTGGATATTTGATATTATTTGTGAAATAGACACTATTATAATATAATAGAACTTGATATAAAGTGTTTTGGTTATTGTAAGATAAAAACCCGTCAGTGTTTATGTGTGGACGTGGTCTTACGAGATGCTTTTTGTTTCGAAAAGAAATGTTTAGGTAACTTTATAAATTTAGTAGAGATGTGTTTTGTCACACTAGTTTACCAGACTGATCCGAGCATTCTTCCCTTTTAATGCTCGGGTCAGATCGAGTATATTTTTTAGGTTCAGATTTGGTGCATTGGAGCTTCAACAGACGAGCTGGAGGCCTTTTGATCCTATTCACTTATATGTCTATATTCTGCTGCATTATTGTTTATGTTATCAGCATTATTAAGGACATGTTATTATATCTGTCCAGCTGATGATTTTGTTTCATGTACTCTGATATGATTGATGTATGATATTACAGTTTCTCTTTTGTAAAGATTATTAATATTATATTATATGTTATTCCGATATGATGTAAGATTTTGTCTTGTTATTGTTTTGTTTGGTTTTCTTCTTCTATTCTCTTATTCTCTCTTCTTTCTTTCTCATGATTATCTGCAATCGAAGCGCTTTGGGTCAGACATGTGTGGTTTAGTGTCAAATCCGAAGGGCGTTAGGTGCGGGTCGTCACACATGCTATCAAAGCTTGGTTTAGTATACTCCTAGGCTTTGATGTGTACTCAGTGTAGGTAAGTTAGTAGCACCATAGATTGTATTTGAGTGTATTTATATATGAGCGCGTATTTGTAAGTGATATAAAAATGTTTTATATTTTGTTGATGTATCTATTGAGTGGTTTATGAATTCTGGTCGGTATGTGGAAGCCACGTTATCGATAAGGGTTTCTAAACACTTGAACAAGGCGTATCAACATAGTATTATTTTAAAATTAGGTAAATGAAATAATTTTACCTCAATTATATTTTATATATAAAGGAAATTTTTTTTAGAAATTATTATAGTTTATATATATGAATTGTTTGGTTTTTTTGAAAATGTAAATATATATATATAAGTTGATAAAATTTATTTGAATAATCTAAATAAAGACAATAATTGTAAAAGAATAAATTATACAAGCAAGTGAATTTATAATGTGAATTATGAAGTATGGAATTACAATTAAAATGACTTGCAATTGTGAAATAATCTTATATATAAGAAATGAAACTACATAAGTATATTTATAAATATGAGTTATAAATAAAAACGGATTTAAACTAAGAATTTGAGAATTTGAATCCCGTCGATTTTGGCAGTTGTTTTTCAAAGTTTAAAGATGCTATATTATTATGTAGAAGTATTTTGATTAGAAATGATTTTTAAAATAATTTGAAAGAAATAAAAGCAAAGAACTCATTTCAGTCGCTAGAAAATAATTCTGAAGATGATCGTGACAGCAGCAGTATTCATCTTGAGTTTCTAAGTGACTGGAAATAAACGGGTTTTTGAATCCTGAAATTGTTATCTAAATGTTTTGTGAAATAAATGAAATTAAGTTTTGAATTATAACTTGGAATTAAGCAATGAAATTAAAATTTACTTAAGGAAAGAGGTTAATTGGAATAAGCTAAGTAAATGAAACGTGTATAAACATAATTTGTAAGTGATCATGTAACAAATTGGAATTATAAAATATGGATAAACTTAAGATAAGTTTAATAAGATGATTTGTGAAATAAAAAAATTTAACTCGAAGATTAATGAAATGAGAAAATTAAATGAGTTGAATGAAGTAAATAAATTGTCACGGTTGGTGATTTTCGACGCTCAAAAATCGACATCAATACATCCATTGTATTACATGCCGAACAATCGAATGTTGGAAATGCCAGATCGTTAGGGTAAGAAGAAGGAGGTAGAAGAAGAAAATAGAATAACAACACAAAATCTCACAATCGCAGCGGAACAATATATAATAGTTAACAACATGCCTCTATACAAAAAGAACTATAGCTGTTATTCATACATTACATCATCAGAGTACAACACATCAGTAATACAATAGTGGACAGTTATAACAACTTGTCCTCCAAGTGCTGAATATACAGCATACCATACACAGCGGAATAAAATCAACTATCTGTGATACGTCTTCGTCATCCAGCTCGTCTCCTAAGCTCCATAGCTTTCTATCCTGAATCTGTAATACTCGGTCTGACCCGAGCATTATAATAAAATAACACCCGATTCAGTCTAGAAAACCAGCGTGAGAAAACACACTCAAATTGAATTATTAAAGTTACCAAAATCCTTCAAAAAATCAAAGGTGTCTCGTAAAACCACGCCACAAGTAAACACGATGGGTTTTTACCTGACGATAACCAAAACATTTCATATCAAAATCACATGATATTATAATAGTGTCTAAGTACAAATACTTATTCAAATAGCAGAAATGCTTGCATCTCACGTTCCAGCATAATTGGGTACAATCAAAGCGTACGACGCTTATTGGAGAATGGGTTCCATCTGATTGACTAGGTACTGGGGTACCACATATCACAATACATGTTAAGAAACACTTTACCGAGGACCATGATGGGATCCCCTACCACACAAGACCAGACTATCCCCGACCTTGATAGACCGAATATGCTATCACCCCGGATGTTCCCACCCTTTCCGCTCCTTCCACAATCGTGGTAACAATATCTGAGGGTATCTAGAAAGGTGATAAACATACCCTAATTGGGTGCTACCCACTTAGCCTTGCTGCATCCCCGCTGCTTTTCAGTCATTCCCGGTTGATGAGGCTAGAGGCTATGATTACCTTTTTAAGGAATTTGTCACTTAGAATGCTCATTGTCCTCCGATGACAATGTTCTGATAGCATTCATCCATACAAGTCCGTCCCCGGTTCGAACGGAACCGAATGCATTATTCCTAGTATATCCATTTCGAATCAGGATTAGTAGCGATTAGCCCTTGCACTTCACTACTCCATCTTCGACTCCATGCTCTTGTTTTCCTTTCAAAAACGTACTCGTTGGATCGAAGTGGTTTTCAGATAACTTATCCGATCCCAGTCTCTTCGAAACAATGTTCGCTATTTCCCAGTAAACTCAACTCCGGTTTTTTAGGAAATAAACAGAGGAAAATAAGATCGAAGATCACATCCTAACCGTTAGTGGACGGATTTCCTTATAAATGTCTTAGAAGAACGAAACGAGTTTATACGTACAGTATAGCATCTCAAACGGTAACTGTACCATATAAATCCCGTATTTTTCCTAGATATTTCCATAGTTATATTTTGGGTACATATTTTGATAGTCGGCTATTTAACTATTAAATAAACAATCATTCAACAAAATACTTCATTTTTTTCCATTGAATAATTCCAAATATCTTTTAATTTAATTTCAATAACTTAAATCTCTTTATCCAAAATATATATTTATGTTGTCAAGTTAAGTAAATTCACCAAAGCTATTCTTTCAAAGATATTTGGAAAAACCGTTAAAATATTTTAGAAAGTACCACTACGGTATGAAACAATGGATCACAACTTAATGGTTACGTTTCTATCCCAGAGAAATCCAAGACTTAACTGCAGGCACTCACTGCCTCTGATTACGCCGTGCGAGTATACCAATACTTCCCGAAAACTTTGTTTAGTAATTTTCAAAATAATAATTATGAAATTTATATAAAAAAATTCTACGTTAACTTTAGAGAAACTACTTTTTAAATAAAATTTATTATATAAAATATTAACATTGAATAATTATTCTTTTAAAATAATAATACCGATTAAACCTTTAATAATAATTAACTACTATAACTAACTTAATTAAGATTTACACTAAAAATTTAAAAAAAATTAAATAATAATTTTTTTAAAACATTCTTTTAAACACCTTTAAATTTTCAATTAGTACTTAAAAATATTTCTTTTAAAATAAACTTAAATTTTCCAGAAACTATATTTCAACTCCAATATAGCCAGTTCAATTATTTTATAAACCCCTCTCGTCTTATTTCCGTTTAATTTACGTTCCAATTCCGTAAATTTCCTTTCTCACATTTCTAAAAATAAAATTACTATTTATTTTTAAAACGATTTACCCACTTACTTATAATTCTCACCGTGAATTCGTAATTTTTCAAACTATCCACTGATAATTCCTTCACTTTATTTTATAAACTTTTTTTTATAATTTGCATAATCTCATCTCTCGTTTATCACTGTTTTCACAGCACTTAATCGATTTTAAATCGATTCTCTTCATTAAATTCCATTTTAAAATTAATTTCATAGTTAACCCGAATATATTCCAAAATCCAACTGAATTCAGATTTTTCCTCCTTTGTCGTAATTTAAAATATCTTTTTAAATTTGGAATGTCAATTTCAGTTTTGATTTTTAGATCTCCTATTCTTCAAAACTATTTTAAACCCCAAGTCTAGAAACAATTCCTCTTTATTCTTAAACCATATCACTTAAGTCCTATTTTTAGAAATCCTTTTATTTACATTATTTCAAAAACTACTATTTACAATATTTCAAAATTATTAATTCGAATCAAACTATTTATATTCTCCAAAATCATTTTCTTTGTATAAATTTCAATTTCACTATAATTATTTTCACTTTGAAGCTCCTTCAAATTTTTTTTAAAATTTAATTTACATATTTATAGTATTTTTTTAAAAAATACCAAAATCTAAACCAGAAATACCATAGCACCGATTAAATGCAATTCAAGCTATAATCTATCATAGATTATTCAACATATCATATCACAGCATATGAAAATTAATCTAAATATTTTTGAGGAATCCAGTTGGATCCCACCAACCTGTTTCCCTGCATCCACAGATGTTAGCACAAAATAAAAATACCATTCCCATTTCGAGGGTGATATCGGGGTATATAGGCTCATCCGCTATTATGCGGGGCGCATAGGGTCTCATCTGTTATATATATGGGGGAATTCCCATTTTCTCCTTTTAATAAAAGTAACAAAATTTATTTACTGCGAATAACTTAGGAAATTACTATATAAATTTTAAATCTCACAACTCAAATACCTCTGCAAAAATACCTTCCTCGATTGCGGACACTTCTAAGCATCGACAATTCCATGGCATCACCAACCACTGCTTCCCTCCCTTGCCACGACGTCGCGGCCTCCAATTCCTCACGCGCACACCAGAGCGACCTAAAATTTTCATGCCACTCGACTTGCGTCGCTCCCCAAACCCATCGCCGAAATCTAACCCTCACGCGCGCGGCTCACCCTCTTCGTCACCACTCGTCGCCTAGCTCCAGGTTGCCGCCTTCATCGATCGAAGGTCGCGACCCCACAACCACGTAGCTGACCCCCATCAGAGTACCGTGCCCAAGCCCCCTTTCCAAAATCCTACCAGCATCACTCGCGACCATGACCCACTCGCGACTCATCTCCTCGTCGACGCCATAGACCTACCCTATCTCCAGAAATCGCCGCGCACTCGCAAACGCCGTCCCCTCTCCTCCGCCATATCACTGATGTCGATCGTGATTCACTCGCAAGTTATTATATTTTTTCTCTCTACGCGACTTCAGATTGAAGGAAGAAGAGGAAGACATACGCGACCCCTCCCTTTTTTGTTCTCTCGAACGATTTTAATTTTTTGAAGGGAACTCAATCACGTGATTTATAAATTGAACGAAGTATCAGCTGAAAATTTAAGTGATTTTGAGGAACAAAATATCAGTTCCTATCTTTGAATTTTTTTTCGTTTGAATTAAGAGGGGAGGGGTGATAGGATTAAAAAGAGGAAAATGTGTTCGAATATGCTTGCTGTAGTGACTGAAATGAAGGGGAAAAAGTTAATGTGAATATATATGTCAATCAATGAATATAAATATATATTTAAATTTTAATTGTCTCGATTTTGCAACTTAAAATCTCGACCTCCTATCGAGGCGTGTCGCTAGGCGTTTATAATGTTATACCCCTATTCCAAACGTAATGAAAAAGGTTTCGAGTCCTAATTTGATCGTATGGAGAAGATAATTTTGGACCCAATTTTTATATTGAATTCGATATAAATTTTCAGCGCGTTTATATCCCGTACATCACACGTTAATTCCAAACGTTACGAAATTTGAAATCCGATAATAATACACTATTACGGACCCAATGGAACTGGTTTCGTCAAATTCCAAGACTGTGCATCGAATGGCTATTTTAAATGTCAATTTAAACGATATATTTTTGAAACTGAACAAATCATTATTAAATTCAAATTTAAAACTTTTATTATCTTCCGTAATATCAATATAAATTTTATAAGCCTTTAAATTATTTTAACAAGCTTATAACTCAAGATTCAACATTTTACCAAATTTCTAATTATTTAGTTCAATAATTAAATTATCAAATAAATGGTTATATTTGAAATTCAAGTTAAAGATTAACTTTCAAATCTTTATAATCTATTAAATATTCCAAATTTTAAAGATCCAAAATTCCGGGTCATTACATTCCTTCTCCTTTATAAGAATTTCGTCCTCGAAATTGCTATGTAAGAAGAATGGTCAAACCTGTTAACTATGATTCCCAAAACCAATCAGTTTAAACAACTTCCCAAAAACAATTTTCTTTTATTGAAACTACAATTATCACTCCTACTAAATTTTCCAAATTAATCCATAGATTAAACTTATTTTATCCCCTCAATCCTTTAAATTATGATTTAAATCCAAAATTTAAATTATCAAACTTTTCTTTAAATTTTTTCTAACTCCTTAATTTTCGAAAATTTTTGCCAGCATCTCCTTTGCACGGCTAGATCCAAAAAACTACAAAATGCCACTACGGGCCCAAATCATCAAAAGAAAATAAAAGCCAAGTGGCTCAATCAAAAAAATTATCAATTTCATACATAGTTTAAACACATACCTTTTTGTCAGGCAATCGAACTTTACTTCCAAAATCGAAGACAACAATTTAGCTTTTTCTTTTAATTACCTGCGTCTCATGTACCAAAAATATCCAATCACATAATTCAAAATCATTTTATTTATTTCTTTTCAAAATTTTCAATATTAGCTTTACTTAAGCCTGTACGATGTACATACATAATCCGTATGCAGTATCAAATCCGATCGCTTACTCAACCACACAATTTCACTTCCGAACTAGTATCGTCCACATAACTCTCTAGTGCGGACTAAGATCTGGTTTCTAGATCAAAAACCGTCTTTCTCCTTGCATGGCCATATACTATGATAGAGAATTCCAGGATCAATCAAAAATCCACATCCAGGATTCGCCGTCGAAAATTGAGTGAATAATCCCAACTCGGATCGATATTACTATCTCAAAACTCTATGCTCGAATCTGGATCAAATCGTTATGCGAATAGAAAAATATACGTACAACTTACGTATTTATTTCCAATTGAATATTAGCTATATCAAATCCTTTTATTCTCACTCATTTAATTTACTATCAATTATTTACAATTATACTTTTACACAACTTTATTTAATCTTCATTCAACTATTACCTAGCATATTTCCCAATACCAATTTTACTTAAGAATTTCACCATTCATTTCTTAAGTTATTATAAATATTTTATACAAATTCTTATGTTTATTTCCACTTCACCACTGAAGTTTATCTCCAATTTTTTACAAATTAAAATTTCAATTCCATTCGAATTCAATTTACCTCCCAAACCTTACAATATTGAATTTTATTAATCGTCTCTCAATCCATATTTGATTTAATAATTATTTTAAATTAGTTCCATCTACTAATTCATTTCAAATATTAATAATATTATTTCCAATTTATTTTGTTCACTCGAACTAATTTTTTTCAATTTCGCTTTATTCAGCATAATTCAAATTAACATCATCCCAACATTCAATTTCAATTCTATTTACTTACAAATTTAATTAATTAGCTCATTTACTAATTTATTTCAACTTAATAAATTCTATTTTCAATATCTATTCCCTTCAACCTACTTAGGATTATTTACTCAAATTCACTTTACTTAACTTGATCAAGTTGATTTTCACTTCAATTCAAATTCAAATCTGATAAGTCTTCAAACTTATTTACATTCCATAAACATTTTTAAATGAAATCCCAGAGTTTAGACAATTTCTTAAACATTAAAAATCATTTTTGAAACCATATATACCCAAAATCAAATTATTCTTTTGCGTTCCAAAATCAAACCCAATTTTGCAAACAAACTCCAATTCAAAACATTCAGGTAGCAACTCCTCCCTTGGAAACTCGAAAATGGAAGCCAATGATGCTGCAGCCATCACCGAAAATATTTTCCAGCGACGGAAGTGAGTTCAGTGCTTTTATCTCTTTTGAAACCATTTTAAATATTTTTACCCTAAATATTTCCAAATAACACCACCATTATTTTCAAGACTTCGAAAATCATTTTCAAAACCAACATGAATTAAATTCCCAAATTTCCAATTTCAAATTCTTTAAATCTATATTTAAATATTCCTCTGGAATTTTATTTCATTTCAAATTATAAATCACACTTATACATTCATATTTACAAACTCCATTGTTGTCATATGGATTCATTTCTTAACTTTTGGTTATAATATCAATTTCTTATTCGATTTCCACAACAACAAATGACAATAGTTTAATATTATCACTTCCTAGCAACCAAGCAACCATATATAACTATAATAATTTCTAAAAAATTATTTTCCTTTATATATAAAAATAACATGGGTAAAATTATTCCATTTACCCCATTTCAAAACAATACCGTGTCGAATTGTTCTATTATAGTGTTTAGAGATTCCTATCAATAACGTTAATTACTCGTATTGACCAGAATTCATATGCCACTCAACAAACCAATCAACACAATATAAAACGATTTTATATTCACTAACAAATACGCGCTCATATCTATTAATACATTCAAACTCATTCTAGGGTGCTACTAACCCTATCTCTAATGAGTAATCCCCACCAGAGCCAAGGTTCTCGCTTAATCTTCAGCTCAGATACCAAGCGTTACGGCCGATGATTTTCGACGCTCGAAAATCGACATCAATACATCAATTGTATTACATGTCGAACAATCGAACGCCGAAAATACCAGATCGTTAGGGTAAGAAGAAGGAGGTAGAAGAAGAAAGTAGAATAACAATACAAAATCTCACATTCGCAGTAGAACAATATATAATAGATAACAACATGCCTTTATACAAAAAGAACTATAGCTGTTATTCATACATTACATTATCAGAGTACAATACATCAATAACACAATAGTGGACAGTTATAATAACTTGTCCTCCAAGTGCTGAATATACATCATACCATACACAGTGGAATAAAATCAAGTACGTGTGATACATCTTCGTCATCCAACTCATCTCCTAAGCTCCGTAGCTTTCTATCCTGAATCTTTAATATTCGGTCTGACCCGAGCATTGTAATAAAATGACACTCGAGTAAGTCTAGAAAACTAGCATGAGAAAACACACTCAAATTGAATTATTAAAGTTACCAAATTCCTCTGAAAAATCAAAGGTATCTCGTAAGACCACGCTACAAATAAACACGATGGGTTTTACCTTATGATAACCAAAACATTTCATATCAAAATCATCTGATATTATAATAGTGTCTAAGTACAAATACTTATTCAAATAGTTGAATGCTTGCATCTCACATTCAAGCATAGTTAGGCACAATCAAAACCGTACGTCGCTTACTGGAGAATGGGTTCCATCTGAATTGACTAGGTACTGAGGTACCACCTATCACAGTACATGCATAGAAACACTATACCAAGGACCACGCCGGGATCCCCTACCAAACATGACCGGACTATCCCTGACCTGGATAGACCGAATATGCAATAACCCTGAGTGTTCCCACCATTTCTGAGCTCCTTCCACAATCGTGGTAATAATATTCGAGGGTATCTAGAAAGGTGATAAACATACCCTAATTGGGTGCTATCCACTTAGCCTTGCTGCATCCCCCCTTCTTTTCAGTCATTCCCGGTTGTTGAGGCTAGAGGCTACAATTACCTTTTTAAGGAATTTTTCACTTAGAATGCTCATGGTCCTCCGATGACAATGTTCTGATAGCATTCATCTATACAAGTCCGTTCTCGATCCAAACGGAACCAAAATCACTATTCCTACTACATCCATTTTGGAACCACCCTCAGGATTAGTTGCAATTAGCCCTTGCACTTCACTGCTCCATCTTCGACTCCATGCTCTTGTTTTCCTTTCGAAAACGTACTCGTTGGATCAAAGTGGTTTTTCGATAACTTATCTGATCCCGTCTCTTCAAAACAATGTTCGCTATTTCCCGATAAACTCAACCCCAGTTCTTTAGAAATAAACAGACGAAAAAAAGATCGAAGATCACCTCCTAACTATTAGTGGACGGATTTCCTTTTAAATGTCCTAGAAGAACGAAACGAGTTTATATGTATCTTGAACGATAACTATACCATACAAATCCCATATTTCTCCTAAATATTTCCAAAGTTATATTTTGGGTCTAGATTTTGGCAGTCGGCTATTTAACTATCAAATAAACAATCATTCATCCAAATAATTCATTTTTTCCCATTGAATAACCCCAAATCTCTTTTAATTTAATTTTAATAACTTAAATCTCTTTATCCAAAATATATACTTATCTTATCGAGTTAAGTAAATTCACCAAAGCTATTCTTTCAAAGATATTTGGAGAAACCTTTAAAATATTTTGGAAAGTACCACTATGGTATCAAACCATGGATCACAGCTCAATGGTTACGTTTATATCCCAGAGAAATTCAAGACTTAACTACAGGAAATCACTATCTCCGATTACGCAATGTGAGTATACCAATACTTCCCGAAAACTTTGTTCAGTAATTTTCAAAACAATAATTATGAAATTAATATAAAAAATTTCAAAGTTAACTTTAGACAAAACTACTTTTTAAATAAAAGCTATTATATAAAATATTAATATTGAATAACTATCCTTTAAAAATAATAATACCGATTAAGCCTTTAATATAATTAACTACTATAACTAACTTAATTAATATTTACTTCAACAATTTTAAAACAGTTAAATAATAATTTTTTAAAACATTCTTTTAAACAGCTTTACATTTTCTAATTAATAGTTAAAAATCTTTCTTTTAAAATAAACTTAACTTTTCGAAAATTATATTTCAACTCCAATATAACAAGTCCAATTATTTTATAAACCCCTGTTGATTTATTTCCAGCTTAAATTACGTTCCAATTCCATAAATTTCCTTTCTCACATTTCTAAAAATAAAACTACTATTTATTTTTAAAACGATTTACCCACTTGCTTATAAATTCCCACCGTGAATTCACAATTTTTCAAATTATCCACCGATAATTCCTTCACTTTTTTTATAAACTTTTTTTTATAATTTCCATAATCTCATATCCCGTATATCACTGTTTTCACAGCACTTAATCGATTTTAAATCGATTCTCTACATTAAATTCCATTTTAAAATTAATTTCTTGTTAACCAAAATATATTCCAAAATCCAACTGAATTCAGATTTTTCCTCCTTTTCATAATTTAAAATTTCTTTTTAAATCTAGAATATCAATTTCAGTTTTAATTTTTAGATCTCCTTTTTATTATTTTTTCCTTCAAAACTATTTTAAACCCCGATTCTAGAAACAATTCCTCTTTATTGTTAAACCATATCACTTAAGTCCTATTTTTGGAAATCCTTTTATTTACATTATTTAAAAAACTTTCATTTACAATATTCCAAAATTATTAATTATTAATTCAAATCAAACTATTTATATTCTCCAAAATCTTTTCTTTAAATAAATTCCAATTTCACTATAATTATTTTTACTTCGAAGCTCCTTCAATTTCGTTTTTTTAATTCAATTTACATATTTATGGTATTTTTAAAAAAATACCAAAATCTAAACCAGAAATACCATAGCACCGATTAAATGCAATTCAAGCTATAATCTATCATAGATTATTCAACATATCATATCACTGCATATGAAAAATAATTTAAATATTTTTACGGAATCTAGTTGGACCCCTCCAACCCATTTCTCTACATCGACAGATGTTGGCACAAAATAAAAATACCAATTCCACTTCAAGGGGGATATCATGGTATATTGAGTCATCCGCTATTATGTGGGACACATAGGGTATCATCCGCTATATATATGCGGGAATGTCAACCACTCCAATATACACACACACACTATACATATAATACCACATTTGATCGATAATAATTATCATTTTCAACAATCGATCAATGATTAATTTTAACTATTTAAAATTAACCAATAATCCAAATTTGAGTGAGATTAACTCAACTTGATTTTATTTGCAACCCATTTCCGTCTCGACTTGTTTTCTTCACTATTTTCGACCTTGTATAACATTATACAGTTTATTAACATTTGAAATAATCGAACAATTAATTACCAGTTAATAAACTTAATTTACTAAACTTAATTAACAAATTTTAATTAACAATTAAACTAACCTAATTTACATGTTCTCTTTTTAATAAAAGAAACAACATTTAATTACTGTGAATAACTTAGGAAACTACTATATACATTTTAAATCTCACAACTCAAATACCTCTGCAAAAAAACTTTCCTCGATCGTGAACACTTCCAAGCATCAGCAATTCCACGGCATCACCAACCACCGCTTCCCTCCCTTGCCACGACGTCGTGGTCTCCAATTCCTCGCGTACACACCAGAGCGACCCAAAACCTCTACGCCACTCGACCTGCATCGCCGAATTCTAACTCCCACGCACGCAGCTCACCCCCTTCGTTACCTCTCGCCGCCTAGCTCCAGGTTGCTGCCTTCATCGATCGAAGGTCGTGATCCCACAACTACGTCGCCGACCCCTATCATAGTAATGCGCCCAAGCCTCCCTTGCCAAAACCCTACCAGCATCGCTCGCGACCACGACCTACTCGCGACTCATCTCCTCATCGATGCCACCGAACTACCCAATCGTCGTGCGCTCGCGAACGCCGTCCCCTCTCCTACGCCATAACACTGATGTCGATCGTGATTCAGTCACGAGTTATTATATATTGTTTTTTCTCTGTGCGACTTTAGCTTGAAGGAAGAAGGGGAAGACATAAGCAACCCCTTTTTCTCTCTCTCAAATGATTTTAAATTATTAAAGGGAACCTGGTCGCGTGATTTATAAATTGAATGAAGTATCGGCTGAAAATTTAAGTGATTTTGAGGAATGAAATATCAGTTCCCGTATTTGATTTTTCTTCTTCTTTTCATTTGAATTAAGAGGGAGGGGTAAAGGGATTAAAAAGAGGAAAATGTGTTCGAATATGCTTGCTACAATGACTGAAATGATGGGGATAAAGTTTTTGTGAATATCTATGTCAATAAATGAATATATATGTGTATATATATATATATATATATTTAAATTTTAATTGTCTCGATCACGCAACTTAAAATCTTGACCTCCTATCGAGGCTTCCGCTAGACGTTTGTAATGTTTACCCTTATTCCGAACGCAATGAAAAAGGTTTCAAGTCTTAATTCGATCATATGGAGAAGATAGCCTTTTGGACCCAATTTTTATATTGAATTCGATATAAATTTTCAACGCGTTTATATACCATACGATCACATGTTAATTCTAAATGCTACAAAATTTGAAATCCAATAATAATACACTATTACAAACCCAATGGGACTGTTTTCGTCAAATTCCAAGGCCGTGCCTCGGAAGGCTATTTTAAATATCAATTTGAACGATATATTTTTAAAACCAAAAAAATCATTGTTAAATTCAAATTTTGAAACTTTTATTATCTTCAGTATTATCAATATAAATTTTATATGTCTTTAAATTATTTTAACAAGCTCAAAACTCATGATTCAATATTTTACCCAACTTCCAGTTATTTAATTCAATGATTAAATTATCAAATAGATAGTTATATTTGAAATGCAAGTTAAAATTTTACTTTTAAATATTTAAAATCAATTGAATATTCCAGTTTTAAATATCCAAAATTTCGGGTCGTTACATAAATGAAGATCAACTTAAGTAAAATAAAATGAATTGAATAAGCTAAGTAAAATAATAAGAATAAATATGAACTTCAGTTGATAAATGGAATTCAACTTAATTATATAAATGAATTGGATATAAGTTGAAATGTTGCTTGATAAAATTGGAAATAAACTTAAGTAAGGAAGTGAAAATAAACATAAGTGTTGTATAAAATGTTAAAGCAAACTTAAGCAAATGTAGTAATGAAATAAAATAGTTGTTAAGTGTTAATAGTATTAAAAGCATTATACTAAATGAATATTAAAA
Source organism: Allium cepa (assembly GCA_030765085.1). NCBI lineage: Eukaryota > Viridiplantae > Streptophyta > Magnoliopsida > Asparagales > Amaryllidaceae > Allium > Allium cepa. Next base: position 38,789,440 of record CM060933.1, read on the forward strand.
TGTTGTTAAACATGAATTGGAAGTAAAGTTAACTAATGTAAATAATTGAGTGTTAATAAATTAAAAGTATGTATATGTTAACAAATGAATGTTAATAAATAAATTGGAATGAATGTAAATTTGTAGAATGTAATTAATTGAATGAGAATAAATTGAATATTAGTGAACAAATTGAAGGAATGAATGGAAGCTAATTTGATGAGAATCAAATGAAAGTAAAATGAGAATGAATGTAATAAAATGATTGTTAGTTAACTTGAATGTGAATCAGTTGGATGAAATCTAAATAGTAAACAAATAAATTTGTTTGCTGGATCTTAGTTGAATGTTAGTTGTTTGATGATTGCTTATGTTGCAAGTGTTTCAATTTCATATGATTATTGTATAGTATGTTATACATTGATATTATATGTTATATACATGTTTCTCATTTGATTGTTGAGTGTTTAGTAGGTGCGGATGGCGTTTGCTTCGCATTTGGAGCTTGCTTTCATGCTATGTTGCTTGTATATGCTTGCTAAATATATATAAGGTACATATCTTGGATCACATATCGTACTTTTACATTTTTCCCCTCTGGGATGCCTCATCCTTGATGATGAGTTTTATATTTGTGATATGACATATATTGTAATTTTTTAGATCGAACCGCGCAAAGGGGACTCTGGCGAATTTTTTGAAATTTAACGCATTAGAATTTTTTTGGGAAATTTGGAAAAATTTTGATAACTAAAAATTTGATTTTTGAGTTATAACTTGAAATGAGATGTGTTTGCTTTTGAATGATGTTAGTTGATTTTCGGAATGATATTAGTTAACAACTAAGAATGAATTTAAAGACTTAGAATAGTTTTATAAAACTTATAACTAACTGATTTTGGGAAAGTTAAACACTTAAGAGAATTTGGTAATCTATTTCAGCTAAATTGTTTTGAAAGTTAATGGAGTTATAGCATCTTTTCTACTTAGTAATTTCGGGGACGAAATTTTTTTAGGGGGGAAGTATGTAACGACCCAGTTTTTTAGTCATTCGATTTTAGAATGTTTAATTGAATTTAAATATTGAAAAGTAAGATTTATATGTTAAATCGGTTAAATAATTGAATCTGGAATTTAATAAGAATGAAAATGAACTAGGAAGTTGATTTTTTTTTTGAGTTAGAATAAAGTTAGTACACTTTTAAAGTTGAATTAAAAGTGAATAAACAGAAATTGAAAATTTTATTATTTAATTAGACGAGTAAAAATAGCCATTTGGGACACTGTCTCAGAATTGAATGAAACTAGTTTCATTGAATCCATAATAGCATATTATTATAGGATTCCAAATTTTGTGTCGATTGGACATACCGTTTGGTCGGGAGAAGTTGAAACGCTTAGAAATTTATTTAAGTAATTTAAATTTATAAATTGATTTTGGAATGTTATCTTCCAAATACGATGGAATTGGCTTTCTATATTTATTCCATTACGTTCGAAATATGAGTATAACATATACAACGCTAGGTGGCACGCTTCGTTTGGTGTTCGGAAATTTTGGCGATGAATAGTGTTTTATAAGTGGCTATAAAAGAATCCCTACCCTAGATTCTAAGTCAAAACCCTAATTTTCAGAGCAGCCGCCTCTAATTCAACCATCGGCCGAATTAAATTGATAAGCGATAAGCGAGAAATGATAACTATAAGATGTTTTATAAAGATAATTGATAAGCGTGATATTAGTTGAAATCTAAAATTAAATTTCGGTAGGATACTTAAATACCTATTTTGAAACATTATCAAGGAATGATAATGCTTATTTATTATCATTGATTAATTAAATAGTTTGATATAAAATTTTGAGGTAAAAATGCCACATGAATTAAGTTTCATGATTTAACTATAAGGTATTTGATAATAAAATTTGTGTAAGGTTAAGAAATTAAGTTATGAGCATGTTTTACAAATAAACGGTTTTTGTAAGGAGATTTAAAGTGTATTGAGTATCGAAAACATAGATTTCAACATTTATTATTGTAATAAACATTTTTGTGAATAGAATGGGAATCATGGACTATAACACTATTGTTATGGTAAGTGATTTTCCAAAAGGAAATATTTTATATAGTTATGGGGTTTATTTATATATCCTATATTTGACGTTGATATTCAAGTTAATAGCTTCTATCTGTTTTGAAGTTAAAAATGGTGTTCAGTCCAAGAGAGGCAGCATAACCCAAATTGATTGGCTTCATTTTTAACTAATAAATAGTTGAAGTTGTATTTCGAGGAATAATATTAAATACAGTTAGTTGAATCTTTATACTAGTGTTTTTGGGTTGTCGTAACGGTGTTTTACGCAACATTCTTTTTGACCTAAATTAAGTGTTTTGAAGAATATGCAGCTTTCCTAAAAGATTGTAAATATACTTATTGTTAATTTAAGCATTTGATGTTATTTTCTAAGTGTTGAAAATGAAATGGTTTGTGAATCTGCTTATTACGTTGAGATAAGTATACAAAAATGTTTTCCAATTATTGAATAGTTGAATTAGTTTTGAATGTGTATCTCTTTAAAGATATTTTGGAATGTTTATATTTGAAAAGTGAATTGGTTTATAAGAATTGTAACAGGGCCTAGTAATTGCTTTAGTACTAGATTATGCCTATTGGCAAAGATTCGGTTCCTTTACTTGATATGGGAACTAATTACTCATGCACTTAGCACGTAGCCAGCAATGTAGGCTTGATTATTGTTTTTTTAGAATGTTGATTCGTGTAGTGCAGAGTGAGTTTATTACTCCAATCTACCGAGCTTCCTTCTTGGCCGAAGGATAGCAAGTTGAAAGTTGAAACCATGATAAGTCTACGAGACTTAGTTTCTATATGAGGTTAAGAGCCACCTTTCGACATTGATGCAGAGAGATAAGGATCAGATTTATCTGGAAACCACTCCGGACCAATGTATGCGTTCGGAAGTGCAGGTTATTGATGATTATTTATGAAGATCGTGGATCTTCATAGCATAAGGATTGCTTATTAACATTTACTGGGTCTCTCTTATTATAAAGATATTTTTAGCAGTGGTCTTCTCATTGTGGAAATCTTCGGATTACAAGGACTACTCGCTACTAGTGGTAGTAGAAGAATGCCTTCGGTTTGTCCTATTTCTAAACAACTTGTATGGATGAATGTCCGACGTTGCATTTCTAGTTACATAAGTGATCTCTATAAACGTATCATCTGCTTGGTGGCGGAGAAGTCAACTTCTCTTAGCTTAACACCCTTTCCTAAGACGTACGAGCTTAGGAGTTGTACGTTTGTAGAAATCAACGGTGTGCTTATGGAATGGCAACATGGATTCATAGATGTGATATGTGATATGAAAAAGGTAATCGTAACCTCACTCGCCTCACTCTCCAGTTTTGATGGGATATTATGTTGTCAGGCGTATGCATATTTTCGATTGAGGTTTATATAGGTGACCAAATGTTCTGGGCCTTAAGGATGAGATACAACGATGTCTAAGTCCTTGGATTATGTTCGTAGAGGGTATCCATTTTTTAGCAATATTTGTGGATGTATAGCGGCGTCTGAGTCATGGATGTTAACCGTGGATACAAATTGATCTTTCCACTAGTTCCTTATCATGTTGGAAATCCAATTCCAATACGTGCTTGCCATTTTTTTAGAGCCTTAAATGATTACATACGAAATGCTATATGAGTAACCATTTCGGATATTTGATATTATTTGTGAAATAGACACTATTGTAATATAATAGAACTTGATATAGTCTATTTTGGTTATTGTAAGATAAAAACCCGTCCATGTTTATGTGTGGACCTAGTCTTACGAGATGCCTTTTGTTTTGAAAAGAAATGTTTTGGTAACTTTATAAATTCAGTGGAGATGTTTTGTCACGCAGGTTTACCAGACTGATCCGGTCTTTCTTCTCTTTAAATTCTCGGGTCAGATCGAGTGTAACAACTCGGATTTGTCAACGTTTGATTTGGGATATTTAAATGGTTTAATTATTGAATTTAGAACTATAATTTAGTTAGCAACATTTTAAAATTGAAATTTCAAGTGATTTTGCAAAATTTTGAAATTGTCAATTTAATTTATGCGTTAAAATAGTGATCCGAGGCATAGTCTTGGAATTCGACGAAACCAGTTTTATTAGATCCGTAATAGTGTATTATTATTAGATTTCAAATTTTATAACGTTTGGGCTTACCGGTTGGTCATACGATCTGAAAACGCCTGAAATAATTTAAATCGAATTTAATTTAAATTATCGATTTAAAAAGCTAGGTTCCACATACGATCGAATTAGAACTTGAAACTTGTTCCATTGCATTCGGAATAGTGGTATAACATTAGGAATGCTAGGCGGCATGCCTAATTAGGAGTTCGAAGTTTCCTTGGATATAATATGGAATATTTTAAATGGATAAATATGAAATTAAATCAAAGTCAAAATGAAGCCGCCTAATCTATATGCGAGACTTTTCCTGTATAGTAGCCGCCTTCGTTCTTTTAAATCATGAATGTCTTTCCCTCCTTTCTCTTCACATAAATAAATTGAAGCTCTGTACAAAAAAGAAAAAAATTTGCATGTAGAAATTAATGCGATTGAAATCGCGAGAGTTTATGAGCTCGAGCTCGAACTCGAGACGCATTGTCGAAGTCGGTGCTGGAGAGGACAAAGGCGCACTGGGTTAGGCGAAGCAGCGGTCGTCTAAGGGAAAGTCGCGACTAAAGTCGTGTGGATGGAAGGCGCGATTGCGCGCATGCGTGTATCAGTTGGGTTAGCTGCAATGAGGCGAGGTCGCAATTTTTGGCCAAGGGCGGCGTCATCAGGTGAAATGAGGGTCCGCTCTTTGTACGGGGGTGTTGAGTCTTGCTCTGATGCACTGCGGCGGTGCTAGAAATGGGGGGAGGATGACGGCTATTGGTTTCTAAACCAAGGAAGTACGTGATTGAGAGGAGGATGATTAACTGATAGGTATTAATTTTTAAACTACTAACTAATTTAAGTTAATCTAGTTTAAATTATTTAAAAGTTCGTTAATCCATATCGTGTCCGTACGAGGTCTAAAATTTTTATGGAAATGAGTCGTTTGGATTCGCGACGACTAAATAACTACACGATGGATTTGAATTTGGAATTGGCACGATAAACAGATTCGAAAAATCAAGATGAGTAAAATATCACTCATTTGGATTGCTAGTATAATTTAAAAATGTTGAATTTAAATTATTGGTTGTTTGGATGAATTATCAGTTTGGATGTTATATATATATAGTAGTATATATGTTAGTAGTTGGGTATATATACACCCGTCGATTGGAGTAGATGAGACCTTATGCTCCACGCATAATAGCGGATGACCCTATATACCGCGATATCCCCCTCGAAGTGGGATTGATATTTTTATGTTGTATTAACATCTATGGATGCAGGAAAAATAGGTTGGAAGGATCCGACTGGATTCTTCAAAAATTTATGTTGATTTTTTTCCATATATAGTAATATATGACGTGTTAGAATAATCTGTTATAAATCATTGTTGTGATTTGAATTCTTGGATGCTATAGTAGCACTGGCCTTAATTTTGGTATTTTAAATACCGTAAATATTATTTTGAATTTTTAAGGAATTAGAAGGAGATTTTTAATATAAAAATATTTATATTGAAATTCGAATTATTTAATAGAGATTGATTTGGATAAGCAATAATTGGTTTCTGATCGTACTTAATAATTTGGGAAAATATTTTAAATAGAGATTTTAAAATAATTCACATAGAAGATTCTAAACAATGGATTTTTAAAATGATATCCTGAAAAATATGGAAAGGCGTTGAAATCGATATCAAAAATAGATTTGAAAAATAAATTGAATTTATAAAGAAGTAGATTTATAAAATGGAAATTTATAAGTGAGATTAGTTGTAATGACCCACCTTATTGGACAGTTGAAATCGACAATAAACCTCACATGTCAAACTCAAACCATTCAAAAGGAATGATTGTTATGAGGTTAATAAAAAAAGGCAGAGAAAGAAAGAAAACAAATACAGAATCTCGTAGTGGAATGACAAAATATAATAATCGAATAAACAGTTCATGAAGCTATTTTACAAATAACATTTTACTACATTTTTACAATACAGATCAAAGTTACATACACCAGAATTAAATAAATAATGCAGTGGAACAATATGATGTAGTGGAAATAATATAATAAATAATAGCAGTATTAAATCTTCGTCTTCGTCCTCCAGAAAGCAGTCTTCGATAAACTAAAAAGCTCAGACTGACCCGAGCGAATTGAAAAGACAAAACACTCGAGTCAGAACTAAAAGATCTTATGTAAGTTAAATCAACAGTAAATAAATATGGGTGTAATGACGTCGGAGGTGTTTACGGGGTTTGACATCTCCTATCCAGTGTCTAACATGAGTGTAGTAACTTAAGAGATGTTTTGACCATCTCCTAAGGATCCGATAAACTATCTACATACATGGTACAATACGCTATTATAATAGTGTCTGCAGTAAAGTATTAAAATAGCGTTATGGCGTTATCCATATCCCCCTTAACATATTTTTGTATATTCCCATAGTCTATACAGTACCGTAATTTCTCTATAAACTGGAGGGCTATCAGTGGGCACTCCATAGGTATGGTAAAAACAAAACTCGTAGAAGGTGCGCTAGGGCACGTGAACACGACACTCGAGGCAATGCCAGAGTGGATATACCGACTATGGTCCAGACTGGTGGTAACGCATAGCAGCTACTACCGCCCACCTCAGAACACACTCCCATAATCAAAATCGAGGGGTGACCACCAAATCATCATCAAGTCATAATATGGTATCGAAGAAATGTGTCTGATCGAAGGTACGACCTTAGTTAGCCCAGTATGGCTCCTGTTTTAGTCACATCTAAGCTGACTCACGAGAGTCAGGGTCATGAAATACCTCATGCAAAATCGTACAACAAACCATCCTACTTCATTTCTGGAATCTCCACCACGTGCACAGTTGTTAAAGTGGTTTTTGGTATTAACAGAGAGTATGACAATATCTGATCCCGGTCTCTTTAACAACCAATTGCTTATTACACACCGAATGGTTCTTTTATATTTCAAAAGTCAATTCTCAATTGATATCGAAATATCATATTTCCAAAACCATATCACTTCCGAAATCATAATCACTTTCGAAATCGTATTTTCAAAATAGGTTAAACCCTCATTTCAAAATCATCATATTTACTCAAAATCTGTTATTTCACCAAAAAATATCATTTCGAATCCCAACTTATGTTATAACATTATTAAACCTTATTCGCTTTAAACTCAAGGCTTTAATTATAAACATTTCCACTTTACACCATCTAAAATTTAGAAAATGAATTAGATAATTATAATAGTTTAATTAGTTTAACATAGTTTAAATAGATATAAATTAGGTTAAGTAGGTTTAAAATAGATTAAATAAATTTAAAATAGATTAAATACTTTAAATAGATTTAAATTGTTTAAATGGTTTAAAATTGATTAAATATGTTTATTATGGATTAATTAGATTTAAAATAGATTAAATGAATTTAAAATAGATTAAATAGAATTATAATGGATTAAACAGTTAAAATAAATTAAATTAGATTAATAATTAATTAAACAGTTTAAATTGATTAAGTTGGTTTACAATAGATTGACTTATTTTAATAGTTGAAAATCTTAAAATCAGAATTTATAAGAACATTTACATCATATTTAACCATTTCTTCCATCCCAACAAATCTGGACCATATCCAGATTTCAAATCAAAAACCCTATTTCAAATCTTGAAATATCAGTTTTAAGCTATTCCAATTTCAATAGATTTCAAAGTTACAAATTTCAAACATTTCAATGACTCAATTTCGATAAGTTCCGTATATACTTCAAATTCCACTTTAGATTTAAACTAAACCAATTTCCAATTCCAACATTTAAAGCTTGAATTTTCACAAATAATTCCATTTTATATACATCAATTTTTATTACACAATGTCATTTTATTAAATTTAAATTTTAAGGCTTTCAAATCATTTAATTTAACCAATCCTGTTCCCGTATATAATTTTCTACCCTATGGTCAAGTGATGCGGATGTTTATTATTTCAATCCGCAATTATTTTATATTTACGGACATATATCATTTCAACCCGCAATCCCGAATTTAATTACAAATCAATGAAATCGTTCGAGTCTATCATTTCAACCCATAACGATTTCTCCCTAATCTATCAGATCGTTTGGGTATGTATCATCTCAACCTATTAAGAACTTGCAGTGTTATAACAATATAAAATATAACATCCAACCATCCAATATCAACAAATCAAACATACATCACAATCATCATCCAAATCAATCAATAAATAACAATAATTTGACTGATCATCAATAACGAATATTTACAGGCAATTAAAAATTCAATATTAAATTAAATTCAATAAAGGTCAGGTTTAACTAGAATGACAATTTAAATGTACCAAACATCAACCAATAAATTCTAACCACATCGAAAAATCAATTTAACCGACATAAGATAGTCTAGTAGTTGTGAGCAGATCAAAACACTCACCTTCGATTTTAAATCGATTTGAAATCCAAAATGAGGCCCAAAATTCAACAGTCTTAGAATTCATCCAAACAAGCGTAAGAATGTTTGGAATTTCAATACGATCGCAGTGGAATAAACCACGCGTGAATCCGAATTTAAATGCAAAAGATATAGTATTTAGAACGATTTGAAATTTAAATTTAAATAAAATAAAAAGAATTACTACCTGCCAAAATGGCCACGTCATCACGTTCTATCCACACAAGCCCATCCGCGTGAAACCATAGCACGCTATAGGATTCGATCGTGTTCGAACAATACGAAGCACCGCCGTGACCCTCGACACCACCGCGCCCCCTATGGCGAGCTAGACGCTACCACACCAACACCCAAATACCACCGCGCCTCCTACGATGACCTCCCCCTCTCCACGATCGACGCCCCAATGTACATAGCCACCGTCAAAACCCTAGCCCAAATTGAATTTTCAAGCTCGATCCAGCCATTAATTAGCCAAACCAACGACGCGGATGAACTGTTTACGACGATCTCCATAACACAGTACCCTCCAATCGACAATCGGTCGAAGTCGATTGCAACCCAATGAACGGTCGAGGGTGATTTGGTTAACATCGGACAAGCCAAAACCGATTGCAAAAACAAACTGTAGATTTGAGTTGCGCTCGTCGAGAGCTTCGAATCGATATATAATATGATATTATTTGAGGAGTTTAATTTTGAATCTGAATTTGAAATTGAAATAGGATTTTGAGATTGAATTTGTTTCCGCCATCGGAAGGAAAGACATAGACAGAAGTTGATGTATGTACAGAATATGAAAAATGACTGCTAGGGTTATACCTGAACAATTTATAAGAACAAGGCCCGATAAGAAAAATTAACACAATCGAATTGGTATGAACGACGAATAGTGACCCCAAAAGCACGTTTTGCTTTCGGAACGAAAATGGGTCTCCCATATATCAAAATAGATGTTTTCGATATTTCTTAAACTCAGTGGAACATGTTTCAAGTCCTAATTCCATCGTATGAAGAAGTTTCTTTAAAATCAGCTTATTTCAAACTGATTTCAATTGAATTAATTTCAATGCGTTTCAATACTGTACGCTCAAACGGAAAGACTGATCGCTACGAAACTTGAAATCCTACTATGCTTCACCGTTATGGATCAGATGAAACTGGTTTCGTCGAAATCCGAAACAGCGGCCAAATGTCTATTTTTGCATTAATTAAATAAATTAATATTAAATTAATTAAATCAAATTTTCAATTCATATTTAATAACTAACAATTTCTATCATTTTGATTACTTAGACATTTACAATAATTTAAAACAAATTTACATATCAATTCAACGTTAAATATTACACTAATTACAGTGCAATTTCAACTGTAATTAAATACAATTAATTATAATTTAAATTAAATAAATTAATTAAATTTTATTTTAATCTTTTTGTTCAATCAATCATTACTCTATGGGCATAGTTAATATTGGTTTATATCTTATTACATTAATATTTTCTAATTGTTCTTAATTTCCATTAACGTAATATTTAATTACATTTAATTGCAGTTGATTTCCAATTTGATTTAATGGACTAAATAAATGGGTAACATATAATAATTGTCACCATTAACTTTTAATCACATTTATAAGTTTATTATTTACAAACAAATATTATAACAACTTACACAATTCTAATTCTATCCAATTACAATTTATTACACATTATTTCATTAATTAATACAACATTTAAATGATCAATTACTCTTTAAATCCACAATTAATACACACATTATTACAATAAATTAATAATCTACAACTAATTTTAACTCTTTAATCATTTCAATTAATTGGAATTACATTTAAAGTAGTTATCAATTATCTTAAATTAATACTATTACATTTCGTTCCAGTTATTATGTTGTTATTAAATCATAAATTTTTATTTCCTCCAACATTAATCACAAAATCTTATTAAATTAACTATTTTTAATTATCGAAAATTATAGGTCGTTGCATTAGTTTTATAAAAGGGTGAAACTCGAAGGAGTTACAAAATTTATAAACGATGTTTATAAATGAGAGAAAATGATAGTAGTTGCTAAATTTGGAATATAAAATTCATAGGGTGAATTTATATTAGAATATGGAAACAGAGTTAGGAAATAGTGGATACTATTTTTGAAAAGTGAAAATGGTAAGGAGATCGGAATGGAAGCGATGTGATGTGAATCGATAGGAATTTATATATTAAATAGGTTATTGAGATTTTAAAAGTATACTTTTATTTATTGAGAAGTTAAGTTTGGTTTTTAAAAGGAAATTTTATTTATTAACCGTCTAAATTTAAATTAGTTAGTATTGAAATACTTTGGTAAGTGGATTTTCAAATGTTTAATATTTATTGTGATAAATTCTAATTTTTATAATCGGCTTTAAAAATTGATTTGTTTATTTAAAAATGAATTGGAATCAGTAATTGATGTTTATTTGAAGAGTTCTGATATTTTCAAAAAAATTACTTGAACATATTTTAAAAATAAATTATTATACTTTTGAATACTTATTTATATATATATATACATATAGAGTTTTTTTATGATTTAAAATTATTTATAAGTCTTCTCAAGGTTGGAAACGGGGTTTATTCAGTAGATGAGATTTATAAGAGAATTCTCATAAATGGAATTTGAGATAATATAAGAAAAATTCCAAAGTAGCTAAATAAGAGTGAACTTTGAAAAATGAGATAGAATTCATAAAAGAAGGTAAAAGGGGAAATTGAAATTACAGACAAGGGTATTTGACTTTGGAAAATATTAAAGAGAATGAATCAAGGAATCCCAGAACTTATAGAATTCGTTATAAACGAGTTAAGGAATTTACACTATAAATTTGAAGTACTTTGAGAAAAGAGAAATAAATGGAATTTTTTTCTAAGTGTTAAAATTAGTGATGGTTTGAAATACCCCATATGGGTATAAGTATTTGAGTTGTCTCAATTTATGGAATATTGGAAGGAATTTATATATATATATATATATATATATATATATATATATATATATTATGAAGATATTTTGAACATAAATCTGGAAAATTTATAATAAGGCCTAATGTCCGCTTATGGATGTTTTATTGATAGTTAAATAACCGGCTATCAATTTTAGCCAAATTCGCTGATCGTTTCGAAGAGACCAGGATCAAGTTTAATTATCCGAAAACCACATCGATCTGGTTTGAACGTTACGAATGGTGATATCGTGAAGGTGGTGAAGACGGTGACTCGATCGGTCCAGACCCAGGACAACTTGTATGGACGAATGCTATCATTGCCTGGAAGGCAATGTTAGCATTCCAAGAATGAATCCTATTTAAAAGGTAAACATTAGCCTCAAGCCACAATCGGGAATGACTAAAACATGGGAGATGCAGCAAGGCTAAGTGGGTCGCACCCAATTAGGGTATGTTATCACCTTTTTAGATACTATTGGATATATATAAAAATTATGGATATGGTTGTGCATGGAAAAGTGAGCGCTCAATTTAAGGGTGGGAACACTCGGGGTGATAACATAATCGGTACTATCCAGGGTCAGGGTAGGCCGGTCTTGTGATGGTAGGGGATCCCAGCGAGGTCCTCCATACATTTTTCTAGAGGTGTCTTGTGACAGGTGGTACACCAGTAGCCCAGTCATTGTATGGAATCCATTCTCCAATATGCACCGTACGGTTTTGATTGTGCCTAACAATGCTAAAACGTGAGATGCATGCATTTTGGCTATTTTCTAATTTACTTTCCACAGTCGCTATTATAATATTAGATGTGATGACCCACATTTTAGAAGGTTTAAATCAACAATAATCCACACATGTCCAACTTAAACAATCCGAAATATAGATAACCAATGCGGTTAATTAAGAAAAATAAGAAAAGAAGAAGAAAACAAACACAGAATCACGCAGCGGAACAATAAAATATAATAAACGAATAAATAGTTCATGAAATTGTTTGCTATACTTTTGATTTTAATTTATACAACATTTATCAGAGTTATACATATACAACAAAATAAATAAAATAATGCAACAGACAACATGATGCAGGAATACTAATAGTAGTAATATACCAAGTCTTCGTCCTCTAGAATAAATCTTCAATAAGCTGAAAAACTTAAGACTGGCCCGAGTAGAATGAAAAGACAAAACACTCGAGTCAGGACCAAAATATTCTTACGTAAGTCAAATCGGTATCGCATATAACATGAGTGTAATGGCTTTAGAAATGTTTACAGGATTTCACATCTCCTATCTAGTGTAAAATGTGCGTGCAATGTATCAAGAGATGTTGCGAGATTTTCCATCTTTTAAGGATCCGTCAAAATATTTATATGTAGTAGAATACGCTACATATTTAATGTCTAGTTAATAAAATAAATATTTTTCTTCTCGTTAAGGCTTTACATTAATACCCCTTAACGCGCTTTTAAGCATTGGCGTACAGTTTGCATTTGACACCACGGGTGGCACGTCGATAGTCAGGGATGCGCCGTGATACGACAATAATAAACCAAAATCGTATGGGTCTCGTATAGGGATAAAAGTATGACAATGCACGCATCATAGCCATGACCGCTCACCGTGTCCATCTATCCCATATCGAGTCAAAGGGAGGCTGTCCCAAATATGGATGCACCAATCGAAACCAACAGCAAGAGTAATAACATGGACCAAATCTAAGAAAATCGAAGAACGGATGTTCGCTCGGGGTAATTAGCGCACTTGGCCCTGTCAAGCCGTACTGTTTTAGTCATTTCAAATTGGCACAAGTGCCGTGGTCTATCCATCATTGTTCTCTTTCTTCAAATCCAGCAAACGATGCCAAATCTAACCACTTAGTTCTAGAGTCTTCTCCACATACACAGTTGTTAAAGTGGTTCCAATATTGATAGAGAGTATGCCAATTAGAGGCCTTAGTCTCTTTAACAACCTAACGTCGTTTTACACACCTTTTGGTTCTTTTATATTTCGAAAATGGTTCATATTTGATATCAAAATATTAATTTTTTTTCAAAATCAAATCCATTTCGAAATCATCATATCTACTCAAAATATACTATTCCAGTCCAAAATCATTTCGCCTTAATATCTCGATTTTGCTTCCAAAATCATTTCGAATTCCTATTTAGGTTATAACTTCATTTTAACCCAACTCATATTTAAATCCAAGATTTTAATATAACATTCTATTCTTGACCAGTTTGAATTTTTGAAAAATAGTTTGAATAGTTAAAAATAGTTTAAATAATTAAAATAGTTAAAATTAGTGTAAATGGTTAAAATAGTTAAAAATAGTTTAAATGGTTAAAATGGTTTAATATAAAATAGTTTAAGTATTAAAATGGTTTATATTGCAAAATAATTTGGAAAACCAAAATAATTTGTATGTTTAAGAAGTAGCTTTTAAATAATTTTATATTAAATAATTAATTTGAAAATAATTTCAAAGTCAAACCGATTCAATTCCAATTTCCATTTGATTTCAATTCAAACCAATTTCAACTTCGATTTCAATTAACTCAATTCCACTTTCAAATCTAATTAATTCAATTTCAATTTCAATATTAAAAAATTCCAATTACAAATCGAAACCATTTCGATTTATCAATTTTGAGTTTGAATTTTAAAACATCGATCCAAAATACTTAAATCAAATTTACCTTCAATGCATAATTTGAAATCCAAATTTTCAAATACTTTTACTTGGTAAAATTCAAAGTTTGAATAAAAGTCCCATCCTTTAATTAAATCAATTTCTGAAATTTAAATCATAATTCGATTATAACTTAAAAATCCCAACTTCAATTATTTAAATAATTTCGTTCAACACAATTTAATCCCACAATTTAAGCTCAAGTTCGAAAAGAATTCAATTTCCATAAACCCGATTTTATTTCTTTAAATCTAAATTATTTTAATAATTTAAAATCTAAAATTAAAAATCATTTAGTTTAACCAATCGGTGTCCGTATATAATTTCCTATCCAATGGCTAAGTGACCAGTTATTTTATTTTAATTTCAGGGATGGATATACATCATTTCAATTAAAATCACAGTGTCATATGTATATACCATTTCGACCTATTTCTTAATTTATTCGGAATAATTCAATTTATAGTTTTATACACTGTAAATAATATATAGGGTGGTAACAAGATATATCGGAAAAATAAACATCCAAATCGTCCAAAATATCAACCAATAGCTGTTAGTCCTTGAGAAGGATGGTTTTGATGACCACAACCTTAGGACTTATTATAAAATATAAATACTAACATTATAGTTTAGATATATATGTATATGCATGATATAAACATGCAGGTACCAAGAATGAAGACTATAAATCACAGAGGTACAAGACTGACGAATTTAAGATCGAAGATATCAAGATTGAAGACTCATGAGCATCAAGATATCAAGAGTTCAAGATTTCAAAGTACAAGATAAATATTGAGTCTAGATGTAACGATCCCGTTTTTAAGCCAAATTTAATTTGGTAATTAATATAAATTTTAGGGATTAAATTGTGAATTAATTTGAATATTTCCAAAATAAATAAGGGATGTGTTTGATTTTATATATATATATATATATATATATATATATATATTGTAAATAGATTTTGATTTGTAATTCAAAATAAATATCTCATAAATAAATTGGATTTAAAAACCTTTATATTTTAAGAAACTAATATATATATTTATTTATTAATGTATAATTAATTTATAAATCATATTCTTTAAAAGTTATAAATATATAAATAAAAGGAAATGGATTTATTTAAATTGAAAATATGATATAAAAATTATATTTAAACATAAATACATGTAAAAGACATGCGTAACCTTAATAACATATAAACTTACATGTGTAATCATTTTAATAAGAAATTAAGCAAGTGTAATCATCTTAGCATAGGATGGAACAAGTGTCATCTTTTTAAAATTTTCTTTTCATTTTAAATTTAATAATAAAAAGGAAGAGTTATATATATATATATATATATATATATATCACTAATTACTTCTTCTCTCATTTTTTTTCAAAAACTAAATAAAATTCAAAACAAAACCAAACCTAAGAATACAAACCAGAAAAGTAAATCAAACTCAAAAATCAAAAGTAAAGATAAACTCAATCAAAACAAAAATCTGATCATCTCAGATCAGACAAGCAAGCTAAGATTCAAATTCAAAACCTGAAAACAAAGATTCAAAGAAAATAACATCTCAGAATCCTGAGGCAAATAGATCAGATCAAGTTCAACATCCAGTTGCAGATTTAATCAAATTCCAGCTAAGACAAACTTCAACCTGAAGCTAAAATACAAAATCATCTCAGTTAAATCAAGCAACAGATCGAAGTTCAAATCGAAAACAATGCCAATTTTCAAATTCAAAAGCAATACCCAAATTCCTCTGTTCGAACACAAACCAGGTGAGCAAACTAACTTGGATTTGTTATTACATCTTGATGTTTGGATTGATTCTTGAAAATATGATTGTGAAAAATGGTTGTATGGATATAAAATGTTTTTGCATGCCTGTATATTTTGTGTGCATAGGAAAATGTATCTCTGTTCTTACTTTTCAGGTTACAAACATGTTCAAAATTTCAAATCTCAACCCCTAATGTCTTTTAGGTTTTGATGTTTAAACACAATAAGATTGAAATATCAAGATATTAATTTTAAAATGCTTTTATGTATAATTAGTTGAGTATTTTCTGGAAATTTAAAAAAATACAAGGAAACCCAAGCATGTCACAAATTCAAGTGTCTAGATTTACCGATTCATTTATATAATTAGTTTTTTTATCGAAAACTATGATTTTTAAAAATTGTTCCAAGATTTTTTTGTTTAGATTAGAGGTAGGATTCAAGAGTTGAACGGAAAGGGTACTTTGGGAATTTTCTAGTGATCGACAAAGGGATGGATCTCGTGATCATGGATGGAGGTTGCTTGTGTATTGTGGGTCAGCGGAAAAATGGATAGAGAATTTATAGATGGTCGGAGTGGTTGGTCAACGGCAAAGTAGGATTTAAGGGCTTGGTTTAGTCGACGTGAGTTTTGAGGCTGGATCGTCGTCAACGATGCATCAGAATGGATGGGACCAAGGGAATAGGAGCATGGTTTCATGGTGGAGCTCTGGTCGTGTTTATGAGGTCACTAGCGACCTGTGGTGGCGGGTCGGGGTGGTTTTTGACGATCGTTCTTGTTCCAGGTTGGGTTCTTGTATACTCAATTTCGATTTAGTGATCGTTATGGGGTTCTGGGTGATCGGGGTGTCTGAAGGGAAGGTCGGCAACCTATAGACGATGGCGACGTTGGTCAGAACGTCGGTGGTGACGTGTGCACGTACACGAGGTATCATCGTGTCTGGGTTTGTTTGAGATTAAGGAAGATGAAGTTGTCTCGGCATCGTTCTGGAGAAAATGAAGGGTAGACTCGCGTATTGGATCGAGAGTTTTTGCTTGGGTTCGGGTCATTTTTAGTTAACAGGTTTTAAAAATTTAAAATCATAAAAAAAAGAGGAAAAGAAGACTCGGGGGTTTACTTGGGTAAAATTGCATCGGGCTCGGGTCTGACTCGAGTTAGTTTCGAGTGCAACAGTTTTGAAATTTTTAATAAGCAAGTTTTTTCAAATTTAAAATTAAATCAAGTTTAAAACACTTTCTTGTTTAATTCTTTTTAAATAATAAATGTTTTATTCTAGTTTTGGAAACAGCTAAAGGTTTAAAATAAATTATTTTAAATTTATTAAGTTTAAGGTATTTTATTATATATCTTTTATTTTAAATTAATTTTTAAGTTGTTTGAATAAATTTAAAAGATGTAATCAAATAGTTAATTAAAGAAGGTGAAATGACTTTAATTATTAAGTAACTTAAAATGACTTAAATTATTTAGTAACTTAAAAGTGGTTTTAAGTAAATTTGTATGTTATGAAAATTAATTCCAAAAGTTTATTTAATAAGATTTAAGTACTGTAATTAAGAAATTAATTAAAATAAATGGTTTATCTTTTGATTAATGAGGGTCTTGAGTAATTTCTTAATGTACATAATTCAAAAGATAATGATAATTACTTAACGTAATTAATTAATGGTTGATTAATTAATGTGATTGATTAAAGATTAATTAATCAATTGATTATAGGATAATTACTTAATTAAAGGGTGATTAATTAATGATAAGTAATTAAAGGATAATTACTTAATGAAATTAATTAAGTATAATTACTTAATATAATTAATAAAAGATTATTACTTAATGTAACTAAGGGATAATTACTTAGTGTGATTTATGAAAGGATACTTAATTACTTAAAAGGTAATTACTTAATGAAAATAATTAAGGGTTAATTACTTGATTAATTAAAGGTTAATTAATTAATAATTTAAGGTTAATTAATTTATGTGATTAATTAAGGGACAATTAATTAATTGAGGATGATTAATTAAGATGGATAATTAAGGTTGATTAATTAATTTTCATTAATTAATTAAGATAATGACAAATGGTTTGTAATTAATTAATGTTAATTAATCAGGTTTAGGTGATTAATTCATAAGTAATTAATTTATTTTGAATTAATTAAATTAATTATATCAGGTGATTAATTAATCCTGCTTATGGTTGATTGGATTATATTAAATGCCTCAAATTGTTTGATATTTCTGATAAGTGATGTTCTGTGATATGAATTGCTTTGGATTAAGCTATGAATGGTGATTTATTTATCTGTAAATGAAAGATAAGCGTTATAGGATTATACCGCTTATTGATATTGTTGTGCGTGATTTATGATGGTTGTTTATTGTTATATGCAAAACCTCAACACAACACGCACACAAATATGGATTTCATGGGAAATTTGTTAAGTCATGGGTATTTTAAATTAATATTATTTTACCCAAAATGGTTTTAAAAGTTGATTTTTGAATCCAAATGGTTTGGAAGTAACATATGGGTTAAATCTGAGAAACTTTTGAAAAGGAAGTTTTGAAATTAAAACAATTTGATTTGAATTTGAATTCAAGGTTTTGAAGTTAAATTCTATATACATATTTGGAAACTATGGTTAAAAGTGATTATATAGGTTTTATGGATTTTAAACCATATAAAGTATTTTAAATGAATTGTTTTGGGAATTTAAATTTAACTCAAATAGAACTTGCCGAGGATACGGCAGTTCGCTGATTTTCTTTAAAAGGCTATAACTTGTGCATATTTAATCGTATTTTCTCGTAACAAAAAACCCTTTGTTTTCAAATGATAATAGCTTTCATATAAATAAATAATTCCCAGTTTGTTGAAAGGATTTCAAGTTGAAATTGAAATAGTTTGAAAACTATGACTGAATCTTTATTAAAGATTTGGTAAACCTTATTTCAAATTAAAGAGGATCTTAAGGGTGAATCTTTTGTTTAAAAGATTAAAAATGGAAATTTGTTCAAATAATTCGAAAGAAAAGGTTTTAGGAAATAAGTTGTGACTTAAATAAGATCCCAATATATCCATATGATTTTTAAAATTGGCGCTCATTATTCGGTTTAGCCAGGAGAGGACTCTATGTCATAAAACCCATTCCGAATAAATGATACGACGAAATGGATAGCAATTGAAGATGGTGGTTGAAGACCGGTATTTTTGAGAACGAAAGGATTACCCGTCGAATGTCTCTGCATTGAGTTGCTCCGGTATAGAGATCTTCATATGTTATGGGGAGTCCGGTCGGGATTGTGAATATTCGGATTTGCAAGGACTACTTTGGAAGTGCCTTCGGTTCCGTTCGAACCCGGAATGGACTTGTATGGACGTATGTCTGACGTTACACTTTGAGATGTAAAGTTGGTTTCTATCAAATACACTATTTGGTGGCGGAGAATTTATTCTCTTAGCTTAACACCTTTCTCTTAGACGTACGAGCTCAGAGGTTATGTAGTTGATGGTTACTAGTGATATATTCCATATTTGATAATGTGGCATGCTAAGTGCTGATCATTGGTTGATCGAAGCATGGCTTTTGTGAAAAGCGTAGATTTGTAGGATGAGACTTCATAGAACCTCACACCCTGGAAATGGTCGAAACAGGAAGGATGTGGCAAGGTTACGGGGGTGGCGCCCCTTAGGGTGTATGCATTTCCTTCTGGACAAAAAGTGGTATCATGGTATGGAGCCCAGATACTTAACTTATGTGGTTGTTGGAATTTGTTGTTGAATCCCGGGATAAAGGTCGGTTACGATCGGGGGATGGCATACTCATGACAGTTAGTTACCTAGTTATAGAGGTAATCCGGTCTTGTGTTGGTGGAGATCCGGTTAGGTTCTCAGAGCCTCCCTCCAGAGGCGTAACCATTCGGAAAGGAAGTTCCTTAGACCTGGCCATTTGTTGGAAATCCAATCACCCAATACGAGCCCTTTACGATTGCAGTTGTATAACCTGCCACCTCAGGTGGTAGCTATAGCGGGCATAATATAATGGTACCTATTCTGGCTAAGATTAATATTATACTTTCGAAATGTTTTCACACTATGCACTAATAATAATGTCACAACCCGCTCTTCTCGACCCTTGAAAATCGACACAAATACGCTACTGTATAATATGTCGACGATCAAGTGCCGAAAAAAGACAAATTGTTATGGAAAGAAAGGAGGTAGAAAAAAAAAGAAAACAAAATCAGAATCTCACAATCGCAGAGGAACAAATATAATAGATAACAACAGTTTTAAATACAAAGAATCTGTAACTATTTAATACTTACAGTCATCAGAGTACAACTCAAATCAACAACACAATAAATATCCAAATGTTGGACAGTTATATAAACCTGTCCACATAACATAATACACAGCAGAATAATAATCAAGTACGGATGTACGTCTCGCCATACAGCTCGTCTCATGAGTTCCATACCAGTCCATCCAAAATCTATACTCTATAATACTCGGTCTGACCCGAGCATTATAGTTAAATAACGCCCGAGTCAGTTTGGAAAACCAGTGCGAGAAAACATACTCATTTGGGTTATTAAAGTTTCAAAATCATTTGAAATCAAAGATATCTCGTAAGACAATGCCACAAGTAAACATACCGGGTTTTTACCTTACGATAACCAAAACATTTCTTATAAAATCCTCTGATATTGTAATAGTGTCTATATACAAATATTTATTCAAATAGCCAAAATTGTTACATTTATTAAATTCCCGCTAATAGGTATACAAACAAAACCGTAAAGGCACGTAAGGAAAATGGATTTCCATCAATGGCAGGACTACTGGGATACCGCCCGTCATAGTACATGGTCTAGATCACCGTACCGAGGATCCCTCCCGATCCCCTGCTACACAAGACCGAAGCTACCCCTTACTGGATAGTCCGAATAAGATCACCCCACGGTTGGGATCAACAACCGCCCACTAAGCCGAAATAAAGGAACATCTAGACAGGGATGACCTTACCCTAATTGGTTGCTAGCAACTTAGCATTGCTGCACCTCCCCTGTTTTACCCATTCCCGGTTGATGAGGCTCGAGGCTATGCGTTACCTTTTTAGCACATATTCACTTAGAATGTTCATCGTCCTCCTGACGATGTTCTGATAGCATTCATCCATACAAATCCGTTTCAGGTTCGAACGGAACCGAAGGCACTACTCCTACTACATCCATTTTGGAATCACTCTCAGGATTAGTAGCGATTAGCCCTTGCATTCAATGCTCCATCTTAGACTCCAAGCTCTTGTCTTCCTCATGAAAACGTTCAAACCGAATTGAAGCGGTTTTTGGAAATAAATCCCGATTCCGGTCTCTTCGGAATGATCAGCGCATTGGCCATTATTGATAGTCGGTTATTTAACTATTAAATAAAATTCACAAACAATCATCAAGCCATAATAATTTCTCCCAAATTATTCATTTTTAAATATCTTCGCAAGATATTTTCCTACATTGCAAACCTTTGAAATAGTTTTCAAATCACCTTTCTCTCTCTCGCGGAAATAAATTTCCTCCCAATTATTTTATTTCCACTGAAATCCGCCAAGTCCTAAATACTTAAGAATTTAAAAATAATTTAAACCATTTTATTATAAAACATATTTTAAAACATTTAAATTAAAATTACTTAAATACTTTATTCAAAAATATATACTTTTAAAAATATTCTAAAATAAAAATACTTAATAAAATATAAAAACTAATTTTTTAAAAAAAATTAAGCCAAACAAAATTTAAAATAAGTGCTACGAAATTCTATACAAGTTTTTAAATAAAAATTTAACCAAACTATCTTTAAAATAAAATTACTTTATAAAATATAAATATATATAATTATCTTTTTAAATCATAATACCAATTAACCTTTCAAAATAATTTCTTTTTTTTTTGAGAAAAATGTGCGATCCTCTAACATGAGAGGAGAGCACACATGGAATACTATATATATAACAAAAAGATGGAGCTGCCAACATGCCTGACAGGTGGCAAGACTAAAAACAAAAATAAAGATAAAGAAGTAGATACCCCTCAAATGAGCTCCGGCAAAGCCACCGCCCATTACACCCTAATATCGAGCTCCGGCATGGCCACCACCCAATACTAAAGTGTTAGAGGTATCTAAAAAACCAGACTCTCTAGAAAAAACCAAAGAGAAGAACTCCAAAAAAAACCAAAATGAAGAGCACCACACTGAAGACCAGGAGAAGTCGAAGTGACAAGACAGGAGCAATCCGAATCTCTGAGAAGAACCATCCTGAAAATCTGAAAAAAGCTAAAAACTATCCAGCAAACCTGTTAAGAGAAGAACCCGTATCCGACCTAAACGAAACCTGGAATAGAACTAGAAAACAAATTAGAGAGAAACACATATATGTATATAAATAAAATTTATATACATATCTGTGAGAATAAAAACCAAAAAGAGAACTAAAGCAAGAAAGAACAAAAACAAACAAGAAACTATTTAGGAGCCTTAAATAGAAAGAGAATTGTGATTAAAAGAATTATTAGAAACAATATAATTGAAGATAAAATTAAATGAGTGAATATTATTTCTAACCTTATTAAGATAATCCTTAAAGCAATTATTTTTGGCTAATTTATAATTAGGATTAGAAATCCACTTTAAGCAGAAATTTAAGATTAAAATAATCAATTCATTATTATGATGATATTTATTATTAAAAATTCTTTGGTTTCTTTCAAACCAAATGTACCAACAAGCAATAGTGAATAAAGTATCAAGCAAATATCTAAAATCCTTATTAAACATAAATCTAAAAGAGTTCCAATAAAATAAGCAATCAGAAATTCTAGAGTTAATATGAAACTCAAAAATATTAAGGGTCTTAATAAGAATAAAATAGGTATCCAAGCAATCATAGTAAATATGATTAATATCTTCAAAATATGTGTTGCAAAAAAAACATTTATTGTCAATACTAATATTTTTCTTTTTTAAAAATTCAATAGTGTTTAACTTACCTTGAATGATGAGCCACATATGAATCTTAGATTTTGGAGGAGCATTAGACTTCCAAATAAATTTAAAACAATTGACAGAAACCCCCGAAAAGTTGATAAATTTGTAAAAGGAATTAGAAGAATATTTCTTACTCTTATCCCAATCCTAACTAATAAAGTCATTATCATTGTCAATATTATAAAGATTAAGTTTAGCATAAAGCAAGAAAAGATGTCTAAGAGTAGGTCCTTCTAAAATACAATTAAAATTGAAAGTCCAAGGAGGATCACTATCAGAATTGAAAACATCAGAAATTAACGCAAATTTGAAATTACAAATATCATATAAAACTTTAAACTCAATCTTAAGAGGAGTAGAGGAAATCCAACTATCATGCCAAAAAGAAGTACAGTTACCAGAATGAACAATAATATTTAAACCCAAGTTAAAGATATTACTGCAATTTAATATAGATTTCCAAAAACAAGATATATTTCTAAAACTAGAAGAACTAATATGATATAGATTATAACTTCCATTGTAATAAAAAGTAGATATAATATCTTTCCAAATGGCATTATCACTGATGTCCCTGAATTTCCATAACCATTTACCAAGAAGAGACAAGTTCATATTATGTAAATTAATGACTCCTAAACCACCCTCTTTTTTAGATTTACATACAGTATCCCAATTGACTAAACATTTAATACTACTATTAGGGTTATCACCACTCCAAAGAAAATCTCTTCAAATTTTATCTATTTTATCTATCACCCAGTCGGGAAACAGGTGCATAGACATCCAATATATAGGAAGAGCTGATAAGACATAATTAATCAAAACCAATCTACCTGCTCTAGATAGAAATCTCACATTCCAATTAGTGATCCTATTTTTAATCTTATCAATAATAATTAACCAATCATCGTGTTTAAGTTTCGAAGGTCTAATAACAAAACCAAGATAGTCAAAAGGAAAGCTCATAGTTTTACAATTTAAAGTATTAGCAACTAAATTTTCTACATTATCAATATCATTTAAAATTAAAACGGAACTTTTATCAAAATTAATTTTTAAACCAGATAATAGTTCAAAACTATAAAGAATAAACTTGAGAGCAATAATATGTCTAGGGAGATGGGAGGAAAAAAGCAAAGTATCATCAGCAAATTGAAGGACATATAAGCCAAAATTAGAAATATCATTACCATTGACACCCAAAAGGTTATTGCTAACAGCATTTTTAATAATCTTAGAGAAGACATCAGTTGCTAGATTAAACAGAAGGGGCGATAAAGGATCCCCTTGCCTTAAACCTCTCTTAGATTGAATCTTATTACCTAAAACACCATTAACCATAATACTAGAGTTACCTGTTTTAGGCAAGATAATAATCCAATTAATCCATCTATTACTAAAGCCTCTGGCACGGAAAATCTCTATAAGGAAATCCCAATCAACCGAGTCAAAGGCTTTAGCAAAATCTAATTTTAAAATAGCACAAGTTATATTATTTTTACAACAAAAATTAATATATTCTTGAACAACCTCTACACCGTCAGTAATATTCCTGCCTTTAATGAAAGCAGATTGCGAACAATCAATGAGGTCGTTCATTTTTAAACTAAGTCTATTAGCTAAAACTTTAGAGATAATTTTAACAGAGCAGTTCATCAAAGAGATGGGCCTAAAATCTTTTAAAGTATTAGCACCCACTTTTTTATGTAATAAAATAACATTAGCAAAATTAAAACGACCTAATTGGAGATTACCATTATAAAAATCATTGAACAAACAAATTAAGTCTAATTTTAAAACCTCCCAAAAAGATTGATAAAAGAAAATAGGAAAACCATCCGGACCCGGAAATTTGTCTCCTGGTAAATCAAAGATGGCTTTACGAATTTCCTCTTCAGTAAAAGGGGCATCTAAATCAGAAAGATTAATGTTAGAGGAGGATGGGTAAAGATCATTCCTCCTAGCACTAACTCTATGCTTAATTTTGGTGCCAAAAATGTCTTTGTAATATTCAGTAAAAGCATTGTTAAGATCTCTTTGATCAACTAATTCCACATTATTAACTAAAATGGAATTAATTGTATTACTATGTTTTCTATTATTAGCTAGGTTGTGAAAGAATTTAGTGATGTTATCACCTTCATTTATCCAGTGAAAATTAGATCTCTGTTTCCACATAACTTCCTCTTTTTCAAGAATAGAATAGAGATCCTCTTTTAAATTATTAAGGACATTCCTCTCACCTATACTTAATTGTCTAGATTCTTCAATCCTATTAAGTTTAAGCAATTCATTAAGAATATTATCCTTTTTAATTTTAATATTACCAAAAACATTTTTATTCCATTTTTAAAGATAAATCCTGAGATTTCTAAGTTTGAGCACAAAAGCTTTGGCTGAATTACCACAATACTTAAGGCAATAATAACTCATAGAGGACCATTTATTGATGACTAAATTAGAAAAACCTGATTCTAAAAACCACATTTTTTCAAATTTAAAAACATTATTCAAAAATCTATGACTATCACAAGTAAGAATAATGGGACAGTGATCAGAAAGGGTGTAAGGTAAACCTGACACTCTACAGATAGGAAATTTGTCCTCAATATCATCACAAACGAAAAATCTATCTAAAAGAGCAAAGGAGGGAGACTCTCTATTATTGCTCCAAGTAAAAGATCTATTGGATAGAGGAATTTCGATCAAATTACATTGAATAATAAATTGATCGAATTCCTCCATAGCCAAATAATCACCTTCCCGAGGAGAGCGCTCCCCAATAAAACGAGTCACATTAAAATCTCCCCCCAAAATCCAAGGACCAGGGGCAAAAGACCTAAACTCGAGGCATTCATTCCAGAGAATCCGCCTCTCAATTTTAGAGATAGGCCCATAAACATTAGAAATATTAAGGAAAGAATTATCAGAGAGATTAATTAAGATGATGTGTAAAGAGTGCTGCTTCTTAATACACTGAAGTAATTTAAAGAGATTATCTCTCCAACCAATCATTATGCCCCCAGATGAGCCCAAAGAGGGAAGAAAAACCCAATTTCTAAAACGAAAACCACCCAATCTTCTAAAAAAACGAAAATCAGGACATTCATTTTTGGTCTCTTGAAGAAGAGCAATGTCAATCGAATAATCTTTAAAAAAGATTCTAACTTTATCACATTTACTGAGGTCGTTCAAACCTCTAATGTTCCAACTAATGACTCTCATAAACCCATAGATCTAGCCCTATCAAGTTCTTTACTTCTAATAAACTCACGATCTAACTCAATATCAAAAAAAATAAAAGCAGAGCTACTAGCTAACTGACTAAACTCAGAAGCGGATAAATCACCAAGCGCATAAGAAGAATAAATGCTACCAAAATCCAAACGCATACCAGAGCCTGGTTCCAAAACACTGCTCGCAGTGCTTGAACCAGGAAACTCACCCATCGACTGAGAGCGACTACCTCTAATCCTGACACTGCGACGAACCAAACCACTCGAAGAGACCTGCTTTTTACGCCTACCTCTCTTCGAAGTAGCAAAAGAAGGCACTGAATTGTCAACAGCCTCAACATTCAAAACAGATAATAATCCATCAGATCCCACACTTCCAACAGTAGTATCAGCAAAATCCACACAAGCCACAGCACTATCACAATAATCCCCTTAAAAAAAGGTCGAACTCGGATAAGCAGAAGAAGGAATATTAACAACAGGATGAAACTGATCCAGTGCTAGGAGCCCATCTGAACCAGAGTAACAAACCAAAGCTGATTCGCTAGATTCACTAGGCAAGAAGGGGAATTTATGCTCTGAATAGCAACCAATCTGATCCAAAGAACCAAGTGTTTCATGCACAACATGCACAGAATCTCTTTTAGGCAAAATCTCATCAATTTGTGAAACATCATCTACAAACAATGTCGACATCTCATCTGAAGAAGATACATCTGATAAAAGCCAAGCAAGAGGAACTTCAGAATGATGCAACAGCAAACACTCATCAACACCATCACCTTCTAAATGAATATCATCAACCCAGTTATTAAAATCAGAAAAAACAGAGCAAATCGGAGAAACTGAGACCACAGGAAAATCCACTAACTGCCTCACTTCCAACACATCAAAACAATCAACAACATTATGAGGGAATTGATCACAAACTGGAGCAAGGGACTGAAATTCAAAGACAGAACAAATAGGAGAACCATCACATTCCAAGCACGTGTTACCCAAAGAGTCAACCGAGGAAAGAGCAGAAAACTCTTTAGATTGAACACTATCCACATCAAAAAAGTCCGAGCATTCAGAGACAATGTCTGAATCGAGACATGCATATCTATTACTGGTAGATATCTTGAATGGTTCCAGAAGAGAAGAAGAACCTTTTATGGATTTAGGATGAATAAATCCACTAAACAAGACATTATCCAAAGAAGATAAACAGCGGTCGACATCTGGATCAGATAAAATGGGATCTAACCTAACAGGTTCTTGAATGACTTCATCAGTATCCATCTCTGTCTCTGAAGAGACCGAAAAGTCCAAAATGTCAACAAGCATCTCTGAATCGCCACTAATAACATGATCATCCTTATCAGTATTTGGGGAATTAATGTTGTTAAAGTGGGATAAAAGATCATCAAGTAATTTCAAACCATCGAATCTCCTATGTCCAAGATTGCTGATTAGTAAACCTCTCAAGTTTATGAAGTTAAGAACGAACTGAAAACCATGCATTGCCAAAAAATCAGAGGGAATGGACTCATTCGGTGAGGAATCAGAATAACCAAAATAAATCTCTGGATCTCCAAATTTAGCTTTATATCCCTTGCCAATGTTTGGGGCATTAACAACATTAAAGTGAAATAACAATAATTCCAGGAGGTTAAAACCATCAAATCGAAACTGCCCAAGATGATCGTGAATAAACCTTTTCAGAAGCATGATTTTAAGCATAAACTGAAAACCATTTTCGACCAAGAAATCCGACGAAACCGATGAGGACGATTTGATCGAACACTTGTCACTCTTGACCAAACTTGCCGCAGCAGAAACACCTAATAGGATCACGGCACTGGGATGCGAAATGTTTACTATCACCACATCTATAACAAAAAGAACCGTTGACTTTGGAATCAATCCATCGCTTGAATGAGATCTGGGGTTTCGCGTCGCGCAATAAATTCCCAGGCAAGTGGTCTTTAACCACTTGAGCATATGAGCGACGATGAAGATAATCAGGAATAACAAGCCAAGATAAAGGAAACGGCGGGAAGAAAAGAGATCTTGGAGAAGAAGAAGGAGCAGTCGCCATCTTCTTGAAAATACTTTCCGTGAAAGTGTTCTTTTTCAAATCTTTTCCAAACCTTTTTTAAAAAATAATTTCTACTATAACTAATCTAAAAGATATTTACGTTTAGAATTTTTAACAACTTAAATAATAATTTCTCAAAAACATTCTTTTAAAACAACTTTAAAACTTTTAACTTATACTTAAAAATCTGCTTTGAAAACGTACTTGGCTTTTCAGGGAAATACACTTTCCTTTCACACCTTTTAAAAATAAACCACTATTTATTTTTAAAACAAATTACCCATCCCTTTATAAATTCCCACCATGAATTTATACTCCCGAATATTAACCGATATCCATTTCACTTTATAAACCCAGTTTATAAATTTCATAGTCTCATCTTTCTTTAAAATTCCAATTTCAAACACTTAAATCAATTTCAAATTGATTTTCAAAATTTACTCAATTTAAAATAAATTTCTTAACTTATCTAAATTTATTTCAAAACCCCTTAATTTCAGATTTATTCCTTTATTAAAATCTTATTTAAACTGAAAATATCAATTTCATATTTATTTCAAAATTCTTTCTTTATTCCTTCCTAAACCATTTAAATCTTGAATTTTTAAAATAATCTTTTATTCCTTTAATTAATACCACTATAAGTTTAAAAATCCATTTATTCCTATTTATATAAAAATTTCCTTTCCCATACTTTATTTATTGGAATATTAAAAAGCAACTTAAATCCTTTCCAATTCCATTCTTTAACTTGTCCAAATTCTCTAAAGTTTATTTTACTTAAAAATTTCCTATTTTATTTTCCTTTAAAAAATATTCGATCTTTAACTTTTATATCTCAATATGCCCAAATCTATTTTATCGAACCATAAAATTCAATATTTTCAAACACTAATATAATCTATCCCAGATTATCAATTTAATCATATCACAGAATATTAACAATCTAAATATTTTGAGGAATCTCGTTGAATCCCTCTAACCTGTTTCCCTACATCCACAGATGTTAGCACAATATAAAATACCAATTCCACTTCGAGGTGGAATATCACGGTATATGGGATTATATAATCTCATCCGCTATTATGCGGCGCATAGGGTCTCATCCGCTATATAATGTGGGAAATCTATCACTCCAATATATATGCTACTGTGTATAATATACCATATCCAATCAATTCAATCATTCAACCGAAATTTAAATTTAACTATTTAAATTTAAATAAAACCCAGATGAGTGAGATTAACTCACCTTTAATTTTGCAATCCACTTCAATCTTGACTCGGTCTCTTCACGATTCAAGACCTTATACAAGAAAATTACATACCCTTATTAATTACTGAGGTAATTTAAACTTTTTTTAATTTTAAAGTTGACTTAAAAATTTTAAATTGTTAAACCCAATAAAATTTCCTCTTGGAAATCATATTCGATATATAAAATGTTCTATATGATTTCCAAAAATCTAGTTTTTATATAATCTTCCATATCAACCTTTTTAAAATTCTTGTTAACTTATATATATTAAAACATGCATGAGTATATTTATTAAATAAAAAAATCATAATTATTTTATACACTGCAAAATTTCTATTTAAACATTTCCTTTTTACAGTAAATATACCTATATATATTTATATCTACATATTTTAAATTCAGTAGTAAATTGATTGAACATTCTCACATCTATATATACACATATATATCCTAATTTCATTGTGTGTATATATATATATATTAAATCAAATTAAATAAAAACCCAAAACTACCTCACTGCAAAAAGCATGAACTCCGACCAAAACTTGAACGACGACGGAGCTTCCACCACCCAATCGCGCACACAAAGACCCCAGATTCATCCTTCCATCGAACGACGACATCATCCCAAAACCTTGGCCTCGCCCGAGCCCCGTGTACGCACGCCACCTTGACGTCGACGAACCGTGAAATTGCCGCTCTTTCCCGTACCCAAGTCGAACGAACTTCCCCTCTCTCCATACACGCGTAGGGCTTCATCGCGGCATGAACGACCAAGTGCCTCATGTGTGCTCTAGATCTCGGTCGCCAAGGTAGTTTGATTTAAAAAAAAATCGGCTCGAATTGGAAATGGAGGGAAGATAGGCTCGAGAATTTCAATGTCGAACAAGATCTCCTAAACTCGGCCATTATTATAATTTGAAAAGAAAAATAAACTAAAGAAGCGGCCATTGATTTTTGATCGAATTAGATTTGGGGTTTATTATTGTTAAAGAGCGTTGCTTCTTTTTTTTTACATTTTTAGATGAAGATGAACGCGTGTTAAAAAAAGGACACATGTTAAAATTTCCTCTACGTGTCACAATTGCTATAGTAGAAAGTCCTGATGTTAAACGAAAATACATATACTGGTTTATATTTGAATTTAAATTTAAATTTAAATTGTCCCAAATACGCAACTCAAAATTTTGACCTCCTATCGATGCGTGCTGCTAGGTGTTTGTAATGTTAAACCCCTATTCCGAACGCAATGGAAAAGGTTTCGAGTCCTAATTCGGTTGTAAGGAGAAGATAGCTTTTTGCATTCAGAGTTTATATTGAATTTTCGATAAAATTCAGCGCATTTACAAACCTTACGCTCACACGACAACTCCAAACACTATGGAAATTAAAATTCGATAATAATACACTATTATGGATCCAATGGAACTGGTTTCGTTGAATTCCAAGACAATGCCTCGAAAGGCTATTTTAAATGTTAATTCAAACGTTAAAATTTCAAAACTGACAAACCATCTTTAAATTCAAATTTTAAAAATTATATTATTTTCAGTATTGTAAATAAAAATATTCCAAGCCTTTGAAATATTTTTAACCATCTTAAAATCCAAAATTTACCATTTAAACCAATTTCAATTTATTGACTTCAAAAATTTAATTATCCAATAAACAGCGATATTTGAAATTCAAGTTAGAAACAAACTTTTGAATATTTAAAATCAATTAAATATTTCAATTTCAAATATCAAGAAATTCTAGATCGTCACAAATAATATTAAAATGATTTTCGCGTATCAAGCACGTTTGACTGTCATAAGGAGAAATCTCCTCCAAGTGTACGATTGCATTGTGTGTGTGGCGGGAGGCCTTATGGTAGTTTCGTTTTTCAAAAGGCATAGCAAATTTCTTTTTGTTTCTTTTGGCATAAATAAACTGTTTTTGTTTTCTCACGCCAGTCCAATGGCTGACCTGGAATTTATTGTTCCCTTTCTAAACTTTGGGTGTCCATAATTTTCCACACGGGTAGCCTAGAGGCAAGTTATCAGATAGTCGGCTAGTTGGTGTAGCTTTTGGTAATCTTTGAAGTCTTTGGTTTTGCGATCGGATTTTCTACATTACAACATGATAGGGGCTTCACGCTTCGGGTTTGGTGGTGAGCAGGAGACTCTTACCCCTACATGTCCCAGGGTGGGTTGGTGCAGTCGAGAGGCAGGCCATAAAAGCAAATGCGAGGTACCAATGTGTGCCACGGTGGAGGGTGTATCCGTTGTCGTAGGTCGAAGACCAGGATCCTCACATTTGGTATCAGAGCTAAAGGTTGAGTAAGAACTTTAGCTTTGGAGTATAACACATTAGGTGACTCATTAGAGATAGGGTTATAAATACCCTAGAATGAGTATATTCCCTAAGATATCTTATCCATATGCCTCAGTTAATTCTCTTACTATTCATTGATAGTGAGAATGAGTGCAAAAAGAGGATGAGGTAGGGGACAGGGGAGTACCACTATAAATGATTGATACCCTGCAATAACAAGGAACAACTTCTCCATAAATCTCCTTTGATCATCATCCAATATCAATTCTTTGATGGCATCCTGGCAGCTACAAGAAGAAGCTTCATGTGGTGGAGACCATTACTTTGGTAGAACCGGAAGATGAGTTTATATGGGATAGATTCAGGCAAGTATTTGAGCAGCGTTATATGCCTTTTCGTTTTTGACCTTAATGAATTTGAAATTGAATTTGAAATAAATTGGTTAAAAAAATATGAAGTTAAATTAGATTGTATTAATAAAACGATTTCAGTTAAAACCAAACTTGAAAATTTTGTTGTGATTTCTTGAGAGGATTCAAGTCCGAAGAGGGACGAGCTAGTGTATACTTTACGGTATTCCGACCTTGAGTTTGGAATCCATATTGTTCAAGAATTTCTTTTGTCCTGAATCGAGCACCATGCAATCGATTCTTTTCCAAGATGGATCTAACCCAATTATTCCATCATTTGAGAATTGTGGGAGATTTGTATCCATTTATCTATTCTTTAGGGTCTCAATACATTTTACGAATGGTTAGTTATCCCTTTGGACTAACCAATGCCCGTGCATATTTCGTAGACCTGATGACCCGAGTATTTCGTGTAATATTGAATAAGTTCGTTCTTGTATCTATTGATGATATTCTGATTTGGTAAGCCAAATATAGAACAGATATTTTAGTTTGATCTGGTGAACCAATTCTTTATCGTTCTGTGTGTTCATCTGTTCTTTGTTTGTCTCCCTGTCTAGCAAATTTCGAGGACGAAATTTTCTTAAGGGGGAATCTGTAATGATCCCCTTTTTAGGCCAAATTTAATTTGGTAATTAATATAAATTTTTAGTATTAAATTGTGAATTAATTTGAATATTTCCAAAAAAATAAGAGATGTGTTTGATTATATATATATATATATATATATTGTAAATATTTTGATTTGGAATTCAAAATAAATATCTCATAAATAAATTGGATTTAAAAACCTTTATATTTTAATAAACTAATATATATTTATTTATTAATGTATAATTAATTTTAAATCATATTCTTTAAATTTATAAATATATAAATAAAAGGAAATGGATTTATTTAAATTGAAAATATGATATAAAAATTATATTTAAACATAAATACATGTAAAAGACATGTGTAACCTTAATAACATATAAACTTACATGTGTAATCATCTTAACAAGAAATTAAGCAAGTGTAATCATCTTAGCATGGGATAGAACAGGTGTCATCTTTTTAAAATTTTCTTTTCATTTTAAATTTAATAATAAAAAGGAAATCAAAGTTATATATACATATATATCACTAATTCCTTCACTCTCATTTTGTTCAAAAACTAAACAAAATTCAAAACAAAACCAAACCTAAGAATACAAACCAGAAAGGTAATCAAACTCAAAACTCAAAAGCAAAGATAAACTCAATCAGAACAAAAATCTGATCATCTCAAATCAGACAAGCAAGCTAAGATTCAAATTCAAAACCTGAAAACAAAGATTCAAAGAAAATAACATCTCAGAGTCCTGATGCAAACAGATCAGATCAAGTTCAACATCCAGTTGCAGATTTAATCAAATTTCAGCTAAGACAAACTTCAACCTAAAGCTAAAATACAAAATCATCTCAGTTAAATCAAGCAACATATCAAAGTTCAGATAAAAAACAAATGTATGTTTCAAATTCAAAAGCAATACCCAAGTTTCTCTGTTCAAACACTAACTAGGTAAGCAAACTAACTTGGATCTGTTATTACATCTTGATTTTTGAACTGATTATTGAAAATATGATTGTGGAAAATGGTTGTATGGATGTAAAATGTGATTGCATGCCTGTATATTTTGTGTGCGCAGGCAAATGCATCTCTGTTCTTACTTTTCAGGTTACAAACCTATTCAAAAATTCAAATCTCAACCCCTAATGTCTTTTAGGTTTTGATTTTTAAACCAAATAAGATTGAAATATCAAGATATTAATTTTAAAAATGCTTTTAAGTATAATTAGTTGAGTATTTTCTGGAAATTTAAAAAATACAGTGGAAACCCAAACATGTCACAAATTCGAGTGTCTGAATTTACTGATTCATTTATATAATCAGTTTTGTTATTGAAAACTATGATTTTTAAAAATAGTTCCAAGATTTTTTGTCTAGATTAGAGGTAGTATTCGAGAGTTGAACGGAAAGGGGACTTTGGGCATTTTTGGTGACCGACAAAAGGATGGATCTCATGATCATGGCTGGTGGTTGCTTGTGTATTATGAGTCAGAGGAAAAATGGAAAAAGAATTTATAGATGGTCGGAGTGGCTGGTCAATGGCAAAGTAGGGTTTAAGGGCTTGGTTTAGTCGATGTGAGTTTCGAGGCTGGATTGTCATCAATGATGCATCGGAATGGATGGGACCAAGGGGAATAGGAGCGTGGTTCCACGGTGGAGCTCTGGTCGTGTTTACGAGGTCACTGGTGACCTGTGGTGGTGAGTCGGGGTGGTTGTTGACGATTTCTTTTGTTCCATGTTGGGTTCTTGTATTCTCAATTTCGATTTAGTGATTGTTACGGGGTTCTAGGTGATCGGGTTGTCAAAAGGGAAGGTCAGTGACATGTAGACGATGGCGACGTTGGTTAAAACGTCGATGGTGACGTATGCACGTACACGAGGTATCGTCGTGTCTGGGTTTGTTTGTGATTGAGGAAGATGAAGTTGTCTCAGGATCGTGCTCGAGAAGGGTAGACTCGGGTATTGGATCGGGAAATTTTTGCTTGGGCTCGGGTTATTTTTAGTTAACAGGTTTTAAAATATTTAAATCAGAAAAAAAAAAGAGGAAAAGAAGACTCGGGGGTTTTCTCGGGTAAAACTGCATCCGGCTCGGGTCTGACTCGAGTTAGTCTCGAATGCAACAGTTTTGAATTTTTTAATAAATAAGCTTTTCAAAATTTAAAATTAAATCAAGTTTAAAATACTTTCTTGTTTAATTTTTTTAAAATAATAAATGTTTTATTCTAGTTTTGGAAATAGCTAAAGGTTTAAAATAAATTATTTTAAATTTATTAATTTTAAGGTATTTTATTATATATCTTTTATTTTAAATTAATTCTTAAGTTGTTTGAATAAATTTAAAAGATGTAATCAAATAGTTAATTAAAGAAGGTGAAATGACTTTAATTAATAAGTAACTTAAAAAGGTTTAAAGTTACTTTGTATATTATGAGAATTAATTCCAAAAGTTTATTTAATAAGATTTAAGTACTGTAATTAAGAAATTAATTAAGATAAATGGTTTATCTTTTGATTAATGAGGGTCTTGAGTAATTTCCTAATGTAAATAATTTAAAAGATAATGATAATTACTTAATGTAATTAATTAATGGTTGATTAATGAATGTGATTAATTAAAGATTAATTAATCAATTGATTATAGGATAATTACTTAATTAAAGGGTGATTAATTAATGATAAGTAATTAAAGGGTAATTACTTAATGAAATTAATTAAGTATAATTACTTAATGTAATTAATAAAAGATTATTACTTAATGTAATTAAGGGATAATTACTTAGTGTGATTTATGAAAGGATAATTAATTACTTAAAAATAATTACTTAATGAAAATAATTAAAGGTTAATTACTTGATTAATTAAAGGTTAATTAATTAATAATTTAAGGTTAATTATTTAATAATTTAAGGTTAATTAATTTATGTGATTAATTAAGGGACAATTAATGAATCCAGGAGGATTAATTAATATGGATAACTAAGGTTGATTAATTAATTTTCATTAATTAATTAAGATAATAACAAATGGTTTGTAATTAATTAACGTTAATTAATCAGGTTTAGGTGTTTAATTCATAAGTAATTAATTTATTTTGAGTTAATTACATTAATTATATCAGGTGATTAATTAATCTTGCTTATGGTTGATTGGATTATATTAAATGCCTCGAGTTGTTTGATATTTCTGATATGTGATGTTCTGTGATATGAATTGCTTTGGATTAAGCTGTGAACTGTGATTTATTTGTCTGCAAATGAAAGATAAGCACTATAGGATTATACCGCTTATTGATATTGTTGTGCTTGATTTATGATGGTTGTTTATTGTTGTATGCAAAACCTCAACACAACACACACAAATATGGATTTCACGGAAACTTGGTCAAGTCATGGGTATTTTAAATTAATATTATTTTACTCAAAATGGTTTTAAAAGTTGAATTTTGAATCCAAATGGTTTGGAAGTAAAATATGGGTTAAATCTGAGAAACTTTTGAAAAGGAAGTTTTGAAATTAAAATAATTTATTTGAGTTTGAATTCAAGATTTTGAAGTTAAATTCTATATACATATTTGGAAACTATGGTTAAAAGGGATTATACATGTTTTATGGATTTTAAACCATTTAAAGTACTTTAAATGAATTATTTTGGGAATTTAAATTTAACTCAAATAGAACTTGCTGAGGATACGACAGTTCGTTGATTTTCCTTAAAAGGCTATAACTTGTTCATATTTAATCGGATTTTCTCAAAACAAAAATCCCTTTTTTTTCAAATGATAATAGCTTTCATATAAAGAAAGAATTCCCAGTTTATTGAAAGGATTTCAAGTTGAAATGGAAATAGTTTGAAAGCTATGAATGAATCTTTGTTAAAGATTTGGTAAACCTTATTTCAAATTAAAGAGGATCTTAAGGGTGAATCTTTTGTTTAAAAGATAGAAAATGGAAATTTGTTTAAATCATTTGAAAGAAAAGGTTTTGGGAAATAAGTTGTGACTTAACTAAGATCCCAATATATCCATATGCTTTTTAAAATTAGCGCTCATTATTCGGCTTAGTTGGGAGAGGACTTTATGTCATAAAACCATTCCAAATAAATGATACGACGAAAATGATAGCAATTGAAGATGATGGTTGAAGACCGGGTATTTTCGAGAACGAAAGGATTACCTGTCGAATGTCTCTGCACTGAGTTGCTCCGGTATAGAGATCTCCATATGCGATGGGGAGTCCGGTCGGGATTGTGAATATCTGGATTTGCAAGGACTTATTTGGAAGTGCCTTCGGTTCCGTTCGAACCCGGAACATACTTGTATGGACGTATGTCCGACGTTACACTTTAAGATGTAAAGTTGGTTTCTATCAAATACATTTCTATTTGGTGGCATAGAATTTATTCTCTTAGCTTAACACCCTTCTCTAAGACGTACAAGCTTAAAGGTTTTGTAGTTGATGGTTACTAGTGATGTATTCCCAACTTGGTAATGTGGCATGCTAAGTGCTGATCATTGGTTGATCGAAGCATGGCTTTTGTGAAAAGCGTAGCTTCGTGGGACGAGACATCATCGAACCTCACACCTCGGAAACAGTCGAAACAAGAAGGATGCGGAAAGGTTACGGGGGTCGCGCCCCTTAGGGTATATGCATTTCCTTTTGGATAAAAAATGGTATCATGGTATGGAGCCCAGATACTTAACTTATGTGGTTGTTGGAATTTTTTGGTGAATCCTGGGATAAAGGTCGGTTACGACCGGGGGATGGCATACTCGTGATAGTTAGTTACCTAGTTACAGAGGTAACCCGGCGTTGTGTTGGCAGAGATTCGGTTAGTTTCTCGGGGAGCCCCCCGGAGGCATACCCATTCGGAAAGGAAGTTCCTTAGCCTTGGCCATTTGTTGGAAATCCAATCACCTAATATGAGCCCTTTACTATTGCAGTTGTATAACCTGCCACCTCAGGTGGTAGCTATAACAGATATAATATAATGGTACCTATGCTGGCTAAGATTAATATTATACTTTCGAAATATTTTCACACTATGCATTAATAATAATATCAAAAGGATTTTCGCGCATCAAGCATATTTAACTGTCATAAGAAGAAATCTCCTCCAAGTGTGCGATTGCATTATGTGTGTAGCGGGAGGCCTTTTGGCAGTTTAATTTTCCAAAAGGCATAGTGAATTTCTTTTTATTTCTTTTGGTATAAATAAACTTTTTTTGTTTGCTCACACCAGTCCCATGACTGACCTGGAGTTTATAGTTCCCATTCTAAACTCTGGGTGCCCATAATTTTCCGCACGGGCAGCCTAGAGTCAGGTTATCTGATAGTCAGCTAGTTGGTGTAGCTTTTGGCAATCATTGAAGTCTTTGGTTTGGGCATAGGACCGAGTTTTATTAAATTAACGTGATGTGGTTCGAGCTTCTGGTTTGAGTCTTTGGAGCTTTGGCAAAGGAAGATGCAGTTGTTGGATTCTCTCTCTCTTGAAGATCATGTTGGAGATTTCTTTCTGCTGTTGTATTTTGGCTCTGATATTGAAATTTCATTTTTATCAGATTGATGTATCCATTTTTGTATCAACAAAAATTCATTTTTTTCCGCTGTGTTGTTATCACATAATGTTGTTATAAGCTCCGGCGAATCGGATTTCAACGTTTGAATCTGTGGCATTCGAATACGGGTGAAGTATAGATGTCGATTTTCGAACGTCGAATCCGGCCCGTCACACTAGAATTATGTTAAAACTTCTTGAAAGCACCTACATCTTTATTCAAAATTTATTCGTGGAATGGAATCCACTTCGAGCCTGTTAAAGGGATGGAACCCTAGTGGGATGGAACCTACGGCAATATTTAGTGGAACATATAGTGGTCCTATTTTGATATCCACTAATTTTATGAAAATGCTTTTCAAAAATATATCTCTTATGTTTAAATGTTTTCAAAACTTTCTTTTCAAAAAGACATCTCTCCTGTTTGGAATACTTTAGCCTCAAAATTATCTTTATCATTTTTTAACATTTTGATTTCAAAATTGTCCTTGATTTTAAACTATCTCTTGTTTTAATATTTAGCTTTTAAATATTTATATACTCAGTTTTTAAATCACTTTATAGATTAAGATTATATATTAAAAAATTACTTTCTAAACTCTTTTATATGTTTAAATTATATTCAAGTACATTTATAAAAGTATAGAAATTGTTTTGAAAAATTATAGAAACCAAATTTAATAAGAAAATCAAAATCACCATTTTTGCCTAGAGCATGTCGACATACTCCTACACCCCATGTCGACATGGTGCCCTTTAATATTCAAAATTCAAATTTTCAAAAGAAGTGTCTATTCGTCGTATCCTTCACGAATAGATATGGCTGTTGATATTCTATAAATACCAGTAGTTCTAAGCGAAATTTTAAATCAGATCTCACTTATTTTCTCTCCTTTTCATCTTCCACATTTATTCTAAAGAATCCCAAAACTATACTTTGCCGAAATACCAAATGAATCAAACTTGAATATCTCTTCTTTGATTCTCTGCCACTTTCTCCGCAAGATCTCAATGTTATTCAAAGTTATAGGATTATTTGTAAATCAAATTGTTGAGTAAAATGTGCGGTTGAGCCTTGAAATCAATTGGGTGTGATTGTTGCCTCGGAAATCGATTAAGTGATCTTGTGGCCTGGTAAATCAAGAGAGTTTGCCCCAGACTCGAACACAGGAGGGTGTGCCTTGTGGCCTTGAAATCGAGGGTGTAATCTAGAAGATCATTTTGAAAAGAAATCCATACAATTATGCGGGACTAGATGTAGGGTAACTCCTAACTAGTATAAAATCCTGGTGCGTTCTTTCCTTTACCGCTTTTACTTATTATTTGCATCTGTGTCTGATTCTGTGATTATATATGTGTCTGTGTATTGCATTTGTTGATGATTAAATTACATAAGTTTGAAAAAGATTTATTAAATCCACAAAACATTATTCACCCCCCTCTAGTGTTAATCTAGCCTTAAGATCCGTAATCCGCATTTCTAACATTTGGTATCGGAGTAAGGTTTTCAAAGTTTTCATAACCTAAATTTTGAAAAATTAAAAAAATGGGTATTTTTGGGAATTTTGTTAACCCTAGTTTAAATCTGTTCAAATCATCATTGTCTCATTAGTTTGCATATAGTTATTATATAAAATCAAATTATCTACCAAGTTTGTATTCTGTGCAGGAAGAAAAATGTTATATGGCCCTTGAAGAATCAACTCTCAATGGACAAATTGTACAAATCAAGAAGAATAAGTTGATACTTGATAGTGGATGTTCAAGACACATGACTGGTAATCTAGATATGTTGAATGATATTATCTACAAAGATGGAGGATTGGTTAATTTTGGAGACAACTTAAAGGGATATGTGATCGACATCGGCAATGTCGATAACTAGAAAACTCATACTATTTCTAATGTTTTATTAGTTAAAAATCTGAAACACAATCTACTTAGTATTAGTCAACTTTGCGATAAAGGATACAAAATTAAATTTGAAAAAGATAAGTGTCACATCGAAGATAATAATTCAAATATTATATTTGAAGGAATTAGGAAGAAAAATATTTACATTCTTAGTATGAATATCTCAAATGATAATCTATGTCTTTTGGTTAATACAAGTGACCCTTGGATTTGGCATAAAAGATTTAGGCATTTGAATTTTAGACTCTTATCTAAAAAACTTAAACTTGATCTAGTAAGAGGTCTCCTTAGAATGAATTTTAAAATAGATAGTATATGTGATGCTTGTCAATTAGGAAAATTTAGGAAGAGTTCTTTCAAATTAAAAGATATGATCTCGACTTCAAAACCTCTTGAGTTACTTCATCTATATTTATTTGGTCCATCTCAAATTTAATCAATAAATCACAATAAATATGTCTTCGTAATTGTAGATGGTTATTCTAGGTTTACATGGACAATTTTTATGAAACATAGAAGTGATACTTTTGATTCATTTAATTTTTTTACAAAAGGACTTCAAAACCAACTCTCTTTAAAAATCATAACTATTCGTAGTGATCACGGTGGGGAATATGAAAATGAAAATTTTGAGAGATTCTGTAATAAAAAGGGAATAACTCATAATTTATCTTTTCCAAGAACTCCACAACAAAACGGAGTGGTACAATGTAAAAAATAGGACGATTCAAGAGTGTGCTAGAACAATGCTTTCAGATAGTAATTTACCAAAATATTTTTGGGCTGAAGCAGTTGCTACAGCTTGCTGTATTTTGAATAGAATATTAATTAGACCATTAACTAATAAAACACCCCATGAACTTCTTCACATGAAGAAACCAAAGGTATCTTATTTTAGAATCTTTGCAAGTAAATGTTTTATTCTAGATACAAAAGATAATTTAGATAAATTTGGTCCTAAATCCTACAAAGGAATCTTTATCGGATATTCTAATAGAAGTAAAGCATGCATAGTTTTCAATTTAAAAACTAATACCATTGAAGAAACAATGCATGTTTCGTTTGATGAAAATTTCAAAGATATTGAACAAACTAATGATGAAGAAGATTTTTCTACACTAAATAATGAATCAATTGAAATAGATAACGAACTCATTCATCCAAATAAAAAGGTTAAGCTTTTAAAAGATCATCCTATAGAAAATATACTAGGATATATTGAATCTATTGTTAGAACTAGAAATCAACTAAATAACATGAGTAATGTAGCTTTCATATCATCTATTGAACCTAAAATTCCAAAGGAAGCATCATCTGATGATTCATGAATTCTGGTTATGCAAGAAGAACTGAATCAATTCATCAGAAGTGATGTTTGAAAACTTGTTCCTAGGCCAGAGGATAAAACTATAATAGGAACTAAATGGTTTTATAAAAATAAATGAATGAACTAGGTGAGGTCGTTAGAAATAAAACTCGATTAGTCGCACAAGGTTATTGTCAAGAAGAAGGAATAGATTTTGATGAAACCTTTGCACCCGTGGCAAGATTAGAAGCAATTAGAATTCTACTTGCTTTCGCAAATTATAATAATTTCAAATTATTCCAAATGGATGTTAAAAGTGCTTTTCTAAATGGATTTGTTAAAGAGGTAGTTTATGTTGAACAACCCCTACTCTTTGAAGATGAAAAATTTCCAAATCATGTTTTCAAACCTAAGAAAGCTCCATATGGTCTGAAATAAGCTCCTAGAGCATGGCATGACAGACTAAGATCTTTTTTATTACAATTAAATTTTGAAATTGGTAAAGTAGATAATACTCTTTTCATTAAAAGAAATAAAAATGATCAACTAGTACAAATTTATGTAGATGATATTATTTTTGGATCAACTAATCATGAAATGAACAAAGGTAATGAAAAAAGAGTTTGAGATGAGTCATATGGGTGAACTTACTTTCTTCTTAGGTTTAGAAATAAAACAATTAGATAACGGTATTTTTATTAGTCAAGAAAAATATGCTAGGGATCTAGTTAGTAAATTTGGTATGAGTACTGCGAGTGGAAAACCCACTCCTATAGCAACCAATGAAGATTTAAATAAAGAAGATCTTTCAAAAGATGTAAATCAAAAACTATATAGGGGAATGACTGGATCATTACTATATATCATTGCGAGTAGACCTAATATCATGCATAGTGTTTGTCTTGTGCAAGATATAAATCTCAACCCAAAGAGACTCACTTAATAGTCGTGAAACGTATCATAAGATATGTTAAGCATACTTTTGGTTATGGTTTATTTTACCCTAAAAATGATTCATTAGATTTAATCTCTTATTGTGATGCTGACTATGCTGGTTGCAAATATGACCGAAAAAGAACAAGTGGAACATGTCACTTTTTGGGGCATTCTTTAGTTTCATGGTTTAGTAAAAAGCAAAATACTGTTTCTTTATCAACAACTGAAGTAGAATATATCTTGCTGCTTTGGCTTGCTCTCAAGTCATTTATATGCAACAAACCTTAAAAGATTTTGGATTAACAATTTCAAAATCACCAATTTATTGTGATAATACTGGTGCAATGAATTTATCTAATAATCCTACTCATCATGCTAGGACTAAACATATTGATATCAGACATCATTTTCTCAGAGATAATGTAAGTAAAGAGATTATTTCTCTTGAATTTATCAACTCCGAGAATCAAATTGCTGATATTTTAACCAAACCCTTAAATCAATCTATATTTACTAAATTAAAAAGAGAGCTAGACATTTGTTCAGTAAGTGAGTTATAGAGCATAGACATACTAACACTTAAACAAAGGTATAAAAGAAAACTATATTTTTTTCATAGGTATGTCGACATACCTCTACCACCCATGTCGACATATAACGGCAAATTTTGAAAATTTGATTTTCCCTCTAAAAATAATTTGGTAGCTATATAAACCTATGTATTTCGAATTTTTCTATCTTCTCACTTCTCTTTCTTTGTATTAAACTTCAGAAAATTAAAATTAATGGCCTCCTCCACAAAATCAAACCAAAATGCCACAATTTCTTTTCCTTCTCCTCATTCTGGTCCATTTCAATGCACTACACTGGCATATGTAATAAAGATTGAGGAATCTTTGAAGGATGCCATACAAAATGTTGATTGAACTTCAAGTTGTGCAAATAAAGATGGCAAAAGAACAAGAAAAGAAAGGTAAAATTCTTTGGAATTTGCAAAAATTCCTTATGGATAATCATGAAAATCGTATTGTGATTGAAGAAGATTGTCCCAACATTCAAGTACATAACCCTTTAGAGCACAGCGAAGAAGAAGAAGATGAAGAAGCGCCTATGGAAGAAGACGACAAGGTGGTCTGCGTAGGCGAAGTGTGTTTTGACAAAGATGGAAATTTGGTTGAACAACGTGGAAACTTTTGTTTTCATTTATCCAAATTGTTCAATTCACAAATCTCCAATTATCAAAAACTCTCAATTAGAAGTATAATTCTATAATTTATGTACTTAAATATATTTGTGTGTCTATAATCCATATAAATATGTAAATATAAAATCGTAGATAATACTTTCTGTTATTATACTTCCTTATTACTATTTAGTTTAGATAGTATTAGATTAAGGGGGAGTTATATATATATATATATATATATATATATATATATATATATATATATATATATATATTAGTATAGGATTAGTTTTTTTGTTGATGACACAGGGGGAGAATTATAAAATAGAGTAGTTAGAGTAGTTAGGCTTGGATTAAGAGAGAGTTATTAGTTTTAGGGGGAGTTATAGTAAAGGTGAAGTATATATTATAAACATGGGTTGTCATCATCAATAAGGTGGAGATTGTTAGTCCTTGAGAAGGATGGTTTTGATGAAAACAACCTTAGGACTTATTATAAAATATAAATACTAACATTATAGTTTAGATATATATGTATATGTAGGATATAAACATGCAGGTACCAAGAATGAAGACTGTACGGTATAGAGATACAAGACTGATGAATTTAAAGATCGAAG
The DNA here is from genome assembly GCA_030765085.1 of Allium cepa. Lineage (NCBI taxonomy): Eukaryota > Viridiplantae > Streptophyta > Magnoliopsida > Asparagales > Amaryllidaceae > Allium > Allium cepa. Next base: position 38,834,042 of record CM060933.1, read on the forward strand.
ATATCAAGATCGAAGACCCATGAGTATCAAGATATTACGAGTTCAAGATTTTAAAGTACAAGATAAGTATTGAGTCTAGAATTATGTTAAAACTTCTTGAAAGCACTTACATCTTTATTCAAAATTTATTTGTGGAATGGAATCCACTTCGAGCCTGTTAAAGGGATGGAACCCTAGTGGGATGGAACCTACGACAATATCTAGTGGAACATATAGTGGCCCTATTTTGATATCCACTAATTTTATGAAAACGCTTTTCAAAAATATATGTCTTATGTTAAAATGTTTTCAAAACCTTCTTTTCAAAAAGACATCTCTCCTGTCTGAAATACTTTAGCCTCAAAATTATCTTTATAATTTTTTAACATTTTGATTTCAAATTGTCCTTGATTTTAAACTATCTCTTATTTTAGTATTTAGCTTTTAAATATTTATATACCCAGATTTTAAATCACTTTATATATTAAGATTATATATTAAAAAATTACTTTCTAAACTCTTTTATATGTTTAAACTATATTCAAGTATATTTATAAAAGTTTAGAAATTGTTTTGAAAAATTATAGAAACCAATTTTAATAAGAAAATCAAAATCACCATTTTTCCCTAGAGCATGTCGACATACTCCTACACCCCATGTCGACATGGTGCCCGTAAATATTCAAAATTCAAATTTTCAAAAGAAGTGTCTATTCATCGTATCCTTTCACGAATAGATATGGCTGTTGATATTCTATAAATACCAGTAGTTCAAAACGAATTTTTAAATCGGATCCCACTTATTTTCTCTCCTCTTCATCTTCCATATTTATTCTGAAGAATCCCAAAACTGTACTCTGTTGAAATACCAAGTGAATCTAACTTAAATATCTCTTGTTTGATTCTTTGCCACATCTCTCCATAAGATCTCTGTGCTATTCAGAGTTATAAAATTATTTGTAAATCAAAATGCTGAGTAAAAGGTGCGGTTGAGCCTTGAAATCAATTGGGTGTGATTGTTGCCTCGGAAATCGATTAGGTGATCTTGTGGCCTAGTAAATCAAGAGAGTTTGCCCCAAACTCGAATACAGGAGGGTGTACATCGTGGCCTTGAAATCAAGGGTGTAATCTGGGAGATTATTTTGAAAAGAAATCCGTATAATTGCACGGACTGGATGTAGGGTAACTCAGAACCAGTATAAAATCCTGGTGTGTTCTTTCCTTTACTGCCTTTACTTATTATTTGCATCTGTGTCCGATTCTGTGATTATATCTGTGCCTGTGTATTGCATTTGTTGGTGGTTAAATTATAAAAGTTTGAAAAAGATTTATTAAATCCACAAAACACTATTCACCCCCTAGTGTTATTCTAGCCTTAAAATCTGTAATCTGCATTTTTAACAATAGCATCCATTGCAATCAATCATCCAAACAATCAATATAATTTACAACAATTTCATAGTTATTAATATCCGGTGTTTTATTGGCAATTAAATTCAAATTTCAAACTTAACTGTAAATTTCAATTTTTTAACAGTTAATTCAATTAAAGTTTAGATGACAATTAAATTTATCAAACAACAATCAATAAATTTATATCACTGCATAATTTCGAATTTAACTAGCATAAAATATTTTAATACGTGTACGCGTTATAAAACACTCACCTTGAGTTTCAATTTTAAATCAAATCGAATGACGTTCGATATAACCTATAGCTCCAATAAACTCCAAATCAGTTCCAGAACGTAGTGCTCATCGCCACGATTCCATCGCCGCATGTTTCATCCAATTTCGACCTCGTATGAACAAGTTATAACATTTAGAAGATTACACATTTATATATAAATTTATTTACAATTTTTTTATAAACCTAATATAATCTGGTCGTAGTATCTCTCTAAACAGATCACAGCCGCACACGCTATTGCTCCTTCCCCCTCTTCGTTCGTGTCCTAGGTCAAGAAACCCAAATGCAAACACTTCATATGAATGACCGCTCCACCCATCGCTTGGCTACTCGACGATCAGGGACCACCGATACGTGCGCCTCCATGCCGTGCACCACCGACCCCAGCCTTGTGAAGCTCGGCCCCTTATGCTTCTCGAAAAACATGAACAAATGCACGACCTTCATCGCTGATTTGCCGCTGCCATGGAGCTCCCTACTCGATCTCGACCGGTGAACTTGTTGATCTTGCTAGCCTCTACAACTTTATAGTTGGAACCTTCGGCTGACTGTTGACGGATTGGAAGAGATCGAGGTAAGAAAGAAGGTGATTTTTGGCCATTGGTTTATTAGGTGGCGGCTGGCTAAGGAAACCCTAGGGTCTCAACATGAAGGGTATGGTCCTCTATTTATAGGCAACGTCTTAAAACACTATTCATACAAAAATTTCTTCGAACTCCAAACGAAGCGTTCCGCTAGGCGTTCATGATGTTTTACCCTAATTCCGAATGCAATGGAACAAGTTTTGAGTCTCAATTCAATCGTATGGAGAAGATAGCTTTTTGGACCTTATTATAACATTAAATTTTCGATATAAAATTCAACGCGTTTCTATTCCACGCGATCCAAACGTCACAAAATTTGAAATCCGATAATAACACACTATTACGGATCAATGGAACAAGTGTCATCGAAATCTGAGACTGTACCCCGGATCACAATTTTAAGGTCTCGATTATTATATTAAATTTTCAATTTCTAGTTATTCACTTTTAAATCCAATTTTTAAATGTTAACAATCGTCATTGTTGTTTGAATAAAATTTTCACCAACTTCCGATATCGTTTTCCATCATAATAAATTCATAATTCCATTATTCAAATAATTTCCAATATTAAATTTTAAACAATTTAATATTCTAATGAATCAATAAATTTCAATATTAGATTTTAAACAAATTTTAGTCATCAATCGTTTACTTTATTTACATCTAATGAATTCAACATTTATTATTTAATCCAACTATTGATTGTAAACACATTCGATACATAGCATTACCTTTTAATACTTGTTATTACTTAAATCTTTGAAATTAGTTTATTTCAAAATTTTATTCAAGTACATATCCAATAACCGACATTCAAAATCATTGAATTTTTATTTTTAACCATTTTTATTCAATAATTATATCAAATTTGATGATTTAAAATAGTCAAAAATACGGGTCGTTACAATCTCCCCCACTCAAAATTTTCGTCCCCGAATAGGCGTTAAGTAAAGAATTTAACATTTTATATAATTTAAAAAACAATCAACTTATAAAACATAAATCCATTGGAAAACTTTTACTATGTTTAATACATTTTCTACTAGAATACTCCAATCGGCTTGTGGAAAATACAATTTAGCTATCCAAACAAGTTATAAAATTTTTAAAACTTCAAAAAATTTCTAATACCTGGATTTACGGAAAATTTTGGTAAAGTCTCCTTTGCTCGGATCGATCCGAACAACTACAAAACGCCACTACGGGCCCCAAACCAACAAAATCCAAGTGCTCAATCATAAAACCATCAAATCAAATGACAAAATAGACATGTACATTTTGTCGGGCTATTCAATTTTTTCTTGATTTTAAATACCTACATCTTATTTACCAATGATATCCAATCATATAATTTAAAATCATTTTATATTTTGCACTCTCAATTTCCACTATTTGCTTTACTTAAGCCCGTACGATGTACATATATCATCCGTATGCAATGTCAAATCTGAACGCTCACTCGATCACACAATTTCACTTCCAAACTAGTATGGTCCACACGACTCTCTAGTGCGGACTCAGATTTGGTTCCTTAATCAGCAACCGTCATTTTTCTTGCATAGCCATATTCTATGATAGATAATTCCAGAATCAAATCAAAAATCCATATCCAGGGTGCGCCGTCGAGAATCCAGTGAAAAATCCTAACTCAGATTGATATAAATTATCTCGAAATTCTGTACTCGAATCTGGATCAAATCTTTATGCGAATGAAATAATGTACGTACAACTTACGTATTTATTTCTATTGATTCTTAGCTATACCAAATTCCTTTGTTTACATTTACTTTATTTTCACAATTTTATTTAAAAACAAATTTATTTGTGAAACATTTTATTAATCATCAATTTAGTTTATAATCATTCTGTAAAAGTCTAACTTCTTATATGTGACTTTTTCTAAGTTTATAGTTATCTCAAAAGTTACAAATTCAATTTCATAATTTATTTGCAAATTTATATTTAATTCTGTAACCAATTTATAATGATATTATTTGATTCACTTGTCTACTTTCTTAAGTTCCACTTACTTATTCCATTTAGTCATTAATCATTTCATAATATACTAATTAAGTATAACATTTATTATTACAACTAAATTTCCATTTATATACATTTTTAATTACTTTTAAGTTTTGTTTACTTGTATAATATCCTATTACATATCCAAATCATCATTTTAACTTTTAACATTTAGCAAGTCTCATTATATGTTATCAGAATGCAATTTGGTATTTGACAAATTAATTTGATTCATTTTACTTAATTAGAATGTTCACTATTTTAATGTGTTTAAATTTTCTTTACTTTCAATTTAAGAATTGCAAACTTTAACACTATAGTTTCTTAAAAGATTTAGCTTAAATTTTTTAATTCTCTTATTTTATAGGTTCTAGTTATTCAAATATTTCATTTCATTCGAATAATTTGAAGATTATTAATTAACAGAACTTAAATTTTTTAAATACCAGGTACATTTCAAATCATTTTGAAATAAATTTGTATACTTATATTTTTATATATCAAATCATACTTTTAGAGTTTAAACCATCCATTTATCAAAACAATTTCATAGCAAAGCTTCTTAGAAGTCACCCCACTTTGAGACTCTAAAATGAATGTTGATGATGCTGCGTAGTCATCATTGAAACTATTTTCCAACGACAGAAGAGGGAAGTACTAAATTCACTCGTTTTAAAAATCCTTTTTAAAATAGTTTTTCATAAATATTTTCAACTAATATTACTATTTTTTTCAAAACCTTTAAAACCATTTTCAAAATTTCTGGGTCATAGATTCAAAACTTTTAAATTTAAATCCATTTTAATTTATAAGTCACCTTTATGAATCACTTCCTTAAAACATTTCACAAATGTTTTATCACTGCTTTTTTTATAATAAACATCCTCTATTATGGCACAACGACCAATTTATGATAATAATCAATATTATCATCCCTAGCAACCAAACACACTATATACTATAATAATTTCTGAAAATTATTCCTTTATATATATAATATAATCGATGTAAAATTATTTTATTTACCCAATTTCAAAACAATACTATGTCGAATTGTTCTGTTCAAGTATTTAGAGATCCCTATCAATAACGTTAATTACTCGTATTGACAAGAATCCATAACCACTTAACAAATCAACCAACACAAAAAAACCATTTTTTATATTACTAATAAATACATGCTCATATATACACACTCAAACTCATTCTAGGGTGCTATTGACCTTATCTCTAATGAGTTACCCCACAAAGCTAAGGTTATCGCTAAACCAAAGCTCTGATATCACATTGATGACCCGCATTTCAGAAGGTTTAAATCGACAATAATACACACATGTCCAACTCAATCAGTCCAGAATATAGATAATTAATGGGGTTAATTAAGAAAATTAAGAAAAGAAGAAGAAAACAAACACAGAATATCGTAGCGGAACGATAAAATATAATATTCAAATAAACAGTTATGAAGCTGTTTACTATACCTTTGATTTTAATTTATACAACATTTATCAATGTTATACATAAACAACATAATAAATAAAATAATGCAGCAGATAACATGATGCAGGAATACTAATATTAGTAATATACAAATTCTTCGTCTTCATCCTCCAAAATAAATCTTCAATGAGCTGAAAAACTCAGGACTGACCTGAGCGTAATGAAAAGACAAAACACTTGAGTCAGGACTAAAATATCCTTACGTAAGTCAAATTGATATCGCATATAACATGAGTGTAACGGCGTTAGAGATGTTTACGAGATTTCACATCTCCTATCTAGTGTATAATGTGCGTGCAATAACTCAAGAGATGTTACGGGATTTTCCATCTCTTAGGGATCCGTCAAAATATTCATATGTAGTAGAATACGCTACATATATAATGTCTAGTCAATAAAATAAATATTTTTCTTAGCGTCAAGACTTTACGTTAATCCCCCTTAATGTGTTCTTAAGCATCAACGTACAATTTGCATTTGACACCACCAGTAGCATGTCGTTAGTCAGGGATGCGCCGTGATACGACAACATTAAACCAAAATCGTATGGGTATCGTATAGGGATATAAGTATGATAAGGCACGTGAGGCAATGCCTAAGGTAGGGCATTACCATTTCGAGTCACAGAGCTGGTGGTAACGCATCATAGCCATGATCGCCCGCCGCGTCCATCCATCCCATATCGAGTCAAAGGGAGGCTATCCCAAATCGAGGTGCACCAATCGAAACCAACAACAAGAGTAATAATATGGACCGAGTCCAAGAAAATCGGAGAACGGATGTCCGCTCGGGGTAATAGCCCACTTGGCCCTGTCAAGCCGTCCTGGTTTAGTCATTTAAATTGGCATAAGTGCCGGGGTCTATCCATCATCTTTCTCTTTCTTAAAATCCAACAAACGACGCTAAATCGAACCACGTTATTCTAGAGTCTCCTCCGTGTACATAGTTGTTAAACTGATTCCAATATTGACAGAGAGTATGCTAATGAGAGGCCCTGGTCTCTTTAACAACCAAACGTCGTTTTACACACCAGTTTGTTCATTTATATTTCGAAAACGGTTCGCACTTCATATCAAAATACCATATTTGCTTCAAAATGAAATCCATTTCAAAATCATCATATCTACTCAAAATATACTATTTCAGTTCAAAATCATTTCGCCTTAATACAACGATTTCGCTTCCAAAATTGTTTCGAATTACAATTTAGGTTATAACTTCATTTTAACTCAATTTGTATTTAAATCGAAGATTTAGGTATAACATTCCACTCGGCCAGTTGAATTTTTGAAAAATAGTTTAAATAGTTCAAATAATTAAAATAATTAAAAATAGTGTAAATGGTTAAAATAGTTAAAAAGAGTTTAAATGGTTAAAATAGTTTAATACATACTAGTTTAAGTATTAAAATGGTTTACAATGCAAAATAATTTGGAAAACCAAAATAATTTATATATTTAAGAAGAGAGCTTTTCAATAGTTTTATATTAAATAATTAATTTGAAAATAGTTTCAAAGTCAAACCGATTCAATTCCAACTTCCCAATTCAAATCAATTCCAATTTTCATTCAGTCGATTTAATTTCGATAAATCAATTTCAACTTTGATTTCAATTAATTCAATTCCACTTTCAAATCCAATTAATTTAGTTTCAATTTCAAAATTAAAACCATTCCAATTCCAAATCAAAACCATTTTGATTTATTAATTTCTAGTTCGATTTTCAAAACATCGATCCAAAATACTTAAATCAAATTTACCTTCAACACTCAATTTGAAATCCAAATTTACAAATACTTTTACTTTTAAAAATTCAAAGTTTGAATAAAAGTCCCATTCTTTAAATCAAATCAGTTTATGAATTTTAAATCATAATCCGATTATAATTTAAATATCACAAATTTAATTATTTAAAACATTTCGTTTAAACAATTTAATCCCACAGTTTGAGCTCAAGTTCGAACATGATTTGATTTCCATAAACACGATTTTATTTCTTTAAATCCGAATCATTTTAAAGTTTCAAATCAATAATTTAAAATCATTTAATTTAACCAATCAGGTGTCCGTATATAATTTGGATTCCTATCCTACGGCTAAGTGATCAGTCATTTCAATTTAATTTCAGGGATAGATATATATCATTTCAGTCCAAATTACAGTGTCATATGTCTATATCATTTCAACCTGTTTATTAATATATTCGAAATAATTCAATTTACAGTTTTATACACTGTAAATAATATACAGGGTGATAACAGGGTATATCAGAATAAATAAACATCCAAACCATCCAAAATATCAACCAATAGCATCCATTGCAATCAATTATCCAAAAAGTCAATATAATTCACAATAATTTCATAGTTACTAATATCGGGTGTTTTATTGGAAATTAAACTCCATTTTCAAACTTAACTGTCAATTTTAATTTTTTAACAGTTAAATCAATTACGGTTTAGATGACAATTAATTTATCAAACAACAATCAATAAATTTATACCACTACATAATTTAAAATTTAACTAGCATAAAATATTTTAGTACGTGTGAGTGTTATAAAACACTCACCTTGAGTTTTTAATTTTAAATCAAATCAAATGACGTTCAATTTAACCTAAAATTTTAACTAGCTCCAATAAACTCCAAATCAGTTCCAGAAAGTAGTGCTTGTCGCCACAATTCCATCGCTGCATGTTTCGTCCAATTTCGACCTTGTATGAACAAGTTATAGCATTTGGAAGATTACACATTTTATATATAAATTTATTTATGATTTTTTTATAAACCTAATATAATTTGGTCACAAGATCTCTCTGAACAAATCACAACCGCACACGCTATTCCTCCTTCCCTTTCTTTATTCGCGTCCCAGGTCAAGAAACCCAAACGCACACACTTCATATGAACGACTGCTCCACCCATTGCTTGGCTACTCGACGATCAGGGAACACCGATATGTGCGCCTCCATGCCGTGCACCGCCTACCCCAGCCTTGTGAAGCTCGGCCCCTTATGCTTCTCGAAAACACGAACAAATGCACGACCTTCATCACTGATTTGCCGTTGCCATGGACCTCCTTACTCGACCTTGACCGTTGATCACGTAGATCTTGCTGGCCTCTTCAACTTCGTAGTTGAAACCTTCGGTTAATTGTTGACGGATTTGAAGAGAACGAGGTGAGAAAGAAGGTGATTTTTGGCCGTTGGTTTATTAGGTGGCGGTTGGCTATGGAAACCTTAGGGTTGTCTCAACATGAAGGGTATGGTCCTTTATTTATAGGCAACGTCCTAAAACATTATTCATCCGAAAATTTCTTCGAATTCCAAATGAAGGCGTGCCATCGAGCGTTTATAATGTTTTACCCCTATTTCGAACGCAATGGAACAAGTTTCGAGTCCCAATTCAATTATATGGAGAAGATAGCTTTTTAGACCCAATTATAATATTAAATTTTCGATATTAAATTCAATGTGTTTCTATTTCTTATGACCGAACGATAACTCCAAATGTTACGAAATTTAAAATTCGATAATAACACACTATTACGGATCCAATGGAACTAGTTTCGTCGACATTCGAGACTGTGCCACGGACCACTATTTTAACGTCTCGATTATAATATAAAATTTCCAATTTCTAATTATTCACTTTTAAATCCAATTTTTAAATGTTAAAAATCTTCACTGTTGTTTAAATAAAATTTTCACCAACTTTCGATATCGTTTTCAATCATATTAAATTCAGAATTCCATTATTCAAATAATTTACAATATTAAATTTTAAACAGATTAATTTTCCAATAAATCAATAAAATACAATATTAGATTTTAAATAAATTTTAGTTATCAATCGTTTACTTTATTTACATCAAATGAATTCAACATTTATTATTTTATCCAACTATTGATTGTAAACACATTCGATACATAGCATTACCTTTCAATACTTGTTATTACTTAAATCTTCGAAATTAGTTTATTTCAAAGGTTTATTCAAGTCCATATCTAATAACTTACATTCAAAATCATTGAATTTTTATTTTTAACCATTTTTATTCAATAATTATATCAAATTTAATGATTTAAAATAGTCAAAAATACGAGTCGTTACATCAGATGATTTTGATATCAAATGTTTTGGTTATCGTAAGGGAAAAACCCATCATGTTTATGTGTGACGCGGTCTTACGAGATACCATTTGCTTTTCAAAGGATTTTGACAGCTTTAACAATTCAAATTGAGTGTGTTTTCTCACGCTGGTTTTCCAGACTGACTCAACTGTCATTTTATTATAATGCTTGAGCCAGACCGAGTATTACAGATTTTGAATAGGATGCTATGGAGGTCAAGAGATGAGCTGGATGACAAAGACGTATTCCCACACTTGATTTATATTTCTTCTGTATGAGGAAAAGTTATTAAACTATCCAGATTGGTTGTTGTGTGTTGTACTCTGATAATGGTATGTATAATAACAGTACAGTTCTTGTGTTTAAAATCTATTGTTATGTATTATATTTTGTTCCGCTGCGATTGTGAGATTCTGTGTTGTTGTTTTCTATTTCTTCTTCTGCCTTTTCTTCTTCACCCCTAGCAATCAGTGCTTCCGGCACCTGAATATTCGGCATGTTATACAGTGAACGTATTGATGTCGATTTTTGAGGGTCAAAAATCCTGGTTCGCTACACCGAGTATATTTTCAGGTTTAGATTTGGTGCATTGGAACTTCAGCAGACGAGCTGGAGGTCTTCAGATCACATTCACGTATATGTCTATATTCCGCTGCATTATTGTTTATGTTATCAGCATTTGTGAGAAAAAGTTGTTATAACTGTTCAGTTGATGATTTTGTTTCATGTACCCTGATATGATTCATGTATGATATTACAGTATCACTGATATTATATTATATGTTATTCCGCTGCGATGTAAGACTCTGTGGTTTTATTGTTCTATTTGGTTTTCTTCTTCTATCTTTCTTCTCTTCTCTTCTTCTCCTTTCTTTCTTTCTCATAAATATCTACAATCGGTGCGCTTTGGGTCAGACATGTGTGGTTTAGTGTTGAATCCAGAGGGCGTCGAATGTAGGTCGTCACATGTGCTATCAGAGCTTAGGTTTAGCATACTCCTAGGCTTTGATGTGTACTATGTATAGGTAAGGTCAGTAGCACCCTAGATTGAGTTTGAGTGTATTATATATATGAGCGTGTTTTTGTTAATGATATAAAAATGTTTTACATTATGTTGATGTATCTGTTGAGTGGCTTATGAATTCTGGTCGGTATGTGGGACGCCACGTTATCGATAGGGGCTTCTAAACACCTGAACAAAGCATATCGACATAGTATTGTTTTAAAATTAGGTAAATGAAATAATTTTACCTCGATTATATTTCATATATAAATGAACAATTTTTTAGAAATTATTATAGTGTATATACATGGATTGTTTGGTTGTTTGAAAATGTGTACACATATATATAAGTCAATAAAGGCTATTTGAATAATCAAAATAAAGACAACAACTGTAAAAGAATAAATTATATGAGAAAATGAATTTATATTGCGAATTATGAAGTACGGAATTATAATTAAAATGATTTGCAATTGTGAAATAATCTTATATATAGGATATAACGACCCACCATTTTGGACAATTTGAATTGACAATAAACCACACATCTCAACTCAAACAATTCAAAAGGGAGGTTTGTTAATGGGGTAAATAAGAAAATACGAGAAAAAGAAGAAGAAACAAAACAGAATCTCGCAGCGGAACGATAAAATATAATAATCAAATAAACAGTTCATGATGCTGTTTAATATACTTTTGATTATCATTTAAACAACATTTATCAGAGTTATACATACATCAGAAATAAATAAATAATGCAGCAGACAAGATGATGCAGGAATAATAATAGTAGTAGTATACCAAATCTTCGTCTTCATCCTCCAGAATAAATCTTCAATAAGCTGAAAAAATTAGGACCGACCGAGCGTAATGAAAGACAAAACACTCGAGTCAGGACTAAAATATCGTTATGTAAGTAAAATCGATATCGCATAAACATGAGTGTAACGGTGTCAGAGATGTTTATGGATTTTCATATCTCCTATCCAGTGTATAACGTGCGTGCAATAACTCAAAAGATGTTACGGGATTTTCCATCTCTTAAGGACCCGTCAAAATATTTATATGTTGTAGAATACGCTATATATATATAATGTCTAATCAGTAAAATAAATATTAACATAGCATTAAGGCTTTACATTGATCCTCCTTAACTCGTTTTTAAGCATTGTCGTACAGTTTGCATATAAAACACCAGTTAAACAGTCGGTGGATAGGGATGCGCCATGATACGACAACACTAAACCAAAATCATATGGGTCTCATTTAGGGACAAAAGTATGAAAAAGCACGTAAGGCAATGCCCAAGGTAGGATACCACCAGTTTACCCTTTCCGACTGGTGGTAATGCATCATAGCCATGATTGCCCACCGCATCCAACACTCCCATAATCCGGAGGTTGCGCACCAATCAACCAATGTAAATGATGGTAATTCGAAGAAGTGCGTCTGCTCGGGGTAGCTAGCCCACTTGGCCGGTACGGCTCCTGTTTTAGTCATTTCAAATTAGCACTAGTGCCAGGTCAATCCATCATCGTTCTCTTTCTTCAAATCCAGCAAATGACACCAAATCCAACCACTTCATTCTGGATCATCACTCCACGTACACAGTTGTTAAATTGGTTCCGGTATCGACAAAGATTATGTCCATATCCCGCTCTGGTCTCTTTAACAACCAAACGTCGTTTTACACACTGGTTGGTTCTTTTACATTTCGAATACAGTACATACTTGATATCAAAATATCATATTCGCTTTGAAATCAAATCCATTTCAAAATCATCTCATTCGCTCAAAATATACAATTTCAATTCATAATCGTGTTCACCTCAATATCTCAACTTCGATTCCAAAATTGTTTCAAGTACCAATTTGATTTACAACTTCAATTAAATCCGATTCGTATTTAAATCCAAGATTTAAATATAAACATTTCACTCTTGACTAGTTTGAGTTTTTGAAAAATAGATTGAATACTTTTAAAATAGTTTAAATAATTAAAATAGTTAAAAAAATAGTTTAAATTGTTAAAATAGTTTAAATGGTTAAATTGATTTAATATAAAATAGTTTAAGTATTAAAATGGTTTATATGGCAAAAAAATTTGAAAACCTAAATAATTTTTATATCTAAGAAGATAGCCTTTAAATATTTTTATATTTAATTATTTATTTGAAAATACTTTCAAAGCCAAACCGGTCCATTTCCAACTTCCAAATTCAAATCAATTCAAATTTCCAATCAATCGATTCAATTTCGATTTTAATTCAAATCAGTTTCAACTTCGATTTCAAATTACTTCGATCCCGCTTTCAAAACAAATTAATTCAATTTCAACTTCAATTTATATCGTTTTCGAGCTCTATTTTCAAAGCATCGATTCAAAACATTTAAATCAAATTATCCTTCAATATTCAGTTTAAAATCCCAATCTTTAAATAAATTCAATTCCGAACTCAATTTCGAAATGTCATTTTACATCACTTTCACTTAGTAATATTCAATGTCAAATAAAAGTTCAATCTTTTAAAACAAATCAATTTATGAAATTTAATCATATTTCTATTTTAACTCCAAAATCTCAACTTCAATTATTTAACAATTTCTTTTATCAAAAATTTATTTCAACATTTCGAACTCGTACTCGTGATTAATTCAAACTTCATAAATTCAATTTTAATTTCTTTAAATTCAAAAAATAATTTCAAAACCAAACCTTTAAAATTATTTAATTTAACCAATCAGGTGTTCGTATATAATTTTCTATCCTATGGCAAGGTGATCAAAAATTTCAATTTAATTTCGGGAATGGATATATGTCATTTCAATCCAAATCACAATGTCATGGGTATATATCGTTTCAACCTATTTCTTAATTCATTCGAAATAATTCAATTTACGGTTTGTATACTGTAAATAATATACAGGGTGATAACCGCCATATCAGAACAAATAAACATCAAAATCATCCAAAATATCAACCAATAGCATCCATCGCCATAAATCATCCAAACAGTCAATATACTTCACAACAATTTCAAAGTTTTCAATTTCAGGTAATTTGTTGAAAATTAAATCCCAATTTCAAGTTGACTGTCAAATTTAATTTTTAACAGTTAACTCAGTAACCATCTAGAAGATAATTTAAATTTATCAAACAACGGCCAATAAAAATCATACCATTTCATAATACCAAATTTGACTAGAACAAAAATATTTTAGTACGTTGTGAGCGTTATAAAACACTCACCTTGAGTTTTCAATTTTTTAAATCAAATCGAACGACGTTCGATTTAACCTAAATTTTTACTAGCTCCAATGAAGTCAAATCCAGATCCATCGCGTAGTGCTTGTCGCCACGATTCCAACGCATCTTGTTTCGTCCAATTTCGATCTCGTATGACAAAGTGATGCATTTTAGAAGATTACACGATTTTTGTATAATATAATTTATACGCTTTTTATTTTATTTTAACCCTTCTTAAATCAGAGCCATAAATCTTAGCTTCATCAAATCCAGGCCGCAGATTAGCCTTCTTCTCCAATGCATGAAACCATGGCACGATATCGCAAACAAACCCAAGGATGACAACTTTGACCAACCACCGCGCCTTTCCATGACCACCGGTACCCCATCAGGCAGAGCCATTTTGGCGCTCCAATCACCACGCACCCATGACCGAAAACAGCACCTTCTTCCTTCCGCCAGTGCATCGAATTTCCCCTCCAAACGCACACGAACCTGGCGCCATATCTCTTCCCTCGTTGCACCATCTACGATCTTGGCCGTACAGATTTGTAGAGCTCGAGTAGCTTTACAAACTCCGAGTTGACTCAAAGCATGAAAGATTGTGGATTGAGAGGATTTGAGGGAGAAAGGAGATGTAATTTCGGCCATTAATCAAAAGGAACGACGACGGCTCAAAATAGGCTACGGTTTACTGTATACGGTGTATATATATACATGTATAACGAATTATCTTAATATTATTTACAATTTTAACTGCTTTTTCAAATGAACTCCAAATGAAACATACCGCCTAGAATTTATAATGTTTTACCCATATTCCGAACAAAATGGAACGTGTTTCGGGACCCGATTCGATCGTATGTGGAAGATAGCTCTTCGAATCGAATTAAAATATTAAATTTTCGATATTTAGTTCAATGCATTTCTAACCCGTACGACCAAATGATATACCCAAATGCTACGAAATTTGAAATTCGATAATAACACACTATTATGGATCCAATGGAAATGGTTTCATCGAATTCCGAGACTGTGCCCCAGATTGCTACTTTAACGTCTCGATTATAATATACAATTTTCAATTTCTAATTATTCAGTTTTAAATCCAATTTTTAAATGTTAATCATCTTCATTGTTGTTTAAATAAACTTTACATTAATTTCTGATATGATTTTTTAATCATATTGAATTCAAAATTAAATTATTCAAATATTTGCAATTTAAATTTAAACGATTTTGATTATTCAATAAATCGCCATCTTTTGAAATATTGGTTAATGAACTCATAAGATTTAACTTTTAAAACAAATTCAAATTATATAACCACTATTTTAATTTTACAGTTATTCAATTTCTGTTATTCATTTATTCAAATAATTTCCAACATTAAATTTCAAACAATTTAATTTTCCAATAAATCAATAAATTCCAATATTAGATTTTAAATGGATTTAGTTAACAATCAATTACTCTATTGACATGCAACGAATTCAACATTTATCATCTAATCCAACTATTGATTGCAATCACATCCAATACATAGCATTTCCTTTCAATACTTGTTATTACTTAAATCTTCAAAACTAATTTATTTCAAAATTTCATTCAGGTTCATATCCAATAACTTACATTCAAAATCATTAAATTTATATTTTTAACCATTTTTATTCATAATCATATTAAATTTAATAATTCAAAATAGGTCGTTACATTCTCCCCCATCCAAAACTTTTCGTCCTTGAAAATGAACAAAGTAGAGAATTCAACACATTATATATTTTATTCAAAGTTATCAACTTATAAAACAATGAACTTTCAATTATAAAGCCATTACTACGCTTTCACTTCGCTACTCCGATTGACTTACGGAATTACAATTTTAGTTATCAAAACAAGTTATAAAATTTTAAAACTTCAAAAAATTTCTAACACCCAGATTTATGAGAAATTTCGGTAGAGTCTTCTTTGCGCGGCTCGATTGACAACTACAAAATGCTTCTACGAGCCCCAAACCAACAAAAGAAAACCAAAAGCCAAGCGGCTCAATCAAAAATCACCAAATCCAATGACAAAATAAATACGTACCTCTTTGTCGGGCAATCCAAATTTCCTCGATTTTAAATACCGCATCTTATTTACCAATGATATCAAATCATATAATTTAAAATCATTTTATATTTTTCATTTTTCAATTTCCAATATTAACTTTACTTAAACCTGTACGGAGTACATATATTATCTATACGCAGTATCAAATCTGATCACTCACTCGACCACACAATTTCACTTCCAAACTAGTATCATTCACACGACTTTCTCGTGCGGACTCAGATTTGGTTCCTTGATCGGAAACCGTTATTCTCCTCGCATAGCCATATACTATGATAGAGAATTCCAGAATCGAATCAAAATCCATATCCAGGGTTCGCCGTCGGGAATCGAGTGAAAAATCATAACTCAGATTGATATAAATTATCTCGAAATTTTATGCTCTAACCGGATCAAATCATTATGCGAATAAAATAATATACATACAACTTACGTATTAACTTTCAATAGATTTCTATACAATTCACCTATATTAAATTTATTTTACTTACCATCATTTTATTTAAAATGATTATTTACAGTCCATTATTCATATCCCTTATTTACTTAGTATTTATTCCTTTACATAGCATATTCTTTAATACTATCATTTCTTAAACATCATTCCACAGAATTTGCTTACTCAAGTTCATTTTAAACATTCTATATAATTAAATTTAATTTAATTTCATTTTTCAATTGATTCTTATCTATACCAAATTCCTTTGTTTACATTTACTTCATTTTCGTAATTTCAGTTAATAACGGATTTATTTATGGAACATTTTATTAATCATCACTTTAGTTTATAATCATTCTATAAAAGTCATATATAAGAAGTTTGAATTTATCAAAGTTTATAATCATCTCAAAGTCATAAATTCAATTTCACAATTTGTTTGCAAATTTATATTTGATTCTACAACAAACATACAAAGATATTACTTGATTCATTTGTCTGCTTTCTTAAGTTCCACTTACTTATTCCATTTAGTCATTAATTTCCATTTATATACATTTTAATTACCTTTTAAGTTTTATTTACCTGTATAACATCTCATTACATATCCAAAACATCATTTTAACTTTTTACATTGGGTAAGTTTTATTATATGTTATTAGAATGCAATTTGGTATTATACAAATTAATAGGATTCATTTTGCAAAATTAGAATGCTCATAATTTTGCTTTCTTATATTTTCTTTACTTTTCAATTTTAAGAGCTACTCTTCAACTCTAAAGTTTCTTAAAACATTAAGCTTAGAATTCTTAATCCTCTTATTTTATAAGTTCTGGTCATTCACATTTCATTCAAACAATTTGAAAATTATTAATTAACAAAACTTGGAAATTTAAATGCCCGGTTCATTTCATATCATTTGAAATAAATATATACACTTATATCCTTTGTATGTCAAATCATACCTTTGGAGTTTAAACCAAAATCCATTTATCAAAAAAAATTGAAGCAAAGCAAAGCTTCTAAGAAGTCTCCCCCACTTTGAGACTCTAAAATGAATGTCGATGACGCTGTGCAGTCAGCACCGAAATTATTTTTCCAACGACAGAAGAGAGGAGTGCTGAATTTATTCCTTTTAAAATTTATTGGAAAATAATTTGTATTCGTATATACTTTTAAACAACACTAATATTGTTTTCCAAACCTTGAAAATCTTTTTCAAAAAAACCAGAATTTAAAATTTTCAAATTCTCATCTTTATATCCATTTTACTCGCAATTTATATTTTATAAACCACATTTATACAATTTCATTTTCATATAATCATATAATAGCCAATAGTTTAGGAATATTGACTATTCAAACAATAAATGATAATGATTAATATTATCATTTCTAACACCAATTCACACTATATACTATGATAATTTTTGAAAATTATTCCTGTATATAGAAAATATAATTAGGGTAAAATTATTCCATTTGCCCAATTTCAAAACAATACAATGCCAGTTTACCTTGTCTAAGAGTTTAGAACCCCTATCGATATGGTTGTACTTTCCGTACCAACCAGAATTCATAAACACTCAACCGATAAGTCAACACAATATAAAACATTTCATATTCACTAACAAATATGCGCTCATATCTATTAAAACACTCAAACTCATCCTAGGGAGCTATTGACCCTATCTCTAATGAGTCAAACGCCACAAAGCTAAGGTTATTGCTAATCTAAAGCTCTGATACCAACTATGACGACCCACCTTTTTAGACAGTTTAAATCGACAATAAACTACACGTGTCAACTCAAACCATTCAAAAGGGAGGATTGTTAATGGGGTAAATAAGAAAATAAGGGAAAAAGAAGAAGAAACAAACACAGAATCTCACAGCGGAACGATAAAATATAATAATCAAATAAATAGTTCATAAAGCTGTTTAATATACTTTTGATTATCATTTATACAACATTTACCAGAGTTATACATACATCATAAATAAATGAATAATGCAGCATACAACATGATGCAGGAATAGAAATAGTAGTAGTATACCAAATCTTCGTCTTCATCCTCCAGAATAAATCTTCAATAATCTAAAAAACTCAGGACTGACCCGAGCGTAATGAAAAGACAAAACACTCGAGTCAGGACTAAAATATCCTCATGTAAGTCACATCGATATCGCATAAACATGAGTGTAACAACGTCAGAGATGTTTATGGGTTTTCACATCTCCTATCTAGTGTATAACGCGCGTGCAATAACTCAAAAGATGTTACGGGGTTTCCTATCTCTTAAGGATCCGTCAAAATATTTATATGTAGTAGAATACGCTATATATATAATGTCTAATCAGTAAAATAAATATTAACATAGCGTTAAGCTTTACATTGATCCCCCTTAACACGTTTTTAAGCATTGTCGTACAGTTTGCATATAAAACACCAGTTAAACGGTCGGTGGATAGGGATGCGCCGTGATACGACAACACTAAACCAAAATGGTATGGGTTTCGTTTAGGGATAAAAGTATGACAAGGCACGTGAGGCAATGCCCAAGGTAGGATACTACCAGTTTACCGTTCCCGGCTGGTGGTAACGCATCATAGCCATGATCGTCCACTACGTCCAACACTCCTATAATCCGGAGGGTGCGCACCAATCAATCACATTGTAAATGATGGTAATTCGAAGAAGTGCGTCCGCTCGGGGTAGCTAGCCCACTTGGCCGG
Source organism: Allium cepa (assembly GCA_030765085.1). NCBI lineage: Eukaryota > Viridiplantae > Streptophyta > Magnoliopsida > Asparagales > Amaryllidaceae > Allium > Allium cepa. The sequence continues at coordinate 38,853,491 of CM060933.1, forward strand.
TACGGCTCCTATTTTAGTCATTTTAAATTGGCACAAGTGCTAAGTCAATCCATCATCGTTCTCTTTCTTCATATCCAAAAAATGACACCAAATCCAACCACTTCGTTCTGGATCATCACTCCACGTACACAGTTGTTAAAGTGGTTCCGGTATCGACAGAGAGTATGCCCATATCCGGCTCCGCTCTCTTTAAAAACCAAACGTCGTTTTACACACCGGTTGGTTCTTTTACATTTTGAAAACAATACATGCTTGATATCAAAATATCATATTCGCTTCGAAATCAAATCTATTTTGAAATCATCACATTTGCTCAAAATATACAATTTCAATTCATAATCGTGTTCATTTCAATATCTCAACTTCGATTCCAAAATTGTTTCAAGTTCAAATCTGATTTACAACTTCAATTAAATCCGATTCGTATTTAAATCTAAGATTTAAATATAAACATTTTACTCTTGACCAGTTTGAGTTTTTTTTTAAAAAATTGAATACTTTTAAAATAGTTTAAATAATTAAAATAGTTAAAAAAATAGTTTAAATGGTTAGATTGATTTAATATAAAATAATTTAAGTATTAAAATGGTTTATATAGAAAAATAATTTAGAAACCTAAATAATTTGTATATTTAAGAAGATAGCCTTTAAATAGTTTTATATTAAATTATTTATTTGAAAATAGTTTCAAAGCCAAACCGGTCCAATTCCAACTTCCAAATTCAAATCAATTCAAATTTTCATTCAATCGATTCAATTTCGATTTTAATTCAAATCAGTTTCAACTTCGATTTCAAATTAATTCCATCCCGCTTTCAAATCCAATTAATATAATTTCGACTTCAATCTATATCGGTTTCGAGCTCGATTTTCAAAGCATCGATTCAAAACATTTAAATCAAATTATCCTTCAATATTCAGTTTAAAATCCCAATCTTCAAATAAATTCAATTCCGAGCTCAATTTCGAAATGTCATTTTGTATAACTTTCACTTAGTAATATTCAAAGCCAAATAAAATTTAAATCTTTTAAAAAAAATCAAATTGTGAAATTTAATCATATTCTGATTTTAACTCCAAAATCTCAACTTCAATTATTTAACAATTTCTTTTATCCAAAAATTTATTTCAACATTTCGGACTCACATTCGTGATTAATTCAAACTTAATAAATTCAATTTTCATTTCTTTAAATTCAAAACCATTGAATAATTTCAAAACCAAACCTTTAAAATTATTTAATTTAACCAATCTGGTGTTCGTATATAATTTTCTATCTTATGGCCAGGTGATCGGTTATTTTAATTTAATTTCGGGAAGGATATATGTCATTTCAACCTAAATCACAATGTCATAGGTATATATCGTTTCAGCCTATTTCTTAATTCATCTGAAATAATTCAATTTACAGTTTATATACTGTAAATAATATACATGGTGATAACAGGCCATATCAGAATAAATAAACATCCAAATCATCCAAAATAACAACCAATAGCATCCATTGCCATCAATCATCCAAACAGTCAATATATTCACAGCAATTTCATAGTTGTCAATTTCAGGTAATTTTCTGAAAATTAAATCCCAATTTCAAGATGAATGTCAAATTTTATTTTTAACAGTTAATTCAGTAACTATCTAGATGACAATTTAAACTTATCAAACAAAGACCAATAAAAATCATATCACTTCATAATACCAAATTTAACTAGCACAAAAATATTTTAGTACGTTATGAGCGTTATAAAACACTCACCTTGAGTTTTAAAATTTTTAAATCAAATCGAACGACGTTAAATTTAACTTAAAATTTTAACTAGCTCCAATGAAGTCCAATCTAGATCTATCGCGTAATGCTCGTCGCCACGATTCCAACGCATCTTGTTTCGTCCAATTTCGATCTCGTATGACAAAGTGATGTGTTTTAGAAGATTACACGATTTTTGTATAATATAATTTATACGCTTTTTATTTTATTTTAACCCTTCTTAAATCATAGCCATAAATCTTAGCTTCATTGAATCCAGGCCGTAGATTAGCCTTCTTCTCCAACGCATGAAACCAGGGCACGATATCACAAACAAACCCAAAGCATGACAACTTTGACAAACCACTGCGCCTTTCCATGACCACCGGCACCTCCTCAGGTGGAGCCATTTCGACGCACCAATCACCACGCACCCACGACCAAAAACCGCACCCTCTTCCTCCGCCGGTGCGTTGAATTTCCCCTCCCAACGCACATGAGCTCGGCGCCATATCTCCTCTCTCGTTGCACCATCTACGATCTTGGCCGTATAGATTTGTAGAGCTCATGTAGCTCTACAAACTCCGTGTTGAACTCAAAGCATGAAAGATTGTGGATTGAGAGGATTTGAGGGAGAAAGGAGATGTAATTTCGGCCATTAATCAAAAGGAACGGTGGCGACTCAAAATAGGCTAGGGTTTACTATATACGGTGTATATGTATACATGTATAACGAATTATTTTAATATTATTTTCAATTTTAATTGCTTTTTCAGACAAAATCCGAACAAAACGTGCCGCCTGGCGTTTATAATGTTTTACCCATATTTCGAACACAATGGAATATATTTCGGTACCTGATTCAATCGTATGTGGAAGATTGCTTTTCGAATCGAATTAAAATATTAAATTTTCGATATTTAGTTCAACGCGTTTCTAACCCGTACGACCAAACGGTATATCCAATGCTACGGAATTTGAAATTCGATAATAACACGCTGCTATGGATCCAATGGAACTGGTTTCGTCGAATTCCAAGACTGTTCCCCAAATCGCTATTTTAACGTTTCGATTATAATATACAATTTTCAGTTTCTAATTATTCAGTTTTAAATCCAATTTTTAAATGTTAATCATCTTCATTATTGTTTAAATAAACTTTACATCAATTTCTGATATCATTTTTAATCATATTAAATTCAAAATTCAATTTTTCAAATATTTGCAATATTAAATTTAAACGATTTTGATTATTCAATAAATCACCATCTTTTGAAATATTGGTTAATGAAGTTATAAGATTTAAGTTTTAAAACAAATTCAAATTATATAACAACTATTTTCATTTTACGGCTATTCAATTTATGTTATTCAGTTATTCAAATTATTTCCAATATTAAATTTCAAACAGTTTAATTTTCCAATAAATCAATAAATTCAAATATTAGACTTTAAACGAATTTTGGTTAACAATCAATTACTCTATTGACATGCAACGAATTCAACATTTATCATCTAATCCAACTATTAATTGTAATCACATCCAATACATAGCATTTCCTTTCAATACTTGTTATTATTTAAATCTTCATAATTAATTTATTTCAAAATTTCATTCAGGTTCATATCCAATAACTTACACTCAAAATAATTAAATTTTTATTTTTAACCATTTTTATTCAATAATCATATTAAATTTAATAATTTAAAATAGTTAAAAGTACGGGTCGTTACATAGGAAATGAAACTAGATAAGTATATTTATAAATATGAGGTATAAATAAAAATGGATTTAAACTAAGAATTTGAGAATTTAAATCCTGCTGATTTTGACAGTTGTTTTTCAAAGTTTAAAGATGTTATATTATTATGTATAAGTATTTTGATTTGAAATGAATCTAAAATAAATAAAAGCATTGAACTCACTTCAATCGCTGGAAAATAATTCTAGAGATGATCGTGACATCATCAATATTCATTTTCGAGTTTCTAAGTGACGGGTTGCTACCATTAGTGATTTGCTATTGGAATTTTGTTTTGTCAAAACAAGCATTGATTTGAAAATTTAAAATAAGATTTGAATATACAAATGTGTTGTGTGTGTGTATATATATTTATATATATGATTTTTGAAATGACTGGAAATAAATGAGTGTTTGAATCCTGAAATTGTTATCTAAATGTTTCGTGAAATAAATGAAATTAAGTTTTGAACTTATAGCTTGGAATTAAGCTATGAAATTAAGATTTACTTAAGGAAAGAGGTTAATTGGAATAAGCTAATGAGCTAAGTAAATGAAATGCGTATAAACATAATTTGTAAGTGATCTTATAACAAACTGGAATTATAAAACGTGCATATACTTAAGATAAGTTTAATAAGAAGATTTGTGAAATAAATTTTTTAACTCGAAGGTTAATGAATGAGCAAATTAAATGAGTTAAATGAAGTAAATAAATGAAGATTAAACTAAGTTAAATAAAATGAATTGAATGAGCTAAGTAAAATAATAAGAATAAATATGAACTTGAGTTAATAAATGGAATTCAACTTAAGTATATAAATGAATTGGATATAAGTTGAAATTTTGTTTGATAAAATTGGAAATAAACTTAAGTAAGGAAGTGAAAATAAACATAAGTGTTGTATAAAATGTTTATGCAAACTTAAGAAAATTTAGTAATGAAATAAAATAGTTGTTAAGTGTTATTAGTATTAGAACAATTATACTAAATGAATATTAAAATGTTGTTAAACATGAATTGTAAGTAAAGTTAACAAATGTAAAGTGAATGTAAATAAGTGAATGTTAATAAATTAAAAGTAAGTATATGTTAACAAATGAATGTTAATAAATGAATTGGAATGAATGTAAATTTGTAGAATGTAATTAACTAAATGGGAATAAATTGAATATTAGTGTACAAATTGAAAGGATGAATGCAAGCTAATTTGACGAGAATCAAATGAGAGTAAAATGAGAATGAATATAATAAAATGATTGTTAGTCAACTTGAATGTGAATTAGTTGGATGAAAACTAAATAGTGAACGAATGAATTTATTTGTTGGACATTAGTTGTTTGATGATTGCTTATGTTGCATGTGTTTCATTTTCTTATGATTATTGTATAGTATGTTATATATTGATATTATATGCTATATACATGTTTCTTATTTGGTTTTTGATTGTTTAGTAAGTGCGGACGGTGTTTGCTTCGCATTTGGAGCTTGCTTTCGCGCTATATTGCTTCGATATGCTTGATATATATATATATATATATGTATGTATGTATGTATGTATGTATGTATGTATGTATGTATGTATGTATACAAGGTACACATCTCGGATCACATATCGCGTTTTTACATTTTTTCCCTCTGGGATGCCTCATCCTTGATGATGAGATGTATATTTGGGATATTACATATATTGCGATTTTTTTCAAATCGAACCGTGCAAAGGAGACGCTAGCGATTTTTTTTAAATTTATGGCGCTAGAATTTTTTTGGGAAATTTGATAACTAAAAATTTGATTTTTGAGTTATAACTTGAAATGAGATGTGTTGGTTTTTGAATGATGTTAGTTGATTTTTGGAACTATATTAGTTAACAGCTAAGAATGAATTTGAAGACTTTGAAAAGTTTTTATTAAAGTTGTAACTAATTGATTTTGGAAAGTTAAACACTTAAGAGAATTTGGTAATTTATTTCTACTAAACTATTTTGAAATTTAATGGAGTTGTAGCATCTATTATACTTAGTAATTTCGAGGATGAAATTCTTTTAGGTGGGAAGTATGTAACGACCCAGTTTTTTAGTCATTCGATTTTAAAATATTTAATTGAATTTATATTGAAAAGTAAAATTTATATGTTAAATCAGTTAAATAATTGAATCTGAAATTTAATTAGAATGAAAATGAATCAGGAAGTTAATTTAAATTCTATTTGAGTTAGAATAAAGTTAATAAACTTTTAAAGTTGAACTAAAAGTGAATAAACAGAAATTGAAAATTTTATTATTTAATTAGACAAGCAAAAATAGCCATTCAGGACACTGTCTCATAATTGGACGAAACTAGATTCATTGGATCTGTCATAGCATATTATTATAGGATTCCAAATTTCGTATCGATTGGACTTACCGTTTGGTCGAGCGAAGTTGAAACGCGTAGAAATTTATTTAAGTAATTTAAATTTATATAAATAAGTTTTGGAATGTTATCTTCCAAATATTATGGAATTGGCATCCAATATATATTACATTGCGTTTGAAATAAGGGTATAACATATAGAATGCCAGGCGGCATGCTTCGTTTGGAGCCCGAAAATTTTGGCGATGAATAGTGTTTTATAAGTGGCTATATAAGGACCCATACCCTAGATTCTAAGTCAAAACCCTAATTTTCAGAGCAGCCGCCTCTTATTCAACCATCAGCCAAAATCTCATGCCTTTCACTCCCTGATTCCTCTCGATCCAAACAATTTTAGAAGAAACTTCCTAAAAGAAATCGTAGAGCTTATCGATATGCACAATCTACCGGTTGGATCGTGCTCGTTTGTGGTGAGGTGATGGAATCTTGGCTTCATTTGTTGACTATTCGCGAGGGTGCTGTGACGTATAGGATGGCCAGAGCAGTCGGGGTTAGGGGCGATAATGAAGGGGAGCTTGAGCTTCGAAATGGCAATGGTCGATTGTCGTCTGGCAGCTTGTAGGAGGAGCGATAATCAAAAGAGTTGAACGATGAGGGGTTTCAAGCTTTGGGCTAGGAGCGTGTAAATATGATGAGGGGAAAGGATTATAATAAGCTAATTATTGTAATTAGTGGCTAATGATGTGTTTAATTAAATTGTATATAATTGTTATCTTATAATATGTACAGCACTGTCATACGAGATCGAATTTGGGCAATACGAGATCAGATTTAAGAGAAACGAGTTAAATTGCACTATAATTCGAGAATACTTTGCAATGGGACTAGATTGGAGCATGTAGTAATTTTGGTTAAATTCGAACGCCTGTTCGTTTTTAATCGAAATAAACGCTGCAACGACGAATGCAACCAAAGTGAGTAAAATCCACTCCCTTTGGTCCGCTTATATTTTATATAAGTGGGAGTATTTTTATTATGTTGTTTTGATGACTATTTGGATGTATGTGTGTGTATATGTTGGTTGGTTGGATGTATTCCCGCATATTTTAGCGGATGAGACCTTATAGGTTCTCGTGTATGAGCAGATGATCCTTTGTACGTGCGTTTTCTTCGAAGCAAACATTATACATTTTTCTCATATGTTGTATTTGTTGCAGGTTATAGGTTGGAGGAATCTAATAGGATTCCTCACCATTGTTGATTAATTATGTACGCATATTTATTTATATGTCATAATAGGTGATTGTGATGTAAGGAAATAGATTAGAGGGATCCAACTGGATTCCTCATTATTGTTTATTATTTGTTCATAAATATGTGATATATGATATGTTTGGATGCCATGTTTGTTGATTTGGTTGTTTTCCCCCTTATTTAGTACGTTAGCAGCATTGGGCCATGTTTTTTTGTAACGAACCAAAGATTTTCGACCTCAAAAATCAACATCTATATGTCCACTGTATACACTGCCGAGTAGTCGAGTATCGGAAATACCAGTTCATTAGGGGTGAAGAAGAAAAAGTTAGAAAAGAAATAGAAAACAACAACATAGAATCTCACAATCGCAGCAGAACAAAATATAATATATAACAACAGATTTTAAATACAAGATCTGTACTGTTAATATACGAACCATTATCAGAGTATCACAATCCAATACATCAAATCTGAATAGTTTAATAACGTGTCCTTACACAGCGGAACAATAATCAAGTATGGAAGTACGCCTTGCCATCCATCTCGTTCTTAGAGCTCCATAGCATCCTATCCTGAATCTGTAATGCTCGGTCTGACCCGAGCATTTAATAAAAAAACACCAGATTCAGTTTGGAAGACCAGCGTAAGAAACACACTCAAATTGAATTATTAACTTTTCAAAATCCTTTGAAACAAAGGTATCTCGTTAGACCATGTCACAAATAAACATGACGGGTTTTTAGCTTACGGAAACCAAAACATTTTTATCAAATCCGTCTGATATTTTAGTAGTGTCTATAGAAAGTAAATAGAATATAGCTGAAATGCTTGCATCTCACGTTCCAGCATAGTTGGGCACAATCAAAACCGCACAGTGCTTATTGAAGAATGGATTCCAACTGAATGACTAAGCACTGGGGTATCACCTGTCACGGTACTTGTCTAGAAACACCGTACCGAGGACCACTCCCAATCCCCTACAATACAAGACTGGACTATTCCTAACCTGAATAGACCGAATATGCTATCACCTCAGGTGTTCCCACCCTCTCCGAGCTCCTTTCACTAGTAGTGATAATATCTGAGGTTATCTAGAAAGGTGATAGACATACCCTACTTGGGTGCGACCCACTTAGTCTTGCTGCATTTCCTCGGATTTTCAGTCGCTCCCGGTTGATGAGGCTCGAGGCTAAGAGTTACATTTTTAGAAAATTCACTTAGAATGCTCATTGTCCTCCAATGACAATGTACTGATAGCATTCATCCATACAACTTGGCATGGGTTTGGACAAACCGTATCACCGTCTTAATCATCTTCACGGTATTCATTCGCTACATTCAAACCGGATCAACGTGGTTTTCGGATAATTAAATCTGTTTCCGGTCTCTTCGAAACGATAACGGAACTGGCCAATATTGATGGTTGGTTATTTAACTATCAATACACATCCATAAACAATCATCAGGCCTTATTATAAATTTTCCAAAAAAGTTTATTTCAAGATATCTTTATAAGATATTACTTCCAGTTCTTCACATTTAAAAACAATTCCAAATTCTTATATTTACAACGGAACATTTCCACCCCTTTCCCATACTTAGAATATTTTCCCCATGTCATTTGATATTGAACACTTGGAAAATATTCCATTTTATTTCCTTTTCTTTTCTCAAAAGTCATTTACAAATTTATTTGTAAATTTCCCAACCCGTTTCACATGAATCCAATAAATTCCAAAATTCTTAATTAATTCCCTTCAATACTTCCAAAGTCAATTATATTTACTTATAATTTCAATTTCCTTTTCTACTTCTTTTAATGAATTCTTTTTCATTCTTCAAACTTCACCTTTATTTAACCTCTTTGGAAATCCTCTTTCTTTTCTTCCCAATTCTATTTAAGAATTTTCTTATAAATCATATTCACTGAATAACCCATCTTCCCGGCCTCCGAGAAGGTTTATAAATAAATTTAAAACATTTCAAAACTTTATATATACATATATAAAAATATATATTTTAAAGAAAATAATAAAAATAAAATTTTAAGACATATTCAAATAATTATTAAAAAATATTGAAACACCTTTTTTTATATTACTTTCCACAACAGGTTTGAAAATTTAGGTTTTTATTAAAATAAATATTAAGTATTTAAAAATTCATGTCTAAAAAGTTTAATACTAACTAACTTTAAAATTCATAGTTAAATAAATGAAAATTTACCATCTAAAAATTTAAAACTTAACTTATTGTTAAAAATATATTTTTATATCTAGGTAATAAAATTTTCAATTTATAGCCCCTCTCGATTCCATCACATTTTTTTCCATTCCGGTCTTCTTGACCATCTTCGTTTTAAAAATAGTATCTACTATTTCCTCACCCTATTTCCATATCCCAAATATAAACCCTTTCTATAAATTTATATTCCAAATTCATCATCCGATATCACTTTCCTTTATCTACAAACTTCGGTTATAAATTCTTATAACTCCTTTGAGTTATCTAAAAATAATCTAACTTATGAATTCAATTCCTTTAAAGATCCATTTTTTTGCCAATCTATTTTTTATATCGATGTCAACTTCTTTCTATATTTTTTCGAATATCATTCTAAAAACCCGGTCTTTAAAAATTCCTTTATATAATTTATTTTAAACTCTCTATTTAAAATATTTTCCAATATTATTGAATATAATCAAAAATTCACCATTTTTATTTAAAAAAATCTCTTTTAATAATCTGAATTTTGTTACAAAAATTTTTATATCAAAAATCTCTTTTTAATTCCTCAAAATTTCAAATTATATTTATGGTATTAATATTTTCACAATTTGTTACCATGCCATTATATTATTTAAAATTTTACAACACACCATAACCCAACATTTTTATTAAAGAAATACTAATATATTTGAGGAAACTAGTTGGATCCCTTCAACCTATTTTCCCTGCATCCATAGATGTTAGAAAACAATAACAATATCAATCCCACTTCGAAGGGGATATCGCGGTATATGGGGTCATCCGCTATTAAGCGGGGAGCATAGGGTTTCATCCGCTATATATATGTGGGTATTATTAAAGCCAAAATTGGTCACTAACACCCAAATCCAGATGAAAGCACCAAATCACAATCACCTCTCACAGATAGGATGTTGGTAGAGAGTAATAATGTGAAGAACAATCAAAATTAAAATGATAGTAGTAAAGAACAACAGATTTTATAGTGGTTCGGCTAACTCCGGCCTACGTCCACTCTAGAAGTTTTGTTTTTATTGATGTAAGAATCTGTTACACTTACAAAGTGGGAGACTAGCTTTAGTCTTAGGAAAAAGTCAAAGAGCAGAAGAGAAGAAGAAGATCCCCCTTTTGAACTCCTACACGTTGTATTTATAGACATGTACTGGTAGTTGTTGGGCTCTCTGAATAACCTGAGCCCATCAAGGCCGAACGGCCCATGCCGAACCATAATGCCGAGTTACAACGGCCTCTCCCTAATGTCGAGCCACACCTGATGCCGAACAACACATCATGCCGAACGACCCATCATGCCGAACGACCCTCGTTGCCGAACGACCCATCATGCCGAACGACCCATCATGCCTATCGACCCATCATGCCGAACGACCCATCATGCCGAACGGCCCATGCCGAACCATAATGCCGAGTTACAACGGCTTTTCCCCAATGTCGAGCCGCACCTGATGCCGAACAACCCATCATGCCTAACTACCCATCACGCCGAACAACCCTCGTTGCCGGACGACCCATCATGCCGAACGACCCATCATGCCGATCGACCCATCATGCCGAATGACCCATCATGTCGAATGACCCATCATGCCGAACGATCCACCATGCCGAACGATCCACCTTGCCGAACGATCCACCATGCCGAAGGGTCCACCATGCCGAACGATCCACCTTGCCGAACGATCCACCATGCCGAACGATCCACCATGCCGAACGATCCATCATGCCGATTGACCCATCATGTCGAACGATCCGTCAACCCGAATGACCCATCATGCCGAACGATCCAAATGCCGAACCACAATCGAGTGCCGGACGACCCGAATGCCGAACCACCATCGAGTATCGAAGACCCGAATGCCGAACCACCATTGAGTGCTGAAGACCCGAATGCCGAACCACCATTGAGTGCCGAACGACCCGAATGCCGAGCGAGGCTTGTGCTGAGTGAGGGGAGAATGCCGAGCGAGGTTTGTGCCGAACGACCTTAGTCCACTGTCGAGTGAACCGCTTCTCACTCCAATGCCGAACAACTTCTAACTTCCAGACCGAACCACATTTCCTTGAACCAAATTATAGTCGATCCATCTCTGCCTAATCCAATCTCCATCTTTCAAGTGCGTTGCGTCATTCATCCATCCAGTCTACTGAATCCATCGTACACCAGCCTTGACGAACGTGCAGTCGATTAAGTTAAACCCGCATGTCCGTAGCCTTGTAAAAAGGCGGGTTAACACTTGCCCCTCAAAACATGCCTTGCTGTTGGAAGGTGTGTTTTGAATAGCCTCAAATTCAACATCCAAAGTCCACGTTTCATCCATATCCAATAATTAATAACCGAATCTAGGACCTTTCCGGGTCAATATCCAAATCCTTTGCCATTCATAGCCGATATTCATATGCTTAAGTCCTAAGCCGAATCCTGGTCGCTCCAGACCCTTGCCGAGCATTGTCCATACTCGACACCTGAAATAGTAACCGATAATATAGGGCCTAAGTCCGAGGCCGAATCCTAGTCTCTCTGGACCCTTGCCGAGAATAGTCCATACTCGACGACCTGAATAAGTCGATTTGCCATGCTTGGACATAGCGACCTACCCCTTGCCAGGTATAATCCACACCCGACGACAATTTACCAAAAACCATATAAAAAATCCAATCGAAAGCCAATCCAAAATCCAGATTAAATTAGAAAACAAAAAATCCATATTGAAAATCCAAACCAGTATCCAAACCAGAAAACAATCATCCAAATAAAAGTCCAAACCAAGAAACAATAAAAACCAGAAGTTCAAACCAAATCAGAAAAAAGCAAGTGTCCAAGCCAAAAAAGAGAAAGCAGATTTCACAAACTAGAGCGTCGCGGTTTATCATCATCTCAGAGCATGCCTACGGCCTTTCTCCGTCCCCGTACATGAGTAAGTGACTTGGCCGTTTGCCCGTAGTTCGCTACTTATTTCATAACATCCCAGTCAATTGATGACCAATCGACCATCATTCCTGTGCCTCGCACCATCACTGTGTGAGGTAGACGGTGGTTGCTCCTGCCCCACCGCTGAATTTCGAGCTTCGACATATTGTCGCAACTATCCATTCCTTACATGCTCCTCAATTATGTTCTTTAAGTGTCTGCAGCTTTTGGTATCATGCCCATCCAAATCGTGGAAGAGGCAGTGTTTTCCTGATGCCCTCTCACGTTCGGAGGGTTCTCTCCTAGCCAGCCTTCGGTAGGAAGGCGATTCCGAGTCTCCAAATAAATCCGTTCCAGCGTCTCGTTCAATCCTGTGTAGGTGGAGAATTTTTGCTCTCTCCACCGCTTCATAGCCTTTCCTAATTCTTCATCCAGCTTCCTTTTTTCTTTATCTTTATCTTTTTCCAAGCCTCCGCTAGTTGGCCCTCTATCCTCAGCCTCGTTCACCTCCTTTAACTTCATATCTGAGCCTGCATCTTCCTGCCGAAGGAATCGCTCAGCTTCATGAAAGAATTCCCCGAGATCCATTGGAGAGTCCCGTAGCAATGACACTGTGAAATCTGAATTTTCCCTAACTCCTGACACTGCGGCCATTAAAACCATCGATCGATCTGACCGATCCACCGAAGCAACCTCTGCATTGAACCGAGTTAAGAAAGCTCTGAGTGATTCGTCTATCCTCTGTTTTACCGATGTCAGCATCATTACTTTCTTTGGCCTTTTGCTATGTACCCAAAACTACTTCAAAAACCTACCCACCAACTCCCTCCATGTCGATAGATCCTTCTTCTAGCCGCCTAATCCACATAGCAGCCATGTTCGTCAAGAATAAAGGGAAACATCGAGCCATAACTTCTTCTGATGCCTCCAGTACCTCCATGTGTCTTGTATATCTCATCAAGCGATCTGTTGGATCAGCTTTGCCATTGTACATTTCCATGTTAGGTAGCTTGAAATTTGGCGGATTCCATGCTATCCTGATTTCACGAGTGAACGGACTCTTGTTTACTCCTTCCAGATCTCTATTGGTCAAACCTCCACGCATTATTCGCCTGATGATCTCGGCTAATCCAGCATTGTCCGCCAAGGGTTGCCCCCCGAGTCCCCGAGGGAATTCTGGTACATACTCTTCATCCCGCGCTCCTACATTCCTGCCAGCATCTTGTTGTGTAGTGCTAACTAGAATCCCTCCATGAATTGGTCCAACATTTCCTGGTGGTGTGCCCCCGAGCCCAGGTCCTTCCAGATTGATAGTTGTCTGCCGATTGGGGGCTTCCCCCTGTTGAGTCACTCCATCAACCTGCTAATTGAGTTCCTCTGGTCCAGCCCCAAGACCTTGAGTACCTGCAGTTCCTATTGTCCATATTGCCTAAGAAGAGCCTGCATCATTTCCTCTTGCCGTTTCATCATCGCTTCCATCTCCTCTCTAGTGATTAGACGGATGTTTGACCTGCTCCATTTCCAGAGGAAACCTCCGGACTTCCCTCTTAATTGCTTCTTCCTGTCAATTGCTTCCTTGTTGATGGCCTAGCCATTGCTCCTTATAATCCAAGTTTCTTACTCTAAAATTCCTGAGTGCTTGCGTTCTCAGTGAAAGCACCAAAATGTTAACGCCAAAATTGGTCACTAACACCCAAATCCAGATGAAAGCACCAAATCACAATCACCTCTCACAGATAGGATGTTGGTAGAGAGTAATAATATGAAGGACAATCAAAATTAAAATGAAAGTAGTAAAGAACAATAGATTTTATAGTGGTTCGGCTAACTCGAGCCTACGTTTACTCTAGAAGTTTTCTTTTTATTGATGTTAGAATTCGTTACAGTTACAAAGTGGGAGACTAGCTTTAGTCTTAGGAAAAAGTCAAAGAGCAGAATAGAAGAAGAAGATCCCCATTTCGAACTCCTACACGCTGTATTTATAGATATGTCTAGGTAGTTGTTGGGCTCTCTGAATAACCTGAGCCCATCAAGGCCGAATGGCCCATGCCGAACCATAATGCCGAGTTACAACGGCCTCTCCCCAATGTTGTGCCGCACCTGATGCTGAACAACCCATCATGCCGAACGACCCTAGTTGCTGAGCAACCCATCATGCCGATCGACCCATCATGCAGAACGATCTGTCATGTCGAACGACCCATCATGCCGAACGACCCATCATGCCGAACGACCCATCATGCCGAACGACCCATCACGCCGAACCATTCACCATGCCGAACGATCCACCTTGTCGAACGATCCACCTTGTCGAGCAATCCTCCATGCCGAACGATGCATCATGGCGAACGATCTACCATGCCAAACGATCCGCCTTGCCGAACGATCCACCATGCCGAACGATCCGCCATGCCGAACGATCCACCATGCCGAACGATCCATCATGCCGATGGACCCGTTATGCCGAACGATCCGTCATGCCGAACGATCTGTCATGCCGAACGATTCGTCATGCTGAACCACCATCGAGCGCCGAACGACCCGAATGCCGAACCACCATCGAGCGCCGAACGACCCGAATGCCGAGCGGGGCTTGTGCCGAGTGAGCAGAGAATGCCGAGTGAGATTTGTGCCGAACGACCTTAGTCCACTGCCGAGTGAACCTCTTCTCACTCCAATGCCGAACGGCTTCTAAATTCCAGACCAAACCACATTTCCTTGACCCAAATTATAGTCGATCCATCTCTGTCTAATCCAATCTCCATCTTTCAAGTGCATTGCGTCATCCATCCATCCAGTCGACTGAATCCATCGTAAACCAGCTTGACAAACGTGCAGTCGATTATGTTAAACCCACCTAGCAGTAGCCTTGTAAAAAGGCGGGTTAACAGGTATATCGCTCCAATACTAATATATATACTAGTATAAATATATAGTCATCTAATAGATAAAAATTTATAAATACAACCAGCATTCGAATTTCAATTCAACTGCTTAAAACAAATACTAGTAATCCAAAAGAGTGAGAATTTTCTCACCTTGATTTTAAGTTGGCTGACGTCCATATTTTTAAATTTCAGCTTGGATATCTCTCATCTACGACTACAACTCATCTCGTTTCCATGATTTTGTACCCCATAACAGCATTATACCATTTCATAAGCATCCTTTTAAATTAAATAAAATAACTTACATTAACTGAAATTGTTAACAGCGAGTTAACCTTAATTAAATTAATTTTTTTCAACTTAACCCTAAAATTAATATTTACCTCACCACGTTAACAGGCTCGAGACCGCCCACCCTTGCTTCACCGATGTAGCTCCGGCCAATATCCATCTCTCACGCGTGACCATGACTCTCCCAGCGCCGTGCCTACAGCTACGTGCTGCCATGACACTGTCGATGCCTTCAACTCGCCTCCAGACCTCGCAACCTATGACAAGCCCTCACGAACCCTCTTCTGATCTCACGCAAGTGCGTCCACCGCTACGCCATCGCTTGTGTAACAACCCGTATATTTGTACCATTTAAATTGACAATAATCTACACATGTCAACTTAAATAATATAAAAAAAATATTAATGGAGTATGTATATATAAATGAGAATCATCACAGAATCACAGAAATAACATAACAGAATAGTGCAGTGGAATTACAACATAGTCATAATAGTAGTTCATGAGGCTACTAAGAAAATACAACAATGTCTCAAGTAAATGAAATAGAAAAACATAGATGTCCAATAATATCCAAATAGGAAAGAGCAATACTGATAAGATAAAGGTAATGATAGTCTTCAAGCCTTCAGCTCCAAGCAGCACAGCAATAGAAATCCTCAGTCTGACCTGAGCATATGCACAAACAAACACTCGAATCAGGACATATATTCTTATACAGAAATATGTTTCAAATTTGAAATAACAATAACTCAAAGATGAATGGAATAACATCTTTCAGGATCCGTTAAACTATCTATACATAGTAATGTAAGACAAGTAGATAATGTCTTACAGTAAAGTAAAATATCAAGATAGTGTTAAGGCGTCACCATTATTCCCCTTAACACATTTTATATAGCATTATAGTCTATACAGCACTGTAAACTCCACCGTAAACTAGTCGGATATCAGGGAGTACTCCATAGGTATAATACAAAACAAATTCGAGTGGTCGCGTATATAGGGATACAAGTATGACAAGGCACATGAGGCAATACCGAAGGTAGTGAAACTACCGTTTGCCTGATCCGGACTGGTGAGAACGCATCGCCGCAACGATCGCAACACCGCGAAACAACAATCCAAATTCAAGGGCGTGCACCAATAAATAACAAGTAATGAGTAGTTTACGAAGAAGTGTGTTCGCTCGAGGTAGCTAACCCCATTTGGCTCGGCACGGCTCCTGTTTTAGTCATTTCCAATTTGACACAAGTGTCAAGGCTATCCACTATCGTTCTCTTTCTTTAAGCATCACGTACGTCACTCCTACCACTTCATTCTGGATCACACTCCGCGTATAGTTATTAAAGTGGTATTCAGTTTAGATAGTGAGTATGCCCCTAACCGATTCCGGCCTCTTTAATAACTTTCGTAATTATTGCACCGCTTGGTCGTTTATTAAATTTCAAAACCAAATCAAATTCAATTTCAATTAGAATATGTAAACCAACATTTCATTTGTCTTTCAGTATCAATTTCCATAGTTTACGCTTCAACACTTCCAATTTACCATTTCAAAATTTTATAATTCAACTTCAAAATTTGATTTAAAACAATTCATATATTCATTTAAATTCGTATATAAGTTTCATTCCGTAATCATGTAAATATGTTTAATTTAACATTTAAGTTCATTGAACGATTTCATTCAATATTCTTAAGTTAATTTATCATTCAAAACAATTTCTATTTGTTTTTTAATTCATTAAATCGATTACTTAAGTTCAACTCCATTATATCAAAACTTACAAATTGAATTAAATTAAATTAAATTCGTCAAATCAAATTCTTTAAATTACAAGTCTTACATTAATTTCAATAAATCACATTTTATTTCTTGTTAAAGAAATTCAATTTCACTTATTTATTTACTTATTACAAATTTCAAAACTCAATTAATAAAGAAACTCAATTTCACTTATTCAAGAAGTTCAATTTCACTTATTAAAGAATTCAATTTTATTTAATTGTTACATAAATCAATCTTATTTAATTATTAAATAATTTCAAAACTTAATTATTAAATAATTTAAAATTTATTATTAAATAATTTCAAAACCTAATTATTAAATAATTCCAAACTTAATTATTAAATAATTTCAAACTTAATTATTACATAATTAAATTTAAAACAACGTTCTTTCATCAACTATTATGTTAATATTTTATTTCAGATTATTAAATATTAACATTTTCCTTTCATTAAAATTCGAATTCCAACTTCATTTCAGAAACCTTATTATTTATTCAAATAAAATCTTTTAATTTTTAAAATCAAATTATTGACCATTTGATTTTTATTTAATTCTCTATCCTAAGTCAGACTTTATTTGGGTATTTATTATTTCAACCCGATTCCATTTCAATTCAAAAATCAAAGCATAGCAAAGGGAACTTGCAGTGTGATAACTGAGATGGTGTCAAAGTAAATAAACAAGCAATAGCAACCATCAATAACAATCCAATAATTTATTTAAATAATTCCGAAATAATCGTATTAGTTTACATTTGTTGTTTATGCAAATTAGTATAATTATTCCTAGAATCTACACTATCATTTCCTGTAGATTAAAGATTATTACACTAATATTTATATGGTTCTTTACATGATATTCATTATTCAATTTTTATACTGCATCAATTTATACAACATACATTCAATGGTTCAAGGTGTAATTAACCAAATTTCTACGTGTCAATTAATTTAACATTTAAAGGGGGTCATATTATACAAATTTTACTAATCAAATTCAACACATATATCAATTTTAAACTGTTAATTATCCTACATCAAATTCAGTTGCATATTATTATCACTTCAACATTAATAATTTTACGTCCAATTTCAACATCAAACAACAATCATTTACCAATCAAACTTGTATAAGAATATAAGTCATGAAATTTAATTCACCTTTCATGGTTAGAGAAATTGACAGCGAAGCATGAAGAAGCACGAATGGAATCGGTTCAACACGAACACAATGAACACTGTAATTGTCGACAAAAGAAAGACGATATTAATTCAAATGAACGTTCATATATAATTTATAAAATTATATAGATGCGCTTACCGGTGACAAAGAAAAGAACGAAAGCTGAAAAATCGATGCTGCTGCAAAAGGAACTCAACCGGTCGCTGCTGTATCAAACAAAGAAGAGAAGTGGTTACTATTTTCAGTAACAAATATACACGCTGCGTATATATTTTTCGATAGTAGTAATGATTTTACTACCATACACAACACTGCCCACTTCACTTTTATTTTATAAACAAAATCTTTTTTTTCACAACCGAGACTTCATTTTTTCAGACACGCACTACCAGACATTAACAAATTCTTTTGTAAACAGTGCCTCGTCTCTTCATAACAATTTGATTCAAACCGCACGCACTCATTTTTGTTCACAAACAAAGCGCACACACTCCAACACACATGCGTGCACACACTATTTTTCACACACACAACATGCACTCTCCAAACACATGCACGCACACACGCAGGCCAGGAGGGGTGGTGGCGCGTATGGAGGAGGAGGCTGTGGAGGCTCCTGGAAGTGGCGTAGGTGAGATCTGGGCTGATTTGTGCGTGCGTACGGGAAGTGGTGGCGGTGACTGAACGGAGATGCAAAGGCGATGGAAGGGGAATGTTGCTGGGTCCTTTTTGCACATGATGGAGGGTGGAACGGAGGAGGGTAGTGCGCCTGCGCAAAGGAGGAGCGAAGTGGTGGAAGTACGATCATTGGGTGAGAGGTGTTGTGTCTCGCGTGTGCATTTCGGTGAGTGGGCGGCTGCTATAGTGAGGAATGAATGCACTGGAGGCTAGGAATGGTGGAGCTGGGTTCGATTATATTTTCCTTTTCACAACGTTTCACAACAGAAAGAAATGAAATTAAAGAATAAAGAAAAAGACGAAGAGGAGAGGTGGTGAGTTGTACCTGGAAAGTTTGTGAATGAACAGTGAAGACTCTTTCCCTTTTTAATTTTTTATCATACGTACCAATAAACTTCATTTTTTTGAACACCGAAAAGTCATACCCGTTCTCAAGCTAACTCCTAGCTTCCAACTACCACATTTAATGCATCTAGCCAAATTTTATTTTCATATTTTATTTTTTGAATGGATACGAGTGTTTTGTTTTGGGCTGAATATGGTTTAATCGGTCCGCCCGGAACAGTTAAATTAACGCGACGTTTTACGTCGGACTTCGATTTGCACAAATAAATATA
This sequence comes from Allium cepa, assembly GCA_030765085.1. Lineage (NCBI taxonomy): Eukaryota > Viridiplantae > Streptophyta > Magnoliopsida > Asparagales > Amaryllidaceae > Allium > Allium cepa. The sequence continues at coordinate 38,873,218 of CM060933.1, forward strand.
CCGTTTTGACCAGCGTGACGAGGCGCTTCCAACGGTACACAGATAATTACGATACGACAGTTTTATAAAAACTTGAAATTTACGCCGATTAAATTGTTCGTTTGATAAAATAATTTAAATGAAGCAGGCGACGACGGAATTAGACGAAATGACTTGCATCGTCTTGATCAGATAAATTTTTATAACATTACTATAAAAATATTTTGATTTGATAGATAAATTTTTCGCAGTTTAAATGAACTGATATTCAATTAAGGCGAACGAAATTTGCTGCAATATTTTGCGACGAAACTTTTCCTACACCCATAACTCTCTAGATGCATCTTATAAACAAAGTTTGGACGTTAATTGAGATCGTATATAAATTTCATATTTTTATATTAAATAATGGATTTAAAATTTTAAACCGGGTCGAAAATTCAGGGTCGTTACAATCTCCCCCACTCAAAACTTTTCGTCCTCGAAAAGGAACGAGATGGGAGAAGTAGGAAAGAAGCAAGCAGAAAAGTCAACATAGTTTTAAGATAATTGAATTATACCTGAAATTAGTAATTCGGGGTTTGAATCCCGAATACTATCCTCAGTTTCCCATGTACAATCTCGCTCATCTACACTCCACTGGAATTTGACAAGATTGACCGACTTCCGTCTAAGTTGCTTTGTCTCACTATCGACTATTCGAAGTGGTTTTCGCTCAATAGTCAAGTCAGGTTCAATAATTAACTCTTCCAACTGAGCAGTGTGAACTGTCATAAATGGATCATGCACAACTTTGCGAAGATGTGATATGTGGAACACATTGTGCACACTGGCAAATTTTTCTGGTAACGCAATTCTGTAGGCCTATGTTCCAACCCTTTCTGTAATCTCAAACGGACGAACAAATCTGGAAGCAAGCTTCCCTTTCCTTCCAAATCGAATAACATTCTTCAAAGGCGACACTTTCAGAAATACTTCATCTCCTACACTGAATTCGAGATCTCTTCTCCTTTTGTCAGCGTAGCTCGTCTGTTTATCATGTGTCGTCTTTATCTTCTTCCTGATTTCTTCAACTTTCACGGAAGCTTCCATAATTATTTCTGGGCCAAACACTAATCGGTCTTCAGACTCGATCCAACAAGCTGGCGATTTGCACGGCCGTCCATATAAGGCTTCGAACGGTGCCATACCAATGCTTGCCTTATTTTATTAAAGATAATTAATTTCAATTCAAATATACTTATTCAAATTTGAAATTTTATCTCTTTACCTGATAACTATTATTATAAGTGAATTCAACCAAATGGAGGTGGTCTTCCCGGGATCCACCAAAGTCTATAATACAAGCTCGGAGAAGGTCTTCCAAAATCTGATTTACCCTCTCAGTTTGGCCATCCGTCTGAGGATGATAAGCTGTGCTCAGAATCATTTTAGTGCCCAAAATATCCTGAAATGCTTTCCCGAATTCACTGGTGAAAATAGGATCTCTATCACATTCGATACTAGATGGTACACCATGAAGTTTAACAACTTTTCTCATGTATATTTTGGCCAAACTCGAAGCAGTACGAGTGGTCTTGACTGGAATAAAAATGAGCGGATTTCATCAGTCTATCGACAATCACCCAAATGCTTTCGTTACCTTTCCTAGTCCTTGGTAGCCCATCAATAAAGTCCATAGAAATTTGCTTCCACTTCCAACCTGGAATCTCTAGAGGTTGAAGCAATCCTGCCGTCTTTCTATGATCAGCCTTAACTTGTTGAAAAGTTATGCATCTACTAACATAGGTAGAAATATCACGCTTCATCCCACTCCACCGATATAACTTCTTCATATTTCGATACATCTTTATGACTATGGGATGAAATGGAAGCGAAGATTGATGGTTTTCTCTCAACACCTCCTGTCTTAAACCATCAACATTAGGAACAAAAACTCGATTGTCGATTCTCAAGACTCCATTACTATCAACTTGTGCACCCATTTTACTGTTAGCATTTCCGACTCCACCGAGAACTGTTTCTTTGATGCGATAGAGCAAAGTATCTTCATATTGCTTAGCTATAATGCGATCCATTAGAGCTGGGGAGACGACGAGCTGAAATAACATCCCTTCAACAAGATTACAACATGCCATTGCTTGGTTTCTGCTTAAAGCATCGGCTACGGCATTTGCTTTTTTTGGGGTATAGTAATATCAAGATCATATGCAACTAGAAATTCGAGCCAGCGGACTTGTCTCTGATTCAAATCTTTTTGTGAGAAAATATATCTCTACGACTTATGGTCTGTAAATAATTCGAATTTGCTCCCCAATAGATAGTTCCTCCATAGCTTAAGAGCAAATACAACCGCAAGAGCCTCTAAATCGTGAGTTGCATAATTTTCTTCATGGGTCTTTAGCTGACGACCTGCATATGCAATAACCTTTTCTTTCTGCATCAGAACTGCTCCTAATCCATCACGGCAGGCATCAGTATAGACTGTCAATCCTTCACTTCCGTCAATAACTGTGAGAACTAGGGCATAGGTCAACCTTCGCTTCATTTCATTGAAAGCTGATTCGCACTTTTCACTCCAAATAAATTTTACATTCTTTCTGGTCAGTGCGGTAAGTGGTGCAGAAATACGAGCAAAGTTTTCAATAAATCTGCGATAATAGCTTGCCAAGCCCAAGAAGCTACGAATATTTGTAGGAGTTTTGGGAGTCTCCCAGTCCTGCAAATTCAAGGGATTCGAGTTTAGATAGAGATAAGATGTTTGGATAGAAATGACAAGCAAGGATAGAACTTGCATTGATTTCGGCGATCTTAGCTGGATCGACCGAAATCCCATTCTCCGAGATAATATGGCCAAGAAATCGAACTTCGTCTCTTCAAAAGTGGCATTTCGAAAACTTGACTTTAAGCTGATGACTGAGAAGAGTTTCAAGAACAAAAGCCAAATGTGACCTATGCTCTTTGTCATCTTTAGAGAAGACGAGAATATCATCGATGAAAACAAGAACGAACTTGTTAATAACCTCACGAAAAACTCTATTCATCAAGTCAACGAAATAAGATAGAGCATTAGTAAGACCAACGGCATAACTAGCCATTCAAAGAAACCATTTTCAGTGTGGAATGCTGTTTTAGGAATACTCTCCTCAGCAATTCTCAGTTGGTGAAAGCCTGCAGCCAGATTGAGTTGAGAGAAAACTTTAGCTCCATGGAGCTGGTCAAATAGATCATTGATGTGGGGCATTGGATATCTGTTATCGTGTGTGAGCTTGTTTAGCTCATTATAGTCCACACACATTCTGAGAGAACCATCAGACTTTGTGACGAATACAATTGCAGCACCCCATTCTGAATAACTTCATCGAATAAAACCTTTAGCAAATAAAAATTCAATCTGAACATTCAATTCTACCTTCTCTTTAGGAGCCATTCTCCTAGGAGGGAGAACTACTGGATGGACACCAGCTATAAGGTTAATGCGGAATTCGATTTCCCGTGGAGGTGGTAGAGAATTGACTTCTCCAAACACATCAGAAAAGAGTTGAACAATCGGAGTAGAGTTTAGATCATTTGGATGAGAGTCAAGGGAGAATATAAAACTCCCAGCACAATCTTGAGGCGATTTACCTTTAATAACTAAAGGTATACTCTTGTCGTCAATTAGAGAGATGGTTTGAGCTTTGCAAGAGATAAAGCTTCGAACTTTCGTAGCCAATTAACACCTAATAGGATATCGAATGCCTCAAATCCAATTACAAAGAAATCCCAAGTGAAACGATGCATTCCATACATAAGCGTGACATATTTGCATACCCTTTTGAGGTTAGCGGGTCCTCCAATAAGGTTTGATACACATAAGAAGGTAGATGCAATGATAGGTTCCAATCCAAGTTTGTTGCATAAATCAATTGATATGAAACTATGTGTTGCACCAGTGTCAAATAGAACTCTAACAGGTAGAGGATGCAACGTAAAAGTACTCTGTAATGTACCTTGGTCATCCTGAACTTCCAAGGTAGGTGTGTTAATAGCAAAAACTCCAGATGGAGTGCCCTTCTTTTGGATAGCGCAGTCCTTCTTAAAATGTCCGGGCTGTAAGCAAATGTGACAGACATCTCTCTTGGCCATCTGAGCCGGTGGCGGAATAACTGCACCCTTTGGGGATGGGCAACTACTGGCATAATGACATTTCTGATTGCAGTTGAAGCAGGTGATAGAGGATATGTCAATGGGCTTCTTCTGAGAATAGCCAAACCCGTATTTCTTTTGCCAGTTCTTCTTCTATTTCTTAAAATTTGGCTTCCTCTTCCCAGTCTGACTAGAGGATGGCTGAGTAACTGGATCCTTGGTGACTGATGTTCCCTTTGGCTTTCCCTCATACCTAAGAGCAAAATCCAACAACTCGGTGAAAGTGCCATGGACATGAGCTGTGAGGAGTTCGTAATACTCTGGACGTGCTCTATGAATGAATTTCTCATTCTTCAGCAGTGGTGTATCAATCCAGCCAGGTCCAAACTTGGAGAGTTCGTTAAACTTCTTTCATACTCGGAGAAAGTCACATTGCCCTGCTTGAGGTCTATAAATGATCGATAAAGCTGGGCCTTTTCGGCTGCTGGCATCCACTGAGCCGTAAAGGAATCCCTCTTTACAAGTGATATAAAGATGAGTCATAATTTTGACGAGATAGAAGGAATTTTATTTGGATGCAATTTCAGTTAGACTTCTACCTAAATTGAGCCCAGGTGATAGTTTCTTCATCAGTACGTGAGGTGACTGAATCCCACCAACCCTGTGCCGCATCCTGAAGCTGCCATGCAGCCAATTTACGCTTCTGCGCATCAGTAATCTCAAGGCCAGTGAAGATCCTTTCCAAACTTTTCATCCACTGTTGTGCTTCAATGATGCTCTCGGAACCAGAGAATTTGAAGCTGCCAAGCTGGGGGCATTCCTTGCTTAGAGTGGAAAACTTGACTGCGGGAGCTGGGGCAGGTGGTTCGGGAGCATTTCCTCTACCCCCGCCTCTAGCATTCCTTCTGGTACTCATCCAGGAATACCAAAAGCGATTTTGGAATCAAAGATAGAGATTTATAGAACTTAAGGAAATACAAATCAAATGAAATCAATAAGAAGGATGGAATCAAAGGATATGGATTCTGAAATGATTCTCCTCATTCTAGGGTTTGGTTACCCTATCTCTAATGAGCTTTAAAACTCCACAGGCTAAGGTTTTCGGGAATCAAATCTCTGATACCAACTGTAACAACCCGTATATTTGTACCATTTAAATTGACATAATCCACAAATGTTGACTTAAATAATACAAAACACGAATTATTAATGGAGTATGTATATATAAATGAGAGTCATCATAGAATCACAGAAATAACATAACGGAATAGTGCAGCGGAATTACAACATAGTCATAATAGTAGTTCATGAGGCTACTAAGAAAATACGACAATGTCTCAAGTAAATAAAATATAACAACATAGATGTCCAATAATATCCAAATAGGAAAGAGTAATACTGATAAGATAAAGATAATGATAGTCTTCAAGCCTTCAGCTCCAAGCAACACAACAACAAAAATCCTCAGTCTGACCCGAGCAAATGCACAAACAAACACTCGAATCAGGACATATATTCTTATACAGATAATATGGTTCAAATTTGAAATAACAATAACTCAAAGATGAATGGAATAACATCTTTCAGGACCCGTTAAACTATCTATACATAGTACTGTACGATAAGCAGATAATGTCTTACAGCAAAGTAAAATATCAAGATAGTGTTAAGGCGTCACCATTATTCCCCTTAACACATTTTATATAGCACTATAGTCTATACAGCACTGTAAACTCCACCGTAAACTAGTGGGATATCAGGGAGTACTCCATAGGTATAATACAAAACAAATTCGCAGTGGTCGCGTATATAGGGATACAAGTATGACAAGGCACATGAGGCAATACCCAAAGTAGTGAAACTACCGTTTGCCTGATCCGGGTTGGTGAGAACGCATCGCCGCAACGATCGGAATGCCGCGACAACACTCCAAATTCAAGGGTGTGTACCAATCAATAACAAGTAATGAGTAGTTTACAAAGAAGTGTGCTCGCTCGAGGTAGCTTACCCCATTTGGCCTGGCACGGCTCCTGTTTTAGTCATTTTCAATTTGACACAAGGGTCAAGGACATCCATTATCGTTCTCTTCTTCAATCATCATGTACGTCACTCCAACCACATCAATCTGGATCACACTCCGCGTATAGTTATTAAAGTGGTATTCGGTTTAGACAGTGAGTGACGCAGCGGATTAATCAAAACAAACTTCAAGCGGTGAAAGTAGAAATCGGTGGATTGATGAATACCAAAATGCCCAAATTCGTTGATCCGAAGATACCGAATTCTAGCTATCTCAAACACGTTGATAGCACACTATACCGTGTTCAAAGATCTACGATTCTTCGTACGTTGATCTAGCGCACTAGATACCGTGAATCGGCTTCTACGATCGTTGAATCGAGCGCACTCGATTAACCAAAAGAGGAGATAGGAGATTACACTCAACTACCAATCTAAGAAGAAAGCACACAGCAATCAACAAGAAATTTTATTCAAAAATCAACAACTCAAAAAGTTACAACACACTCGCTATTTATAGTAGTTCACAGCCGGCACAATAAGTCGCATACGACTCAAGACCTGGCCGACTCATGACACAAGACTTACGACTCATATTGATTCGGCAGCGACTCAGCAAACGCGACTCAAACACGATACTTCCCTTAGGTCGTACACGGCTTATAAAAGAAAACTCACCACTTACGACTCACTTACATACATACAACATGACTCAACGCAATTACATCACAACGCGACTCAACCGACTCAACTGCGTACTTACTTAAGAGCATACACTAGGTCGTTGCCGACCTAACACTTCACATACATACAGGCCGACTTACATATAACGACTTCGCATGACCTGGTTTACGACCTAAGACTCATACGACTCAAGCAACATGAGCTTCTTGCGGTATATCTTCTCAACGACTTAACTAGGTCGCGCCTTCCTCCGACTCAAGCCTTTAATATCTGGAACATTTCCCTGCTTCAAGATGAGTCGTGGCGACTTATAGATGAGTCGCTGAGTCGTGTACGCCTCATCCATCCCAAACGACTTAAGCCCCTGTTAAGTCGTAACTTCCTTTCATCTTCTTTGTTAGGTCGTAGCTCCTTCTCTTTAAGTCGTAACTCGTCATCCTTCCCTTTGTTAAGTCATGAGCGACTTATAACCTTCGAACGACTCAAGAACGAAGCCAACTCCAAACGACTTAAAGGCCTTGAACAATTTAAACATATCGATTCCGTATTGCGTACTACATCATCCTCCCCCGGTTGACAGAAATTCGTCCTCGAATTTTCACTTTCTCTTTCCACAATAATTTCATTTCCATGATATGGAATCAAATGTTTAACATTGAACACGTCAGAAGTGTATACGTCTTCCGGTAGCTTCAACTTATAATCGTTTTCATTGATCCGTTTCACAACTTCTACAGGACCAATTTTTCTGGCTTTCAACTTGTTATAAGCGCCTACTGGAAAACGATCCTTGGTTAACACAGCATAAACCAAATCACCTTCGTTAAATTCAACACTTCGTCGCTTCAAATCTGTCGTCTGCTTATACTTCTCATTTTCTTTCTCCAACCGTTCCCGAACGATTTTATGACATTCGGTCAACCCATCAACAAAGTCTACAGCTCGTTTAACCGTCCTCTTTGGTTGTGGCACTACTGCTAAATCCAACGGTCCCCTTGGCAAACTTGAATATACAATCTGAAATGGACTATAAACTGTGCTTCTATTAACTGCATGATTATGTGCAAACTCTGCTTGGCATAACTTCATGTCCCAACTCTTCAGATTGTCCTTCACAAGACATCGTAATAAATTTCCCAACGATCGGTTAACAACTTCAGTCTGTCCATCCGTTTGCGGATGATAAGCGCTGCTAAAGTGTAACTTCGTTCCCACCATCTTCCACAAACTTTGCCAAAAATGACTCAAAAATCTGGTATCCCTGTCTGAAACAATAGACTCCGGCAACCCATGTAAACGACAGATTTCCTTGAAAAATAACTGAGCAACACGAACAGCATCCACCGTCTTCTTACAAGCAATAAAATGCGCCATTTTCGAAAACCTGTCCACCACAACAAATATAGAATCATTCCCCCTTTGAGTTCTAGGCAAACCCAAAACGAAATCCATGCTGATATCAACCCATGGTTTAGACGGTACAGGTAACGGCATGTACAATCCTGCATTGGTCGCAGTTCCCTTCGAAACCTGACATATATGACATCTCTCCTCAAACCTTTCAACCTCTTTCCTCATCGACGGCCAAAAGTAAGATTGAGAAATCAAATGTAATGTACGATCACGGCCCACATGTCCTTCCTCGTGCAACTCTTTGATAATCTTCATTCTCAAACTGCTATCTGGTATACATAATCGATTCCCCTTGAATAAGAAACCATCAACTAACATAAATTCATCAGTACTCCCATCCTTAACTTTCTCAACAAACTTTGCAAAGTAAGGATCCCCCTCACACAATTCTGGCAATAATTCAAACCCTGTCACCTCAACTTTCATTGTAGTCAACAAATGACTCCTCCTACTCAAAGCATCAGCCACACGATTCGTTACCCCAAACTTATGTTTGACAACAAAAGTAAACTGTTGTAAATAAGCAATCCATGATGCATGTCTCGCTGAAATTTTATCTTGCCCCTGCAAATGCTTCAAAGCTTCATGATCGGTGTAAAGAACAAACTCTTTCTGAAAAAGATAATGTCTCCAGTGCTTCACGGCTTGCACAACAGCATAAAACTCAACATCATATGTACTATATCTCATCTTTGCCCCAGATAACTTCTCACTGAAATATGCAATAGGTCTTCCACGCTGACTCAACACTCCTCCAATCCCAACCTTTGATGCATCAGTGTGTAACTCAAACAACAACTGAAAATCTGGTAAAACAAGAATTGATGCTGTCGTCAACAGTTCTTTGATTCGTTCAAAAGCAACTCCTGCTTCCTCGGTCCAAGAAAATTGTTTCCCCTTCATGCAATCGGTAACTGGTGCCATCACGCTACTGAAGTGTGGAATGAATCTTCGGTAGAATGATGCCAATCCATGGAAACTTCTAACTTCAGTGATAGTTCTCGGCTGTGGCCAATTTCTAACTGCTTTAACTTTACTTTGGTCCACCTGGATTCCCTTCTCAGATACAACATATCCCAAAAATAATACACTTCGAGTCATGAACACACATTTCTTCGTAGCTGCATAAAATTGTTCCTCACGAAGAATAATTAACACCTTTCTCAAATGCTCTACATGCTCCTCTGTGCTCACACTATAAATCAGAATATCATCAAAGTAAACTACAACAAACTTCCCAATGTACGGTCTGAAAATTTGATTCATCACCCTCATAAATGTACTCGGTGCATTCGATAGACCAAACGGCATAACCAACCATTCATACAATCATTCCCTTGTCTTGAACGCGGTCTTCCATTCGTCTCCCGGTCTAATTCGAATCTGATGATATCCACTCTTCAAATCAATCTTTGAAAAGATAGTTGCCCCACTCAACTGATCTAGCAAGTCATCCAACCTTGGCATAGGAAATCTGTAGCGAATAGTAATCTTATTCAATGCTCGACTGTCAGTGCACATTCTCCATGTTCCATCCTTCTTCGGCACCAACAAAGCTGGTACTGCACAAGGACTCAAGCTTTCCTGAACACGTCCCTGCTCTAACAACTCTTCCACTTGCCTTCGTAACTCCTCATGTTCCTTCGGACTCATTCGATAATGTGGTCGATGTGGTAATACTGCTCCCGGAACAAGATCAATCTGATGTTGAATGTCTCTTAATGGCGGTAACTCCTTAGGCAACTCTTCTGGATATACATCTTCAAATTCTTTCAAAACTGGCTTCGCTTCTTCTGGGATTTCAACCTCTTTACTATAATCTCGTCCAATCAGCAAATAGACTTCAGGCTCCTCTTCAACCTCCTTGACAAACTCCTTCAAAGATAGCAAAGTTTTCAGTTCTTCGATCTCCTCTAGCTTGCTTTCCTTCTGCTGTTGCTTCTTAGGAACTGAGGTGATTTTAGTACCTTCAAACATAAAACTGTAACTATTAGCACGACCATCATGTTGCACTGCTCTATCAAACTGCCATGGTCTGCCCAACAACAGATGACACACATCCATGTCTACAACATCACACCAAATTTCGTCTTTGTACTTCTTCCCAATAGAAAAATTAACATAAGCCCTTCGACACACCTTCACTTCACCACCCTTCCTCAACCATGCTAACTTATACGGTTTAGGATGCTTCTCAGTTTTCAAGTTCAACTTCCTTACTGCTTCTGTAGAAATAATGTTGTCACAGCTTCCAGCATCAATAACGAACTTGCAAACTTTCCCCAAAATAGTGCATGTCGACTGGAAAATATTGCTTCTCAACCAACTAGAATCTTCTTCTTGCTTTGGTGTAAGACAAGATCTCCTCATCATCAAATTACAACCTTCATCTCCAGACAATTCTTCTTCCTCCTCAACATAAGGTGTATTTGAACATTCTGCCACCTCACCATCATCCTCAATCTCAGCAACCATTGCTCTCTTCTTCGGCTTCGGACATTCATTGCTTTTGTGACCCAACTCCTGACAATTATAACATTTGAAACCATTGCTAACCTTCGCCTTCTCAGCCTCCTTCACCACTGGCTTACTGACAGGTTTTGGAACATTAGAACTCCCACTAACACCCTTCACTTGATTATTGGAATTAGTAAACACACCACCTCCACGCCTTCCCTGCTGCCCCCAAGCCAACGCTTTCAGATGTGCCTCTGCTACTGATCTAGGATCAAACATATTAACCATATCCTGGATTTGCATTCTCAATCCCCCAATGAATCTAGCAGTTAGCTGTTCTTCCGTTTCCATAATATCATTCCTAGCAATGAGTTGGTAAAATTCATCAGCATAATCACTAACAGACTTCGTCCCATGCCTCAGATTCTGCAACCTCTGGTACATGAGTGATTGATAGTTGTATGGTAAGAAAGTAGCTCTCATCAACTTCTTCATCTTATCCCAAGACTCAATCTTTGACTTCCCCATTCTCTCCCTCGTAAGTTTAGTTTGCTGCCACCATGCCAAAGCTCTCTCCCTCAACCTAGTAGCAACCAACTTCACTCTTCTATGCTCAGGAACCTCCTTGAAATCAAAAATCTCTTCAACATTTGACACCCAATCAAGAAATTCTTCAGCTACCATTCCACCCTTGAACTCTGGAATTTCCATCTTCATACCCGATTCCCATCGACGATCATCTTCTACATCTCGATATGAATTTCGAACTTGGTCTCGATCTCGATAATGAATGCTAGCTCTATCACCCTCTTCATCAAAATCAAAAGTACGCCTACATCGATCTCGACCATTATCATCCCTTCGTTCATGCATGCTTCTTCGACTATGTCTTTCTTCATCTCTATACGCCTCATTGTCAAATTCTCGTGAAATTCTTCTTTTTTCATGTCCATAGTCATGGTGATCTCTCCTTGATGAAATTGATGTTTCTCTTCTATCTCTAAAAGAATGCGGTGATACCCTCCTCGCTTCCGTAACCGATGGCCAAACTTGGTTTCCTCCATGGTTCGAGTTTGGTGATCTCCTCCTTTGAGTTTGATTCAAATCATTCATCAACTTCTCTAATTTTCCAATGCCTTCATCAAATTTCTCATTAATACGTTGTTCCATAAGCTCGTCTTCTTCTCTTCGATACAATGCTTCAACATTTTGATGACGATTAGCTCTCCTTGGTGGCATGATTGAAAACTTGACTCGGCAATAGCTCTACACGGCTTAACACTTAACTTGGCAAAAAGTGTCACTTGACTCGGCTCGCTTCAACCCTTCAAACAATGATACCAAAGCTGATGCACGGCCTATACTTAACTCAAGGTTATGCTCGGCCTTCACCCTTCAATTCTAACAACAACAAGGCACGGCTCCAATCACTAGCTCGGCCTCAATTACTTCAAACACCTCACGGCTCAACATGGCTCGGCTCAAGGTCTCCATGCAACTTCAAATTCAAACACTTCTCCAACTCTAGATCCAAAATGAAATGGATCTAAATCTTCAAACTCGTTGCAACTTCAAGATGAACACAATGAACAACAACTTCAAACTTCAACTTCAAAAAAATTGGCTCCAAGTCTCGGCTTAGCTATGATTGGCTAAGTCTAGCTCTGATACCAAAACTGACGCAGCGGATTAATCAAAACAAACTTCAAGCGGTGAAAGTAGCAATCGGTGGATTGATGAATACCAAAATGCACAAATTCATTGATCCGAAGATACCAAATTCTAGTTATCTCAAACACGTTGATAGCGCACTATACCGTGTTCAAAGATCTACGATTCTTCGTACGTTGATCTAGCGCACTAGATACCGTGAATCGACTTCCACGATCGTTGAATCGAGCGCACTCGATTAACTGAAAGAGGAGATAGGAGATTACACTCAACTACCAATTTAAGAAGAAAGCACACAACAATCAACAAGAAATTTTATTCAAAAATCAACAACTCAAAAAGTTACAACACACTCGCTATTTATAGTAGTTCACAGCCGGCACAATAAGTCGCATACGACTCAAGACCTGGCCGACTCATGACACAAGACTTACGACTCATATTGATTCGGCAGCGACTCAGCAAACGCGACTCAAACACAATACTTCCCTTAGGTCGTACACGGCTTATAAAAGAAAACTCACCACTTACGACTCACTTACATACATACAACACGACTCAACGCAATTACATCACAACGTGACTCAACCGACTCAACTGCATACTTACTTAAGAGCATACACTAGGTCGTTGCCGACCTAACACTTCACATACATACAGGCCGACTTACATATAACGACTTCGCATGACCTGGTTTACGACCTAAGACTCATACGACTCAAGCAACATGAGCTTCTTGCGGTATATCTTCTCAACGACTTAACTAGGTCGCGCCTTCCTCCGACTCAAGCCTTTAATATCTGGAACATTTCCCTGCTTCAAGATGAGTCGTGGACGACTTATAGATGAGTCGTTGAGTCGTGTACGACTCATCCATCCCAAACGACTTAATCCCCTGTTAAGTCGTAACTTCCTTTCATCTTCTTTGTTAGGTCGTAGCTCCTTCTCTTTAAGTCGTAACTCGTCATCCTTCCCTTTGTTAAGTCGTGAGCGACTTATAACCTCCGAACGACTCAAGAACGAAGCCAACTCCAAAAGACTTAAAGGCCTTGAACAATTTAAACATATCGATTCCGTATTGCGTACTGCATCAGTGAGTATGCCCCTAACCGATTCTGGTCTCTTTAATAACTTTAGTAATTATTACACGATTGGTCGTTTAATAAATTTCAAAACCAAATCAAATTCAATTTCAATTAGACTTTGTAACCAACTTTTCATTTGTCTTTCAGTATCAATTTCCATAGTTTACGCTTCAACACTTCCAATTTACCATTTCAAAAATTTTATAATTCAACTTCAAAATTCGATTTAAAACAATTCAAATATTCATTTAAATTCGTATATAAGTTTCATTCCGTAATCATGTAATTATATTTAATTTAACATTTAAGTTTATTGATCGATTTCATTCAATATTCTTAAGTTAATTTATCATTCAAAACAATTTCTATTTATTTTCCAACTCAGTAAATCAATTACTTAAGTTCAACTCCATTATATCAAAACTTACAAATTGAATTAATTAAATTAAATTCGTCAAATCAAATTCTTTAAATTACAAGTCTTACATTAATTTCAATAAATCACATTTTATTTCTTGTTAAAGAAATTCAATTTCACTTATTTATTTACTTAGTTACAAATTACAAAACTCAATTAATAAAGAAACTCAATTTCACTTATTCAAGAAGTTCAATTTCACTTATTAAAGAATTCAATTCTATTTAATTATTATATAAATCAATCTTATTTAATTATTAAATAATTTCAAAACTTAATTATTAAATAATTTCAAAACCTAATTATTAAATAATTCCAAACTTTATTATTTAATAATTTCAAACTTAATTATTACATAATTAAATTTAAAACAACGTTCTTTCATCAACTATTATGTTAATATTTTGTTTCAGATTATTAAATATTAACATTTTCCTTTCATTAAAATTCGAATTCCAACTTCATTTCGAAAACCTTATTATTTATTCAAATAAAATCTTTATTTTATTTTTAAAATCAAATTATTGACCAATTGGTTTTTATTGAATTCTCTATCCTAAGTCAGAGTTTATTTGGTTATTTATCACTTCAACCCGATTCCATTTCAATTCAAAAATCAAAGCATAGCAAAGGGAACTTGCAGTGTGATAACTAGGATAGTGTCAAAGTAAATAAACAAGCAATAACAATCCAATAATTTATTTAAATAATCCCGAAATAATTTTATTAATTTGCCTTTTTTGTTTATGCAAATTAATATAATTATTCCTAGAATCTACACTATCATTTCCTGTAGGTTAAAGATTATTACACTAATATTTATACGGTTCTTGACATGATATTCATTATTCAATTTTTATACCGCATCAATTTATACAACATACATTCAATGGTTCAATGTGTAATTAACCAAATTTCTACGTGTCAATTAATTTAATATTTAAAGGGGGTCATATTATACAAATTTTACTAATCAAATTCAACACATATATCAATTTTAAATTGTTAGCTATCCTACATCAAATATAATTGCATATTATTTATCACTTTAACATTAACAATTTTACGTCCAATTTCAACATCACACAACAATCATTATCAATCAAACTTGTATAAGAATATAAGTCGTGAAATTTAATTCACCTTTCGTGGTTAGAGAAATTGACAGAGAAGCACGAAGAAGCACGAATGAAATCAGTTCAACACGAACACAATGGAACGCTGTAATTATCGACAAAAGAAAGACGATATTAATTCAAATGAACGTTCATATATAATTTATAAAATTATAGATGCGCTTACCGGTGACGAAGAAAAGAACGAAAGCTGAGAAATCGATGCTGCTGCAAAAGGAACTCAACCGGTTGCTGCTGTATCAAACAAAGAAGAGAAGTGGTTACTATTTTCAGTAACAAATATACAAACTGCATATATATTTTTCGACAACAGTAATGATTTCACTTCCATGCACAACACTGCCCACTTCACTTTTATTTTATAAATAAAATCTATTTTTTCCTCAACAGAGACTTCATTTTTTCAAACACTGAGCTATTCTATACGCACACACTACCAGACATTAACAAATTCTTTTGTAAATAGTGCCTCATCTCTTCATAACAATTTGATTCAAATGCACGCACTCATTTTTGTTCCCAAACACAGCACACACACTCCAACACATGCACACACACTTTTTTTCACACACACAACACGCACTCTCCAAACACATGCACGCACACACGCAGGCCGGGAGGGGTGGTGGCGCGTGTGGAGGAGGCTGTGGCGGCTCCGGGAAGTGGCGTAGGCGAGATTTTAGCTAATTTGTGCGTGCGTATGGGAAGTGGTGGCGGTGACTGAACGGAGATGCAAAAGCGATGGAAGGTGAAGGTTGCTAGGTCCTTTTTGCACGCGATGGAGGGTAGAACGGAGGAGGGTGGTGCGCCTATGCAAGGGAGGAGCGAAGTGGTGGAAGTACGGTCATTGGGTGTGAGGTGTTGTGTCTTGCGTGTGCATTTCGGTGAGTGGGCGGCTGCTGTAGTGAGGAATGAATGCACTGGAGGCTAGGAAGGGTGGAGCTGGGTTCGATTATATTTTCCTTTTCACAATGTTTTGCAGCAGAAAGAAATGAAATTGAAGAATAAAGAAAAAAGAAGAAGATGAGAGGTGGAGAGTTGTACCTGGAAAGTTTGTGAATGAACAGTGAAGACTCTTTCCCTTTTTAATTTTTTATCGTACATACCAATAAACTTCATTTTTTTGAATACCGAAACGTCACACGCATTCTCAAGCTAACCCCTAGCTTCCAACAACCTCATTTAATGCATCTAGCCAAATTTTATTATCAATTTTTTTGAATGGATACGGTTGTTTTGTTTTGGGCTGAATATGGTTCAAATTAACGCGATGTTTTACGACGGACTCCCATCTGCACAAATAAATATACCATTATGATCAGCGCGACTAGCCGCTTCCAACGGTATGTAGATAATTGCGATACGACAGTCTTATAAAAACTTGAAATTTACACCGATTAAATTTTTCGTTTGACAAAACAATTTAAATGAAGCAGGCGACGACGGAATTAGATGAAACAACTTGCATCGTCTTGATCAGATAAATTATTATAACAATACTGTGTAAAAATATTTGGATTTGAATGTTAAATTTTTCGCAGTTTAAATGAACTGATATTCAACAAAACACGAACGAAATTTACTGCAATGTTTTGCGACGAAACTTTTCCTACACCCCTAACTCTCTAGACGCATCTTATAAACAAAGTTTGGACGTTATTGAGATCGTACATAATTTCAAATTTTTATACTAAATAATGGATTTAAAATTTTAAATCGGGTCGGAAATTCAGGGTCGTTACAGCTTGAGTTCGACACCCCCAAACCACATCGCGGATCCAAGCCTTAGCTGCAACATGAAACTTCGATTCGATTCGAACTCTCCCTCCTTTTATTTTGCGAATCTTGATTGAGGGGGAAAAAGGAAAGAATGTGACTTTGATGCCTGCCTATTTTTGAAACACTTGAATTCAAACCGGAAAGGAACGAAGAAGTAATGGCATGATTATATGTGAATGTACATTCATTTCCTTCCTTTTTATTTC
Organism: Allium cepa; assembly: GCA_030765085.1. Taxonomy (NCBI): domain Eukaryota; kingdom Viridiplantae; phylum Streptophyta; class Magnoliopsida; order Asparagales; family Amaryllidaceae; genus Allium; species Allium cepa. The sequence continues at coordinate 38,890,193 of CM060933.1, forward strand.
AATCGTTTGAACTGATTTTGTTTGGGGACAAAAAGGATGTGATTTGAATTTGAGGTGAAAGGTTGTGTGAGTAAGCCAACTACAGTAGCTTTGAGGTGAAGGGGATAAAGGTTGATGTGAAAATATAGGTCAACTCATATATATTTATATTACTTTAAATTTTAAATATCTTGATTTACACAACTCAAAATCTCGAACCCTTATTAAGGCGTGCCGCTAGGCGTTTATAATGTTATACCCCTATTCCGAACGTAATGGAAAAGGTTTCGAGTCCTAATTCGATCGTATGGAGAAGATAGCTTTTTGGACCCAATTTTTATATTGAATTCTCGATATGAATTCCAACGCGTTTATATCCTGTACGACCAAACGATCACTCCAAACGCTACGAAACCTAATACGATAATAATATAATATTATGGATCCAAAGGAACTGGTTTCGTCAAATTTCAAGACCATGTCTCGGAAGGCAATTTTTAAATGTCAATTTAAACGATATATTTTTAAAACTAAACAAATCAATTTTAAATTCAATTTTAAAATTTTGCATTGTCTTCCATCTTATTAATATAAATTTTATAAGCCTTTAAATTATTTTTATCAAGCTTAAAACTCCAGATTCACTATTTTAACCAATATTCAACTATAACTTAAATAACTAAATAAATTGCTATATTTAAATTCTAAATTTATTTTATAAATAAACCCAAATTTTGATATTAAAAATCAATCTATAATTCAGATTCAATATTTAAAATCATTTAAATATTGTAAATCAGATGTCAAAAATCCGGGTCGTGGGTCGTTACATTTTTAGTATTTTTGAATTACTATAAAAGTGATTTTGGTTTAAAAGGGATTTTAAAGTGATTTCGAAGTATTTGAGTTTGGTAATTATTTTGGGATTATTAAAAGGGGATTAAATTTGAACCTAGTAAATTATCTAGTTTTTTTATTTTAAATTTGCAATTTTAAGTAATATTTTTAATTTGGATTTGTAAGCTGATTTTATATAAAGGATTTATAAAAGTAACATTTTCATAAATTTAGCAACCGATATTTATAAATAGAGTTTTATAAATATTTATGAAATCTAGATTTATAAAACTCAAAGTATATAAACATCTTGTGATTGGGATTTCACAGTTTTACTGTAAGATGTTTCATAAAGATAATTGATAAACGAGAAATTAGTTAAAATCTAATATTAAATTTCAGTAGGATACTTAAATACCTATTTTGAAACATTATCAAGTAATGATAATTTTTATTTATTATCATTGATTGGTTAAATAGTTTGGTATAAAAATTTGAAGTACAAATGCCATGCGAATTAAGTTTCTTGATTTGACTATAAGGTATTTGATGATAAAAAATTATGTAAGGTTAAGAAATTTGGTTATGAGCATGTTTTACAAATAAATGATTTTTGTAAGTAGATTTAAAGTGTGTTGAGTATCGAAAACATAGATTTCAACATTTATGGCTGCAAAAAATGTTTTTGTGAATAGAATGGAAACATGGACTATGACATTATTGTTATATTAAGTGATTTTCCAAAAGGAAATATTTTATATAGTTATGGGGTTTATTTATATATCATATATTTGACGTTGATATTCGAGTTAGTAGCTTCTATCTGTTTTGAAGTTAAAAATGTTGTTCAGTCCAAGAGAGGCAGCGATTCCCCAAACTGATTGGCTTCATTTTTAACTAATAAATAGTTGAAGTTGTATTTCGAGGATTGATATTAAATATAGTTAGTTGAATCCCGATGTTGCCATTTTTGGGAGGTCGTAATGGTGTTTTACGCAACATTCGTTTTGACCTAAATTAAGCGTTTTAAAGAACATGCAGCTTTCCTAAAAGATTGTAAATATACTTATTTTTGATTTAAGTATATGATGTTATTTTCTAACGGTTGAAAATGTAATGATTTGTGAATACGCCTATTAGTTTGAGATAAGTATATGGAATTTTTTTCCAATTATTGAATAATTGAATTAGTTTTGAATATGTATCCTTTTAAAGATATTTTGGAGTGTTTATTGAAAAGTGATTTGGTTTATAAGAAGTATAAAAGGGCCTAGTAATTGCTTTAGTACTAGATTATGCCTATTGGTAAAGTTTCGGTTCCTTGAATTGATATAAGTGCCGATTATTCATGCACTTAGCACGTAGCCAGCTATGTAGGCTTGATTATCATTTGTGTTGAGAATGTTGATTCGTGTAGTGTGGAGTGAGTTTATTACTCCAATCTACCGAGCTTCCTTATTGGCCGAAGTATAGCAAGTTAAAAGTTGGAAGCATGATGTAACGATCCCGTTTTTTAAGCCAAAATTAATTTAGTAATTAATATAAAATTTTGGATTAATTGTGAATTAATTTGAATTTTTTTTCAAGACAAATAAGAAATGTGTTTGTTTTATATATAGATTATAAATAGAATTTTGGTTTGAAATTCAAAAATAAATATTTTAAAAATAAATTGGATTCAAAAACTCTATATTTTAAAATTTATAAGAATTTGTTTTCTAATTATAATATATATATATATATATATATATTTGAAGTTACATTTTGAATTAAATATAATAATTCTCAGAAGCTATTTAAGGGTTAAATTCTAATAAATATTTATTTATTTATTAATGTATTTTTAAATTTTAATATCATTTTCTTTAAAAAGTTATATAAGTAGAATTAATAGAAAATGTATGAATAAAAATATAAAACATATATATATATAACATATGTTAATATAATAAAAAGAAATTTATTAGAAAAAACAAAATTGAAAATATGATATAAAAATAATAAAACATATTTAAACATTAAATAAACATGAAATTAAACAAATGTAAAAGATTATGCCATGCTTTAAACAAGTGTAAGTATTTTAACATTGTATTAAACAAGTGTATGAATTATAACAAGAAATTAACAAGTGTCACACTTTTAATTATCTTTTATTTTAAAAAAATGAAAACAAGATTTATATATACACTATCTCTACTCTTTCATTTCTTCTTCTATCTTCACTTTTTCAATTTTTCTTCAAAACTAAGACCTGATACAAAACCGGTGATTAAAAATTAAATCAAGCAAACAATCTTTACCAAACTACAAACCTGAGAAAAACAAAGCAAATTCAAAGATTCAACTCAAAGATTTTCAAACCTAGAAACTTAAAAAAACCGAAGATAAAAGAAAATCAATCAAACTTCAACCTGAAAACAAGATCCAGATTTTATTTCAACTCAAACCTGAAGCTATTGATCATCTCAAAACAATCAAGCTTCAGTTCAATATCAAGTAGTAGATCAAAAGTTCAAGAACTAAACCAAGTTTTCAGTGCAAAATCAAAGCATTTCCAGTTCAAACAATTTCCATTTTTCTTTCAAAAGCCTGCTCTATGTTCTCTGCTTTTCAAATAGGTAAGTAAACTATTTTCTAAAACCTTAATCTGATCTATAACCTGATGTATATGATGATCGTTGAAGTTTGGATGGGAAATATGCTTTGCATGAATGTATATGATGCTTGTATGTATATAAATATGTAATTTATGGTGTGCATGTCTATATATATACCTATACAGGCTCTGTTTGTTTTACAAATCAAAAATCAAGTTCAAAAATCAATTCCTATTCCCCTAATCTTTTATATGTTATGATATATAAAACAAATATATTAAAAATAATAGGATCTTGATTTTAAAGATATTTCTAAGCATTATTGGGTTGAGTTTCCCTGGAAAAATCAAAATTACAGTAAAACTCAATGCATGTTAAAAACTCAACTTCAATGATTTATGGTTTCATTTATATAATCGGTTTTGTTATCGAAAAATATGATTTTTAAAAATAGTTCCAAGGTTTCTAGTTTAATTTGAGGTAGGATTCGAGATTTAAGCGGAATTGGGGTTTTCGTCGATTTTTCTCGATCGGCGAGGTATTGTTGGACGTGCTTGGTGCTGGAGGCAGTGCGAAGGTTGGGGATCAGAGGAAAAATGGTAAAGGGATTTATTGGTGGTTGTGGTGGCCGGAGGACGTCGAACTAGGGTTTTGTAACTCTTTTTGTTTGATGATGAAGACAGGTTGATTTCATCGTCGTCAAGGCATCAGTCATAACGGTGTAGGAGGATTAGGAAGTGGATGCTTTGGCGAGCCTCCACGAGTGATCGCGAGGTGTCTGGTGGTCGGAGGTAGGCACTTCGTGGTGGTTTTCGTCGACCGATTTTGTTCCAGTGGGGATTCTTATACTCGAACTCGATTCTCGAGTTCGATTCGAAGGTATGGTGGTTGGAATCGAAGGTGGAGGCTGTGGTCGGCTTGCCGGTGATGGCGATAATGATCAAAATGTCGCCGTGTGACCGTGCATGTGAACATGATTCGGTATGTATCGGTGGTTTTTGGGTTGCTGTTGGGTTGGGAGAAGAAGGGTTGTCTTGGGGGATTGCTCGGGAAATTGTGGTGATGGCTCGAGTTAGAGCACGGGTAGTTCGCGAGTGATGTTCCAGTCTTCAAACTTAAATCAAAGAAAGTTAAAAAGAAAAAGGAAAAGAAGAAGAACGTGAGTGACTCGGGACTAGGCTCGGGTATTTTGGTTTTTGGCTCAGGTATGTGTAATACCATTTTGAATTTTTGAAATTAAAACAATTTCTTAATTAATTATTTTATATGATGAGTGTCTTATTTAAGTTTGAGATTAGTTCAAAGATTTTAAAATAAATTATTTTAAATTAAATAAGTTTGAGATATTTTATTAAATGTCTTTTATTGTAGTTAATACTTAAGTTTATTTGATTAAATTTAAATGGTAATTAAGTAATTGATTTAGAAAGAAAAATGTTTTTGATTATTAATTTACTTAAAGGTCTTAAGTTAATTTATATGTTAACGATAATTTATTTACAAGGTTTATTAAATAAAGATTTAAATGATAATTAAGGAATAAATTAAGATAATGATTTATCTATAATTAATTAAAGTTTTGCGTAATTAAAGGACATTAATTAATGTAATTAATTGATGTAAGTAATTAAGGGATAATTAATTACTTAAAGTAATAATTACTTAATGTATGTAATTAAAAGTTAGTTAATTAATTAATAATTAAAGGTTAATTAATCTATGATTAAAAGATAATTAATTAATGTAATTAATTAAAGGGTTTATTAATTGTTGTAATTAATTAAGGAAAATTAATGTGAATAATTAACGGATAATTAATTAACTTAAAGAATAATTACTTAATGTAATTAATTAAAGGTTGATTAAGTAATGTATGTAATTAAACAATAATCACTTAAAGGTTAAAGGATAATTGATTTATAATTAAAAAGTAATTAATCAGTAATTACAGGATAAGTAATTAAGGATGATTAATTGATTTTCCTTAATTAATTAAAATAATAACCAATGGTTTGTATTTAATTAATGTTAATAAATCAGGATTAGGTAATTAATTCAGAAGTAATTAATTTATTTGGTTAAATCAATTATTAATTATGTGATTAATTAATGTTGCTTATGGAGGATTGGATTATAATAAATGCCTTGAATTGTTTGATATCTCTGATATGTGATATTCTGTGATATGAATTGCTTTGGATTGAACTGTGATGAATGTAGATTATTTATCTGTGATGAATTTACATATTTATCTGTGAATGGAAAATAAGCTTTATAGGATTATACTGCTTATTGATATTGTTGTGCTTGGATTTATGATGATTGTATTGTTGGATGCAAAACCCATAGACAAAACACACACAAAAATATGGATTTCATGGGAAATTGGTTAATTCACGAGTATTTTGAATTTAATATTATTTTATAAAATTTAAAAGTTGAATTTTGAATCCAAAATGGTTTGGAGGTGGAATTGGGTTAAATATGAAAACTTTTGAAAGGGAAGTTTTGAAATTAAAATTGTTTTGAATATCACATGGCTTGTTGAAGTTTTTAAACTAAAATAATTTAAATTGAATTTGAATTCAAGATTTGAAGTTGAAGTCTATATATACGTTTGTAATTTGAAAATTTGAAAACTATGGTTTAAAAAAGGGTTATACAGGTTATATGATGTATATATATGGATTTAAACCATTTTTAAAGTATTTTAAATATATTATTTAGGGAATTTGAATTCAGCTCAAATAGAGCTTGTCGAGGGTGTGGCAGTTCGCTGATTTTCCGATTTATACGTTTAAAGGCTATAACTTGAGCAATCTTAATCAGATTTTTCCGGAACGGAAAACCCTTGTTTTTCAAATGATAACAGCTTTCATATAAAGAAAGAATTTCCAGTTTTTGTTGAAAGGATTTCGAGTTATGGATAAATCAAAATTTGAAATGGAAATAGTTTTGAAAGCTATGAATGAATCTTTGTTAAAGATTTGGTAAACCTTGTTTCAAGACTGAAGAGGATCTTAAAGATGGATCTTTTGTTTAAAAGATTAAAAAGGGAAATTTGTTTAAACCATTCAAAAGGAAAGGTTTTGGGGAATAAAAAGTTGTGACTTAACCTAGATCCGAATGTATCCATATGTTTAAAAAAATAAAGCGCTCATTATTCGGTTAAGCCGGGGGAGGACATTAAGTCATAAAACCCATTCCGAATAATGATACGAAGAAATGGAATTGCATTTGAAGACGGTGGTTGAAGACTGGGTATTTTCGAAAATGAAAGGATTACCTGCTGATTGTCTCTGCACCGAGTGGCCCCGATATAGAGATTACCCTAAGTGATGGGGAGTCTGGACGTGATTAGGGGATATCCGGATTTGCAAGGACTTTTTCCTTAATTGGATAAAGTGCCTTCGATTCCATTCAGACCCAGGTTGGACTTGTATGGATGTATGTCTGACGTTACACTTTGAGATGTAAAAATGGTTTCTATCAATTACATTTTTGTTTGGTGGCGGAGAATTTATTCTCTTAGCTTAACACCCTTCTCTGAGACGTACGAGCTCAGATGTTATGTAGTTGATGGTTACTAGTGATATATTCCCAATTTGGTAATGTGGCATGCTAAGTGCTGATCATTGGTTGATTAAAGCGTGGCTTTTGTGAAAAGCGTAGCTTTGTGGGACGAGACTTCATCGAACCTCACACCCTGGAAATGGTCGAAACAGGAAAGGATGCAGCAGGTTATGGGGGTCGCGCCCCTCAGAGTATATGCATTTCCTTCTGGATAAAAAGTGATATTCTGGTATGGAGCCCAGATATTTTTCTTATGTGGTTGTTGGTGTTGAGGGCCCTCGATAAAGGTCGGTTACAACCGGGGGACGGTATACTCGTGACAGCTAGTTACCTAGTTACAGAGGTAACGCGACCTTGTGTTGGCAAAGATCCGCTTAGCTTCTCGGGGCAGCCCTCCAGAGGCGTACCCTTTTGGATAAAGGAAGTTCCTTAGCCTTGGCCATTTTTTGGAAATCCAAACAAAACAATACGAGCCCTTTACGATTTCAGTTGTAGAACCTGCTATCTCAGATGGTAGCTATAGTAAGCATACTATAATGGTACGTATGCTGGCTATGATTAATATTATACTTTTGAAATGTTTTCCACACTATGCACTAATAATAATATCAAAAGGATTTTCGTGTATCAAGCATGTTTGACTATTATAAGGAGAAATCTCCCCCAACTATGCGATTGCATTGTGTGTGTGTCGGGAGGCCTTATGGTAGTTTCATTTTCCAAAAAGCATAGCGGATTTCTTTTTATTTCTTTTGTTCAAATAAACTATTTTGTTTGCTCACACCAGTCCTACGGCTGACCTGGAGTTTATTGTTCCCTTTCTAAACTTTGGGTGCACATAATTTTCTACACGAGCAGCCTAGAGTTAGGTCATCAGTAGGTTCTAAAGCTAAGTCAGATAGTGCATATGGATCTAGAAGTCTTTGGTTTGGGGATCAGATTTGCTTCATTACAGCAAGATAGTGTTTCGAGCTTTTTAGTTTGAGCCTTTGGAGTTTTGGGACGGAGACGCAGATGCTGGATACTCTCTCTCTCTCTCTCTTAAAGACCATATTGAAGTTGTTATCTTTTCGCTGTTGTGATATTTTTTCCTATGTGGTGTTGTATATGGTTCTCTGATTATGGTGGTCATTTGTTGTATCGGGATGTTGTATCCATTTGGTGTATCAATAAAAATCATTTTGTTTTCCGCTATGTTGTTATTACCTATTGTGTTATAAGCTTCGGCAAACCAGACTCAATGTTTGAATCTCCAGCATTCGAATACGGGTGATGTATTGGGTGTCGATTTTTGAAGGTTGAAGTGCGGGTCGTCACATTTGGTATCAGAGCTGAATGTTGAGTAAGAACTTTAGCTTTGGAGTATAACTCATTGGTGACTCATTAGAGATAGGGTTAGAAATGCCCTAGAATGAGTATAATCCCTAAGATATTTTTTTCGTATGCCTAAGTCAATTTAGTGCAAGAAGAGGATGAGGTAGGGGACGGAGGAGTACCACTACAAATGGTCGAGACCCTACAACAACAGGAACAACTTTTTCCATCAATCTCCTTTGCTCATCCAATTTCAATTCTTTGATTGCTTCCTGGCAGCTCCAGGAAGAAACTTTGGTATGGTAAGAGACCATTCCTTTGGCCAAATCGGAAGACGAGTTTAACTGGGATAGATTCAAGCTAATATTTGAGCAGCGTTATATACCTTTCGCTGGTATTTCCAAGATGTATCGATAGTTTACCGATTTGAAGCAAGGAAATCTATCTCTTAATAAATTAGGGTCTTAAGTAATTAAGATTTATTAATTAATGAAAATAATTAAAGAATAATTAATTAAAATTGTTAGAGTTCTACTCGACACTAGAGCCACGTATAGTTTTATTTCCCAGCAAACCATAGAAGAGTTAAATCTTGAACTCGAATTCATAAACAAACCTATTTGTGTGAAGAACCCGGTAGGAGGCCCTGCTAATCTTTTTTTACATTATAGGAAAGTTCCTATTTCGTATTCTCATCATCAGTTTCCTATCATCCTTTTCGTTCTTGACTTTTATAAATCTGAGAATTTTATTTGAAATAAATTGGTTAAGAAAATATGAAGCTAAATTAGATTGTATCAATAAAACGACTTCGGTCAAAACCAAACTTGGAAATTTTGTCGTAATTTCTTGTGAGGAACCAAGTCCGAAGAGGGACAGGCTAATGTATACTTTAGGGTATTCCGACCCGAATTTGGAATCCATACCTATTGGTCGAGATGAAAAGCGGTTAAGGAATAAAGTGGTGAAATTGATGAAAGTAAAATGGTGTGGAGATCCGAATGATTGTACTTGGGAAACTCTAGATAGTATTCGGAAAGCCTATCCAAATTTGTGTCAGGATAGTTAGTAATGTTTGATTGAATGAATTGTTTGGTTTGTTGTTAGTATATGGCTGATATGTATGTTTGGATTGTTTGAATATAAGAGTTTTGGAATTATCTATTGCTTTCAAATTTCGAGGAAAAAATTCTCTTAAGGAGGGAAATTTGTAACGATCCCGTTTTTAAGCCAAAATTAATTTAGTAATTAATATAATATTTTGGCTTAATTGTGAAGTAATATGAATTTTTTTTCAAAAAAAATAAGAAATGTGTTTATTATATATATATATATTATAAATAGAATTTTGGTTTGAAATTTAAAAATAAATATTTTAAAAATAAATTGGATTTAAAAACTCTATATTTTAAAATTTATAAGAATAAACAAATTATAATATATATATGTGTGTGTGTATTTTTTTGAAGTTATGTTTTGAATTAAATATAATAATTCTCAAAAGTTATTTAACGGTTAAATTCTAATATATATATATATTTATTTATTTATTAATGTATGATTAAATTTTAAAATCATTTTCTTTAAATATTTATATAAGTATAAGTAATAGAGAATATATGAATAAAATATAAAACATATATATATATACATAACATATGTTAATATAATAAAAAGAAATGTATTAAAAAAACTAAATTGAAAATATGATATAAAAATAATAAAACATCTTTAAACATTAAATAAACATGAAATTAAACAAATGTAAAACATTATGCCATGCATTAAACAAGTGTAAGTATTTTAACATTGTATTAAACAAGTGTAGGAATTATAACAAGAAATTAATAAGTGTCACACTTTTAATTATCTTTTATTTTAAAAAAATAAAAATGAAAACAAGATTTATATATACACATCTCAACTCTTTCATTTCTTCTTCTATCTTCACTTTTTCAATTTTTCTTCAAAACCACGACCTGATACAAAACCTGTGATTAAAAATTAAATCAAGCAAACAATCTTTACCAAACTACAAACCTGAGAAAAATAAAACAAATTCAAAGATTCAACTCAAAGATTTTCAAACCTGGAAACTTAAAACAAACCAGAGGTAAAATAAAATCAAACAAACTTCAACCTGAAAACAAGATCCAGATTTTTTAATTCAACTCAAACCTGAAGCTATAGATATCTCAAAACAATCAAGCTTCAGTTTTATATCAAGTAGCAGATCAAAAGTTCAAGAACAAAACCAAGTTTTCAGTGCAATTAAAGCATTTCCAGTTCAAACACTTTCCAGTTTTCTTTCAAAAGCCTGCTCTCTGTTCTCTACTCTTCAAACAGGTGAGTAAACTATTTTCTAAAACCTTAATCTGATCTATAACCTGATGTATGTGATTATCATTGAAGTTGGGATGGGAAATATGCTTTGCATGAATGTATATAATGCTTGTATGTATATAAATATGAAATTTATGGTGTGCATGTCTGTATATATATGTGTATATATGTATGTATGTATATATATAAGTATATATATTCAGGCTCTATTTGTTTAACAGATCAAAAATCAAGTTCAAAAACCAATTCCTATTCCCCTAATCTTTTATAGGTTATGATATATAAAACAAATATATTTGAAATAACAAGATCTTGATTTTAAAAATATTTCTAAGCATTATTAGGTTGAGTTTGTCTGGAAAAATCAAAATTACAGTAAAACTCAATGCATGTTAAAAACTCAACTTCAATGATTTATGGTTTCATTTATATAATTGGTTTTGTTATCAAAAACTATAATTTTTAAAAATAGTTCCAAGATTTTTAGTTTAGATTTGAGGTAGGATTCGAGAGTTAAACAGAATTGGGATTTTCGTCAATTTCCGTCGATCAGCGAGGTATTGTTGAACGTGCTTGGTGCTCGAGGTAGTGCAAAGGTTCGGGATCGAAGGAAAAATGGTGAAGAGATTTGTTGGTGGCTCTGGTGGTCGAACGACGTCGAACTAGGGTTATGTAACTCTTTTTGTTCGATGATGAAGACAGGTTGATTTCATCGTCGTCAAGGCATTGGTCACAACCGGTGTAGAGGGATTTGGAAGTGGATGCTCTGGAGAGCCTCCAGGCATGATCGTGAGGTGTCTAGTGGTCGGAGGTAGGCACTTCGTGGTGGTTTTCGTCGACCGGTTTTTTTCCAGTAGGGTTCTTATGCTCGAATTCGATTCTCGAGTCCGATTTGAAGTTATGGTGGTTGGAATCGAAGGTGGATACTGTGGTCGGCTTGCAAGTGATGGCGGTGATGATCAGAACATCGTCGTGCGACCGTGCATATGATCGGTATATATCAGTGGTTTATGGGTTGCTGTTGGGTTGGGAGAAGAAAGGTTGTCTCGGGGGATTGCTCGGGAAATTGTGGTGATGGCTTGAGTTAGAGCACGGGTAGTTCGTGAGTGAGGTTCCAGTCTTCAAACTTAAATCAAATAAAGTTAAAAAGAAAAAGGAAAAGAAGAAGAACGCGAGTGACTCAGAACTAGGCTCGGGCATTTTGGTTTTTGGCTCGGGTATGTGTAATACCGTTTTGAAGTTTTGAAATTAAAACAATTTCTTAATTAATTATTTTATATGATGAATGCATTATTTACGTTGAGATTAATTCAAAGATTTTAAATAAATTATTTTAAATTAATTTAGTTTGAGATATTTTATTAAATGTCTTGTATTGTAGTTAATACTTCAGTTTATTTAATTAAATATAAATGGTAATTAAGCAGTTGATTTAGAAAGAAAAATGTTTTTGATTATTAATTTACTTAAAGGTCTTGAGTTAATTTATATGTTAATGATAATTATTTCCAAGGTTTATTAAATAAAAATTTAAATGATAATTAAGAAATAAATTAAGATAATGATTTATCTATGATTAATTAAGGTTTTGAGTAATTAAACGACATTAATTAATGTAATTAATTGATGTAAGTAATTAAGAGATAATTAATTGCTTAAAGTGATATTTACTTAATGTAAGTAATTAAAAGTTAATTAATTAATCATTAAAGGTTACTTAATCTATGATTAAAGGATAATTAATTAATGTAATTAATTAAAGGGTTAATTAATTATTGTAATTAATTAAGGAAAATTAATGTGATTAATTAAGGGTTAATTAATTAACTTAAAGAATAATTACTTAATGTAATTAATTAAAGGGTGATTAAGTAATGTATGTAATTAAAGGATAATTACTAAAAGGTTAAAGGATAATTGATTTATAATTAAAAAGTAATTAATCAGTAATTATAGGATAAGTAATTAAGGATGATCAATTATTTTCATTAATTAATTAAAATAATAACGAAAGGTTTGAATTTAATTAGTGTTAATTAATCAGAATTAGGTAATTAATTCAAAAGTAATTAATTTATTTGGTTAAATCAATTATTGATTATGTGATTAATTAATCTTGCTTATGGATGATTAAACTATATTGAATGCCTTGAATTGTTTGATATCTCTGATGTGTGATATTCTGTGATATAAATTGCTTTGGATTGAACTGTGATGAATGTAAGTTATTTATCTGTGATGAATTTACATATTTATCGGTGAATGGAAAATAAGCGTTATAGGATTATACCGCTTATTGATATTGTTATGCTTGGATTTATGATGATTGTATTGTTGGATGCAAAACCCCTAGACAAAACACACATACACAAATATGGATTTCGTGGGAAATTGGTTAAGTCGTGGGTATTTTGAATTTAATATTATTTTATAAAATTTAAAAGTTGAATTTTGAATCCAAAATGGTTTGGAGGTGGAATTGGGTCAAATATGAAAAACTTTGGAAAGGAAAGTTTTGAAATTAAAATTATTTTGAATATCACATGGCTCGTTGAAGTTTTGAAATTAAAATAATTTAATTTGAATTTGAATTCAAGATTTGAAGTTGAATTCTTTATATATATGTTTATTACTAGAAATTTTGAAAACTATGGCTTAAAAAAGGGTTATACAGGTTATATAACGTATATATATGGATTTAAACCATTTTTAAAGTATTTTAAATAAATTATTTTGGGAATTTGAATTCAACTCAAATAGAGCTTGCCGAGGGTGCGGCAGTTCGCTGATTTTCCGATTTATACTTTTAAAGGCTATAACTTGAGCAATCTTTACCAGATTTTTCTGAAACGGAAAACCATTGTTTTTCAAATGATAATAGCTTTCATATAAAGAAAGAATTTCCAGTTTTTGTTAAAGGATTTTGAGTTATGGATAAATCAAAATTTGAAATGGAAATAGTTTTGAAAGCAATGAATGAATCTTTGTTAAAGATTTGGTAAACCTTGTTTCAAAACTGAAGAGGATCTTAAAGATGGATCTTTTGTTTAAAAGATTAAAAAGGGAAATTTGTTTAAACCGTTCAAAAGGAAAGGTTTTGGGGAATAAAAAGTTGTGACTTAACCTAGATCCGAATGTATCCATATGTTTTAAAAAATAAAATGCTCATTATTCGGTTAAGCCGGGGGAGGACATTAAGTCATAAAACTCATTCCGAATAATGATACGACGAAATGGAATTGCATTTGAAGACGGTGGTTGAAGACCGAGTATTTTCGAAAATGAAAGGATACCTGCTGATTGTATCTGCACCGAGTGGCCCCACTATAGAGATTAATCTAAGTGATGGGGAGTTCGGATGGGATTAGGGGATATCCGGATTTGCAAGGTCCTTAATTGGGCGAAGTGTCTTCGGTTCCATTCAGACCCAGGATGGACTTGTATGGATGTATATTTGACGTTACACTTTGAGATGTAAAACTGGTTTCTATCAAATACATTTCTGTTTGGTGGCGTAGAATTTATTCTCTTAGCTTGACACCCTTCTCTGAAACATACGAGCTTAGAGGTTATGTAGTTGATGGTTACTAGTGATATATTCCCAGTTTGGTAATGTATCATGCTAAGTGTTGATCATTGGATGATCGAAGCATGGCTTTTGTGAAAAGCGTAGCTTTGAGGGACGAGACATCATCGAACCTCACACCTCGGAAATGGTCGAAATAGGAAAGGAAGCAGCAAGGTTATGGGGGTCGCGCCCCTCAGGGTATGTGCATTTCCGTCTGAATAAAAAGTGGTATTCTGGTATGGAGCACAAATACTTTGCTTATGTGCTTGTTGGTGTTGAGGGCCCTCGATAAAGGTCGGTTACAACCGGGGGATGGCATACTCGTGACAGCTAGTTACCTAGTTACAGAGGTAACCCGACCTTGTGTTGGCAAAGATCCCCCTAGCTTCTCGGGGCGGCCCTCCAGAGGCGTACCCTTTTGGATAAAGGAAGTTCCTTAGCCTTGGCCATTTGTTGGAAATCCAAACAAAACAATACGATCCCTTTACGATTTCAGTTGTAGAACCTGCCATCTCAGATGGTAGCTATAGTAGGCATATATAATGGTATGTATGCTGGCTAAGATTAATATTATACTTTTGAAATGTTTTCCACACTATGCACTAATAATAATGTCAAAAGGATTTTCGCATATCAAGCATGTTTGAGTAAAATAAGGAGAAATCTCCCCCAAGTGTGCGATTGCATTGTGTGTGTGCGGGAGGCCTTATGATAGTTTCATTTTCCAAAAAGCATAGCTGATTTCTTTTTATTTCTTTTGTTCAAATAAACTGTTTTTTTGCTCACACCACTCCTATGACTGGCTTGGAGTTTATTATCCCCTTTCTAAACTCTGGGTTCCCATAATTTTCCACATGGGAAGCCTAGAGTCAGGTTATCAGTAGGTTCTGAAGCTAAGTCAGATAGTAGATGTGGATTTAGAAGTCTTTGGTTTGGGGATCGGATTTGCTTCATTATAGCATGATAGTGTTTCATGCTTTTTCGTTTGAGCCTTTGCAGTTTTGGGATGGAGATGCAGATACATATGCTAGATTCTCTCTCTCTCTCTTGAAGACCATATTGGAGTTGTTATCTTTCCGCTGTTGTGATATTTTTTCCACTGTAGTGTTGTATATAGTTCTCTAATTATGGTGGTCATTTGTTATACCGGGATGTTGTATCCATCTGGTGTATGAATAAAAATCATTTTGTTTTCCGCTGTGTTGTTATTACCTAATGTGTTATAAGCTCCGGCGAACCAGACTCAATGTTTGAATCTCCGGTATTCGAATACGGGTGATGTATTGGATGCCAAGTTTCGAATGTTGAAGTGCAGGTCGTCACACATGATAAGTCTATGAGACTTAGTTTCGGTACGAGGTTAAGAGCCACCTTTCGATATTGGTGCGGAGAGACCGGGATCAGATTTATCCGAAAACCACTCTGGACTAATTTATGCATTCGGAAGTGTAGGATATTGATGATTATTTATGAAGACCGAAGATCTTCATAGCATGAGGGCTTCTTGTTGACATTTTCTGGGTCGCTTCCATTATAGATATAATCATAGCAGTGGTCTCCTCGTCGTGGAAATCTTCAGATTGCAAGGACTACCGGCTGCTAGTGGTAGTAGGAGAGTGCCTTCGGTTTGTCCTGTTCCTGGACAACTTGTATGGACGAATGTCTAACATTGCGTTTCTAGTTACATAAGTGATCTCTATGAACATATCATCTCTTGGTGGTGGAGAAGTCAACTTCTCTTAACTTAACACCCTTTCCTGAGACGTACGAGCTCAGGAGTAACATGTTTGAAGAAATCAGTTGTGAGATTATGTAATGGCAATGTGGCATTCAGAGATATGGTATGTGATATGAGAATGGTAATCGTAACCTCACGAGCCTCACTCCCCAGTTTTGATAGGATACTATGTGGTCAGGTGTGTGCATATTTTCGATTGAGGTTTATATAGGTGACCTGATGTTCTAGGCCTTATGACTGAGATACAGTGACGTTTGAGTCCTTGGATAATATTCGTAGAGGGTATCCTTTTTTAGCCATATATGTGGATGTATAGCGGCATCTAAGTCTTGGATGTTAATCGTGGATACGAATTGATCTTTCCACTAGTTCCCTATCATGTTGGAAATCCAATTCCAATACGTGTCTGCCATTTTGTATTGTAGAGCCTCAAATAGTTAGGTCCGAAATGATATATGGGTAGCCATTTCGAATATTTGATATTATTTGTGAAATATACTGTTATCCCGCTTTTTGGCAAAGCCGCGATACCAAAAGATCGATCGAAAGCGGAGAACAGTTCGTCTCAGAGATTGGTCATACTTCGTTTCGCTATGGTTATCACTGAATTTTTCCCGAGTCCAGATTGAGCTACAATTGATAGAACACGACAAGAAAGATCATAGAAGTCAGCATCTCAAATTTCAAGTCAATCCGAGTTCATACGCTCAAGTTATGATCGATTCAACTTGAAGGAAAAAACAATGGTTTCTAATCCATCGTTGTAGGTGTCTTCGAATCCATCACCGAACACCGTTTGAACCGATCACCTTCGTATCGATTAGCTTCGAATCCATCAGAGTGCCTCGGTTCGACTCCATCAACTTCGAATCCATCGAGTTCGTATCGATGGACCTCGTATCCATCAGCCAGTGTTGACTTCGCATCCATGGAGAAGTTACAAAGCTCGTATCCATTAGGGAAATGCAAATTCGTATCCATCAAGCATCGGTCATTCGACTCCATCAATGAATCCTTTTTCGAACCCATCATTGGAGCCTTGTTCGAACCCATCCATGAAGCCTTGTTCGAACCCATCAGTGAAGCTTCGTTCGAATCCACCAAGTCAACTAGCCACGATGACGTGTCATCCATCGGTTCGAATGCGCCGAGATACATGGAGTCGAAGCGGTCAACTCGGAGTGAAGACCGGATCGGTTCGAGGTTTGCGCTCCACATCACAACGAAGGCGCATGCCACCATCGATTCGAAACCATCGATTCGAAGGGATGGTTTCGAACCAAACAGCCACACAATGAATCCCATTTCTTATCCATCATATCTCTCAATCCACTGATCCAAATGCCATGAAATTTTCACAGAAGCTTGCATACATGTTGAAGAATGCCCACACCAATTTTCACCTCGATTGGATGATTTTCTGATCGATTCGAATGGAGTTCGAATCGATGCCAAAGTGGGCCCAAATTTCCTAAGGCCGGGCGCGTGGGCCCACTCACGTGCCAGAAGTGGTCTCCCGAGTTTTCAGCGAAATATCAGCAACCTACACCTATAAATAGATCCCCAGAGCCAACAGAAAAAGGATCTTTCGACTCTCAAGCGCCCAGACTCTGCCGGATTGAGATCTCCATCATCCTACATCATATACTCGCTGATTGATTTCAAATTTCCAGTTGTAACTTGCTGTTGATCGCTGTAACAACTTGTAATCATTGAAAGAGAATCAATAAAACATCAAAAAACTTCACAGTAGACATAGGCAACACGCCGAACCACTATAAATCACTTGTCTATGCATTTACTTTACTGTTGATTGGAGTTTTTGTTAGATAATATCTGTTTTGAATTTACATTCTTCATTATTATCTCTTCAATGACTCCCGAAGAGTGTTGTGACAAATTTTGGTTCAAACACTTTGGTGCTTTCACCGAGAAAACCCAGATTTTCTCCTGCTCTTTGGATCTGTCATCGATACCGAATTGAATAAATCTAAGAGAGAGATCCAAATTCCGAATTCAAATTCCTTCCATTCTATTCAGATTTGCAAAAGTCTAAGGAAAGGAATTCAACTTTCAAGATGGTTAGTACAAGAACCACCTCTATCGCTATCAATCAAGAAGAACAGGATCGACAGAACCCTGTGCCACTACCTCCATCTAATCAAGATGCTATTGGGCACTTGGAACCGTCAGGTCCGGTTACCCGACAGGAGTTGCAGTTGCTACTCCAAGAGCTGACCCAAAGTCGGCAACAACTAGAAGAACAGCTAAGCGCTAACACTGAGCTGATCAACAAGCTAGATCGCCAGTAGCGAAAGAGATCCACGAGAGACCATGCTTCTCGCTCCTCCAGCGAAAGTTCTTCATTCTCCGATTATCATAATTGATCTCCACGACCCCGACTAGATGGGAGTCGCATGCCAGCCGTAGGAGATCAACCAACACTGACCGTTGGACAACTGAGAGTTGGCCCATCAGCCAATTTCCAAACCGGACCCTCCTCCCGAGGAGGTGCCGTTCCTCACCACACCGCAGAATACCGCACCACTAACGTTGCGGCTGAACCAGGAATTAACGCTCAAGATCAGTTGGACCTGAACCGTCGTCATAGCGGACGTACTCCTGAACCGTACGTCCCAGAGGACTATGAGCCAAGAAGGCAAGACTTGGACCGTCGATGACATCCGGTTCAACCCCAAAGTATGGAACGTAATCATACTCCGGTGCAAGCCATACAAAACGCGCAAATGCCGGATTATTCAACTATGATACGTCAGATGATCCGTGAGAGCCAAGGATTCACAAATGACGATTTGGGAGTTTCCCGAAGTCACACTCCTTTTACGGACGATATCCTTACTGTTGAACCCCCACGGCGATTCAGAATGCCAACGCTACCCATGTACGAAGGAAACTCCGACCCCAACCAACATATTCTGAAATATGAATGGTCGATGACCGCTGCCCGCGCCGACGATGCCGTGAAGTGTCGTAGTTTCCCCATATCCTTGGGTGGCATCACTACCATGTGGTTCACTCGACTGCCACCTCGATCCATCTCTTCATTCGACCAGCTGGCCACAAAATTTGTTGAACAATTCCGCATGCACGTCGCAAGGCCAAAGGATGTCAACACTCTGTCTAGTGTCACTCAAGCTCCCGGAGAGACGCTTAGACACTATTTAGAGAGATTCCATACTGCATGTGCGGAGATCAGCAATCCAAATGATAACTCCATCCTTATGGCGTTGACTAAGGGGATCGACCCCGATTCTGAGTTTGGCAACTGGTTAGCTGGGAAACCACCTGCATCATTGGACCGTTTCCATGCCAAAGCAGCTCAATTCTTGAGACGGGAAGACGCGAAACAGTCTAGGAAGCAAACTGATGCAGGACCAAATACGGAAGGGATCCAAAGCAATGTTGCGATCAAACAGTCCGGTGAGAGCTCCGAAAAAGTTCAGTTGAACATTAAAAATAAACAAGCTCGGGGAAGAGAGAGCGTGAATCAAACTAAAAAACAAGATCAAAATCGTGGCCCGCAGCGCAATAATCCAATGTTTGACAGTTACACTCCTATGAATACATCTCTAGAAGACTTGTACTTACGAACCTGTAATACAATTCAGTACCAAAAACCTGCACCAAAACCGTCGTCAGAGAGGCAAATCCTGACGGGAAATTTTTGCAGGTTCCATGAAAGCTACGGGCACAATACGAACGAGTGTCGTCACTTACAAGACCTCGTTGAAAAAATGATCAGAGAAAGGAAGCTGGAACAATTTGTACGGACACTACAGCCTAGAGAAGCGGGCCCATCAAATCAAAACAATGAACCTAATCGACCGAGACAGGAGAACTCGACTTGTCCCTGTGGAAGATTGGTGATAAACGCCATCAGTGGCGGCCCAACTTACTCAGGAGCCTGGAATGACGAAGATCCTCGTCACTGTCACACATGACAGGCTCATTCAATCTATGAATACTTTTCAGTTTCCTTTACATTCTGAAATTTGAATTTGTAATAAGGCACTGACTTTGCCATATTTTCTTATTTCAACAATAAAATACTATCTCTTCAAGCTAGAGCTGTGATTCACCGAATATAACATTCAACAATAACGACACAGGAAGAGCTAAGTTCCATCAAACAATGGAATTTATTCAAATAGCGAGTGACTGTGATACGACCGGCCACTCACTAAGTGAAATCCCAGCTCGGGAGCAAGCCATCACGTCAAAGGCTGAATTGGACCAACACACGACAGTCCTACAACTGACTCCAACTTCCCGGAGTGCGAATTGGAGTATAAACATTCAATAACTCGTTCCCGGAGTGCGAACGGACTCCAACTTCCCAGAGTGTGAATTGGAGTATAAACATTCAATAACTCATTCCCGGAGTGCGAACGGACTCCAACTTCCCAAAGTGTGAATTGGAGTGTAAACATTCAATAACTCGTTCCCGGAGTGCGAACGGACTACAACTTCCCAGAATGTGAATTGGAGTATAAACATTCGATAACTCATTCCCGGAGTGCGAACGGAGTCCAACTTCCCAGAGTGTGAATTGGAGTATAAACATTCAATAACTCGTTCCCGGTGTGCGAACGGACTCCAACTTCCCAGAGTGTGAATTGGAGTATAGACATTCAATAACTCGTTCTCGGAGTGCGAACGGACTCCAACTTCCCAGAGTGTGAATTGGAGTATAAACATTCAATAACTCGTTCCCGGAGTGCGAACGGACTCCAACTTCCCGGAGTGTGAATTGGAGTATAAACATTCAATAATTCGTTCTCGGAGTGCGAACGGACTCCAAGTTCCCAGAGCGTGAATTGGAGCATAAACGTCAAATCCATCGTTCCCAGAGTGTGAACGGACTCTTAAAAAGCCCAAATAGATGTGACTGACCATCCAGTGGCTAACTCCGACTTCCCAGAGCGTGATCGGAGTATAAATATGGATTACAGGTTCCCGAAACGCGAACCGAAGAATCTATGCGAACTCCAACTTCGAGAACGTGAATGGAGTATAAACATAAATTACAGGTTCCCGAAGCGCTAACCCAAACATACATGCTATCTCCAAGTTCCCAGAGTGTGAATTGGAGCATAAATACCAAGTCAAAGTTCCCGAAGTGTGAACTGAAGTATCAATACTATTTCCAAGTTGCCAGAGCGTGAAGTGGAGTATAAACATCAATTCCAGGTTTCCGGAGCGTGAACCATGTTACAAACATCGATAACTCTCGAATTCCTAGAGTGCGAACCTGATTATCGATCTCAAATTATCCTAAGTCCCCAGAATGTGGACATGTGCTTAAGATTCGCAATAAGTGCGATCAACCACCAAAATACAAATGTTGTTCCCTGAAACCGGGGGGCAGAAAAACTAAGTGTTAATCACTAACCAAAGTGATACAATGTCCGAAGTTCAACTTATTCACCGATCACAACTTGTGACCAAGATTCTCAGACTTGGCAAATAAAACGAACTCTACTTGACGGTAAAAACACCACAAGTACACCGGACTGAAAACAAAACACTACAAACACTTAAGCACAAAAGAAATGAGAATTGAAACAAAGAAATTGAATTTTATTTCAACTAACTAGAGACAAGGACTTACATGCAAATAAGTTCTTCCAAAAAAGAATTCCTACTTGTAGTGGCCGAACCTGCGTCTATACACGGCCTACTAACAGAGAACAAACATACAGTTCATATCTATCAAAAAATCCGCTTAAACGGCCCATTTACTTCTTCTTTCTGAATCTCCTTATCAGCGGTTCGTCATCGGACTCGCTGGAAACAGAGATCCGTCGTTTGGAGCGCTTCCTCTCCGGTGGTTGCTTTTCGGCCGGGGGCATATGTCAATGTCCTCCTCAGGGCTCGAATCTACATGAAGGCTTTCTGCCGGAGGAGTAGGAGGAACTGGATCCATAACGAAAGATGGGATAGTGCCACCCGACGATACTATCCTTACAGGTGCTGGGCTCTGCGCCGCCGTACTGCCACCAACACTACCACCGTGCCCCGCAGCTTCTAATTCTGCATGAATCTCGGCCAGAATTTCCTCATCACGAGTCGCTTGGGCCTGGCTGGAGGCATCTGCAGTCTGCATTAAAGAGCTAGAGGCCGGCGGGAGGTCACTAACGATGAACGGCAGGTCTGTGGAGAAGCCACCCTGCTCGCCGAGCAGCTCGCTCACCATTTGTTCATCAAGAGATAATCCGCTCCCCTGCGCCGCTTCAGTTGATACTACTGTTACGATAGTAGTCTCGGTGGTGATGGCCTTATCCCCTTTACTCGATTCTTGAGTCGCAGCAATCGGCGCAACTCCAGTCACTAAGCAAAAATAAGAAGTTATTAATAACTGCTTCAGAACAAACTCTCTGTTTAGAATACACTTGAGATAAGTTCGGAATACCTTCCCCAGTTTGGCTTGCGGACGACTGAGCGGCCTCAGAAGTATGCTCCTGAATAGGAGATAGCCTCGGCTGTTCGGGGTCGTAAGCTGGAACGGATTGTGAATCAACCACAGATACAGGCTCTAGCGAAGGTGGAGCAGTAAATTCAAGAACAGTAGTGTGACGCTCAACACCTAATCCCTCTCCAACCTCCAGAGATCGGACGCCAATCATCTCCTTCTCATGAACAATAATAGCGTCATGGAGGATCTTTTTCTCATCATCTATCAACAAGCGGTTTTCGAGTTCAAATCGGTCGACCGATTCATCCGGATGCGCTTCCTCTTCCTCCTCAACCAATCGACCTCAGGCGCTACGGAGGTGTACTGGGTAATCCAGAAGCCAGGCCAATTTTCTGTGTCTCAACACATTGGCATTGTAAGTGATGAGCACATCTTCAATATCGGCCTCAATCCTGGCCTCCGCTTGTTGAACTTTCTCCTCAACCTCTATCTCAACCGCCTGGACCTTGGCTACTGCCACATCCCGTTCAGTCCGAAGCATCACGGCTTGTTCACACGCCTCCTGGGCTGCGTTGTTCGCATCATCCCTATCCTTGGCAATTTCGGCAAATTTGGGTTTAAGCTCATTTAGCTCCTTCAGGGCTGCGTCCCTTTCGTCAGTGACCATGGTGTTTCGATGGCCCATATCCTCTACCGTGGCATAATGCTCACGTTTCATCCTATCCATCGTTGCCTGGGCTTCGTCGGCTTTTTTGATGGTCTCCATTTCAGATCTCCGAGAAGATTCAGCTTCAGTATTTAGCACATCGATAATACGGCTCTTTTGAGCTAACTCAGCTTGCAACTTCTCGATGGTGGCCCCACGCTCAAAGGTCAACGCCGATGCCTTATCAGCCTCTTTCGACCACGCTTTGTACTAGGCGTAAAAATCGTGCACATAATCATGTACTAACTGCTCAGCATCCTCCAGGATCCTCTTTAAATGTGGAGGAAAAATGTAGTTGTCAAAGCAGATGTTTGGAAAGTCTTTCTTTAGCTGAGCAAGCTTGATTGCTCCTTCCTCTGAAATTTCCACGGGGGGCTGTTCTGTAACAGCAGCAGTTATTGTTTCGCTCATAGAATGGCGGGATTCATGCTTAGAAGATTGAGAAGCCGACATGTAGTGTGAGGATTCATAGGGACGAGAGACAGGAGAAGGAGGTTGTATGGGATCTCTGGGAGGAGGAGGAGTACGCGATCGAGATCGACGCTTATAGCCTCTATCTGTATCATATCTTTCTTGACCAGAATACCCAGGGCGTCCCTGGTCGTAATCTCTGTCCCCTTCTCATCTGCGTGAATCATGATATGAAGGCTTGCGGACATGTGGGAGACTCCCTAGCATTGAACCTCGCCTAGACATAGTATCTGCAGAGCAAAATAGAGTAGAATTAATCACTTTTCGAAACAGGCAGTTTACATTCAAAGGTTATGTAGTGTTGTGAAATATGTATGAATGTGCAACCCCCCGACCAACCGGATGTGTCTGCCACACCAGTGGGAAAAGACTCGCTCAAAACTAAAGTTTCTGAAAGTTCTTCCAATCCAGCGTCATGCTGCAGGGACATATCGTCCAGAATTGGAATATCGGTGAGCCCTTCATAAAGACTTTCAGTTCTCGAAGGAGACATCTCCGAAATTCTAACTCCGGGAGCGGATCGGGCCGTGACAACCGATTTCCATCTCCCCTTCTTAGCTGGCTTGACAACAGCTGCCTTGCCTTTTCTCTGCTCTATGACATCCTGAGCTACATCTGTAGGCTCGGTCAACGGCTCATCATCAGTATGAGTTCTTTCAGAATCAGCTTCCTCAGCTATAATAACTTGGGCTTCTTGTGCTTGACTCGTTTTTTCAAAACGGTCTTTAGTGCCCCCTCAAACTTTATGCTCTGCCCTCGTTCGATCAACCAGTAAGTCCGGAGATTCCTATCCGTCAGAAGCAACTCGATATCCCTATCTTCGCTCGGAACTCCCTGGAGTACTCGTACTATCTCCCTAAATTGTTCGCCTTCGGGTCATTGAATCGTTGCTGTAAAAAGAAAAAAATATAAGTTTCTCTTCGACTGCGATTGCCGTAGTAATTATTTGAGAACTCATCTATACTCACGTCTAAATAACCATCGCCGGGCAAACCCTGGAGGACATCTGACATAAAACCATTCGTCATGTAATAACTCAACCTGGTCCAGGACCCAGTGACCACTTGGCAATTCCTTACCGCTTCCAGAAATGTGAAGGAAGGGTAATCACCTCGGGTTTTGAAATTGAATAGATATCTGATCTCAGTCGGGATCGGTGGTCTATGAAGGTACTCCATGAAGACAATGAACAAGCTGTTCACGGTGCCATATTCGTTCGGGTGTAGTTGAGATGGGGCGATCCTAAAAAAAGACAGTACTTCTCTTATGTACTCGTTGAACGGAGGAAGTGTCCCGGCCGCGCATGCGTGGCAATTGAATGATGTATATCCTTCCGGCGGATTGTGTGGTCTATCGTTCGGCCCCGGCAATAACACGTCGTCCAGTGACAGGTCGTGCCTCAAGCATATTCTCCCCAACATATCTTCAGAAATATTGGATTGAACGGAGTCCGATTGATTGGCAATACAAGACGCATTGGGAAACTCGTCCGGGGCCGGTCCGATGATCTCAGGTTCAATCTCCGGAACCTCTAGCCTCGAAGTAACTGTACTTTGAATCTCCTGCTGCTGCGAACTTAAAGCTTCCATAACTAGCTAACTCATGAGAAACCATCGTTAGACGACAAAGGACCCGTGCGTTCCCCAGTGTAAAGTGCATGAATGTGTGTGATGCAGTGCTGTGCATTACTTGAACAAATGTAGCAGAGTTAAAGGACATATGCAAACGACAAAGCTACGGAGTCCGGTTATAATGACTGTCATCGCTGACCGTCATCACTAAACCGTTTGTATGATGGAAATAGATTCGGATAGAAGTTGTTATGGTTCCATCGACGAGCTTCGAAAGGTGGTCAAGTGTGCCATTTAATATTCAAGTCCAAATATGAAAGAATGAAGCTTGTCGGAATTATGCTTAGAAAATGTCAAACTTTGATATCCATCATAGAGGGTTTGGAACCAGCCATGAGAAGCTCGTTCGAACCCATCATAATACCACTTCGAATCGATACAGAGAGGCGTGCTACGAACCCATGATCAAGTGCCGAGTTCGAATCGATCAATGAAGGATGACATCGAACCGATCCTTGGTTAGCTAGTTCGTACCGATCAGGAAACCCTCAACATAACATCGATCACGTTCGAATCGATACCCTTCGTATCGATATAAAGTTGAGATCTTCGAACCGATAGCTGATGGATTCGAGGTCCATCGATTCGAATGGACCCATCAAAATAGTCAATCGGTGCGTACTGCGTCACCCCCATAAGGGCATCCCAGGGATCGATGCGAAATCCGAAGGAAAATGATGTCGTTCACATCGGTTCGAACACGAGTCCCCAGGTGGTTTCGAAGCTCCCCCAAACCAGATCTGGTTTTACCAATCACCAGAGTGATCAATCGATGAAGAAGAGGCAGTTTCGAAATCGCTTTGCCGTTTGGATTCGAGGCTATTTACCTAATTTGAGTGATGGATTCGAGGAATTAAAGACTTGGATCTTGAATGTTTTGAATATGTAACACAGTGCCTTCTTCTCGGAAGCTTCGAGACGATGCAGAACACAATAAACACAGGGCAAGAGTAAAAAGTAAAAAGTGAAAAAGTGGCAAACCCTCTGCTATTGATATGAAGCCTAGGAAGTGACCGGGCCGTTTCGCATCCCAGTTAACTCAACCGGTCACAACCGGTCAATTATCAGATCGATTTGAAGTCAGCCTTTGAATCCATCTGCCTAAGGCCCTATCGATTTGAAGTTAACCTCACACTTCATCGATACGAAACACGCAGCAGGGCGACGAGTTGCGTCGATGCGAAACAAACAGTGGGCACATCGATTCAAAGCCCTTGTTCACATCAACAAACCCAAAACTCCATCCACAACCTACCGATACGAACAAAGATTTCATATCCATCATTTCCTATCGATACGAACGACGGTTTCGTATCCATCCATTCTCATCGGTTCGAATGGGTGATTCGTCCTCATCCAAGCCATCGGTTCGAATGTCAGTTTCGTACCCATCATAGCATAAGCGTACTCCATCCACACGAATGTTGATCTCGAATCCATCGATGCTCATACCCATCGGTTCGAAATATTACGTTCGCGCAACACATAGTCGATTCTTTCAACCTTCTATATCGGTTCAGGAGAGGATCGATACGAAGGGACTTTTCAAAACAACCATCAAACGTTGTCCCAACTCAAATTTCCAAATCGGTTCAGGAGAGAATCGATACGAAATTCAGTAGCAAACAAAACTGACAACGACGCGTGGATGCACGACGTTAACAAGGGTCAAACTAACATATGTGCATATATGTCGGACTAACATTCGATTTTAAACATTTACAGGGATCGAATACTCATCTTGTTACAAATGCAACAGCCAACGGCTAAGCGCTATTATACAGCAATCGATATCAACACAAGGGTACAGCAATACAGAACAGGAGTCTTAACAAAAAAGAGAGCAATGATTGTTCGAAGAGAAATTGCAGCTATTCAAAGCACGTCATGTTCCCACAAGACGTACTTTGGGGGGTAAAATGTTATCCCGCTTTTTGGCAAAGCCGCAATACCAAAAGATCGATCGAAAACGGAGAACAGTTCGTTTCAGAGATTGGTCATACTTCGTTTCGCTATGGATATCACTGAATTTTTCCCGAGTCCAGATTGAGCTACAATTGATAGGACATGACAAGAAAGATCATAGAAGTCAGCATCTCAAATTTCAAGTCAATCCGAGTTCATACACTCAAGTTATGATCGATTCAACTTGAAGGGAAAAACACTGGTTTCGAATCCATCGTTGTAGGTGTCTTCGAATCCATCTCCGAACACCGTTCGAACCAGTCGCCTTCGTATCAATTAGCTTCGAATCCATCAGAGTGCCTCGGTTCGACTCCATCAACTTCGAATCCATCGAGTTCGTATCGATGAACCTCGTATCCATCAGCCAGTGTTGACTTCGCATCCATGGAGAAGTTACAAAGCTCGTATCCATCAGGGAAACGCAAATTCGTATCCATCAAGCATCGGTCATTCGACTCCATCAATGAAACCTTGTTCGGACTCATCATTGGAGCCTTGTTCGAACCCATCCATGAAGCCTTGTTCGAACCCATCAGTGAAGCTACGTTCGAATCCACCAAGTCAACTAGCCACGATTACGTGTCATCTATCGGTTCGAATGCGCCGAGATACATGGAGTCGAAGCGGTCAACTCGGAGTGAAGACCGGATCGGTTCGAGGTTTGTGCTCCACGTCACAACGAAGGTGCGTGCCACCATTGATTCAAAACCATCGATTTGAAGGGATGGTTTCGAACTAAACAGCCACACAATGAATCCCAATTCGTATCCATCATATCTCTCAATCCACTGATCCAAATGCCACGAAATTTTCACAGAAGCTTGCATACATGTTGAAGAATGCCCACACCAAATTTCGCCTCGATTGGATGATTTTCTGATCGATTTGAATGGAGTTTGAATCGATGCCAAAGTGGGCCCAAATTTCCTAAGGCCAGGCGCGTGGGCCCCCTCACGTGCCAGAAGTGTTTTCCCGAGTTTTCAGCGAAATATCAACAACCTACGCCTAAAAATAGAGCCCCAGAGCCAATAGAAAAAGGATCTTTCGACTCTCAAGCGCCCAGACTCTGCCGGATTGAGATCTCCATCATCCTACATCATATACTCGCCGATTGATTTCGAATTTCCAGTTGTAACTTGCTGTTGATCGCTGTAACAACTTGTAAGCATTGAAAGAGAATCAATAAAACATCAAAAAACTTCACAGTGGACGTAGGCAACACGCCGAACCACTATAAATCGCTTGTCTACGCATTTACTTTACTGCTGATTGGAGTTTTTGTTAGATAATATCTGTTTTGAATTTACATTCTTCATTATTATCTCTTCAACGACTCCCGAAGAGTGTTGTGACCAATTTTGGTTCAAACACTTTGGTGCTTTCACCGAGAAAACCTAGATTTTCTCCTGCTCTTTGGATCTGTCATTGATACCGGATTGAATAAATCTAAGAGAGAGATCCAAATTCCTACTTCAAATTCCTTCCATTCTATTCAGATTTGCAAAAGTCTAAGGGAAGGAATTCAACTTTCAAGATGGTTAGTACAAGAACAACCTCTATCGCTATCAATCAAGAAGAACAGGATCGACAGAACCCTGTGCCACTACCTCCATCTAATCAAGATGCTATTGGGCACTCGGAACCGTCAGGTCCGGTTACCCGACAGGAGTTGCAGTTGCTACTCCAAGAGCTGACCCAGAGTCGGCAACAACTAGAAGAACAGCTACGCGCTAACGCTGAGCTGATCAACAAGCTGGATCGCCAGAAGCGAAAGAGATCCACGAGAGACCATGCTTCTCACTCCTCCAGCGAAAGTTCTTCATCCTCTGATTATCATAATCGATCTCCACGACCCCGAATAGATGGGAGTCGCATGCCAGCCGTTGGAGATCAACCAACACTAACCGTTGGACAACTGAGAGTTGGCCCATCAGCCAGTTTCCAAACCGGACCCACCTCCCGAGGAGGTGTCGTTCTTCACCACACCGTAGAATACCACACCACTAAAGTTGCGGCTGAACCAGGAATTAACGCTCAAGATCAGTCGGACCTGGACCGTCGTCATAGCGGACGTACTCCTGAACCGTACGTCCCAGAGGACTATGAGCCAAGAAGGCAAGACTTGGACCGTCGACGACATCCGGTTCAACCCCAAAGTATGGAACGTAACCATACTTCGGTGCAAGCCGCACAAAATCTGCAAATGCCAGATCTTTCAACTATGATACGTCAGATGATCCGTGAGAGCCAAGGATTCACAAATGACGATTGGGGAGTTTTCCGAAGTCACACTCCTTTTACGAACGATATCCTTACTGCTGAACCCCCATGGCGATTCAGAATGCCAACTTTACCCATGTACGAAGGAAACTCCTACCCTAACCAACATATTCTGAAATATGAATGGTCGATGACCGCTGCCCGCGCCGACGATGCCGTGAAGTGTCGTAGTTTCCCCATATCCTTAGGGCATCGCTACCATGTGGTTCACTCGACTGCCACCTCGATCCATCTCTTCATTCGACCAGTTGGCCACAAAATTTGTTGAACAATTCCGCATGCGCGTCGCAAAGCCAAAGGATGTCAACACTCTGTCTGGTGTCACTCAAGCTCCCGGAGAGACGCTCAGATACTATTTAGAGAGATTCCGTACTGCATGTGCGGAGATCAGCAATCCAAATTATAACTCCATCCTTGTGGCGTTGACTAAGGGGATCGACCCCGATTCTGAGTTTGGCAACTGGTTAGCTGGGAAACCACCTGCATCATTGGACCGTTTCCATGCCAAAGCAGCTCAATTCCTGAACGGGAAGACGCGAAATAGTCTAGGAAGCAAACTGATGCAGGACCAAATACGGAAGGGATCCAAAGCAATGTTGCGATCAAACAGTCCGGTGAGAGCTCTGAAAAAGTTCAGTTGAACATTGAAAATAAACAAGCTCGAAGAAGAGTGAGCGTGAATCAAACTAAAAAACAAGATCAAAATCGTGGCCCACAGCGCAAGAATCCAATGTTTGACAGTTACACTCCTCTGAATACATCGCTAGAAGACTAGTACTTACGAACCTGTAATACAATTCAGTACCAAAAACCTGCACCAAAACCGTCGTCAGAGAGGCAAATCCTGACGGCAAAATTTTGCAGGTTCCATGAAATCTACGGGCACAATACAAACGAGTGTCGTCACTTACAAGACCTCGTTGAAAAACTGATCAGAGAAAGGAAGCTGGAACAATTTGTACGGACACTGCAGCCTAGAGAAGCGGGCCCATCAAATCAAAACAATGAACCCAATCGACCGAGACAGTAGGACTCGACTTGTCCCCGTGGAAGATTGGTGATAAACGCCATCAGTGGCGGCCCAACTTACTCAGGAGCCTGGAACGACGAAGATCCTCGTCACTGTCACACATGACAGGCGCATTCAATCTATGAATACTTTTCACTTTCCTTTACATTCTGAAATTTGAATTTTTAATAAGGCACTGACTTTGCCATATTTTCTTATTTCAGCAATAAAATACTATCTCTTCAAGCTAAAGCTGTGATTCACCGAATATAACATTCAACAATCACGACACAGGAAGAGCTAAGTTCCATCAAACAATGGAATTTATTCAAATAGCGAGTGACTGTGATACGACCAGCCACTCACTAAGTGAACCCCAGCTCGGGAGCAAGCCATC
Source organism: Allium cepa (assembly GCA_030765085.1). Taxonomy (NCBI): domain Eukaryota; kingdom Viridiplantae; phylum Streptophyta; class Magnoliopsida; order Asparagales; family Amaryllidaceae; genus Allium; species Allium cepa. The sequence continues at coordinate 38,921,040 of CM060933.1, forward strand.
ACGTCAAAGGCTAAATTGGACCAACACACGACAGTCCTACAACTGACTCCAACTTCCCGGAGTGCGAATTGGAGTATAAACATTCAATAATTCATTCCCGGAGCGCGAACGAACTCCGACTTCCCAGAGTGTGGATTGGAGTATAAACATTCAATAAGTCATTCCCGGAGTGCGAACGGACTCCAACTTCCCAGAGTGTGAATTGGAGTATAAACATTCAATAACTCGTTCCCAGAGTGCGAACGGACTCGAACTACCCAGAGTGTGAATTGGAGTATAAACATTCAATAACTCGTTCCCGGAGTGCGTACGGACTCCAACTTCCTAGAGTGTGAATTGGAGTATAAACATTCAATAACTCGTTCCCGGAGTGCGAACGGACTCCAACTTCCCAGAGTGTGAATTGGAGTATAAACATTCAATAACTCGTTCCCGCAGTGCGAACGGACTCCAACTTCCCAGAGTGTGAATTGGAGTATAAAGCATGCTTTTCAAATCATGGGATTCAATCGAACTTTTCATAGAAATTGGGGGAGATTATATGATATTATGTCAAAATAAAAAATGACTATGAAGACTATGTGCTTGAAAATGTGTATTGGAATTCAAGGGATTTGAGGCCAACTCCGGGGAACTTTGAACCAAAAGGCAGTTGCTTTAGTTAGTAGATATTAAAAGAATTTGATGTGGGTTTACTTTAAGGCAATTAAATCATTGATACATTTATGGTCAGGGAATGTGCTATATCTGGCAAGAAGTGCCACAAAGTGGTTATGAGATTGAAATAAAGTCTCTTTGATTGAGATATCTTTGTTCCAGTAGATAGTTTTACCTCTATCTCATTTTATATATAACTTCGTTATTCTATGTAATCTGTATGATGTTATTCTATACGGAATATTTGTTTCATACCATTAGTTATAAGCTCTTTCTATGTGTATTTAATGTTTGCTTTCCTACTGTCAATTTATTTTTCATGTTTGTCCGAATAAAAATACGAAATACAGGTTTCATCTGTGAACTCATGTAGCTGGTTTCATTATTCCGTTAGAACATCAGTCCTCTAACATCAATTTTTGGACCTACTTTTTTTGGGTTTAGATCTTTGGGTTGCAAGTTTAAAATTTACTTACCAATTGGTATAGGAATATTGGACAACTTAAGATATATTTTGAGCCATATTTTTTTACTATGAATTCATAACTTTTAATTTTCTATCCTTCCTTTAGAAAATTGACTCTTTGTATACTTAAATGATTATTTACTTTATATTTTGCTAATACTTTCTTTACTACCATGTGTGAATACTATGTTTTTCTACACTAGGTTATGAATAATAAATGCTTAGCAAAAAATTAAGTTTGAAAAAATTGATAGCAAATTTATGTTCTCATATGACAAAAAAATGCTTACGTATAAATCGATCAACATAGCATCAAATCCATGTCCATAGCACCGGGTCGCACTAGTTAGTACTATAGTCCTAAGTAGTATACAACATACTACGTGTCAGTATAGGTCCAATAATTCGAATCATGATGTGTAAATTTCGAACCTATGACATTTTACATCAAAGTCAGAGTGTCTAACCATTCGGACGATGGTGCTTGCTAGCCTTTGATGTTCGATGCAAGGTATGCAATATGTCCTAATCGACTTCAAGAATTTTACAATATTGTGTAGTCATATTAACACCTAAGACGCATTGCAACTTGCCGTGTCATAAGCTTTTTTGAAGTTAGGCTATGAACTGAATAAAGTGTGAAAATAACACTAATTTGTATTGATGGTCCATCAAAACTCGCCTCAAAAACATGTTTTAAATTGAATTACTAAAATTATCTTTGATAATTTTTTTTTTTTAAATAAATCTAAACTTGATTGCATATTTCTATAACCAAATTTTTTTTAAAGTGGAAAATATTATACTGAAATTTGCAAATATTTGTAGTCTAAGAAACTGCAAATATTTATAGTTTGGCTAAAACTAAAAAAATTATTTTTGAAGACTTGTTTTTAAGAAGAGACGACTGTATATTTGAAATTTAAAATATGGTAAGAGTACGTATTCATTGTTCAGCGTCAATTTTGGTAATGGAAAGCGACCTTATAATGCATTCGCATTCTCTTATCAACTTGTTTTTTTCGATCAGTTAGTTTCATCCAATATAAACATTGGCTTTATAAGACTTGTTTTCAGTTATTCACTCGTGAAGAGTGAAATTTGATATGCTTTCATGATAGATCTTTGTAAAATGTATAGTTCTTTCACTTATCAATAGAGCTTCAGAAGTGCGGATGCAACAAAATGTAATATGTAACCCTAAAGCACTCTCTAACATAGGTTGTATTTGTATTTAATTACAAAGTCAGTGCCAAATTATGCAAAATAGTAAACTATTTGGACGCTTGTTCAACAAATACCCAATAACGGCTAAATTCATACGGTTACCACTCCTCCCTGGAAAATATCATAAATTACATTCTTTTTTCTTTTCACAACAATAATCTACTACACCAAAAATTATTCTACTCTCACTTCTCTTCAATAAAAATGTTCTATGATTTCGAGTTCGATGCTGATGTTGTAAGATGCCATTTTGGGAGATTCAATTTTGAAGACAAAATAGCTCGAGTAGGAGGAATGCTCACTACTTCTAGTTGAACTTCAGTGGAAAACTGTTTTACGTTACATTTTGTGTGCACACTCAACCAATCCGAGGTGCCAATCAAAGTAGTGATACTTTTTAGAGCAAAATTATAAATTGTTATAATCGAAAGAACATTGATCGCAAAAGATCGCTTTCTTCGATCAAAGGTCATTAAGGAAAAATTGAACATTCAACACGGAAACTTGATTCTCAAATATTAAGTTAAAGCGGACGAACCCTTGTGGTTTTGGTAGTGAATGCATTTAGTAAGGTTAACTATTTTTCATACATTTACAATTTTTTCATCATTCACTAAATATTTTATTTTTATTTTTTTGTAGAGGGTGGTTGCAAATAAAATGTTTAAACATGTCAACATACTTGGGATATGCACCTTATTTTTATCAATTCATTATGTTTATAATCTTCTAATTGATCATGTAAAATAGAAATCTTCTTTTCAGAAAACCATTCAAGAAGTCTAATCAAACAGATCAAGAAGTAAAATGCCAAGAGTCATAGAAAGCTCCAATCTTGGGGAATCAAAAGGAAGCCAGAGGTGGAGTTGGAAGATCATCTAACTTCCTGCGATGATGATTTTGTTAGGTCTCAAGGATCCAAAGCAGCAAAAAAGAAATAGATCGGTGGTGCAGATCAAACTTAAATATAAAGTTTTTTATTGGAATCTGAGCCCAAGTATATTCGTGCGATGGAGTTTCAAGCTGCTCAACACCGAGAAAAAATATTGGAATTGAAATGACTTCTTGCTGGAAACTAACAAAGAGAGAAGATGTAGTAATGTTTGTGGATACTGATAGAGTTAGGGGTTCGCATTAGAGGCGGTTATATAATTTGTTACATATATATAACTCGATAGCCAATCTTGTTTGAAATAAAAGTTTTTTTCCTTTCTATCATATACTTAATATAATTTATAATATTAATCGATTAATTTAATTATATATTTAAAAAAATCCATGAATGGTTTGTTTTGTGACAGTGGTTAAAATGTGTTGGAATCATAAGTGAATTATCACAATAAAATAAACATACCATTTTAAATATTCCTAGTCAAAATGTACCACAACTAGATACATCCATTGAGATTGGAGTACGTGACGCTTTCTAAATGTTGGGCGGAACTCATTTTTTGGGGGCACCAAGGGGTACATATTGATAATTATTCGATAATCACAGAATGACTCAATCGATAGTTTTCTATCGGTTAATAGAACAAAAAGTCAAATATAAAATATAGATGTGACATAGCGCCCATGAAACGGCTATAGGTAGGTCGAATGGAAGGATTGTAAGTGAGACATAATTCAATAGAGAATTCATGCAACGACCTAGAATTTCACTCATTTGACTTTGAAATATTTACTTGATTTTAAATATTGAATAATTATTTCTATAAGTCAAATAGCTAAAAATTCAAATATAATGATTTATTTGATAACTAAACTATCGAATTTAATAATAGGAATTTCTTAAATAATTGAATCTTGGCTTTTAATTTGGATAAAAATGATTTTAAACCTAATTTAAATTATGTTTGAATAAGAATGAAGATAGTAAACTTTTTATGTGAATTTAAAAGTGATTTATTTGGTTTTTGTAATAATTCATTTTAATTAACATGTAAAAATAGCCTTCCAGAGTATTGTCTTGGATTTCGACTAAACCAGTTTCATTGGATCTATAATATAAATTATTGTAAGTTAATAAATTTCATGGCGATGGGCCCTATCGTTTGGTCGTACGAGTTTGAAAGGCATACAGATCAATTTCAGAAATTAATATTATATAACTGGGGTTAAAAGGCTATCTTCTGTATATGATCGAATTTGGTCTCGAGACTAGTTTCATCGTGTTCATAATATGGTTATTAGGTATAGAACGGCAGGCGGCATGCCTTGATTGGAGTTCGAGATTTTTGGATACGTCAAGCTAGATAATTTGAAATTTTATATACACTGTAATGACCAGCCTTTTTGGACAATTTAAGCAGACACACATGCCAGACTCAAACCATTCAAAATGGCAGATTGTTATGGGACAAATAAGAAAAAGAGAAAGAAATAAAAAAAATACAGAATCTCGCTGCGGAATGACAAAATATAACAATCAAATATCAGTTCATGAAGCTGTTTTATAAATACATTTAACTATTCTTTTAAAACACAAAATCAGATTTACAAAAATAAAAATAAATAAATAATCAATGCAGCGGAACAACAAGATGCAATGACATAAATATAATAAATACTAATAGTACAAATCTTCGTCTTCATCCTCCAAAAATAAGGTCTTCGACCCTGAAATGCTTAGGCTGACCCGAGCGAATTGAAAAGACAAAACACTCAAGTCAGAACTAAAAGATCTTATGTAAGTTAAATCAACTGTAAATAAATATGAGTGGAGTGGCATCAGAGATATTTACTAGGTTTGACATCTCATATCTAGTGTCTAACGTGACAGCAATAACTTAAGAGATGTTCGGGATTTCCATCTCCTAAGGATCCATTAAACTATCTACTATGTAGTACAATACGCTATTATAATATGTCTACAGTAAAGTAAAAGAATTAAAATAGCGCTAAGGCGTTACCCATATCCCCTTTATCATATTTTATATATTTCCATAGTCTATACAGTACCGTACGCTCCTCCGTGAGGTTTACCCAAAGGGCACTCCATAGGTATGGTACAAAACAAACTAGTAGAATACGCGATAAGGTATGCGACAAGGCACTGGAGGCAATGCCCAGGGTAGATATACCAATTGCACTCCCGGACTGGTGGAAGGCATAGCCGCTACCACCGCCCACCTCGGAACACACTCCAAAATCAAAATCAAGGGTGGCCACCAAATCAATCAAAAAGTAATAGAATGGTATCGAAGAAATGTGTCCGATAGAAGGAATGACCTCACTTGGCCCAGCATGGCATCTATTTTAGTCACACCTAAGCTGACTCATGGGAGTCAGGGTCACGTCATACATCATGTAGAAATCGTTCGCCAAACCATCCTACTTCATTTCTGGAATCTCCACCACGTACACAGTTGTTAAAGTGATTTTCGGTATTGGCAGAGAGTATGACAATATCTGATCCGGTCTCTTTAACAACCAGACGCTTATTTTACACCGGATGGTTCTTTTACATTTCAAAAGTAAATTTACAGTTTATATCAAAATAACATATTCGTTTCAAATTATATCTCTTTCGAAATCACATTCACTTTCAAAACTATATTCACTTTAAAACCCGTATTTACTTCCAAAATCATAGTCACCTTTGAATTTATTGATGAGATCTGTTAATTACATTCTAGTTCCAAAATCATCGTATTTTCTCAAATATGTCATTTTACAAAAGGGTATCAATTTCAAATTCCAACTTAGTTTGTATCGTCATCAAGAATTTAAATGTAAATACTTCAACTTTACGCAGTTTGAAATTTTAGAAATAGTTTAGATAGTAATAAATAGTTTTAATAGTTTGAAAATAATTTAAAATAGATCAAAAATAGTTTTAAAATAGTAAAATAGTTTAATAGATTTAAATTTGATTGATTAGATTTTTAAAATGATTTAAGTAGATTAAATAAATTTAATTAGATTAAAAATATTTTAAATAGATTAATTATAGATTAAAAAGAGTTAAATTATATTAAGTAGAATTTTAAACAGATTAAATAAATTTAAAATAGATTAAATAGATTTAAATTATATTAATTAGATTTAAAATAGATTAAATAAATTTAATTAGTTTAAAATAAGTAAAATAGATTAAATTGTATTAAATAGGTTATAATAGATTAATAAATTAAAATATTTTAAATTGATTAAAATATTTAATTTAATTTAATTAGTTTAAATTAGTTTAAAATAGATTTCAAAGTTATATTCAAACATTTCAATAACTCAATTCCGATAAATTCACTTATATTTGACACCTCAACTTTAAAAATTCAAATTTTAATCCTTTGAACAATTCAATAAATTAATTCCAATTTCAACATTTATGCTTGGGCTTCGAAAATAATTCAGTTTATATAAATCAATTTCTATTTCAAAATACCAGTTAACTGAATTCAAAATTTCAAAGATTCAAAAATCATTTAATTTAACCAATCCGGTGTCCGTATATAATTCTCTACCCTAGGGTCTTAAGTGTTACAGATATTTACTCATTTCAATCCACAATTTAAAATTTTTACGGTTATATATCATTTCAAATCACAATCCCGAATTAAATAAAGATCCATAAAATCGCTCCAGTCTATCATTTCCATCCATAACGGTTTTTCCCTAATCTATAGATCGTTCGGGTATGTATAAGTTAACCCATAGGGAACTTGCATTTGTTATAACTACATAAAAATACAACATCCAGTCGTCGAATATCAACAATCAAACATTCATCACAATCATCAGCCAAATCAACCAACAAACATCAATATATAACTGATTATCATTAATAGGTATTAAATTGACAATTAAATTGAATATTAAATTAAACGATGATTAAATGCAATAAAAGTCAAATTTAACTAGAATGATAATTTAAACATACCAAACTAATTAATTTAAATAACGTAAGAAAATCTAGTAGTTGTGAGTGGGTCAAAACTCCCACCTTTGATTTCAAATTGGTTTGAAATCCAAATAAAAACCCAAAATTCCAATAGAAGAAATCGTGCATGAATCGAAATTTGTATGCAAAAGATATTCATGTTATAAGAAATTTTATTGAAATAATAATTAGTACACGTTTTAATTAAAAAAATAAACAAAGTTTAATACTTACGTTTTTCTCAAGATAAGGCTTCATGCAAAGATTGAAGAACAAACTAAGATGTAGGCAGGACATGTAGGAAAAATGAAAAAAAAATGAAATTCATGTTTCATAAAAGAAAGCTTTTGAATTTACAAGTTCACATTAAAATGATTCGGGGTAAGGAAGATTAGAAATGGAGATCTAAACATAGGAAATGAAGCGGTGACAAAAAAAAAATGAATAAACAATTAAAAAACAAAAAAAAATTGCTAATGAGATAATTGCTCCAACAAAGAATAATTTGAAAAAAAAATGAATATGAGGTGTCAGAAGAAACAAAACATAAACGAAGAAATAAAGTGGCCGATTATTTAATAATAAAGAAATGAAGGTGGAGGGACAAAAATGAATATCCTGTTTCCAAAACGAAGGCTTTAGGAAATATAGGTTACTAAAAACAAAAACAAAAATATGAGGTTGCGGAAGAAGGCTACAGAAAAACAAAAGGAAAAGAATTGAAGTGGTTGCAGTAATATGAAATGAGATGGAGAAAACAACAAACTCACATTTTTTTATTTTAAGAATTGAAGGTAGGAAATGGTGTAAAGAGGTAAAGAAAGGTTAAATAAAAAAATGTACGCATATAAAATGAAACTCATGTTTGAGAAAATGCAGCTTCAGAAAAATGAAGAAGGAACAACCAAAATGAAGAAACAAACAAAATGAGAAAAGAATGAGGCAGGTATTAAATAAAGAATGAAAAATACACGTTTGAATTTTAAAAGATATGTTTACAAAGCAAGCAATACCAATATTTTAAAAGAAATACATTTTTTTGTTTAACCTTTCTTCACCTCTTTACACCATGTCCTACCTCCAATTCTTAAAAATAAAATAAAAAATGTGAGTTCACTGTTTTCTCCATCTCATTTCACAATTCTACAGCCACTTCAATTCTTTTCATTTTGTTTCCCTGTAGCCTTCTTCCACAACCTCATATTTTATTTTTATTTTTGGTAGGCTATATTTCCTAAAGTCTTCATTTTAGAAACGTGACATTCATTTTTGTCCCTCCACCTTCATTTATTTATTATTAAATAACCTGCCACTTTATTCCTTCTTTTATGTTTTGTTTCTACTGACACCTCACATTCATTTAGTTCAAATTATTCTTTGCTGAAGGTGTTATCTCATTAGCAAATTTGTTCATGTTTTTTAATTGTTTCTTCATTTTTTTGTATCACTTCATTTTCTATGTTTAGATGTCCATTTCAAATCTTCCTTCCCCTGAATCATTTTAATGTGAACTTGCAAATTCAAAAGCTCTCATTTTTGCAAATTCAAAAGCTTTCTTTTATAGAAACTTGAGTTTCATTTTTTTTTCATTTTTCCTACATGTCATGCCTACATCTTAGTTTGTTCTTCAATCTTTGCCAAAGCCTTATCTTGAGAAAAATGTAAGTATTAAACTTTGTTTACTATTTTTTCTTTTATTAAACGTGTACCAATTATTATTTTAATAATATTCCTTATAACATGAATATCTTTTGCATATAAATTTCAATTCACGCGCGATTTCTTCTATTGGAATTTTGGGCTTTTATTTGGATTTCAAAGCAATTTGAAATCAATGGTGAGTGTTTTGACCCACTCACAACTACTAGATTTTCTTATGTTAGTTAAATTAAATTTATGAGGTGATTAGAAATTAACTGATCGATGTTTGGTATGTTTAAATTGTCATTCTAGTTAAATATGACCTTTATTGCATTTAATCATCGTTTAATTTAATATTGTCAATTTAATACCTAATGATAATCGTTTATATATTGATGTTTGTTGGTTGATTTGGATGATGATTGTGATGAATGTTTGATTGTTGATATTGTATGATTGGATGTTGTATTTTTATATTGTTATAACAAATGCAAGTTCCCTATGGGTTGAAATGATACATACCCAAACGATCTATTGATTAGGGAAAAATCGTTATTGGTTGAAACGATAGACTCGAGCGATTTTATGGATTTTTATTTAATTCGGGATTGAGATTTAATGATATATAACAGTAAAAAAATTAAATTGCGGATTGAAATGATAAATATCCGTATCGCTTGACCCTAGGGTAGAGAATTATATACAGACACAAGATTGGTTAAATTAAATGAATTTTGAATCTTTGAAATTTTGAATTCAGTTAATTGGTATTTTGAAATAGAAATTGATTTATATAAACTTAATTATTTTCAAAGCCCAAGCGTAAATGTTAAAATTGGAATTAATTTAATGAATTGTTCAAAGGATTAAAATCTGAATTTTTAAAGTTGAGGTGTCAAATACAAGTGAATTTATCGGAATCGCGTTATTGAAGTGTTTGGATATAACTTTGAAATTGATTTTAAACTAATTTAAATTAATTTAAACTAATTTAATTAAATTAACTATTTTAATCAATTTAGACTATTTTAATTTATTTTAATCTATTATAACCTATTTAATACAATTTAATCTATTTTACCTATTTTCAACTAATTAAATTTATTTAATCTATTTTAAATCTAACTAATATAATTTAAATCTATTTAATCTATTTTAAATTCATTTAATGTGTTTAAAAATCTACTTAATATAATTTAACTCTATTTAATCTATAATTAATCTATTTAAAACATTTTAAATCTAATTAAATCAATTTAATCTATTTAAATCATTTTAAAAATCTAATCAATCAAATTTAAATCTATTTTACTATTTTAAAACTATTTTTAATCTATTTTAAATTATGTTCAAACTATTAAAACTATATATGACTATCTAAACTATTTCTAAAATCTCAGACCGTGTAAAGTTGAAGTATTTACATTTAAATACTTGATGATGATACAAACTAAGTTGGAACTTGAAACTGATACCTTTTTGTGAAATGACATATTTGAGTAAACATGATGATTTTGGAACTAAAATGTAATTAACCTATCTCATCGATAAATTCAAAGGTGGCTATGATTTTGGAAGTAAATACGGGTTTTAAAGTGAATATAGTTTTGGAAGTGAATATAGTTTCGAAAGAGATATGATTTGAAACGAATATGTTATTTTGATATAAATTGTAAATTTACTTTTGAAATGTAAAAGAACCATCCAGTGTGAAATAAGCGTTTGGTTTTTAAAGGACCGGGATCAGATATTGTCATACTCTTTGCCAATACCGGAAACCACTTTAACAACTGTGTACGTGGTGGAGATTCCAAAAATGAAGTAGGATGGTTTGGCGAACAAGTTTTGTATGAGGTATGACATGACCCTGACTCCTGTGAGTTAGCTTAGATGTGACTGAAACAGGAGCCATGCCGGGCCAAGTGAGGTCATTCCTCCTATCAGGCACATTTCTTCGATACCACTCTATTATTTGTGATTGATTTGGTGGCCACACTTGATTTTGATTTGGGAGTGTGTTCTGAAGTGGACGGTAGTAGCTGTTATACGTTACCACCAGTCCGGCAGTGCAATTGGTATATCTACCCTGGGCATTGCCTCGAGTGCCTTGTCGCATGCCTTATCGCTCCTTCTACGAGTTTGTTTTGTACCATACCTATGGAGTGCCCTCTAGGTAAACCTCACGGAGGAGCGTACGGTACTATATACACTATAGGAATATGTAAATATGTTAAGGGGGATATGGGTAATGTCTTAATGCTATTTTAATACTTTTAACTTATTGTAGACATATTATAATAGCGTATTGTACTACATAGTATATAGTTTAACGGATCATTAGGAGATGGAAATCCTGAACATCTCTTAAGTTATTGCACTCACGTTAGACACTGGATAAGAGATGTCAAACCCGTAAACATCTATGATGTTGTTCCACTCATATTTATTTACTGTTGATTTAACTTACATAAGATCTTTAAGTTCTGACTCGAGTATTTTGTCTTTTCAATTCGCTCGGGGCAGCCTGAGCATTTTAGGGTTGAAGACCTTATTTATGGAGGACGAAGACGAAGATTTGTACTATTGGTATTTATTATATTTATTTCACTACATCTTGTTGTTCCGCTGCATTTATTATTTATTTCTTCATGTTTGTAACTCTGATTTTGTGTAGTGAAAGAATAGTCAAATGTATTTATAAAACAGCTTCATGAACTGTTATTTGATTATTATATTTTGTCATTCCACTGCGAAATTCTGTATTTGCTTTATTTCTTCCTCTTTTTCTTATTTACCCCATAAAAATATGCCCTTTTGAATGGTTTGAGTCTTGCATGTGTGTCTGCTTAAAACGTCCAAAAAGGCAGGTCGTTACAGTTGGTATCAGTGCTTTGGTTTAGCGATAACCTTAGCTTTGTGGGGTCTGACTCTTAAGAAATAGGGCAGTAATACCCTAGAATGAGCCGCTGAGTATATATATACGAGAGGGCATATTTGTTAGTGTTATAAAATCCTTTTGTATTGTGTTAGTTTGTTCTATTTTGTATTTATAAATTCTGGTCGATGCATAGGACGCTATGACATCGATAGGGATTTCTAAACACTTAATAGGACAGATCGACACAATATTGTTTTGAAATATGGGTAAATGAAATAATTTTGCCTATTATATATTTTGTATATAAATAACAAATTTTATAAATGCTATAGTTGATTGTTATATTTTGTCATTCCGCTGTGAGATTCTGTATTTTTTTTATCTCTTCTCTTTTTCTTATTTACCCCCTAACAATCTGCCATTTTTAATGGTTTGAGTCTAGCACGTGTGTCCGGTTAAAACGTCCAGAAAGGCAGGTCGTTACACATATATATGTATGTATATATGTATGTGATGTATTTCCATATCCTAGCCCATGCTCTTCACCTGTATGCGATACCTACATTGTTTAGCCATGCGTCAACCATACCTCCCCTCTCTTTTATATATGTCATACTACTCTTAACATAGAGCTTCATATTTCCATATCACAACTTCAAAAAATAAAATATAAAGTTATACTCGGCAAAAATTTTAAAATCTTGGATCTTTGATCGTATAATGATGAGATCTACAATTTGGCATAAGAAAGGCAGGGCTGGCAACTGTTTTGGTGAGGTCGAGGTAGGTACGGCAAACTAGGGTTTGCAAAATTCGAATCGATTAGGCGACGTTTGTGAAATTGAAGGGCATATTTGGATTCGTGATTGAATATAGCACCCCGATGCAAAATTTCGTGTTGTCCGGTCAAAGGTTGAAGGAAGCGACATTTTCGTGGTCGTGTTCAAAACCTATCAGGTCACGATTTTTTTGGAGCCACAGACATGATGGCGTGGAGATGGTCGAGTGGAGATCACGAAGAGGAGTTTAACGAAAGTGGTTTGGTGTTGTTTCATGGGGAGTAGCTCGAGTTAGAAGGGACACACACAACTGTGCACTCCTGTGCGTGTATAGGCATGGCTCTGTTGGGGGAGAAGAAGATGGTAGAGGCATAGTTGTAACTATAATAGATAATGTAATTAGTTTATTAATTTTTAATTTAAATATCGATAATTTAAAATTTTAATAACTTTTGCATAAGAAGTCCAATCGAAGCTCGGATTTTTGCGTTGCGCTCGCGAGGATGTAAGCTTCGTAATGGAACTAGTTTGGAAAAATTTAGAGACAGTTGAAATTTGGACTAAAATCGGACGTCGTTAGATTCCAGTTCCAAACTAGAATGCCTCGTCATAATAGAAATTTCGGTGAGTTAAACTCAACATTTTGGCTAATCGGTAATATTATAGTGGATATTTTTTTTATTGATTGGACATTTGAATGAATTACTGTTTTTGTTAGTTGGTTTGAATATATTCCCACCCTTAGAGCGGATGAGACCCCATTACGTTCCTGTCTAATAGTGAACGACCATATTGATCCCGCATTGAAGCCTTTGATTACATTATTTGATTATATACTGCATGTGATGCAAAGGGAAATGTTGGAGGGATCCAATGGGATACCTCGCTATTGTTTAATTGTTTTAATAATATTCCTTTTATATGAATTATTAATTAATGAACCTAACTGTGGACACCATAGTTATGACATTGTTATATGTTTGAAAACTAGAACACAATAGTGGTAGAAAATCAATATTGATATTGGTTAAGCGTTGTTAGATATTGGCCCCAAATTAGTATTTTTAAAATACTATAAATTGCCATTCGAGTTTGGACTGATTTTGAGACAGAAATGAGTTTTATTCCGAAATTGGGTTTTGGAAATATTTATTTTGATGGATTTAATTTCTATTTATTTCAACCTATTTATCTATCTTTTTTCTAAGTTATTAATTATACTTTACATTGTTTTAAAAGTCCATTATTTATGTTAATATAGTTTTAAATTTATTTATTTATTATTAATATTGTTTAAAGTTATTTATTTATAATTAATATTGTTTAAAGTTATTATTTATGTCATATTTCTTAAATTATTATTTATATTAGTATTGTTTTAAAATTATTTATTTATAATTAATATTGTTTAAAGTTATTTATTTATATTTAATGTTGTTTAAAAGATATTTATCAATATTTTACTATTTTAAAAGGTTAATTATTCAAATAATTAATATGGTATGAAATTATTAACAATAATTATTACTAATAATTTGGAAGTTAATTATTATTATTTATAGTAATGATAGAGAGTGATTATTGTTATTTATAATGTCTGAACTATTAATTATTATTATTTATAATGTTTACTATTAATTATTATGGTTATATAATTTTTTAAAGTAAATGATTAGGATTTATTTATAAATGTTTCCGAGATTTATAAATGGAGTTTTATAAACAGATTCGGGTTTTATAGGAGCAGCCTTATAATATGGTTTAGAAAACTTAAGGGAATTAGTAAAAGGGTAAAAAGACTTTTACAAATGATTTTAGACATTTATAAAAGAATCTTGGAAAAGGTTCTATAGATTAATAAAAGAAATTTTATAAATAGTTTTTGGATTTAATATGGGGTTATAAATGCTTTTAGAAATGGTTTCAAGATGTTATAAAATGGTCTCTAATTGACTTTTGGAATTTTATAAAGGAATTTATAAATGATTCGAGAATTGTATAAAAAGGAAATCTTTCTCTTTTTTATAAATATACCTATACAGTTGAAATAAGTATATGGATATTTTCCAAATATAAGGATTTGTGGATACATATTTTTGTAAAGGAATTTATATACAAATATTTGCAAAGTGAATTTAATTAATAAAAGATTTATTAAGAAGGCTAATGGTTACTTATATGCCAAACAAATGTTGGTTTTCCCTTTTGAAATAAATCATTGATTTGAATGTTTGTTTATCCGGTAGTTAAATAACCTACTATCAAATTTGGACCCAAAACGCAACTTTGGAAATATCTAGGAGAAACACGTGGGTTGTATGACACGGTCATCTCCGATAATGTTGTATTGTGCATATAAATCTCATTTCGTTCTCTTAAGGAAAAAGATAAGGAAATCCGTTCCCTAACTATAACAACCCTGGTTTGGAGATTACCTGTATATATATTAAATTATAAAGGAAGTTATAATTTAATGGAAATTTTAAATTCTTTATTTGGAATAAACAATGAATTTTGTAAATAAAATGAAAAAAATAGTTTGGAACTTTATTTTGTTTATTTGGGAATAAATATGGGATTAAATATTGATTAGGTAAGTATTTGGTTTAAATAAATTGAAATATTGGGTATCTATTAGTTTGGAGCTAATAAATTAATTAGGTGATGTATTTCAACTTTAAATTGTTGAAATAAATCTAAAGTATGGAAATAAAGTTTTAAAAACCTTTATTTTGAGGATTGGAAGTGAAAATAATCGATTTGTAATTTTATTTGGGTAAATGCAATAATATTGGAAATTAATGCCAATATTAACCATTTATTGATTTTAGAAAGGGAAAAATGAAGTTAATTTGTATTTTACAAATATAAAAGTGTGAAATATTGTTTAAAAAGAATATTTGGATGTTTAAATAAAGTTAGAAGGGTTTATTGTAATTTATTTGACGAGGAAACAATTTTTGAATAAGTTGTATTAAAAATAGTGTTTTTGTGATAAAATAATGTAAATTATGTGATATTGTCAAAAATAAGGTTTTATTGTTAAAATAAATTTTATCTTGTTAAAATAACAATTTTATTCGCAAACAAATAGATATATACATTTATTTGGCCTTAAAATGAAGAAAAGTGTGTATGTTGATTATATATGTTAGAATTGTGCATAAATCAATTTTCTCTATGTATTATAAGGTTTGGGCTTTATGGGTTTGGTATTTGGATCCATCTAACAATTTGGATACTTCTGTTGAGAAAGCAAACTAACAGTACGATAGTTTTCTCATCTTCCTTCTCAAAAAATATATATACAGTAAGTGAAAATAGAAAATCTATAGCTTCCTCAAACTAAAATCAAATCTCACCAAAATTGCTGCTAATTTAAGAAGAAAATCAACTAAAATAAGATTATACAAGGTAATCTAAACCAATTCTAGATTTATTTCATCAAAAATCTTTCAGTTAGGTATGAATTGTCTGTAATTTGCTTTTGTTTGTTCTGCATGTCTGTTTTCAAGCTTCTACAGGTTATTAGAGCTCTAATTATTCTCAAACGCTTGCAACTTGCTATCAAATCTTTACCAAACCACTAACGTGAGTATAACACTCACAATTGCTAACTAAAACTAGTGCTGCTGTAAAGAAATTTTGCTCAGAAAAGTTACTGTATACGTTCTATTCTATGTTCGTTGTTTCTATGTTTTTCTGGTTTCTCGTTGCTACTTTGAGTGGCTGTGACTCTTTGATTTTGCAACGAATTGCTACTGGATCTTTTTCAGATTATAGTTTAGTTGTTATTCTTAGTTCATTTTAAATATCATGGCAAAACTCTTCTGTTTGATATGTCAAAACGATGCTAGAAAATCAGTACGAGCGAGAAATCAACAGGCTGGAAGATCCCATAGCCTGGGTCGACATGCAGGTCGACCCAGAGCCTTCCTGGTTGACATGGCTATCGAGCTAGGCCTTTTTAGTTCGACAAGGAGGTGGACAGGCCTGTCGACCTGCATGTAGACCTCTGTGTGTGAGTGTCTGGGCAATTTCCTTCTTACTTCCACCAGCTTTTTACCCCTTTGTGCTATGCTTTTACCACTTGTTCTTGTGCACTTTTGTGATGTTTTTGAATGGAATTGAAGGCTATGATGCCTATCAATAGGCTAGCCAAGATTTAACGAGTTTGAAATTCAAATTTGAAATGAATTTGATTATCGGTTTTTGAGTATTTTCTATGTTTTTCTTCGATTTCGAGCACTGTTTCTTCCAAAATTTTGAAATAATTAAGTTGGAGATTTTGATATTTCCTCTTATGGCTATCATTTTGCTTATTTACATTTATGTTGAATAAACTTGAGTAGGAATAACTTATGGTATGTTTAACCTATTCATGAGTTATTGTTAAGCCATTATACCGTTGCCACCCTTGGAATTGTGAATAGAATTTCATTTTTATCAGTCCTTTCTATTTAAAGGAATGTTTCCCTTATGCATGTATATCCATTTATCTCTTGCTAATCATCATGTTCTAGTTAGCCTGACCTGTGTATTTATTATGCGGGTCAGGCCGAGTTGCAGGTTAAGATCTTTCAGACTTTTGGCTTAACAGTATCTTTTAGACTTCTCTATCAACCCTTTTGGATAGGAAGCATTGTTCTTGTGTAGTTTTAATAGTACTTGTCTTGTTGGGAACTTAGATATGTATATTCTTTTGTGGGGATTTATGTATATATATTGTGGTTGAATACCACTTACGACATGTCGTATTACATTTGATGTATGTGTATATGTATATCTGTTTGTGTTTGCTGTTCTGTGACTTGAGATTGTTGATGTTGTTATGTTCTGTCTCTGAATTGATCCTGTAGCCACCATAATAGTGTATTAGATAGGAATTAAGTATGTCGAACACTTGAAACAAATGAAAAAAATTAGAGTACCAAATCGACATACTTGGCTCTTATCTAATGCAAGACTTTGATGGTCGCCCTTAACCAGCCCTATTCTCCGCATTAGCAGACATAATTACTCAGTAATCCTCTTTGTTAATGTGAGTCTTAGGGTGGGGCATCACACCAACAGTTAGGAGGTGATCTCCACACTTATCTTTGACTGTTTATTTCCTAAAGAACGGTGTTGAGTTTACCAGAAACTATCGAATGTTATTTTGAAGAGAACGGGACTGGATATGTTATCGGAAAACCATCGACAATCCAATTTAAGCATTCCAAGTGAAGACATCTTGAAGATGTTGGAATTAAAGATATAGCTCTCAAGTATTTCTCTCAGTCCCATAACGAACTTGTATGGATGAATGCTGATATTGTCGATTGTTGCTTGAAGGGTAGTATTAGCATTTCAAGTGGGAAGCGCTATATAAAAAGTAAAATGTAGTGTCAAGCCTCATCAACCGGGAATGACCAAAACATGAGAGATGCAGCAGGGTTAAGTATGCCACTCCCAAGTAGGGTACGTTCATTCCTATCTAGAGCCGATACTATCTCTCATTTGTATGCTTCGGGGCCCATTAATAGAGGGGTGATCGTATTCGGTACTACTAGTCTAGTGGTAGGTCGGTGCTGTGTTGGTAGGGGATCCAAGTGAGGTCCTCGGTGTTATCATATTTAGAGATGCTCCGTGATAGGTGGTGCCCCAGTAGCCCAGTCATTGTATGAAATCCAATCTCTAGTAAGCGCCGTACGGACTTAATTGTGCCTAACTATGCAGAAATGTAAGATGCAAGCATTTTGGCTATATTGATATTTTACTTTGACCCCTCGACATTATTATAATATAAATGGATTTTCTATAGAAATATTTTGGTTATCCTGAGGTAAAAGCTGGCCTACGTTTATGTGCGACCTGGTCTTACGAGATACTTTTGATTTCAAAGGCTTTTTATAACTTTAAAATTCAATCGGGTGTGTTTTTCTCATGTCAATTTTCTAGACTGACTCGGGTGTTATTTTATTATAATGCTCAGGTCAGGCCGAGCATATTACAGATTATTTTTGATGCTTTAGAGCTTCAGAAGACGAGCTAGGGGCCAGAGTTGTATTCGCGTATGTGGTTACTTTTCCACTTTATTCATTGTTGTATTTGTCAGCAATTGTGAGGGTAGGTTGTTAAAATTGTCCTGGCTGAAACAGGTTAGTATACTCCGGTTTATGTCTGTATGTATGTGTGTGTGTGTATTACAATTTTGCTTTTGTGTAAAGATTTGTTGTATATTATAAGTTATTCGTTCCGCTGTGAGATTCTGTGTTGTTTAGTTTTCTTCTTATCTTCTACCTTCTTTCTTTTCCCCTAACCATCAGCCTTCCCATTCAATTTGAGTGGATTATGTGTGGTTGTTTCTCCGCTTGAATTGTTCAGAAAAGTGGGTTGTAACAATTCGTCTCCTCGGTTGTATGAGGTTGGTGTAATGGTCAACCGAAGTCAACTTAAAGTCAATGTCTCTGACCAGATCGATTCAATTAGTAATAATTGTTATTATTGAACGAAGGACTATTTGGACTGTAAAGTTGAATGTATATGATAATGTAATTTTGATCATTATCAAATTCCATAAGTCTTAATGTGTATAGTCTTAATGAGGAAAATTAGTATAAATAATTGTCACTACTGGGTAACACTTTAAAGTAAAATTGGATTTTACTGAATATGTTACCGATAAATTTAGCCATATTGTCATACCATTATTAAGTGACGTGTGAGCATTATTATTTGAATTTTTTCATATTAATCGCTGAACAAATTTACACCTAAAAGTCACATAACTTAAATGTTGAATAGTCTCAATACCACCTAATTTAATTAATTATAATTTATAAATTAATCAAATTAATTAATTTTATGAAATGCAAATTGAAAAAATTTAATCCATGTTGATCAATATTAAATAGTATGTATATAATAGTTATAGATACATGTATCGATATACAGTATCGATGTGTATTTTAATCGAATTTAATCACACATTTATTTGATCGGGCCTGAAGCAGTCAGGACGCCAAAGTAAGGGCTAGTATGACTGACTATATGAAGGGTTGAATGAGATTGAATGACTACTTAAAGGGGGAATGAACAAAAGAAAAGTGTGGATCTAGATCCTATCTTTGCTCCTTTGAACCTTATCTATTTATACACCTCACATCCCATTTTAGAAACAATTAGTTGAAGCCTTCACTCTCCCCTGATCAGGCTGGCCACTCATACCTCTCTCCTCCTCATTTTCAAGCTTCCAAATACACAAATTAAATAAAATTCAAAGACCAATGGATGCTGCATTCAGATTGGTAGCTCTTTCTAGAATCTGGAATCTAATTCAAGGAGTTTTGATCAACATCTCAAGATGTTTCATCTAGGCTACGGACAAGGTAAATTTTATATATTTACATTTTACATATTCCCTATAATTGTTCATTTATTATTATATGTGAAGGTAGTATATACATTACAAAGAATCTACATATATTAGTGTTGTCTTCATTTGCGTGATAATATACATACATACATACACATACATATACATACATACATATGCATACATATACATACATACATATATGCGTGTGTGTATGTAAATTAAAAAAGCACATATGTATTTTCATACATATTGCTCACGTCTTATAATTAATAATATTACAATAATTTACAACAAAATTGATTTAAACGTAAATATTATTTAGTAAAGTATGTTTTATATACTAAATATATATATTTATATATATATATATATATATATATATCCATAAAAAAGGTTTATTATGTATACATATTATAAATATGAATATAATGATATTTAATTTAATTTAAATGTTACATCTAATATATATATACACACACATATATAAATTACATAAAACCTGTGTATATAGATTTTAACATAATATGTACAAGTGCAAACTTGTTTAAAAAAATAATCTAATTTTATATTAATTCCATACGAAATTAATTAATTAAAAAAATTAGTTAATTAAAATTATTTTATACTAAAAAAAGGATTTTTATGGCCTAAAAATATGTATGTTTATACATATATACATTTATTATTAATTTATATGAATATATATATTCATGTATATAAATACATACATAAGATTTCCTAAATATTATTTTAAATATACATATCTTATACATATATATTTAAACAATATCATTTTTGAAATATATGTACAATTACATATATTATACTTATTCAAAATTAATATATTAATTTTAATTTTAATTTTAATTTACTATATATTTATTTTATAGATCTGGATTTAAATCTAAAATTTGAATTTGAAGTTACTAGGCATTTATCTATAATATATGTATAATTATGTTATATCACAACATATAGTATATGTGTATATATGTAAAATATTTTATATAAATGCTTATATTTACAAACACAAATTTGCAATAATATAAAACTATATATATTGTTATATGTATGTATATGCACATATGCACGTATGTTTGTATATAGGGGTTGATATGCCCATTGCGATGTAAATCCAAGCATCTATACATGGACTTATGTTTGAAATTAAATTTTTCTATTCCGCCGCAAGTTTATGTATGTGAATGCTTATGTTTATTTCGGGTTACGAACACCAAGGATCCATACCATGGTGGATTTGGATTTTGATTTTTTCCAAATTTGGATGCATTAAGGTGCAGGTTGTTACAAACATATTATATTAAACATAAATATACATACCATAACCTTTATAGCAATATATATATATATATATATATATATATCTGTGTGTGTGTGTGTATTTTAATTTATTAGTTAACTTTTATTTGATTTATTTAAATAAACAATTTTAATCAAATTTTATTAATTTTGAAAGTTCTTTTTATACACACTTGAATACCCATATTTTCTTAAACGATTCAAGACAACATAACATATATCATTATATATATTATATGTTTATATATTTAATTAATTAATTTATTTTAGTAATCTTATTAATAAATAATATTTTTGAAATTAATTTTGTAACAATTTTAAATATTTTGAAAATTTGTATTATAACTTTTATAATATGTCATTTATTTTAAATATATTTTAAATTTAAAACATTTTATTTTAATTTTCAAAAGAATTTTGAAATTAGCCAAAGACCTAATTCGAATTAGGCATTTTCTATTAGGGATAACATTTGGGCTTACCTCAACCTTTCAGGTCAGGTCCGTAGCCAAGTATGGCAGAGTAGTTGATTACCCTAACCCAACCCCGGACACTACTTTTCTAGATACCCTACTATATGGGTAGGCCTTAATAAGTTAGCATTAATACTATTAATTTAGACCACACAGGCTATTTGTTTCTGATACCATTATTTTAATTGGGCCAACAAGCAGCGGGGTAAATGAGTAAATTTCAAAAAAAAATTCAGTTTTGGATCTTGTTGTGCATATGAAGTCTAAATTTGTTAAGATCTTATCTAAATTAACATAATATAAAATCAATATTTTATTTTATTCATAATATAAGGTTTTATACCGTATAAACCAATTATGTTGCACATGCATGAACGCACATATATGTATACGATACACACATTACATTATAATTATAAATATTACAATAATATAAAACCTTATATTATAAGTAACATAAAATATTGATTTTATTTAAAGTTAATTTAGATACGATCTTAACAAATTTAGACTTCATATGCACAACAAGATCCAAAATTGAATTTTTTTTTGAAATTTACCCATTTGCCCCATTGTATGTTGGCCCAATTTCAATAATGGTATCAGAACCAAATAGTCCGTGTGGTCTAAATTAGCAGTATTATGGCTAACTTATTAAGACCTACCCATATAGTGGGGTATCTAGAAAAGTAGTGTCTACGGTTGGGTTTGGGTAATCAAGTACTATGCCATACCTGGCTACCGACCTGACCTGAAAGGCTGAGGTAAGCCCAAAAGTTACCCCTAATAGAAAATGCCCAATTTGAATTAGGTCTTGGGCTAATTTCAAAATTGTTTTGAAAATTAAAATAAAATGTTTTAAATTTAAAATATATTTAAAATAAATGACATATTATAAAAGTTATAATACAAATTTTCAAAATGTTTGAAATTATTACAAAATTAATTTCAAAAATATTTTTTCTTAATAAGATAACTAAAATAAATGAATTAATTAAATATATAAACATATATAATAATATTTGTTATGTTGTCTTGAATCGTTTAAAAAAATATGAGTTTGCAAGTGTGTATAAAAAGAACTTTCAAAATTAATAAAATTTGATTAAAATTGTTTATTTAAATAAATCAATTAAAAGTTAATTAATAAATTAAAACGCGCACACACACACACACATATATATTGCTATAAAGGTTATAGTATATATATGTATATTTAATATAATATGTTTGTAACAACCCGCACCTTAATGCATCAATATTTGGACTAAATCAAAACCCAAATCCACCAGGTATGGATCATTGGTGTTCGTAACCTGAAATAAACATAAGCATTCAGAGAGCTATCTACATAAACTTACGGCAGAATAGAAAAATATAGTAACATATATACTGCCTAAAGTTACTACCTTGAAATCAATATTGTTCATTTGATATCTAGTTGCCTTATCAGTGCCGGCATGCATGAGAAGACTTCTCCATCTATAATTCCCGTCTTGCACCGGTAGCATGTCCCTCTAAATTTACCCCATAGATTGTAATGAGCAGGGCGTTAGAATAACGTTCTAGTGACTGAAAATTACATACTTCATCCATAACACTATTTTATGTCGATTGATTTTCTATTTTGGGTGGTTATGCCTATTATTCATTGTTTGTCTATTTAACTCCATATGCGTATAGGATATATCCAACCTTCTCTTAGATATAACAACCTATATATGCGTATATCTATATATACAGAAATGTTGTATTACCCAAAGGAATACTCCAACCACTTAATACTTCTTGAATATGGAGGAGGTGGACCAGACAACCATTTAATACCTCAACTCCAAAGCAAGCCCTCCATAATGTAAACGCTAGTCAACCGGTCCTTAGCTATGAAGGTCGATGACCCCTAGATTTGGCTTTATAATTAATTAATCGTATTACTAACGCATCTCAAAGGCTTATCTAAGGGTTAACTAACCCACCTTTGATAAACAAATAAGTAATTAAACTTTAAGGTCCTTGTGTATCTTATATAGATTCTACACTAGTAGAAAGCGAAATCCATCAGGGCATAACCCAAGTCTTTGCTAATGACCGCCCTGGACCACTGGTAGTCCAACCTATATGCTAACCCTACTTTTAAATACCAGTTTATCAACAACACCAACATAGTCCGCCAACCCCCACGGTCGAAATCACGTTTAGACTTGCCTAAT
This sequence comes from Allium cepa, assembly GCA_030765085.1. NCBI lineage: Eukaryota > Viridiplantae > Streptophyta > Magnoliopsida > Asparagales > Amaryllidaceae > Allium > Allium cepa. The sequence goes on from CM060933.1 coordinate 38,944,933, forward strand.
ATAAGTAAAGGAAAATGCCCATTCTAGCTGCTTAATACTTCTTGTTAGAAATTAAGCAGACCCTATTTTCATATTAGGCACTGTCATAGGTTATTTATGACTTCTTATACCAAACGGTAATTTAATATCTTCCAGCCCGAAGTAAACCCCTTGACATCCTTAAATGTACCGAGCCATTTAATACTTTAAATCTAAGGCGAACCCTTGGTATATTTTCCCATGCTTATATGCAATCTTATATCCCTTGTCCCATATCTATAGTCCGTATACACGACTGCAGGTAGCCTTTAATGAATGTCAGACTTCTATTTTGTAACTCTAATGACTTTGCATCCCAACCCATATTAAACCAAGCCATTTGTCCTACACTTAAATATTGGGTTAAGCCCACTAATTTACGCCTATCCTAAACGTGTTACGTATTATTGAGCCCATATAATTTCCAATTTACGCCTACCCTAAACATATTACGTATTATTGAGGCCATATAATTTCCACTATGGAAATTATATTGCCTTCTAAGTTTATTATTAATATTAAATTACTTATTCCTTGCAAACCTATTCCTATCTTATAGGTTTATTTTCTATATTCATTACGAGTGTTATGGCACGCGCTTCGCGCGTGAATTGTTTTCCTTATAAATTGTATATGTTTAAATCAATCAAAAAAATGATTTTTTTTATTTTCAAGTGATATTAAGATTTGTATATTTGTAAAAAAGTGTTTTAAATTTTTAAAGGAAGTTTAATTTAGATCCTATTTTTAGAAGTGCTTTGAATTTGTAAATCATGCTTAATTGTTAGATCCTACTTCTAATAGCGTTTGAATTTGTAAAGCATGCTAATTTTTAGATCCTACTTCAGGGGCATTTGAATTTGTAAAAGAAGTTTAATATTAAATCTTATTTTTAAGGGATCAAGATTTGATAATATGTAAAGGGGCTTTTTTGGTAGTTCACGCGGACACCAAAAAAGTGTGACACCAAAGGTATTACAACTATATTAATTAAAGAATTCCTTCTTATATCCCATGAATGTCAATTATCCTTAATAAATGGACAATCTGATTCAAATTGGGCTGTCACTAGACACGTTTATTTATTCGTTTCAAATTCAACTTATTATGCATATCCATTTTCCTATAAAATTTATATTAAATTCTATAATCAATCACATTAAATGCATTTATGTCTCCATTTAAATTTTGTAACTCTCTATTAACTTGACATTTATTGCCGACTAAATTTACTATAGTTGTTCATAATTTTTGGAATTACTACTTTTTTCCATTGTAATCCCCTAATCCTATGTTTTACTACACTATTAATATTTAGTTGTCCTAGTTATATCTAATATGAGTACCGACATAGATTTATTAATTACCCTATTCGTTACCCTATGTAAATTTAAAATTTGAATTGGTAGGTGCAATTACATGTGCGTGCATGTGTGTCTATTCTTATTTTTAACTCATTAGTACCTTGCATAGGAATTTCAAAATATACATTTATATGTACAAACATAAAGAATTTTCATTTCTACATTTTAATATATTAGAGTTATCCTTCCCAAAAGAATTACCGCTATAACTTGACATAATTACCTAAAGGTAAGACTTTGCTCCATTTGAAATTACAAGGAATTGTCTCTTTCTTTTATCTAAGTAGACAATGCAGACTATGGAGGAACATCCATATTTTACACATCTCAATCATCTTGGTAGATACCATATTACCCCAAACGAGCGCTTTTTATACTTGTAAAAACGGGAAAATATCCTGAAGAAAAATTTAAAGGTTTTTTAATTATCTAGAACAACCCACCAATATTTATTTCCAAGAACAAAAACATTAAAATATTTTTAAAAGCCTTAACTATAGCTGCATGCATTCTCATTTTCTTCCTCGATCTTGTTCTTCTTCTTCTTCTTTAATTCTTGTAACAACCCAGTGTTTCGCATCGATTGATAATCGACGTTAAACGATTAATATTGTTGTTGATTGCTAATTGAAGTTTTGTTTTTTTTTAAAAAAAATTAGTTAAAATTCTATTATAAATTGTTAAAAGGAATTTTGGCTTTGAAATTAAATAGTGGGCCGTGATAATTCTCAAAACAAATAACCGGCCTTCCCTTTTTCATTCTCGTTTGCAACCCTAAACAACATCGATCGAGAGAAACGAAAATGGTGGCTTCGTCCTCCTTCCTCTACGTCCAAAAAATTGGGGCTTCGGCAATCGGCTGCTTCAATTCGTCGACAAGGTGAGTAATCCACTCACATCTAATTCATAACTCGTGTTTGTGTAAGGTTCGAATTCAGTGATTTTCGTTCGTATTTTGATTGTTGAGGTTGTTGATTCATTTTCCTCGCCGTTCGATTTATGTTGTTTGCTTGAGATTTTTTTCTGACTTCTTCAAGTTCGTTTTCGTTTCTGCTTAAATTCGATCGATTGGTTTTGTGATTTCTTTTCAAATTAGTATTATGCCTCTCGTTCGATTTTGTTTTGTTGCGTGAATTTTGGTCGGCTTCGACTTTATTCGTCACTGGACGATTACACTGCCGTTGACCCTGTTTTTGAATTAGGTCTCGATGTTTGACTTGTTAATTTGTCCACTTGATGCAGGTTTGTAAATTCCTAACTTGAGTTGCTTGTGCAATTAAGTTAGGTTGTAACTTGTTGTATTCTGACTCATATTCACATTTCTTCTGGCTTCAAGTATAGTCTATATTGCATATAGATAGTCTCTAGTTCATCCCTGTCTTCGGCTTTGACCTTTTCTGATGATGTTGATTTCACTATGACCTTGATCTGTTGCACTGTGGTTTCATGCCTTATGTTTGCATACATCTTGCAGTCTGTTTGATCACTGCATAGCTTTTAAATTTAAGTTGCATTTCGTTTGTTTGCATATATCAGTTGCTTGGCCCTTGGATGTTTACCTATAGTTGCATTCACTTCATGTTTGCATTATTCATTTCTCAGTTGCTTTTGTATTTGACTGGCCGGTTGAGTTCACTTGCATTGCCGGGTTTGTCCTTTGTGTTTGTTGTACATATGAAATTGATTCATATGTATGTTGAACATTGCTTTTCAGTGACATTTACTTGCATGCTTGTCGACATCACTGATGCACTGATTTTTGTTCGGCTGTGTTTTGATGCTGGCTTGCATTGTTTTGGGTATGACTGCCTTTGTGCACTTGTTGTTGAACTGCCATGTTTCCTTTATATTATTCGGAGTCTAATTTGAAGCAGCCTTCATTTTAAAGTCACTTTTGTTGCATGTTTAGAACTGGACTGACCATGTGTACATTTTTGAAATACTTGCATTCAATTTGACTCCTGCTGCATACATGTTTGAAGCTTGTTATTTTGACTTGCCTCGAGTTAAACTGACCTTTTTGATTTTGTTGCTCCTGACCATATCTTGTTACCTCTAAAATCTGGTCTGGTGCACTTTGTTGAACATGGTTTGCCTGACCAAGTCTTGTGCATATCCATTGATCTAGTCTTGCATTTGACATTTCGTTGCTTAATGTTGCACTACTTCATCATGGCACTTGACCTATTTCGATTTGGGCATTGTCTCGTTAATCATGTCTGCACTCTCTTGAGTCATTATTCGATAGTTGCTTGTATATACACTTGATTCATTTTGATGGTTGCTATACACTCTGGTTTCCAGATGTATGATTGCAATCTTTGATGCTTGTGGCCCCCTTGCTATTTTCAAACTGCATCACCATATATCTGTCGCAATTCTGTCCACTGCCCTGACCTGTTGTACATGCTTACCACCAACTTGAGTATGATACTTGGTCTTGATATCACTAGTGCACTTGAGTGTGCACTGTGCATACTGCTTGACCATTTTGCATTGTGTTGAGTCATGATTGCAGTGACTTGACCTTTGCATTCCGTTTATTTTTTCCGAAATTTCACCTGAGTTGAACCCGTCTTTTTATTTGGGTTTGACCTTGTGCCTGGTTGTGTACATTATAACTATAGTGGCAAGGCAGTGCACGCAAGCGTGAACTGCAGCCACACGGTATGGTTTTTATAATATTCTATCTTGTTTTGATTTATTGATCTTTTGCATATTCCATATGCTGTAGTGGCGAGGCAGTGCACGCGTGCGTGTACTGCAGCCCTACTCGAATTAATATTTTAATTGATATTTCAATGGTTTGAACTGTTTTGTTTATTCAATCCAATATTTTGAATTGCATTTTGATTTGGTTTAATTTGCTGATTTGTTGTTTAACACTGCTCGGTGTTATATTTATCGTTAGCCGATTTCTTTATTTAAGGATCGGATAAACGAGACTTATTGTGACTGTCGTCTATTTGTTACTTAATGATTATTGCTTCTGTGCACTAATAACTGAGTTTGAATTAGAATGACCCGAGTATTATTTTCTTTTGAATTTAATACTCGGGTCAGACCGAGTATTTACAGGTTGTAGATATTCTGCTTTGGGTTGCTGCTAGAGCTAAGAAGTTCTTTCATATCTTTTGGAGTAGTCGTCGTCATATATAGTAGTCAATATAATTGTATTGGAAGATATGTATTCATGTATATTATATACGTTAATGTACTTGTAGATGTAACTTCCTGAGTCGACTGTTGTAGTTGTATCGTATGTACCGTGTCAAATGTATTGTAACTGACATCAGTTATTATATATATATATGAGACTTTCTGTTTCATTTGTGTTTCGCATTATGTTATCTATGCTAATATTTTATATTTTGTCCTAAACTATTATGAACCATCGTAGTTCGTTTTATACTGGAATTGGGGTATGTCGATGGGAGTAAATAAATCAGAGATGAAAAATCAAAGAATATATATATACCACTCCTATCGAGATAACCAATACTAGTGTAAGACCTAACTACTGATGGCCGCTCCTCAACAGCCTTATTCTCTGCGCTAGTTGACAGCACTACACCGTAGTGTTCTTGGCTAGCGTGGGTATAAAGGTGGGGCGTCACAGCTTGGTATCAGGGCCGGGGTTTAGGACTTAATATAAAATATAACTTAGATGGAACATGTGTTACAACTATTTGTCGATGTTTTATCTCTCATCTTTGCCTATGATTATCTTTGCTTGTTAGGTATGAATTCCTAACACTTATTTATGCGCATTTGATTTTGATTTTGTGAAAGTATTTTGGGTTCAGCCTCCGTTTGCTTTGCGAACTTAAGTTGGATTTTTGATGATGAGGATTTTGTTCTTGTGTTTTCGGCTTTGAATTGATTTAGCCGATGTTGATTTTGTTCCATTCTCAGCGATTTTGAACTTGATATTTTGTGTTTTCTCGGCTTGATTTCCTTTCGACTTCGGTCACTTTGTTTTTGAGAAATTGCTAATTTCTTGATTTCCAAGACTCTAACTTTGTTTGTCGTTGAATTCTTTGATGATGATGTTGATTTGTTTTGTACTCGACTGTGGCCAATAATTGCTGACTTCAGCATTGACTTGATTTTTATTTTGTTGAAGTCATTTATGCATTTATGCTCGTTCTGCTTTGTTCTTCCAATTGTTAATCGATTCTTCTTTTCCGATTAGTTGTTATCTCCTTTGTCGACTTTGATAACTTCTATTTCTGGAATTTTTGGGTATTTCTATTTTGATGGATTTGGAATCAAATTCTTTAGATTTCATTCACCTCTTCGAATGTGAATTTTAGTGAATTGATTTGGTTTACAAATGTAATCGATTCTTGTTAATTTCCCAATTTGTTGCTATCATTTATTAGCAACTTTGTTGACATTTTCTTCGGGGTTTTTTTGAACATGCTTTTGAAGGATTCAGAATCGATTTCTTTGGGTTCTATTCACGTCTTTATATGTGAATTCTTGTGATTGATTGTTTCTACAATCATTTTTGTGATTTGTCACTTTAAAAATGTAAAGGTTTCAATACTAGTAGTAAATATCAAAACTCTTTTATCAAAATATTTTCAACTCTATTTTCAATATCAAACTCTTTTCCTAAAACGTTTTCCAATCTATTAGTATATACAAACCTTTACCTCACTCGTATGAGAAATCTAATTAAACGACTTAGTAAAACGAGTGGTATGTAACGCTTGCGTTTACTTCGCCGGTTAATTCTTGGACTTATTCGATTGAATCTCTTGTGACAATTTTCTAGTGGAGATCTACAATTTGTTCGTAAATATTTAAGTTAAGCAAGTGGTTACGGGACATGAAGCTAAACTTTTATATTTACTAGCTTAGTGTAATTGACACTTCTCGCTGATCTTGACGATCATTTTATGAATTAGACTAGCAATTGTGCAATGTCTCTTTCATTGCAAGGTTAGGCTAGACACCATTTGTGTGATTCCACTCACACATACCTTTTTGCTTTTTGGTTAGCATAGACATCATTTGTGTGATTCCATTCACACATACCTTTTTGTTTGCGAGGTTAGGCTAGACACCATTTGTGTGATTCCACTCACACATACCTTTTTGCTTTTTGGTTAGCCTTGACCTCATTCGGGTGATTCAGACTGACCCATATGGGGTAGCTCCCCATGGTCTTTGGACCATCATGTGATAGGCCTCTTTCCCTTTTTATGTGATTTATGGATTTCTTGTGTTGATTTCTGGAATTTATGGCATTGACTTGTTATGAGTACAAGTTTCGGGTATGATGCCCCCTTGGGATCTTTGAGAAGATTCTTGTGATATTGATTGATCTCTGGATGATTATGACGATCATCTTTGTGATTTAGACTAGCATTTGTGTGATGTCTCTTTGTTGGCTTTCTGGTTAGGCTAGACACCACTTGTGTGATTTCATTCACACATACCTTTTTGCTTTTTGGTTAGCCTAGACACCATTTGTGTGATTCCATTCACACATATCTTTTTGCTTTCTGGTTAGGCTAGACACCACTTGTGTGATTTCATTCCCACATACCTTTTTGCTTTTTGGTTAGCCTAGATACCGCTTGTGTGATTTCATTCACACATACATTTTTGCTTTTTGGTTAGCCTAGATACCATTTGTGTGATTCCACTCACATATACTTTCTTTTTGTCTGCGAGGGAGACTAGACCCCGCTTTTGTGATGTTTCACCATCACATATGCGTTACACGTGTTGGTGAGTTTTCATGCTCACGTGTAGGTGAGTTTTCATACTCCCATTTGAGTTTTCATACTCTCATTTTGTGATTTCTGGATTTCTTGTGCAATCTTCTGGAACTTGTGCTTCACCAATTTTCGTGATTTCTATTGATAAGTTTCATCAATTTTTGTGCATTGGTGAATTCTTGTGTCATTGACTTGTTATGAATACAAGTTTAGGGTATGATATCCCTTTCTATCTTTGAGAAGATTCTTGTGACATTTTTGATGAATGAAAATCCATTGGTATTATATTTTGATGCCAATTATTTTGATGAGATTTTGACGTATTAACTTCTGTAACCATCAATTTTAAAATGGATTTTCAAGCGGTTATTCCGCGATGCTGATTTTGTTGTCCGTTTTTACGGTATTTTGAGAAGTGAAAATTTCCTTGTCGAAGTTGCTACTGATGTTGTTGTTTTAATCACGTGTTTCAAAAAATTTGTTATTTTTAAATTTGTTTCAAAATATAAATTAAAATTGTTTTCAAAAATTTTACAGTTTACGCTTTCAAAAGAATGAGGAAGCGATCTAAAAATTTCAGAAAAATCGAGGACTATGACCCCTTTCTTTTACTGATTCGCTTAATTCCGGACTTGTCCGTTTGAGAATGTGAAATGTTATTTTTAAAATACACAATTATGCACTTTCAAGAAAACGATGAAGTGAATTAAACGATTTAGTAAAACTCGTGGTTATGGGTCATGTGCGTTTGCTATTTCGGTTAATCCCGGACTCGTTAATTGAAATATTTGTGATTTCAGATTATCGTTTTTGATAATCAGATATTTGTTGTTTCTAATTATCGTTTTCGATAATCAGATATTTGAGATTTGATTATTGTTTTTGATAATCAAATATTTGTTGTTTCTAATTATCGTTTGTGATAATTAGATATTTATGATTTAATTACCGTTTGTGATAATTAAATATTTGTGATTTAAGATTTGATTATCAATTGTGATAATTAAATATTCGTTGATTTGTGATTTCTAATTATCGTTTTTGATAATCATATATTTGTTGTTTTTAATTATCGTTTTTTTATAATTAGATATTTGAGATTTGATTACCGTTGTGGTAATTCCTGGTTATCGTTTTTGATAGTTAGATATTTATGATTTTTGTTTTCTAATTATCTTTGTTGATAATTGAATTTTGCTGTCTCCTAATTATCGTATTGATAATTAGATATTGCTGTTTCGTGATTTCTGTATTCTGATTATCTATTTGATAATTAAATTTTGTAGAGAATTTGTGAATTTCTTTTATGAAATTAAAAGATTTCTTTGGTGGTTATATTGTACTACGCCGGTGTACCGGCTCAATTTTCTGCTATTCATGACGTTTTCCACATCTTCCAATTACGGAAATGCCTTAGGGATTTCCAATTTTTATTCTTGAGCAACCTTCTATTCACATCATTGCTTCGGGGGTGTAGCACCTTCGAAATAAAGGTTTTTTTCTCGTAAGAGTTCAATGGTTCTCAAATCCTAAGGATTGCACTTAGGAATCCAGAGAATTCATCGAGCAAACACATTCAGGCTTACTCTTTCAAGCTCTTTATGGTGAACTTCATATTCCAAATTTCTTCATCTTGTGATGATGTTCTTTATGTTTGTTACCATTTGTTCATTTATTCCTTATGATTGCGAGGACGCAATTTCTTTAAGGAGGGGAGTCTGTAACAACCCGCTGTTTCGCATCGATTGATAATGTGACCTTGATCTGTTGCACTGTGGTTTCATGCCTTATGTTTGCATACATCTTGCAGTCTGTTTGATCACTGCATAGCTTTTAAATTTAAGTTGCATTTCATTTGTTTGCATATGTCAGTTGCTTGGCCCTTGGATGTTTACCTGTAGTTGCATTCACTTCATGTTTGCATTATTCATTTCTCAGTTGCTTTTGTATTTGACTATCCGGTTGAGTTCACTTGCATTGCTGGTTTGTCCTTTGTGTTTGTTGTACATATGAAATTGATTCATATGTATGCTGAACATTGCTTTTCAGTGACATTTACTTGCATGCTTGTCGACATCACTGATGCACTGATTTTTGTTCGGCTGTGTCTTGATGCTGGCTTGCATTGTTTTGGGTATGACTGCCTTTGTGCACTTGTTGTTGAACTGCCATATTGCCATTATATTATTTCGAGTCTAATTTGAAGCAGTCTTCATTTTAAAGTCACTTTTGTTGCATGTTTAGAACTGGACTGACCATGTGTACATTTTTGAAATACTTGCATTCAATTTGACTCCTGCTGCATACATGTTTGAAGCGTGTTGTTTTGACTTGCCTCGAGTTAAACTGACCTTTTTGATTTTGTTGCTCCTGACCATATCTTGTTACCTCTAAAATCTGGTCTGGTGCACTTTGTTGAACATGATTTGCCTGACCAAGTCTTGTGCATATCCATTGATCTAGTCTTGCATTAGACATTTCATTGCTTGATGTTGCACTGCTTCATCATGGCACTTGACCTATTTCGATTTGGGCATTGTCTCATTAATCATGTCTGTGCTCTCTTGAGTCTTTATTCGATAATTGCTTGTATATACACTTGATTCATTTTGATGGTTGCTATACACTCTGGTTTCCAGATGTATGATTGTATTCTTTGATGCTTGCGGCCCCCTTGCTGTTTTCAAACTGCATCACCATATATCTGTCGCAATTCTGTCCACTGCCCTGACCTGTTGTACATGCTTACAACCAACTTGAGTATGATACTTGGTCTTGATATCACTGGTGCACTTGAGTGTGCACTGTGCATACTGCTTGACCATTTTTGCATTGTGTTGAGTCATGATTGCAGTGACTTGACCTTTGCATTCCGTTTATTTTTTCCGAAATTTCACCTGAGTTGAACCCGTTTTTTATTTGGGTTTGACCTTGTGCCCGGTTGTGTACATTATAACTATAGTGGTAAGGCAGTGCACGCAAGTATGAACTACAGTCACACGGTATGGTTTTTATGATATTCTATCTTGTTTTGATTTATTGATCTTTTGCATATTCCATATGCTGTAGTGGCGAGGCAGTGCACGCGTGCGTGTACTGCAGCCCTACTCGAATTAATATTTTAATTGATATTTCAATGGTTTGAACTGTTTTGTTTATTCAATCCAATATTTTGAATTGCATTTTGATTTGGTTTAATTTGTTGATTTGTTGTTTAACACTGCTCGGTGTTATATTTATCGTTAGCCGATTTCTTTATTTGAGGATCGGATAAACGAGACTTATTGTGACTGTCGTCTATTTGTTACTTAATGATTATTGCTTCTGTGCACTAATAATTGAGTTTGAATTAGACTGACCCAAGTATTATTTTCTTTTGAATTTAATACTCGGGTCAGATCGAGTATTTACAGGTTGTAGATATTCTGCTTTGGGTTGCTGCTAGAGCTAAGAAGTTCTTTCATATCTTTTGGAGTAGTCATCGTCATTTATAGTAGTCAGTATAATTGTATTGGAAGATATGTATTCATGTATATTATATACGTTAATGTACTTGTATATGTAACTTCCTGAGTCGACTGTTGTAGTTGTATCATATGTACCGTGTCAAATGTATTGTAACTGACATCAGTTATTATATATATATATATATATATATATATATGAGACTTTCTGTTTCATTTGTGTTTCACATTATGTTATCTGTGCTAATATTTTATATTTTGTCCTAAACTATTATGAACCATCGTAGTTCGTTTTATACTGGAATTAGGGTATGTCGATGGGAGTAAATAAATCAGAGATGAAAAATCAAAGAATATATATATACCACTCCTATCGAGATAACCAATACTAGTGTAAGGCCTAACTACTGATGGCCTCTCCTCAACAGCCTTATTCTCCGCGCTAGTTGACAGCACTACACCGTAGTGTTCTTAGCTAGCGTGGGTATAGAGGTGGGGCGTCACAATTCTTCTTTGCTTTCTCTTTTCCACGTTCAAACTTAAATTCACGTCTTCATTATTTTGTATTCTCCTATGCAATCCATTCATATCATCTTGATTTTGATTCTTGTTTCTTTCTATTCAATGTTGGAAATTTTCATATTAAGGTATGATTATATTTTTTTCTTCCATCAGAGTTTTAATTTGGTTATTTTTAACATTCTCTTGTTTTTCTTTTTAAAAACTAAATTTTGTTTCTATGTTTTCTTCTTTCATATTCAATGAAAATTTGGATAATAGCAACAGGTATCTTATATTTTCTTATCATTTTTGTGCAGTAATATTTTCTTATTTTTTTAAAATTGAATGTTATTTGGTTTTTTTTCACTGCTATATTTCTTGGATTCATGGTAGTTTGCATGAAAATGTATTATTGTGTTTAGTTCAATGAGGATCAGTTTTTAAGTATCATTTTCAGTTTTTCTAATTATCAATTTTCACAATAATGAAATTTTGAAGAGTTTTAATGTTTGTTTGTTTGAGTATATGTAAAAATGAAGTTGTTACAGAGTAACTATGATTATATGCATCTAACATTCAATGGGTTGAATTAGCAATTCGTTAGTATCATATAGTGAATGAAATCTATTTGAATGTCATTTTTGTTATTAATTTGAGGATCAAATTTTAGGTATTAGTTTTAGGGTCTGTAGGCACTATTTTTGAAAAAAATAATTTTTTTTTTTTGATTTTTGTTGTATAAACAAAATTACCATACTATAATAAAATGACAATCTAAAGTAAACATTTTTTTAATTGATGTTTTTTTTTGCACTCCTATTGGTTTGATTGAAAATTTATTGTTGTATTGAGTTTAGTGAGGATCAATTTTTAGGTATCATTTTTTTTTGTCTTAGTTTCATTTTTCACAATAATGCAGTGAAAAGGCCTTTTAATATTTTGTTTGTTTGAGTTTATAAAAAATGAAGTTGTTACAGCGTAAATATGATGATATATCCCAAACAGTCAATGAGTTGAATTAGTGTTTTATTAGTATCGAACATTTAATGAAGTCTGTTTGAGTATTATTTTAAAAAAATCTATTTTTTGTGATTATTGTTGTGTAAAGAAAATTATTTTACTAGAATAAAATGATAATCTGAAGCAAACATTTTTTTACTGATGTTTTTTGCAGTGATGACAACAGTCTTCTTGTTTTGTTTGTATACGATGATAATGCTTTCAGCACTTGATTGTCTTTTGATTGTTTTTATGATTTGGAGATTAAAAAATTTCGTTATTAGTCTTAACTTACTCCTTTATGTTAGATTATTGCTTATTATTTGGTTTTAGGTGTCAGAATTTAAACATGCTTTACTATATATTATCAGAATTTAGTTTTCGGTTTTTAGGTATTAGATTTCAGGTAGAAGTTTTCAGGTATAAGTTTTAAGTTAGCACTACATTAAATTATATTTTAATGTTTTTTTATTTGTAGAATTTTTCCTTTAGCTATGGGTATAGTTTAGGTAGAGAATACGGAAAATTGGAAATGGTTTCTGAATCATTTAAAAAATACTTTTAAGACGATCATGATTTGTTTTTTATGTCGAATTTCCATCAAGAATTGATTTTAGCTGTTCGTGAAGTTTTTCCTTCATCCTTTTATAGTTGTCGCTACTTCATATGGAACAAGTGCTTAAAGAAAAAGTTAGGTATTATTTCACCATGGATGCTTACATTCTTCTTATGCTAATGTTATTAATTATTTACTTAATTTTGATACGCCTATAGTTGATGCAAGTATTGAAGGTGTTATTAGGCCACTTAAGGAGAAATATGGCAACGGTAAACCTTTTATAGAATGGAAAAGAGGATTTGCATATTTTCCAAATAAGTAAAATGGATGTGGTGTATGCAGCTAATATGGTCACAATAAGCATAAATGTCAAGCTTCTAAGAAGATATGATTTGACTTCATGTTTTTATGAAATTTGTTGAGAGTTATACTTGGTTTGTGTCTTTTTTGGCAATTTTATGTAATTGAACTTGGTTATATGTGTATACTGGTTTAGCTATATCAATTTTGACATTGATTTGCTATTCATAGCTGAATTTTGTTATATACTATCAATTTTAGTTGACTGTTATATGTTTCGGAATATATAGATGGCATGGGAAGTGATGTGTTATCATGCTTCTATGCTATTTGGTTTATTCATTGTTATTTGTTACTTGGTATCAGTTTTTGGTACTATTAGTGTCAGTTTCAAGCATGTCAAAATGTGGCATCAGTTTTTACATGCTACTGGTATTAATTTCAGCTATTACAAATTATGGAATCGATTTTTGTCTGCTTTTAATATCTGTTTCAGGTATAAACAATTATGGTATCATTTTTTTCACGCTGTTAGTATCATTTTACATAGTGATTTTTATTTTCATTCTAGTTTTAAAGTGACTGCAATTATTTGTTTGCTAAATTTTCAATTATAGAACTATGAGAAGAATTATTAGCTTAAATGTCAACATATAATGTAGACTATGTTATGGTGAACAGTGGACAACTTAGTATATGATGTAGAAGTGTAAAAGCATTATTTGACATAGTTTTGTTGTCAAATCTTATCATATCAAACAACTACTGGGTAGCAGTTTTTCATATATACATATACATATATATATATATATATATATATATATCAGTTTTGTTATAAATAATGGTCAAAATAATTTGTAAAATAACCAAACATGAATTCTAATCAAACAGCCACTAGTTATGAGTTTGTACTATTTTGGTATCACTTTTGGCATACATGATAGTAAACTATAGGGATCATATTACATCAAACAGCTATTGGGTATCATTTTTGCATACAGGCATGTGTGTGTATCAACTTTGTTGTAAATAACATTTAAAATAATTTAAAAATAACCAAGCATGAATTCTAATCAAATAGGTACAAGATATGAGTTTAGCACTATTTTGATATCACTATTGTCATAAATGACAATGAACTAAATGATTAAATTTATAGAGCATCATACTATATAAAACAACTATTGGGTATCATTTTTGCATGTATATAGGCATCAGTTTTGTTGTAAATAACATTTAAAATAATTTATAAAATAATCAAGCATTTATTCCAATCATATAGGTAGTAGGTATGAGTTTTGCACTATTTTGATATCACTTTTGTCATACATGACACTCGACTAGCGAATATATAGACTATTTAAAAAGTTGAAATATTTCAGCTCAATGCAATAAAGAGAACATGGACTTTGAGTGTCTAGAATTTCTTTCAAATGCAGATACCCAATCACAGTTGAATTTAGACATTTTTGTATAGCAAAAAAAAAGAAAATACAAATAATACAAGCAATGGTCAGCATCTCCGTTCAAGTTATAAGCAATTGTTTAATTTAAATATTAAAAATAATGAAAATCACATAGAACACTACACCCCTACACAACTTAAAACCGGCTAGGAGATGAACACAACTTAAAACAAAGTAAATCATCTTTAATACAAAATTTCTTCTCATAAATTATTTGCACTACGTTGGGATAGTTTTGGTTTCCATTTTTAATGTCAGCTCTAGGAATTGACCAAGACTATATTGGCAGTCTTATTAGGATCCACTGCAATTCCATCCTGAGACAATTCCTTCCTGAGACACCACATGTCCCAAATATGCTACTTCAGTTTTGCCAAATTGACATTTTGAAAGTTTAACAACCAGCTTATTGTCCATTAAGATCTTTAATGTAAGTGAACTGTGAAGTAAGTGATCATGCCAAGTCTTACTATAAAATAATATGTCATCAAAAAAGACTAAAAAGAACTTCCCGAGATAAGGCTTGAAAATAGAATTCATCAAGGCTTGACATGTTGATGGTGCATTTGTAGTAGGGGACATTATCATTTAAATCATGAAACACACGTTTGGGTTATTCATATCTCTGCTAATAGTATAAGCAGAAACAAACTGGGTTTCCTTAGACTGGTTGCCTTGGCGAACTACCCCATCGCCTTGTAGAAAAAAATTTAACTTGAAGTTTTTTAAAATTGAAAGTAATATCATCAAGTTCTTAATATCCATTGAACTCCCAAAACTACTTGACAACCCCCAAAGGAAGAAGAAGTAAATCTGCTCGAATTAATTCTCCTTGTCATTTAATTTCAACATCAGCACACATGCCATTCGCTAATAATCTATCATCACTGATAATATCAACTTCAAATGATTTAGTATGATCAATTTGTAACATCAGATTCTTTGCTAACTCGGTATTAATACAATTATGCATATAACCTGAATTAATGAGTATATCAATGACTTGACCATAATGCTTCCTTGAAGTCTAATTGAGTTATTTGCAGCTACACCACACATTGCTTTTAGGGAAATAGAAGGTTTGTTATCTTCAATTAAAGGCTTAGGTTACAAGTTACCATCATTACCCATACATTCATTTTCTATCATAACCGAATGCTCATCTTGTAGTATGCCTTCTTGAACAAATAATGCTTATTTTAACACTTATGATAAGGGTGCCATTTTTCATTACAGGTATAACATAATTCTTGACTTCTGCTTCTCATGATTTCAAATGAGCTTACTTTCTTTGGTTGTAGAGAGGTCGTATTTTTGGAATTAGAATCTGTGTAATATCCCCTGTCTGGAGGCTCAAAGCTAAGGCAGCAGATGTTGCAGTCATCCATAGTACAAAATTCTAGTGACAAAATATAGTTATGTTAATGTTATCCACAATATCAGAAGCACTTGAATATGAAATAAAATCATCATAGATTAAAACACTTTTCTGATTACGTTTCATATCCAAGTTGTAGGAAATGCGGATTACGGATCTTAAGGCAGAATTAACACTAGAGGGCAGTGAATAGTGTTTAATTAATTTTATGAATCTTTTTGAAATCTTTCCAAATTAAACCCAAACAGATGCAATTCACAAACACAGAGACAATCACAAAACCAGATACAGATGCAAATAGTGAATAAAAGCGGTAAAGAAAAGAACACATAGGAATTTCATACTGGTTCGGAGTTACTCTACATCTAGTTCCACACAATTTCTTGTGTAGATTTCTTTTCAAATATAATATCGATATTACAACCTCGATTTCAAGGCCACGAGATACACCCTCCTGTCTTCGAGTTCAGGGCAAACTCTTTTGATTTAAATAGGCTACAAGATCACCTAATTGATTATGAGCTATAATCACACCCAATTGATTTACGGGCCACAATCACACCGTTTCTGTAACGCCCCACCCTGAGACCCACATTAACAAAGAGTATTACTGGGTAATACTGACTGCTAATGTGAAGAATATGACGGGTTAGGAGCAACCATCCATGACTTTGTCTTAAATATCTATCGAATACGTCGATTTGGTGCTCCTTTTTTTTCCTATTCTCAAGTGGTTCGACATATCCAATAAATTCTTAATATAAAACTATGTGGCTACAGGATCTTTTCAGAGCAAAACACAATATAAATGATAATAGAGGTCACAAAATAACAAACATGGTCAAATACATACATATACATCAGATACAATACATAGTGTCAGAAGTGGTATTACAACCACAACACACACACGCACACTCTAGTCCCACAATAGAATATAAACATATTAAGGTCAACAACAAAGTAAACTACACAAAACTAAGCATCCTAGCCAAAAAGTCGATAGATAAAAGAGTCCAAGGTGAACAGCAAAGCTAAAGCCCAATAGTCCTAACCCGTAACTCGGTCTGATCCGAGTATATAAAATACATGGGTCGGTCTAGCTTAAACAACTGATTATCATATATAATATGAAGTATGACGTAAGGATAAAGGGGTAATAACTCTTCTCAAATGAGAAGAAATAATATGAGCTATGTGCTAAGTACTAAAGGTCATAAGGGTCTTAAGTGGCTAAGTTATAACATCAATAAAAAATCAAGCACCAGCAAATTCACGCCTTGAATCATCGGCGTAATGGATAGCCAAGATATTGGCTATCTTCAACTATATCTCCAAAATAGAAGATTACAAATCTCACAATTCTCAAAATATGGCAATATGAATCAAAATATAAATAGAACTCGACTTTGAGTTCACAACACCAAATGTAATCATCATATAATTAATAGAATAGCACTCAGGATATATATATATATATATATATATATAAACAAGCCAACAAAGGAAATTATGGTGAAAACATATATAAACATCATCAAAATTATAGAAATCATCATATAGAAATCTAAAAAACACAATATAAGAAAATGAACCAACAGTTCAAAATGTAGCCCAACATCTATAGATAAATGGGACCCAACGGTCCATAAGATGGCCCAACGGCCTGCCAAGTACTTGTGCATAAGAGACCCAACAGTATCTATAGGACCCAATGGTCCATGGTAAGCACAACAGCTATATATATGCACGTAGGACCCAATTGTCCATAAGCGACCCAATAGTCTAATTACTGGCAATCACTCGTGAATGTGTTACAAACTTCTATAGAGGAAATCGAAAAGTGGTAACAGTGCGTCCGATACCACACGTTCTCAATTAATGGTTTCTTAACCGCTAATCAATGCCACACTAGAAAGCAGTAAAAACATTTGCCTCATCTCATCGGCAAACACGACCCGAAGGTCAAAACATTCAAACGGACAAGTAAGAAATTAACTAAAAGGTAAACGCAAATGTCTCATACCACGTATTTTACCCAGTCGTTCAATTCTCCTCATCATACGCTCGAATAGTGCAAAAACGTGTATTTTTATATAGAACATATTTTTTTAGAAAACATGCTTTTAAAGCTATTTTCGAAATTTGAAAAATAACTTTTGAAATTCTCTTATTATAGAGAATAAACAATTTTAATAGCTTTAAAATAATTATAAATATTGTAAAATATATATTTCAAAAACTATCTTATAAAAAAAATATTTCGAACGATTTAGAAAGCACGTGTAAAGAAATAACAAAAACCAATATAATTCAATGAAATTATTCATAAAACCGTCATACGAAGATTTCCTAAAAACTCACCAATCCGAAATACGGATAAGTGGTAACTTTGGCTCTTCCATCTTTGGATCAAACCGATCAAAAACATCAAAATAAATTCATGTAAAACAATTTAGAAATTTTCATCTGGAGCTAAACATGCTCTGGTTCAAAGTTCTAAGCAAATTTTCAACTAGTTACAAAGGTCTAAAAGCCTTGAAATTTTGTTGGCATAGAGTTCAACAACTCTACTTTGAATAAAAAAGGAACGGATGCAATCAGACAAGAGAACGAAGAGGTATAATATCACAAATTAACTCACGGCTAGATTTTGCCGTAAACGACTGGAGCAAAACATTCTCGGATTCAAAGTTTGACAGCATGTTTCTATAAACTACAGATGTTGGAATGACCTGAAAGTTGACGTGCGTAAAGTTCAACAACTGTAGTTTAAACTGAAAAAAGAATCATGCAATTTGGAAAAGGTATGAGAAAGTCATGATCTGTCAAAGTTGTACCCAGGCAATGATTCACTGCGAAAATCTGGGCAAAAACATGCTCCGAGTCAAAATTCAGCAGCATATTTTAAAATGCTACATTAGTCTAAATAACCTGAATGAATGCATAAAGTTCAACAACTATAATTTAAGTTGGGAAAGGAATCATGGAATGTGGACGAGGTAGGAGAAAGTTATAATGTCTCAAAGTTGTACCCAAAATGTGATTTCACTGCGAAAATCTAGGCAAAAACATGCTCCGAATCAAAGTTCGGCAGCATATTTCTATAAGCTGCATAGGTCTAAATGACCTGAAATTTGACAGGAATAAATTTCGAAAACTATATTTAAATTGAAAAAAGAATTACGCAATTTGGACAAGGTATGAGAAAGTTATGATGCTTCAAAATTGTACCCATGCAATGATTTCACTGCGAAAATCTAGACAAAAACATGCTCCGAATCAAAGTTCGGCAGCATATTACTACAAGCTACATAGGTCTAAATAACCTAAAATGTGACGTGCATAAATTTCAAAAACTATAATTTAGTTAAAAAAGAATCATGCAATTTGGAAAAGGTATGAGAAAGTTATGAAGTCTCAAAGTTGTACCCAAGCAGTGATTTCACTGCGAAAATGTGGGCAAAAACATTCTCCGAATCGAAGTTCGACAGCATATTTTTATAAGCTATAAAGGTCAAAATGACCTGTAATTTTGCATGCATAAATTTTAACACTCATACTTTATACTGGAAAAAGAACCACATAATTTGGATAAAGAATGAGAAAGTTATAATCTCACAAATAAGCAATTCAAACAAGAATTTACTATAAATTTCAAACAACAATGTATTTATTAAGGAATTTTTGGCAGCTTTTTGGCTATGGATTTTTTGTTTCAGCTGGAGACTTGTGATTTTTGCACTCACCTTAGTAATTTTAAAGAGCAAACCCTTGTAAATTCGAAGAAATGTGGAAGCTTGCCTTTGATTTTAGCTTCTAGAACCTGAAAAGGAAGTTTGTATAGACATGCAAGCACAAAAACTCAATTACAAACAATAAACTCACAAAATCAGAAATATATGAAAGGAATTTTGGTTTTGGGATGGATTACCTGAATAATCGGCTTTAATTTGATAAATTTTAAGCAAAGGAAAGAAGAAAATTGAAGATTTAAGTTTAGATTTCAAAGAGGAAAGAAGCTTTTCAGTTTTTCTTTTTTTAGTTCACAAGAAAGAATTTTATTATACGTACAAGAAATGAGGAAGAAGAAGCTTTCTTTCTTTTCTGGTTAAGAAAATAAATGGGCTAAGATCCGATAACTAAATAATTTAGTTAACTCTAATTATCACCTATACACAAATACACTAATATCTACAATAAAACTACTTATATTTACAAAATTCCAACTCAATAAAATTGTACAAACATATTTCTATGTTTAACAAACTTTTTAACAAAAAATAAAAAGATAATTTAGTTATAAAAATATTTTCCATTATTAAAAACTCTTGTTTTTAATTAAATACTCAATTTACACTATAATTAAT
Source organism: Allium cepa (assembly GCA_030765085.1). Lineage (NCBI taxonomy): Eukaryota > Viridiplantae > Streptophyta > Magnoliopsida > Asparagales > Amaryllidaceae > Allium > Allium cepa. Next base: position 38,965,087 of record CM060933.1, read on the forward strand.
AAAGCACTATTTACAACACCAAAATTCATACAATTTTTTTTTTATGTGTAATTAAACACAACAAACCATTTTAACATCGTTTTTATCTTCAAAAATTATTTTTAATCAATATTCTACCTTTTTATTTTTATTATACAACATATAAAATTTTAATACTTCATTAAAATTTACAAAAACAATATTTGGCAATAATACGGAAAAATAATTGCATTTTATCAAATTAAAATCCTATAATGCTCATTTTCTTCCAAAATAACACTATAAAGTTTTTAAAACATTATTTTCAATATTTTACATTTATTTCAACAAATTATTATAGAATTAATTATTTTTATCATTTATTTAATTCAATAAATTACTAAATTAACATATTTCCATTTTTCACCATTTATTACCAACATTATCATATTAACTCCATTTTATTCTTTCCAAATTCATTGTTTATTCAAAATAAACAATTTTAAGTCTCCAATTTATTTTTATTTCTCCATTATTAAATTGTAACCACTATTATAATTAAATTTTCAGGTAATCACCAAAACCAGGGTTGTTACAGACCGCCCTATAATAATTGTGTACTCGCAATTTCTATAGAAGAGCTGTATTCAACACAACTCATTTCATAAAGCAAAGGAAGATAGATAAGCTGGAGTTAAAATTTCTCGCCCTCAACACAAGAAAAACAGAAAACTCGAAAAAGATAGCTCAATAAATTCTATGGTTTCCTAAGTGTAGTTATTGGGATTAACGGACCATTGAATTTTTACAAGCAGAATATTCTTATTTCGAAGGCATTACACCTTCGAAGCAAGAACACAAATTAGGGGCTACACAATAGATTAATCGGGTGAGATCGATTCCTCGAAAGCTTCACGAATAGAGTCGGGATGTAGTCACAACTTTATCCCGGACTCCAACCCATAAGATGATAATCGATACGACTTCCCATATAACACTACGAAGGGAGTCATACGATATTAGATTGAAAACAATTATGGAAATAAAACCCAATAAGAAGTAGGTGGTTTCTCCAAATACTACCACCTAACTCATACAACTACATAAATGCAAGTTGTAAAATAATTGCACAAGGGCAAGTTAACACAAGGAATGGATTTTTTTATGCACTTTTTTACTAATCAAATATTTTTAGAGTTTTTAAACCCATTATTTTCAAAATTAAATTCTCAATTTTCAAACTTGAAATTTTCCCAAAGCTTCTTACTTAGATTTTAATTTAAATTCATTACTCTTTATTTAGAGTAAATAAAATTTTTTGAGTTGTTCATTCACTAATTCTTCTATAAACATACTTTAATTCGTAACACATTAATTTTTCAAATTCGCTTCTCAAATTTTCTAAGTGTTAGAAATTTATAGAAAAATTGACGGTCTCCTTTGTACGGAGGGCCGTTTGCAATATTACAAAAATTATTTATATAATATACATCGACCATTAGGTCGGAACACAACATATATCATCGTTTAACTCTTTAAAAATATAATTCGAAAATATACCTTTCTTTTTAGCATTTTAAAGCGAGTTTGCACAAACTTATATATATATATTCTTTGTGCTCAAAATATAGTCCAACTATCCTCTTTCACCTGTAGTTAACTGAAATAGATGGTATTAGTTTATATCCATAAATAAGAAGCATTACACTTAATTATTAAGGGGAATAGAACATTATTCATTTCACAGCTGCTGTAAAGAAGATAGGTTTAGATACAGAGAACAACAAAATCTGATAATTTTTATAAAATGAAAGTTGTTCTACTTAGTCTATGGTTTCCAGCAATATAAAGATCTTCAAAATCGGATTCATGATTTGAAAGTTATGATTGATTTACTTTGAGCTTAAATCTTGAAAATTTATAATAGGACAAAAATGACCATCTACTTTCAAAAGCATTTTGGACTATGATGAATGCAAAATTTTCTAAAGTGGTAAAAAGAAAATTTATAGCCTATTGAAAGTTCTTTCATCTACAAAACATTTGAGCTCTTTTAGAGTTATAAATATCAAGTTATCGCTGTTTTAGTACAGCACTTTTCCAAATAATATTTCAGCTTTTAACTCAAATTTTAAAATTTGAATTTTTCAAACCTTTCCAAATTCAAACTACATGTTCAAAACAAGATTTTTAATGTTAAATCATTTATCCTCCTTTCAAAAAGTAAAGTCATTCAAATTTATAATTAAATTCAAGTAATTATATATATATTTTTTAAAGAAACTATTCGCTACATGGAAATATTTTTATTAACTCACTAAATCAAACTTTTCAACAATTAATTTTCAAAGACTCTATTTGAAGTAGATAACTAATCTCTTCCATTAATAGGAGAGAATTATTCATCCAAAATAAATTTTGGATTTAAATATTAATTTTTAAATTATTCTCACAATTTTAAAGGATTATATCTCATGACTACTTATTTATTATACCTTACCCTCTTTAGTTTAGCCTTTTATAATAATAAACCATTTAAACTCATATTTTCTCATGTATCAAATTAAATTCCCATATTTTTATCAGCATCAAATTAATAAAAGTTGATAATTAACTTAAACTTATTTTCAAAAGAATTTTACAATTTCACATCAACCAATTTTTAACACAACAAAAATTTAAAACAAAATTTACTCAAAATTCATGATAAAGTTTTAAAATAAGCATAGTCAATTTCAAAAATTGCAATTATACAAGGGTATTGTCTCGCCATTGATTTATGGTGAATGACCCCATCGATTGGCTACAGGGTTGACCGAATGATCAAAACTGTCTCGCCACTCATCCAACCCTCACTCGGGTCCAATAATAGCATTACATATTCAAAATAAAATTTAATTTCTCAATCCATTTTAATTTATCCCCAAAGTTTACTTATATAAACTCAATTTATCGTGTCTGACTATGTCATCACAGCGTTTAGAAAATTCCTATTGATAACATGGATCAGGCGTTTCGACCAGGATTCTTAAAGCACTCGATGGACAGCCCAACACAAAATCATTTTCTATAAAAATGTCTCTATATAATTTTGCAAAATGTTCTTTGCTTGACTCAAAAACAAATTCCAGTTATATTTAAAAATATATCTTTTATTGAATGATTTGAAAATTCAAATCGTTGCTTATACTCAAATCAAAGAACACAAGGGGAAACTCATCGAGATATTCCCGGAATACTCAATTCATGAGATTGACAAAACAAACTGGAGTGTTCATCAAACCGAACAGTATAACGAGCCACTCATAAAAACCATACGAGTGCGAAATACGATACGAGGTAGTTATCCTCCGCAACTCGTAGCTGATGAAAATTGGTGTAAGGTCAAGCTGTGGAAAGACCCTAGCACCATTCAAAAGATCGAATAAGAGATCAAAAATATATATGGGTAAGATAAGGTATCTTCTCGAATGAGAAGAAGTTACACTAACGACATAGCATTACTTCGAGTGAAGTAATATCACAAAGTATATCAACAATTGAGTATCTAATGAGGATATTTCGACAGAGATAAGAACAACAATATTAATTAAATTCAATTAATCGCCTTATTTCCTTAGTGGAAATCCTCATGGGAGGATAACCAAAAGGCTAAGAACTAGGAATGAGGTCAACTAATGCTCGATTCCCCGATTGGGTGACAAACTCGAAACGGACTTACGAAAAACAACAAAGCCTCAACAACTGGAATTCGAGAAACATCATCATCTCGAAACTCATAAGCAAATAAATATATTTCGGAATCATCATCAACATTCCAAAGAACAAAAGACAAAAAATCAATAGAATTAGGATGCCTAAAATATAGGATCCTTTCATAACATTACCTAAGATGATGACTAATGTACAGGTTTGCATAGAAAGAAAAATTGCAAAGAAAAACCTCGATATTGTCACACAATATTCCAAGTATTGCGGATCCTCTCAATAGGATTCGCAATCCTCAAAAAAGCAAAAAGATAAGAAACATCCAACAGTATCAACAAGCTCCTTCGATACGACATATCGAAGAGAACTACAATAAAATAATTACAATAAGAATTAATCATAGGATAAGATATCATTAATTCAATTATGAAATATTACGGAACAAAATATATTCCCAAACATATTCCAAACTTATATCTACCACAACGGACATGAAAAGGTCAAGGACACGATGATTAGGGGATTTGTAACACTTGTACTATACTTGGATGTACCGTAATATATGTTTCTGTTCTGAATTTATCATATTTTATTCAAATCTCAGCTCTGATACAAAGTTGTGACAACCCACCCCGAGACCCACATTAACAAAGTGTATTACTAGGTAATACTACCAGCTAATGCGGAGAATATAACTGGTAAGGAGCGACCATCCATGGCTTTGTCTTAAATATCTATTGAATACGGCAATTCAGTGCTCCTTTTTTTCTCATTCTCAAGTGGTTCGACATATCCAATAAATACTTAATAAAAAACTATAGTGGCTATAATATCTTTCATAACAAAACACAATCTGAATGATAATAGAGGTCACAGAATAGAAAACACGGTAAAATACATACATATACATCAGATATAATACATAGTGTCAAAAGTGGTATTACAACCACAATATATACATACATCAGTCGCACAAAAGAATATATACATATCAAGGTCAACAATAAAGTAAATTACACAAAACTAAGCATCCTAGCCAAAAAGTCGACAGATAAAAGAGTCTATGGTGAAAAGCAAAGCTAAATACCAATAGTCCTAACCTGCAACTCGGAATGACCCGAGTATATAAAATACACGAGTCAGTCTAGCGTAAATAAATGATTAGCATATATAACACGAAGTTTGATGTAATGATAAAGGGGTAACAAATCTTCTCAAATGAGAAGAAATAATACGAGTAATGTGAAAAGTGCTAAAGGTCATAAGGGTCTTAAGTGAGTAAGTTCAAAAATAACATCAATAACAAATCAAGCACCCACAAATTCATGCCTCGTATCATTGGCATAATGGATAGCCAAGATATTGGCTATCTTCAACTATATCTCCAAAATAGGAGATTATAAATCTCACAATTCTCAAAATATGGCAACATGAATCATAATATAAATAGAACTCGACTTTGATTTCACAACACCAAATGTAATCACCATATAATCAATACAATAGCACTCAGGATATATATAAACAAGCCAATAAAGGCGATTATGGTGAAAACATAAATAAACATCATCAAAATTCTAGAAATCATCACAAAGAAATCTGAAAAATACAATATAAAGAGGACCCAACAGTCCAAAATGTAGCCTAACAGCTATAGATAAATAGGACACAATAGTCCATAAGATGAACCAACGGCCTGCCAAGTACTTGTGCATAAGAGACCTAACCGTCTCTACAGGACCCAACAGTTTATGGTAAGCCCAAAAATAATACATATGCACATAGGACCCAACAGTCCATAAGCGACCCAATAGTCTAAGTAATGGCAATCTGTAACGACCCTGACTTGACGTTCGAAAATCGACATCCATACTTCACCCGTATTCGAATGCCGCAGATTCAAACGTCGAATCTGGTTCGTCGAAGCTTATAACAACATTAGATGATAACAACATAGTGGAAACAGAAATGAAATAATTTTATTAATGCACAAATTTTTATACAACAATGATACAAATGATATAATCATCTCTATCAGAGATAGTTACGAAAACGGAAAAGATAACAGCGGAAACAACACCAACTTCAAGAGAGAGATCACCATACAACATCTTCATTCCAGAACTCCAAAGCTCCAAATCTCTAACCAAACAAAGCTCGAACCACCCATTATGATGAACTTAAGCAAGTCCAATCCCTAAAATCCAAAGACTTCAAAGATTGCCAAAAGCTACATCTACTAGTTGATTATCTGAAAATTTGACTCTAGGCTGCCCGTGTGGAAAATTGTGGGTACCCAGAGTTTAGAAAGGGAACAATAAACTCCAGGTCAGTCATGAGACTGGTGTGAGCAAACAAAACAGTTTATCTTGAACGAAAACAAACAAAAGGAAATAGAAAGAAATCTGTAATGCTTTTTGGAAAATGAAACAACCATAAGGCCTCCCCCACACACACAGAATGCAAGCGCACGATTGGAGAGATTTCTCCTTATGATAGTCAAACATGCTTGATATGTAAAATCCTTTTGATATTATTATTAGTGCATAGAGAAGAAAACATTTCGAAAGTATAATATTAATCTAGCCAGCATACCACATTTCATGGTATGCCTACTATAGCCACCATGTTCAACAGCAGGTTACCACCACATTCCACGGTAGGTTATACTACTAAAACCGCACATAGCTCGTGTTGTTTTGTTTGGATTTCCAGCAAATGGTCTGCTAAGGAACTTCTTACACCGAATGGGTACGCCTCTGGAGGGACGCCCCAAGAACTTAACCAGCTCTCTGCCAACACAAGGTCGGGTTACCTCTGTAACTAGGTAGCTAACTGTCACGAGTATGCCATCCCCCGGTCATCGCCGATCTTTATCCGAGCGCTCAACACCAACAAATTCCAACAACCACATAAGTTAAATATTTGGGCTCCATACCATGATATCACTTTTTATCCAGAAGGAAATGCACATACTCTAAAGGGCGCGACCCTCATAACCTTGCCGCATCTTTTCTGTTTCGACCATTTCCGGGTTGTGAGGTTCGACGAGGTCTCGTCTACAAAGCTATGCTTTTCACAAAAGGCATGCTTTGATCAACAAATGAACAACAACACTTAGCATGTCACATTACCAAATTAGGAATGTACCATTAGTAAATATCAACTACATAACCTCTGAGCTCGTACGTCTTAGAGAATGGTGTTAAGCTAAGTGAATAAATTCTCCGCCACCAAACAGAAATGTATTTGATAGACACCAGCTTTACATCTCAAAGTGCAATGTCAGACAAACGTCCATACAAGTCTGTCCCGCGTTCGAACGGAACCGAAGGCACTTCACTAAGAAGCTCTTGCAATCCGGGTATTCACAATCCCGATCGGACTCCCCATCACATATGGAGATCTCTATACCGGAGCAACTCAGTGCAGAGACATTCGACAGGTAATCCTATCATTCTCGAAAATACCCGGTCTTCACCATCGGTCTTCAAATGCTATCCATATCATTGTATCACCATACGGAATAGGTTATATGACATAAATCCTCTTCCGGCTAAACCGAATAATTAGCGCTAATTTTAAAAACATATGGATGTATCAGGATCTTAGTTAAGTCACAACTTATTTCCCTAAAACCCTTCTTTTAAATGGTTTAACAAATTTCCACTTTTAATCTTTTAAAATAAAAGATACACCTTTAAGATCCTCTCAATTTAAAAACAAATTTCACCAAACCTTTCACAAAGATTCAATCATAATATTTAAACAAAAGATCTATCTTTGAGATCCTCTTTTGTTTGAAAACAAAGTTCACCAAATCTTTAACAAAGATTCATTCATAGCTTTCAAAACTATCCCATTCCAAACTTGATTTATACATATCTTGAAATCTTTTCAAAAAAAACAGGAAGTTCTTTCTTTATATGAAAGCAATTATCATTTGAAAACAAATGCTTTTCATTTCGGGAAAATCCGATTCAATATACCCAAGTTATAGCCTTTCAAAGTATACATTGGAAATCAGCGAACTGCCATATTCCCAGCAAGTTCTATTTGAATTACATTTAAATTCCCAAAATAATTTATTCAATATACTTCCAAAATTATTTTAAGATCCATATATTTATTTTATAACTAGTATAACTCTTTCAAACCATATTATCCAAAATAATTTCAAAACATATTATATTCAAACTAAATTTAAATTTCAAACTTCGTTTTCAAAAGCTTTTCATATTGAACCCAATTCCATTTCTAAATCATTTTGAATTCAAAATTCAACTTTTAAAACCATTTTGAATAATATTAAATTCAAAATATCGGTGACTTAACCAATTTCCTGTGAAATCCATATTTGTGTGTTTGTGGTGCAGTCCAGGGGTTTTACACACAACAATAACATATCACAACCATCATCGATTCAAGCACGACAATATCGATAAGCGGTATAATCCTATAACGCTCATCTTCATTCACAGATTCGCAGATAACTGTGTAAATTCATCACAGATAAATAAATCACAGTTCACAGCTCAATCATATCACAAAACATCACTCATCAGGGATATCAAATAATTCAAAGCATTTAATACAATCCAAACATCCATAAGTAAGATCAATTAATTATCTGATTAATTTAAACCAAATTAATTACTTATGAATAAATTACTAATCCTCGTTAATTAATTAATTAATTTCAAACCATTTGATATTAATTAATGAAATTTCTAAATCAACCTTAATTATTCATCATAATTAATTATCCTTAATTAATCACATAAATAAATTAATCCTTAAGTTAATTACAAAATTAATTAACCCTTAATTAATTACCTTAAGTAATTATCTTTCAATCATAAATTAATTAACCTTTAACTATTAATTAATTAACCTTAATTATTAATTAATTAACCTTTAATTATTAATTAATTAACATTAAATTAATTAATTATCCCCAAATTAAGTACTAATCCCTTAATTACAATAAGCAATATTATTTTATTAATTACATTAAGTAATTATCCTTAATCAATTTCATTAAGTAATTATACTTGAATTAACCAAGATATTATATTTTTAATTACAAAGACCTTAAATAATTAAGATAAAACATATACCTTAATTAATCGCTTAATTATATCATTACAACTTTTTTGAATTGAAATAAATTTATTCAAAATCATCTCTTAATTAAAGTTTCTAATATACTTATTTTAAACACTTGCTTAATTCAAGCATATCAAACTCCATTTTAAAATACTTAGAAATTTATTCATTATCATCATATAAATTGTTTCAAAATCAATTAATTTCCAAAAAAAAAAACATTTAACCTTAAAAAATTTCCTTTGAAACTTGTTCATATCTTTAGTTTTAAACCTTGGTATAATATTTTTTTTATAACTTAAAACCTGGTACAGATTTTATTTTCAAAATTTAAAAACCTGAAAACATGTATCTTTTTAAGATCTGAAACCTGGTGCAATTAAACAAACCCGAGCCAAACCAATAAATCCCCGAGTCAATCACGTGTATTCCTCACATCTCTCGCCTTCGAGTAAATCTTCGTTTTCCCATAACCATCCCCGAGAAAAACTCGTCTTCCTCTACCTTTCAAACAACACAGATACCTACCTTCACGCGTGAACGCGCACAATCAACTAGTCAACCTCCAACCATCGCCGTGGCCTTCTACACATCAACAACGATCCCTCTGATCACCACAACCACCCAGAACCCATCAATTCACCATAGTTCAAAATCGAGCTGCTCAATCGAGTACTGGAACCCAACCTAGTTACCCAAATCAGCCTCGCGCCGACAATCTCGTCTAACATCAACCACGCTACTTCGACTACAGTTGCCCCGACTACCCACGAAACTTTTCTGCTTGGTCTGGTGCAACTCGATGCAATGACGACGTCGAAATCGTCATGGGAACCACCTCAACCAAAACTAAGTGAAAAACCCTACTTTTTGCCGATCAATCGCCACAACCACCAGAAAACCTTTCCTCCATATTTCCGATTATCTATGACCTCCAATCTACCTTCGACGTAAGGCATGACCCACGAATCTTCGTCGTTCATCGAATATTTACGAAAATGCGTTTTCTGTTCAACTCGTAATTTCCCACAATTTACCAAACTAAAAATCCTGATTTTATTCTTAAAATTCATGGATTTTGAAATCGAGTTAGGTAATGAAGGTGAAATTCAAAACCATGATACTCAAAATTAACAAGAATTTAAGTTTTCTCTGTATATCTTAAATTTTCCAGAAAAACCTAAACTAACTATCCTTCGAAATATTTTTAAAATCAAGAACTTGAAAATTTGAACAAATTTTATGCAGACATCAAGGTCCAAAGAGAATTAGGGGAAGAGATTTGAAATTTTGAAATAGGCTTAAAATCTGTAACCTATACAGAGCATTAACATGTATATACACACAAGCATGCACAGACATATATACATATTTATATAGATATGCAATACGTTTTCATCACTTCACTTCACAACATGAAGTTGATAAACAAATTCAGGTTTTAAAATAGAGGTTTGCTCACCTGGAATGTTGAGACAGAGAACATAGGCTTTACTGCTTTAAACCTGGAACTTGATATATTTTTTTTTGAAATAGATTTTGATCTGAACTTGTTGTTTTAATTGTACTGAAACTTGATAAAACTGAGTTGAACTTGGATTGCAACTGAACTTAAATTTGCTGCTAGACTTAGCTTTAGATCAGGTTGTAGTTTGATTGCTCCAGGTTGAGATGCTAATTTGTATCTGATACTTGATGTTTTAAATTGATGAATATGAGTTGATCTTTGATTTTGTTTAGATTGCCTGAAGCTTTAAACTCAGGTTGAACAGATAAAGATTGTTTGAGTTTAAATCAAAATCAGGACCTTGCTGTCGTTTTGATTTTCCTTTTGTTAACTTTGCCCTGATCTATACTTGAAACTGGAAATGTTTTTTTTAACTGGATTTTGTTTTTGATCTGAGTTTGTTTGCTTTTTAGTTTTGATCCAGGTTTTAGTTTCTTAGATTTTGAAAATTTTCGAAACTTACGAAAGAAAATGAGATAGGAGAAAAGAGATATATATAACTTTGTTCATCCCTTTTTCATTTATAAATTTTAAAATGAAAAATAAAAATAAAAGTATGACACTTGTAAATACAAATTATACTAAGGCAACACATGTTAATGCATGTTATGATTTAGCTGCAAATGTTAATACATGATCTTATTATTTACAAATGTCATAGACAATGTATTTTTATGTTTTAAACCCTGACTTATTAATTTATTAATTACTTATATTTTCAAACTATATTTATATATATGTATTATGTATTTATTATTTCCTTTTATTTATATAATTATAACTTTAAAGAAATTGATTTTAAAATCTAATTATACATTAATAAATAAACACACATATCTATTTTATAAAATATAGGATTTAGCTTTAAACAACCTTTGAAAATTATGTACATCAAATTAAAAATATAACTTTAAAAAAAATATTAAATATGTATATTAGAAAACAAATTTCTATTAGTATTAAATTATAGAGTTTTCAAATCCAATACATTTTTAAAATATTTATTTTTGAATTTCACACCCACAATTCAATTTATAATCAATTCATATACATATATATAAATAAACAAACAAATATCTTATTTAATTTGGAAGATTCAAATTAATTCAAAATTTTATATTATTTATTTATATTTGGCTTAAAATTGGGATCGTTACAGATTCTCCCCTTAAGAAAATTTCATCCTCGAAATTTGCTAGGCAAGGAGACAACAAAGAACAGATGGAAAGATAGAAAATGGATTACCAGATCAAGCAGAAATATTTATTCTATATTTGGCTTACCAAATCAAAATATCATTAATAGATATGAGAACAAATCTATTCAACACTTCATAAGATACTTAGGTCACCAGATCTACGAAATATATAGAAGCATTGGTTAGTCCGAAGTGCAACTAACCATTCGTAGAATAAATTGGGACCCTAAAGGATAGATAAACGGATACAATTTAATTCAGCTTCATATTTTGTTAATCAACTATTTCAAATAAAATTTCAAATACAGTAAAGTTAAAAATGAAGGAATGATAAGAACTGGTGAAGATACAAAGTAAGGATTTTCTACAACGATTCATAGGGCCACCGCCACACCAAAGCTTCATCTTGTAGCTGCCAGGAAGCCATCAAAGAAACTGAAATTGGATGATGAACAAAGAGATTGATAGGATAGATTGTTTCCTTGTTGTTTCAGGGTATCGACCATTTATAGTGGTACTTCCCTGTCCCCTACCTTGACCTCTTCTTGCACTTATACTCACTATCAGTGAATAGTAAGAAAATTTACTGAGGCATACAGACAAGATATCTTAGAGATATACTCATTCTAGGGTATTTGTTACCTTATTTCTAATGACTCACCTAATGTGTTATACTCCTGAGCTAAAGTTATTGCTCAACCTTCAGCTCTGATACAACTGTAACGACCCCAACTCGGCATTCGAAAATCGACATCCATACTTCACCCATATTCGAATGTTGCAGATTCAAACGTCGAATCTGGTTCGCCAGAGCTTATTACAACATTAGATGATAACAACACAGCGGAAACAGAAATGAAATAATTTTATTGATACATAATTTTTTATAAAACAATGATACAAATGACATAACCAACACTATCAGAGATAGATACAACAACGGAAAAGATAACAGCGGAAACAACACCAACTTCGAGAGAGAGATCACCATACAACATCTTCATTCCAAAACTCAAAAGCTCCAAAACTCTAAGCAAACAAGCTCGAAACACCCATTATGATGAACTTAAGCAAGTCCGATCCCCAAAATCCAAAGACTTTAAAGATTGCCAAAAGCTACATCTACTAGTTGATTATCTGCAAGTCCGACTCTAGGCTGTCCGTGTGGAAAATTATGGGCACCCAGAGTTTAGAAAGGGAACAATAAACTCCAGGTCAGTCATGGGACTGGTGTGAGCAAACAAAACAGTTTATCTTGAACTAAAACAAACAAAAGGAAATAGAAAGAAATCTGTAATGCTTTTTGGAAAATGAAACAACCATAAGGCCTCCCCTATAAACAAAGAATGCAAGCGCACGATTGGAGAGATTTCTCCTTATGATAGTCAAACATGCTTGATATGCAAAATCCTTTTGATATTATTATTAGTGCATAGAGAAGAAAACTTTTCCAAAGTATAATATTAATCTAGCCAGCATACCACATTTCATGGTATGCCTGCTATAGCCACCATGTTCAATAGCAGGTTACCACCACATTCCATGGCAGGTTATACTACTAAAACCGCACATAGCTCGTGTTGTTTTGTTTGTATTTCCAACAAATGGTCATGCTAAGGAACTTCCTACACCGAATGGGTACGCCTCTGGAGGGACGCCCCAAGAACTTAACCAGCTCTCTGCCAACACAAGGTCGGGTTACCTCTGTAACTAGGTAGCTAACTGTCACGAGTATGCCATCCCCCGGTCGTCGTCGATCTTTATCCGAGTGCTCAACACCAACAAATTCCAACAACCACATAAGTTAAATATCTGGGCTCCATACCATGATATCACTTTTTATCCAGAAGGAAATGCACATACCCTAAAGGGCGCGACCATCATAACCTTACCACATCTTTTCTGTTTCGACCATTTTCGGGTTGTGAGGTTCGACGAGGTCACGTCCACAAAGCTACACTTTTCACAAAAGCCATGCTTTGGTCAACAAGTGATCAGCAGCACTTAGCATGCCACATTACCAAATTGGGAATGTATCACTAGTAAATATCAACTACATAACCTCTGAGCTCGTACGTCTCAGAGAAGGATGTTAAGCTAAGAGAATAAATTCTCCGCCGCTAAACAGAAATGTATTTGATAGAAACCAGCTTTTCATCTCAAAGTGTAATGTCATAAATACATCCATACAAGTCTGTCCCGGGTTCGAACGGAACCGAAGGCACTTCACAAAGAAGCCCTTGCAATCTGGGTATTCACAATCCCGATCGGACTCCCCATCACATACAGAGATCTCTATACTAGAGCGACTCAGTATAGAGACATTCGACAGGTAATCCTATCGTTCTTGAAAATACCCGGTCTTCACCATCGGTCTTCAAATGCTATCCATATCGTCGTATCACTATTCGGAATGGGTTATATGACATAAATTTCTCTCTTGGCTAAATTGAATAATTAGCGCTAATTTTAAAAACATATGGATATATTGGGATCTTAATTAAGTCACAACTTATTTCCCCAAAACCTTTCTTTTAAATGGTTTAAAAAAATTCCAGTTTTAATCTTTTAAAATAAAAGATACACCTTTAAGATCCACTTTATTTAAAAACAAGGTTCACCAAACCTTTCACAAAGATTCATTCATAATATTTAAACAAAAGATCTATCTTTGATATCCTCTTTGGTTTGAAAACAAAGTTCACCAAATCTTTAACAAAGATTCATTCATAGATTTCAAAACTATTCCATTTCAAACTTGATTTATGCACAACTTGAAATCTTTTCAACAAAAACTGGAAGTTCTTTCTTTATATGAAAGCAATTATCATTTGAAAACAAATGCTTTTCATTTTGGGAATTTTTGATTCAATTTACTCAAGTTATAGCCTTTCAAAGTATACATTGCAAATTAGCGAACTACCGTATTCCAGGCAAGTTCTATTTGAATTAAATTTAAATTCCCAAAATAATTTATTCAATATACTTCCAAAATTGGTTTAAGATCCATATATATATTTTATAACTTGTATAACTCTTTCAAACCATATTATCCAAAATAATTTCAAAACATATTATATTCAAACTAAATTTAAATTTCAAACTTCGTTTTCAAAAGCTTTTCATATTGAACCCAATTCCATTTCTAAATCATTTTGAATTCAAAATTCAACTTTTAAAACCATTTTGAATAATATTAAATTCAAAATATCGGTGACTTAACCAATTTCCCGTGAAATCCATATTTGTGTGTTTGTGGTCAGTCCAGGGGTTTTACATACAACAATAACATATCACAACCATCATCAATTCAAGCACGACAATATCGATAAGCGGTGTAATCCTATAACGCTCATCTTCATTCACAGATTCGCAGATAAATATGTAAATTCATCACAGATAAATAAATCATAGGTTACAGTTCACAGCTCAATCATATCACAGAACATCACTCGTCATGGATATCAAACAATTCAAAGCATTTAATACAATCCAAACATCCATAAGTAAGATCAATTAATCAATTGATTAATTTAAACCAAATTAATTACTTATGAATAAATTACTACTCCTAGTTAATTAATTAATTAATTTCAAACCATTTGATATTAATTAATGAAATTTCTAAATCAACCTTAATTATTCATCATAATTAATTATCCTTAATTAATCACATAAATAAATTAATCCTTAAGTTAATTACAAAATTAATTAACCCTTAATTAATTACCTTAAGTAGTTATCTTTCAATCATAAATTAATTAACCTTTAATTATTAATTAATTAACCTTAATTATTAATTAATTAACCTTTAATTATTAATTAATTAACCTTAAATTAATTAATTATCCCCAAATTTAGTACTAATCCCTTAATTACAATAAGCAATATTATTTTATTAATTACATTAAGTAATTATCCTTAATCAATTTCATTAAGTAATTATACTTGAATTAACTAAGATATTATATTTTTAATTACAAAGACCTTAAATAATTAAGATAAACCATATACCTTAATCTATCGCTTATTATATCATTACAACGTATTTGAATTGAAATAAATTTATTCAAAATCATCTCTAATTAAAGTTTCTAATATACTTATTCAAAACACTTACTTAATTCAAGCATTATCAAACTCCATTTGAAAATGCTTAGAAATTTATTTATTATCATCATATAAATTATTTTAAAATCAATTAATCTCCGTAACAATTTAAAAACATTTAACCTTAACATTTTTCCTTTGAAACTTGTTCATATCTTTAGTTTTAAACCATGGTATAATATTTGTTTTATAACTTAAAACCTGGTACAAATTTTATTTTCAAAATTTTAAAACCTGAAAACATGTTTCTTTTTAAGATCTGAAACCTGGTACAATTAAACAAACCCGAGCCAAACCAATAAATCCTCGAGTCAATCACGTTTATTCCTCACATCTCTCGCCTTCGAGTAAATCTTCGTTTTCCCATGACCATCCCCGACAAAAAATCATCTTCCTCTACCTTTCAAACAACACAGATACCCACCTTCACGTGTGCACGTGCACGATCAACTGATCGACCTTCGACCATCGCCATGGCCTTCGACACATCACCAACAATCCCTCTGATCACCACGACCATCCAGAACCCATCAATTCACCATAGTACAAAATCGAGCAGCTCGATCGAGTACTCGAACCCATCCTAGTCACCCAAATCTTCCTAGCGTCGACGATCTCGTCTACCAACAACCACGCTACTTTAACCAGAGTTTCCCCGACGACCCATGAAACTTTTCTCCTTGGTCCGGTGCAACTCGATGCAACGACGACGTCGAAATCGTCACACGAAACGCCTCAATCAAAACTAAGTTTAAACCCCTACTATGTCGCCGATCGATCGCCACGACCACCTGAAAACCTTCCCTCCATTTTTTCGATGATCTACGTCCTCCAATCTACCTTCGACGTAAGGCACGACCCACAAATCTTCCCCGTTCATCAGATATTAACAAAAATGCATTTTCTGTTCAACTCGTAATTTCCCACAATTTACCAAACTTAAAATCCTAATTTTATTCTTAAAATTCATGGTTTTTTAAATCAAGTTAGGTAATGAAGGTGAAATTCAAAACCATGATACTCGAAATTAACAAGAATTTAAGTTTACTCTGTATACCTTAAATTTTCCAGAAAAACCAAAACTAACTATCCTTAAAAATATTTTTAAAATCAAGATCTTGCAAATTCGAACAAATTTTATTTAGACATCAAGGTCCATAGAGAATTAGGGGAAGAGATTTGAATTTTTGAAATAGGTTTAAAACCTTTAACCTATATGGAGCATCAACATGTATACACACAGAAGCATGCACAGACATATATACATATTTATATAGATATGCAATACGTTTTCATCACTTCACTTCACATACATCAAGTTGATAAACAAATTCAGGTTTTAAAATAGAGGTTTGCTCACCTGGATTGTTGAGACAGAGAACACAGGCTTTATTGCTTTAAACCTGGAACTTGATTTTTTTTTTGAAATAGATTTTGATCTGAACTTGATGTTTTAATTGTACTGAAACATGATAAAATTGAGTTGAACTTGGATTACAACTGAACTTGAATTTGCTGCTAGACTTAGCTTTAGATCAGGTTGTAGTTTGATTGCTCCAGGTTGAGATGCTAATTTGTATCTGATACTTGATGTTTTAAACTGATGAATATGAGTTGATCTTTGATTTTGTTTAGATTGCATGAAGCTTTAAACTCGGGTAGAGCAGATGAAGATTGTTTGAGTTTAAATCAAAATCAAGACCTTGCTTTTGTTTTGATTTTGATTTTCCTTTTGTTAACTTTGCTCTGGTCTATACTTGAAACTGGAATTGTTTTTTTAACTGGAATTTGTTTTTGATCTGAGTTTGTTTGCTTTTGAGTTTTGTTCCAGGTTTTATTTTCTTAGATTTTGAAATTTTTTGAAACTTATGAAAGAAAATGAGCATAGGAGAAAAGATATATATATATATATATATATATATATAACTTTGTTCATCCTTTTTCATTTATAAATTTTAAAATGAAAAGAAAATATAAAAGTATGGCACTTGTAAATACAAATTATATTAAGGCAACACATGTTAATGCATGTTATGATTTAGCTACAAATGTTAATGCATGATCTTATTATTTTACAAATGTCATAGACAATGTATTTTTATATTTTAAACCCTTACTTATTAATTTATTAATTACTTATATTTTCAAACTATATTTATATTTATGTATTTATTATTTTCGTTTATTTATATAGTTATAACTTTAAAGAAATTGATTTTAAAATCTAATTATACTTTAATAAATAAACACACATATGTATTTTATAAAATATAGGATTTAGTTTTAAACAACCTTTGAAAATTATTTATATCAAATTTGAAATATAACTTTCAGAAAAAAAATATTACATATGTATATTCGAAAACAAATTTCTATTAGTACTAAATTATAGAGTTTTCAAATCCAATACATTTTTAAAATATTTATTTTTGAATTTCAAACTCGCAATTCAATTTATATACATATATATAAATAAAAATTTGGAAAATTCAAATTAATTCACAATTTAATTCAAAGTTTTATTTTAATTATCAATTTATATTTGGCTTAAAATCAGGATCGTTACACAATCACTCGTGAATGTGTCACAAACTCCTAGAGGGGAAACCAAAAAGTGGTAACAGTGCATGTCATACCACATGTTCTCAATTAATGTTTCCTAACCGCTAGTCAATGTCACACTAGAAAGCAGTAAAAACATTTGCCTCATCTCATCGGCAAACACGACCCAAAGGTCAAAACATATAAACGGACAAGTTAGAAATTAATCAAAAAGGTAAACACACGTGTCTCATACCATGTATTTTACCCAATCATTTAATTCTCCTTCCATACGCTCGAATAGTGCAAAAACATGCATTTTTATATAGAAAATATTTTTTTAGAAAACAAGCTTTTAAAACTATTTTAGAAATTGTTTTGGAAAATAACTTTTCAAATTATCTTATTAAAGAGAATAAATAATTTTAATAGCTTTAAAATAATTATGAATATTGTAAAATATTTATTTCGAAAACTATCTTATAAAAAATCTTCCGAAAACGGTTTAGAAAGCACGTGCAAAGAAATAACAAAAAAAAAAAAATCAATGAAATTATTCATAAAATCATCATATGAAGATTTCCTAAAAACTCACCAATCTGAAATACAGTTAAGTGGTAATATTGTATCTTCCATCTTAGGATCAAGCCGATCAAAAACAACATTGAAACAAATTCATGTAAAACAATTCAGAAATTTTCAACTGGAGCAAAACATGCTCCGGTTTAAAGTTCCAAGCAAATTTTCAACTAGTTACAAAGGTCTGAAAGCCTTGAAATTTTGCTGGCGTAGAATTCAACAACTCTACTTTGACAAAAAAAGAACGGATACAATCAGACAAGAAACGGAAGAGATAAAATCACAAAGTTGAACTCAAAGCCAGATTTTACCTTAAACGGCTGGAGCAAAACATGCTCAGATTCAAATTTTGACACCATATTTCTATAAACAACAGAGGTTGAAATGACCTGAAAATTGACGTGCGTAAATTTCAACAACTGTACTTTAAACTGGAAAACAAATCATGCAATTTGGACAAGATATGAGAAAGTTATGAAATCTCAAAGTTGTACCTAGGCAATGATTTCACTGTGAAATCTGGAAAAAAACATGCTCCGAGTCAAAGTTCAGCAGCATATTTCTGCAAGCTACATAGGTCTAAATGACCTGAAATTTGGCATGCATAAAGTTAAACAACCATAATTTTAACTGGAAAAAGAATCACGCAATTTGGATAAGTTTTGAGAAAGCTATGATGTCTCAAAGTTGTACCCAGGCAGTGATTTCACTGTCAAAATCTGGGCAAAAACATTCTCCAAATTAAAGTTCGACGGCATATTTCTATAGGTTGCATAGGCCAAAATGACCTAAAAGTTGGAAGTCATAAAGTTCAACAACAATATTTAAATTGGAAAAAGAATCACGCAATTTGGACAAGATATGAGAAAGTTATGATGTCTCAAAGTTGTACCCAGGCAATGATTTCACTGCGAAAATCTGGGCATAAACGTGCTCCGAATCAAAGTTCGGCAGCATATTTCTATAAACTATATAGGTCTAAATGACCTGAAATTTGGGCTGCATATATTTCAACAACTATATGTTAAAGGAAAAAATAATCACGCAATTTGGACAAGGTATGGGAAAGTTATGATGTCTCAAAATTGTACCCAGGCAGTGATTTCACTGCGAAAAATCTATGCAAAAACATGCTCCGAATCAAAGTTCGACAGCATATTTCTATAAGCTATAAAGGTCAAAATGACCTCTAATTTTGCATGCATAAAGTTTAACACTCATACTTTAAACCTAAAAAGAACAACATAATTTGGACAAGGAATTAGGAAGTTATAATCTCACAAAGAAGCAATTCAAACAAGAATTTACCATAAATTTCCAACAATGTATTTACAGTAAACGAATTTTTGGCAGCTTTTTGGCTATGAAACTTTATATTCGGCTAGAGATTTGTGAGTTTTGCACTCACCTTAGTAATTTGGAAGAGAAAACCTTTGTAAATTCGAAAAAGATGGAAGTTTGCCTTTGATTTTAGCTTCTAGAACCCGAAAAAGAAGTATAGACATGCAAGCACAAAAAATCAATGATAAACAACATACTCACAAAATCATAAATAGATGAAAGGAATTTTGGTTTTGGGACGGATCACCTGAATAATCGGCTTTAATTTGATAAATTTTCGGCAAAGGAAAGAAGAAAATTAAAGATTTAAGTTTAGATTTCAAAGAGAAAAGAAGCTTTTTGGTTTTTCTCTTTTTAGTTTACAGTAAAGAACTTTACTGTACGTACAAGAAATGAGGAAGAAGAAGCTTTCTTTATTTTCTCATTAAGGAAATAAACGGGCTAAGATCCAATAACTAAATAATTTAGTTAACTCTAATTATTGCCTATACTTAAATATACTAATATCTACAACAAAACTACTTATATTTACAAAATTCCAACTCAATAAAATTGTACAAACATAATTCTATGTTTAACAAATGTATTAACAAAAAATAAAAAGATAATTTAGTTATAAAAATATTTTTCAATATTAAAACTCTTGTTTTTAACTAAAGACCCAGTTTACACTATAATTACGTAAAACACTATTTACAACATCAAAAATCCACAAAATTTATTTCATTGTGCACTTAAACACAAAAAACCATTTTAACATCGATTTTATCTTCAAATATTATTTTTAATCAATATTTCACCTTTTTATTTTCATTATACAACATACAAAATTTTAATACTTCAATAAAATTTACAAAAACCAATATTTGGCAATAATATGCAAAAAATCATTGCATTTTATCAAATTAAAATCATAAAATGCTCATTTTCTTCCAAAATAACACAATAAAGTTTTTAAAACTTTATTTTCAATATTTTACATTTATTTCAACAAGTTATTATAGAATTAATTCTTTTTATCTTTTATGCAATTCAATAAATTAACAAATTAATATATTTCCATTTTTCACCATTTATTACCAACATTATCATATTAACTCCATTTTATTCTTTCCAAATTTATTGTTTATTCAAAATAAACAATTTTAAATATCCAATTTATTTGTATTTATCCATTATTAAATTGTAACCACTGTTATAATTAAATTTCCAAGTAATCACCAAAACCAGAGGTTTTACAGTTCCAATCACACTTTGATAGAAAGAGACTCGATACACTTTGATTTTTCGATCTTTGATTACAAATGATCCTATAAGTATGAATAGCACTGAGATCTTTGAGAGACAGTGGCAGAGAATCAAACTAGAGACGATCGAGTTTGATTCACTTAGGATTTTGGTAGAGTTTTATTAAAGCATTTGAAGTATAAGAGAATATTTGAGTGGAGAAGGAGTGGAGAAATGAAGAAAAACTAACTTAAAATTCGTTGAAAACAACTGGTATATATTGGAGAACAATGGACATGTCCATTCGCGAGAGGTTATGACGAATAGATACTTCTGTTGAAATTTTGAAATTTGAAATCTATGGCTACCATGTCGACATGGGAGTATAAGGATGTCGACTTGCCTATGTTATTTTTGAAAATTGATTCTACTTTAAAATGATTTCTATTTTAAACTTGTCAAAACAATTTCTAAACTTTGTAAACCATTTTGAATATAGTTTAAACATATAAAAGAGTTTTAGAAAGTAATCTTAAAATATATAATCTATAATACAAAAGTAATATTAAAATCTAAGTATAGACTTCTTTAAAATATATTTTTTAGGTTTAAGGATAAAATATTAAAATCAAGAGATAGTTTAAAAAAAATAGGAGATGATTTTGAGATCAAAATATTAAAAGATGATAAGAATAGTTTTTGAATTAAGGCTGAAATTGATAGAGATGATTTTAAAAAAGATATTTTTTGGAAAAATAGTTAAAATAAGTTTTTTTGAATATTTCATGGATTCTATTCCACTAAAGAAGGTCATGGGTTCCATTCCACTAAAGAGGTCGTGGGTTCCATCCCACTGTTAAAGCAAGAAGGTGGATTACATTCCACAATAAAAATCCAAATAAAGATTTTAGTGCTATTATGAAGTTTTAACATAAATCTAGACTCTATTACTTATCTTGATATTTTGAACTCTTGATACTCATGAGTCTTTAGTCTTGATCTCTTCAATCTTGAATTCTTTAGTCTTGAATCTCTATACTATATAGTCTTCGTTCTCAGTACCTGCATATATATACCCTGCATATATATAGAAGAATATTAGTACTTATATTTTATAACAAGTCCTAAGGTTGTTGTTATTAAAACCATCATCTCAGGAACTAACAGTCTCTCCCTTTTTGATGATGACAACCTTTGTTTATAAAATCTAATCCAACAAATTTCGATTCTACTCTCACTCCTCTTCATTCCAACAATGCTACCTTAATCTAAGCTTATCTATCCTATTTTATAATTCTCCCCCTTTGTCATCGACAGAAACTAATCCTAAACTACATAACCCCTCCCCCCCCCCCCCCCCCTAAATCTTATACTATAGCACCGTATATGATAATAACACTGTGTAGTAGAATATAAATAAGACAAATAATAATATAAGTAAAATATAGTAAGGTAAATGTGAGAGATATGAAAATTTTAAACATAATCAACCAATATATACATCATGTTCTTATCAAACCACACAATGTTCAATCATATATTACACACCATATTCAAATCAATCCAAACCATACTAATCTAAACCAAATAAAATCAAACCAAACAGTTCAAACCAAATCAAAGTAAATCAAACCACATATACCAAATCAAACATTTCTTGGAACTTGAACCCACCCATTCTTCATTATCTTTGTGTAGAGTTCCTTCTGGATTCGCTTCAACTTCTTCTTTATTGAGGGCAGAGATCATCCATCGAATGGCATCGAAGTACCTTTCTTGTTCCTTAAACATCTATCTGCATTTGGCTTAATTCTAAGTGTCGTTGATCGCGAAGGATAAAAGTAAGTATGTTTTTGAAGGAATTGAGAGTTTCTTCAAGATTGTCACTTAGATTATGAATAGGAGAGGCCATTTTTCTGATAATGTAACGACCTGAATTTTTCGACGTTTTAAATAAGAATTTTAACCGAGATTTTGAAATAAAATTTATTTTTAACAATAAAATTTGATCAACGAAAACTAGATATTTGAAATGCGCCCATTGAAATATGGCCAACAAAATTTGTTTTACATCAAAATTTGTTCGAAACTCGTTCAGCATATTTTCCAGTACGAATTATCAAATTTTGAAGTATAAAGTGTTTTACATAGAAATGATCCAGAAACTTTTTTTTGATTAAAATGTCAAAGTTTATTCTATCCGATTCCGAATTTTGTAGCTCCGTTTATCAAGAATTGTCGTTGTCGTTCAAATTCGCAGCGGTATAAGTGGCGACAGATGAGATTTTGTTACGAATGTCGTAACACAGATTTTAGTACATGGTTGATTACGTCTCACCGTTCTGACCTCCAAGGTATATTTGTTTTTGTTTTTTGGTTTCCGCTGTAAAATGCTAAATGATTGTGGTCCGTGACTGTGTCCTGAAATCATAATTGCTTGCATCCCTTTCGCAGCCAAAATTTCTTTTCCCAGGCAAAACATTGCGTACGCAGACTAATATATTAAATACTGCATTTAATTCCTCCGTGCACTCTATCCCTTCTATTTATACGTGCCATCCTTCTCTCAGCTCCTCCTCATTTCTCATTTCTTCCTCTCTGAAACATGGTGCTTGAGAATATAAGGCATATACAAGAATATATATATATATATATATATATATATATATATATATATATATATATATATATATATATATTTCAACTCACGTACACCCTCTCTCTTCCCTTACCTTTTTCTTTCTCCTTCACCTCATCCTCTCACCCGAACGGTCCTCCACCAGCCATCCTCGACCCGCAGCTCCACCCACGAACCACCCCAACCTCCGCCTTCACCGAGATCCATACCCCGCGGCAACCCACACCACCAACCAGCTGCCACTTGTCCCAACACCGAAACCCGTGAACCCGAAGCCTCCTTCCACCTCCTCCACCTGCCCTCAACCCTTCCCACTATCAGTCACCACGTCGCCTGTCCCCACCTGCGGTCATCCATACACCACCTGCAAACCTAATCTGCACCCATCCCTCTCCTTCCAGCCCCATTGACCGACCAGCTCCACTCCTCCTCTTCCGCACCTGTCCCCATGAACCAAACCACCTTACCCTACCCAGTCCGCTTCCTACCACCGAACCCGCTAACCACCTACAACCCCCGACCTCCACCTGAACCACCTAGTCGACCGAACCACTGCTCCATCCTGCTGCAACCACCATCCAACAGTCCAGCACCCCTCCCGAAACACGCACCTCTGCCGAAACCCCAGCCTAGCCGTGAGTGAAAAAAATAAGGGAAAGGCGAAACAAATAGGCTCAGGGGATTCATTTTTACTGCGTGTGTTTGGGTTAATGTGTGTACATAATTCTGTTTGTGTGTATGCAAGAGACAAGGATGGAAAAGTGTGTGCAGACATGGAATTAGAAGTTGATGCATGAACATTTGTGTAGGGGGGCTAATGCATGTCCTTGGGTGTTTATAAGACAAAAAAAAAAGAAAAAAAAAGAAAAAAGAGAAACGTTGCTGCGAAAAAAAAGGAAAGAAAAAAAAGAAAGCAGAAGGTCACGTTGCAAAGAAAAATAATAGAGAGAGAGAGAAGCAGTCGGTGCCATCCCGCTTAATGTGTGCGCACGTGTCTATATGCGATCCCCGTTCTCGTTTTTCAAAGATGCGAAGGTGAGCGATTGTAAGCTCAAGATTAGATTTTCATATTGCAAGTATCCTGCGATTGTTATAAATAATTAGTTGATAAATATGATTGGCATTAGAATTGGAAATTATGGATGGTCGACGTTGCAATATATGATTTTAGTGGCATAGTTTAAATTATTGATTGGGATCCTTAATTACTTGTGAAACTCGTTAACTATAGAAAATTTTAGATATTGAAAGTTGATTGATTTATTGGTACTTTGTCACCTTTATATTGTTGCTATATGCAATGATTTGGACACTGAAATTGGAATCGGGATATTGGTTGAAATGATATATACCCAAAATTAAATCACTTGGCCTAGGACCGAAAATTAAATAACAAACACCGATTGGTCAATTGAAATTTATTTTGGATATCTAAATTTGAAATTAAGAAGAATTTGGAAATTTAACCTGAATTATAAATTTGAAATTTCACATTGAAGTAAATATTTAATTTTGGAAATCTATTAATTGAATTTAGACTTTAAATGAAATATTAATTGAACTATTTCGAAATTATGAAATTGAATTAAAAAATTTATGTTAAATATTAATGAGATTTAAACTCGTTATATTGGTTAGTTGAAATTTAATGAAATTTGTTAATATTGCAAATGTGATTAAATTTTAATTAAATATTTAATTCAATTAAAAAGAGAATTTTAATTGATTTTATTGAATTAAAAAATAATGATTAAATTGAATTGTTTTGAATTAAGGTTCAACTAAAAGTGTTAAATTAAGAAATTAAGTAAATTAATTTCGAAGTTAATTAAATTGAATATTTAATGATAAAACTTTTTTATTTAAAGATTAAATTAACTTTGTTAATTTGAATAGTAATGAAATTTGGCAATTTTGTAATGGTGAAATAGGATTTTCACAAAAATGTATTTTTAAAGGTTAATTGAAAGACGGTATTTACAAATGAAATGTTAGAATATAAAAGATATTTTATCTTTTAAATATAATGGTTCTGTGAAATGAAAACGAGAATTTGGTTGAAGAGATTATTTCCGAAAATGTGTATATTACTAATAAGTTTAATATGAATTCGTAAATAGAAATGTGAAAATTGAATTCAAACTTGAATTTGATTGCTCATACGAAGTCGATGCAACTTGTTTAGTCTTTTAAACTATGGTACCTATATTATTTTATTTGAATTTACTTACATAAGAAAGTATAGTCTTGACTCGAGTGTATTGTCCTTTCATTACGCTCGGGTCAGCCCGAGTTGTTTCTGTTCTCGAAGACATTAGTACTTGAAGACGAAGACAGAGGTTGGGTGACCGTATTTACTACTATTATTCCACTTCATTATATTGGTATGTTCATTTAAATATACAACTCTGATAATATTGAAATGAAATAAAATGTATATTGATAAACAGCTTTGTAACTATGTTATTATTATATTTTACCCTTCTGTTGTGAGATTCTATATGTTGTTCTTTTCTCTTCTTCTATTCTTTTCTAAAAAACCCTTGATCATGCGCCTTTTTGAATGATTCGGGTCGGACATATATGGTCTATTGTTGACTTGAGTAGTTTGAAAAAGGCGGGTCATCATGGGTAAAATGTGAAGAAATTTAATGGAAAATAACGAGAATTGAAAGTATGCATTTTTTTGAAAGTATGCCTTTTTTTAAAGAGTTAGAAAATCGTTTGAAATGAAAAGACACAAGGTAGTTATGTCAATTTCAATTTTAAAACAAAAAATAGCTTCCACCAATGGGGATTACAGATCTTAAGGCAGAATTAACACTAGAGGAGGTGTGAATAGTGTTTGATTAATTTTATGAATTTTTTGAAATCTTTCCAAATTAAACCCAAACAGATGCAATTTACAAACACAGAGACAATCACAGAACCAAACATAGTTGCAAATAGTAAATAAAAGCAGCAAAGGAAAGAACACACCTATACTGGTTCGGAGTTACCATACATCCAGTCCTGCATAATTTCTTATGCAGATTTCTTTTCAAATATAATGTCGATATTACAAACTCGATTTTAAGGCCATGAGATACACCCTCCTGTCTACGATTCCAGGGCAAACTCTCTTGATTTAACTAGGATACAAGATCACCTGATTGATTTACGGGCTATAATCACACCCAACTGATTTATGGGCCACAATCACACCGTTTCCAATCATACTTTAATAGGGAGAGACTCGATACACTTCGATCTTTGATTACAAATGATCCTATAACTATGAATAACACCGAGATCTTTGAGAGAGAGTGGAGAGAATCAAAATAGAGACGATCGAGTTTGCTTCACTTAGGATTTTGGAAGAGATTTGTTAAAGCATTTGAAATATAAGAGAATATTTGAGAGGAGGAGTGAATAAATAAAGAAAAACTAACTTAATATTCGTTGAAAACAACTATATATATAGGAGAACAACGGTCATGTCCATTCGCGAAAGATTATGACGAATAGACACTTCTTCTGAAAACTTGAAATTTGAAATCTACGGCTATCATGTCGACATGGGGAGTATAGAGATGTCGACATGCCTATGCTATTTTTGAAAATTGATTTTTCTTTAAAATGATTTCTATTCTAAAACTTGTCAAAACAATTTCTAAACTTTGTAAACCATTTTGAATATTGTTTAAACTTATAAAAGAGTTTAAAAGGTAACCTTAAAATATATAATCTATAATATAAAAGTAATATTAAAAACTAAGTATAGACTTCATTAAAATATATTTTTTATATTTAAAGCTAAAATATTAAAATCAAGAGATAGTTTAAAAAAACAAGAGATGATTTTGAGACCAAAATATTAAAAGATGATAAGAATGGTTTTTGAATTAAGGCTAAATATTTAGATATAGAGATGACTTTTAAAAAGATAGTTTTTGGAAAAATAGTTAAAATAAGTTATTTTGAATATTTCGTGGATTCCATTCTACTAGAGAAGGTCGTGGCTTCCATCCCACTGTTAAAGCGAGAAGGTGGATTCAATTCCACAATTAAAATCTGAACAAGGATTTTAGTGCTATTTTGAAGTTTTAACATAAATCTAGACTCAATTACGTATCTAGATATCTTGAACTCTTGATACTCATGAGTCTTCAGTCTTGATTTTTTCAATCTTTAATTCATTAGTCTTGAATCTCTATACTGTATTGTCTTCATTCTCAGTACCTGCATATATATACCCTGCATATACATATTATAACAACCCTGAATTTTAAACAATTTAAAAATGAAAATATTTAATTAATTTTAAATATTCGAATGATGATTGACTTGAATTTCAAATTTTCAGGATAAATTGGCGATTAAATTTTAGAATTTAATCTACTTAAGTTGAATAAAATTTGAATTTGACTTTGGAGTTGAATTGAATATTGAATTTGTATTTTAAATTCGAACTAATGACTTAGAAAAAATAGTTTGGATTTACGAATTATTATTTAAATTTATAAAGGATCGGACAGGTAAATTTATATTTGACTGTCATCTAATTGCTATTTAATTGTTATTGCTTCTATGCACTAATAACTGAGTTTGAATTAGACTGACCTGTGTATTATTTTCTTTCGAATGTAATACTCGGGTCAGACCGAGTAATTTTACAGCTTGAAGATTTTCAGGCCGCGAAGTTAGAGAGAGTTGGGGAAATTGCTTCACTTTAAGTTTTCGAAGAATTTTTGTACTTAAAAAGATATATTCCGCTGTATAAAATTAAATGCATTGTACAAACTCTGATATATGTAAGAAAATTCATTTATGTGAAATATTATGATTATTCTATGATTCTGTGGTTGTTTCTGTTTAAACTCTATAAACTGAATAACAATCCGTCATTTTGAACGTCTCAAGTTGGTTTAATTACCGACTGGGGGAGGTCAGAACGGCGGGTCGTTACAAAAGTGGTATCAGAGCTTTGGTTTGCACAAAGCTCAGTTTATGATGTTTAATATGAATAGTTACTAGGATCACTTTAAAGAAAAATGTTTTTCAAATTTAAAATAAGTATGAAATTGTTTTCTTTGAAAAATAAAAGGTATTTTGAAAATTCAAATTTTTTCGAAAATTCCCCTCTCTAATTTTAGGTTTGCGATAGTTTCTCATTCGAAAATCCATTATCGAATTATTGAGACTTATGAAAAATAAAATATAAGTGAAGTAAATTAATGAATTGGTTTAAATCCAATATTTTGAATATCTCCAAAGTGAAAATTGTGAAATAAAATGACGTGTCAATTTAGTATAACCAAGAGAATAATTAAACTATAACTTGGGAATTTGATTCTGAATTCTTTTGAAAATTGATTTCAAATGTTTTGAAGAACGATTTAGTGAATAAATGGATTATAAGTACTTAACTTATAAATGGAACTTTTGGTATATAATGGAGTTATATAAATTGAATTGAATTAATAAAGGAGATTTATAAATCGAAGTTTTATAAATAGAAATGGAATTTGTAAAGATTGTTTATAAATTCGAAACCAATTGAATCTGATAAATGAAAAATAGAAGTTATTAAAGGAGATATATTCGTAATTTTGGAGAGCGAATTATCCTTTAAGTTAAATATTGTGATAGTAAATGTTGGTTGGGAATTTTATCCACGATTTTGGACAATGGATAATCTTTTAAATAAAATGTGTAGAAACACTGAATTGAATAGATAAGTATATTCACGATTTTGGACAGTGAATATATTATTGAATAAAACGGATATGTTTTAGGGAAGTGATATTATGAAAAATGGTTAATGTGGAAATATAAATTTAATGGAACTAAGTCGATGAATGACTTACTAAAGAACTAATTGATTATTTTTGGGAATAGAAAGCAAATGCAAAGTTTAAATAGAATTTAAATTTCAAATTTGAAGTTGTCAACATGATAATCCATTATAGGTTTAATAAATTCAGTGATGAATTTGAATTTAAACGTGCGGAAAATTAAATTAAGTGAAAAACTTAATATTGAAAAGTTTGAAATTAGTTTAAAACTAATATTATGAAAAGTATGAGGAATTCAAACTATGAATTAAGTTGAAGTTGAAAATGAAATGAAGTTAATGGTTTTAAAGATGTTTTAAAATGCATTAAGTATCGAATACATAGATTTCAACATTCATTGTTGAAATAGGCATTTTCGAGAAATAAGGAAATGGTAGACTATAACACTGTTGTTATAGTAAATGGTTTCCGAAAGGAAATGTTGTTTATAGTATTGGGATTTATATATCTATCTTAAATTCGAATCCCTATACTAGCGATTTTTGAGTTGTTGTAACAATGTTTTATGCAACATTCGTTTTGACTCAAATAAATGTGTTTAAAAGAACGCCTTCCTTAAAGAATGGAATATATACTTAATTTTGATTCAAGTATATTGAATATTTTCCGTGTTGAAAATAAATGAACTTGTGAATTACTTATTAAATAAGTATGGAAATGTTTTCCAATAGGAAATGAAAGGTTTGAAATTTTATCTTTTAAAGATAAATTGAAAAAAATGAATATTTGAAATTTGTTTCAAATGGTTAAGTTGGAAAATTATATATCTTGTAAAGATATTTTTGGGAAATTTGAACGATCAGTTCAACTTGAATATTTTCCGAAAAGATTGAATCTTGAGTTAAATTGAGTTTAACTTCGACATCAAAAAACAATATAAGTTGAGTTTTGAATTTTGGATAGTCGATTTGGATTGTATGTCTAGCATTGTGAATTGATGGCATAGCAATTGATCTCTATTAAATATATATCTGTTGGTGGCGGAGAATTTATTCTTTTAGCTTAACACCCTTTTCTGAGACGTACGAGCTTAGAGGTTATATATCGGTAGACATCAATTATGTGTTGAGAATTGACGATGTAACGTGAAATCCAAATCGAATGTGAAGTCGATAAGGAATTGGATTATGAATGTGAATTAGGTTTGAGATAACCTTAAATTTTCAAATCGATTTAGAGGAAAAATTTAAAACGAGATGGAAAATTTAGAAATCCTCTATTTGTTATGAATGTGAATTGAGTTTTCGTAACTTATATATGTGAATGTAATAATTTGAAAACCATCAGTTTGGAAAGTCATTATTATGAAAAGTCCTGTGTAGGTTTACATAGGTATGATATGTACGAAATGTGAAATGAAGTACTATATGTATATGACATATGTTTTCTAAAACTGAGGATATGGAAATGTACCTTCCATTTATTATTTGTGAAGGTGATTGGAACTCGGTGGAGTGTCCATTGGAAATTGTAGCTACGTAGAATTTTCATTAGTGGAATGTCCATTGGGACTGACTGAGATCCCCCACGATGGATCATCGTGTTGGGATTATGTGAATTGATGCTGGCGTAATTCGTGGGGCGTGATGCCTACAGTTACAAGCGATTCCACTGGATAGTGGCACAACCGCCGTGTAAACTGCGATCTAGAGGTCGAAGCGTAATTCGAGGGGCGAGATGCCTACGGTCATGAGCGATTCTACTGGGATAGTAGCGTAACCGCCGTGTGAACCGTGATCTATGGCAACAACCATGGCGAAATTCAAGAGAGATGTGAAATCTACAGTTACAAGCGATTCTACTGGGATAGTAGCGTAACCGCCGGGTAAACTGTGATCCATGGGGGAACGTGCTTTCCATATCCATTTTTAAAAGAATTTTTAAAAAGTATTTTCACTGGGAGTTGAAGCAAGTATATTTAGTACTTGGAGATTTTTAGACTTGCGCCTGGCCAGCGTATGCCTAATGTCTGTAAGAACGACGATGGACTTGTTAAACTTCGAGTTAGCAAGTATTTTCAAAACTTTGAATAGCAAATCAATAGTCTGAAATTAGAATTACATAATTCTAACCTAATGAATTAAGGAAGAAGATTTTTAAAATATCTTGAAAGCACACAGCTTTGGAAAAGATATAATATTCAAATATCTAGCATGAAGAATTTCAAGTTTAAAAATCTGAGTTTTGTAAGTCAAAATTTTTGGTAAAAGACTTTTGTGTCTTGATTATAGAAATCAATGAACAAAGCTAGTGAGATAAAATAAAAGAAATGAATCCTATATTTATTTATAAGATTCGAACTTGGTAAAAATTGTGTAGGGTATAAATATCGGTGAAATTTAGCAATCGTTTTCCTAACTTATAATTTCGGGACGAAATTCTTTTAAGGGGGGAAGATTGTAACAACCCTGAATTTTGAACAATTTAAAAATGAAAACATTTAATTAATTTTAAATATTCGAATGATGATTGACTTGAATTTCAAATTTTCAGGATAAATTGGCGATTAAATTTTAGAATTTAATCTATTTAAGTTGAATAAAATTTGAATTTGACTTTGGAGTTGAATTGAATATTGAATTTGTATTTTAAATTCGAACTAATGACTTAGAAAAAATAGTTTGGATTTACGAATTATTATTTAAATTTATAAAGGATCGGATAGGTAAATTTATATTTGACTGTCATCTAATTGCTATTTAATTATTATTGCCTCTATGCACTAATAACTGAGTTTGAATTAGACTGACCTGTGTATTATTTTCTTTTGAATGTAATACTCGGGTCAGACCGAGTAATTTTACATCTTGAAGATTTTCAGGCCGCGAAGTTAGAGAGAGTTGGGGAAATTGCTTCACTTTAGGTTTTCGAAGAATTTTTGTACTTAAAAATATATATTCCGCTGTATAAAATTAAATGCATTGTACAAACTCTGATATATGTAAGAAAATTCATTAATGTGAAATATTATGATTATTCTGTGATTCTGTGGCTGTTTCTGTTTAAACTCTATAAACTAAATAACAATCCGTCATTTTGAACGTCTCAAGTTGGTTTAATTACCGACTGGAGGAGGTCAGAACGGCGGGTCGTTACACATATATATTAAGACAAGAATATTAGTATTTATATTCTATAACAAGTCCTAAGATTGTTGTCATCTAAACCATCATCTCAGGAACTAACACACGGTACATAATTCCAAACGTTTCCCAGGTTTAGATCAGATATAATTTTTACAAAATACGTCAAGAGAGACATATGAAGATGCCCCTTTGGATGACCAGAGTACTAAATAGTCATAACTGACTCAATATAACACAACGGAAATAAAATAAAACAACTCCTAAATTTAGCTAGCTTCAGCCTCCTGCTCATCTCCGGAAGCTTTATTCATCCGCCTATTAAATCCTGAAAATCCTCAAACCTCAGCCTATTCAAATCAATTTTGAGCACCCGAGAGTTTAATGGGAAAAACATAAATTTCAAGTTAGACATAAAGCCTGGTGTGAATAATACTATACATCTCGGTTATTTGATATTAAGTGAGACCACGCGGCTTAGCGGAATGGGTTTCTCCTCACTAATATCCTTTTAAAACACATCATTTGCAAATCTTAATCATGCAACCAAAACTTGTTAAAACGATAAAGCAGTATCACGTAAGTATATAAATCAGGTAACAAATGGACTATCTATCCGAACAATATAGTTTTGTTAGGCTAACTAATAACCATTGGCTGACTCGGGCCTAACAGACAAAATAAGTAAATAATCTAACTTCTATTAGATACTCCCCTTTAGCACAGTCTGTCCCTATCTTAATTCTTCTAAGGTCAAATGATCCTAATGGTTTTGCGGGCTCACCAATAACCTATCCTCACTCTGTATATTGCTTTCTCTATGTAATATCATTTTAGTCTTACCTACGACTAAGCCCTACACACTGGAATTTTAGACTAAATTAGCTAGGGGAAAATAGCTAATGTATAGGTCACAACCGTATACCAGCCTCATCTGGTATTCTAATATCCGAGTCATTTTACCTAGGGTCATTTGCCCATAAAATTTTCCTTGAATACTTTTTTTTTAAAATTGATTTAAACCTTTAAATCATACTTTAAAAAAGGAAAATATACTCAATATTTTACTCAAATCACCTTACCATGTTATATATACTTTACATAAAACTTTTTTAATGAAAACATTTAAACTTTTGAAAGTACCCATTTTCGAAACCAAGTAACTACTTAGCTTTATAACCTTAGGCCGAATGGCCAAAACATACCTTTCAAAACCATTCTTAAGAAACCTTTCAAAAACATTGAAAAGCCTTCCTTTCGAAAGCTTTAAAACCTTAGACATCCTCTCAAAAAAAAACTATAGACATTGCCTTTCAAAAACATTAGAACCTTCCATTTAAAACCTTTCGAAACATTAGAGAACCACCCCTTCGAAACCTTTATTTAAAACCTTTTGAAAGCTTGATCAAACATTTCGAAAGCATTTTGGTTCAAGTAAAACATGTGGAATAACCTTTCAAAACCATCTAAAACTATTTCTTTCGAAACCAGTTGGATTTAATTTTCAATAGAACAAAAGGGTAATAAAACAACGAAGTCGAAATCACTCTTTCGAAAGCAATTCCCAAAGTAAAGAAGTGATGGTGTCGAAACCAACCATTCTAAAGCATTGGAGAAGTGGCTAAATTTTAAAATAAAGTAACCCTTTCGAAACCATTTCCTTCGAAAGGCGGAAAGCGGCGGCAAGAGGTTTCGACCCTCTTCAAAAGCATTTACTCAAAACAAAAGACGCAACCTCTTTCAAAACCATTCCTTTAAAACCATTTAACCCAATCGGAAGCTAACTAAGTCAAAGCACAAGCAAAGTAGGCGCATTTTTCAGTTAAAAACAATGTAAAGCATCGACCACTTTGGAACCCCTTATCTCGGCTCTATACCTTCGCATATTCCCAATCCACTACGTACCAAAGCTTTTGATACCATGTGTATTGGTTTCGATGGAGATGGAGGCGGAAGTACTTAGTCGAAAGTTGTGTGCCGAAAGTGGCGAAATATGTAAAAAAACATGTATCAACTGATTATTAACTTTTAAAAGCAATTCCTTTTTATCTAACCTTCCTTGTTTGTTAAAACATGATTAGATGGTAATTTGTTTTCAAAAAGTACTGCCAAAATTTCTGAAATTAACAAATTAAATCATTTACAAAAGGCCCATTCTCCTTTTATAAATATATAAAACATTTAAGTCTCATACCTTAAATAATTTTATATACTTATTAAAACACTTAGGAAAAATCTAGAAGAATTTCCATAATCATTTTTAATAAGTTTTCTAACATATATTACTTTTCGACCCAAAGCATACATATTTTAGCCATAATTAATTTTAAACCCAAATAATCATTTATTCACTAGAAAATTAATATTAAATCCACATTAATTCAAAGAATTGTGAAAATTGAAACTCATCTCTAAAATGTCATTTCAGATCATATACTAAAATGTAAGGCATTTGATCGTCATTTAATAGGGTTTTCACATTAAAATATATCATAAAATTCTGTATGAATTATCATAAATCATCAACAAGCATTTATATCCAATTTAACAAAAAAAACATAGAAATATACTTTGCAAAATATTTGTATTTGATTTAGAAACCAAAAACTTCAAAAATATGAGTAGTAACCTATTATTCACCTTAGCTTTTTTATTAAGGAGTTGAGATTTGATCTTAGATTAAGTTGATTAAGCTTCCTTTTGATTCTTGCTTTATCTTCTTCTTGTTCTCTTAATGGCGGCCGGCCTCTTATGTGTTGATTTGTGAAAATGAATAACGGACGTATAGAATGAAGTGAGTGAGGGTTAAGGTATAAGAATAATACTCATTCCTATATTTCCCTTGTCTACTACCCTAACGTAATTCATTTTAATTTTCTTAGTTTATTAGTTCAAATAGGCATTGCTACCCTTCTATTAATCACAAATCTCAATCCCTTATTACCTTATTTTATTTTATTTAACTAATTAAATATCGTAAATAATGTTACTCAAATTTAGGGTCGTTACAGACTCCCTTTCTTAAAGAATTTCGTCATGGAAATTATGATAAGGTACACATACAAATCAATCATAAAGGTAAAACATACCATCAAACAAATCAGGATAAGCATCTCTAATCTTGCTCTCGGTCTCTCAAGTACAGTCTCTCTCATCGTCGTTCCACTGGGCTTTAACTAATCTGACCGTTTTGTTCCTTAGCCTCTTCTCGTCTCTCACGACTAAACGAACTGGCTTTCTAACTATAGTCAAATTCGGCTCTACTACTAAATCCTTTAACACAGTCGGTGCTATAGTAGTCTCCGAATCTCTAATATACTTTCTTAGATGAGAAATATGAAATACATTGTGGACTCCTACCAAACTGTTCAATAACTCTACTCTATATGCGAGTTTCTCGGTCCTTTCTATAATAGAAAATGGTCCAACAAATCTCGATTCCAATTTCCCTGATTTCCCGAATTGAATTACACTTTTCATTGTTGAAACCTTAATGAAAACATGATCTCCAACAGAGAACTCTAAGTCTTTCCATTTTCTATCGGCATAACTCTTCTGCCAAGACTGAGATTCCTTCATTATAGCTCTAATTAATCAATCTTCTCTGTAGCTTTTCTAACAAACTCCAGGCCAAGAACCAACTTATCCTCCGTTTCTAACCAACAAACTGAAGATTTGTAAGGCCTTCCATACAAAGCTTCAAACGGTGCCATCCCTATACTAGCTTGATAATTGTTATTATACGAAAACTCGACCAAGTGTAGATGGTTGTTTAATGACGGAATTTCTATCGAATTAGAAAACCATCGAAAAAATTTGAAATAAAAATAACCGCAAGCACATAGCGTATTATCGTAGTACATAGCGAGTACAGGTCGATCCGCAGGGAATTGTTGATTTTAAATCTCTATTCAATCAAATTAACCAAAGTTGAAAGTGTGATTAGCTAAAAAAATATAATGACAAAAAGAAAGTGATAAAAATATGAGAGTAGAAAAACAATTTAGAGATAAATTCACTCTCTAGATCACATAGTTCAACCAAACATGAAATTATGATCTCTCTTATGTGATTAGTGAAATTAATTATTGTTTTTATCATAAGTATGACATATTTGTGCTATTTATTAGCCCATTATAAACCATCAAACTATAACATAACCACTAATACACTTTTAAATCTCATAAAATATGTCAACAAAGTTGAAAGCAAAATCTATTTTAAGCGTGTCCTATTAACTATTAATTAGAAATATAAGCCATCAAATTTTAATTTCAACATTCACTTCTTTGCCATAATCATATGTAGATGAAGAGGCAATTTGTGTTTTGTTTGTTAAAGCATAGCCTATTTGTTATGAAAAACACAGACTATCAAATTCAAAGCTAAACAACATCATTAAACCACTTCAATCATTCTCATTAATCACAAAAAGAGAGCATAAACATTAAATTAAGTTGAAGCTACATGATTAGAGAGCTTCATTACCCCTAAATTGAAGGGATTTAGCCTCTCATATTTATTATCATATGAAAAAATATAGCTTACAACATGAATGAAAAAGAAGACGAAGAAGAGAGCTAAATGAAAGAAGAGCTAATTAACAAGAAATAAAACTAATCTACTTGCATGGAAAATAAATATATACTAACATGAAAGAAAAACAAACAAGAGAAAAAAAGAGCAATGTATTAAAGTTGCATAAGAAAAAGAATTACATAAAAGAAATGGCTAAGTAGCCATGAAAAGAAAAAAGAAGCTTTTTTTTATTTCTAAGCTAAAAACTAACTAAGAGAGACTAAGGAAGAGACTAAGGAAGATACATGAAACATAAAGGGTATTTATACATGTGTTAAACCCTAATTCATATTTTTGGGGAATTCCCAAAATAACCTCTTAGGAAGTGTGGATGCCAAGTAATCATTAGCATCAATTAATCGTCATTTAGATATGCATGAAGCTTTAAACTCTATTAGCATGTGCATTAACCTCTAATTTGTACATGAAGGTATGTGGGTAGGTGGGGTCCTCTATTATCATGCGCTTGAATTATTTCCATCTTCATTTCTTTACCTTCATTCTTGTGCATGCATATATCAAATGAAACAACTTGTAAAATCCTCTAAATTTCCTACAAAACAACATAGAAAATTCCAAGTAAACTTTCACAATTTAGTAAATGCATGAAAATGATCATTTTGCCCCTATACGAAGATGAATATGTGACAATTTGAAAATAATTTGATTTTTTGATTTAACAAGTTAAAATACCCAATATGATCATTTATTTAATTTAAACAGATTAAATATGGTGGTAAAAATATGCACATTTACGTGCACATCAAATACCCCCACACTTATTTTTTATTCATCCTCGAATAAAGAAAAACTAAGATAAATCCGTTTTCGTAGGAAGCGAGTTTGCATTGAGCATATGCAACAAGCCGTTAAACCTCTGGATGTCCCCAGTAGGACGAGTGTTGTCTCGTGGGGGTTTTTAGCGGATACTTCCCACAAAATCCAAATACAAAGTGAAAATATTTACAAAATGCAAGATTATTTACAAAGAGATGAATGCGAGTTTTTGAAAGTATTTACAAATGAAGGATTTACTTTCAAATTAACACGAATAAGTTAAATATAGGTTTTGGTCATTAATTTCAACAAAAACGAAGTTATCATAACAAATGGACTATAGTTTAACTCGTTGTTTCTGTTGATAACAAAGTATAACTATGAAATAGATCCTTAGTTAATTATCAAAATTTATCAAAGTGGTATTTCATTTCAGTTCAATAACAAGTCAAATCAAATAAGTTAAAATAATGCTTAGATTTCATTTGCTTACTCTCTCCAGTTTTTTCTTTTAAAAATTATATTGTTATTAACAATATTTATATATTCCTAACTCAGAAAACTGAGGCCAAATATATTACCCGTGCACTGCCTTACGGACTTATGTGAGGGGAATCCAGAGCGTGGCGAGTGAACACACGAGTGTGAACACCTATCGACTGTAGGTGTTATTAATAAAAGAAAAGAATTTTTATATACATACACCTAGCTCGGATAAACTGAGGCCAGATATATCGGTCGTGCACTGCCTTTCGGGCTTACGTGAGAAAGGTACAGAGCATGGCGAGTGTACACACATGTGTGTACACCTGTCGACCGTAGGTGTTAATAGAAAATATTTACATACATACAAATGTTTTTTTATATATGTTTTGTTTTTTTTTTTACTAAATTTTTTTTTGAAAAAGAGAGTTTTGCACAATCATATTAGCACCACTTAACTTAGAAGACAAAAAAAATGTTATATCCTTTACTATAAATGAACCACTTTTTAAAACAAAGATTTTCAATTATGATATATTTCATAACTATCACATATGAACTTTCCTATATACTAGTTAAACTATCGTTATTTGTAATCAAGCTTCATTTTTATTTTTGTTAAGACAAATAAACTTTCAAAAGTTTCAATTTAATAAGCCAAAACCATATATTTATCATATAGTGTTTCTTTAAAAATAAATCAAAAATGCTTAAATATAATTGTTTTTCTTTTAGATTTTTTTTGCAAAGAAAAAGTAAAAATAAACCATGAAAAATCGAAAATGAAGACGAGTCTTCCTCCCACACTTGATTTTGACTGTGCCCCCACAGTCAACCCAAGTGGAAGGAGAAAAATAAAAAACATAACCTTTATTTAAATGAAAATGAAAAGATGATTATTTACATAACATCAGAAAGTACGCCGTTAAAGAGTAAATGAATCGGTCTACCAAAATCCAATTCATTTGTCTCGCTAAGTATGCGAGACACAGCTTAAGTGCAGAAAACCAAATCGTAAAAGGTTTTGGAATCGAATGTGGATTTGGAAAAACGAATGTCGTTTTATTAAAAATCATACGAGTTATTCTATTTTTGATGATTTTTGGGGTAGATATAACGATTGATTGAAATTCAAGCTTATTTTCACCAAATTGAAATTCAAGTTTGTCGTTAAAAAATTCTTCAAAATTATTGATTTCAAAATCAAAGTGGTGATTTAAATCTTCCCTGTCGGAATTTAGCAACTCGTCATCCAAAAGTCCAAAAAAAATTTGTTCATTAAATTCGTCTTCCTTTGTTGAATTATCAACAGCTTCATTGCGTATCTCAAGTTCAAAATCCAAAGTTGTTGTGTTCAAATTTTCGTGATTCGAAAAGGAAGATCGGGTTTTAGATCGAGTTTCAAACCCTCGAAAGATTTGAAATCCAACTCAATCACCGTGTTTTCAACAACTTCATTAAGATCATCATTATCATTTCATTTTCAAATGTTGTTTGAAAATCGTCGATTTGGGTAAAAGGTGGATTATCACTTGACCTGT
Organism: Allium cepa; assembly: GCA_030765085.1. Classification (NCBI taxonomy): domain Eukaryota; kingdom Viridiplantae; phylum Streptophyta; class Magnoliopsida; order Asparagales; family Amaryllidaceae; genus Allium; species Allium cepa. The sequence continues at coordinate 39,005,302 of CM060933.1, forward strand.
CACACGTTGGGATTTGATTTTGTTTCTCACCTTGGTTCATATATGTTTCGAACAACAAATCCGTATGTTCATCGTAAATTTCGTTCATTTGTTCAACAAAATCCAATTTGTAGTTATTAACTTGAGAATTTTCGATTTGGATTCGTTGAGGACAAAAAATTTCACTCGTATTGTAATCGTGATTATTCCTATTGCCAAAATTATTTGAAAAGTGGATCACATTTTCTTTTCGATTTTGAAATTCATTTTGGAGTTCAAAATTGAATTGGCATGGGCTATACTCGAAGTCATTTGAATTTTATAGTGAATTCAAATTTTGATTATTTTGAAAATTTTGATTTGAGTTATTACACAAATAAGAATTACACAAATCATTTATCTCTTGATTTTGTTGGGTAGAAAGTTCGAGTAAAGATGAAATCATTTCAATGCTATTTCGAGATTCGAGGGTTCTTCGTCATTTTGAAAATTTTGTAGTTCAAAACTCGAATCGTTTGAACAATAGTTGCTGTTGAAATATCCATAAAAATTTGAAGTGAAATTTATATGCATTATATTGATTTTCACAACTACCGTAAAATTCATGTGAATATGGAAATTCGGACATTTTGAAGAATTTATTTTTTGAATTTGCTTTTTTTATTAAAGGAAAAATATTTACAAATAAAATTTATTTTTCAAAATGGAAAATTGATTTTTATTTTTGATTTTTCAAAAAAAAAATTGGTTTTGAAAATATCTTATACTTTTTTTATTTTTTCAAATTTTTTGTTTTCTTAAAAAAAACTAAGTAAATTTTTTTTTTGGTTTTGATAAAAAAATTCAATGGAAAAGGATTTAAGATTTTCAAAGGAAAAAGGAATATTAACAATTTTTTTAGTTTTGGATTTTGAATTTTTTTTTTTTTTTTAAATATGCACGAACTAATGCAACTAAATGAAAGCAAGGGTTAAATTACAAATTATTTATCCTAAGTTAATCCAAAATTGTATAATCACACTTTGTCTTAGATCAACAAGATAGTTCTCATGGAGGTAACAGACAGGATTATCGGTGCATCACGAATCACCGTAGCAATGCAGTCGAAGGTTTAAGTACATTCAGAGGAACAACCACTATAATATTTACGAATCACCGTAATATTTATAAATATTTATTACTCCACCGTAGCTTAGACACCAAGAAATTAAATTGTTCAAAGAAGTCAACTTGTCAATATACAATTAAGTGCATCGATTTCTGACCATTACTATTAATCAAAATCTAAGATGAAATGCAAAGCAGAAATTAAACATGAATTAACAATGCAACTACAATGGATTTTTGTTTGTTTTTGCTTTTGAATTTTTTTTTAAATGCAAGCAAACAACAATGCAAAGCAAATAAAGACAATAGATAGAGGTTAAAGCAGCAAAAATTTATTTAGCAAGCGAGCGGATTTTTTTTGTTTTTTTGGCAGTAGAGCGAAGAAAGAAATTCTTCCAATCTGCTTTGACAACCTGAAAAGAAGTTTAAAACGAAATACATACGGGTTTTTTTTATATATATAAGGATTGAATTTAAAAAAAAAAAGAAAACAAAACAAGACAGATTAAAAAAAAAACAAAACAAATGAAAAAAATTCAAATCTTTTTTTTCTTTTGATCAAGGGAATTGAAACAAGTCAAAACAAAACACAACAAATGAAGACAAATGAAACTTTTTTTTTTACTTTTTTGTTTGTATGTTTGTTTGTTTCTTTTTTGAAGGTTTGAAAGAAACTAAATAAAAGAAAGCTTTAATATAAAAAAAATTGAAATGCAAGTCCCAGCCAAAGCTAAAGTTGTCAAAAAAACACTCTCAGATCAAATATCGAGCATAACATAAATCATAAAAATCGAACTCGAAACTTTCACAGAGAATTAAATCTCGAACTCAGCTTTCGCACAAATTCCTAAATTAAACTCTCCAATTTAATGCAAAATTCTCCTCTTGTCCTAATTCTATTCGAGTTCGCCGTGTTATTAGTTCGAAGGTCGCGGATTTTCTGGTCGAAGGCAATTCATTTGCTGGGGTTGTTCGCGGTTCGAATTGGGTTATGGAGATTGTATTTGGGTCGAGGCACGGCGATTGGATCGTGAACTGGTGATGGAGGCGAGGCGATTGGTGATGATTTGAGTTTCAGCAGTGGACGTGATTTTGGGTAATAGAGAGGAAGGTGATGGGGTTTCGATGATGGTCGAATGGCGATTTGGGGATGCAGTTAGTCGAGCCGATTTTGGGATTGGATTGGTTTCGCGATTGAAACGGTGGTGATGTTTGTTCAAGTCGAGGCTGGGGTAGAGTTGAGGTTGTTTGTACGTTGGTCGCACTATTGATGAATTGTGCAGTTAATGGCAAGAATGAGAAGATGAAGATGTCACTCTGGGTTTGGAGATGAGATGAGAGTAGTTTGTAGTGCAGTTTTCTATAGTGAACGTAGACAGCAGTTTAGTGGTTTGTGGGTTGGTTCTTGAGGCAGCAGTTGTTTTGTTGACAGGTGCAGTTGAAGTTGCAAGTGACAGAAGTATTGTTGACAGTGGTGATAGAAGCTGCAGTTTCGGCAGTATGAGATGTTGTAGCAGATACATGCTCTGTGGTTGCAGGTTATGGTCGAGGTGCAATTGGTGATTGACGTGGGCTGAGGTAGGTAATGGTAGTGATTGAAGTGTGAATGGTCTGTGGTCTATAAAAGCTGTAGGGGAATCGATGGTCTGCTATGACAGTAGTCTGGTTATCGATCGTTTGTCACGGTAAGGTGAAGTGTGGTGAACGACTATTGTTGATATTTGGGGTTGAATTAAAGCAAGGGGAGAGAAGTTTTTGTAATTGTAATGTATGTAAATGGGAAGAAAGGGGAAGCAAGGGGATGTAGATGATGTTCCAGTAGTAGGTTGTAATATGGAGAAGTTAATGGCAGGGGTTGATTTGCAAGGCAGGTGATTGTTTGCAATGTTGTTGCTTGAAATGTTGAATATTGTAGTTGTTGTATGATAAGGAATATGGTTAGGTTAGTGATGAGGTTGTTTTGGTGAATAACTAGGTGGTATGGTTTAGTAACAACAATAATGTTTGGCCAGAATGATCACAGTATTGGACAGAATCATCAACGTTGAATGTTTGGGGTGTGGTCGAGTGGAAATGATGGCAGGAAGTTCGACAGTGGAGGAGTCTGCTTGGAGATGATGTTGCTGGTTAGTGATGTCGTAAGTATGGTTATGATGGTTATTGAATGAGGGATATGGTGGTTGTATGATGGTCGTCTGTAGTGTGTTATGGTAGTGGTTATTGAATGAGGGAGGCGATAGAAAAGGTTGTGAAGGGGATGTCAGAGATGGGTAGAGGTGGTGATGGCCATCAGAGCAGAGGTTCGAGAGATGGTATTTAGATGGTTTGTGAGGAGAAAGTGGACAGTGCTTGGTGGTTCTGAGGGTATATGCAGGAAGCTGGTGGGAATATTGGTTAATTGTGTAGAAGGCAAGCAGTTGCAAACTGTTGGTGGTGAGTGCAGAAACAGTTTTGGAGATGCACAGTTTGTAAATAGAAAATGAAAAATATGCACAGTGCAAACTGAGAAGTGCAGCAAAGTTAATATGCATAGTGTGTTGAAATGCAATGTAAATTGGAAATTGAAAATGAACCTGAGAATGAAAAAAAAAATTCTAAAAACAAAAATTAGTGTATGTTTTTTTAATAGAAAAGAGGAAATGCAATTGAAAACTAGAACAAACACGAACACACAAATGAAAATGCAAGCAAAAATCAAACAACAAACACAACTTTTTTGAAAAAAAAAACGCAAACACACAAAAAATAAACACACAAAACTAATCCGAAGAATAGAAAATTAAAATCAAGACAAACTCTCCAGCAACGGCGTCAAAAACTTGTTTAACGATGGAATTTCTATCGAATTATAAAACCGTCGAAAAATTTGGAAATAAAAATAACCGCAAGCGTACGGCGTACTATTATAGTACGTGGCGAATACGGATCGATCCGCAAGGAATTGTTGATTTTAAATCTCTATTCAATTAAATTAACCAAAGTTAAAAGTGTGATTAGCTAAAAAATATAAGAAAAATGATAAAAAGAAAGTGATAAAAATATAAGAGTAGAAAAACAATTTAGAGATAAATTCACTCTCTAGATCAAATAGTTCAATCAAATATGAAATTATGATCTCTCTTTTGGTCATTAGTGAAATTAATTGTTGTGTTTATCATAAGTATGGCATATTTATGCTATTAATTAGTCCAATATAAACAATCAAACTACAACACAACCACCGATACACTTTTAAATCTCATAAAATATGACAACAAAGTTGAAAGAAAAAACTATTTTAAGCATGACCTATTCACCATTAATTAGAAATATAAGCCATCAAATTTTAATTTCATATCCACTTCTTTGCCATAATCATATGTAGATGAAGAGACAATTTTTGTTTTATTTGTTTAAGCATAGTCTATTTGCTATGAACAACATAGACTACCAAATTCAAAGCTAAACAACATCATTAAACCACTTCAATCATTCTCATTAAGCACAAAAAGAGAGCATAAACATCAAATTAAGTTGAAGCTACATGATTAAAGAGCTTTATTACCCCTAAATTGAAGAGGTTTAGCTACTCATATTTGTTATCATATGAACAAATTTTTGCAACATGAATGAAAAAGAAGAGGAAAAAGAGAGCTAAATGAAAGAAGAGCTAATTAACAAGAAATAAAACTAATCTACTTGCATGGAAAATAAATCTATATGTCACGACCCGATTTTTCGACGCTCGAAAATCGACATCAATACGTCCACTGTATTAAATGCCGAACAATCGAATGCCGAAAAGCTAGACCGTAAGGGAAAGAAGGAGGTAGAAGAAGAAATATAAAAAACAACATCAGAATCTCACAAACGCAGCGGAACAATATATAATAGATAAATGACAGATCTTTATACAGAAAGAATTATATCTGTTTTATACATTACATCACCAGAGTACAACAAACCAATAACAAAACACTAGACAGTTATAATAATTGGTCCTCACAAACTGAATATGCAACATATACTGCACAACAGAAATAAGACAGATACGTGTGATACGTCTCGCCATCCAACACATCCTCTGAGCTCCATAGTAGTCCATCCATTATCTTACTCTATAATACTCGGTCTGACCCGAGCATTACAGTGAAATAACACCCGAGTCGGTCTGGAAAACCAGCGTGAGGAAGCAAACTCAATTAGATTATTAAAGTTTTAAAAATCCTTTGAAATCAAAGGTATCTTGTAAGACCACGCCACAAATAAACATGTCGGGTTTTTACCTCACGATAACCAAAACATTTTTTATCAAATCATCTGATATTATATTTGTGTCTATATACAAATACTTATTCAAATAGCCAAAATTGTTACATTCATTAAATTCCAGCATAATAGGTATACAAAAAAGTCCGAAGGCACTTATTGAAAATTGGGTTTCCATCAACGGTAGGGCTACTGGGGTACCGTCCGTCACAGTACGTGGTCTAAATCACCGTACCGAGGATCCACCCTGATCACCTGCTACACAAGACCGGAGCTACCCCTTACTGGATAGTCCGAATAAGATCACCCGCGGTTGAGATCAGCAACCGCCCACACAGCCGAATAAAAAGGGACATCTAGATAGGGATGACCTTACTCTAATTGGTTGTAGCCACTTAGCCTTTCTGCACCTTCCATGTTTTAGCCATTCCCGGTTGATGAGGCTCGAGCCTATGCGTTACCTTTTTAGAACACATCTCACTTAGAATGCTCGTCGTTCTTCTGACGATGTTCCAATAGCATTCATCCATACAAGTCTGTTCCCAGTCCGAACGGAACCGAAGGCACTACTCCTACTACATCCATTTTGGAATCACCCTCAGGATTAGTAGCGATAAGCCCTTGCACTTCATTGCTCCATCTTCGACTCCAAGCTCTTGTCTTCCTCACGAAAACGTTCAAACCGGATCGAAGTGGTTTTCGAAAATTAATTTCGATCCCGGTCTCTTCGAAACGATCAACGCATTGGCCAATAGTGATAGCCGATTATTTAACTATCATATAACATCCACAAACAACCATCAGGCCTTAATAATTTTTCAAATTATTTATTTCAAAATATCTTCGCAAGATATTTTCTCACATTTCAACCCTTTGAAATTAGTTTTCAAATCACTTTTTCTTTCATGGAATAAATTTCCAACCAAGTGTTTATTTTCACTGAAAACGCCAAATCTTATTGAATTAAGATTTTTAAACAAACTAAATCCCTTTATCCAAAAATATACTTAAAACATTTTAAAACAAAACTACTTAAAAAGACTTATTCAAAATAAGGGTTATGAAATTCAATACTAATTTTCAAATAAAAACTTAAGCCAAACTGCTTTTAAAAATGAAGCGACTTATAAAATATAAATATTTAATAATTATCTTTTAAATCATCACACTAGTTAAACCTTTTAAAATAATCACTTCTATAATTAACTTAATAGATATATACTTTAAAAAAATTTAAAACAATTTAAGAAAATAAATTTCTCCAAAAACATTCTTTTTAAAACGAACTTTAAAACTTTTATTTTTTACTTAAAATCTGCTTTGAAAGCATACTTGACTTTTCAGGAAATACATTTTCCATTTCAGTATAGCCCATCTAATTCTCTATAAATCCTACTCGATTTATCCCAATTTAATTTACATCTCATACCCGTAAATTTCTTTCAATACTTTAAAAATAAAACCACTTTTTATTTTTAAAACACATTTCCCATCTCCTTATAATCACTTTCAAAAATATATACTTAAATTATTTACATTAAGGTTACTAAAATTACTTAAATAAAAATAATACTTAAGAAATTCTATAAGAGTTTCTGAGTAAAACTTAAACCAAAATTTCCTTTTAAAATAAAGTTATTATATCTATTTATGTTAAAATTCCCTTTTAGAAATCATAATACTAATTTACCTTTTAAAAATAATTAACTACCATAATTAACTTAAATAAATATTTACTTTTCTCTTAAAAATAATTAAAATAATAAATTTATAAAACATTCTTAAAAAACATTTTTAAACTTCTAGTTTATACTTTGAAATCTTTTCTTTGAAAATATACTTAGTTTTCCAGGAAAAATATACTTTCCAACTTTTAAAAATAAAATCACCTTTTTATTCTAAAAATGAATTGCACCTTTTCTTATAAATTCCACCGAAAACTATACCTCCAAATTTATCCACTGATAATATTCCACTTCATTTATAAATCCCGTTTACAACTTTTCATTTCTCATTTTCCTTTAAATCACAGTTTCCAAAACACTAAATCGATTTCAAACCGATTTCCTGTTTTAAATTCCCTTTAAATTTTATTACTTGATTTATCCAGTTCCCAATAATTATTTACTTAAGAATTTTCTTTTCATTTCCTTTAAAAATCCAAACCTTATATATATATATATATATATATTTCCATTTCTCAAAATACCAATATATATTCAGCCAAACCATGACATTCAAAAATTTCAATTCCCAATATACTCAATATAATCATCACAGATCATCAAATAATCACATCGCTGAATATAAAATAAATTCAACGTTTCGAGAAATCCAGTTGGATCCCTCCAACCTGTTTTCTTTGTATCCACAAATGTTAGCACAATATAAAAATACCAATCCCACTTTGAGAGGGATATCGCGGTATATAGGGTCATTCGCTATTATGCAGGGCGCATAGGGTCCCATCCGCTATATAATGCGGGAAATCAATCACTCCAATATATATATATATATAATATAATATATATATATACACTACATATAACATATCACATCTAGTCAATTCAATCATTCAACCAATAATTTCAATTTAACTATTTAAATTTAAACGGAATCCAAATGAGTGAGATTAACTCACCTTATTTTGTATGCAGCCCATTTCCATCTCGACTTGTCTTCTTTGTGATTTTGACCTTGTATAAACAATTCACGATTTATTACTATTTGAATTAATGAAACAATAAATCACTATTTACTTATTTAATTTTTATTGATAATTTGGTTTAAACTAATTTTCCCTTAAAAACTTTAGTAACTAAAATAATTAAATAAGTTTATTAAACAAGTAAATCTCCATTATTTTAAAATTAGACTAGTAAATAAAAATAGGTATATATCTATATTCATTTTATTTTATCATCATCATCATCAGCATTATTTTCGGAACAACCTATATGCACTTTAAAAATCTACCTTTTATAAACTCTATATAACATTTTTAAAATTACTATATTTACCAAAAATTTATGTATGTATATATATATATATTCTATTTATATACACATTCTATCTAATAAAATTCCTATATTTCTTAAACTTCTCTGTTTTACAGCAAACTGTTAATTTAAACAAACAGTTTTTGCCAGTTTAAACTTTAAAAATATTAAAACTATAAATGCTCAAATTAAACCACCTCAATGAACAGGAAACCAAAATCAACGAGCTTCTGCTCGTAATCTATAAGGAATCAATATGGCTAGTTATTACTTAGGATCGTGTAATATGGAATATAATTAAATCTAAATGCGGAAACAGATGATAATAACAAAGTAAATAAAAATAAAACAAGCACACCCAGAATTTTTATACTGGTTCGAACTTCCCGTTCTACGTCCAGTCCCAGACTCCTTCTGGAATTTCAACTACAACAACCCTCAATTAACCCGGAGGAACAGGTTTACACTGCCTGAGCAACCGAACAGGACTTTACCCGCCTAAGAACCTGAATAGGACTTCAATACAAATAACAAAGATATCTGACCGTAGTGTGTTCTTAAATAACACTGATAAGTTAATTGAGTACACTCTTCCTATAATCTTCTCCTTAATGATATGTAGTGATGTGCTTTGAGAATTGTGGAAGATAAAGTGATCAAAGATCAAAGTATGTAAGTAATTTGAGTGCAATTTGAAAGTTTGAGAATAGATGAGAATTCAAGAGTGCTAAAAGTAAATTCGGTGATTTGTTTATTGAATTCTTAATCTATTTAAAGTATATGAAGACTTGCATCTTTAAATGAAAAGTTATGTTGAACGGACGCAATTGTTAATTTAAAAGAATGTTTCTCTTGGTGAAGAAAAGTGACTTTTCAAAAAAATAACGGTTGGGGATATTCAGACGTCTGAATAAAAAAATTCAGACTTCTGAATTAGATTGAAACACAAACAACAAAGAAATAGTTCATTTCTGACCTTATTCAGACGTTCGAATATTTTTGATCAGACGTCTGAATACTTTGAAAACAATATTTTTATTTTAGCACTCAGACGTCTGAATGTAAGGTTTCAGACGTCAGAGTTTTCTCTTTTGTGCATGTATGAACATGTGTGTGCATGTGTGTGTGTATATATCGTTTAAGGAGAGTTTAACAAAATTTCTACGTAAAGTACAGACTCTAGACACACAATATACAACTTTAAACATATGTAGATGAATCTGCAATAAATCTCCTGCAAAGATGGTTAGTATACACATAACATTTTATATAGGTTGTTATAATCAAAATTGAGATTCTAACATTCTCCTCCTTTTTGATGATGACAACTATATAAAATTAATAAGCTAGTAAAGTATTATTACTCCCCTTGTCAATATGCACAATTTAAATTTCTCCCCCTTTGTCATCCACAAAAAGAAAGAATATGAATGATAATAGATAATTCATTTCATTAAGGAAAAACAAAGTAGTATATAAGAATACATAAAGAGGAAATGTTTTAGAAATTTCTCATACAACTAGATAATAAAGTTGACAAGCAAAACATAAGAAAATTTCTCATACAACTACACTAAGATAATTAAAATTCGCTTGAAAGAGATGGATCATTGTGATTGGAACTTGATCTTGAGGAAGACCATTCAAATGGAGACGAATTGTAAGCTTGAGTGGATGAAGAACCGGAACAAGAAATTCGATCCCATATTTTATTAAGAAAGCCTTTGATAGAGTTGAAGTTTCTTTCCATCTTCTTCTCAACTGTCTTTATGTCCCGATGAATCTTTGATTGATTTCGGGAGAGTGTGATGATGGCTTGTCTTGAAGATGTATCCGGACGAATTTCTTGGATGGTGTCATCGTTCTCCTCTTCTTCTTCATGTTGAGTATGAGAAGAAGAAGAAATACTAGTGTCTCGAGGTTGAGGAACACCTTGTTGAATATTTTGTGACCATTGTTGGAAGGAAATAATTTGTTGAGAAGGAGGACGTATAGGAAGACCCATCAACCCAAAAGTTTTAGCGCCTAACTCACTAATGCTTGTAAAATCGGAGTCAAGCATGGTAAACCGATATTTAGGAGAATGCGCATAATATAGGCACCATAATGAATGGTTCTATACTTCCTTAGGATTGTGATGTCTTAAAATTCATCTAAAATAATTTCCCCCAATTCACTTGTTGATTGGAGTAGATAGAATAAAGTGCTTGGAAATTTTCTTTATACACTTTTTCATAGCTACCCGTCGTTGGTTGGAGAGAACGAATAAAAGCATAGTGAATTAGCTTAGCTTGTGGCCTTAAGAAGGTAGATTTTAAATTGCCCATATTTATAAGTTGATCGGATAAAATTTAATGTGAAACTTCATCCCGATGTTCCATATCAACTTCAATTTCATTAATATCAATTCCTTGATAAGGGCAATTTAAAATATGATCTAGTCGTTGTAAAGTTAAGAAGTTTCTTACGCCACAAACTAACGACCAAATACAATCTTGACGGTTTTGAGGATTTTGATGATCCAAATTTAAGTTTGCAAGAAAAAGTTAAATCATAAGATGACTAATCTTAACATTGTTAGGAGTATACCCAATCAAGCTGTCGAAGTGAAATTGCTCCACTAACTCTCTAATATAATAAGCTGTGAAATCCAAAAATTTCATGAATGCTCCTTCGGAGATGTTAGAGTTCTTCATAGAATTAAATCGAGAAACAGCAACATCATTCCATAGCCATTGCCGGATTTGGTCTTCAGATGGTGCGGATGCTGATTCTCTAGTTCTCTTTGATCTTGGTGCCATTGAAGACTTAAAGAAAAGTTAAAAGCTTTAAGGAAGATAAAAATGGAGGCCAGGGTTCTGAAGTAAGAAGGAAAGAAGTGAAAAAGGTATTATATAGAGGGTGAAAAGGGCGGGGGTAAAAAGGTAATAAAAAAGAGGTGTAAAAAATTTGCTCAGAAGAGATTCAGACGTCTGTACCACTTTATTCAGACGTCTGAATTGAGTTGAATTGCAACCCATAAGGAATTAGTTCAAAAATGGTCTAATTCAGATGTCTGTTATTTTTGATTCAGACGTCTGAATCTGGGGTAAAAAAAATTTGTTATGAATATTCAGACGTCTGTTTATACTTATTCAGACTTCTGAATTTTGTACAGATGCACATATAGTCCCTTTTTGAGAATAAAAACAATATATATATTATTGAATAATTTTTAAATATTACAGATTTTAGAATAAACAGAAACAAATTAACATATTATATAAACAACAAGAGATAATTAAAAAAGATTTTGAAGAAGAGGATGGAGTATGATATGATTCCTCTTCAACTTTGGTGTTCTCTACAAATGGTCGAAGTGGAGATCATCTATTACCACACTCCCAAGAATTTGGAGTTGTCGGTGGATGTTGTGGTGATGGTTCCCAAGGATTGCGACGACTTGGAGAACGGGCTGAAGAAGATTGATGAACAGTATCTTTTGATGAAGAACCACAGAACTTTAACGCTACTTGTTCCAGAAAGCTAAGCCGTTTGGCATTAACTTTTCACTCATAGTATAATTCACATTGTAAGCCTAATGTATCTTTCTGATAGTGATGAATATCATCGATTTTTTCTTTTGTGGATGGTGATCCAAAAAAGAGAGACCGTCTTGTTCTTTTAAACGGAGGAGTATATCCAGTATGAGTTGAGGGAGGAATAATCGAAAGTGGTTCATATATTGGAGTAGGAGATGGTAGATTGTTCAATTCCGAGGAAGGGGAGGTGTAAGATAGCTTAGATGACTCGGTGTTATTGTGGGATGACATGACTAAACATAAATTTTTGAAGAAAAAGAGAGTTGAATAAATTCTTGGTGAAAAGAATTAAAAATGCAGATAATATATAGGTAGAAACTAGTTAAATTTAGAGGAGATAATGTATGGTTAAAAGAAAAATGGCCATAGGAAAAAGAGGAGAGAATGGAAGGTCCATAAGAGTTCGATAACAACCTCATATTTTAGAAAACAATAGATAGTGAAGTGGTAGTGTAGAGGACTACCAAGTATGAGGTCTTGAGTTCTAGTGCTAGACGGCACCCTTCTTTTTTTTTCTTTTTTTAAATTATATTTTTCTTCTGAAAGAAGCTATGAATTTAAAATAAAATACATATATATATATATATATATATTAAAATCGAACTTATAAATCTTTAAAAGAGACGATTCCGAGTTCTCATCTTAAATTGATGAAAGTATTTTCATTTAGTGGTTTTGTAAAGATATCTGCCAATTGTTTGTCAGAGGATACAAATTCTAAATTTATTAAATCTATTTCAATATTATCACGAAGAAAATGATGACGAATGTCAATGTGTTTTGTTCATGAATGATTTACAGGATGTTTAGATAAATCGATAGTACTAGAATTATTACAAGAAATAGCTGTTTTACTTAAATTAAAACCAAAATCTTGTAATGTTTGTTGCATATGGATAACTTGAGCACAAGCCAAAGCTGCAGAAATATACTCTGCTTCACATGTCGATAATGAAACAAAATTTTGTTTCTTACTAAACCAAGATATAAAAGATCGTCCAATGAAGTGACCAGTTCCACTTGTACTTTTTCTATCTGTCCGGCTTCCTCCAAAATCAGCATCACTATATGACACTAATTCAAAAGGACATTCCTTTGGATAGAATAGTCCAAAGTCCTTGGTTTTATTAAGATACCGTAGTATGCGTTTCACTGCTCGTAAGTGTGATTCTCTGGGATCTGCTTAAAATCGTGCACACAAGCAAACACTCATCATTATGTCAGGTCTACTAGCTGTTAAATATAGTAACGATCCAATCATACTTCGATATAATTTTTGGTCAATACTTTCACCACTTTTATCTTTATCAAGATGTATGGTTGTACTCATAGGAGTTGGTTTGGCAGAAGTATTTTCCATACCAAAGCGTTTAATTAGATTGTTACAATATTTTTCTTGATTTATAAAAGTACCATTTTCTAATTGTTTTATTTGTAAGCCAAGAAAATAATTTAACTCACCCATATGTGACATTTCAAATTCTCTAGTCATTAAATTTGAAAAATCTTGAGCATAATTTTTCATTTGTACATCCAAAAATAATACCATCAACATATATTTGAACAATTAAAATATCCTGCTTATTTCTTTTAATAAAAAGAGTTTGAACAACCTTCCCAATTTCAAAACCAGAATCTATTAAATATCTTTTAAGATGATCGTACCAAGCATGGGGTGCTTGTTTCAAACCGCATAAGGCCTTTTTGAGTTTATAGACATGGTCAGGAAATTGTTCGTGTATGAATAAGGGAGGTCGATCGACATAAACTTTTCTTTTATGAAACTATTTAAAAAGGCACTTTTAACATCCATTTGATATAATTTAAAATTATAAAAACATGCATATGCTAATAAGATTCGTATTGCTTCTAGTCTAGCGACTGGAGCAAACATTTCTTCATAGTCAATTCCTTCTTCTTGATTATATCCTAGAGCAACTAATCGAGCTTTATTTCTAGTGATATTTCCTTGTTCATCTGCTTTATTTTTGAAGACCCATTTTGTAACAATAACTGATTGATCACTAGGCCGTGGAACTAAATCCCAAATGTCATTTCTTTCGAATTGGTTTAGTTCTTCTTGCATAACGATTAACCAATTTTCATCGGTAGATGCTTCTTTAATATTTTTCTGTTCAATATTAGAGAGGAAAGCTACATGACCCATTTGATTTAATGGACTTCCTGTTCTAACAGATGAATTAAGTTCTCCAATTACATTATCAGAAGGATGATCCTTTAATAAACTAGGTGGAGATCTTGTTTCATTGTTATTGTTAGCCATGTTTTCATTATTTTCAACATTTGAAATTTCTGTGTTTGTGATATTATCAGGGAATTCTTCATCATCTCTTATACTTGGTATTTGTTTAAAATTTTCATCGAAAGATACATGAAGTGTTTCTTTGATGATATTTGTTCTTTTATTATAAATTCGATAAGCTTTGCTTCGATCCGAATATCCTATAAAGATTCCTTCATCGGGTTTCGGATCGAATTTACCAAGCTGATCTTTTGTGTTTAAAACAAAACATTTTGAACCGAAAACTTTAAAATAAGAAATATTTGGTTTTGGTCCATTAAGAAGTTCATAAGGAGTATTCTTAGTTAATGGTCGAATAGAAACACGATTCAAAATATAACAAGCTGTTGCAACTGCTTCAGCCCAGAAATGTTTTCGTAACGTACTTTCATTTAACAAAGTCCTTGCACATTCTTGTAAGGTTCTATTTTTACGTTCTACAACTTCATTTTGTTATGGAGTTCTGGAAAATGAAAAATTATGGAATATTCCCTTTTTGTTACAAAAATGTTCAAAGGCTTCGTTTTCGAATCCACCTCCATGATCACTTCTTATGTTTTTGATTTTCAAACCTTTAAATTTTTGAATTCTTTTGACAAAAGTTTTAAAATTATCAAAGGTGTCACTTTTATTTTTCATAAAAATAGTCCAAGTATATCTAGAAAAATCATCAACAACAACAAACACATATCTACTATGATTAATGGATTGTACTTGTGTTGGTCCAAATAAATCCATATGTAGTAATTCAAGTGGTTGTAAAGTTGAAATGACCTTTTTAGATTTAAAACATGACTTAGTTAACTATCCTAACTGACATGCATCACAAATATGATTAATTTTAAAATTCATTTTTGGTAGACCTTTTACCAAATCATTTTTAGAAAGCTTGTTTATAGTTTTGAAGTTAATATGACAGAATCGTTTGTGCCATAACCAAGGATCATTTTCTTTGGCTATTAAACACATATCTGAATTGTGATTTATTTTCATATTCAGAACATATATATTTCTGTCTCTATTTCCTTCAAAGATAAGATTTTGATTTTGATCAAAAATACTACATTTGTTTTCAGAAAAAGTGATTTTGAATCCTTTGTCACACAATTGGCTGATACCAAGTAAATTATGTTTTAAATTTTTGATAAGTAAAACATTTGAAATAAGATTTAAATTTGAAATACCATTATTGCTCATATTGCCTTTGCCGATGATATAACCTTTGGTTGTCTCCAAAAGTGACGGAGCCTCCATCTGAGTAAGTAATATTTGATAGCATATCTTTGTCTCCTATCATATGTTTTGAGCAACCACTGTCGAGTATCCATTTTTCTTTTTTCTTGGGTGGGACCTACAAAAAAATATAAGATAACATTGGTACCCACCGTTTTTAATAGGGTCCTAAGAGTTAAATCTTAGGAAACCAAACCCAAGAGGGCTCAGTATCCCATTTAAAAATGTAATCTTTATTTTTATAAACAGTTTCTGAAAAAGTGTTTATATATTTCTTCCTAATCAAACTGTTGTTTGTTTTAGGAACCCAGATTTTTATGCTTTTTGGGTAAGAATTCCTTTCTGTCTGTACAGTAGTAGGATTAAAATTTCTCCTAATTCTCTTTCTAGGTGAAGCTGTTGTTTTCTTAACATATCCTAATCCTTTTCTACTAGAAACAGATTGAGAGCTATCAATAATTTTAGATAAAGTTTCTCTTCCTTTATTAAAGTTTGAAACATTTTTGGTGATGCTATCTAAATTAGTTTTGAGACTACCATTATCCAATTCTATCAATTTTACCTTAGTTTTGAGTTCATGATTTTCAGAAACAAGAGCATCGTTCTTTTTTTTGAGTTTCAATTTCTTGACTCAAAAGAGTGAGTTGAGAATTAATATTACAGAATGATTCGTGTAATTTTTCAAGTTCTTCATCTAGTATTTTCTTCTCATCTTTGAGCATATCTCTTTCGAATTCTGCTTTTTTTTTTGAAGTTCACGAGTCTCCTTATGTTTTCTTTTAAGTTTTTTTTAGAGTGTCAACTATTTCTGAGTTTATCTCTATCATATCATCAAAAGTAAAATCGCTAACCTCATTTTCATTAGCCATAAAGCAACATTAGCTTGCTCGTTTTCACTGTCACTGCCGCTATCTGATGAAGAGGTATCTGAATCATCCCATGTAACAGAGAATTCTTTCTTTTTCTAATCTTTTCTGCCCTTATTGAAGTATTTCTTATTTAGTTCTGGACATTCTTTTTGCATATGACCGTTCTTATGACAATTAAAACATTCAAGCACTGAAGATGATGGTTTGTTTTGAAAGTTTTATTTTCCATTCTTTCTGTTGTTTTTCCGGAATTTCAAGAACTTTTTGAATTTTTAACAATAAATGCAAGATCTTCTTCATCCGAATCTTCATCTTTTTCCTCTTCAGCATGGAAAGCTATGTTCTTTTTATCTTGTGCTTGTACTCGTTTTGCCTGCAAATTCACTTCATAGGACATTAGATTTCCTATTAACACTTCAGGTTTTATGGTAGAGAGGTCATTAGCTTCTTCTATAGCCAAGACTTTTCTTTTCCATTCATCCGTTAAAGAGTTTAGGATTTTTGATACAATATCAAAATCGGTGTACTTTTCTCGTAATCCTAATAGTGAATGGTAGATATCTTGAAATCTAGAGTACATATCATTGATAGATTCATCTTGTTTCATTCTAAAGTTTTGGAACTGATTTTTGAGCATGGAGATTTTGCTTTGTTTACCTTTGTTAGTTCCTTCATGAGTGATTTTAAGCGTTCTCCATATTTCATAAGCGGTTTGACACATGCTAATACGATTAAATTCATTTTTATCTAGTGCACAGAATAACTTGTTCATAGTTTTAGCATTGGCAGTAGCATTTAATTTTTGTGTGTTTGGCCAAGTGGAGTATTCTCCAGTAGGAAGAGTGTATTCATTTTGTGTAATATTCCATGATTCAAAGCTATTTGATTGCATATAGATTCTCATACGATTTTCCCAATAATTATAGTTCAGACCATTGAAAAATGGAGGTCGTGCAGTGGATTGACCTTCAATAAAACTAGTGTTAGTGACAGAGTTAGTGGTAGTGTTGACAAAATCCACCTCGCGCCTTCGACGAGCTCATCACCACACTCCCGCTCAAGCTCCCATCAGGAAGCCCATACCCCCGTCGCCTTCACCGAAACCGACCCTGACCACCAGCGCATGCGAAAGAGCCTCGCCGGCCATCATGAGCATCCCAAAGCCCCACCTCGCATTGCTAATCCTGCCGCCGCGAACATGCATTGACACTGACAAACCCCCAACCCTCGAATACCCATCGCTCATCACGACCCCGCGAAGCTCTTCCCCTCCCACGATGATTTCCAATAAGCGCACGTGCCCTCTCTTTTTTTGCCGAAGCCCGATTGAATTGAACGAGGGGAAACTTCACATCGAATTTAAAAGGAAAGGGGAAAGGATGATTTGATTCATTTGTGAAGGAGGGTGGAACGAAGTACAACAGGAGATAAAAGCTTTTAGAGTTCGACCATCATAATCTTCTTAGTTCTACCTTTTTTTTTCTGTTCGACGAGATGAGATTCAATTTGAAAGAGAAAGGGCTCGGCTCTTTTATTTTATTTTATATTTTTTTTAATAGGGGAGACATGTGTCTGAATAGGCAAGACATGTGTTGAATCACAAGCTACAATGATTTGTTTTTTAACTGGTCAAAATATACAATTTTAATTTTAATTTAAATTCAAACGTCTCGAAATCGAGCAAAAAATCCCTGCCTCCTATCGAGGCGTGCCGCTAGGCATTTATAATATTATACCCCTATTCCAAACGCAATGGAAAAGATTTCGAGTCCTAATTCGATCATATGGAGAAGATAGCTTTTTGGACCAGTTATTATTTTGAATTTTCGATATAAATTTCAATGCATTTATACTTCTTACGGCCACATGACAACTCCAAACATTCTAAAATTTGAAATCCGATAATAATAATACAATATTACGGATCTAACGGAACTAGTTTCGTCGAATTCCGAGACTGTGCTTTGGAAGGCTATTTTTTTTGAATATCGATTTAAATGATATATCTTCAAAACTTAACAAAACACTTTCAAATTCAATTTTAAAGCTTTCATTATCTTCAGTACTATTAATATAAATTTTATAAGCCTTTAAACTGTCATTAACAAGCTCAAAATTCCCGATTCAACAATTTACCCAATTTCCAATCATTAAATTCAATAATTTAATTGCCAAATAAATAGTGATATTTGAAATTCAACTTAAACTAACTTTCAAATATTTAAAATCAATTAAATATTTCAATTTCAAATATCCAGAAATTCCCGGTCGTCACACTATACTAACATGAAAGGAAAACAAACAAAAGAAAAAAAGAGCAATGTATTAAAGTTAAAATTGCATAAGAAAAGGAGTTACATAAAAGAAATGGCTAAGTAGCCATGGAAAGAAAAGAGAAGCTTACTTTTTATTTCTAAGCTAAAAACTAACTAAGAGAGACTAAGGAAGATACACGAAACATAAGTGGCATTTATACATGTGTTAAACCTTAAATCATATTTTTTGGGAATGCCCAAAATACCCTCTTAGGAAGCGTGGAGGCCAAATAATCATTAGTATCAATTAATCATCATGTAGATGTGCATGAAGCTTTAAACGATATTTGCATGTGCATTACCCTATAATATGTACATAAAGGTATATGGGTAGGTGGGGTCCTTCATTATCTTGCCTTTGAATTATTTCCATCTTCATTTCTTTATCTTCACTCTTGTGCATGCATATATCATAATGAAACCACCTGTAAAATCCACTAAATTTCCTACGAAACAACGTAGAAAATTCCAAGTAAATTTTCATAATTTAGTAAATGCATAAAAATGACCATTTTGCCTCTATATGAAGATGAATATGTGACAATTTGAAAATAATTTGATTTTTTGGTTTAACAATTTAAAATACCCAATATGATCATTTATTTAATTAAATAGATTAAATATGGTGGATAGAAACATGCACATTTACGTGCACATCAATGGTCTTTCCATGATCCTCCAAAGTCTAGTACACAGGCTCGTAACAAATCTTCCAAGATTTTATTAACTCTTTCCGTTTGCCCATAGGTTTGTGGGTGGTAAGCGATACTCATTTTGAGCTTGGTACTTAAAGTATCCTGTAGACTCTTCCAGAACTCGCTAGTGAATAATGAATCTCTATTACCGACTGTACTATTAGGAATTCCATGAAGTCTAACTATATTCTTCATGAATAACTTAGCTAAAACAGATGTCGTCCTGTTTGACTTAACTGGAATGAAATGGGCATCTTGGTTAATCTGTCCACTACGACCCATATACTTTCATTTCCTCTATTAGATCTTGGTAATCCGTCTATAAAATCCATAGAAATAGAATCCCACTTCCATACTGGAATATCTAACGGTTGAAGTAACCCATTTGGTTTTTGATGTTCGGCTTTTACCTGTGGACAGTTTAGACATTGCTTCACCTAGAAGCCTACATCCCTCTTTATAGCTTTCCAGAAAAGACTTCTCTTCATATCTTGATACATCTTAATTCCTCTCAGATGAATGGTGAACTTCGAACGATGACATTCTTCTAAAACTTCCTTCTTAATACTTCCTACATTCAGAACACATAATCTTCCTTCCTTTCTCAACCATCCATTCCGGTCAAGACTAAAATCCTTCAAGTCATTTCTTTTCGTTCCATCCCTTAACTTCTTGATCCATTCAACCAATAATGGATCCTCCTACTGCTTAGAAACAATCCTTTTAATTATCACTGTTCGAACTTATAAACATAACAACATAACAGTTTCTCCTCTAGATCCAGCTTCAGATCTCCACTGTACTCTACATGTCGTCAACGCTTCTAAATCTCTCTACTCAATTATCATTGCCAACACTGTGTTCTGATATTTTTTGCTAAGTGCATCTGCAACCTTATTAACTTTTCCTGGTGTGTACTCAATACCAAAGTCATAAGCAGCTATAAATGCCAACCATCTCTATTGTCTCATATTCTGCTCCTTCAGAGCGAATAAATACTTCAATGACTTATGATCCGTATATAACTAAAATCTTTCTTCAAATGATAATGCCTCCACACCTTCAGCGAAAAAATCACCGCAGCTAATTCTAAATCATAAGTTAGGTACCTAACCTCATGCGGTCTAACTTGTCGAGATGCATAGGCAATCACTTTACCTCTCTACATGAACGTGGCTCTTAACCTTGTTCCATATGCATCTGTTATACCACTAAATCCTGATTCCCTTCTGAAACAACTAACACATGCGCATTAGTCAATAAGTGTTTCAAGTTCAGGAATGCTTCCTCACACTTGTCGGTCCAAACAAACTTCACATCTTTTCACATTATCTTAGTCATTGGTGTTGTTATCCGTGAAAAATCCTTAATGAATCTTCAATAATATCCAGTAATCTAAGAAAACTCTTTATCTCAGTCATAGTCTTGGGTCTCTTCCAATTATTCACTCCTTCAATCTTAGTCGGATCAAAAGATAACCCTTTCTTTGAGACTACACGACCAAGAAACTTCACTTCCTTCTTTCAGAAATGACACTTCGAAAACTTCACCTTCAACTGATGCTGCATAAACATCTGAAGCACCACTCCAAGATCAACTTCATACTCTCTTTTATCTTTTCAGTATATCAAAATATCATCTATGAAAACTAATACGAACCTATCCAAGTGCTCTTGGAAAACTCGGTTCATCAAATCTACAAAGAATGCTGATCACATTAGTTAGTCCAAACGGCATCACTAATCATTCGTACGATCCATATCTGGTTCTAAATGTCGTCTACGTAATACTATACTCTGATACTCTGAGATGATGAAACCCTATCGCCAAATCCAACTAGAAAAATACTTTAGCCCCACTCAATGGGTCGAATAAACCATCAATTCTAGGCAACGAAAATCGATTCTTTATCGTCTTCTCATTCAACTTACGATAATCGATACATAACCTTAACAATCTGTCCGACTTCTTAGCAAACACCGCGGCTGCTCCCCAAAGTGAACTACTTGGCCTAATAAAATTCCTAACTTCCAAATCCACCAACTGCATCTTTAGCTCCCTTATCTCGGTAGGTGTCATCTGGCTTGGTGGTCTACTTACTGGTTCTGCTCCAGGCACCAAATCTATATGCAACTCGATAGCTCGTTTCGGTAGCAATCCTACTACGGGTTCAAAGACATCTGCGAATTCTCTCACAATGAAAACTTGACTCAAATCATCTTTTTCCTCCACAAAACCCAACAAAGCATTCACTTCACAGCTAGGGTTTTCTATGGTATATATAATCTGATCACTATAGTCAGAGTGTCTAAGCGGTATTTTCCAATCATGGAAAAATATCCTAGCATCATACTTAACCAATCCATACCCAAAATAATTCTGAATCCTACGAAATCAAACACATGCAAACTGCAAACAAAGGTATAACCTAACAAATCAAACTCTAGGTGGTCACACTTCATTCCAAGTGTCACATGGTCTCCTATCGGATTTGCAACCCTAAAGGAAGTAACTAGATATGAAGTATCTAGATTAAGATGATCGACCAAACAACGAGATAAATAATGTGATGCTCCAGTATCAAACAGAATGTTAACTGACATACCATAAATCAAAAGCGTACATCCCAACATAGATTTTCCTTTTTCCTCTGTTGTTAGCTTCGAGGTAGCTTGTTCCAATGTAAACACCTTTCCTTTGCCATCCTAGCTGGTTCTATGCCTTGGTTCTTATAATGTCCAATTTGATCACAGTTGAATCACCTGATATTCTTCTTCCCAATCACCTTCTTTCCCTCTCCAGAATGACATTCATTAGCAAAATTCTCTTTCTTATCACACTTAAAGCTGACAATCTTCGACTTCCTATTCTTTGCAGCTCCACCCTTCTGAGCTCCTTTCTTATGAAATTTTTTTCTTTTCTGACTCTACCCCGGACTTCCTTTGCCTTATTTTTCTCCAGAAAAGCAAGCACCTCTTTGTTCCTTAAAGACATATCTACTACAACATCACAAGGATCCCTGATATGCGATAACATTGCCCTAGCAAGCATAGGGGCTTCAACCCTCTGATGAACTTCTCGTTCCTCTTAATCACAGTATCCACCATAGCATAGCCATACCTTGCCAACTCCTCAAATTTCATCGCGTACTCAAGCATATCATGTCTCCCTGCTCCAATTCTGCAAACTTTTTGAGCAGAGCAGACTTAACAATCTCCAACATAAACCTCTCCCCAAACCTCCCCTTGAACGCAGCCCATGTCATAGTCTCTTCACTTACTCCAATCGTCACACTGTTCCACCAGTACAAACTGCTCCCTTAAGATGTCTAGAAGCAAGCTTTCTCTTTTGCTTATCATTGAGCCCTATATCAACGAAAATTCTCTCGCAATGAAGTAACCAGTTCTCTATTTCAATTGCATCCTCAGTTCTAATAAATAGCTTTCCTACCAACCGAGCTTAATCTCTACTCAGAATAGCATAGTTATTGAATACTGGAGCTTCCTGATTTCCTTCTCAAACTACTCCAGTAGCAACTCCTGCTTCCATCATATTGACAAAGAACTAATACATTACTCTCATTTTAACTTGGTGGACTCTAGCAACCACATTTCCTGCTTGTGCCTGACCTTGGTTTCTCCTGGTACTTGGTCTGACATTTCCATTTGTAGCGATGCTTTTCCCTCTAAGGTTAACCCTTCTACTTCTAGCATCCATATCTATATTCAAGCCTCATAAGATACGTAAGAATAGCCTGATAGAGGTAGGAGAATAGAGATATATCGTATACTTATATATAGCAAATACAAATACGTTACTATAGCGTTATCCCATACCCCGATCTTTTCTCTAATTTCTTAGGATTATGTTTTCAAAAATCATTTTAGTTTAAAGTTTTTCATAACCTATGCTCCAATACCAAGTTGTGGCATCCTCTATCTGAAGGCTCGAAGCTAAACGCTACAGATGCTACAGTCATCCATAGTACTAACTTCCCATGACCAAATATAATAATGTTAACGGTATCTAGAATATCAGAAGCAACTGAATATGAAATAAAATAATCATAGATTAAAACAATTTCTGATTGCATTTCGAAACAACATTTCATATCTGAGTTACATAATCCCAAACGTTTCTCGGGTTCATATCAAATATAATTATTACAAAATACGCCAAGAGTGACATATAAAGATGCCCCTTGAATGACCAGAGTACTAAATAGTCATAATTGAATTAATACAACACAGCGGAAATAAAATAAAAAAACTCCTAAACTTAGCTAGCTTCGGCCTTCTGCTCGTCTCTAGAAGCTTTATTCGTCCACCTACTAAAACCTAAAAATCCTCAACCCTTAACCCACTAAAATCAATTTTGAGTACCCAAGAGTTTAAGGGGAAAAAATATAAGCTTCGAATCAGACATAAAGCCTGGTGTGAATAATACTATACTTCTCGGTTATTTGATATTAAGTGAGACCACGCCGCTTAGCGGAACATGTTTCCTCTCACTAATCTTCTTTTAAAACATATATTTTGCAAATATCAATCCTGCAACCAAAACTAGTTAAAACAATAAAGCAATATCATGTAAGTATATAAATCAGGTAACAAATGGACTATCTGTTCGAACAATACAGTTTTGTTTGGCTAACTACAACCTTTGGCGGACTGGGGCCTACCAGACAAAATAAACAAATAATCTAACTTCTATTAGATTCTTCTCTTCTGGACGGTCTATCCCTAACTTATTTCTTCCAAGGTCAACTGATCTTAATGGTTTTGCGGACTCACCAATAACCTATCCTCATTTTGTATATTCATTTCCGTGTGTAACATCATTTTAGTCTTACCTTTGACAAAGTCCTACACACTAGAAATTTGGACTAAATTAGTTAGGGGCTAATAGCTAATGTATAGAGCACGACCCTATGTCAGTACCATCTGGTATTCTAATGTTCGAGTCATTTTACTTAGGGTCATCTGCCCATAAAATTTTCCTTGAAAATATTTTCTCTCAAATTGATTTAATCCTTTAAATCGTACTTTAAACAAGGAAAATATACTCCTTGTTTTACTCAAATCACCTTGCCATGTTACATATACTTTACACAGAACTTTGTTGATGAAAACATTTAAACATTTAAAAGTGCCCTTTCGAATCTATTGAAAGTACACCTTTTGAATCCATTGAAAGTAACCCTTTCGAAACCAAGTAACTACATAGCTTTATAACCTTAGGCCGAAAGGCCAAAACATACCTTTCAAAACCATTCTTAACAAACCTTTCGAAAATATTGAAAATCCTTACTTTCGAAATCTTTAAAACCTTAGACGACCTCTTATCAAAACACTATAAACATTGCCTTTTGAAAATATTGAAACGTTCCACTTAAAACCTTTCGAAACCATTTGGGAACCACCCCTTCGAAACCTTTAATTAAAACCTAACAAAAGCACTAAATCCTTTTCATAAAATCAAACCTTTCGAAAGCATTTGGGTTCAAGTAAAACACGTGGAATAACCTTTCAAAACCATTTAAAACTGATTCTTTTGAAACTAGTTGGTTTTAACTTTCAATAGAACAAAAGGGTCATAAAACAACTAAGTCGAAAGCACTCTTTCGAAAGAAATTCCCTAAGTAAAGAAGTGATAGTATCAAAACCAAACCTTTGAAAGCATTGGAGAAAAGGTTAAGTTTTAAAACAAAGTAACCATTCGGTTTGAAAGGCGGAAAGCGGCAGCAAGAGGTTTCGACCCTCTTCGAAAGCATTTAATTAAAACAAAAGATGCAGCCTCTTTCAAAACCATTCCTTTAAAACAATTTGACCCATTCGGAAGCTAACCAATTCAAAGTAAAAGTAAAGCAGACGCATTTTTCATTTAAAAACAAAGTAAAGCTTTGACTCTTTCGGAACCCCTTATCTTGACTCTATACCTTTCACATATGCCCAATCCACTACGTACCAAAGATTTTGATACCATATGTATCAGTTTCGATGGAGACGGAGGCGGAAGTACTTAGTCGAAAGTTGGGTGCCGAAAGTGGCAAAACTTGTAAAAAGCATGTATAAACTGATTTTTAAATTTTTAAAGCAATTCCTTTTTAACTAACCTACATTATTTGTCAAAACATGATTGGTTGCTAATTTCTTTTCTAAAAGTATTGCCAAAATTTCTGAAATGAACAAATTAAATTATTTACAAAATGCCCCTTCTCTTTTTATAGATATGTAAAATATTTTCTTCACCTATTAAAACACCTAGGAAAAACTTACAAAAATTCTCATAAACCATTTTTGATATGTTTTCAAACATGTATTAATTTCCGACCCAAAACTTGCATATTTTAGCCGTAATTAATTTTAAACCCAAATAACCATTTTCTTCACTAGAAAATTAATATTAAATCCACATTAATTTAGAAAATTATGAAAATTGAAACTCATCTCTAAAATACAATATTACAGGGCATTTGGATGTTATTTAATAGGGTTTTCACACTAAAACATATCATAAAATATATATGAATTAGCATAAATCATCAACAAGCATATATATCAAATTTAACAACAAAAAACATGGCAATATACATTGTAAAATATTTGGATCTGATCTAGAAACAAAAAACATCAAAAATATGAGATGTAACCTATTATTCACCTTAGCTTTGTGATTAGGGAGTTGAGATTTAATCTTGAATTAAGCTGATTAAGCTTCCTCTTGATTCTTGCTTTATCTTCTTCTTGTCCTCCTAATGGTGGACGACCTCTTATGTTTTGATTTGTGAAAATGAATAATGGACATATGAGTGAGGGTTTATGGTATATGAATAATACTCGTTCCTATATTGCCCTTGTCTACTACCCTAACTTAATTCATTTTAATTTTCTTGGTTCATTAGTTCAAATAGGCACGGCTACCCTTCTATTAATTACAAATCTCAATCCCCTAATCATTATATTATTTTATTTAACTAGCTAAATATCCTAAATAATATTACTCAAAATTAGGGTCGTTACAATCTGACACGTGATTAAGTGTGGTTTGTTTTGGCTAAGGAATCGATGAAGTCTACCATTGATGGGAATAGAATTCAAAAGGAAATTGATATGGTTGCTTCATTGGTTTTTTCAACCCATTAACCTTTTCTTCACTAATTTTTGCTAAGGCAAATAACATCTCTTAAACATTTTGGTTGAGCAGATAACAGTTCATACTTAATTTCATCCTTCAACCCTCCCACAAATCTGTCTAAAATATATTTAGATGGTAATTGTCTAATGGGCCGAAAATTAATTCAAATTTACTCAAGTACTCTCCTACTGAACCAGATTATTTGATTGTTGATAAAGGTTTAAATAGTCACTGAAAATAAGTAATGATAAATCTAGTACAGATCCCTTCTTTAAAAACCTCCCAATCATAATAGTTACCAACAATAATAGAAAGCCAATGAAATCATTGTAATGCTTCGTTTCAAAAATGAAATGAATAAATTTGCACCTTCTAACTATTAGGTATATGATAATAGCTGAATATAATTCAGTTTGTTTAATCCAAGCCAAAACATCATTAGATCTATCATAAACAGTAAATTCAAGCTCCATAGACTTGTAATGCAAAAATGAAGATGAACCATGTAATGATGAATGAAAATTATGATTCTTATGTAAATCATTATCAAAGTTTTGAGGTACAGATCTAATAATATTATTAGGAGTGGATCCTAAAATACTAGGAGAAGAACTAATTGGACGAGGAGGAATTGGTTGATTTGGATTTGAAGGAACCTCATTAGCAATTTTTGATGATTGATTGTTTTTCAGGTCATTCAATTCTTGGAAAATAATTTTTAATGAACTCTGAATTTCCTCTTTCGATTTTTGGATCTGAGTGCCATTAGTTGTGATTTGAGAAGCAAATTGTGAATTTAATTATTCTTTCTTCTGTAATCGAGCTTCTAACTTGCTAAGAGTGTCATGAACATTCAACGCATGATTACCCTGATCGGAATTCTGCTTGATTTGGATAGGATCGACTTGAGGCTTTGATACTAGTTGTGACAAGAGATTGTCGGTTCTCTTTGTCTTAGCTATAGTTGAATAGAAATTGAGGAGAAACGAGTTGAGGAAAGACAAGAAGAAGAAAATGATAACAACAGAAAAGGTAATTGCACAACTTTATTATGTTCTTATATTAGTGTATCAATTGATACATATACAACTCACATACCAGGCCATACAATCACACTCGTCCGACTTACAAGCTCACAGACATAACATGTTTACCATAATGATTAACACGCACACCACACTAACTATATTTTTGAAACATGTAGCTTGATCGAAAATTGTGGTTGTTTCTATTGGTATGATGGTCTGACATGTCATACATTTTTGGAGGAGGAGGTTTTGAAATTAAAATGAATGATATGTCTAGTTATAAATCTTCCAGGTTCTATTTCGTATGTTATTTTATAAATTCTATTACTATGTTTTAAAATTTGATTTAATAAATCTTGGTTAATTAAATTCAAATTCCGAATGTATCTATTTCCTATACCATTCATTCTCTAAGTAAAAAATATCATATTACGTTTAGAAAATCCTTTTGAGTTAAACTGATATTATGTCCATATTTTTTCCATTGTTTACAAATGGATGTTAAGTGGAACAACTCATGTTTTTGTATTGTTAACCAATCATACTAATATCATGATGTATCACACTATTCACAAGTATGTCTGTCATTAACGTATGATGTATCATGATGAATCATGAAGAACATATTGTTAGGTTACAATGAAGCAAACAATAGACACAATGGACCACATGTTCGAAGATGCATTAATGTTTCCAGGTTCAATGACCCTTGCAACCCGTACCGAAATCAAGGCTCCATGGGACATGATGGAAGATGATAAAGAAGTGAAAAAGTGGTTTGACATGGCTGGACTATCGAAGGGGGAGGTCAAAATGGCCGTAGAAGATGATTTGTTGATGATAAAAGTAGAGGACAAAAAAGAAGGGAATGACTCACAGTGGAGATCAAGGGGTTGCAGTAACTATTGTGTCAGGTAGATGTTGCTTGAAAACTGTGAGAAGGATAAGGTGAAGTCCGAGTTAAAGAATGGAGTCTACTGGTTACAGTTCTCAAGAAGGAGGTTGAGCGTGATGTTATGGATATCGACATTCAGTATATTTTGTTATGTTTTATGTTTGATTGAGTTTTTTTAGTTTGAATAATATATTGTGCTAATGGAAATAAAGATGTGGTATAAGTAACCTTAAAAAGATAAACGACGCATTTTGGTTTAATGTAAAGTGTACTATCATTGTATTTTAATGGAAATATAGTTATTTATAAAACAACCATGAACGCGTTGGTTCCATGTCAAATTCAGTAATAGTTTTAAGAAGCAAACTTCATGCGGCTAGCAGAGACATATAAACCCCAACATTACACCGAAAAACAAAGACAAACATTTTTAGCTCGAAATGCCAGGATCAAAAGCACCAGCCTACAAATTATGAGTAAAATGTACCACCATCCACAGGAGACCATTGGAGAAAAATGGCCATTATAAATCACCAGCAACCCAAAATAGAAAATACCAAGATTGAAGCCTTGCGCAGAACAACTCAAACCTGGATGCATTTGACACATCTCTACTATTAATAAAGAGAATTCAATCAACGTGATTTACATAGTGTCTTTTTGAAATTCCAAAATTACCCGTGTTCATTAATGGAATGCTAACATCCTTTCCGACTACCCACCAATGGAATTTTATTATCACTTTGTCATCGATATCACCAACAAAACAACTTGAAATGTGTTGTATCTATAAAAACATATGCTCTTAAAACACACATCCATCTAAGGTAAATATCTTTGGATATTTAATGCACGCACGTGCACCATATACTAGTTATGTAAAATTTAAATTGAAACGATGAGAAATTTGTAGTATAGATTTTATATTGAAAGTTGTTATTTCAAATAGTAGAAGTCTTAGTTTATTGAAAGATGTGTAACATAACATCGTGGGTCAATGTCTTTTGAACAACTCAAGGATGGACTGACTGATTGTATAGTCTTCTATTAAGATGGGAGGCTAATAGAAAGATGTCTATTTAATAACGTTCATTGTTGAATGTCTAACAGTCAAACATTTATTAAATACGCATCTGATTGTTAAACGGTTATTTAATAATGCTTAAGCATTAAACTCACATTATAGAGATTACTGATGCTGGACGTCGATAAAACAGGCATCTAGTCCATTTCGCTCATAACTTTCTCTTTTAATTTTCATTTTTATTCAAAAAAACCATTGAAAATGCAGCCGCGCGTCATTAAAATTACAAGACGTACCGTTCAAATACGGTCGGAAGAGCACTTAGCCCCTAGCCCACACGTCATTAAAATTCACACTACCCCTAGGCCGGAGATGACGATTTAAGATTTACGGATCTTATACGAGCTACCGAAGTGATACATGTATTGCATGTGGACAACTCTGAATATAGTTGAGATATAATTATATACATAGAATAACGGTTAGTACATCAATGTTACATAAATCATATATAAATAATGAACGGCTGTTTATTATATAAGCCCAATATATACCCGGTATATTAGTCGATGTTACATTAATCGTATATTAATTATGAACTATTGTTTATCACATAGACTCGGTATATACCCAGCATATTAGTCGATGTTATATTAATCGTACATAAATCATGCACTGTTTCTTTTATAAATTTAGTATGTCAGTTATTGCGGCGGTTGATTCAAGTGTATAGTACACTACTAAGATATATTCCCTCAAGCTCTAATAGACTGTAGGCTAGTATTTTTGCTTTTTGCCTACAGATTTGGCATCCCCGTTGATTTGATCTTTCACTCATATCCACCAAGTTGAGAGATGGTGGCCCACCATAAAAAAAAATATTTTTCAGAATTTGAGCTCGGTATTAACCCTGTTAATGTTATATGTGATTGGAATTGGGATATGAGGCTCAGATATGATACTTTTTCCTTTTGGTCATGCATACAAGACTGTTTGGCTATTCATCCTATATCTACCCTATTTTGAAGATGATCATGTTTCTTCGAGTTGTCTATTGACATACTTACAAGAGTACATTACAACGCAAATGGGCAATTATGTTATGAGTGGTGCTGCCTTGAGAGTGTTTGTCCTATATTTACTTGGTTCGACCTTCTTTTCAAATCAAAAGGTTACCATTAGATTAATGTATCTTGCAGCTATAGCCGATCTAGATCGGCTCCACACTATAGAGTAGAGGACGTCTATACTTGAATATTTATACATCACTCTGAAGTTTTACGTTCTAGGGAAGGTAAAGCAGATGTTTGGCTTTTAGTATATTTTTTCATGCTGGTATTATAAGTACACAACAAACATGCATTCCCATATTTTATTATAGCTAGTCAAGCGGTAGAGAAATATTTTTCCACGCATGAGATGATGAGAGCATCTAAAGTTTGTTTCTCACGTGCCTATGGGATTAGGCACAATGTGATGGAGGCCCGATCTCAAATTCATTTGAGGTGCATGGCTAATATTCTACGGCACCATAGGCTGGACATTGGATCATCTTAACACTGACTAGATAGATATTTGACGGTCATCCTCTTACTATTACATATCACGCTTGTAGATGGATGATTGTTTTATATACACCAATCTTTCTTCCTATTTGGTATTTGGGAGGGATACTGGTTTCAGACCGCTGGTGAGTTATGTATTCCTAAAGATCTATTATCATGCGATGACATGTTTAGGAGATATCAAGCTATTGGAGCACAGTATATATTGGGCCTAGGATGAGATGGATGGGTAGGTGCTTCGATGTTCTTCTTAGTTGATGGTGATCAACGTTTATTGGGCCAGAGTTGCTCCATGATGCTACATGTTAGATGACTACTCTCAGCGAATGAATAGGTCCACATCTAGTATCTGGTAGAGTTCGGACACCTCTATTTTTTTTATCCCACTCCATCAACGAACTCACAGCAACCTATGGATTTTGGTCTAGATGCATATTTCATAGCATATAATATCAGCGATACTCTTATCGAGCAACCAATAGTTTATCCTTCAAATCAGGATATTGCTGGTATCCCTACAGTTGGAGTATACCCACCTTTCGAGGTAATTAAATAAATTAGTAATTCGTTGTACGGTATTAGTTAAATAGACGTATATTAATATATTATTTGTAATTCAGTACACACGTAAGTTGGATGAGCATAGATGATATATTGTCGCTCTTCGACATACGACTCTCGATCATGCTCAGATGCTCGGTCAGCAGGCTTAACTTATGTAAGCACGGATTGATGACCTACATGCTCAACTGGCCACAGTCTAGGTTGGTGATGGTGGTCCTGCTCATTTTGATGATGTGCAGGATAATAATGATAACTTTGATAATGACGACGACAACAACGGTGCGGCATACTTGGGATGAGTGTTACATTTATTCGATCATGTAGAGACATGTATATTGTTGGGATCTTGTTGTATTCACATTATATTATTGTATTCCAGTTGATTCTATTATATAAGCATTTTTTCTGTTATTGATTCCATTATGTGATCGTTATTGACATGATGTATAGTGATATTATTTATACGACTGTTGTTAATTCTATTATATTGTCAGTTGTTAGCATGATGTATAGTGATAATTTTTCTATGATAGTTGTTGATTCTATTATATGGTGGATGATGTATAGTGATATTGTTTATACGATCGTTGTTGATTTTATTATATGGTCAGTTTTTGCCAGTTGGCATGATGTACAGTGATATTATTTATATGGTCGTTGTTGATTCTGAAGTATAGTGTCATTTTTTATATGATCATTGTTCTTGCTTTCAAAATCCTATGAATAAAACTTTGATCGTTAATGAGTACCCGAAAATCAGAAATCCGTCTATATCAGTATCCAAAATATGGAAAATTATCCAATATTTGAAAATGGATACGGATGCAAATATGGTTATATCCGTATCTGATAATTATCTATCAAGCTTTTATTAATAATATATTTATTATTCTATGTATTTTAGTACATTAAAAATGATTGTCTTTACTATTTTATCTAGGTAAAACAAATTAATATGTATAGAGAAATTAATATTTGCTGCTTAAATTTATTTTTCTTCGTGTATTTTTTTTTATATTTTTGGTACTAAAATGAATGTAATTAATATTTTGTATTTATTTGTTTGATTTATTGATTGTGAATTGATTGAAAATATTCAAAAAATACCTGATATTTGTCCGCATCCATGAATACGGATATCTATTTGATATCCAAAAATAATTTTGGATATAAATATGGATATGATACTATTCGAATCTGTATCCGGCCGTTTACGGGCCTAAATAAAAACGATAGCGTTCTTCATTTTAAAAGCACTTATCAAGTTTATATAAGAAAAACTAATTTCATATATCATACAATGTGAACAAATGTATATGCAACCCCTCATTCACTATGACCAACAAGGAAAGAGATAAAGCGTTGGCAAGAACAATAAGAAGCGGTTATAACGTGGGATTTTCTAATAATATGCAGTTTCTGCATGTATGAATCCCTATTGGTTGTCGTGAAATATGGTTATGATGTTGGACGTCGTTATCTAATGTGTCGATTCAACGGATGTGGAGTTCACGAGCGGATTGATGACCACTATCTCAACATGCAGTTGATGACATAACGAAATCACAAAACAAATTAGCGTTATTACAAAATCAAGTGAGTTTAGTGCATGTTCAAGTGGGAGAGTTAACTCTTATCAAAGAGATAAAACTCAACCTATTTTTTTGTAACTGTGGCCCTGAGGCTCATATTGACATTGTGACATCAGCTGATACAAATATCGAAAATCATTTCCTTAAATGTCCTGAAAGTCGGTGCGGGGTCTGTTATTGGTTTGACTTGACGCTCCCTCAAAGAGCTGAACAGTTAGCCTTAACTTAAAGAATGTAATTTTACCGCTTAAAAACCAACTTACATCACCTTTTATTTGAGGTAGCTAATTGTTTATTTGTATTTATGTAATGTATCATCTAACATTTGCTATCACCTTTTAACCTTTTAAAACTTAAGAACTCCATATACTTTATCCTTTTCTAATAACAGAAGAAATAAATAAAAAAGATTATATACTAAAGAACCAAGGAGAATTAAAAAAACATACCAAATGATCTTCGCCTTTCATTCCATTGGGTACACTTTCTTTATTTTATAAATTTATAGTTCGTAAAATTGAGTTTGTTGATTAATTTTTCCGAATCGACCTTTAATCGTTGATAATGAACATGTACTGTCTGAATGCTTTGTGCTGAAGTTATCCATTATTTCTTTCAAAACTTATTGCCATTTTGCTCATTCACTCGGATCTAATCTTTGGTATAATGGCACTAAATGTTGCATAAATCGCAGTCTTCGCCACTTCATCGTAGGTCGAATAAATGCTGGCTAGGTGAAGTATCGTGTTGTTCATTATCATCTTTGAAAATGAAAATTTGAGAATGCAAAGGATGTGTGAACTCTCCAATTCCTAAAGTCATTATGGAGATCGAGTTTGAAATAAGATTAATGTGGTTCGAGAAAGGAAATTTTAAATAATTTAGTGAATTTTTATAGATTAAAATGGGGTTATTTATGGAAAGGGGGGGGGGGGGGGGGGGGGGTAATACAATCGTTATTGTAGTCCTTGTGGCTAAGATAGCTGTTATGCCCTGGACATTTATTTAGCAGGTGATCATTATCAAATGTCTATTTAATAGATGGTTGAAGCTGGATGCCTTCCACGTATAGGCACTTTTATATATGTTTTATATAATCAGAGCATTAGCAGTTCAAAGTTTTTATATGTGTTTTATAAAAGCTAAGCGACAAAATAAAAGCATGTATAGGTACTTTTATTAACAAAATTATAAAATGAAAACATATTAAACCCTGTGTACATAACTCTAAACAAAAGTGTTGAGAGTCATAGAAAAAAAAATATTAAATCATATTGTCCAGGCCATTTCAAAAATATCCAGGCGAGAGTGTTTTATTATGTGAAAGCAAAAAGTACAAATGTAGGACATTACTGATGTATTAAATTAAAATGCATGACCAAGGCAGCCACAAATTTTTGAAAATATTCAAGCAAAATGCTTAGTTGTGCGACTTTTCTTCAATACAAAATGGACTGACAAGTTAAAAATGAACCAAGTCATAACAGCCACAAATTATGCAATAGCGGGGACGTACAATGAATCAAAGCAATATGTTTGGTGCGAGACTTTTCTTCACAATGAAGGACAATAAAGAACGTGTCATTTTGGATTCAATTAAACAAGGCATGACCCGTTTCTCAACATGGCAGGGACGAAAATTCAAAGCAACAATGCTTGCTTGAGGGTGTGACTTAGATAGAGACATACGCCTGTAGTTTGCAAGGAATCAAACTAACAAGACAAGTGTACAAATTCAAGTGACAGGGGAATTCGAAACCTACAGTATGGAATTCAGAAATCAAATTTTTAACTGATCAAATTATCCATCTTTTATTTCAAAATATTCAACAATTAATAATTTATTACAATCGTAATTGAAATCTATTTTCATTCCAAACTCTTATTGAATAATACTTTATTTTTCCAAATAATGCTCACTCTCATTTCAATACTTTATTTTATTTATCAAATTATTCCAAAACATCTCCTTTAAAAATATAATTTATACACTATTTTTATTATTTGAAAGTATTGAAAGCATTCCTTAATTTAATTATTATAAACTTATAGTTTGATTCATTTTATCACAAAATTCATTCGTCGAAGAATTATTTTCCATGAAGATGAAAAATTACAAATATCCAGTCATTACTTAACTTTAATTCCTTATAATCTAAATTTCTATACTTGAAATTCATAAAATAGAAAAA
This sequence comes from Allium cepa, assembly GCA_030765085.1. Taxonomy (NCBI): domain Eukaryota; kingdom Viridiplantae; phylum Streptophyta; class Magnoliopsida; order Asparagales; family Amaryllidaceae; genus Allium; species Allium cepa. The sequence goes on from CM060933.1 coordinate 39,040,627, forward strand.
CCGACTTTTAATAAGAAGTTGCATATATTAAAATACAATCATTTGACCCCCAATATATTTGCTTCTTATGATATTTATTTATATCAAATCTTATTTATTTCTCATTTAGAAATTATAAATTAAATCTCAATTGTATTCCACCAATTAGTTCATTATTTTCTAATTTGAAAATAATTTATACAAACATTTTATACTTTTATAACATATAAACATCTTATACAAATTTTAAATATTTTGAGGTGTTCAAGATATTCAACAGATTAATTGTTTTCTAATAAGGACGTTTAACGTTTTTTTTAAGATTTCTCTTGGATAATTACCATTACTTCACTCTCTAACTCATTTAACACAAATTCATTTCTCAAAGCATCATTTTCTATGAAAAGGAAAAGTCAAAAATCCAATCATTGTTTTTCTTTAAATTTAATTAAATTCTTATTTTCAAATTTAATAATTTGGAAAAGCTAGCTTCTAGTAAGAAGCTATATATACTTACTAATTATTATTTTCGAAAATATTTTATTGCTCAAAACACTGTGTCTGAATGTCTCGCCCTAGCGTTTAGGAAGTTTCTATTGATAACGTTGATCGAGCGCATCAATCAGAATTCTTAAAGCACTCAACAGACAATTTAGTACAAAATTGTTTTCTATAAGATAGACATATTTGTTTTAGTACTTTAAGCTTTTCCAAAATATTTGCTTGTTTATAATAAATATAACCAAATTCCATATATATGTATATCCAATAAATAAAAATATTTTAATTTAAACAGATGCTTGCATTTGGTACAGTCCTTTCAATCAATCTTAATTATAATTATACATATGAATTAACATTTCGTATATATTTAAATTTTCACTATTTCTTGCAGTAACTGCACTTCTAAAGACACCGCAAGTTCTTACTGTTATTATTGAGCAAGTTTTAACTCTTAATAGTGATTTCTACTCAATATTAATTTTTCACAATCACTTGCATTTTATAACAACTAAATATCCATTAACCAATCAAAATTTGTTTTCTCATTACTTAAAATATATTTTCAAATTCCAAATTTAATATTTGCTTTTATAGAAGTTCTTTCTATCCATTTCAAAATTTAAATAAAATTAGGCATATTAATTAAATTCACTATTTTATAATTGCATAAATGACTTAACTCTAAAATAAGTCATTTCAAAATATGCCTAAAAACCAAATAATCAAAATAACGCATATTGATTAAAATCACCGTTTCATAAATTCATATCAAGTCTCTAATGGACTATCATTTAAAAATAAGGTGATAACTAATTCAAAATTCACCGGAGCCAAAAAGATACTAAATATCTATCCCAAAACCTCTGACGAAATAATCATCACTAATAAAATAATAATGTTAGTCAACTATTAGTGCAACACGGGGCCTAACTAAAATAAATAAATCCTACCACATACGTAATAGTCTAACGAATATAAATAGATTACCAGGTAAAAACCCCGACTCCTACCAAAAGAAATAGGTAGCCGTGTTTATGACAAAACTATGTGAATTTACCTAGCTAAAATAAATAGGTAAACATTGTCCAACTGTAAAATAAACTGATAGGGCTGTAATATTACATCTATCCAAACAACAACAAGGATAGTCGTGTTATACCAGAATAGACCTAACCCCAAGTAATAAGTCTACCTACCTAAATCTAAAAATGTATCGATTCGAGTTTATCTTCTCTCGAGGATCTATCGGTCTGAAATCCAAATATCCTAAGATAATACAACTTCAAGTGTTAATTATTGTCACTCCAGTAATCACAAGAATTTAACTAACAGTCTCATACCAGATAGTAAATTCAAGTATTTACTAAAAGCTAGTAATTTCTGCTGTAAACTCTATTTAACAAATTATGATAATAACCAAACGAATTGTACAAAGTGTCACATACCATCCGACAATTCGATCGTTTATTAAAATTCTTTGCTTCACAGAAAATCAGGAAATTCAACAGAAACACAAGTGAAAACATTTATTTCTCAAAATCAATGTTTCCAAAAGTCATCAAAGAAATACCAAAACGGTATATAATTAGCCAAAGGCTAAACGCAATAAAAGCCAATAAGAGTTTACAGTTTAAAAGCAAATAATAAGTATTTACCATATACAAATTAGTTTCTATATTAATTTATATATACTTACTATCAAACTTTTCATTTTAAATTCCATAAACTCATTTTAAAGAAGAGTTGCATATTTACAAATGCTTTTGTAATTCTTTAAAATCATTTAAACCTCTTTTATAACAAAATTACTTGAAATTAAAATTATTACTTTCATAATCACTTTTATAAATAATACTATATTTAATCTTTTGTCTCTAAAGTTTTATACTTATAATAGTAATTTTAAAAGAAGTTTTAAAATAAATATTACCCATTCGTAAAAATTTCGAATGGAAATTTCGAGTAAGAAATAAGTTAATAATATAATTTAACTATCTATATATAATAGGAATACCTCCATTTGAAGCTTTTGAAATTACGTTAATACCCTTGCTATACCTTAATTAAAAATAAAGAATAGAAGGATGGTTTCGCCATTGCTAAAAATAAAAGTAATGCATTTTTTCTTTTACACGTCCAATCGGACGTGCCATACGTATTGGTACCTATAATAGGAGTACCTCATTTTGAAGCTTTTGAAATGACTGATATGTCCTTTTAAGTTTATGTTTCATAGCAAGGACACAATTGTCTTCCATATTTGCCCCATAATTACGCATCTTTCCAAAAGCTGCATCTCCCCGAGCATGTGACGAGAAATCAAGCTTTTCTCGAAAACAGGGATGCTTCAAATTCTGTGTTTAAGGTTACCAATTTCGTTAGACATTCCTTTCCAAAGTCATCTTTGCAACTTTTTACTACTTCTAAGGCATTCTATGGTTTTCTTAGATTTTGAAGTTATATTCCGATCTGTCCTTCTATTGTTCAAAAATTATGGAGCGTTTGCCACTCCAAACATTGACTTCAATAAAGATTGAACACACGGCTGAAGTACAGAAGGAATTAAGGGAATGGAGCTCAGTATCATGTTTCTTTTCATTCTCGCACATGTGAGTTATCTTTCCTCTATTCCTTTAAAGAAGGTAGAAAATTGTTTCTAATCAATTTGTACGATCGTTTTTCACAAGTTGATTTAAGAAAATTTATATCAACATTTCATTTTTATATTATTAATCAGTATAATTCTGATTGTTTATTTGTTTGGATTCAAATATAATACTTGCTATCCTTTTGCATTTTCTCAGCAGTACATGCTTACCACGATCCAATTGTATGGGCTCGGCATGGGTATACTATTTTAGTCTTTAGTACGGTATCATTGTTTTTTAGTGTCTTTACTTTATTCGTTGCATAAATTGAAAAGTACAAGTACAGATTGAGTGACATAGTCTATTTGGTGCATATGTTCTAATACGGTGCTGCAAGCGTGTATATTGAGTACATTTATAGAATATTCCATACCATTTATTATCCATTACCAAAGAGAATTTAAGGATGTCTTCTCAGAGCTTGAGCGTTGAATGGTAACATTCTTGGATTGTTGAAGCTGAAAGTCTGTATTATTTATTAATTTTCATAAAGCACCGAAGTACTAACTGTTTTGATTAAGTTTTTGATGTATGAACCATGGCTATGGCTTGGGGAGTTGGCACGTACATAGTCCCTTGGTCTCACTAAAGCCATGTTTTACTCTCTGCGGACTAGCATGCACGAAAATGAAACGATAATGTTCCGATTTTAGAAAATTCTTTTGTTTAAGCAAAGGTTATCATGATCAATTTAAGTTGCAACATATTGTTTGCACGTCTGTTATTTAGCATATTTTCAAAATAAAATATATATTAAATAGAGCATGCCCCACTACAAGATATCAAATCATAATAGAACATGAAAAGTTGGGCAAAGTGTAGTATTAATTACTGCTTACAATTGAAACATGTAGTATTGATAACTCAAAGTGTTGATTTGAGTATAACATTGGGCAGGGAAATAAGAAAACTAAGAAATAATGTGAGCATAAAGTGTTAAGCTTAAATTATGAAAAGTTGAAAGCAATGTGCTAAATAGACTAAGTGTGAACATGTGATGCGTGTTTTCAGTTTTTCTTCTATATTGTTTGAGAATACAGAAAGCACCATTTTCGTAATAATATTATCAATAAGACCATAATTTTCAGCTGTTATTATTACACCATAAAGGAAAAAAGGCATTGTTGCTGGAAGAAGTTCAGCTTGTATATATTGATTTAGAAAGCTGAAATGTAAAATATAATTATAGGTTTGCTTTTACTTCCTTTTTGTTTGTACATGCAGCATGTTAAAATATGTAAACATTTTCAACGGTCTAGCTTTTAGTATAAAAATAGTACAGACGAAAATTCATTATATACTGAGTTTTGTGCACGCTTATATGTACTATTTTGACCTAAACAGAAGTTAAGGCAAAAATTTTTTACACCCATATGTACTATTATTAACGCAATCATTTTCTCCATGATTGGTTATTGTGGTAGATCTTTCATCTATATGTCTGCAAGCAGAACATTCATTTGAAGTTTTTGAAATGTCCAAACTACCCTTTCAAACCTAGGCTGAAACAAATAGATTATAAATGATATTTTTGTCGTTCTTTTTCTCTAAAAATCTAAGCACGTCACCACCATGATGCATCTACTCCTCATAACACCCCTACCGCATACCTTCACGCAATTCTTTAGATCAATAACCCTACATCTTCGTTCTCTCTTCAATCTCATGTGAATTACCTCATCTTTTCCGGTTCAACTGTTCCCCAACAACATATTAAAGGTATGTCGTTATATTGTCTCTTCTGTTTTAAATCTCATAGCTGTACTAATTTAACAGGAAATTCAATGATTCAGAAGAAGAAGGTAGAGATGACAATGAGTTAGTGGAGAGAATACATAATATGTAAAGGTAATACATTTTTCTCATTAGCTTCATTATCTTTCATTTTTGATGATCTGCTTCAAATTTTAAACATGTTACACTGAAAATAACTACTTACAGTAGAAGATGATAGCAGGTGCAAAACCAAAGAGAGAAGATATTGCAAAGTCAATTCCTATACGTGAATAGATCAAAGAGGCGTAGCCCGTAGCCATAAACGTCTGAAATCAAGTTTCTGTTTTTTAATTTGATTTCATATCAAGCTTTTTTCTTATTCATTAGGATTTAAAGTTTCACTCTTAATCCAAATATACAAATTTGAAATACTTACAAACTTATTGTGATTAAGATAATGTTTACCATCATACTATTTTGTATTGTTTTTATCTTAAAATTATAATTGTGCATAATCATCTGAAAATTGTATTACATTTTTATTCTAAAATAAAGAATTAATTATAGTATAAAACTTGATCAATCATAGCGGTGATAAAAAGGCATAGTGGTTGGGTTTTAGTTGGTGGATAAGGTGCAACCTATTAATTTTACTACTGATTGGTTATATTTCATTCCTTACCTAAAAGTAGGTCTGTCGACGAATGCTTTCGAATGCGGATAGTGGCATATCCGATCTGCATCCAAAATCATTTTGGATATCGGATAGGATGCTTTTGGCACAGGTCCTTATTAAGTTTCAAAATTCACAAAAAAACTTTCACTAAATTTCAATGTAAATTAGGTGCCTGTTTTTTATTCATGATTATTACAGAGCATGATGCAACATTTCATAAAAGTTGCTGACATTTCCGCAACTTTTCTATACACTGTAAACATAGTGTATGAAAATTGCTGAAATATCAGCACTTATTTATAAAAGATGCTGACATTTCAGCAACATTTATGTACACTGTGAACACAGTTTATGAAATTTGCTGAAATATCAGCACTTATTTATAGAAGTTGCTGACATTTCAGCAATAATTTTTTTTTGTTTCTAGAAAATAGGGACTGGATTTACAATAAAAGTTTGACAAAGAAAGTTGTTGAAATATCAGCACTTATTTATAAAAGTTACTGACATTTCAGCAATAATTTTCTTCGTTTCCAGAAAACAGGGACATGATTTACAATGAAACTTTGACAGAGACCCATTTTACAATATGAAAGTATGATAGGGATGTCTCCCTAATTTCCACTATCGGATATCCGCATTCGCGGATATGATCGGATATCGGATTATTAACTTATCCGCTAACGACCAATAAATCAAGAATTATAAAAGGAAAATTTTAGTTTAACATAAATAGTTTTCCCTCACATTGATTATAAAAGTGTAAAAATTTAACAAATATGATGATAATATATTGTTTCGAGCAGTTAATAAGAATTAAGCGCATATAATACAAAATAATGAATGAATATCTTTCACTGCACTTACATGCACATAATTTGTACTATAACTTTGACAAAAAGCGGATGGATAATCACTACAACAAAAATACCCTATTACGGCGCCTTTTTTACAACGGGCATTGGTTGCCCGTTGTAATAGAAGGCTATTACAACGGTCCATTCAGGCCCGTTGTAAAAGATGTCATATACAACGCCCTTTTTACAATGGGCATTGCTTGCCCGTTGTAATAGAAGGCTATTACAACGGTCTATTCATGCCTGTTGTAAACTTTACAACGGTCCCAAAATGCCTGTTGTAATAGGTGCCATATTACAACGGTCACAAATTACCCTAATTTTCAATTATACTAAACTTTTATTGAAAAAACAAGGCCGGCTCGTTCCTCTACTTTGCTCTATAAAAATATTGGCCTTGTTCCTTTGCTCGTTCCTCTTTGCTCGAAATTAGGGCTTTGGGAAAAATTGAAGCTACCGTCTTCAATTGCTCGATCGAATGATGATTTACGTGCTTCCTTTGTCGATCGATGCTCTCTTCTTTTAGCACACGGCTTCTCCAATTTGGATCGAGTTTGTATACAGTGGTATGCTAATTATTCTTTTTGCTTTACTGGTTGATATGTTGAACTCTATCTTGATTCGAGTCGAATAATTAATCTTTTTCGTTTGTACTCGAATGCATAATTTTGCCGATGATGTTCGTTTATATAGGGTTCGATTTTTGACTTGGTTGATTTCCTTGGTCTAATTACATTACCAATTATTTATATCTGATAATCTGTACTTCTAGTTTTAAATTGAATCATGTTAGATAGACGAGATCGCATTCCATTTGCATACCACCATGATTTAATTATTCAATCAATTTTTTTATTCTTTTAATCTAAACGCAGGAAGCTTCTTGTCTGAAAATCTACAATATAGTTTATGAGCTTTACAAAATTTGGAAGTTGGTGTTGTGTCAATTTCTGTTTTATTACGATTTTGAGGGGAAAAAAGTATAAAACTATGTGAAAATAGAAGTGCAGATTTGAAAGCTTAGTGATTTTAATCATTTTAAGATTTGGAGCCATGATTTAAACAGCAGAGGCTTCTTTGACAAAACTTGAGGTGTGATGCTTTCTGTTTATTTACCTATACATCATCTAAAGACTAGTTACTAATTTGTTTTGACTGATCATTTTTCTTCGCTTTGACTGTGTTCATCTTTGTAAGAGGTAGATTGTTGCTACCATTATGTTGATTGGATCGTACAACCTCCTAGACTACAGAGCTTTGATTTTTTACTATTTTAAAACTACAAAATCCTCTTCTTCTTTTTTCAACATAACACAACTAATTTAAGTTCAAACATGAGTGTACATGTTATGAGTAAACTGAGGACTTCTTCAGATCTTACCCTACCAGTCATGCTTGATTTATTCCACACTAATCATGGTTTGGGAACACAGTTTAAGTACATATAGGTTCGTGATCGTTTAGACTCTGGATTCTGAAACTTTAACCTGCAGAACTTGAAACCAATACATATGTATTTTAGAACTCTTTAACCGTGACGTAATTATTTTCCTATGAATCAGTGGTGATGCTATGCACTGTGTAACTGTTAACTGCAGTGTGCACTGCTTCCATGTTGTCTCGAGTACATTTCTGCTCTGTATATATGTATGGTTGTATGTGGATCATCATTAAGTCAGTCGAGTTATCGTCTTGGTGTCATTGTAATCTGGTTCAGCATTGCACTCTCTGTTAAATTGGATATTCATTTTTGACTTGCATTTGAACTACAGTTGCATTGCATGTAATCTGAAACAGGTCCTTATTCATATTTCTTGAATTTACAATAGATGGAACTAGTGCCTTAATTCAGAGTGAATGAGTGTTGTTGTATATTGTTGTGTGTGGGGGTTGTGGGGGCGTTTCTTGTTGTCTGTGTGTGTGGGCTGTGGGGGTGTTTCTTGTTGTATATTTGAAATGTTTTATGAAATTTTGAAGTTTTCTACCACACTTGTAAGTTTGTGAAAAATAAACATACTTGAAATTAGAACATAATGTCTACCATACTTAAAATAAACAATTCCTTGAAGCCCAAAACTGATACAGACAAAGACTTACTAGGTTTTTAGATTGATGTGATTTATATTTCTAAATTAATGCATTGCTTAACTTCACAATTTATTGGAGATAAAAAAAAGATTCTTGAATTTTTTTTTAAATTCAATGGTTCATGTTTTTATTATGAGCATTAGAGCATCAAAATGAAGTATGTTCTTATAATTTATATACGGTGTTAAATTTCACTTGTTTCATCTAATTGGAAGAATTGTTGAAATATGTATTTTGGATGAACTTTGTTACTATGTGAAGTTAATGAAAAATATTCAATATTATATCATTTTTTATTTTACATTCTTATGTAAATGGCAACCAAATTTGTGCTTGCTTAGGGCAACCCATAGGCTAGAACCGGCCCTGATTATATTATATATAATTTTAACCTCATTCTTTTTTTTAGATTAACTAAAAATATGGGTGGGTATGAAATTGAATGGCCGGATACAACTAGTTCGAGTTCTGAAGAACTTGATCCGTGGTGGGAGGATTTTGAACCCGATCCCTCACCAAACTTAGAACCAACACAACATCATGAAATCCTGTCCTTGGATACCTTGTCGAGTTCCGAACCGCCACAACCCCAAGCATGCAAACAAGTGGTGTGTTTTTGTGGAATCAATGCAGTGACCAAAGTCGTTGAGAATATATGTTTTGCCGGACGTCGATTTTTTGCTTGTGCAAATATATCAAATTGTTGTGGGTTTTTGGAGTGGATAGATCTACCACTTTTCCAAAAAGGAAGCGAGTATGCGTTGGAGATGCAAATTGAAAAGCGTAGACTTGAGGCTATAATTCGGAGGTCGAAAATTGAAACAAGTAGTCTTAAATCATCTTAGTCTTTGATTGTAGTGTAATTGAACTGTGTATCATAAGCGAACTTGTATTTTGTTAAGCTTGATTGTAATGTAGTTGAATTATGTTTATCTATGTCCTCTATTGTTTATTGATACAATGTTTGTAAGAGCAAGATATTCATGAGATTTCTTAAGTTATGGATATGTAAATATAGATGCAGTATCAAGTATCAGGATGAAGTTTATATTTTATTAATTTATTATTCTTTATTTATTACATAAATTTACATATCTAGGTACATAAACCTGGCCCAAGTCAATTTTTTTAAATAGATTTCCTAAACTTCACTGGTTAAAGAAATTCCCAATTCAATTTTCTGCAGTTCAATTCCCAGTTTTAATTCTATAAATCAATTGCGATTGCGATTGGAGGAGTGATTGGGGATGCGATGGAGTTCGGTTATGTTGAGGTCGAGGATGCAAAGGTATGTGGTTCGTGAGTGGTTTGTTTGTGGAGTAGTGTCGATGTAGTTGATGGCCACTGTTTTGGGTTCAGTTCGAGATAGATTAGGCCGCGTGTGTTCGGGGTGTTTCTGGTAAGGGTGGTTATACTCTATGTTGAGTAGTAGTTGGAGTTGTTGTCGATTTTGTGGTTATTGAGTAGGTTTCGCTGATGGTATGAGGAGGTTGTGATTGATTCTTGCGATCGAAGGAGGAGTTTTGGCAGTAGAGTCGCGAAGGTAGGTAGATTGTGATGGTGAGGAGTTGCGGTGATTTGGGGAATTGGTTGTTGGTAGGGGTTGTTAGCAATGGTGGTTATGGAGATAAAGTGGCTGATATGTTAAAGATGAAGTATGTTGTTTCGATGTAGCTGTCAAATGGTTACTATGATGATGAAATATTGATGATGAAGGAGGAAATGGGGTGATGCAGTGCAGTTGTCAGTAGCAGTTTTGGTTGAGAAGGGGAGTTGCATTGGTGAATGTTGTATTGGTGAAGTTGAAAGTAGCAATGAGGTGTGTGTAACTGTAAGTTTTGAATGTGATGGCAACAGTGGATGTTTGATGTGGTTTGATATGCAAGCAGCGATGGCAATGCAATTGATATTTGTATGACTGGCTGGAGAACATGATGGTTTAGGTAATAGAAGGAGTTGAATGTGGTTGGGGACAGAGGTGTTTCGTGTCTGTTGTGATGTGATGAATTGGTGATTAGATTGGAGATTGTATTGGTAGGTGAAGTGTGTGCTGCTGTGGTGGAATTTGATGATGGAGCAGCAGTATGTTAGGAGTTTGCTCACGGTATTGGTTAGCAGTGATAAGAAGATGACAGTATTGCTCATAGTATGTTAGGAACTGTGATGATGGAGTAAAACAATTTGTTGAAGTTTGAAGTGGCAGTGTGCACGGTGCTTTAGGTATGAACTGATGAACAGAGGATGGTAGTTACTGTTGAGGCAATGTGTGACAGTTTTGGTTAGATAGAGCAGAGAATTTGGTAGACCATTGTGTTTGTTGAGCTGTAACGACCCAGAATTTTTATTAATAAAATTTGAATATTTAATTAATATTAAATATTTATATGTGAATTTATAAGTCGAATAAATTTTATTTCGAATTATTGGATTTAATTGGATAATTAAATCGATAATTTAATATGTTAAATTATGGAAAATATTGAAAATTGAGTTAAATATGATTGAAAATGATTTGTAAAATTTTATTTTATCATATTGGAGTTAGAACGATATTTTAGAACTTTTAAAATCGAATTAAAAGTTAATTTGTGAAAATTGAATATTTTAATATTTAATTATCGACTGTAAAATAGCCAATTTTTGAACAGTCTCAGAATTGAACGAAACCAGTTCCATTGGATCCGTAATAGTTATTTATTATCGGATTTCAATTTTCGTGTCAATCGGAGTTATCGTTTGATCGTGGCAGCTCGAAACGCATCGAATTGTTTTTAATATTAATTTGGCGAGTTAAAATAGCCATTTTTCAAAAAGTCTCGGATTTCGACGAAACCAGTTTCATCGGATCCGTAATGTGATATTATTGTAAGGTTTCAAATTTCAAGTTAATCGGATTTACCGTTTGTCCGGTACAAATTAAAACGCCTAGAAAATCGTTTAAATCGGTTTAATTTAAATCGATCGTTTGTTACCATATCTCGCACATATGATCGAATTAGCTTCCGAAACCTGTTTCATTGTGTCCGGAACACGGGATAAACCCTAGGAACGTCAGTTTTGACGCGTAAATCGGAGTTCGGAATTCACGGATGAATAGTGTTCGTTTGTTTTCCTATAAATAGACCAATAACCCTCACAAAATAAAAAAATAAAAAATATCTCTAAACCCTAACGTAGCCGCCACCCCCATTTTCTAAGGCCAGAAATCTCCAATTTTCATCGCTCAATCTCTCCCAATCCACAAGCTTTCGTTAAAAACTTCCTGAAGCAAAATCGAAGAGCTAAATGAGATCTTTAAATCCGTACGGTGGAGATGGGCTTTCGTCGACCGTGGAGCAAGAATCGTGGCCGCGTTTGGGGTCAGTGCACACGCGTTCCTACGCGCAAGGGGGGGGGGCACGTAGGTGCGGTCGGCCGGCGTTGGTAGGTGGTGGTGGGGGCTTCGACGTGAGGCCTCTGATCGTCGCGAAGTGGATCGTGTTGGTTGCAAAGTCGGGCCCTAGTTCGGCTATGTTATGGGTTCCTACGTGATTTGTAACCTGTAGAAACGAGAGTGATGGGAAGATGAAGATCATGTGCGGTCATGATGGGAGGGGGGAGAGATTTAAGGGTTGAGATGAGTTGAGGTTTAAATTATAAATAAGGTTGTAAATTTATATAGTTTAAATCGTGTACAAACTTATAAAAATCATATCTTTTTCATACGAGGTCGAAAACACGCGAAACCAGTTGCGTTGGAATCGTAGGGACGAGCACTACGCGATGAAATTGGATTGGAGTCGTTTGGAGTTAGTGAGAATTTTGGGTAAAATTAAACGCGCGTTTAATTTTATTCGAAATAAATCGCTAAAACGAAATTGAAATCAAGGTGAGAACTTCTTACTCAATCGAATCAGTTTTGATTTTATTTTAAATAGTTAGATTTAAAATATTTGAATGCATGTTTGAATGATGATTGTTATCTATTGATTGTTAAAATAGACATTATGCGCCGTTAGTAAGCGGATGTTATTTATTAAAAACATATACCGCGAATATTTCATAAACAGTGAAATTGGTATTATATATAATATCAATATATATATATTGGCATATGTATATATTGCATTTGTTGATTCCCCGCATTTTTTAGCGGATGAGACCCTATTGCGCCGTTATTAAGCAGATAATATTATCAAAAACATATACCGCGATAATTTCGTACTGGAACGAAATTGGTATTGTGCTAATATTTGTGGATGCAGGAAAACAGGTTGGAGGGATCCAACTGGATTCCTCAACAGTTTTTATTTGATTTCAGATATTTTGATATTTGATGGATTATCATATCGATATATGATATCGTTGTTTGTCGTGATTGACTATTTGGTGTGTAGCATCATTGGACCAAATTTGGAATTTTAAAAGGGATTTTAAAGTGATTTTTGAAAATATACTATATTTTTGGAATTGATCCATTTTAAATAAATAAACGTTATAATTTTTAATGTTATAAAAATTATGATTTTTGAGAAATATAGTTAAAAGTTGATTTTTGAAAATATGGGTTAATGATTTTTATAAAATAATTAAATTGGGATTTCTGAATTTATTGTAAAAAGTTAAAATAGGATTTATAAAATTTGATTATTTTATAAATCAAAAGGATGAAATTATAAAGGAGTTTAAAGATGTTTTAAAAGAATAATATAAATTGATTTATATTAAGAGATTTATAAATGGATATTTATAAATTGAAATATTGACATTATAAAACGAGTTTTTATAAGTGTTTGAATGAAGTGAAGATGAATTTAGTAAATGAATGAAATTTACAGGATTATAAACAGTGAAGTTATAAATGAAATTTTATAAACAGTAGGTTTATAAAATTTATAAAGTTATTGAAAGAATGGAGTTTTGATAAATAAACAAATCTTATAAGTTATAGGATTTATAATTATGAAGTTCAAAGGAACGATTTTTGCAAACGAATAAATTATAAGTATTTAACTTATAATATGAACTTTTAGTTTATAATTGAGTTATAAACTGGAATAGGTTAATAAAGGAATTTATAAAAAGAAGTTGTGACAAAATAAATAGAAATAGAATTTATAAACGTTGTTTTATAAATTCGCAAACGACTTATTCTGATAAGTAAATTGCTATAACTTGTTTATAGAGTTATATTCACGTTTTAGACAGTGAATAATCCTTTGAAATGAAATGAATAGAAATGATGAAGTTAGTTAACGTAGTATATTCACGTTTTTGAATAGTGAATAATACGTTAAAGAAATTGTTTTGAATGTGATGTTTTAAATAAAATTAAAACGATCTAACGATGTTTTAAAAGGTGTTGAGATTCGAAATCATAGATTTCAACATTCATTGTTGAAATAGATGTTTTCGAGAAATAAAAGGAAATGGTAGACTATAACACTATAGTTATAGTAAATGATTTCCGAAAGGAAATGTTTTGTATAGTATTGCGATTTATATATCTATTTTAATTTCGAATCCCTATACTAGTGAATTTTGGGTTGTCGTAACGATGTTTTACGCAACATTCGTTTTGGCCCAAATAAATATGTTAAAGAGAATGATTTCCTTAAAGAATGAAATATATACTTAATTTCGATTAAAGTATATAGAATATTTTCCAAGTGTAGAAAATAAAAAGACTTGTGAATTACTTATAAATAAATAAGTATGGGATTGTTTTTCCAATGTGAAATGAAAAGTTTGGAGAATTTATCTTTTTGAAGATAAATTGAAAATGAATAATAGAAATCATATATTCATAAATATTTTAGAAATATAAATTCAATATGGAATTTATAAATGAAATTTGGAATATGGGTTTAAAAATAAATATTGATTTATTTTTAAAGAATGGAAATTAAGTTTATATCTTCTAAAGATATTTTTGGAAAATAAATAATTTGGAAAATTATTTGGAATCTGGTGATGTTGTGCATATCCATTGATAGTTCAATAATCGACTATCGATATTTACCTTTGAATGGTATTTGTTATGATTTGCTTGAAATTGAATGCCACACTTATTTTTTTTTAAATAAGCGCTCACTATTCGGGTTAACCGGGAGAGGACCTTGGGGTCGTATAACCCATTCCGAATATGTGATACGTCGTTATGAATTGCATTTGAAGATCGGTGTTGAAGACCGGATATTTGCGAGAGCGATAGGATGACCTGTCGATTGACTCTGCACCGAGTTGCTCCGGTATAGAGTTCTCCATATGTGATGGGGAATCCGATCAGGATTGTGGATATCCGGATTGCAAGGACTTCTTTGTAAGTACCTTCGGTTTTGTTCGAGCCCGGAACAGACTTGTATGGATTGTGTGTCTGACATTACAAATTGAGATATAAAGCCGATTTCTTTCAAATATATTTCTGTTGGTGGCGGAGAATTTATTCTTTTAGCTTAACACCCTTCTCTGAGACGTACGAGCTCAGAGGTTATATAGTTGAAGTTATCAACGATATATTCCCAATTTGGTAATGTGACATGCTGAGTGTTGCTGTGAAATGATCATTGTGTTGATTATTTGTGATAGGATCATTTGTTTGATCGTCTATCTTGGTGATCATTTCTATGATCATTTGTTGACCCAAAGCATGGCTTTTGTATAAAGTATGTTTTTGTGGACGAGATTTCGTCGAGCCTCACATCCCGGAAATGGTCAAAACAGGAAAGATGCGGCAAGGTTATGAGGGGTAGTGCCCTTTAGGATATGTGCATTTCCTTCTGGAAAAGGGTGGTATCATGGTATGGAGCCCAGATACTTACTTATGTTGAAACACTTTATTATTATGATTGTGTGAATTGATTAGAGAGCTCTCGGATAAAGGTCCCAAAGGACCGGGGGATGGCATATTCGGTCAGTTGTTACTCAGTTAGGGGTAAACCGGCCTTGTGTTGGTAGAGATCCGGTTTGGTTCTCGGGGATGTCCATCCAGAGGCATTCTCATGTGGCAATGGGAAGTTCCTTGGCCTGACCATTTGTTGGAAATCCAATTCCCAATACGAAACTTGTACGGTATTAGTTGTAGAACCTATCATTCACTTATGGTGGCGCCCCACTGTTTGGATGGTAGCTATAGTAGGCATAGTTCGGAATGTCTATGTTGGCTAAGATTTATATCTTTATTTTTGAAATAATTTCCTACCTTATGCACTAGTAATAATATCAAATGTTATTTTAAATGCGTATCAAGCATCTTTGACTATCATAAGGAGAAATCTCCTCTGATTCTGCGTTTGCATGTGTGTGTGTGCGGGAGGCCTTATGGTAGTCTCATTTTTAAAAGCATTTCGAATTGACTTTAAAAATATTCCTCTATTTTGTTTTCAAAGATAAATAAACTGTTTTGAGTTCTCACACCAGTCACATGACTGACTCGAAGTTTATTGTTTTCCTTCCTAAACTCTGGGTGCCCACCAATTTCCACACGGGCAGTCAAGAGTTAGGTTTATCAGGATATTCTGGATATTTTGGAGTTGCTGGAGGCAGGATGGATGGCATGGCGTATTACTAGCATATAGTATTTCTTTTTCCGCTGCACTGTTTGTTGTTGTATATTGCTGTACACTCTGACGATATGATGTAATGAAATGTAATGTATAAAATGTAATAACTGATATAGTTCTTTGTTTAAAGATTTTTTATTTATCTATTATATGTTGTTCCGCTGCGAATTGTGAGATTCTGATGTTGTTCTGTTTTTCTTTCTGTTCCGTTCTATTTTCTATTTTCTTTTCCCTCTATTTTCTACCTTCTTCTCTCTTTTTCATTTTCTTTTCTTTTTAAAACCCTAACTATTCGGTTTTTCGGCAACGAAAAATCGATGACGTTACATGAGCGGTGAAGGATGTAGTAGTAGTGTGATGTATTCACTGTGACAGTGGGAACAATATGGTAAGAAGGAGAGGCAGGAAGTTGTTGACAGTGGCTTCTGCTATGTTGACAATGGCTGCTGTTGTGTTGACAGTAAGGAATGTTTAATTAATGTATATGTGCAGGCAGTAAGTGTGTTATGCTGGCTGAAAGACAAGTGAGCAGTAAGTTGGTTGGTCAGGTATGTTTGATGGTATGTAAAGAGTTATTGTATGTGTGCAGTATTTGGTTGAGGAACATTGTTGTGTTTGTTGAAGATGTTGAAGTGGATGTCGTTGCTTGTTGCTGAGTGGAAGGGGAACTTAATAGTGGCAGGCAATGGTTAAAGGTGTGAGAGGGGACTGCAGCAATTTGATAGAAGCAGAAAGAGTGAATGGTTATTGCTGTGCAGGTGGGGTTGTTACTTGTAGTCGGCTTTGAGGTGGATGTATTGCAGTGATGTGGATGTAGCAGAGAAGCAATTGGTTGAATGGACTGCTGTAGTAGATATGTAAGGAGGCAAAATGTTGGTAGGGGAAGCAGCAAGGTGGACTGGTGGTGGCTTGGATCACTGTTTGAAGTGAGATGATTGCTGATTTTGTAAAAAAAAATAAAGAAAAGAAAAGAAAATGAATGTAGTTGAACGAAAATGTAAATTGTAGCGGACTGTTATGTGTTAATGCTTTATGTATTTGGCATGTAAACTTATCTAACTTTTTGGAGTGTTAGAATTCTACGACTCTAGCTTTTAGTCTTTTCGTATGTGACTTTAATTATTTTACAATAATATTTAGTATTAGTATGGATGTATTGCATGGATGCTGCTTTATTTTTTTTTTAAATTTGCATTTATTTTGCAACGGGCAATGTGCGTTGTTATATGAGCTTCTTACAACGGTCACCGCACGTTGTTATATATGATTTTTACAACGGGTTATGGCCGTTGTAAAAAGGTATATTGCAACGGTTTTTACAACGTGCTTTGCCCGTTGTAAAATATGATGGTTCTATTACAACGAGGCCTATCACAACGGGCACATATCCGTTGTGAAAACCATATTACAACGGGCATTGCCCATTGTAAAAAGACTGTTTTGTTGTAGTGAATTTTCGAATGCGGATGTAATTCGTATTCGCATCCGCATCCCTTTTCTTGAATATTGAATATTTATCTGCTTTTCGGATGCGGATGCAGATGGATTTCGGATTTTTCGAGTATACACGGGCAGCCATACCTATAAGGTTTGCTTTATTGTGATTTGTGATGTATGCATTATATGCGTTTGAGTACCATATGTGTAATCTTCCGTTTTGAGTACCATATTTGTAATGGAAGATGAGAATAGCTATATTCACAGAAAATTGAATTGATAATAACATAACATTAATGAAACAAAGCCTAGCTAGGATCTCCAAGTAGATTTAAGAAACAAATTTTGTTTATTTCCAGTTGACTGCAAGTATTATTCAGGTCTATATTTTTCCTAGATATAAGTTACTACTATTTAAATTACTCGGGTCTACCTTTTTTCTTATTCATTGGGATTTGAAGTATTACTCTGGTCTATCTTTAGTTACAATTTGAACAGCGTGAGCTTAAATTTTATACAAAGTTTATTCACATTTTATTAAATGAAGATGAAGTTACTTGGAATTTGAGGAAATGTTTATTAGAATTATAATAATTTAATCTAATGGGAACTTTCATGAAAATGATAATCGTTTGCATAGGGTACCATGCAATAAATGAACTGAGTTGATTAGTCATGAACTTTATGATAAATTACTTTTATGTTTGTTGCAAAAAAATTCCTTTATACTGGATCAATAAGCAGTTTTGAATAACACGTCATTCATTCCTTTAATTAAACTTGATTGTTTTTCACCTGAGATTAAGGAAATTTTGATAGTTATAATCTAGAGGATAAATTCACTTATTGCATGTAAAACAAATGGTTCGTTTTTATTAATTTCAATAAGAAGAATTAGTTCGGTGTTCTCTTGATTTAACATAGATGCTTTGGTCATGATAAAGAATACGTTCATTTGTTGACAATGTTTTTTTGCGTTGTGACATTTGTAAAGATACCAATTACCTACCATATAACCAATAGTCATTGATACGCAGGTTTTCTCATATTGCAACTTTTGCTATATCTCATAATCTAATAATTACCTAGGACGATAAAAATTTTGGACGATATTTTGAGAAGTTCGGATATACATAGAAGTTTTTTCAAAATATTTTCCACGGAGGGGTTTACAGAAGGGTGCGGGATTAACATCCTTGCTAAAAGTCGATCGACCTGACCGATCAAGTCATAAGGGTCCCGTAGCACACCTTAGTGGAGAATGTTGGAAACTGGAGTGGCTACAACACAATATTGGATCTTAAGGCTATTCAGACACTAGAAGTGGTGAAATGTGTATTAACTACTTACTTATGAATATAAAACTGTATTTACTCAAATTGCAAACAGAAAGAAGTAATCAGAGAATAAGTAAGTAATAAAGTAAAATGCAGTAATGTAAATAAAACCTGGATTTTTATACTGGTTTGGATTAACCAATCCTACATCCAGTCCAGCACTCTATAGTGCAGAATTCCACTATAATCACTTGCTTTCCATGGGTGGCAAGAACACCTTTACAATCTTGGTTTCACGGGCTACAAGACATACCCTCTTGATTTTACAGTCTACAAGAACACCTTCTCCTTATCACCAACAACAAACTATGGCAAGTAGTTGTATCTTCAATGCAGATTCTTGCAGATTCGGTACAATGATCCTATAGACCTTCAATGGCAATATATCTTTGAATTCTTTGAGGAATAGGATGAAATCAGAGAGAGAGAGAGAATGATGTGAATTAAAGTATAACTCTCTGATATTGTGTGGTTTGCAAATCGGTGAAGAATTGGAGTGAAATAGTATCGATTTGCAAGGAGATTGGAAGAATATGCAATGAATTTCTTTTGCAAATGTTTGGAGGAGGAGTAAAAGAAAAAGAGAATTATTGATGTTAAAATTCGTTTTCAGAAGCCTTTATATAGTGGTTGAAGAGACGTGTCTTTTGGTGAAGAGTTGGAGGGAAACGTCTCTTCATTTAAAATTTGAAATTCTGAAAAACAACTAGTATGTCAACATCCCCCTACCCCCAATGTCGACATGGGTGTGTTGCAAAATGAACAGCAACACTATTAAGTGTTGCAAATTTTTAGCATTTCAAATTACCTTATATTTGTGGATTTTTGTGATTCGGTTGAGGTCAATGGTTGATGATCTTCAAGTATAATCGCCATGAGATCTTTAACAAGATATTCTAAGGTTCAACCAACTCCTCATCATTTCAAACACCTTTATCCTTCAGCATTCTTCTCTAATTGGGTTTTGTTCTTCAATTGCTCTGATTAACCTTCTTCTATAATTCATTTGCTTCCATTATATTCTTGTTTATCTCTGAAAATGTCTCCATAATATATCTGATATGACTACATAACTCGAAGATGTGTTAGTAATAATATTTATGTGGTTGTTGTCATCAAAATCAATACCTAGGGTATTAACAATCTCCCCCTTTTTGATGATGACAACCATATAAATTTTTGAGAGATAAAATATAATATTTTTATATTTGACTCCTCCTAACTCTATGCACTCCCCCTATCATTTTTCCTAGTATATTTATGCCTTTTCTCCCCATTTGTCATCAACAAAAATGGTAAAAAGATTCGCTTAAATCACTGCTAGACAATATGTAGAGTTTGTATATAGAGATAAATGCATATAAATAAAACACGTGAGGGGAAACCAAATCAATTCAAAACATGAAATAAACCTATCAGATAATAAGATGAGTTTTAGAGTTACCGACTTTGCCGATGCCAATAACAAATCTTTTTCATATTTATCCAAGGTTCAATAGATTTCTTGTCATATGCTTTGAGCATCCGCTATCTAGCATACATTGTTTGGTACCTGAAAAATTAAAAATATGCACACTGGTACCCTTTTTATTCTGGGGTCCATGGGCTTAAGTTTTGGGATGCCAAACCCATAAAGAGTTTGAATGTCCTTTCAAAATATAATCATTAGATGAATGAACCTTATTAATAAAATTATCAATATATGTTTCTTTTTCAATATCATCCAACCTTTTTGGAACCCATAAATTAATGAATCTATTTGAAGGTTTTAACTTTAATTTCCTAGGTTTTGGTTTGAACTTGGTAGACTTAACAAACTTAGTATTTTGAATACTTGATTTAGCCTTAGGGGTGTATCCAAGTCCATGTTTATTCCTAGTGTGTTTAGATGCAGATAATAATTTTTCTAGATTATCCTTCCCTTTGTTAAATTTATCAATATCAGTTTTCATTTTGTCAAAATCCTTATTACGGTTAAGAATAACATTGTCCAGAGATGTTATTTTGTCATTCAGATCAGTGATCTCTGACTTCATTGAAAGATTTTCTGATTTTAAGAATTCATTTTCACTTTTTAGTTTTACAAAACTTCCAAGTGTCAAATCTTTTTCATCATTATACCCATTAAGTCTTTCAATTTCATCTTTTAAACATTGTTTTTCTTCAGTTAACCTTTCATTAAATATTTTTAATCTATCTATCTCTGCCAAACTATTGGTGTACTCTTTCCTAAGTATTTTATATCCCTGATTCATATCATTCAAAACATTAGTAATTTCTTTATTAAAATTCCATACCTGGTCATCCTTTGCCATGAAGCACATGTTCGCATTTTCTGTTTCTGAATCACTATCACTTGATGATGTATCTGAATCATCCCATTTTGCGTTGAGTGCTCGTTTCCTCTCCTTATTGAAAGTGTTTGAAAAGTACTTTGATTTCTTTAGGTTAGGACAGTCTCTTTTCAAATGACCGGGTTTATCACATTCGAAACACTTAACAACATTTCCATTTCTAGAATTATTGTTGTTAGTTTTTCGAAGTTTGTTTGTTATCCAATACTTCAAGAATTTCTTGAACTTCTTGGTCATAAACTCGATATCATCATCAATAGCATCATCATCTGGTTCATCTTTGTCGATCATAGCATTGAGTGCTAGTGATTTCTTCTCATTTGCCTGATTCTCTTTTCTAATCTGCAACTTTACTACATAGGACATTAGGTTACCAATTAAATCTTCTAATTTCATAATACTAATATCGTTGGCTTCTTCAATTGCCAGAGTCTTCTGATCCCATTCACTAGGAAGTGAATTCAAGATCTTTCTGACTTGGTCTTCTTCAGTAATTTTCTTTCCTAATGATACTAAGGCATGTACTATATCTTGAAATCTAAAATACATATCAGAAATAGACTCATTTGGTTTCATTTGAAAGAGTTGAAACTGGTTAGTTAGCATAGATATCTTTGTTTGTTTTATTTTACTGGTGCCTTCATGTGTGACTTGCAATGTTCTCCAAATTTCATATGCAGAATTACAAATAGACACTCGATTCAATTCATTTCTATCCAAGGAGCAAAATAAAATGTTCATGGCCTTAGAGTTATTAAGTGCTTGTGTCTTTTGGTCTAGTGTCCATTTTGAATATTCAGTTTGAGGCTCTATGTACTCTATTTGGGTGATGTTCCAAATATCCAAACCATTAGAATGCAAATAACATTTCATCCTACAAGTCCAATAATCATAACTCCTGCCATCAAATAGAGGGGGTCTAGTGATAGATTGCCCTTCTACAAAAGTGTTAAAAAATGTGTTACTAGTGTCATTAGCCATTTATACTTTTCAAAAACCAACTTATGATTTTTTGAAAACCAATGTTCCGATACCAAATGTTGGAAACTGGAGTGGCTACAACACAATGTTGGATCTTAAGGCTATTCAGAAACCAGAAGTGGTGAAATGTGTATTAACTACTTACTTATGAATATAAAACCGTATTTACTCAAATTGCAAACAGAAAGAAGTAATCAGAGAATAAGTAAGTAATAAAATAAAATGCAGTAATGTAAATAACACCCGGATTTTTATACTGGTTCAGATCAACCAATCCTACATCCAGTCCTGCACTTTATCGTGCAGAATTCCACTATAATCGCTTGCTTTCCACGGGTGGCAAGAACACCTTTACAATCTTGGTTTCACGGGCTACAAGACACACCCTCTTGATTTTACAGGCTACAAGAACACCTTCTCCTTATTACCAACGAAAAACTATGGCAAGTATTCGCATCTTCAATACAGATTCTTGCAGATTCGGTACAATGATCCTATAGACCTTCAATGGCAATATATCTTTGAATTCTTTGAGGAATATGATGAAATCAGAGAGAGAATGATGTAAATTAAAGTACAACTCTCTGATATTGTGTGGTTTGCAAATCGGTGAAGAATTGGAGTGAAATAGTATCGATTTGCAAGGAGATTGGAAGAATATGCAATGGATTTCTTTTGCAAATGTTTGGACAAGAAGGAGTAAAAGAAAATGAGAATTCTTGATGTTAAAATTCGTTTTCAGAAGCCTTTATATAGTGGTTGAAAAGACGTGTCTTTTGGTGAAGAGGTGGAGGGAAACTTCTCTTCATTTAAAATTTGAAATTCCGAAAAACAGCTAGTATGTCGACATCCCCCTGCCCCCCATGTCGACATGGGTGTGTTGCAAAATTAACGACAACATTATTAAGTGTTGCAAATTTTTAGCATTTCAAATTACCTTATATTTGCGGATTTTTGTGATTCGGTTGAGGTCAATGGTTGATGACCTTCAAGTATAATTTCCATGAGATCTTTAACAAGATATTCTAAAGTTCAACCAACTCCTCATCACTTAAAGCACCTTTATCCTTCAACATTCTTCTCTAATTGGGTTTTGTTCTTCAATTGCTCTGATTAACCTTCTTCTATAATTCATTTTCTTCCACCGTATTCTTGTTTATCTCTATAAATATCTCCATAACACATTTGATATGACTGCATAACTCGGAGATGCGTTAGTAGTAATATTTATGTGGTTGTTGGCATCAAAATCAATACCTAGTGTATTAACAGAGTACTATTACAAAAGCATAATTTTTGAATAATTTTCTTACAATATTGCAATTCGTGCTTTAGAATCTAACAAATAAACCGTTCATTAAAATTTTCTTTAGGACGAGTTACTTTTGTAATATTAAGTTATATAGAAATAGTTATATAAATGTAAATGCGTTTACTTCTTGACTTTTACCATGCTTTAGAAAAGTTCTCAAATGTATTAGTATATTTGAATAGTTTAAATAGTACCATGGACCAGAGTAAGTTTTTTGAGTCATGCAATAAATAATTGACCAAAATAAATTTAATGGATTTGTTTGTAATAGTTATAAATTATTCTGGAGGCGTTCGTATGTATCCATAGAACTTTAAATAAGTCGAAGGTGTTTGTGTGTATCCATAGAACTTTAAATAAGTCCAACAACTTTCGTCTGTACTTTTATTTTAAGCTTATGAGCGTAAATCTGTAGAGTGTGTGTGTATAACTCGATTGAATTCCTACAAGAATATGTAATTAGCAATGATTGAAATTTTGAACTTACATTTGAACATCACATGTCCTAACCAACCGCAATATCCCTATGGGTTGCATATTTTTTTTCATTCAATATCCACACAACAAAAAAATTGATGTCCAAAAATATAGCAATTAGTTTTGTGTATTTGTTCACACTATTTGACAACAATAAACAATTAGTCAAAAATTTCTTTATGTCAAGTATTATTTATGCATACGACCAATTTTTCATAGTAAATAATTTTGCTCTCAGTTTCCTTTGTACACGTCCAACGAATGTGCCCAACATACTGGTATTTGTAAATAAAATTCCAAGAAGGATCGGAATGAATAAAATCCAATTTTTGGTATTCTTTTCAAACATTCAAACAATAAACCCATCAAAATTCAATATCTAGAGCCAACATCGCTCTAAAAATGTAATTCCATAATATTGAATTATTTAGTAATCCGAGTTGCTTTCTGACAACTCGAACATACAAACAATGTAGGTATTTCCAATCATCAATCCAAACTTGAAATGAACGATAAAATCTTAACATGCCACCTTACTTCAATCATTTGATTCATTTTTAGTTATCAATTTAAATACAATATTTTAAACACATAATTAAACTAATTCAACCTCAATCCAATTGAAGTTATAGCATGCAATTTTTATACTAATCCTATCATTCCATCACTACCAAATAATTATGAAATTCGTAATTTAAAGCAAGGCATGAATTAGGAATTCAAATAATTAGAGATATAATTTATGAGTTTAACAACTCACCTTATCGATGCGAAGTAATCCACCACTAGCAGTCGTAGGTGCTCTCCGTTAAACTCCCTATTCGCATCGCCAAGCACCTGAAACGTTCTTCGACTACTACCTCCAACAACCTCGCTTTGACCATCATCGCAGCTGCCTTATCCATGCCTTGATCACCCATCTACAGCACATGTGCCAGCATCTACATCATAGCCAAGACCGTCGATGCCACATGCTGCCATCGTGAATACTCTAAGTCGCCACTCATCGCCTACTTCCCTAAAGCTCACATGCACCTCCCTAGGTCGACAACCCATCAATGACGCCCGGGTCACACGTCCTTCCCCAAAGCCCTCGACATGAACATTGTCCAAATTCTCGAGGCCGCCATCACCACCGCGACTTCGCCAAAATCGCCCTAGTCGACAATAGCAGCCTCTTCCGGTTGTAGGCATTGCTCCACCCTTGATTGTTGCCAGATCATGACCAACATCCCTAATCTCTACGGCTCTCTCTCCATTGTAGTTATTGATGTTGTAGGGCTCATCCCCTTTATACATGATATTTTTTTTCCTTAAACGATTTAGGGATTTGGCAAGAGAATTAGAGGAAAAAGGGGATACAGGCTAAGGAATAAAGAGTGCTAGCCTTGAAACAACGTTTGGGCTGGCTTCATTTTTTTTTATTTTCCCATTTCTATTTTTCATTCTATTTTCTAGTAAGTGATTCCTTTATTTATTTGAAAATCTATTCTAATTCGATTTAAACTTCGTTCTATAATATATATTCTGAATCACACAAAATTTTCAATTTGATACTCGTCTATTCTTATTTAATTATTTATCATGCTAATGTAAAATAAATTAATCTCTGACTATACCACTCATATAAAAAAACTATGCTCTAATATACTTTTATATTTATTAAAACATTTATTCGTATTTCCAAATATTATCACAAAGGAATTTATTGAAAATTTTTATTTTTATTATAACAAAATCCTTCATTAAATAGACTTTAATCGAATAATAACTTAATTCTTAAAAGTAATAATTATCAAAAATCAAATTCAAACACTTCTATTTTAATTAAACTAGTTTATTATTATTGCATAAAACAGGGTTGTTACAAGAAGGATCAGAGGCAATCATGATCTCAGAAAGTTATACAACCCATACAACTTGCTTACATTTTTTGCATCATTCACTTTTTGGAAATAATCTATTGAAGATTGGCAGAAATTTGACATGTCCAAAGTATAAATGTAACAACCGTGTTGTTAATTTCCTGACTAATTAAGTTTAATTATCGATAATTAATTCTAAATTATGGCTCGTGAAATTAAATTATGGAATTAAATCCAGTTTTTGAGAATAATTGATATAATTTATTTAAGAAATGAGTTTAATTTCTTAGAGAGGTTTCCAATTTAAATTTGAAACATTATTAGATCAATTATTTGAATTTAGCATTTAGGATAAAACTTTAATATTGTGGTTTATTATTTAAAATGAAAATTTTATAATTAATAGTTATTTTATCAAAAATAACGAGAATAGCTTTTATTCTAAATGGCTAAATATAATAAATAATTAGATATCTTAATACTAATATAAATGAGGATTTTTAACTTTTGATTTGCTTTGGTAAATTTTCAGAAATCAAAATATGCAAATAAAACATTGTTTAGTCTGAAATTGGTGTTTTATAATAAGAAAAACAAAAGACATAAACACCGTTTCTCTTATTGGGTTCGTGCATACCCATTTAGCCCATATAAGTGAAGTTAGTAAAGAGAAATAAAACTGACATTCATTTTCTTTCTCTCGTACTTTCAATTCTAAAATCTAAAAATAAATTTTCCTAATATTCTCAACACCTTAGCTCATTAATTCCTAAATTCAAGTGGTAAATCATAGGTTTTCGGCTAATACTTATAGAAATCAAAGAAGGTAATTTCTTCCATCCCATAGTTCGTTTATTTGGGGTTTTAGTTTCAGATTTTATCCTGGTTGGTAATTTTGTTTTGTGAGTTTCTGAGTTTAACCAAGGTCTAATTGATTAGAGAAGCCAGCCTAGGAGAATCCAGCTCTCTAACATCAATTTAAATTCATATAGGTGAGTTCACCTCACACTATTATCTAAAAATGAAAGGATATTCGCTGTTTGGTTGAATTGGAAGAATCTATGGTTGTGTATTCCTCAAATATGTATTGTTCATATTTCATATTGTTCAACTTTTGAATTGCTGAAAGCCCAGCCTTTTGATCCTAATTAGTTGATAATTATAGTTGTTCATATGGATGCATGCGCTTAGAAATCACCCTAGAATAATCACTCAAGACTTAGGATTAACGACTTCACCTGGGATCGATCGAAGGGAATTCTAAAGCTGGAGCAACTCCAGAATTCGTCCCTACCTATGGACTGGTGGTGCGCCACCTGTGGGCGTATTCTGGAGCAATTCTAGCTCCAGGATATCCATTCCGATTCATTCGTTCTTCACTCCGTTTGTTGTTGTTTGTTGCTATGCTTTGGATGGATGATTATAATATGTTATGGAGGTAATTCCAACTCATATTTGCTAGCAGGATAAATTTATAAAAATATGTTTGGAAATGATATAGAGGTGAACCCTATGGACAAATTTGTTATTATGATCTTGAGATGTGTAGTAGTGTATTCTCTTGTGCTATGGACTTTGAATCACTTTGATTCAAAGGTTTGGAATTTTATAGACTTAAATCTATTCATTTTTTATGTAAATGATTTGGAATAACATTTTATCCATAAAACAATCGTGTAAAGCAGAGGAACTTGGTGAGACATTATTGATAGCAGATGTGATCAACTTTGTAAATAACGAAGTGAATCACAACAATTAGTAGCTCCATATTATTTATATTATGAGATAAAACTTTTGGTTCTTTTTGTAAATTAATGGAATAATTAATTATAAAGGAATCAGATTAGAATAATTTCTTTAGTTATTAAAATTCCAAATAAATGAACCTGTGCTAAATAGGATAGTCTTTCTGAATAAAAGTATTAAGATAATAATAGTTCATCTTTTACATTTTGGAAAATTTGGATTTTGAGTTGATAAATATTAGAAAATTTATATTGTCGATTTCTCACATTAAGAAAATTGTGGGGACGCAATTTTCCTAAGGGGTAGAGTCTATAACAACCATGTTGTTAATTTCCTAATTAAATAAGTTTAATTATGGATAAATAATTCTGAATTGTGGTTTGTGAAATTTAATTGTGGAATTAAATTTAGTTTTGAGAATAGTTGATTTAATTTATTAAAGAAACGAGTTTCATTTCTTTGAGAGGTTTTCCATTTAAATTTGATACACTATTAAATCAATTATTTAAATTTGACATTTAGGATAAATTTTAATTGAAATTTATTATTTAAAATGAGATTTTTATAATTAATATTTTGTTAAAATTAATGAGAACGACTTTTATTCTCAACGGTTAAATTATATTTCATAAGTGGACTTTTAACTTGTGATTGGTTTTGAGAAATTTTGAGAAATCAAAATATGTAAATAAATCATTGTTTAGTGTGAAATTGGTGTTTTATAATAAGTAAAACAAAAGATATAAACACCTTTTCTACTATTGGGTTCACGTATACCCGTTTGGCCCATATATGTGAAGCTAGTAAAGAGAATCAAAACTCATGTTCATTTTCTTTCTCTCATACTTTCAGTTCTAAATCTGAAAATAAATTTTCCTAATATTCTCAAAACCCTAGCTTAATAATCCCCAAATTAAAGTGGTAAATCATAGGGCTTTTGGTTAATCCTTGTAGAAATCAAATAAGGTAATCTCTTCCATCCTATGGTTTATCTATTAGGATTTTAGTTTTAGATTTTATCCTGGTTAGCGATTTTGTTTTGCAAATTTCTGAGATTAACCTTGGTCTAATTGATGAGAGAAGCAAGCCTAGAAGAATAAGGCTTTCTAGCATCAATTCAAGTTCATATAGGCGAGTTTACCTCACACTACTATCTCCAAATGAAAGGATATACGCTATTTGGTTGAATTGGATGAATCTATGATTGTGTTATCCTCAAATTTGTACTGTTCATATTTCATATTGTTCAACTTTTAAATTGATGGAACCCAAGCCATTTGATCTTAATTAGTTGACAATAGTAGTTGTTTATATGGATGCATGCACTTAGAAATCACCTTAGAACAATCAGTGAAGGCTTAGGATTAAACTAACTTCACCAAGGATCGACCGGAGAGAATTTTGGAGAATTCGTCCACACCGGAAGACCAATGGCATGCCATTGGTGCACCAGAGGTCTTATCCTAGAGCAATTCTAGCTCCAGGATATCCCTCCCGGTTCGCCCATTCACCACTCTATTTGTTGTTATTTGTTGCTATGCTTTGGACGGATGATTATAATATACTATGGAGGCAATTTCACCTCATGTTTTCTAGTAGAATAAATTCATAAAAATATGATTGAAAGTGATATAGAGTCAAACCCTATGGACAAATTTGTTGTTACGATCTTTTGATATGTAGTAGTGTATTCTCTTGTGCTATGGACTTAGAATCAATTCGATTCAAAGGTTTGGAATTTTATAGACTTATATCTATTCATATTTTTATGTTAATGATTCGAAATAATATTTTAGCCATAAAACAATTATGTAAAGCGGAGGAACTTGGTAAGGCATTATTGGTAGCAGATGCAATCAACTTTGTAAATAACCAAGTTAATCACATTAACTAGTGGCTTAATATTATTCACATTATGAGATAAAACTTTTGGTTCATTTTGTGAATTAATGGAATAATTAATTATAAAGGAATTTGATTAGAATAATTTCTATATTTATTAAAATTTCGAATAAATGAACTTGAGTTAAATAGGATAATCATTTTGAAAAAGGTTTTAAGATAATAAAAGATCATCATTTATTGAATATGCCAGTATATGATTTTTGTTTGATGATAATAAACATGTATATATTCATTTAAATGTATTTTTTAATGTACTATTTTATTTTTCACATAATTAAATAAATATTTGCTGAATAAAATAAATAATGCAGAATTTAAATTCAAACGGAAGTTTAATTTTCAATTTGAATAGTACAAATTTAAGCTCTAACACTATATATACAATTTTCAATTGTAATACAATTCAATTACATCACATTTTTCACTATACATACATTAGCACCTCATTACAGATCACTCTTTCACTCATATTTAATCTTCAACTCTATTCCAGATTGAATCCAACATCTGAGTTATCTGCAAAATAAACACTAAAGCGGTAAAATTGAAAAAGAAATAATTTTGCAGTGTAAAATAAAATGTGTTTTTGAAAAATATAATATGCCTTAATTATTTGTGTTGTTCGTCATCATTTATTTTGAATTCATCAAATACGAACAACTTGTGACATGCACAGTGTATCACTGTACAAGCCGCAAGGCCGTGCACACCGATATACACTTGATAAAATTACAGGGACAGGTGAGCACAAGGTCAAACCCAATCAAAAGCCGAGTTCAACTCAAGTGCAATACAAATAAAATCACAACAGGAGCATAAGGTCAAACCCGAGTTATAAGCTGGATTCAACACAGTGAGTACACATGAATACAATTTCTCAAGCAACAAAGCCTCGACCAAAAATTCAGTGATGTACACATGAAGCCAGCAACAAAGAGGCTAGACATTTTAATCAGACTCAAATACAAAATGTACAAAACTCAACTGGACCAAAGCATGCACAAGAGTAAAAGCTGTAGTGTAACTCGAAGCAAGAACTCAATCAAGCTCCACACAAAGGTCACACTGCACCAGGAGTGACATAAATGTACAAAACCAAATACAAACTACAACATAGGCGTACAACAATCAAGTGAAGGCATGGAGACTACACGGCAGTAGACAGAGCAGTGCAGAGCAACACAGGCATATGTATATGCAACTACAAGTGCACCAGGGCAGTACACAAAAAGACAGTACATATTAAAGCACACGGCAGTGGAAAATGCAATGCACAACACATATATACACACAGATATATATTTATATACATATATATGTATGCATGTACGTACGTATGTATGTATGTCATGGTGCTCGAATGAACAGTACAGGCTCAACAACAAAGTGTACAAGAAAACACAACTAAGCCGAGAAATGAAGACTGCAAATACAAGGCAATATCTCAAATCAATAATCACATGCAGGCATGTACTTAATGCAAACCAAAACTCGCCACACAATGCAACAAAACTGTGAACAAATATGCAAGTATACAACAAGTTTACATGACTTGAAGCAAGAAGGTCAAGTGCACTAAAATATATAGTACAAAAGTGACAACTGACCAGTTTTTCAACATCAACTAATAATCAAGCAGTGACGAACCAACAGACTCAAAGCTACATGCAATTACCAGAGGCAGTAGACATTGGTGCGGCAGCCTCAACAGTATTTAGTGAATATGCTACAGAGATGTACCAGATAAGGCACAAGACTCTAATGTACAACTTCAAGTTCACATATATGACAACCACGCAGACACGGTTCAAATAAACAGACTCAATGAAACAACAATACAAACAGTTTCATAGGCAACAGGATCAGGTAAACCAGAAAATACACAAGGCAAAGGATAACTCGGCTAACAAGGTTCAAATGCATAAGTAACCGTGATCAAGCAACTTGAGCTAACATATCAGACTACAACACTACGGGCATAAATACAGTCGATCTCAAGTTAGCAATTTCTAACAAAAATGTAACAGCGGAATACAAATGAAGCCGTGAACGAACAAGTTAGAAAGTCAAGCAGTTTTCTAAGTCAAATGCTAACAAGTCGCGGAGAAAAATCCAATGGTCGAGCATAAAAATTGAATAAATCAAAGCCGTGGTGACCAAGTCAAGAAATCAAACATGCTACAAAACCAAGCCGTGGTGGTAAAGAAATCGAACAGTTCAAAATCAAAGCCGTGATAATCAAGTAATCATGAAAAATACGATTTGAACCAGTCTAAAGAAATCACGAGCATTCAATCATAATCGAATGGCCAACTCAAAAATTATCAAACGAATTTGTAAATTCAATCGAAAGAAATTGTTGGAATTCAAATCCTATATAACCCAATCATGATCGGCCTGAATTAGTATTCGAGTTCAATATACAATTCATAAAGTCAAGTTTCAATTTAAGTTCAAAATCAACAACTCGTATCAACGTCGAGCACAAATGAAATTAAAAAGGAATTTCATGTACCAATTTTTCAACCAACTAAAGGCGCTCGGCAATTTTAAAGCAGCCGAGAAATCAATCAAAGAAAGAAAACGAAGCATCATTCAATCTACAACTAAAAGCAGCGGCTTCAAAGAATTTCCAAAGCCCTAATTTTTACAGAGGAATGAACGAGCTAAAGGAAGCAAGAATACAAGGCCGAAATAAATTAAAAAAAAAAGAAATGAGGACAGTTTATTTATTTAGGCCGGCCTTGTTTTATTTATTTGGCTTTTAATTGTACAAGGCTTTAGTTAATTAGGGTTACGGTTTTTAAATTATTTTTAAATTTGTATTTTCTCTTTTGAACTTTTGTAAATTCTAGTTGTGTGACTAGGGGATGAACTGCGGTGGTGTTATTTGAGAATTCGCAACTCAGTGGCTAAGCTGTGATAGGGTTTTGAGCATAGAGTAAGGTTAGTCGATAGCGGGTGTAGTGGTTTTTCGTGTGTAAGCATCTGACTACTAAATTTCTAGTAGAATTCTTGGGGGCAACACGTAGGTAGGGTTTTTCCAAAGCTGGATAAATCTGTGTTGTTCTATTTTTGTATTTATTATTTTGATATTATCTGTGCTGCTATTATTCTGCTATATCTGTGTTGAAATTATTTTACATACTTTCGCATTAAATTTTTATAATTGATAGTATCACCCTATTCACCCCGCTCTAGAGTAAAATCGATCCTCCAAGTGGTATTAGGGCTAGGAACAGAAGTCGATTGTTGTTTTAAAATTTTGATTTTTCAAAAACCAATTTTTGTTTTAAAAATTTTAAATGGCTTCCTTTAATAATGCTTTTGCTGAAGGTCAGTCCATAGTTAGACCACTAATGTTCAATGGTGAATATGCTTAATGGAAAAATAGAATGAAATTTTTTCTAAAAACCATTGATGCATGGAATATTGTTGAGACGGGTTATAGAGCACTAACTATAGTGGTAAATAATAAGGAAATAGATAAACTGATGGATCAATGGACAGATCTAGAAAATGGACTGCATAATGCTAATGCTAAAGCTATGAATTATATTATTTTTTCATTGGATCAAACTGAATTTAATCGTGTCTCACATTGTCTAATTGCGTAGGAAATAAGACACACATTAGAAGTGACTCACAAAGGAATATCTCAATTCAAGAAATCTCACCTTGCCATGTTGAGTAGCGAATATGAGAATTTCACAATGGCCAAGGAAGAAAATGTCAAAGAGATGTACGGACGACTTTCCAATATCGTATATAAATCAAAAGCTCTTGAAAAATCATACACAAAGTTAGAAATAGTCCAAAAAATCCTCAGAGTCCTTCCGTGAAGTTTTGAAGCAAAAATTACAGCTATTCAAGAATCAAAGGATTTGAAACAAATCAAAGTTGAAGAGCTTATCGGAAATCTCACCACTTATGAGTTAAAAATGAAATTCAAGGAAAAGCGTGGAAGAGGCGATACTCGAAAAAATCGATAGCTCTCAAAGGAACAACTGAAAATGAAGATGATGATGATGATAGTGAAGCTGAACTGGTACTATTAATAAAGAGATTCAAAAAGTGGAACCGCAAATATGAAAATCCAGCCAAAAATCATCAACTTAAGACCAGAATCAACAAAGTTCTAGACAACTTAGAAAAAAAGAAATCATCTTCCACAAGTGTAATAAACCAGGCCATATCAAGCCAAATTGTCCTAAAAATCGACTTAGCCAAGGGAAGAAACAGAAAAGGAGAAGTTTTGCAACCACTTGGGATGAAAGTGATGAAGATGAAAATGATAGCACTGGCAATGAGAGTGAAAAAGCAAATCTGTGTCTTCATAGAGAAATAACTGACAGTGATGATGACGAGCCAAACGAGGTATCCAAACTTACTCATTCAGAATTGCTTATATATTTTCAAGAAGTAAATGACTATTTCAAACGACTTAGGAAGAAATACGCCAAACTTGAATCACAAAGAGATACTTTGATAGATTTAAATAAACAACTTGATCAATTTGTTAAAAAGTATCAAAGCAAGAGCCCTAAGTGTGCAATATTTGAAGAAAAAATTAAAAATCAGAAATTAAAATTAAAACACTTGAAAATGAAGTTCTGATTTTAAAAGAAAGTGAAAATACTAGGAGAGAAAAATCTATTAAAAAGTGCAATCAATTGTTGAACGAAAATGAATCTATCAAAATGCAAGTCTAAAAACTAGCTAAAACCTTAAGAAAATTTTTCAAAGGAGAAAGATCATTAAATATGTCATTAGGGAAACAAACCTTTAATGCAGATAGACAAGGATTTGGATATAATCAACCTGAACTTGTTAGCAAAATTACTCAAGTCAAAACTGAGTGTACAATTTGTAGAAAAATTGGACATAATCAAAACATTTGTTGGTATACACCTGAAAACATAAAAACCATACCAATTTGGATTCCAAAAGGCACAAATATAAAATCCCTTAAAGTTAAACAAATCTGGGTACCAAAAGGAACAAATATAAATAGTTTTGGATCTACACAAACATATTTTATAAAACCTTTTGTCACTAACAATCATGGACCTATAAAAACAAATAGGTCACTAAATTCTCTTCTTGTGTAGGTATGCTGGCAGCTAAGGAACAACAACAATGGTATTTGGATTCTGGCTGTTCCAAGCACATGGCAGGCGATAAATCAAAGTTCCTTAGCCTAGAGAAGTACAAAGGTGGCAGAGTCACAATGGGTAACAATGAAAAATGTAGAATTATCGGTAAAGGTAAAGTAGGTAACGTTACATTTACCATAAATGACTTATTATATGTTGAAAATCTGCACCACAATTTGATATCAATCAGCCAGCTATGTGATAAAGGAATGAATGTTATTTTTGACTCTGACTTGTGCAAAATTGTTGACCAATCATCAAAAGAAATATTGTTTTCAGGTAAAAGGAAAGGTACTATATATTCTCTGACTTTTGATGATCTTACTCTTTCAAAATGCCTAATAGCTAAGGATGTAGAAGTAAACCTATGGCATAAATGATTAGGACACGCTAGTATGAATCTATTAAACAAATTAAAACGAAAAGACTTGATAAGAGGTTTACCATCTCATGATTTTAAAATAGGAAATCTATGTAAAGCATGTACTATGGGAAAACTGAATAAATCATCTTTTCATGCCAAAAACACTATAAGCACTTCTAGAATTCTTGAACTAGTTCATATGGATCTATTTGAACCTAATGACATTGCTTGTTTAAGTGGTAAGAAATATTGTTTTGTGTTGGTTGATGATTACTCAAGATATACATGGGTGTACTTCTTAGCTAAAAAATCAAAAACCTTTTCATACTTCACTAAATTCACAAAATTAGTTCAAAATGAAAAGGAGTTTCTATCATTTCATTAAGAAGTGATCATGGTGGCGAATTTGAAAATTTCTGTGATGAAAATGGATTTAAACATGAATTTTTTGCTCCGCGCACTCCTCAACAAAATGGGGTAGTCGAGAGAAAGAATCGAACATTGCAAGAGTTGGCTAGGTCTATGATAAATGAGTATGAACTATCTTTGTTCTTTTGAGCAGAGGCAGTAAATACAACTTGTTATGTAATGAACAGAGTTATGATTAGACTGATCCTTAAGAAAGCACCCTATGAGCTATGGTTAAAATATAAACCAAACATTGTATACTTCAAAGTTTTTGGGTGTCCATGCTATATTCTCAATACAGGTGATCAATTAGGAAAATTTGAAGCAAAAGCTGACGAGGGCATGTTTATGGGACACTCTTCTAGAAGCAAAGCTTATAGAGTCTACAACAAAAAAGATAAAACAATTGTGGAGTCAATCAATGTGAAATTTGATGAAGGCATTGATGATCAAAACAAGGAAACAATCAAAACAATGTTGAAGAAGAGAACGAAAAAGATGAAAATGAAAAACCGAAAGAAACTACAACCATAAAAAAAAGTCCAAAGGAATCTGGATCCAGAGAGATTGAAATTCAAGGAAGATCATCCTACAAAATTGGTAATAGGAAATCCTATCATAGGTATTTAAACTCGTTTCTCCTTTAGAAATTTGTGTGATTTGTGTCTATACAGTGGATTTATTTCAAAAATTGAACCCAAAGACATAGATACAGTTCTTAATGATGAAAATTGGTTTATGGCTATGCAAAAAGAGCTAAATCAATTTGAGCGAAATGATGTTTGGAGTCTAGCACCTAGACCTAATGATTATCCAGTAGTAGGAACAAAATGGATTTTTAAAAATAAATATGATGAATCTGGAATGTGATTAGGAATAAAGCTAGGTTAGTTGCTGAAGGATAATAACAAATTGAAGGAACTGATTTTGATGAAACATTTGCACCAGTAGCTAGACTAGAATCCATTAGGATATTGTTAGCTTTTGCTTGCTATAAAGGATTTAAACTAAGACAAATAGATATTAAAAGTGCTTTTCCTAACGGAATTTTTTAAGAAGATGTATTTGTTGAACAACCAAGAGGTTTTGAAAGTCATGAATATCCTAACCATGTATATAAACTTAAAAAGGCATTACATGGATTAAAACAAGCCCCTAGAGCTTGATATGAACATCTTAGTACTTATCTCCTTGAAAATGGTTTCAAAAAGGGCTGTGTAGACACCACACTATTTCTATTGCATGAAAAGATTGATCTTTTGATTGTTCAAATATATGTTGATGACATTATGGTGCCACTAACAATTTGTTGTATGAGAAATTTGAAAAAGTTATGCAGGAAAAGTTTGAAATGAGCTTGGTTGGAGAGTTAAAATTCTTTTTAGGATTTCAAATCAAACAAAGCGATAAAGGTACATTTATTTCTCAAACGAAATACATTAGGGAACTTGTCAACAAATTTGGATTAAAATATGCTAAACCAGCAAGAACCCCCATGAGCACAACAATTAAACTTGACAAGGATGAAAAAGGTAAGGTAGTTGATCAAAAGTAATATCGATGTATGATTGGATCACTTCTTTATCTTACCGCTTCTAGACCTGACATCATGTTTTTTGTCTTCTTGTGTGCACGATTTCAATCTAATCCAAAAGAATCTCATTTACAAGCTGTTAAAAGAATTATAAGATATTTGTTGCACACACCACATTTTGGTCTTTGGTATCCAACTAATGATAACTTTGAATTAAAAGGATATTCAGATGTAGATTATGCTGGAAGTCTAGTTGATAGAAAAAGTACTAGTGGAACGTGTTTTATGTTAGGACATTCGTTAGTTGCATGGTCAAGCAGAAAATAGAATTGTATTGCATTGTCCACCACAGAGGCCGAGTATATTGCTCTGCTCAAATTTTATGGATGATACAAACTTTGCAAGACTATGGCCTAAATTTTAAATGTGTACCACTATTGTGTGATAGCAAAAGTGCAATTGATCTCACAAATAACCCTGTACATCACTCACGAATAAAACATATAGACGTTAGACATCATTTTATTAGAGATCATATTTCAAAGGAAATATCTGCATAAATTTAATTTCAACCGATTCTCAATTAGCGTACATTTTTACAAAACCCCTTCCAGAAAATAGTTTCTGTAAACTTTGTCTCAGTTTAGGTGTTTTTGAAATTTGATTTTTGCCTATTTTAACAAATCTGACTCCCTACAGATTATCTAAAATATAAATAGTGATTGAAAAAAGAAATGAGTGTTGATATTAATCATATATTATAACTTGAGACCGTGTATTTAGTAAATTTCCTTAAAAAATTTTAACAAGAGTTATAAAATCTTTTTGTTGGTAAAAATTCCATGACCATTTCTATTTCAATCATACTTATATCGACCATCACTCATCAAAATCCAATATAGCATGTCAATATGTGGTATTTTAAACAGGAAATCATTCGTTTTTTCATTTTATTATATAAACATTCAAAGTATTCACTCTCATTTAAAAGTCCTCAGGGTTATGCATGAGTGAATTACTTGGAATTTTTTATTATGTGCTTCCACGCTCATTTAAAAGTCCTCACGGTTATGCATGTATGGAACGCATATCAAAGTTGATTAATTAAATAGACAAGTTGATTATGATCCCATTTAAAAGTCCTCATGATTATGCATGGTTAAAAGATACTTGAATTCATTTTTTTTAAGTTTGGAATACTACTAATCTCATTTAAAAGTCCTAACGGTTATGCATGGTTAGTAGATATTCAAATTCCTGATATACCACAAATAGACACAACTATATGGTTTTGCATCATCTTTATCATTCTAAAGGGGAATATGCACCTAACAAAGTATTTATGATTTTTGTTTGATTTTTTACTGAAATTTAATATTTATACTTGATTGGGTATTAATATTGTATTAATGTCAATCAATTTTTCTCTTATTTTTCTAGCACTATTGCTCTTTTGCTGATAACAAAAGGGGGAGATAAAGGTTAAGATTTTGGCAAATAAAGGTCAAATATTTTTTCTATTTGCATCTAGGTTCATTTATTCTCATGCATATATGAAGGGGGAGCTTTATTGTAGAGAGGGAGCATTCAAATAGAGGAGCAAATTGAATGATCAAATAGATTTAATAAAATCTTAAATATATGTTTGTTATCAATTAAAGGGGGAGATTGTTGAATATGCTAGTATAGGATTTTTGTTTGATGATAATAAACATATATATATATATATTCATTTAAATGTATTTGTTAACGTACTATTTTTTTTGTTCACACAATTAAATAAATATTTGCTGAATAAAATAAATAACACAAAATCTAAATTCAAACAGATATTTTATTTCAATTTTGAATAGTACAAATTTATGCTCTCACTATATATACAATTTTTAATTACAATACAATTTCAATTACATCACATTTTTCACTATACATACATTAGCACCTCACTACATATCACTCTTTCACTTGTATTTAATCTTCAACTCTATTCCAAATTGAATCCAACATCTGAGTTATCTGCAAAATAAACACTGACGCGGTAAAATTGAAAAAGAAATATTTTTGCAATGTAAAATAAAATGTGTTTTTGAAAAAATTATATGCCTCGGTTATTTGGGTTGTTCGTCATCATTTAATTTTGAATTCATCAAACACGAACAACTTGTAACATACATAGTGTATCACTGTACATGCCACAAGGCCGTGCATACCGATATACACTTAATAAAATTACAGGGACGGGTGAGCACAAGGTCAAACCCAATCAAAAGCCGGGTTCAACTCAAGTGTAATACAAATAAAATCACAACACGAGAACAAGGTCAAACCTGAGCTATAAGCTGGATTCAACACAGTGAGTACACATGAATACAAGTTCTCAAGCAACAAAGCCTCAACCAAAAATTCAGTGATGTACATATGAAGCCAGCAACAAAAGAGGCTAGACAGTTTAACCAGGCTCAAATAAAAAATGTACAAAACTCAACTGGACAAAAACATGCACAAGAGTAAAAGCTGTAGTGTAACTCGAAGCAACAACTCAATCAAGCTCCACACAAAGGTCACACTGCACCAGGAATGACATAAATGTTTAAAACCAAATGCAAACTACAAAAGAGGCATTCAATAATCAAGTGAAGGCATGGAGGTTACACGGCAGTTGACAGAGCAGTGCAGGGCAACACAGACATATGTATGTGCAACTACAAGTGCACCAGGGCAGTACAAAAAAAGACAGTGCATATTGAAGCACACGGCAGGGGAAAATACAATGCAAAACACACACACACACACACACATATATTATATGTATGTATATAAATAGTGCTTGAATGAACAGTACAGGCTCAACAACAAAGTGTACAAGAAAACACAACTAAACCCAGAAATGAAGACTACAAATACAAGGCAGTATCTCAAATCAATAATCACATGCAGACATGTACTTAATGCAAACCAAAACTCACCACACAATGCAACAAAACTGTGAACAAATATGCAAGTATACAACAAGTTTACATGACTCGAAGCAAGAAGGCCAAGTGCACTAAAATATACAGTACAAAAGTGACAACTGACCAGTTTTTCAACATCAACTAATAATCAAACAGTGATGAACCGACAGACTCAAAGCCATATGCAATGACCAGAGGCAGTTGACAGTGGTGCGGCAGCCTCAACAGTATTTATTGAATATGCTACAGAGATGAACCAGATAAGGCACAAGACTCTAATGTACAACTTCAAGTTCACATATATGACAACAATGCAGACACAGTTCAAATAAACAGACTCAGTGAAACTACAATACAAACAGTTTCATAGGCAACATGATCAGGTAAACCAGAAAATACATAAGGCAAAGGATAACTCGGCTAACAGGGTTCAAATGCACAAGTAGCTGTGATCAAGCAACTTGAGCTAACATATCAGACTGCAACACTACAGGCATAAATACAGTCGATCTCAAGTCAGCAATTTCTAACAAAAAATGTAACAACAGAACACAAATGAAGCCGTGAACAAATAAGTCAGAAAGCCAAGCACTTTTCTAAGTCAAATGCCAATAAGTCGTAGAGAAAAATTCAAATGGCCGAGCATAAAAATTGAATAAATCAAAGCCGTGGTGACCAAGTCAAGAAATCGAACATGCTAGAAAATCAAGCCGTGGTGGTCAAGAAATCGAACAGTTCAAAATCAAACCCGTGATAATCAAGTAATCACGAAAAATACAATTTGAACTAGTCTAAAGAAATCACAAGCATTCAAGCATAATCGAATGGTCGAGCTCAAAAATTATCAAACGAATTCGTAAATTCAATCGAACGAAATTATAAGAATTCAAATCCTATATAACCCAATCATCATCGGCCTAAATTAGTATTCGAGTTCAATAAAAAAATCATAGAGTCAAGTTTCAATTTAAGTTCAAAGTCAACAACTCGAATCAATGTCGAGCACAAACGAAATCAAAAAGGAATTTATCGTACCAAATTTTCAACCAAATTAAGGCGCTCGACAATTTTGAAGCAGCCGAGAAATCAATCAAAGAAAGCAAACGAAGCATCATTCAATCTACAACTGAAGCGGCGGCTACAAAGAACTTCCAAAGCCCTAATATTTACAGAGGAAAGAACGAGCTAAAGGAAGCAAGAATACAAGGCCGAAATAAATTAAAAAAAGAAGAAGAAAGGGGGACAGTTTATTTATTTGGGCCAACCTTGTTTTATTTGTTTGAATTTTAATTATACAAGGCTTTAGTTAGTTAGGGTTTTTGTTTTTAAATTATTTTTAAATTTGTATTTTCTCTTTTAAACTTTTGTAAATTCTAGTCGTGTGACTAGGGGATGAATTACGGTGGTGTAGTTCGAGAATCGCAACTCGGTGTTGAGTTGTGGTAGGGTTTGGAGCGTAGATTTAGGTTAGTCGATAGCAGGTGTCGCGAGTTTACGTGTGTAAGAGTCTAACTACTTAATTTCTAGTAGAAACCTTTGGGACAGCACGTAGGTAGGGTTTTGCCGAAGCTGGGTAAATCTGTGTTGTTCTATTTCTGCATTTATTATTCTGCTATTATTTGTGCTACTATTATTCTGTTATATCTGTGTTGAAATTATTTTATATACTTCCACATTAAATTTTTATAATTAATAGTATCACCCTATTCACCCCCCCTCCTCTAGGGTGTCGATCCTACATCATTAACATTTTGGATAATTTGGATTTTTAGTTCATAAATATTAGAAAATTTTATTATAGATTTCTCTCATTAAGGAAATTGCGAGGACACATTTT
The DNA here is from genome assembly GCA_030765085.1 of Allium cepa. NCBI lineage: Eukaryota > Viridiplantae > Streptophyta > Magnoliopsida > Asparagales > Amaryllidaceae > Allium > Allium cepa. The sequence goes on from CM060933.1 coordinate 39,082,303, forward strand.
TCATAAGGGAGGAGTTTATAACAACCCTATTGTTAATTTCTCAATTAACTAAGTTTAATTATGGATAATTAATTCTTTATTGCAATTTGTGTTATTTAATTGTGGAATTAAATCCTGTTTTTGAGAGTAGTTTATTTAATTTATTTAAGAAATGATTTTCATTCTTAGAGAGCTTTCCAATATAAATTTGAAACATTATTAAATCAATTATTTAAATTTAACATTTAGGATAAAATGTTAATATTGGGATTTATTGTTTAAAATGAGATTTATAAAATTGATATTTATTTGATTAAAAATAATGAGAATAGATTTTATTCTCAACTGTTAAATTAAATTTTATAAGATATCTCAATATTAATATAAATAAGGATTTTTAATTTGTGATTGGTTTTGGTAAATTTTGAGAAACCAAAACACGTAAATAAATCATTGTTTAGTGTGAAAATGGTGTTTTATAATAAGTAAAACAAAAGATATAAATACCTTTTCTATTATTGGGTTCATGTATACCCATTTGGCCCCATATAGGTGAAGTTAGTAAAGAGAAATAAAACTCATGCTCATTTTCTTTCTCTCATACTTTCAATTCTAAAATCTAAAAATAAACTTTCCTAATATTCTCAAAATCCTAGCTCAATAATCCCCAAATTAAAGTGGTAAATCATAGGGCTTTTGGGTAATACTTATAGAAATTAAATAAGGCAATCTCTTCCATCCTATGGTTCATCTATTAGGGTTTTAGTTTTAGATTTTATCCTTGTTAACAATTTTGTTTTGAAAATTTCTGAGGTTAACCTACGTCTAATTGACGAGAGAAGCTACCCTAGGAGAATACGGCTTTCTAGCATCAATTCAAGTTTATATAGGTGAGTTTACCTCACACTACTATCTCCAAATGAAAGGACATTCATTGTTCAGTTGAATTGGATGAATCTATTGTTGTGTTGTCCTTAAATTTGTATTGTTCATATTTCATATTTTCAGCTTTTAAATTGCCGAAACCCTGGCCTTTTGATCTTAATTAGTTGACAATTATAGTTGTTTATGTGGATGCATACACTCAAAAATCAGCCTAGAACAATCACTCAAGACTTAGGATTAAACCAACTTCACCAAGGATCGACCGAAGGGGATTTTGGAGCTGGAATAGCTCCAGAATTCGTCATTACCGATAGACTAATGTTGTGCCACTGGTGCACCTGTGGTCAAATCCTAGAGCAGCTCTATCTCCAGGATATCCCTCCTGATTCACCCATTCACTACTCCATTTGTTGTCGTGCTTTGGATGGACGATTATAATATGTTATGGAGGCAATTTCAATTCATATTTGCTAGTAGAATAAATTTATAATAATATGTTTGAAAGTGATATAGAGTCAAACCCTATGGACAAACTTGTTTTTATGATCTAGTGATATGCAGTAGTGTATTCTCTTGTGCTATGGACTTTGAATCACTTTGATTCAAAGGTTTGGAATTTTATAGAGTTATATATATTCATATATTTTAATATAAATGATGTTTTAAATAGTTATATATATGTAGTATTGGTATTATAAATGGTCATGGATTTTGGGAAACATGGTTTTAGAAATATAAACTTAATTTATTTCTGAATAAAGTGGTGTGTATGTGTGTGTATGTTTGTAATATTGGGATTGGAAATTGAGTTTATGGTTTCACAAGTATAAGAATATTTATATAAGTGGATTTTGGAATATAGTTTGTGAACATCATATATGTATATATATTATTGGGAATTTGGAATAATAATACATATATATAAAAGCGATTTGAGGTATAAATTGGATTATGGTTTATTTTATTTAAAGAGAAATATATATATATAGTTAAATAATAAATATTATGGATTTTAATAAGAAATTTAAAAGTAAATTTACACGTAAAGTATTTTGGAAAACATCTCAAGTATAATAAAGTAAAATAATTACTTTCTAAAAATTGTTTGGAGATAAAATGTTTTGAGAACCTTAATTCTATAAGGTGGGGAGTACTAATAATAGACTTAGTGTTACCGATTGGTTTAAATGCTTTCGAATAACACTTCATCGAATATTGTACAACTCATTGAATAGGATATTTAAGTGGTACTTACTAGCCCATCAGCGAATATTCAAATTTCACCGAGTAGTATGGGATGCCTTGGTTAAATTTTTATGATTGCTATTAGGACGTAATTAACACTTTAGGATTGTATTCTCTTTTGGTGTTCAGTGAGACCAATAGATCCTTAAAAGAATATGGTGCAGGTTTTTCGGTGGTATCCATAATGAGTGAGATTTACTAGCTTCTAGTGAATGCCCGAATTTCACCAGGTGGTATGGGACGTTTTGGTTAAGCTTTTGTGATTACTAAAAGTGATAGTATTTGACACTTTAGAGTTTACGATCTTTTGGTGTTCAGTGGGATCGATAGATCCTTAAGAAGTATACTCATGCATTTCTTTACACTCATATATATATATATATATATATATATATATATATATATATGATAACATTGAATAATCTAGAGTTTTCGAATCATGGTTGCCACAATCGTCTTAGTTGGTCAAGATTTTGTGTTCCCCGATCGATCGTGTTGAGATTCTGTATTCCCCGATCCTTATGATCGTGTCGAGGTTCTATGTTCCCCAATTTTTAGTATCAAATCCATACGAGTGATACCACATTTATTTGTTTGCCACGATATGGAATTAATTTCTTTGTGTTAGGAATATTGTGCTTTATTCTGTAATTCTGTGTTTAGTGACCAATCTGTGTTTGTGACCAAATATATAACCCTATGCCTTGAGATAAATTCTAAGTAAATTAAATCCGTGACTTGTTATACCTTGAATATCTGGATTTACTTATATGTCATATATATTCTTATGTTATATCATGTTCTCACCTTTTGGATATTTAGAGATAGTCTGACCCGGTGTTATTTTAATGCTCAAGTCAGGTAGAGACTCTTTAGGTTACAGAACAGGTTGACCTTTGGATGTTGTGCTAGCAAGGTGATAAACATTTTTGACTTTTAGTTTATCTCATTTAGGATTTTTTATTTGGTTATGAGATGTATATTTGAGTTTAGAGATTTGTATTGGATGTTTATTATGTGAGTCTAGTATTATATTTAGTAGACACTCAGCTTTTTTATATGTATATAATGTTTATTATTCTGCCGTGATCCGTGATTATTATTTATATGATATACTGTTTTGATTCTGAGAAACTATTGTGATTATTACCTTGCACTAGGAATGTACACATCAAATTTTATTCCAAAAATTAAGAAAAATTGTAAGTATGACGTGCTAGTGTTGATTTAAAGATATATTCATAGTCGGTCGCCGTTAACAAGCCACATTCTTCATATTATTAGACAATATTATTTGTGATGTTCTTTAATAATATGATCATAACGGTGAGGTCGTTACAATATGCCAAAAAGATGAATTTGTTAAACGATATATTGATATTTTGGAAGCCAATTGTAGCTAAGCATGAAAGTACCTACAAAGATTTATTACATCCAATATGTCAGACCCGAAAGTATTAAACATTCTCACCACTCAAACCTTTAATTCTTGGCCTTAAACAAGGAATTAATCTTTGACACTCATGTAAATTAAAAGAATTTTTTTCATGATCTTACTAGACTAGATAAATAAGCGAACATGTGAAATTTTAAGCTCGTGGTTAGAGTTCTACATCTACCCGTGTAAAACGGTAGTGAAACATAGAAAAAATATGTTTATTGTAAATTGATAACATATAAAAATGACAGTATATCAAATTTGCATTGGTAATGTACATTTCTGGCAAAACTTGCAAATATTAATTATAAAGTAGTTAAAAGTTTAAAGTTAACATATGTCCCAACAATTGAGAGCTTGTTAATGATATTTCAACAAATGTTCTTTATTTTTTTTGGTTTGTTTGTGTATGTATTAGTGTGTACACAGATACACCAAGTCAACAAACATAGATGTTCTTTATCAATAAATGTGTTATACTTGAAAAATAAATACGAAGAGTTAGCATATAGTATTGAAATAGGAAGCACACCCTGCGCTTTTGTTCTTCAATATATATATATATATATATATATATATATATATATATATATATATATAAATTAAAGGATGTGGAAATGAGGTGTGAAGTAGTAAATGATTATGGATCAAGTCCAGATGTTAACTGGTTCACTTTCACATAGCATAAACCCAACACTATTAAATGTTTTTGGAAATTGATTGCATTAAATAGTCGTACCATAACACTTGAGAGTTTATTTCACATTCAAATGTTTTTCAAATAGGCTACAGGTTTTCATGCAATATAATCTATTTTGAAGGCAAAACGAAATATTTTTATTGACAAATTCTATTTACACACCGAAAATCACCTAACATCCATCATTATTTTGCTAAAAAGATATATAACCAAATTACCCTTCTTCTTAATGTCAATTTTTTTGTCTTTTTCTACTAAACCCACCAATTTAAACCATTAAAATTAGTGATATTTGATCAAATATATACATTTGAATGCAAATAATGAAAACTAGATATCAATCAAGATAGATTTCATAACTAACTACTATAATCTAAAAGTATGTATTTCGTTTCAAAATTAAAGTTGGTTTCACTGAAATTAAGAAATTTCTAAAAAAATAAATTAAAGAAATATACTATTAGTTCCAAAAAATAATGTTCATTTCATTGAATTTTCACTTGATTTGTTGTAATGAATTTCTAGTCTTGTGTTAATGAGTTTTAAATTTTAAAAGGTAAGATGATGAAGATGAAATTATTGGTAATTTGTAAAGGAAATGGTGTAAGTAAATTAATTTTTAGTGTATATTACTTTATTTTATATTGTATGTTAAGAAAATATTGATGTTTGAATAGAATAAGCCATTATTATTTTGCACATACAAGCTAATTTTATAGTGGTTGTGTCATTCAAGGTTATCAATAAATACTCAAAAAATCTCGAATCTGTCACTATCCTTATCCGTAAAACGTATAAATATCTGACATTTGAAAAACCAGATACGGATGCACATACAAAGACATTCACATTCGGAAATTATCTATTCGGTTTTTGTCAAGATTATAATTTATTTTTTGTGTATTTTAGTATAATGAAAAATATGTCTTTATTGTTTTATTAAGTAAATAGTTCATATTATATGCATTTAATGCATATTAAGTACTTAAAACTATTTGTTATCATCATATTTGTTGATTTTGGATATTTTTATAACCAATGGGATTGAAAAATAATCATGTTAAACAAAAAATTTCAATTTATATTTTTTGATTTATCGACAATTCATGGATACGATAATTATCTGATATCCGTCGGTATCTACGAATATCTATATTCGAAAATGAAATTAAATAGGTCTAGTACTACTATTGCAAAATTATTACAGATATAAGAGAGAAAGTAGTAGCTTTAGAAAACAACTAACTCAAACCATCATGCATGGTGCAGACAGTCAAAGCTAAGCTTAACAAGCAGTCGCAAACACCATATAAGTACCATGTGGAGTTCATAGAAGTATAAGCTGAATAATTTTAGCAATCACTAACGTAAGCACTATGATATTACTTATCATTTGACAACTTTATAACTAAACTTACAAAGCTAGATGGAATGATCTATGAAACAACCACCATGGCAATCACGGACAATACACCCATATCTCCAAACGAAAACATTTTCAACCTAAAACCAAATTTCCAAACGAAAACTTGAATAAGAAGAGATCCCACGTCAAAGCAGCTGCGTGTCACAAAAGGGCACAAGCCACCATAGCAAAAGTGACCATCAAAATTACCATTACAAAGCCGGTCGCCAAAATCAGCGACAGAAGGCTCGAAACAAGGCACTCAGATCAAATAATGCACAAGCTCACATGAAATGTACAACGCACACAACTTACCAGGGCCTAGCAGGACAACCATCAACAAATGTAAAATTCCCATTGCAGGGCAATCATCAAGGTTTCTATACATGAAGGTGAGAAATTGGCATTGCAAGAAAGATAAACAACCTAACACCAAGATAGCCGAAAAACGAATCGGCAAAACTAAAGCCAAAGGCAACATCCAGAAGAAAAAAAGTCTGAATAGAAGAGCCAGACCACCATGATAGAAACGTACATGAAAGGCAATGAAGTACGATTTGCTACTTTATAAGTGAATTCCAACACTCATCATGGAATTTCAGAATATCTGAGAAGTTAAAGGGAGAAGATGGAATTGGGATGCCAGATCTGGAAGTTTGACACAGGAGTGAGAGGCAGATCTAGTTGGAAAGAAAACTAAACGAAGAGGCAGAGTACATGTGTGGTGTTGAGGCAAGTAAACAACAATGAAGAAAGCTAAAGTTAAGGAAGAGAATAAAAATGAAATAAAAAGGGGAAAAAAGGAAGCAAGGATGGAGGAAAACAAAAGAGACGATGGCGGCTGGAAAGAGGACTAGTGCTCATTGATTTATCTATAATATGAAAATTTGGTTTATTCTATGATTGAATCAAGCTTACTTTCCTAAGTTTGCTTCATCTCATCATGCCAGTGCACATTCCATCTTATGGCAGTAATCTGCCTCATATTGTCATCGAATGCAGTCCTGGCAGCAACAACAAAGCACACTCCTTGGGACTAATTATGTTCAGCGTAGCGCGTGCAACATCACCACTTTGCAGTAGACTTTATGTCCACCTTCAGCCCTCATTACTTCATTCCACTCTCAGTCTGTAGCCCAGCTTCAAAGCCCATGCTACAACACTCGGTCATCTCACTTTGCCTTCATTCAACGGTACCTCATTCAGGTCTTCCCAGTCAATTCGGCCCGTACTAGCTATATTTCTCACATTTGCAGCATCCCATTTTAGGGCCATGCACCTCATTCAAGTCTTTGCATTTCAGATTGTTTGGCTTCTCAGTTCACAAAAGCTTATATATAGGCATAACATTATTATTAGTAAATCTAGTCCACATCTACCCTCGTATACATTTTTTCTCGTTTATGCTCTGCTCTTCTTTTGATAGTCTAGTTGATGATCTTATAATTATATATGTTGATTAGACATGTGTATGGTTTGGTTAATATTTAATGAAATTCGTGAGTGCTCTTCCCATTTGAGGGCCGCTCTTCCATTAATTTTTTTTTTTGTATTTTACACAATTTTAACTTCAAATAAATTCCAAAACACTATTTTAACCATATTGATAAAATATTCTTCTTTTATTTCAGCATAAATCGTTTGACTAATTTTAAAATGATTATCTTTCCATAATTCCACTCAAATCTTCAAAATTCAATAACTTTATTTCAAAAAATTCAAATCATGTATTAAATAATATTTAATTGGAAAATTTGTTGTTTAGATCTGACACGGTTTCTACAAACTTAGACCTTGGACATCGGATTTTTAGGTGGTGAACTTACTAGATTGGAAGGTGATTAAGGGGGCGATTGGGGGAAGTAATTAATGTGAAAAAAAATTCTTCACAGTGAGTAAAATGAGAAGTTATTTACTGACTTCCTCTGTCAAATTTTCTGGCAAATAACTGATACAAAGTTTCTTCCTAACATATAACATAAATGTTCTGGACTTTAATATAACAAAAAATATTGATGTATCCTCCACCCTAATCCCAATCAAAAATAATGCTGGTAAAACACTTAGTCATAATCAAAGTTACATAAAAATCTTTTATTTTAATATCTTTCCCTTATTATTACCAAACTAATCATTAACATCGTGTCTTACTAATTAATAAACTAATATTTCACCACCTTATTAGATTTAATAGATCTTATTTCCCTTATTATTACCAATTAATTAGCTATTACAGTTTTTAAGGAGAGTTGACCAGCACCATTGAAGTTCAAAAAGCATGTCAAGCATTCATTGTTTCCAAAGACAAAGTAGTTTGAGCAAAAAATACTTTTTTTAAATTTTACTTGTTGGTTAGAAAATAATATAAAAGCTCTTGATTTTTGTATTATGTATTCTTTTAACTTTAGTTTTTGTACCACCTTATGTCTTTTCTTCTGTTAAATTAGTTTCATATAATAGTAAGATAGCCTTCTGCAATCTAACAATTTCGTATGTAATTTTAGTAATATATTTAACGTTTCACGATAGCTAAATTTAAAGACTAAATTTATTTATTTCCTATACCATTCATTCTAAAGTTATGGATAATAAAATTGATTTTAACTGATATCCCAGTGCTAGTATTTTTAATTCTTTCCAAATGAGCGTTGGCTTCTTATAAAGAGAAACAAAAACATGTTTTTATGCTGTTAACTAATCATAGCAATCCCATAATGTGTGACCCTATTGACAAGTAAATAACCGGGCTGGGATTTAGAATTTGAAGTGGGTTGGGATCTTACGTTTCGTAGTAAAACAATTTTAAATGTTTTATTAACCTGTTATGTTATATAGTGGGCTGGACTTTCTTCCTTTTTTTTCCTTCTAAAATTTCAATTTTATCCACTAAAATTCATTTCCTCACTTGACCTGTCAAAATACGACGCAACATTTATCCTATTTATAAATGTGTTGGGTTAACACATTTATAAATTTTATTATATGGGTTACGCACTGGGTGGACCCATTTTTAAAATGGTTACAAATGGGTAATTCCTATTTACCCATTTATTGAAAACCTAAAATTTGAAAATATAAATTTTAGAAATAAGAATTTTGAACACACATTCTAATTTTTCATGGAGATCGACAATTATACTGAAAAAAATAAGAGGCTACCGCATCCTCATATTTGAACTCCACCTATTGCAGAAAATGCTATTTTTTGGTTCAAACTGCAATAACTTCTTCATACTAACTTGGAATCAAGCGAGACTTCAACCAATGAACTCCCACCAAAATTACAAACAATATGGAACACTTAAATACTTCATTTTGTGAACACGCCTGTGGTTCTCAGTGGGGACTGACAGTTGTACTTTGAAAATAATAGGCTGTCACATCCCCATATTTGAACACCGTCTAATGCAGAAGCCGCTATTTTTTTGTTCAGACAATAATAACTTCTTCATACTAAATTGGAATCAGGTGAGACTTCGATCGATGAATTATCACCTAAATTATGTATAATATGGAACACTCGGATACATCGTCTTGTGAACGAACACTGTATTTCTCCATTATGACTGACAGTTGTATTTAGAAAATAACAGACTACCACATCCCCAGGTTGAACGTCGCCTAGTGCAGAAGCCGTTTTTTTTTTCTTTTTCAAACTGCAATATCTTCTTCACATTAAGTCGAAATCAGGCGAGACTTCTGTTGTTTAACTCTCATTTAAATTAATTATGAACAATATAGATCACTTGGATACTTCGTCTTGTTAACGCACATATAGTTCTCCATGAAGACTAACAACTGTACTTAGAAAATAATAGGCTACTACATTCCTATATCTGAATTTTGATGAAGATTGAAAATAAATTTTTAAATTTTGATTTTTATCAAAATTCCAAATGTAAAAATTAGAATTAAAATTATTTTATATATTTATTTGTTTTTTTATTAGTCGGATCAAATTTAAAATTTAAAATTGATTAAATGGATAACCTGCTTATTAAATAGATTGGATCATAAATGGGTTGAGTTATAAATGTATCAAAAAGAATAGGTTGGGTCAAACTTGACCCAACCCATTTTGACCCAACCCATTTGACATACAGTTGGAGTAACCAAGTAGAGCAATCAACTTCAATCGCATCCTTAAACACTCAACTTATATAAGCACTGCGTTAAGACCACTATGCTCGTCCCTTCTCCAAAATGAAATTTCAAAAATACAAAATCAGTTATTGCTCTCCGTCCATGTTGGAAGAATCCCAAGCGGTCGATCCTGGCCATAACATCGGATCTCGGTAGTGATTCCTCGCTCAAAGTACAGAAGCAAAAAGGCGAGAATAGAAACCAAATCATGGAACTTTCTAAACCCCACTGCTCCTCTCTCGACATTTCCCTTTTGGTAAGTTCAAAATCTTGAAATATGATGAAAATATTAGAATCTGGAAAATTTTATTTAAGCACATATATTTGCTTAGTAGCCTCCTTAAAATACCTAAAATTAAAGCGCTTAAATTATAAGGATCAAAACACCTTTATTGTCTTTGTATTCAACTTACTATTTTCTTATGTTTTTTCCAATCAGCTATATTCTCTAACCCTGATTTATTAAATTTTCAAGCTTAATTTTAAACCATATGCGTCATTCATGATTACAAACCATAATTTGAAAATAACAAACAGTGTTTGAATTTTTTGAAAACAAATTCTGGTTTATCACACATTGAATCTACGTGGTAAATATATGTACCATGAACTGAATCTACGTGGTACGTATTTTTACCATCAGATTTAGTGCGTGGTAAACAGAGATGACTCTTTTTCCAATCTGGTAAAAGCTAGATCACCGTCCTCCGTACATACCTTAGGTTGCTGGTGAAGTGTAGTGGCTTGCGTTGCTGATGATCTCTGGTGGCTTGAGGTGCTAATGAGGCTTGCGGGCTGAAGTGGCGGATGAGAGGCTGCGTTAGGGTTTTGTTACGTGAAGTGGAAGAGAGGCTACATGTTTAGTTCGCCTCCTTTTTTCAGATCTACGTGCGAAGTGAAGAGGGGCGGAAATGGAAAAGGTTAAAATAAATGGAGTATGATCAGTAGAAAGTTGGGTATATCGTCTTTTTAAAAAAAATGGGGGTGACCAAGTAAAATAGCGTATTTAAATGGTATTAGCCTTGGAATTTATACATCAGTTAGAGCATCAATAATTTGTGGTTCTAAGATTAGATGCTGGGTAAATATTGGAAACAGTCTTCGTTAGAAATAAATGGAAAAGGTAATTAATCCATTGTTTCAATTCAACTTCTGGAGATACGTTGTAAAAAAAATTCTGATATTAAGTCTCAAATGTGTTTGGTTACATTAGTCTTTTTGGCTGCTTGACACTTAAAATAGTTTAACCATCAAACAAGAGATGAATAAAAATATGCAGTGATGATGGAAATACCGGTGATGAAATGTCAGTAGAAGTGTCAGTAGAAGGCGATGTATCGGTGATAAAAGGAGAGCACAAAGTGGAGGTCTAGGTGTTTGAGTAACTACAATATGAGGCTGATGTTGCCTGATAACTATGAAGAAGGATAAGGTGAATACATACTTACAGAATGAAGTTTAGTGTTATGGATGTCGAGAATTCAAGATTAGTATATTTTATATTTGTAGTTTAGTATATTTTATATTTGTAGTTTTAAAAATGTTGTCTTGGATGAAAATAAGGTGCATGTTGTTAACTAGGATGAGTAAACAACGCCTTTGAGTTTTTGGTATTTTTCTGTTACTTTTTTTTTTTGAGATTTTATATTTAGATGATAGTATTTATCTATACTATATTATTAAAGAAGGTATAGTTTCCTTTACTCTAGAACCTTTTAATTTTTTCCAATAGAATGCTGCCACCTGTAATTTGAAGATTAAAAACCATGAATGTTCATTTTATTATTATACATGCTGTATCATTTGCTTTGAAGCATTCTCCTGTAATGAATCCCACTTTACCTATCCAGAATTTACTTGTATGTTTCTTTTACGTTCACAATCAATATTTTTCATTACTTCATGTTTCTATTCCGCAATTTTTTTTTCCTATTTAAATACTTCCTCTTTCAGAATTCCCCTAAAAGCTAAAGCCTTATTTCTGCAAAACACCATGATGTTTGAAGATTGAATGAGAAACTAAGAAATTTATTCTTTATGTCAGATTATAGGTACCAATCCCACTTGTTTATGTTTGTGTCACCTTTAGATGACTATATTTGGTAGTTTGAAAATTCTCATATTATTTGATATTCAACGTTTGGTTTTTCTTTTCACTTTCTTTTACTTTATTTACTATAGTTAGAAATTTTGGTTTGGTATAGCTTTTCTGGTTCAATACAATATATACAATTCTACCGTTGGATATTATTTTTGAAATATTGAAAGGATGATAGGAGTATAAGTAGATATTTTATGTTCAGTTATTCAAAAATTTCTTTCAGATGCCATTGAAAAATGATATTGGCTTGAAAATTTACAAGGAAAAAGGTGTATTATGGATTTTATATCCAATTGTTCCAATGTAACTTGAGGAAATTAACACTTATGCAAATAAAGATATTACAAGCAACAAATTTGCTATTTATTTTTTTCCTCCTTATTGGATAATTTTTTAGGTATAAATTTTTATTATATAGGATATCATCGATTTAACTTTCGATTTTTTTTAATCCAATTTTTAGGTGACTTAATTTTGATAGGAGTTGATTGTGTGTTATTTACCTACATTAGGCAGATCTATTTTCAATCAGATAACCATAAACTTCATTGAAATAAAGATTCCGTTTATTTATGTTTATATTTTCAGTTTTCAATTTTTTTGCAAGAACAAGCAAGTGATAAAAGAAAAATAAATGTTTTATCTATTGATTTTCGGTCTTCCATAATCACTAACATTAAAGATAAACCTTGTTGTATTAAGTTTCAAAGGATTATACTCAAATATGTACTCCAATATATAACTATGTATACAAAATAGGGTTTCAAATATTTTAGGATAGCTTTAGCATGAAGAGTAGCAAAAATATAATTATGGGCATATACACATTTGTTTGCAGTTTCCACGCCATATATGGATTACTAATACTATACTTATCAACTATCATGTTTAAATAGTTATAACATATAAGGTGACGTTACGGGAGAACATTCTAATGATATTTCCCTCTTCGAAAATTTCCCTAAAAGCTAACGAACCTATTTTCTATAAAGCATCATCATGTTCGAAGATAAAATGAGAAACTAAGAAATTTCTTCTTTATGTCACTTGTAGATACCCATTCTACCTGTTTGCGTCGCCTTTAGATGACTATATTTAAAGTTTGAAAATTTTCTCATATCATTTGATATTTGTTTATTAATTTCACTTTCTTTTACACTAAAGTTTTAATGATTATAGTTTGAATTTTGGTTTGATATAGCTATTCTGGTTCGATACAATGTATGTGATTCCGCTGTTGGAAATTTTATTCGAAGAACTCAAGAATCCGATGTAAAGGAGGCACTAAAACGGATGAAAGCGGGGAAGATATTGGGACAGGATGACATCCTCATTGAGGTGTGGAGATGTCTTGAAGATGCAGGGATAGTCTGACTTACTAAGTTGTTTAATAAAATTTTCAAATCAAACAACATACTTGATGAACGGAGGAGAAGCATATTGGTTCTAGTTTTTAAAAATAAAGGAGATATTCAAAGTTGCACAAACTACAGAATCTGTCGGTGAACATATTTTCCGACGGCTTCCAACAGCGTTCGTCGACAGATTTTCCAATGGCTTTCGACGACTGTCCGACGGCCGTCGGAAGACACGTGGACAATCACGCTTTATGCCGAAAGCCGTTGATATCCGTCGGGAGACGACGGAAATATGTCATCTGTAGCGTCGGAATCGTTCGATATTTTTTGGCCTACAGGCCATCAGGAGCTGTCGAAAGTCGTGAACTTTTTTCTGCATTTCTGCTACGATTTGGTCTTCCATCCACAATTCATAAATACAATATATTTCATCCAACTCAATATATCCAACTTAGATATTTAATACGAAATCAAACCATAGAAAGATAATCAAATATCATATAGAAATAAATCAAACCTAATTCATATAAAATCAAACCAAACTTCACTATCATAATTTACATATACATCAATCCTTCACCAACTCCTCACAATCAACTCTCAAATATCAGAATCACTACCACCAAATGTATCATCAAACAATATACACAACAGTTCAAATCCAACTCCACCAACTCAATGTATCATCCAGACCTACAAAACACTGACATAAAAAAATATACCTATCACTCCAGTCAATCAGTTCCAGAACCTCCCAAACCAACAGAAGATGGAAAGCGACCACCATATTGCTGCATGTACTCAACAATACACTGATCCAACACCTGTGTCATCTCAATGGTCTGGCGACGGTTTTGATCTTCCAATTGTGCTACCCTAGCTCTCAGCTCTACGATCTCTGCTAGATCGATATCAGCTCTAATAGGTTAGCTAGCTCGTCTCCGCCTGCTGGCGTACAACACTTATTTAATTTAGTCTCTAATCTTACTATCAAAGTTTGTAATGACACGTAAAATTCTATTAATTTTTGTTTATTTTATTAACGTATTTAATTGAACTTTGGAGAAAATTTAAAATAATAAAATTTGAAATTAAAATTTTATATTTGGAATACGTATATTTAAATATAGAAGATGGTAAATTTTCATCTGATTTTATGAAAGTTTATTTCATTGAAAATTCTATTAAATTCAAGTCAGTTAATAATTGTTGATAATAAAATATTTTCCAAACCTGAATATTTTTACATAGAAAAATTCTAAATCATTTTCTGACTGAGACGTCATTTTCGTTTTTACAAATTCGGACTTCATTAGCTCCGTTTATCTTATTTTCTGCATTTTGCAGCATTTTTGATAGCAAAAATTCGAGTTTTATATTTTGATCATATCAGTGGTATCTGTATGCCATTCTATTCATATCGTTGTGCTGATTACTATGGTGTATCTATTTCTGTATTTTAAGATTCGGTACGCGACGGATATAATAAAACTGTTCATCGTATTGGTACCATAAATTTCAACGGTTACTTCCCGTGCCTCTTCAAGTTTGAAACGTTGACGCAGCGGATTAATCGAAACAAACTTCAATCGATGGAATGTAGCAATCGGTGAGTTGAGAATACTGCAAGGCCCAAATCCGTTGATCCAAAGATACCGGATTCTAGCTATCTTCGTCTCGTTGATCGCGCACGATGCCGAGAAAGAAGATCTACGATTCTTCGTACGTTGATCTAGCGCACTAGATACCGTGAATCGGCTTCTACGATCGTTGAATCGAGCGCACTCGATTAACCGAAAGAGGAGATAGGAGATCACACTCAACTACCAATTTGTATGAAAGCACAAAGCTAACAAAAGAGAATTTTTATTCAAAAATCAACCTCCTTACAAAATGACACACACGGCTATTTATAGCATTTACAACTCACGCCATCAAACACCCTTAGGTCGGCAGCGACCTAACACTTGCGCCTTAAAATCAACACTTCACAAGACACAACTCATTATAACACCACCGACCTACCATAGGTCGTTAACGACCTATCACAACATCCCGGGTTAACTCTACGTCACAATACAGGCCTTATGCGACCTAACATATATACACACTGACTCAAAACAATCGCGACTCAAACTTAGGTCGTTGACGACCTACGATTTATACAAGGTCGTTGCCGACCTAACACACAACATATACTCACGTATATACGACACAGCGACCTACACAAGGTCGTACGCGACCTAAAAGATGTGACTGAACAGACTCAGAACAAACAGATGCGACCTACGACCTATGTAAGGTCGTTAACGACTCAAGACACAGCATAACTCACTTCCAGAATTGCCTGGGAGGTTAGGTCGTTGGAAAGGAATAGGTCGCAAGGTTTTAGATTGGGAAGGAATTAGGTCGGTAAGAAGTTAGGTCGGGTAAGAAATTAGGTCGTGAAGTTTAGGTTGAAGAGAGTTAGGCTGTAAAGAAGTTAGGTCGTTGAGGGTTTCTTTAGGTCGTAACTCTGCTTCACTTGGCCAGTTAGGTCGAAGGTTACTACTGTTAGGTCGTTCACGACCTAGACTTACTTCTTTAGGTCGGAGACGACCCACTACTTCTTTGTTAGCTCGGAAACAACTTAATCTCAATTCGTTAGGTCGCGCTGCATCATTGTTAGGTCGTGAGCGACCTATTTCTTCCTTTTTAGGTCGTGAGCGACCTAATACTTGCATTTCTTCCGACTGCACTGCATCATCCTCCCCGGGTTGACAGAGATTCGACCTCGAATTCTCAACATCTTCTTCCACAACAATTTCATTTCCACGATACGGAATTAAATGTTTAACATTGAAAACATCAGAAGTGTATACATCCTTCGGCAGCTTCAACTTATAAGCATTCTCATTGATTTTCTTTAAAATTTCAATCGGACCAATTTTCCGCGCTTTCAACTTATTATACGTTCCAACCGGGAAACGGTCTTTTGTCAGTACTGCATAAACCAAATCACCTTCATTAAATTCAACACTTCGTCTCTTCAAATCAGCAGCTTGCTTATACTTCTCATTCGACTTTTCCAATTGTTCCCGAACGATCTTATGACACTCCGTCAATTCTTCAATAAAATCAACAGCTCGTTTAACCGTCCCCTTTGGTTGTGGTACCACCGCTAAATCCAACGGTCCCCTGGGCAAATTTGAATATACAATTTGAAATGGACTGAATCCTGTGCTTCGATTTACTGCATGATTATGTGCAAACTCTGCCTGGCATAACTTCATGTCCCAACTTTTCAGATTGTCCTTCACCAAACATCGCAACAAGTTTCCCAACGATCTATTCACCACCTCTGTTTGCCCATATGTTTGCGGATGATACGCACTACTAAATTTCAGCTTCGTTCCCACCATCTTCCACAAACTAAGCCAAAAATGACTCAAAAATCCAGTATCCCTGTCAGAAACGATAGATTCTGGCAATCCATGAAGTCTATAGATTTCCTTGAAAAATAGTTGAGCAACACGAACAGCATCCGTCGTCTTCTTGCAAGCAATAAAATGTGCCATTTTAGAAAATCTGTCAACTACAACAAATATCGAATCATTACCACGCTGTGTTCTCGGCAATCCCAATACAAAGTCCATACTCACATCAACCCATGGTTTAGCCGGTACAGGCAACGGCATATACATCCCAGCATTGGTCGCGTTTCCTTTCGAAACTTGGCAAATATGACATCGCTCCACAAACCTTCCCACTTCTTTCCTCACTGACGGCCAAAAGTAAGATTGTGAAATCAATTGCAAAGTACGATCACGGCCCACATGCCCTTCCTCGTGCAACTCCTTGATAATTTTCAATCTCAAACTACAGTCTGGAATGCATAATTGATTTCCTTTGAACAAGAATCCATCAACTATCACAAATTCATCCGAACTTCCATCCTTAACTTTCTCAACAAACTTTGCAAAGTAAGGATCCTTCCCAAACAGTTCTGGCAACATTTCAAACCCTGTCACTTCAACCTTCATTGTCGTTAATAAATGACTCCTCCTACTCAAAGCATCAGCTACCCGATTCGTCACCCCTGATTTGTGCTTAGCGACAAAAGTAAACTGCTGTAAATATGCAATCCATGATGCATGTCTCGCTGAAATCTTATCCTGCCCCTGTAAATGCTTCAATGCCTCATGATCAGTGTACAGAACAAATTCTTTCTGAAATAGATAATGTCTCCAATGTTTAATCGTTTGCACCACAGCATAGAATTCAACGTCATATGTGCTGTATCTCATCTTCGCCCCTGACAACTTTTCACTGAAATATGCAATAGGTCTCCCCTGCTGACTCAACACTCCTCCAATTCCAACCTTTGATGCATCAGTGTGTAGCTCAAACAACAACTGAAAATTAGGTAAAACAAGAATTGGTGCTGTCGTCAATAGTTCTTTGATCCGTTCAAAAGCAACTCCCGCTTCCTCTGACCATACAAACTGTTTTCCTTTCATGCAATCGGTAACTGGTGCCATCACACTACTGAAGTGTGGAATGAACCTTCGGTAGAATGATGCCAATCCATGAAAACTTCTAACTTCAGTGATAGTTCTCGGCTGTGGCCAATTTCTAATAGCTTCAACTTTACTCTGGTCCACTTGGATTCCCTTCTCAGACACAACATATCCCAAAAATAACACACTTCTCGTCATGAACACACATTTCTTCGTGGCTGTATAAAATTGTTCCTCACGAAGAATAATCAACACTTCCCTCAAATGTAGAACATGCTCCTCCATACTCCTGCTATATATCAGAATATCATCGAAATAAACCACCACGAACTTCCCAATGAATGGTCTAAAGATTTGATTCATCACCCGCATGAATGTACTAGGTGCATTTGACAAACCAAATGGCATAACCAACCATTCGTATAACCCTTCTCTCGTCTTGAAGGCTGTCTTCCATTCGTCACCTGGTCTAATTCGAATCTGGTGATAACCACTCTTCAAATCAATCTTCGAAAAGATAGTTTCCCCACTCAACTGGTCTAACAAATCATCCAACCTCGGCATAGGAAATCTGTAACGAACAGTAATCTTGTTCAAAGCTCTACTATCTGTACACATTCTCCATGTTCCATCCTTCTTCGGCACCAACAAAGCTGGTACTGCACAAGGACTCAAGCTTTCCTGAACACGTCCCTGTTCTAATAACTCTTCCACCTGCCTTCGTAACTCTTCATGTTCCTTCGGACTCATTCGGTAATGTGGTCTATGTGGTAACACTGCTCCCGGAACAAGATCGATTTGATGTTGAATGTCTCTCAATGGTGGCAACTCCTTAGGCAACTCCTCTGGAAATACATCTTCAAACTCTTTCAAAACTGGCTTTGCTTCTTCAGGAATTTCAACCTCTTCACTGCTCTCACGCCCAATCAACACGTATACTTCAGGCTCCTCTTCAACTTCTTTAACAAACTCCTTCAAAGATAATAAAGTTTTCAACTCTTCAATCTCTTCTAGCTTGCTCTCCTTCTGTTGCTGTTTCTTGGGAACCAAAGTGATTTTAGTACCCTCGAACATGAAACTATAACTATTGGCACGACCATCATGTTGAACTGCTCTATCAAACTGCCACGGTCTACCCAACAACAAATGACACACGTCCATGTCTACAACGTCACACCAAATTTCATCTTTGTACTTCTTCCCAATAGAAAAATTAACACAAGCCCTTCGACACACCTTCACTTCACCACCTTTCCTTAACCATGCTAGCTTGTACGGTTTAGGATGTTTCTCAGTTTTCAAGTTCAACTTCTTCACAGCCTCGGTAGAAATAATATTATCGCAACTTCCAGCATCAATAACGAACTTGCAAACTTTTCCCAGTATAGTGCATGTCGACCGAAATATGTTACTCCTCAACCAACTACAATCCTCCTCTTGCTTTGGTGTAAGACATGACCTCCTCATCATAAGATTACAACCTTCATCCCCAGACAATTCTTCTTCCTCCTCAACATAAGGTGTATTTGAACACTCTGCTTCCTCACCATCATCCTCCTCAACTTCTGCAACCATTGCTCTCTTCTTCGGCTTCGGACATTCATTGCTCTTATGACCCAACTCCTGACAATTATAACATTTGAACCCACTACTAACCTTCGCCTTCTCAGCCTCCTTCACCACTGGCTTTGTAACAGGTTTAGAAACATTAGAACTTTCACCAACACCCCTTGCTTGATTATTGGAATTAGTAAACACACCTCCTCCACGCCTTCCTTGTTTCTCCCAAGCCAACGCTTTCTGATGTGCCTCTGCCACTGATCTAGGATCGAACATATTAACCATATCCTAAATCTGCATTCTTAGTCCCCCAATGAATCTAGCAGTTAGTTGTTCTTCCGTTTCCATAATATCATTCCTGGAAATGAGTTGGTAAAATTCATCAGCATACTCACTAACAGACTTCGTCCCTTGCCTCAGATTCTGCAACCTTTGGTACATAAGTGATTGGTAATTATAAGGTAAGAAAGTAGATCTCATTAACTTCTTCATCTTATCCCACGATTCTATCCTTGACTTCCCCATTCTCTCTCTGGTAAGTTTAGTTTGCTGCCACCACGCCAAAGCTCTCCCCCTCAACCTAGTAGCAACCAACTTCACCCTTCTATGCTCAGGAACCTCCTTGAAATCAAAGATCTCTTCAACATTAGATAACCAATCAAGAAATTCTTCAGCTACCATCCCTCCTTTAAATTCTGGAATTTCCATCTTCATACCCGATTCCCATCGACGATCATCTTCAACATCCCGAAATGAATTTCGAACCTGGTCTCGATCTCGATAATGAATACTAGCTCTATCACCCTCTTCAACAAAGTCAAACGTACGCCTACATCGATCTCGACCATTATCATCTCTTCGTTCATGCATGCTTCTTTGACTATGTCTCTCTTCATCTGCATAGTCATGATGATCTCTTCGTGATGAAATTGATGTTTCTCTTCTATCTCTATAAGAATGTGGTGATACCCTCCTCGCTTCCGTAACCGATGGCGAAACTCGGTTTCCTCCATGGTTCGAGTTTGGTGATCTCCTCCTTTGATTCAAATCATTCATCAATTTCTCCAATTTACCAATGCCTTCATCAAACTTCTCATTAATACGTTGCTCCATAAGCTCAGCTTCTTCTCTTCGATACAAAGCTTCAACGTTTTGATGACGATTAGCTCTCCTTGGTGGCATGATTGAAACTCTTCACAAAACTTCAACAATTTGAACACAAGACTTCAAATCTTTAACAAAACAACAAGTCACAGCTTCAAACTTCAAAACCCTTCACTAGGCTCGGCTACTTTCCAAGTATACACGGCCTACTTCAATTTCAAACACTTTCAACACTTTGATCCAAAATGGAATGGATCGAAAGTTCTTCCTCTTGTTGCAACTTCAATATGAACGCGATGAACACAACTTCAAACTTCAACTTCAAAAATTGGCTTCAAGAATCAACTTAGCTATGATTGGCTAAGTATGGCTCCGATACCAAAAAACTGACGCAGCGGATTAATCGAAACAAACTTCAATCGATGGAATGTAGCAATCGGTGAGTTGAGAATACTGCAAGGCCCAAATCCGTTGATCCAAAGATACCGGATTCTAGCTATCTTCGTCTCGTTGATCGCGCACGATGCCGAGAAAGAAGATCTACGATTCTTCGTACGTTGATCTAGCGCACTAGATACCGTGAATCGGCTTCTACGATCGTTGAATCGAGCGCACTCGATTAACCGAAAGAGGAGATAGGAGATCACACTCAACTACCAATTTGTATGAAAGCACAAAGCTAACAAAAGAGAATTTTTATTCAAAAATCAACCTCCTTACAAAATGACACACACGGCTATTTATAGCATTTACAACTCACGCCATCAAACACCCTTAGGTCGGCAGCGACCTAACACTTGCGCCTTAAAATCAACACTTCACAAGACACAACTCATTATAACACCACCGACCTACCATAGGTCGTTAACGACCTATCACAACATCCCGGGTTAACTCTACGTCACAATACAGGCCTTATGCGACCTAACATATATACACACTGACTCAAAACAATCGCGACTCAAACTTAGGTCGTTGACGACCTACGACTTATACAAGGTCGTTGCCGACCTAACACACAACATATACTCACGTATATACGACACAGCGACCTACACAAGGTCGTACGCGACCTAAAAGATGTGACTTAACAGACTCAGAACAAACAGATGCGACCTACGACCTATGTAAGGTCGTTAACGACTCAAGACACAGCATAGCTCACTTCCAGAATTGCCTGGGAGGTTAGGTCGTTGGAAAGGAATAGGTCGCAAGGTTTTAGATTGGGAAGGAATTAGGTCGGTAAGAAGTTAGGTCGGGTAAGAAATTAGGTCGTGGAGTTTAGGTTGAAGAGAGTTAGGTTGTAAAGAAGTTAGGTCGTTGAGGGTTTCTTTAGGTCGTAACTCTGCTTCACTTGGCCAGTTAGGTCGAAGGTTACTACTGTTAGGTCGTTCACGACCTAGACTTACTTCTTGAGGTCGGAGACGACCCACTACTTCTTTGTTAGCTCGGAAACAACTTAATCTCAATTCGTTAGGTCGCGCTGCATCATTGTTAGGTCGTGAGCGACCTATTTCTTCCTTTTTAGGTCGTGAGCGACCTAATACTTGCATTTCTTCCGACTGCACTGCATCAAACGTGTTGTCATTAATTGCTTTAATTATTTTCCTGAATCAACGTGAATATTTATTACCTAAAATCCTCACATGAATCATGTCACGTGATCGTTACTATTTCTTTTGTTACGTTTATTTATATTCGTTTCCATTTCTTCCTGTTCATATTTTTCCTCCTCTTTTATGTTGCCTCTTCCCACATCCCTATTTTTCTTTCCTCCACCTCAAACCAGAACCCATATTTTTCCTTTCTCCGTCCTTGCCTCACGTACTAGACGCGAGCACCCGACCCATCAACCATCAAGACCCATCTCCTCCCCTATCCCTCAACGCACCGGCCTACCATCTCTGCCCTCCGATCCTCACCACACCACCATCCCACTCCATTTTTCCTACCAATCTCAACAACTCGTCCCACCAATCGCCAGCCACACGCGGCCCGACCCGCCTGAAAGCAGCGCCTCACCAGACCCGAGCCACGTTGCCACATCCGCTTAGCCTTCTCATCCTCGCTTCTCACAGTTTGATCCCTGGCCGAGGCCTTCCTAGATCTGCCCATCGCCACTCCTTCTTGCGTGCAGGGTACGTATATATATTATTTAGTTTTATATATATGTATGTTAGATTAACGTATGTGTGTTGCTTGTATATGCGTTGGTCTGTGCATATACATATCGGCCAGTTTCTATATTTTGGTGGTTGTTTTTGCTGTTAAAGTTAGTATAGTTTCGTATATATAGTTTGTGTATATTTAGTTATACTATATCAATGTTGTATTTCAGTTTATATACATTGGATTATGGGGTATGTATGGTTATATGCGTGGATATTTCTATATATACATACATACATATACATATATATATATATATACACACACACAGGCATACCGCCTTATATATGAGTAAAGCTTCTGAATCTACTCAAATTTTGAATATATACATTTACATGGCTTTGTACACACGGAGTTGTAAAGGAGATATAGTTTTAAATATATTTTGGTTTAAGCATTGATATTTGAACAGAATAACGTTTAAATTTATATATAAAAAGTTTTCGACTGTACAAGTTATAGATATTTTCCCATATACTAATTTTATATTGCTGTTAGTTATGTAAGCAAGTTTATTTATATTATAGTCTTTCGATTCTTATAATATACCGGTTCCTTTTATATATATTGTATTGTTACTTTATATAAGTGTTTTTGGCTTCGTCTATATAAAAGCTTTATATTGTATAAGTTTATTTACCGGTACATGTTATTATATATGTCACACTTGGTTTAAAGTAAGATGCCATATATAGTAGTTTATAAAATGAGATTTGAACAGTGAAACTTGTTGAAGTTTTGTATGTATTGAAATCAAGTAATTTTATATATTTATATATATTTACTTTATATAATGTTGTATATGTTAAGCCTATATTTTAGTTATGAAAACATGGGTGATGTCAATTTATATATGTTCGCTTATATAATCGGTGATGTAATTTTTGTAAAGAATATATGTTTATTTATTCAAAGTATACGGTTGTAATATTTTGGTATATGTTAAATTTCTCTATATATATGTATATATGTGTATATATATATATATACAATATACATATGTTGTTGTGTAGCTGCGTAAACATAAAATTTGGTTTGCATGTGTATATGTAAATGGTGGTCTGCGTTTATCTGTCTCTATCAAACCGATTGATTTTCTCTTTTTCCTATATATCAGCTCCGTCCATCAAATTCGTATCACTCTTATCTTACTTTGGAATTCGTGCT
The DNA here is from genome assembly GCA_030765085.1 of Allium cepa. Classification (NCBI taxonomy): domain Eukaryota; kingdom Viridiplantae; phylum Streptophyta; class Magnoliopsida; order Asparagales; family Amaryllidaceae; genus Allium; species Allium cepa. Next base: position 39,106,056 of record CM060933.1, read on the forward strand.
TGGATTCGTAGCTCATTTCTTTGTCTGTCCTCTCTAGGCTCGAAAGGTGAGCAATCACTCACGATTAACGTTCTTACATTTATTAAATATGATTTCAATTGAAACGACAATTGAAATATGCTTCTGTAGTTATTTAAATTGTTATATATGCTATATCTGTAACTGTTCACCTGTGGGATATGACACCATATCATGTTGTTTATATTATATTGTTTTTGATGATATATATGCCTGTTATATTATTATCATATCTGTTATTACTCTACAAGTTCCCTGTTAGTATAAAATTCACTATGGGTTGAAATGATACATACCCGAATGGACTTTAGAATAGGAGAAAATCATTATGGGTTGAAATGATAGAACTAAGCGATTTTCATTTGAATTAAATTTGGAATTACGGGTTGAAATGATATCCACCCGTATATATTTAACTTACGGATTGAAATGATAAATATCTGTATCACTTGACCATAGAATAGAAAATTATACATCGACGCCGTTGGTCTATATAAATGTTTTGAAAATAAATTCTATGGTTTTGAAAAGAAATATATGGTTTTAATGAATATTGATTTAAAATATTATATATGGCGGTTATTTTATATATAGATTTAATATTAATATATAATTTAATTAAGATTGATTTTATTAATATGAAATATGTTTAAGGATTTATCAAATTTGTATTTCAGAAATAGATTTGTGGAATAATTTTATAAGCTAAGGTTGGAAGATATATTTGGGACTTATTTGAAATTGTCATTAATTAAGGATTTTATTAAGTTAAATCGATTTGAAACCATTGAATTCGAAACTTTAAAATATGATCTTATAACTTGAATTTTCATTTAAGTAATTTAGTGGATATTTCATGTCTAAAGAAATCGAAAATAATATATAGAAAATGTAAATTTAAGGTCATATAAATAATATTGAATTTATTAAGTGAATATTTCAAAACTAAATAATAGTGAAGTCAAATTGGGAGATAAATGCAATTATGAAAATTTAGTCTTTGAAATGTTGAATATCTAAAGCTTCGAAATAATATTAACTTTGAATTATATAAAAATTTAAATGGTTTACTTTGTGGTTTAAATCTGTATTCGAAATCGATAAAAATTGAATTTGTTTAGTTAGAAACGGAATTGAATGGAAATTGATAAATTTAGATTGAATTAAATTTGAATGGAAAGTCGAGTTGATTTTGAAGCGATTTGTGAAGTTTTGAGGAAATTACAAATATTTTACTTTATAAATTATTCAATATATATATATATATACACTATTTTGGAAGATAGATGTATTTGAAATGAAAATGATATTTTGGTTTTGAAGCATAAATTAATTTGAAATGACCACAGTGTTATAATGTATATTTCTACATTGTAGATAGCTCCACGGATCCATAGAGGATTGTTATCTCAAACATCCTTTGAATTACCTGTATTTCAGTTGTTATTTTACTTGAGTTGGATTTATTGATATAAGAATATTAATCCTGACTCGAGTGTTTTGTGTTTGCTTTACGCTCGGGTCAGCCTGAGTGATACAGTATTAAAGACTCACCTTTAGAGTTCGGAGCTTCGTTTAGAGATCCAACTATCGATTCATCTTTCAACTTTTCCAGTTGATTGATTTAGAGAAGTCGTCGGTTCTTACTGAAGACTTCACTGTATTTGAGATATTCTGATGTATTTTATTTCTAACTCTGATGTATATAGTAGCTTCATGAACTACTATTCTTTATCTATTCCGCTACATTATATTACTCTGTGTCTGTGATCTGTGATTATTTATTTACTATTTATGCTGAGTATTGCCAAAAAAAATATTTACAACGCGGTATTTTGAGCAATTCAAGTTCAACATGTGTGGATGCGAATGGTTGAAAATAGCGTGTTGTTACAAAGTTACAACATAATGTGTTAATTTTTCTATCTATAAACTAATTACTGCAACTAAAGAGATGTGAAGTTCTTAAAACAAAAAGATTATTAAATTGTTATATCTCAATATATTATTCATTACCACTTGATTGCCAAAGCCATAGCGCATGTTCCATGACGGTGGATCCATGATTGACTCAAAAATAATGTCCTCCTCATCTGTCGTGAGCTGCTCTCGACTGGTATCCTCCAAGAATTCCTGGCATTGTTCCATTAACCTTGCATGCATGAACAAATAAAAATGCGGTTAAAATTAATATCATGATATCTTGATTCATTATAATTTAACAATTAAAATAATTGCTAATAATACATAAACTAAAATATGCTTACATGGCTCTTTCTCGATTTATCATCATGCCATGTATATAAAACTGTTCTGTCCTGATTTACATACTCGACGGCATGCGTACGGGCAAACACATCCATATACGACACATGACCCTGAGCTTCAACTTCCTGAAATTGATTATTATGTATTGTTATTGTATATTCAAAATTATATAGCATAATAACTATTTACAATTCACATTTAATAAGTTTATCAACTCGTGACGAAACTGCTGGAACGACTTTGACCCTCCTCGATGAGTGACCGGATTTTTGTTCCTATTTACAGAGTTTCTTTCCGACTCTGCATGTACATTTAAATTTAATACATTATTTACTCACCAAATATTTTTTGATATTTACGTATCAATCAAATAATTAATAAAAGTTTAGTATACTTACCTTTACCTCGTTACTATCCCAATGTCTCAGCCACTCTTCCCATACACTCGTTCCCATCCAGTTTGGCTTCTGCCTTTTATGCTTCACTGTCGACATGGAATCCCTATAGTTCTTCCTCATTTTCTGCATCTAGTAATGTCGTTCCAGCTGCATGTCATCTGACTGTATGTCCATGACGACTTGTGTTTCATGATGAACAAGCAACCAAAAATTAAACAATAAAAGGTGAACAATCAATAAGCGAAAAAATATTAAGAATGGAAAACAAAAGATTATACTTACAATGAAATCCTGCCAAATACACTCGAGGATGTCGAAAGGGATGTTATCCCACTTCGACCAACAAGTCGACATCCTACTCTTATACGCCTCCCTCGAAACTGATAGAACTACAACTGATGGTTGCAGCTCAAACCCCCTGTGTTAAATATGATACAGATTAGTATATCATACCCAAAATATTTAAGATGCTGAAAAAGTTTAACACTTACCCCTCGGCTCTAGGTACTAGAGTCACAACAGGTCGTTGTGGCGGTTGCGATGAACCGCTGTCATTGCCTTCTGAAGAATGGGAAGAACCCCTCATTCTGGACGACATGATACCTGTCACAGACACATCATTTTAAAAGCGAAAAATAACATGATAATGAAATATATTTTATAGTTAAATGACATAAATGATATAAAGTACATAAAGTGCAAAGTATACCTGATTTAGATTGGGTCTCACGTTCCGACGATAAACAGAATACATTGTACTTTTACATAAATTGCTAAACAAATGACATAAAAGATGTAAATGACAATAAGCAGATTCAATACATTCAGAAAACATACAATAAAGCCTTTTATCTCAAGAAAATATGACGGATAAGTCACCATTGCAAGATTGAAAGACGCGACCCAAAATAGTAGAAAAATAATCAATAGTCGGTGGTCAATTAGGTTTCAAAAATCAAAAGCAGTATTTAATACTTCATCAACTAGAAAATTTGGTTTCATAAATGGTAATGCCATAAAAGATGTAAATGACAATAAGCAGATTCGGTTTCATGAATGACATAAATTACATAACTAGCAAAATAAATCTCATCAATTACATCAATTTCGTAATACACCAAGAATTCAACATAATTACATCAATTGCATAATTACATTAACTGCATAGTCTCATCAATTACATCAATTGCATAATTACATAATTAGAAAAATAAATCTCATCATTTACATCAATTCTCATCATCTTCTGATTTAGATTTGGTCTCATATTCTAAATTATTTTTATTCCTATTCTCGAATGCTTCTACCAAAATGTTTGATTCATCATTTAGAGGTCCAAAATCAGTATGATCATTTGTAATTATTATTTCATTGTCTTGCTTAAGATTTGCATGATAAGCTTGTTCGTTTGTAATATTCTTCCCATCAAACGTAAATCTTGCCTTTGTTTTAAAAACTGTCGACCAGTCTGCTTTATCTCATTTTAGAGACGGATAAGGAGTGTAATAAACTTGCAATTCTTGTTTGACTAGTACAAAAGGATCGTACTTATGATAATGCGATGTGTGCTTTATTTCAACAAGATTATAATCCTTGTACACATTAATTCCAAAACCTAGAACATTGCTAAACCAATTGCATCTAGACAGAAACACCTCCTCCGTGGGTAGTGAGAAGTATGTTGGTTGCTAAATTTGTGTTAAAACGCCATAAAAATCATTTACGCGATTTTCTGGATCATCGCTACCTTTTTTAATACACTTGTGTTGTTAGTTGATTTTTCTGCACCGTATTCTTTGGTGTTAAATTTATATCCATTGATGAAATACATTGGATATGTCTTGACATTTCTTTTTGTTTCCCAATGCAAGATGTTTCAAACCTTCATCAACCATATAATTTCTTGGCTCATAAACGTACTTTGAAAGCCAATCATAAAATTCTATACTGAGATCTCCATATGAATGTTCACTTTCATAAATACTGCATATATGAATAAGCATTAAATTCTACACGACAATGCATTATGAAAATGAATAAATCATAATTTATTATTTCAGATTACCTAATAAATGGTGCAACCTCAACACAATTTAGAAGAATATAAGTGTGTGCTATATGAAGATCTTTATCGTCTTGCCATACTTCAACGCATTTCCCAAAAGGTCGACCATATTGTCTAAAAATAGATAACATTGTTTGAGATGACTCTTGTTCGTCGTCTTCTTCGTTACGTGAAACACTTTCAAATGATATGTTCACATGGTCACTGAAATAGTGAGAGAAAAAGAACGAAGCTTCTTCTTCGATGTAAGATTTACATATCTAACCTTCAACTCATGTTTTTTGCCTCACTTTTTTCTTCAGATGATTCAAATATCTATGCAAAATTAATTTACATTAAATTTAACTTTCGAATGTAATTAAATTAATAGGTAACATATTACATACTTCTGAAATGGATACATCCATTCATATTGCACATGACCTCGAAGTCGTGCTTTAAATGGGAGATGAATAGATAAATGCTCCATTACATTAAAAAAACCTGGTGGAAATATTTTCTCCAATTTGCAAAGAAAAATAGGAATATCTACTTCAAGTTTAAATAAACGTTGCACTTTTATAGTCGAACAAAGCTCTTTGTAAAACAAACTAAGCTCCATTATTATCTTCCAAACTTTTAACTACAATAGTTCTTTGAATAAAACAGGTAATAAAATTTTCAACATTATGTGACAGTTGTGCTTTTGATTCCACTCAATCTACCATTTTTAAAGTCAACACATCTACGAAGATTTGATGAAATCCCATTATGAAATCATAACCCTTCCACCATTTTAACATAACTTTAACTTGATTATTATTTAACTTATAACACGCTTTGGGTCTTTTTACTGTCATTTGGTTTCATATGAAGCTCAGGACGTTTTTATAATTCTTGTATATCACATATAGATTTCAAATCATGCTTAGTCTTCCCCTTGACATTCAAAATTGTATTAAAAACATTATCAAAGACATTATTCTCCTTGTGCATCGCATCAATATTATGATGAAGCAGAAGATGTTTCCAATAAGGAAACTCTCACAATATACTCTGTTTACACCAGTTATGAATAGTGGATTTGCCTCCAAATTCTGTTTGAACACCAATTTCATATATCTTTGGATAGTCCCTTACAAGTTCGTATATGTCTTCGCTTGACCATATCGTTGGTGGTTGTCTGGTTTCTAGTTTATAAGCTAAAAAGTTTTTCTTGTCTCCTCCGAAGTGATGATTGCTATACAGAAAACATCGATGGCAGTCAAATCATGAAATTTTCTTACCATTCGATAAAGAAAACACCCGTGTTTCTTCCATGCAATATGAAGATGCTAGACGACCAGATGTACTCCATCCTGAAAGCAGTATATAGGCAGAAAAATCACTTATAGTCCACAACAAAGAAGCAAAAATATGAAGAAAATTTTCCTTCGAAACGTCGTATGTTTCTACTCCTTCATTCCATAGTGTTCTTAACTCCTCAATCAACGGTTGTAAATAAACATGGACTCTTTGTGTCAAATCATCGGGGCCAGGAACGACAACAGTAAGAAACATATAATGCGTTTTCATACACATCCATGGAGGTAAATTATAAGGTGTGATGATAATGGGCCAAGATGAAAATTTAGCACCAAATTGATAAAATGATGAAAAACCATCCGTACATAATCCAAGTCTAACATTACGACCCTCCGCTGCAAAATTGTGATAACTTTTGTCAAAATGCTTCCATGCTTCCCCATCGACTGGATGTATCAACGTATCTTCTTCCTCCTTTCTCACACTATGCCATCTCATATGAGATGCAGTTGCATAAGATGCGTATAATCGATGAAACCTAGGAGTGATGGGTAAGTAATGCATATGTTTGTATGAAACTTCATTTCCCTTCTTTTTTCTTGGTTTGTATCTTTTCTGATTACATATTTTACAATTCCTAAGATTTATGTCTTCTTTCAAAAACCACATGCAGCCATTTAAACATGTATCTATTTTTTGATAAGGTAAACCAAAAACCGACTTAAGTTTTTTTAACTTCATAGTGACTTTCACACATTAAATTATCGGGTGACATGTCTTTTTGCAGCTTGTACAACGGCTATAAATCCGGCTTCGATGATGTTGTATTTTGACTTCATTGGAATGTATTCTACGGTTACTGATAGCTGGGTGCCTCTTTTACAACCATCCCAAAGAGGTTTCTTAGCAGCATCTAGTAAATCATAAAAAAATTTGCTTCAATATATGGCCCTTCAACATTTTCCTCATCGTCGCCAACTTCAACCGTAGAGAACATTGATCGTGCTGCATCTTCAACCATATTTTCTATATGGTTCGTCATAACAATTTTATTACCAGCAATGTCTAATACACACTACAACAAATATATCCTATTACAACATAAAAAAAACGTTGTAATATAGGTTTGCAACTTTTTTGCAAACGTAGTATTAGGCCAAGTTGTAATAGAGTCGACGTCTTTTACAACGTTTTTTTAATGTTGCAAAAAATATTGTAACAAAATTTATTACAACTTTTTTTGATGTTGCACTATATTTTTCACAACATTTTCAAAACGTTGCGATATACTGTTTTACAACATTTTTTAAACGTTGCAGTATATTTTTTTACAACTTTTAAAAATGTTGCAGTATATTTTTACTTTTTTTTAAAAAAGACACAGCTGTTTTTGGCCATTTTGGGTTATTATTACCGTAGGTATAGTTGTTTAGAAATTTTAGTATACATTTTAGCAATACAAATCATAAGCAACATAAATCCATATTGCTTCTATCCAAAATAAATCAACAATTTATTAACACAAACAATATTTATACTAATTTCAAAGAAACAATCATACCAAAATTTAAAATGCATATGAATTTCACAAAGTCCACAATAGCACAGCTTCAACAAACATAACATAAAAATATCAGTGTCGATATGTTAAGAAACTTGCAAATAATGCAAATAATAATTGGGCTAAATCTTCATTATTGCCGCCTTATGATTTTTTCCAACATTTGTCCATTAAAGCCTGCACAAATATTACCAGTGAGATTATAATAATGATTACAACAATAATAAAAGGAAAAAATGAGACAAGAATTGCAAAATTTGCCAAGTTTAGAAGATATATATAGACTCAATGCAAAATTGGCAAAGTTTAGATAACATTTTATCTAAAGTTTAGAAGATAAATATAGATAGATATATGATTCTATTTTAGAAGGCATCTTATCTCAAATTTTCATGTAAACATATGACATCAATGTGAATGAAGGAAAAAGAGTTTATTCTTATCACCTTTCCACCGTCTTTTATCGATCCATCTCTATCTCACACAAGTAGATTTGCTATGTTTGAAACTGAATTTGCAAAATTGTGCGATAACATATTATTCTTCAACTCAATGGTGTAGATTTTTGCCTAACAAAAAAAATAAGCCAAAAAAGATTGTACCATATACTTACAGCGATGATGATAATGGAAGTTGATCCAGTCATTTTGGTTTCCATTACGTCTATTCTATAAATGTGTAGAATCTGTAATGATGTATTACCAAGTGAAAAAATATGTATACACCACAAACTTGATTCATGTTGCAAAATTGGTTAAACTAAAGCAATGTATTACAATTTCGTGCTTAAGCTATGAATAAGATATGACACGGCTCAAATACAGTTCAGCATCTAAAGACGATTTTAAGGTTATTTCAGAGAACTGATCATTAGAGTCCTAAAAATATCGTGCAGCTATACATTTTTTTGTCCTAAGCAGTAAACATGATGCGGTTTTTCTAAGGTTTATCCATACTGTGATAAATTTTCATCAAGAAATATTGTTAAATAGTGTTAATTGGCAGATTGGAATTTACGAAAATGCATCATAGATCTAGATTGTTGTTAAATAGTGTTAATTTGCAAAGCTAATGAACTAATAATGCAGTCAGAGTGTAAGAAGGAGAAAGAGAGATCTGGTCTTCCATCATAGATCCAGATATGGATTCAGTGGCCGAGAAAAATGTGTTTTAAGTTATTCCATGTCCAGTCTTCACCTTTTAAATATTTGCTTAATTTATTCTACATCTAAAATAAAAAGAGGGTAAACCGCTGTGTGTGAGACATGTATTTTGTCAAGCACAAAATAAATATGAACTCAAAAGGTCGTGTAATATGTGGAAAACCTCTAACAATATGAATGCCAAAATATGAATTCAGATTTACAGACTTAAGATATTCATATGCACAAGATTAACACGCAAATACTCTATATACATAATGGAATCGGTATAGTCTGCAAAGAAACAAAACCTACTATTGTTAGAGTATTAAATTTCCATGAGAAACAGATTAACCGAGTATATGAGCAGATGGAATTATTCATTATAGTTTGCAAAAGTTTATTGTGGACCACCCATTAGGCAATGCATAAGTTATTTCAGTTGTAAAAAACAATTCTAAATTAATCTTTTTTAAAGGATAGCATGGACATTTTGATAATAATAGACCAAAATTATAATACACACACAAGTGCAATATAGCTATTAAATCTTCATTTTATTTATATTCATTTTCTGCAGATAATTGCAATGCAAATTGATAAATGTTTGAATTAGCTAGTACATGTTATTCTCTATCATTGTGATCAAGGCGTGACAAGTAAATAAACTTCTCCTTCATTATCTATAACAGTGCAGTATATTAACAAGGTAAATTATACAGATGGATTGTTATGATAACCAAAAATAGTAAATGAGACCGTTAAGGTTATCATCGTTTCATTTCAAGTGTAGTTTGAACTAGAAACATATACAATTCGTCGTAGTTTCATAGAACTACTACTTAGTTCTAGCAATTGATTAGAACGACTTTAAAAAATTTCTTTTGTCACAAGATAACATTATTGCTAATCCATTTCTACTCAGTGCAGAAAAGGAAATCGTATCTTGTTTTTTATTTTTGGATGTGTGGCTTAAACACGATAAGTACCTATGCATGTAAACGATTGTTAGAAACTGATTTGGGTCAGAGATCTTTTTTAGGAAATATAGAACGTTGTTTTATATGAACAAAACTAACTATCAATCTAAGTAAATTATATCTTCAAAGCAGATATTTAAAAATAGTTATCAATCATAATATATAATTTTAACACTGTTATCCTGGTTAATTAAGTATTGTCGAACTCATAATTGGACCAACTTAGACGCCTGTTAAACAAAATGTTCTGGTCAAGCTACATAGTGATTGCCAACTATATGTTTAATTTTTAGTGCGCACTCTAAACCACGAAGAAGTGACATATCCAGTTTACAATGTATTCGAAAACCAATAAATTATTGTCACAAACCCCAGGTTTGGCCTTTATAACGAACTTGGTTTAGCTTTACTGCAGCATCATTGGGGAGAATATTCTCTCTATATGCTAAAGATCTCTTTTGTATCTGTAGAAACATGCCGTTTATTTGCTTCTTTAAGCTGCCACCTAAGTGCACCTTCCTTTATTTTCGTAAATTATAACATCACTGATTAGGCATAAAGTTGCATACTCAATTCATTTCTACCTATCGAAATTTGTTAGCAATCATATTGAAAATACCATGTTAGTTTAATCCTATACCAACTATTGTAAAAAAAGGTACAAATAAATAAATCAAAGTAACAACAATCAACACATAATATTATCACTTCTCAAACAACTATTTTAGTCTACCTAAATCTGCAAAAACTCACTTGTATTTGATTGACGGCGTAGATCAGAGGTTGCAGACGAAGGCAACGCAATCATGGACCGAGTTGTGGATATAGGCCTCGGCCACGTAGATGAGGGAGTTGACGGCGTCCTCACGCTGGGACAAGTGGAAGTCATGGAGGACCTTGGACATGTTGTTAGCGCCAAGTACGTAGTGGACGTTGGCGAATTTGGTGGATTGGTACGCTGAGAAGTAGGGGAAGAATATATAGGCAATTTTGGCAAATGAAAGAGAGTGGATCTAGGGTTAGGTTTGGGAAAGTGGAAAGGTAGGTTAGAGTGCGCTTAAGAAATTGGGAAAGCAGGCACATCAAACAAGTGGAGGGAAATTGTTATAATTTGCTATTACAACTAGCAAAATTAAAAGGTTATTAAAAACAGTTAAGTAAACGGTCGGATAAAGATTCAGATAATGTCCCATCCGTCATTGAAAGTACTGGAGTTGGAACCGTAGTACATAAAGGGACAAATACAGTTTGGAAAGTAGCAAAAACTTTTGAACTATTAAATACAAAATATAATTACTTATTATAATTATTAAAAACTGAATAATAAATATTACTTCTAACTTATTAAAGATTACTTATTAAAAATTAATTATTAAATAGTAAATATTAAATATTGGTCTTAATTATTATTTATTAATTATTACTTCTTAATTATTTCATTGTACTTATTAATATTTAAATAATAGATAATATTTATTTAATATTAATTATTAATTATATTTAACAATAATTATTAATTATTGAAAATTAATTATTAGTATTAAAATATGACTTCTTAACTATTTATTGTAATTGTCAATTATTAAATATATTTAATATAACTTTTCAGGAAAAATAATTAAAAAATTATAAGTGCCCCATGCAAATTACTTGTAAACCGACCGCAAATAGCTTCGAAAAGTAATTGTTCATAATCTGCCTCAATTTGCAACAAAAATTAATGTCAGAAATATTTTATTGGAAAATTGATGCAATTTGCAACAGTTTAGTGGTGGATAGTGTTATCCCATTTTTGGTCAAAACTGGAACATCAATGTTATGTGCGTTTCCACCACGACCGAACCAAGAAGAAGCAAGCAAGCGTATATAAGTCTGAGATTTCACTCATGATTCAAGTGCAAGTGTTCATTCTCACCCAGGATATCTCGAGACCAAGAAGCATCAGTTTCATCTGGGTTCGCCCACTTCATTCGTTCCATTCCATCCGGTACCTAAGCTCATCCGGTACACATACTAAAGCCGAACCATGTTCCTTTGCTACCGAACCAGCACGAGGAGAAGGCCAACGAACCATTCGGTACCGGACCATTCAGTACCGGACCAACGTCCTACCAATCCAAAACTCCACTGCCGAGCCAAACCTCAGCCTCCACCGAACCATCTCATCTCCATGACCGAACCAGACCTCGCCTCGCTACTTGCCGAATCAGACCCAAGGCACCACATGCCGAACCAGAGGCCTTTCCACCTCCCACCGAATCAACCTACTTTCCATCCACTACCAAGTAAACCACCGGACTAACACTCCACTCAACCTACCACCGGACCAACACTCCACTCAACCTACCACCGGTCCAAACATCCCAGCTACGACCGAACCAAGCTCCGCCGAACCAGATGTGCCAGGCTAGATTGCTTCAGCCCAGGCCCACTAGCAGCTATATACATCCAGGACCCCTGCCCCAGCCTCACTCTATAAATAGAGGGACAGGGTACAACAATGGCAGACAAGTTTGAGAGCTCAAGCACGGAAGGAACTTTCAAACAACTTTCATATACTTGTAACCAAAGCTTTGTACTTGTAATCTGAAGAGAAAGAGGAGAATAACATATAAAGTGGATGTAGGCACGTTCTAGCCGAACCACTATAAATTTGTGTGTCTTTTACAGTTTAGTCCCTGCTTTTTACATATTTGCATAAATCACCCAAATCGCTAAGAACAACATATAATCAACTAAATCGTGCGACTTTGAGGTGTTTGCCCATTTTTTGTGCAAACATTTTTGGTGCTTTCACTGAGAATTGAACTCAGAGACCTACCGCTTGGAAGTTGAATTTGAGGGTTTAGAGATTCAGATTGGAAGAGTCATGGCGAGACAATCAAGTAGAAGGCCAAGGCCAGAGCAGAGTCAACAGGAAGGGAGTCAAGAGGCTTCCTCAGGAGCAAACCAAGCTTCAGCCTTCATCACCAGGGATGAGATGGAGGCTATGATGAGAAGACAATAAGAGATGATCCAGAACTTGCTTCAGCAAATTGGGCAACTTGGAGCACAAAACCAAAGAGCAACTGGAGTTCAGAACGGAGCAGGGCCATCTGGCGTAGCACCAGAGCTAAGGGGCACTCACGCAGAGCATGTTGATCCGACCCCGGGAAGAGAGATGGGGGCATCTGAGCAACCTGGTAAGGAATGAACGCTCATCCAGGGGGCAGGTAAAATTCCCTCCTGAACTCGGGGGCAGGTCGAAAGCGATGAACAAGTCGCAAACCTCTCACTAGCACGGTTAGATCATTTACACATGTAAGCGATCGCGCACGATCCATAGGCATGCTCTGAATGACTACTGACCGCACCATAGTAAGAATTTACGCTTTGACATCCTCGTCTTGCTCTTGCTTTGATCTTGACTTGAACATTCCTGTTGTGGAATTCGTATGGTTATTGCTTTGATATTTGCAAATTTACTCGTATGCCCGTTGGATCGCGAACGATCCACAAGCACCTCTTGTATGGCGATGAACCGCCAAAGTATTTGATTCAGAAACTCCCCCGAACATGAAATCTGGCAAACGATCCAGGGACCCACTCGAACGTGAACCTGGTATCAACAATACCAAGCCCCCTCCCCCGGCACACTTACTCGCCTCCAATAGGCACACAAACGATCCAAGGACCCACTCGAACGTGAGCCTGGCATCAGAAATACCAAGCCCTTCTGGGCACACTTTCTCGCCTCGAACGGCACCCCAAGCCCTCCTGGGCACACTTTCTCGCCTCGAACGGCACCCGACTTCGAACAGTCACAATTCGCCTCGAACAGCACAAGACTTCGAACAGTCACAAACTCGCCTCGAACGGCACAACTCATCTCGCCACAAATGGCTCGATCGCGAAAGGTCGCCATTTGAGATCCACCCCCTGACCGCCAACGGTCGCACCTTACCACGAATGGCTCGATCTCGAACGATCGTCATTCGAAGTAAGGCGCTTGACCGCGAACGGTCCTATTCCATCTTTTGCCGTGAACGGCACCGGCCGTGAACTGTCACATTTCACCTCAAATGGCTCGATAACGAACGGTCGGCATTTGAGGTCCGCCACTTGACCGCGCACGGTCGCACTTCACCTCGAATGGCTCGATCCCGAACGATCGTCATTTGAAGTTAGGCGCTTGACCATGAACGGTCGCACTTCATCTCAAATATCTCGATCCCGAACGGTCGTCATTTGAGATCACATAAAACTATAAATTCCTTTGCAGGACATCAACAGGATATGAACATCCAGCTCATGGCATTACAAAACATGCCTTCCTACCGTAAGGCATGAGGACATCAACAGGATATGAACATCCAGCTCATGGCATTACAAAACACGCCTTCCTACCGCAAGGCATATTTTGGGGGGCAAAGTGTTATCCCATTTTTGGTCAAAACTGAAACATCAATGTTATGTGCGTTTCCACCACGACCGAACCAAGAAGAAGCAAGCAAGCGTATATAAGTCTGGGATTTCACTCATGATTCAAGTGCAAATGTTCATTCTCACCCAGGATATCTCGAGACCAAGAAGCATCAGTTTCATCTGGATTCGCCCACTTCATTCGTTCCATTCCATCCGGTACCTAAGCTCATCCGGTACACATACCAAAGCCGAACCATGTTCCTTCGCTACCGAACCAGCACGAGGAGAAGGCCAACGAACCATTCGGTACCGGACCATTCGGTACCGGACCAACGTCCTACCAATCCAAAACTCCACTGCCGAGCCAAACCTCAGCCTCCACCGAACCATCTCATCTCCATGACCGAACCAGACCTCGCCTCGCTACTTGCCGAATCAGACCCAAGGCACCACATGCTGAACCAGAGGCCTTTCCACCTCCCATCGAATCAACCTCCTTTCCATCCACTACCAAGTAAACCATCGGACCAACACTCCACTCAACCTACCACCGGACCAACACTCCACTCAACCTACCACCGGACCAACCTACCACCGGTCCAAACATCCCAGCTACGACCGAACCAAGCTCCACCGAACCAGATGTGCCAGGCTAGATTGCTTCAGCCTAGGCCCACCAGCAGCTATATACATCCAGGACCCCTGCCCCCAGCCTCACTCTATAAATAGAGGGGCAGGGTTACAACAATGGCAGACAAGTTTGAGAGCTCAAGCACGGAAGGAACTTTCAAACAACTTTCATATACTTGTAACCAAAGCTTTGTACTTGTAATCTGAAGAGAAAGAGGAGAATAACATATAAAGTGGATGTAGGCACGTTCTGGCCGAACCACTATAAATCTGTGTGTCTTTTACAGTTTAGTCCCTGCTTTTTACATATTTGCATAAATCACCCAAATCAATAAGAAGAACATATAATCAACTAAATCGTACGACTTTGAGGTGTTTGCCCATTTTTTGTGCAAACAGATGGTGATAGTATAGAAGAATTTGAGATTGTAAAAACTTAAAATTATCCTTTGTAAATCATTCAAAAATCCATCGCAAATTTGGCGATAGAAAATTCCATCACTACAATCTGAAGCTATTCCCGAGTTTTCTTGTAGTGTTTATAAATTATTTAAGTCAGTGTTAAATATTTGTTACTAATTATAAATTATTATAATATTTTAAGAAATACTAAACATATTTAAAAAAACATGTAATTAAACTTATGAGTAAAATTACTTTTAAAAAAGTTGTAGTTAATTAATGTGTCGTTGCAAAAAGCAACACTTTTACAATGTTTTAAAACTATTGTTAAAAGGGTGTTATGACAACCTTTAAAAAAAAGTTGTAAAAAAATTAACTTTTACAACGTTGCAAAAAAGTCATGTTTTACAACATTTTCTGCAAAAACGTTGTAATAAAGATGTTTTTTGCAATGTTTTCTCAGAAAACGTTGTAAATTGGGTTTTTCTACAACGTTCTAAATACAAATGTTGTAAAAAGAACGTTGTAATAAGCAGTATTTGCTGTAGTGTCAGACTTTGTAGTAGTATTTTCTACAACTTCTCAATGACGATCCCAAACATAATACTCCGGCATGAAATCATTTTTGCATAAATGGACTTTCATTATATCGGGTAATAAATACTTCAAATGTCTACACCTACTACACGTACAATGAATTTCTGCATCGTCTCAGTTATTACTCAAAACAAATTCAACAAATATGTTTATACCATTATAAAAATCTTCTTTTATTGAGCCTCTCAACCCTCTTCTTTGATACATCCATCTTCTTCGATTAACAAAATAATCGATTCCTACTTGAAAAAATATGTCACAAATTCAAAATTAAATATTAGCCATATTACAAATTCACATTTTATTTTTCAATGTATAGATACAAAAACTTATACACGTCAGTTCTACCACAC
The DNA here is from genome assembly GCA_030765085.1 of Allium cepa. Lineage (NCBI taxonomy): Eukaryota > Viridiplantae > Streptophyta > Magnoliopsida > Asparagales > Amaryllidaceae > Allium > Allium cepa. The sequence continues at coordinate 39,122,158 of CM060933.1, forward strand.
GTAAAAATACAATATAAATGTTGGTTTATGGTTATATTTATTTTCTGGTCAGTCATCCTACTTCCCATTGCAAACACAGTAAACAATTACATTTCGTACATTATTTTGTTTTAAATGGTTCAACAAAATTTCGGCAGTATTTTCTTTTTGTTTCCTGCATTGTACATAGATGCGTGTACGCAGGAAACAAAAAAGAAAAGTGACGGTGAAATTTTGTGAATGGTTTGAAATGAATAATATGCGAAATATAATTGTTTACTGCGTTTATAACTTGTCCAATACAGGGACAAATCCAACAAGCATTGTACCAGATGAATATAGATGGTCGTTTTGTGACAAAAACGACTAATTATATAACGATCGTGCACAACACTCATCGGACGGGCCAAAAACTCTCTAAGGGGTGTAAAAAAAAGTATTTTATTAAAAAGAATATATTTACTAATTTTTTACATTTTAAAAATTATTAATTTACCACATTTGTTCCACGTATTTCATCGAATAAGGCTGCTTTAATATTGTTGTCATTTTCCAATGCAGTCAAATTTCTTTTTGACTCGTGCATTGATTATTGTTGCATGAGTCAAGATAGATATTATATGACTTATGTCTTATTCTAATTAACACAATACAATAGTAGAAACAATGCATATACAATAGTTTACATATACGCACACAATCATAAATTATACATACTCTTTACAATTTCACGATAACATATGAAATAGATATACCATGAGATGCTATAAACCATTATTACACTATTAGAAACAATTGCTATCACTAATTAGCCCTAATTTATCAACTTATGAAAATTTAGATTTGGGGTAAAAATTATATTTTTGACGAAAATAAGAGATTACACTTGAGTTAGAGAGCAATAGACATTGATTACGCAGTCAGGGATGATCCGAAAGCTCGAAATTGGTGATTGAAAGCTTGGAGGAGAGATTTGGGGATAAATAGAGCAAGAAAATCGTGCAACAAAATGAGGAAGAAAGGCTTTGGCCTGAGCAGATATTCACGAATTCTGACGGCCTTCGACGGCCGCCGATGGCCCATCGGAAGCCTCGGAAATATGCCGTTGGAAGCTGTCACTAGGTGCAGTCAGAATATTATCCTTTTCTAGTATTGCGAGAAAGGTTATATGGTGGGCTCTGGAAAAGAAGAGAGTCCCAACAAAGTACATTACCCTTATCGAGGATATGTACGATGATGTTGTGACTAGTGTAAGAACATGCAAGGGTGAAACCAGTGACTTTTCCATTAACATAGAATTACATCAAGGGTCAGCTTTGAGCCTATACATTTTTTTCTAATGATGGACGAGGTTACAAAGGGTACAAGGTAAGATTCCTTGGTGTATGTCATTTGCTAATGATGTTGTACTAATTGATGAAGTAGGATTAGGGTTGATAGATAACTGATGCCGTGGAGACAGACTTTAGAATCAAGGGGTTTTAGGTTTAGCAGAACTAAAACAGAGTATATGAAGTGCGAGTTCAGCAGTGTCAGGTCCAAGGATGAAGATGTGACTCTCGCCGGACAAGTAGTACCTAAGAAGGAATCCTTTCAATATTTAAGATTAATGTTGCTGTATGACAGTGAGATTGATTAAGATGCTAGTTCTAGAATTCGAGCAGGATGGATGAAATGGCAACAATCTTCTGGCATTCTCTATTATTGGGGATGCAGATTAAGGATCTTAAGGCAGAAATAACACTAGAGGGGGGGTGAATAGTGTTTTAAAGAATATATGAACTATATGACTAAATTAAAACTTTCAACACAAATCTAAATAGAATCTAACACAGAATGCTCACAAAACATATAAAAAATGCAAATAGTAAAGTAAAGCAAGTAAAAGGAAAGAACACACCGGATTTTATACTGGTTCGGAATCCTCCTACATCCAGTCCTGCACCAAGGCAATATCCTTGTACGGATTTTTATAAGCCAACATCCAAATTACAACCCTCAATTTCTAAGACCTTGAGGAACCCTCCTATCTCCGAGTTTGGGGTAAACTCTCTTGATTTACGGGACACAAGATCACCCCTAATACTTTCTAATACCAATCCTTTTGAATGGATAGACTCTATGGACTTTTTGAATACAAATTGATCCTATAACTCTGAATAACACTTTGATCTTTAGTAGAATGATGGAGAATCAAATAAAGAGAGTATCTAAATGATTTCCTATTGAGAATTTGGCAGAATGATGGCACGATCTTGAAAATATGAAGTTTTATAGATATGGAATGGTGGAGAAGAAAGAGTGAAGAAAAATAAGAAAGTAGTTGTTAAAAAATTCGTTTTGGAAGCCTTTATATAGATGCACAACAGTCATAACCATTGGTGAAAGGTTTTTGAACGAATGGACACTTCTTTTGAAATTTGAATTTTGAATCCAACTGTCACCATGTCGACATGGGGTATCCCCATATGTCGACATCCCTCAGTTCAAAATTGTAGAGATGTTGTTTTGTAAAAGCATTTGAATTTAAAACAAGTTGAAACTTCTCTGAAGCAAAATAAAGTGTTAAACAATATTTTGAGATAGAGAATGAATATAAAACATTATTTTAAATATATATATATAATTGATATAGACCGTCAATTATATAAGTAATATTTAAAATCAGAATAAGTTTTGATGTTTTAAAAATAGAAGTTTTTAAAATCAGAATGGAGGAATATTTCAAGGCTAAAACAAAGTTTGAAAACATTTTTGAAAACATGATTTTGAAGCTAAAACATTTTAAAAAACAGATTTAAAAACATTTTGAAAAATCTATTCAAACTGAAATTGCAAGAACCTTCCTACAGAGCTCCTCCATAGGACTCAAGAACTTGTACAAAGTAGTTTAAATGATTTTGATTTTCGTGGGTTTGTAAGCCACTTGTCGTAGGTTTGTAAGCTACTTGTCGTGGGTTTGTAAGCCACTGGTTTCGATAGAAATTGGGTTCCATCCCAAAAGAAAATTGGAAGAAAGATGAGAGTGCTATTATGAAGTTTTAACAAAATACTAGAAACTTATCTTGAGATCTTGAAATCTTGATTCTCTAGAGTCTTGAATCTTGAATCTCTAATCTTCATCTTGATGCTTGAGTCTTTATACTGATCAGTCTTCGATAATACCTGCATATACTTCCTATATACATACATATATACATATATACATATATCTATTTGAAAATGTTAGTATATATTTTATAAAGTAAAGTATAATAACTATATAAGGTTGTTGTCATCAAAACATCATCAACTCAGTTCCTAACAATCTCCCCCTTTTTTATGATGACAACCTTTATTTATAAAATATTCTTACCATACCATAACTCCCCATAACTCCCCCTTACTCCGTGACTTCTTCTTAAAACTACAACTCCCCTTTATTCCATGACTCCCCCTTACACCAAGAACATATATTTTTATAACTTTCTCCCCCTTTGTCATCAACAAAAAGGAATAAAAGATTTACCTGTTCTAAAGTATATATAGAATAAAAGTGTAAAGTGAACGTGTAAGTGATCAAGTGTGTGTGCATATATATAAGTGTAACTTGACAATCAAATCAATATCATACATAGCAAACCAATCATGTATAGTATATGAAGTTATATACAAACCAAATCCAAATCAAACTTAAGTAAACAATTCAATCAAATCCTAATCAAATCTAAATCAAATCAAATCAAATAAACATACATAATGATCAGACATTCCTTGGGACTTCCACCCATCCATCTTCTCCAAAGATAGGATCAGTTTTGATAACATCCCAATTATCTTTGTCGAGAGTGACTGGTGGATTTGCTTCAGGTTCGTCTTTGCTAAGGCTTGAGATCATCCAACGAAGTGCGTCGAAGTGTTTCTCTTGCTCTTTGATCATCTGCATTTGGCTTAATTCTAAGTGCCTTTGATTTCTAAGTATAAAAGAGAGAATATTCTTGAAAGAAGTAAGAGTTTCTTCAAGATTTTTACTTAAATTCTTAATTGGAGAAGCCATAATTTAAGAAATAAGTTGAAGTACGAGAGGAGATGAATAGAAATGGAGGTTGAGAAGTTTTTCTGGAAAAAATAAGTATTTATAGGAGTTATTGGCCGTTCAAAATGAATTGTCACTTGGTAGTTACAAGAATTTGAAGTTAGAAATTATAACTACTTTCTGACTGTTACATGTCGACATGGGGGAATGGGGCATGTCGACATGGTCTAGACAGAATGACCAAGTTGAATTATTTTTTATTTCTAAGTTTATTTTTGTACTCGTGGACCTATATAAATTTAAAATAAATAACTAACAGAGATATATAAAGCTGGAAAACAGAGAATGAGATAGCATTACTTATATTAGTTAACATTACATAATCTTAACTAAAAAAGTAGAAAATACAAAGATAGATAAACGATAGCTAGAGAGATAATGGCTAGGATTAGCTTGATGAAGATGATGATGAAGACAAGCCAAGTTTCCTGCCTATCTTCCCAAAGAACTTGTCGATCTTGGTGGAGATTTTATCCATTTTCTTGCTAATAGATCTCTTAAGAACCTTTTGGTTTTGGGCAAGTATCTTTTGGTTCTTGAGTATGGTTTTGTTAGACGGATTGGCGGGGGTATGTGGATACTCTATACTTTCCAAAGATGTTTCTTCATCTTCCTCTTCTTCTTCAATTTCCATTCCTTCCCCTTCTTCTTCCTCTTCTTCCATCTCTTCATGAGCAAGTCTCTCTTCCTTTTCGGCAAGTGTTTCATATGGTTGAAACATGAGTGGGATTTTCGTAAGAGAAATGTTTCCATTATTGGACATTTTTCTACTTACAAACTCTTCCTTTTTAACATCCACACCAAAATAATTGAAAATCCGAGTATGGTAAATTCCATGATAAAGAGTGTTTTCTCCCATATTAAAATTTTTGGGTCTTAACTCATCCAAAATAGTTTGTGCCCAATTAATATCATATTTTCCAAAAATAGCAAAAAGAGCTTTACACACTTTTGAGGTGGGATTATTGTAGTTTCCCGACCTAGGAATAATTGTGTGTTGAATAAGAAGGTTGACAATTCTTGCTTTTGGACGGAAAAAGCGATTATTAAAATCCATGTGGTCATCGCTTTCAAAAATGTGATGAAAAGTCTCTCGATCGGTTTCATTGATTTGAAATTCCGAGAGATTCATACCGGTAGATTTATAACCCAAAATAGTATCCACAATATCGGAATCCAAACCAATAAGTGTTCCTTTAACACTACTCCAAATTTGATCTTCATTTCCATTATAAAATCCACGATTTAGGTTTACATAAAACATTTTGACAAGGTTTGGATAACAAACGAAATCATTTTGCTTGTTGTCAATCAAGCTAAGAATGGAGTTTTCTTCAAAAAGTTGATCGATTTCATAAGAAGAAAAATCATCAAAAATGGCAAATTTTCCCGTATTGACTTTACCATAGTTTACATAGTTTATGTAAGCTTTGATAGCCTTCGGGTCATTGAAAAGATCATTTTTGATGGATTTGGGCAGCCTCATAGTTGATGGGTTACTTGAGGAAGCCATTGATGAGTGTTTGAGAGGAGTAGAAGATAATGAAGAAGGTTTGAATTATGAGAATAAAAGTGAAAAGAGATGATAAGAGAAGTATATTAAATAGATTCTCTAAAGTCATTTTCTTTGGTCAAGAGGTATCTTTTCAGAATTTTGAAGTAAGTGAAAAGGTGGAGGGAAATTCAAAAGTTTGAATTCAAATTTTGAAATCAAATTTCTAAGAGGCATGTCGACATGGGGTATCATGGCATGTCGACATGTGCCTGTTGAATTTGAAAGAAGGTGTCTATTTCTAAAATCTAATAAATTCCTAAAATCCTAAGAAACTAATCTATATTCTATATCTATATTTAATTCAGTAATAATATTAAATATAATAATATTAAAATATTTTAATATTTAAAATATCATTAGAATAATATTATTTTGAATTTAAAAATTCAAATTTCAAAGGGTGATTTTGAATTTAAAATTCAAGAAATTGCAAACAAAATCAAAGCAAGCAAGCATCCAATAAAATTAAAATAAATGTGTACCTATTTTTAGATCCAAACTCCGATCGTCTTCTGATTCGAGAATAGCCGTGAAGCATAGATTTGAATTATCAGTTTTCTTCTCGTCATCACTGGATGAATCTGAATCGTCAAGAGTTGCTGCATATGCCTTCTTTCTTTTCTTTGGTTGCTCGTTGTTTGATTGAAATGTCTGTTTGTCTAGATATGGACAATCCATCTTGTAGTGCCCTGTTTTGTTGCAGTTATAGCATCTATCACCATTATTGTTGATGTTGTAGTTCTCCGAAGTATTTCTGGAATTTCTTTGATCATTTCTTTTAAAGTTATTCATCTTTCTATACTTCAGAAATTTCCTGAAATTTCTGGTCATGAAAGCAATTTCTTCATCACTCTCTTGTTCTAAATCTCCAGTTGTTGCTTTGAATGCGATCGATTTCTTTTCCGTTGCCTTAGATTATTTTCTCCCTTGTAGTTGAACTTCATAAGACATTAGATTACCGATTAACTCTTCGATCTTCATTTGACTAACATCATTTGCCTCTTCAATAGTAAGTGTCTTTTGATCCCATTCTGGAGTAAGTGAATTGAGTATTTTTCTGACTTGATCTTCTTCTGAGAAACCCTTTCCTAAAGCAATCAATGAGTGTACAATGTCTTGAAATCGACAATACATGTCGGAAATAGATTCATTTTCATGCATTTTAAACAATTGAAACTGGTTAGTTAATATGGAAATTTTAGTCTGTTTGACTTTGCTTGTTCCTTCATGAGTTACTTGCAAAGTTTTCCAGATTTCAAATGCAGACTTACAAACAGAGACTCTATTAAACTCATTCCTATCTAGTAAACAAAATAGTATTCATAGCCTTAGAATTGTTTTGTGCAACTGTCTTTTGCTCAGTAGTCCACTGGGCAAAATCTGTAGTTGGTTCAACATATTCAATTTGTGTCATATTCCAAGTATCTAAACTTATGGATTGTAAATAAATTTTCATCCTACATGCCCAATATGCATAATTACTGCCATTAAAAAGTGGTGGTCTGACAGTAGACTGACCTTCTACAAATGAACTAGTGTTAGTACTTGTGTTGACAGACGTAGTAGTGACAGGAGTGACATTACTAGTGTGTTGTGCCATTAAAACTTTTCAAAATTTCAGATTATGAAAACAATGAAAACCAATGCTCTGATACCAATTGTTGGGGATGCGGATTAAGGATCTTAAGGCAGAAATAACACTAGATGGGGGATGAATAGTGTTTTAAAGAATATATGAACTATATGACTAAATTAAAACTTTCAACACAAATCTAAACAGAATTCTAACACAGAATGCCCACAGAACATATAACGAATGCAAATAGTAAAGTAAAGCAAGTAAAAGGAAAGAACACACCAGATTTTATACTGGTTCGGAATCCTCCTACATCCAGTCCTGCACCAAGGCAATATTCTTGCACAGATTTTTATAAGCCAAAATCCAAATTACAACCCTCAATTTCTAAGGCCTTGAGGAACCCTCCTATCTCCGAATCCGGGGTAAACTCTCTTGATTTACGGGACACAAGATCACCCTAATACTTTCTAATACCAATCCTTTTGAATGGATAGACACTATGGACTTTTTGAATACAAATTGATCCTATAACTCTGAATAGCACTTTGATCTTTAGTAGAATGATGGAGAATCAAATAGAGAGAGTATCTAAATGATTTCCTATTGAGAATTTGGCAGAATGATGACACGATCTTGAAAATATGAAGTTTTATGGATATGGAATGGTGGAGAAGAAAGAGTGAAGAAAAATAAGAAAGTAGTTGTTAAAAAATTCATTTTGGAAGCCTTTATATAGATGCACAACAGTCATAACCATTGGTGAAAGGTTTTTGAAAGAATGGACACTTCTTTTGAAATTTGAATTTTGAATCCAACTGTCACCATGTCGACATGAGGTATCCCCATATGTCGACATCCCTCAGTTCAAAATTGTAGAGACGTTGTTTTGTAAAAGCATTTGAATTTAAAACAAGTTGAAACTTCTCTGAAGCAAAATAAAGTGTTTAAACAATATTTTGAGATAGAGAATGAATATAAAACATTATTTTAAATATATATATATAATTGATATAGACCGTCAATTATATAAGTAATATTTAAAATCAGAATAAGTTTTGATGTTTTAAAAATAGAAGCTTTTAAAATCAGAATGGAGGAATATTTCAAGGCTAAAACAAAGTTTGAAAACATTTTTGAAAACATGATTTTGAAGCTAAAACATTTTGAAAAACAGATTTAAAAACATTTTGAAAAATCTATTCAAACTGAAATTGCAAGAACCTTCCTACAGAGCTCCTCCATAGGACACGAGAACTTGTACAAAGTAGTTTAAATGATTTTGATTTTCGTGGGTTTGTAATCCACTTGTCGTAGGTTTGTAAGCTACTTGTCGTGGGTTTGTAAGCCACTGGTTTCGATAGAAATTGGGTTCCATCCCAAAAGAAAATTGGAAGAAAAATGAGAGTGCTATTATGAAGTTTTAACAAAATACTAGACACTTATCTTGAGATCTTGAAATCTTGATTCTCTAGAGTCTTGAATCTTGAATCTCTAATCTTCATCTTGATGCTTGAGTCTTTATACTGATCAGTCTTCGATAATACCTGCATATACTTCCTATATACATATATATATATATATATACATATATATATATATATATCTATTTGAAAATGTTAGTATATATTTTATAAAGTAAAGTATAATAACTATATAAGGTTGTTGTCATCAAAACATCATCAACTCAGTTCCTAACATCTATGACAGGAAAGTCTCATAAAAGCTTAAAGGAAAGTTCTAGAGAATGACAATCGGGCCTGCGATGTTATATGGTGCAGAATGTTGGCCTACTAAAAGCCAACATGTTCGGAAGATAAGTGTAGCAGAGATATGTATGTTGCGATGGAATTGTGGTCATATAAGAAGAGACCGAATTAAAAATGATGATATACGTAAAAAAACTTCGAGTAGCACCAATTGAGGTGAAGCTAGTCCAATATCTCTTAAGATGGTTTATACATCTTCAACAGAGGTCTCCCGATGCATCTGTACGCACTGGAAATATAGACCGCGTCGAATGCTCAAAGGTAACTAGAGGTCGACCAAGGTTGACATAGAAGGAAGTAGCAAAAAGGGACTTGAAGAATTATAACATATCCGAAGAGGCGATGTCGGACAGGAGCACATGGAAGTTAGCGATCCACATACCAAAATCATGAGGTGGGATTTTTTTTGTTTAGGGCTAGTTTAAGGGTAGTGTTATAAGTTTTAAATTATAGGACTAGTAAATAGGAGCCTAAGACGTTGTGTTTGGTCTTCTATCGATATTACTATAAGTACAATTATTACTAGTATTATTATTATGTGGAAATTAGCCACAAGGGCCACTTTAGCAAATGCAATTAGTTTCTAGGACACACAACTGAAATAATTACTTTTAAGGACAAAATGAAAAATAAATAGTTTCTAAGATCTAAAATCCTATGAAATTATGTCCTTGAAAGTAATTGGACTGCTGATTTTGTCCTTAAAAGTAATTATTCTGTCGACTTTGGCCTTGAAATTTATTTCTGTGGATGTGTGTCCTACAAACTAATTGGACTGCAAAGTTTGTCCTTCTAGTGAAATGTCCCTATTATTACTATTATCATGGTTTTTTATTTTTTATTTTATTTCTATCTTTATTTTTATCTTACTTAGTTATTGTTGTTGTTATTGTTGTTATTTGTTTACTTATTTGTCTTTATCTTATTATTATTATCATGGTTTTATTATTATTGTTGTTGTTATCGTTATTATAACTTTAAACTGACTTTGTTATTTAATTTTGGGTTCCATCTCTAGCCGACCTAATCTTGTTTGGAAATAATGGCTTAGTTGTTGTTGTTGTTGTTGATGTATTGATGGATTTTATATAGTAATCCAATTTTATACTACACAATTTTCCTCAAGCATTAATGTTAAAGTCGATTGGATAATCCACTCATATTTTATTTTTTATGAGTTACATACAAGTTTAGTTTACCAAAACCAGTATATTTGATATAAAAAGTTTGGCTTTATTATATAAAGTAAAAGATGATAGGGGTATAAGTAGATTTTTGCGTTCGATTATTCAAAAAGGTCTTTTAGATGCCATTGGAAAACGATATTGGTTTGAAAATTTACAAGGAGAAAAGTGGATTTTGGATTTTAGGTCCAACCGTCCCAATGTAACTTGAGGAAATCAATATTTGCGCAAACAAAGAATATTATAAGTAACAATTTGTTATTTAATTTCTTCCTCCTAATTGGGTTGTTTTTAGGCATAAATTTTTATTATATAGTATAGCATTGATTTAGCGTTCAATTTTTTTAATCCAATTTTAGGGTGATTCAATTTTGATAGGAATTGATTTTTTTTATTTACGTACATTGGGTAGATTTACTTTCGATTAGAAAACAAAACAGATAACTTTACTGAAATAAAGATTCCACTTATTCATATTCAAATTTTCAGTTTTCCATTTTTTATCGCAAGAACATGCAAGTCATAAAAGAAAAAAATTGTTTTATTTATTAATTGCCAGTCTGATATAATCACTAGCATTAAATATAAATCTATCCATATTAAGTTTCAAATGATTATACTTAAATATGTAATCCAATATATAACTATGTATACCAAATAGTTGCTAATGGAATTCCTCATTTGGAATATTAGGGGGATGAATGCCCTCTACAAACAGGTAGAAGTTATTAATATTATTAAAACGAATAAATATTCCTTTATTGGTATTCTGGAAAACAAGCTCTCTCTTAATTCAATTGATAACTTTATGAAGAAAATAGATAAAAAATGGAAAATGTCTCACAATGTTACTGAAGATCGGAAAAGTCGAATTATCATCATGTGGGATTCGTCTTTATGGACCTCTATTGTTATTCACACTACTGATAAATCCATTTCCTGTATACTACATAATGAAAATAATATAAGTGTTGTGTGCACAGTTATTTATGCATATAATGAAGAAGATGGTCACAATATGTTATGGGAAGACATCATCACATTATCCAAAATAATTAACTTCCCGTGGCTATTGGCAGGAGACTTTAATACTATCCTACATAATAATGAAAGAATGAACAACGGTAGACTTAATTCAAATGGAGATCCCAAATTCCGTGAATGTATCACCCTTTCCAAACTAGTGGAACCAGATTTCTCGGGCAATTTCTACACTTGGAGAGGAGGTAACCTATTCTCTATACATAGTAAGATTGATAGAGCTTTTGTAAATTCCAATTGGCTAGACAAATTTAATAACTTTGGAATTAACTTCGATAATCATTCTTTAAGTGACCATACCCCTATTTCAATCATTCTACACGTCAAGAGTAATATAAAGAAAATCAGACCTTTTAAATATAAAAACTCTTGGCATTCTTACTCTGATTATACCCCAGTCATCGTTGAAGCTTTGGAAGCCCAATTGACTGGTTGCCCTCTATTTAATTTGCTTTGCAAAATGAAAAAGGTGAAAAGCAATCTGAAGAAATGGTCATATAATAAAACTAATCAGCAGCAAAAGATAAATTGTTTGAAAGAACAAAATAACAATATCTATAATCAGATACTTTCTAATCCTATTGATGCCAATCTGCTGCAAATATACTCTAATAATTGTGATAGTCTACACAATATGATGAGAAAAATGGCCACTGACAATGAACAAAAAATGAAAATCAATTAGCTTATTAAGGGGGATAGGCCTACGGAATTTTTTTTCACTAAATTGTCGACTTCAAGCCATGTCGAAAAAACAATCTTACGGTTAATCAACAAGGTATATGGATTTCATCATCAGAAAAAACTGCTCAAGAAGCCTCTCTATATTTTTCAGATCTTTTTTTCTTGCCCCATGCACCAAACCAATTTCCAAACATTATTTGCAAGAAAATTCTTTCAGAAAATGCAAAGAATAATTTATGTAAACCTTTTTTGTTGGAGGAAATCAAAGAGGCTATTTTTCAAATTAATGATAATAGCTCTCCTGGCCCAGATGGTTTCAACTCAAAATTCTACAAACTTCATTGGGACAGTATTAAAATAGACATTTGGAAAGCAATGAATGGCATACTTCAATCAGGAAAAATCATTAAAGAAATCAATCACACTTTCATTTGTCTTATTCCAAAAATTCCAGATGCCTCTAAAATGTCTGATTTTCGGCCTATCTCTCTTTGTAATGTCACATATAAAATTCTTGCTAATCTTCTATGCAACAGAATAAAGAATTTATGAATGAATTAATATTAGTTAATCAAAATGCTTTCATTCCTAATAGGCTAATTTCTGAAAACTCTCTCTTAGCCTATGAAATGGCCAGAAGTTTTAATAGGAAAAATTTCGAACAACATTTGTTTGAAAATTGATTTACACAAGGCCCATAACAAGATCGATAGAGAATTTATCCGTCATATGCTGATATCTATGGGGTTTTCTATCTCTTTCACTAATCTCATATATGAGTTTATTTCTACTCCTTCATTCTCTATTTTAATAGATGGTGCCCCATATGGTTTCATTAATAGCTCGAGAGGAATAAGACAAAGAGATCCTCTATCTCCTTATTTATTCGCGATTGTCATGGAATTTCTTACTTTAAATTTGGACATTGAATACATCAAAGGAAATATCAGTCCTATTTATCAAGTCAAGCCGATAATTACTCACCTCCTCTATGCAGATGATATCCTCATAATGACAAAAGCAACCACCAAAAATGCAGAAACAATCCACCAAATTTTACAAAACATGAAAAATTTCTCTGGACTCGAATTAAACACTGAAAAATCTAGACTATTTTTCAGTAAAGGTGCCAAGTTCAAGCAGGAAATTGCAGATATTATTAATTTCAAAATTTATACCTTGCCAATCATTTATTTGGGAATTCCCCTTTCCAGTAATGCATTGAAAACTAGAGACTTTGGATGGCTTATTGACAAAATCAATAAAAAATTCAATAATTGGCGAACCAGATTTCTCAATATCAGTGGGAGAGCTGAGCTTATCAAGACTATTATCCATCCCATGCTGCAGTTTTGGCTTCAGGTAGCTCAATTTCCTGCAACAATTATTCATATAATTAACTCATTATGTGCAAACTTTCTTTGGAAATCAAAATCACACAAAATGAGTTGGAATGAAGTATGCAAAACCAAAAGAGAAGGGGGATTGGGAATCAGAAATATTGATGACCTAGCTATAACCTCAGCTACTAAACTGTTTTGGAACTATATTAATGGTAATTCTTTGTGGGCAAAAATGGATGCATAACAGATATTGCAAGAATATTAATTTTTGGATTGTCAGAATGGATAACAATGCTTCACACACTTGGAAAACAATTTTACGTGCTAGACAATGGTGCAAAGGTTATATAGACAGGAAAATAGTGGATGGAGATACTACTGACATTTGGTTTGATCCATGGATACAAGGATCTTCCTTAATTGATAGTTATGGATGGAGCAGCATGTCCACTTTGAAAGGATTTCATAAAAAGGTCTCTAACCTTATCTCTAATAATAATTGGAAACAGAACATCAATTTCATTCCCATCCTGTCTCACAATGATGTCAGGAAAATTCACATTCACAATCAGATGAAACATGACTTTTGGTGGTGGATTCCTAACAAACAAGGTCAATTCTCTTTAAAATCTGCCTGGAATGTTTTTAGAAAGAAATACGAAGAGTATGAATGGGCTAAACTCATTTGGGACAAAGGTTGTGCACCGAAAATGTCAACTTGTTCTCTTCTTCCCATCAGAGATAAATTGCATACTAAAGCCAGGATTAGTAAATGGTCCCCAACAATAGACCAAAAGTGTGTTTTATGTGCTAATCACAATGAGGATAGAGATCACCTCTTCTTTCAAAGTAAATACTCGAGAAACATTCTAGATGATATCTTCCCTAAGCTTAATATTAAGCTAGGAACCAATTATGATCTCAACCCCATTCTGATTGATATTCAAAAAGCACAGAAAAATTACCAAACAGAAAATTCATGTATTGTTAGCATCATATTTACAACTATCATCTGGAATATATGGTGCGAGCGTAATAAACGGGTATTTAACGGAACCGAAGAGCCAGTTGAACTGAAAATTAAACATATCCTCATAGAAAGCAAACAACTTATTCAGCACAGAGTTCAGATCCACACACTAAAGAATGAAGAAAGACTTATCTTATCAAATCTCTATATGGCAACAGATCTGCAAGCTTGCTTCCGACCCCCATGAAATTCGGCCGACTGCTGTCCACCAACAGATTATAGTGCTTGATTCCTCTGACAGTTGAAGATTTCCAACTGCTCCGATTTTCTAAAAGAAATAAATTTCGATTTGGGTATTTGGGGACGAATTCCCTCTCCCTTCCCACTGTTTAGTTTTGCAATTAAGACGTAGTAGGTTTAGTAGCGTGTCGTTTTGTTTTAGCTTTTCTTTATTCCAGTGTACCTATGGTGGTCGACTTTGTACTTGGTCACTGAAGCAAGCTGATCGTACAGATGGTTTTGAGAATATACCTCTTATGTTTTGCTCTTCCATCTGTTTGACAACTTAGCTCAGTCCTGGATGTGTTGTAATGTTAATATATGGAATTGATATGTACTCATTTTCCTTACAAGGCACCCAAATAGGTTAGGGGGGTTGTAAGGTTTTAATGAGGCATATCAAGGAATTATATGCTTTCTACAGTTTTAATAAAGTACCTTTTCCAAAAAAAAAAATAGGGTTTATAATATTCTGGGATAATTTTGCACTAAGAGTAGCAAAAACATAATTATGAGCATATAAACATTTGTTTATAATTTCCATTCCATTTATGTACTATGATACCATATTTGTCAAGTAGCATATTTAGATGGTACATATAAGCTATTGTTAGGGAAGAATATTCCAAAGAAGTTTCCCTCTTTGAAAATTACCCTAAAAGCTAAAAATTCTATTTTCTGCAAAACATAATCATGTTTAAAGATTGAATGAGAAACTAAGAAATTTCTTCTTTTTGTCACATTGTAGGTACCAATTCCACTTGTGTATGTTTGTGTCATCTTTCGATGGCTATATTTAATAGTTTGAAAATTTTCTCATATCATTTGATATTTGGTGTTTTTTTTATTTCACAATCTTTTACACCAAGGTTTTATTTATTGTAATTAGAAATTTTAGTTTAAAATAGCTATTCTAATTCGATATAATATATGCAATTCTGTCGTTGAAGATTATTTTTTGAAATGTTGATGGATTTTATATATTAATCCAATCTTATACTACACAATTTTCCTCAAGCATTAATGTTAAAGTCGATTGAATAATTCGCTCATTTTTTATTTTCTATGAGCTATATACAAGTTTAGTTTACCAAACCAGAATGTTTGATATAAACTTTTTAGCTTTATCTCTACATCTCTAAACTAATAATAAAAATTCCATGAACGGTTTGCAATCGCGTCTTTTTAAATTTACCTTTTACCTGTTAAGCATTTCCTTCAGCGTTTCCTTCCGTTCTACCTTGCTCATTTCACGCTAGTAAAAATCCTAACCACACGAACTTTAACATCAATGTCTTCTTTGTCGATAATCCATCGCCGACCCCAATCAACTACCATCACTACCTAATCATGGAAGTTAACCCTTGCCGGATATTACACCTACTCCATTCGGCTACAAATTGCAATCAAAGTTCTAAACTAGGGTTACCTTATTCTGTCGTGATTCTTAAACTTCGCTAAATGTTACTCTATTAGGCAGCTGTTGCTTTGACAATGAACTTCAACCCCAATTTAGGTATGTTTTTTAAAATGCTATTTACATATCTATTTGTTTCCCTCTTTTCTACATTGCAGATGACGTTCGAACTCATTTGGATTGACCTAATCCCAGGTTCGGCTAGGGTTACCTTCTAAGTTTTGCAGATATTTTTTATTTTGTTAACCTCATCTTGATATAATTTAAATTTAACAAAATTTCCTTAAGTTTTCAAGTTTTAATTTAGGGGTTATTGCTTTTGATTTTGATTTTTAACATTTGATTTTAGTTTATATATGATTCCCTAACTGTTACTACAATGCTGGATACTATTAATATCACAAACTGATTTAAGAATAGTTAAACTTATCCACTTTTCTTTAAATTACAAGTTGATTAATATGTACACTGAAATTCAATTTAAAACTGAGAAAAAAATCAATACATCTGCATTGGAGACATATCAGTATAATCTGAATGAGAAAAACATTTCTTTTATTTTATCTTTTAAGTTATTTTGAGTTTGACAAATGCCAACTACTTTTAAGGCATATAAATAATTTATCCAGTTTATATAAAACAGTATTTGTTGTAAATGAATGCATGTAGAACGTAGATTATGGAGTACCATATTGGTTTTATAAATAATCTCAAAAAGGCATTTTGTTTGAACATTTAATTTATTTATCTGTTAATATAATATAGAATAGTTGGTATTATATACTTAAGATTATATTAGTTCATCCAGTTTACATAAAATAGTATTTATCTTTTAAGATAATTTATTTATCCGTTGAAATAAAAACAATGATTAGAGCATGGATCTTTTTTCATTGAATGGCTAAAAACCCACCTAATAGGTATATATGCATTTCTTATAATTTGATCCCTTGGAATTTACAGGAAATGTTGTGCGAGAGGGTACATGAATGAATTCCAAGGGGAGACTAAATATCTAAAATGTTCCATGCTGCCAAGTTTAAGATAATTATTTTATATAAGTAACTTATGCTTTACCTTACTAAAATTATATTGGACTTAAGGCCCATGTATGCAGTTTGGGTTGGTGGATCTATTCTATTATCATGTAAATATACATGCATAATCAGTTGAGGTCCTCACAATTTTGATCCCCTAACCTGATTGCATGTCGAGTGTTGATCATACCTGCATTAGCAAGTATGGTTTTTTATTATTGTATATTTACATAAATACACATGCATGATCATTTGGGGTCCTTATAATTTTGGTTCTCTAGCCATTTGCTTTGTCTTCTTACGTATTAAGCTTACTTAATCATACTTTCATCGGTAAATATGGGTATTTTTATTGTATGACATGTTGCTTTAGTGTTCGATTCGTGAAGCTTTAGTGTTTATTTTACAAATTTTAAGTTTTGGTTCGTTTAAACATAAAGTTATATTGTATTGTTTATGATTGATTATGCTAAGTTTACCCCAAAATGTGAATCATTTGTATGATTTTACTTGCTGTTGATTAAAAATGAATGGCATTTTACTAAAATTAATATTAATTCATCCCTAAATAATAATCATTTTTGAGCTAGGAGCATATGAGTGGTCCTTTGAGCTAGGAGTGCATTCCGAAAAACTATTAATAAATAAAATAGAGTTATAGCAATATTTTAAGAAGAGGCCCTAAACAACAAAATGGGCCAAAAAAACAAGATACGCACACATGCGGATTAACAAGCTGATCAAAATGAAGTTATGAACAAGTAATTAGAAGTTATACATCTTTAGCTCATAACCCAAAGTAAAGTGAATGAAAAGATTAGAAACTAAGACCATGTTTGCTAAACATAAACTCCCGGCAGTGTTTGCTGAAACGGGAGCAGGTGGGCTCAGAATAGAAGTTACAGAACTGCTGCTAGGGCTGCTAAATTGTGACAAGCTATAGCATCATCGAGTATTGGGACAGAAACCGTGCTTTGACTTGGAAAAGTAGCTACAAGTGAATAAAAAGCAACAAAAGTGAAATGACCCGCAAATCCATACCCCTTGATTCAATACTATTCTACGTCAATCAACTCAAGATGTACCGAAATACGAACCATTTGGGTTAAAGAAGAAGAGGTAGAAGAAGAAAATAGAAAACAACATCAGAATCTAACCATCACAGCGGAATAAAATATAATATATAACAACAGATCTTTACACAAAAACAAATATATATCTGTTTTATACATACATCATCATCAGAGTACATCATCAGAGTTCAACAACAACAATAACATACAACTGGATACACAGCTACTCAACACAGCAGAATACATATATAAAACAAGTACGGAAGTACATATCGTCATCCAGCTCGTCTTCTGAGCTCCACAGCATCAAATCCTGTATCCTATAATACTCGGTCTGACCCGAGCATTACAGTTAAATAACACCCGAGTCAGTCTGGAATACCAGCGTGAGAAACCACACTCAATTGATTATTAAAGTTTTAAAAATCCTTTGAAAACAAAAGCATCTCGTAAGACCACGCCACAAATAAACATGTCGGGTTTTTACCTTACGATAGCTAAAACATTTCTTATTAAAATCCTCTGATATTATAATAGGGTCTATATACAAATACTTATTAAAATAGCCGAAATTGTTACATGATTAAATTCCAGCTACTAGCCACAGAGTGGGTAATACAAACAAATCTCGTATAAGGCACGTAGGAAAAATGGATTTCCAACTAATGACTAGGCACTGGGGTACCACCTGTCACAGTACGTGGCCTAGATCACAGTACCGAGGAGTACGCCCGCTCCCCTGCAGCACAAGACCGGGACCGAGTGAGATCACCCCGCGGTTGGGATCAGCAACCGCACCACTAAGCCGAAATAAAAAGGGACATCTAGACAGGGATGACCTCACACTGCTTGGGTGCTACCCACCTAGCCTTGCTGCATAACCCCTGATTTTCAGTCATTCCCGGTTGATGAGGCTTGAGGCTAAGCGTTACCTTTTTAGAACATATCCCTTAGAATTCGAATCGTCCACCTGACGATGTTCCGAAAGCATTCATCCATACAAGTCCGTCCCGGTTTCGAACGGAACCGAAGGCACTACTCCTACTACATCCATTTTGGAAATATCCTCAAGATTAGTAGCGACTAACCCTTGCACTTCACTGCTCTATCTTCGAATCCAAACTTGTTTTCCCCGAAAACGTACAAACCGGATCGAAGTGGTTTTCGAGAAATAAATCCCGATCCCGGTCTCTTCAAAACCATCAGCGCATTTGTCCAATATTGATAGTCGGTGATTTAACTATCACTTAATATTCAAAAACAACCATCAACCAAAAAATAATTTCTCAAATTATTTATAAATCCCAAAAATATCTTCACAAGATATATTTCCACTTTTCAAACCCCTTTTGAAAACAGTTTCAAACTATCTTCCTTTCTCAGAATAAATTCCAAGTATTTCTATTTCCATTGAAATCACCAAGCATAAAACTTTAGATTTTTAAAATAATTTAAAACGCTTACTTTGAAATATACTTTAAAACATTTAAGTTAAAAACTACTTCAATAATTTGGTTAAAAATACATACTAAATAAATATTTGAAAATATGGTTACTTTATAAAATATAAAAATAGGGTTTCACTCTTAAAAAAAATACTAAGTCACCCTTTTTAATTAATTACTACGATAATAAATTTGAAAAATACTTACTTTAGAATTTAAACATTTAGAAATAATAAATTTCCTACAACAAACTTTTTAAAACAAAATTAAAACTTTTTATCTTATATTTAAATTTTTTACTTGAACGTACTTGGTTATCCAAAGAAATATACCTCTCTTCATATCCTTCTTTAACTTTCCAATTTCAAACACTTGAATCAATTTTCAAATTGATTTCAAGTTTACTTCCTTATTTCCAAAATCCATTAATTTCAGATTTTATTCCTTAATTGTGATTTAAAATACTTTAACTGAAAGTACCAATTCTAGATTTCTCAAATTACTTCTTAATCCTTTTAAATAAATTTAATCTTCAAATTTTAAATGATTCTTTATTCCTTTAAATTAATATCACTTAATTTTACAATTCGTTAATTTCTGTTTATTCAAAAATCTTTTTCCTTTCATACTCGAAGTTATTTATTAGTATTTTAATATCACTTCCATTTCTTTTTAATTCATTCTTAATTTATCAAATTTTCTATAGTTATTTCGCTTATAAATTTACTTCTTTGTTTTCTTTCCAAAATCCAATTTATATATTTTTGGTAGCTCATTATACCCAAATATATATTCAATCAAACTAAAGCATTTAATATTCCAACATAATTCATCATAGATTATCAAATAATCACATCAGAGAATATTAAATAATTTAAATAAATGTTGAGGGACCCAGTTGGATCCCTCCAACCTGTTTTCCCTACATTCACAGACGTTAGCACAATATAAAATACTAATTCCAAAATATACTATACTATAGCACATCAATCAATTCAACCATTCAAACAACTATTTAAATTTAACCTTTTAAATTTAAATTTAAATTCAGCTAAGTGAGATTAACTCACCTTTGAATTTTTGTTTGCAATCTAATCCAAACCAGCTTGTTTTCTTCACATTTCAATCCTTGTATAACATTAGATGTTTTATTAATATTTGAATTAATTTAACAATTAATTTTCTAGGTAAATATTTTAGTTAGCCAATGATTTGATTAAGCTATAAATTTTCCCTTTCGAAACTACTAAAATAAATTTAATTAATTGATTTTAAATGATAGTTGAACCAACCAAGTTTACCATTTTTCTCTTCTAACCAATTTATAAACTTTATAATAGGGTGTATGTCAAATTTTTTTTATTCAAACTGAAATAAAATAGATCGATCACCTTACTGCCTAGCCCAAGACCACCACGACTTGCTGCCGCAGAGCTTTGCCTTGATCGAAATCAAGCCCTAGCCCTCACGTAAGCTCCTCAAATCGTGACAGTCCCAGTCGTGAAATCAGACCCACTCCCCTTCGCTCCTCGGCCCCGCGATAACATCGCGCTCGAGCACCTCCACTGCGCCGATGATTAAGAGCCACTGCCCTCCTTTTTCCTCGCGCAAATCGCGATTCAACACAACACGTACGTTTGTACACGAATGAATCGAATTCGAATTCATTCAAATTGAATTCAAGCTTTGGTTTTCGAAACCAAAAAAAAGTAATAGGCTCGGCTCAGATTCGAGAGAAATGGGGAGCAACAATTTGGGAGCATCTCAAATCCAACGACAAGAGGAGGAGGCGTATTATTTATTCGTTTCGCCTTCGGCCATTAAAATTTCTATTTGAACGAAATTGTTTTCGTTTGATTTGCTCTCTTCTTCTTTTTTATCGAATTGGGGAAATGAATTAGGATTAGGAGAGAAAGACTTGTTCATTTATTCGGCTAATAAGAAGGTAACGAGGTGACGTGATAAGTAAAGGAGATGGCGTATACAAGAAGCTTGACCAATTAAATTAAATTTCATTAGATTATTATCAATTAAATTTTCAGCGCGTTTATATATCGTACACTTACACACTAGCTCCGATCAATACGAAATTTAAAATCCAATAATAATTCAATATTATGGACCCAATGGAACTAGTTTCGTCGAATTCCGAGACTGCGCCTCGGAAGGTTGTTTTTAAATTCAATTTAAACGATATATTTTTAAAACCGAACAAATCAGTGTTAAATTCAATTTTAAAACTTCTATTATCCTCAGTATTATCTATATAAATTTTATAAGCCTCTGAATTATTTTTAACAGGCTCAAAACTGAAGATTCAACATTTTACCCAACTTCAAATTTTTTAATTCAAAAATTTAATCATTAAATAAATCGTGATATTTGAATTCAATTTAAAAATTAACTTTTAAACATTCAAAATCGATTAAATATTCTGATTTTAAATGCTCGAAAATTCCGGGTCGTCACAAAAAGATAGATAGGCCTGGTGAAAAGCTGCACCACATCGGCTATTGGGACAGCAGTTGAGTGGTACGGTTAGCAGGCGGAAACTGAGTGGAAGCTTGCTGGGCAGAAACTGTTGATGCAATGGTAAAAAAAGCCTTTTATATTGAGATAATGCAATAAAATATCATAGTTAACCGAATTATGCAACACAATGTTTGGGTTAAGCCAGAAAAATCCTAACAAGCTAATTTTAGCATTTTCAAAACTATGTTTAGCATTGCCATCTATTTTATGAAATTAAGGGTTTACTTGCATTTATCTTGACATGAAAATTAATTTTCCATCTGAAAAAATGTTAACATTTCTTTAATTAGTTGAAGTTTAAAGCAAAAATATTATGAGAATAAAGTTAGTTGCATATGAGAAAAGAACCAGATAGATTCGGAAAATAATTAAAAACCGGGCATTGGATTATGTTAGGAGTACTGCTACTAATTTAAGAGGACTCTGTTACTGTATTTAATGTAACTATAAAACTAATTAAAAACACTGCTAGATTGTTATTTTTCGTTAGTTTACGAATAATGAGTTGTTTATATCAATATTAAACACATACATGTTTTAATTCATTAGTGAACAATAACGATTTTGCAAAAATATTTTAGCACACCATTAAAGAGTTCGAAACAGTGTTGAAAAAATTAAATAAGATGGAAGTAGAATTTTCACCCGTTCGAAAGTTTGGAAACAGTCAGCAATAATGATGACAAGCATAAAGTTGGCGTTAAGTATTACTATAATAATGTAAAAAAAATTGTTCTCTATGTATGACTTAGTCGTTCTTAAAATATGCTTGAAGCATTGAGTGACGTATTTATTGTATAATGGCTACATAGGTTTTATTTATTTAATTTTTATTATGTATGATCGTTGAAGAATTTTGAAGAAAGAGGTATATAGGAAGGCTAAGAACAGAAAGGCGAGGCTAACATAAAAATTAGTAATACATGCTTTTGTTACAGTACTTAGTGAAATGAATTGTTGGTTGTTTAAAATTAAATAAAAGATGTTTGGGTAATATTTTCTAGAAAAAGGAAAACAAGTAAAAGATGTCTAATGTGAGGACCAGAAGGAGGAGATATGTATTGGTGGTGTAGAGATGTGGATGGAGAAACAGAAAGAGTATGCGCAATGTTGGCTTTGTGATTATTAACGTAAATAAAATAAATTATTATGCAAATCGTTCTTTTTTAGTATCATAATATGCAAGGCATGTTATCTCTATTCCATAACATTTATTATATGTTGCATTTTTTAATCTTTTCCATCATTAATGATTTTGATCAGAATTCAATTAATAAGAACAAAAGAAATAAAATATTTGCTTTTATTGTTTACATTCATCTCATGTCAATGAATGAGAAAATGATATCAAATATGTCAACCATTTTTGTTTGGTTTATTCTCACAACAGATTGCTTACATTCTACTGATATATATTGGTTGATATTTTTGTGTTATTGATTGATACATTTAGTCTTTTTTTGTTCCCTGCTGATATTGTTTCCACAATAAAGATATCAAATAACCAAAAGGTTATTTTTATTTCCTAATCTGTTGATATTGATTGATAACTTTGATCCTTTTGTTTTGGTTAGATTTAATCTCGATGAATTACTTTTGTTGCTGTATGTTGTAATTAATGTTCATCAACTTCGTAGCATGTCGATTTAAAATGACAGATCTGAAGTTTGGCTACCTTGAAATTTGTTTGCATATACCCAAAAAAATGTTCAGTTAATTATTTTCATATTTATATAAAAGCGCAGAAGAATTTCTAGGATCCAGGTTGTAGAAATTTCAGTTGCCCATAGAAATGGGAAATATATCGTTGCATATTTATTTCTGACGAGCGTTACGGCACATGCTTCGCGCGTGATGATGGTACATGCTTTACACGTGAATTGATCTATTATTTGAATGTGTTTAACATATTTAAGAGAAATGATTTGCACAAAAGTTAAGTCATATTTTTATGTCGAAATCATGTGTAGAGTTTTTGTTTTTATTTCTTAGTTGCAAAATCTAATTTGTTGTTATTTGAATTTTTTTTCTAATAATTTGTAAAAATAAATAAATTATTTGTTAGATTTTTTTAAGTGCTATTAAGATTGAATAATATTTGTAGAGGAAAAGTTTTGAATTTGTAAAACAAAGTTTATTTATGAGATCCTATATTCAGGCGATACTAAAATTTGATAATATTTGCAGAGTTCATTTGTTAGATTCTATATTTAATGATATTAAAATTTTGTAATATTTGTATAGGAGAATTTTGAACTTGTAGAAGAAGTTATATCCAATTTTTAAGTGATATTAAAATAGAATGACATTTTAGACAGTTCATGTTAACACCAAAAATGTGTGACACCGAACTTATTACAACTATTAATAAAGATGTTGAATTATCTAGAAGAATCTTTTATCATCTAATGAGTATATTTGACGTATTCCCATTTCAGCGAACACGCAAAACTATAAATATATTCATTGAAATATTCAAGTTTTAACTTTTGAATTATTCTAGTCTAGCGTAGAAGTAATAGGTTAGAAATAACAGAAATTATTTTCTGTTTTAGGTAGTTGTAAAGAGAATAATACAGATAATACTTGAATTATAAGTGAAGGGTATTTTGGAAAGTTCACAAGGATCAAAATATTGCTCTTCCAAGCCAACTATTAATAATGATTAAGTGGGCTTCAGTCTTAAATGCTTTCAATTTTTCCCCAATACAATTCCTTTTATGCTTGCAGTTGCTATTATTAAAAGCTAACTGCATTTTCAAACTTTAGAACTACATGTAAAAATACATTCTTAAATGACCTATGACGCTGACGTGATTTCATAATCTATTGATGTAATTACGTTAGCATTAGAATAAAAGCAGTGAGTTTTGTCACACTAAGCATTACTTATAGATTCGTATTCGTTATTTATGTTCAAAAAGGCAATTGACTGCATAGTGTTCTTTACCTTATCCAAATGTACACGAGGGTATTAAATATTTCCAATAAAGTTATCCTTTAATTTACTAGATAAAGTATGAGAGCGTATAAACACAAAAGTTAACAAAGAGAATCGAATATGCGTGAACTTGCTTCTGCAATGTTCAAACTGGGATTTTCATCGGAATGTGTGTTGGGTAAATTAACCTATGACTTATTATTTTGTTATTATTGATTATTCATAGAATTCTGCCATGTTACTTTTCCTTTAGTGACTAGAGTGTATTTTGTTTCTCAAATGAAGGTTAAGACCTGTAGTTGACTTTTTTTACAATGGTACTTTTTCATTGATCCAACATTTTTCTCTTAAGATTTGCAGATTTATTGCAGATCTGGGATGAGGAGGAGTTTGCGAATTTATGGGTACATGTTCCAATGTCATTCATGTGCGTGCTTCCGTGTTAGACTGATGCGTGAGATTTTGTATTTGGACTATTTTTATTTGCGAAATATTTGTGTCGCAATGATTCTAAAGTAAGTTGGTATACCAATAAATGATATTTAGATGTAATCTCATTTTTAGTACTTAATTAATAGATTATAAAATTAAGTAAATATTGTTATTAGAAGCGTGTTGTTGAATTAATGTATGCACATTGTGAGTAGATGCAACAGACCCAGCTCGATGTTTATATACACTTGTAGTTATAATGGAACCGAGTTTTACTTCAAACTTGAACAAGGTTAGCATATATGCATTTCGAATGCGATGCATTCATCTGGTGGTCGAGGAATCCATCATCAGTGGTTGAATTTTCTTCTTATTCGGGATATAAGTTCCTTTTCTTCCTAGGATAATATGATTTTCAGCTTATTGTAAAGTGTTATATGTCTAGTATATCAAAACAGAGAATAATCAATTATAAATTCGTCTCACAAGTTTATCAATCAGATTTCCACTACTCTGGAAGTCTGTATTAGTTAATTTAAGCAATAGATGTGTCGTAAAAAAATTACAACAACAAAATAACAACTATAGTAACAATAACTATAGCGATAGATCAAACGTCATACTAATTAAAGAAATAGCACAACGTAGAAATGAAATATATATATATATAAATATATAAATCAATTATAAACCTAACCGGTTGGAGAAGGAAATTTCGTCTGAGGCTTGTCGTAACAATTTCCTTAAGACTTTATTTAAAGTCTTCCAAGATACATCAGAAGTATTCTGCACGAGATTGTTCCAAGATACAACAGACGTATTCTGCACGAGATTGTAATGAGTATGTCAACTCTGTGATATATCGTATAGAGCAGTAGAGAAGAAGAAACAGAAGAAATTAGAATTGGAATGGAATAAGAATGTGATCAGGATTCTATCCTATTTATAATTTCGTCTGCATCCCTACGAACAGTCGCGTCCGCTTGACGGATCGCACCCGTTGCCTTTTGAACCACTGTCGTTCGTTAACGGGTCGCATCCGCCTGCTCCTCGCATCTGTTCAGTCACGCATCTTCACTCGGGCCGCATCCGCTTCTGTTCGCCCGTGCTTTTTTAGTTGGGTCGCACCCTCTCGCGTCTAACGGTACGCACCCGCTTCAGAAGTCGCACCTCCTCTATCAATCCGCGTCCGCTTCTGAACAGTCGCTACTGTTCGTATAGCCTGCAACTGTTAAAAAACCCGGCCCGGCCCGATTCGGTCGGAAGGCAGCGGCGCGCGCGCGTGTGATGGTGATGCATGATCTCCCTCCTCACAACGAAGCATACATTTGGATTCCCCTAGGCCCCAACCCCTTCATTGCAAAGCTATTAATATACTAGAATAGCTTTGCAATATTGGCGATGTGGGACTTATGTATATTTTTATTCAATAGGAATTCTAACAATCCCCGACATGAATGATAATATACATATCGCCCACACAAAGCGAAATATCATAGAGTACATATGGAATAATGCTTTATCGTGGATAAGTAGATATTTCACTTTGAACTTTCCCTACTTAAAACTTATTGGATGTACTTGGCTAATCGGTGAATTATTTCATCTTGAACCGTCGGCCTTTATTGTATATCCAGACAATAAGCTTTACGAAGCATTGATTTCCTTCTCATCCAATCTCTTGGTTGTGTTCATTTTGGTCCCGAACAATTTTTGGTTCTGCGAGTGTTTATAGAAAATATAAGCCTTTAATATTCTTATAGAGCCGACCCAGCTCACACTAACATAGGTGATCGCAACCATTAAGAGTATCCTACATATACCCCACTTGTTATTTTCAAGATATGATCATCATTAAAAAACATAGTTTTAACCTTTAAATACTTCTGCAGGTATGCATTTATATTGTGCACCATAGGAATGGAGTTGGACCATGTCCAAGCAAATGCAGTACGTCTTGAGTTACTCAGAACTGGTTTGCATATTGATCCTAATCTGTGTGATCTCCAGTCGCTAGGATAGGTTTCCGTATAAGATAACTCTTAGTGGTTTAGGCTTTTAAACTCATTCCCCTCGATGCGCAGTCAATTTTCTCTCTTGATAAACCTTTAGTAAATGGATCCGCTAGATTATCATTTGTTCTCACATAGTCTATGAAAATAGTTTTATTTGAGAGTAACTGCCTAACTGTGTTATGGCGTCGACGAATATGCCGTGACTTTTCATTATACACAAAGTTGTGCGCTCTACTTAGCGAAGTCATTCTGCTTCTTCGAATGCTTTATCTAAAGCGATGAGCTCTGATTCCATAATGGATTGAGCTATGCATGTTTGTTTAGTAGATTTCCATGACACTGCTGCCTCTGCTAAGGTAAAGACATAACCATTCGTTGATTTTGATTCCTTTGAATCAGCAATCCAGTTTGCATCACTATATCTTTCTAATACGGTATGATATTTTCATAATGTAAGGAATAATTTGTGGTAATTTTTAAATATCCAAGCACTCTCATTAGTGCTTTCCAATGTTCCTTTCCTGGATTGCTGGTATATCTGCTCAGTCAATTTACTACATAAGGTATATCTGGTCTTGTGCAATTCATAAGATACATGAGACATCCTATTACATGAGAGTATTCCAGTTGCATTACATTCTCATTAGTGTTTTTATGCAGTACTTCTGATGGATTAAAGGTGTTCTTACTCCTTTTATTCCAAAATTTTGAAAATTTTCAATCAATTTGTCTACGTTGTGTGACTGAGATAATTCAATTCCATTAGGTGTTCTTATTATTTTGATCCCTAAAACAACGTCTACAACTCCGAAGTCTTTCATATCGAAATTGCTAATTAAGATCTTCTTTATGGTCTCTATTACTTGAGTATTTGGACCAAATATTAACATATCGTCTACATATAAACAAATCATCACATATGATTGTCCAATTTGTTTATAATAAACACACTTATCACATTCATTTATACGAAAACCATTTCTCATCATGACACTATCAAATTTTGCATGCCATTGTTTTGGAGCTTGTTTAAGTCTGTATAGTGATTTTACTAATCTACAGACTTTGTTTTCATTTCCTTTGGAAACAAAACCTTCAGGTTGCTCCATGTAGATCTCCTCATCGAGATCTCCATTTAAGAATGTAGTCTTTACATCCATTTGATGAATCTCTAGATTATAGATCGATGCAATTGCTATTAGCATTCTTATAAAGGTTATTCGTGTTACCGGCAAATATGTATCAAAAAGTCTACTACTTCCTTTTGACGATATCCTTTGGCTACTAGTCTAGCTTTATACTTGTCGATAGAGCCATCTGTTTTCATTTTCATCTTGAAAATCCATTTACAGCCAATAGGTTATATTCTAGGTGGAATATCAACAATTTTCCAAGTTTTATTACTTAGAATTGAATCAATCTCACTATGGTTTGCTTCTTTCCAACATGAAGATTCAGAAGATGACATTGCTCCCTATTACGTTTGAGGTTCGTGTTCTAACACATTTGTGAAAAAATCTAAACCAAATGTCTTGGAAGTCCTAGCCTTTACACTTCTTCTTGGTTCAACTTCCTCAGTCTCATGATGAGTTTCATCTCCATGTGAATTGCTTGATTCTTCTCTTGTTCTTTTAGGGACATTATTCCCTTCATTCCTTCTGTGTGGAAACACGTCTTCAAAGAATGAGGCATCTCTTGATTCCATGATTGTATTTACATGAATATCAGCTATATCAGACTTGAATACCAAAAATCTGTAGCACTACTATTTTGGGCTGATTCTAAATAGTAACAATCTACTGTTTTTGGTCCAAGTTTGACTTTCTTGGGAGGTGGAACTGTGACTTTTGCCAAGTAACCCCACACTTTGAGGTATTTAAAACTTAGTTTGTGTCTTTTCCATAACTCTTATGGAATTGTTCCTGTTTTATTATGAGGGACTTTGTTTAATATGTGATTAGACATATTTAAGGCTTCCTCCCACAAGTTCATCGATAGACCAGAGGTTAAAAGCATGACATTAATCATGTCTTTTAACGTTCTGTTCTTCCTCTCGGCTACACCGTTTTGTTGTGATGAATATGAAGCTGTTGTTTGATGAATTATACCATTTTCGGCACAGAACTGTTCAATGGTGATTCATATTCTCCACCTCGATCAGATGTCAATATCTTGATCTTTTTATTTAACTGATTTTCTAACTCGGCCTCGTACTTTATAAATGATGCAATTGCTTCATCTTTACTATTCAAAAGATATACATAGCAATAATGCGTATAATCATCAATAAACGTGATAAAGTACTTTTTCCCATCTCTTGTAGGTAACGATTTAAAATCACATAAATCTGTATGAACCAAACCTAGTGGTTCAGTGCTTCTGTCAACAGATTGAAATGGTTTTTTTAACCATTTTTGCTTCTACACATGTCTCACATTTGTAGTTTTTATCTACTTGGAATTTCGCAATAAATCACAAGTTTGATAATATTTTCATTTTTCGGAAATTTATGTGTCCAATCTATCATGCCATAGTAAAATTTCATGCTAAAGCAAGTAAGAAACTTCAATTTTATTAATAGCACAATCAGAATACATAGTTTTATTGCCGATAACGGCTACATTTGCCTTAAATAGGCCATCACATAAATATCCCCTTTCGCTATACATTCCACATTCTGAATCCTTTCTTTGATAATACTGCACCAGAGATGAGATTCTTACGTATGTATGGAACGTGGAGCATGTCATTCAACTTGACAGTTTTTATAGAAGTAAACTTGAGGATTACTGTGCCACTGCCTTCGATCATGGATACTGTAGAATTACTCATATAGAGTTTTTCTTCATGATCGAATATCTAGTGTGTAGAAAACATGGATTTGTCAAAACAGACATGACGAGTAGCGCCTGTGTCTACCCACCATTGGTTAGGATTCTGAACCATATTACATTCAGATACTACTGCCGAGAAGTTGGACTCGTCTACTTCCATGTTGTCTACTATATTTGTCTCTTTGTTGCGGTCCTTTTTGAGTCTGCAATCTCTAACGGCATGTCCAACCTTTCCACAAACCCAACACTCACCGTTAAACTTTTTGGCTCGTTTGTTGTCTTTTGATTTGTTGTCTGGAGCTTTCCTTTTCTTCTGAAAATTCTTCTTTTTGTTTTTGGTCTTTAAACCTTCAGCCACAAATGCCTCCTCGTTTTGTTTTGTAACTCCATGGTTATCTGCCTCAATTTTCAGTCGGACTATGAGATCCTGTAAAGAGATTTCCTTCTTCTTATGTTTTAAATAATTGCGGTAATCTCTCCATGACAGCAGCAGTTTTCCCCTGATGGCTTCAACCAAAAACGATTCTCTAACCTTATGACCTTTCGCTTCTAGTTCATGAATGATGATTTGCAGTTCATGCAGTTGAGCAGTCACCAGTTTAGAGTCAACCATCTTGTAGTCCATGAATTTGTCTACAATGAATTTCTTAAGAGTGATATTCTGCGTCTTATACTTCGTGGCAAGTGCATTCCAGAGTGCTTTTGCTATCTTTAGAGACTGATATACTTTGTATAGCACCTTGTGGAGACAATTCAGAATATAGTTTCTGCATAGAAAATTGAAATGCTTCCACATATCAACATCTGATTCCTTGCCTGGTGCAGGAATCGGTTCCTCCTCCTCGAGATACCGTTGCAGACCGAGTGTGTTGAGATAAAATAACATGTTAGAAAATCATCACCATCTCCTTTAAAAGGATCGGGCTTGTTGTGTGTAGTAGTCATTGTTGATAATTCAACTATTGACATCTCTGTTTTAGCAAAAAATAGAAAATTCTTAAGATGTTATACGTCTAGTATACAAAAATAGAGAATAATCAATTATAAACTCGTCTCACAAGTTTATCAATCAGATTTTCACTACTCTAGAAGTCCGTATTAGTTAATTTAAGCAATGGATATGTCGCATGCGTTGCCTTTTGAACCGCTGCTCGTATAGCCTGCAACTGTTAAAAACCCGACCCAGTTTTGCCGTAAAAATAGGATCATATTAGACCTAAACCCAAGCCCGATCAGACGACGGCGTGTGTGGTGGTGATGCATGATCTCCCTCCTCACAACGAAGCATACATTTGGGTGCCCCTAGGCTCCAACCCCTTCATTGCAAAGCTATTAACATACTAGAATAGCTTTGCAATTTTGGCGATGTGAGACTTATGTATATTTTCATTCAATATGAACTCCAACGTAAAGGTTGTACTGCCACAATTTTTCTTGTTTGGATCGAGTACAACGAAAAGATTTATGTTCAGTGTGGAATATTAGTGATTCAGCATGTGTTATTAATGTCAATGAGCAGCAAATCACCGTGAAAATAGATCAAAGAGTTACCAGAATACCTGAACGAACCTGGATTTCACAAATGGGAATGGTTGTTAGAGATAGAGAGACATACTAAGATGTATATATAGATATTCAAAATGGCATAACTAGATGTATATCTCTCTCCTCCACCATATTCACTACTCTATTTACCAACAATTTGTCCACTGATAATTTGAAAAATAAGTTCTGAAGTAAAAAAGAGAAAAATATTACCGCCCTTAGTTAGCTTTAAGATGACTACTATGTGCACTAGTGTTCTGTGTGCATGATTGTCAGGTTTATTGTCTTATCAATGATTTTTTCAACTTGTGTAACTGATGAAGTTATCGATACTTATTATCTATATGATCGTCTACACCTATTTTTTAGAGTTATAGTGCAACACATAATGGACATTTCTACAGTGCATCATTTACTCCAATGAAATCATCAATTTAACCCTTAATATCTTATGGAATTTTCACTTGTTGCTTATTACTGAATGCATCTAATACCTTTCCTTCGGCAATACTGAGGCCTTGTTTGGGATTAAGATTGTAATATTCAGTGAATATTTTACATGCAGGTAAACAAGCCGTCTATTGTTTTATCAATGAAATGATGCACCAGCAACAAGGTGCATAGGATTCTTCATATGAAATTCATTCATGATATTTAGGTTTGCTTTTGTGAGTGCATATTATATCTTCGTACCACTGTTCTATTACATAACACCTTTCTAATATTGAATGAAGTTATAAAGATCAAGGATATGTTCTTTTTCCTGATATGTCTGATGCCCTTCAGTTCTAGTAACAGTTTGTTAATATATGATACACATTTTAATATAGATTTGACAGTATTAAACTCTGAAACAGCCCACTGTTTTTTATCTCCCCATAATGCAGTTATCTAATTTTTTGATTGTCACTTGAGTACATTGAACTATATGAAATTCACCGAGGCACCAATGACTTAAGTAACCAGACCGATGAATGAAAGGCTAAGCATAGTAGCAAAGTTGAATGGTCGAGTGAAGTAAAAGCATAGTAGCAAAGTCGATTTCCACTTGAGTGCTTATATTTTGGAGTTGTCATTTGAAGAAAATCTTTGCTCATTACATATCAGATGAGATATCATAGATTTATCATCCTATTCACTGTTATTTCCCCATCTCGGAACGTATATAAACTTTTTGATAAATAGATTACTGATCTCACTTTAACATCCAAGCTATAGAGTTCAACATATAAGACTGGGTTTCTTTTGCTTTTCCCTTTAAAAAAAGGAAAAGGAAAAACGTACAAGATATTTATTTATGGCTAATGTTCTGTTATGCTTCCACATCATATACAAGGTAAAGGGAAATATACTACAGTTTCATGTAATCCATCAACTTCTAACTAACTATAGCAGCTTTGTTCTCGAATTTAACTATGGTCTTGGCGTAATACATAAACCAAAAAAGTGGCAAATACCAACAAAAAGAATGGTTAGATCAGAGTACTATTCTACTAATAGAACTTTTTAGCTGTGCTCAAGTCCAAAATATATTAGTGGTGATAAAGCATACATTCATATATATCTAACAACTTGGTAGTCACAGGTTGATTCTATGTTGTTAAAGGAATTTTAAGTTGAAAAATTACTACACAAGCACACAAACCAATCATACATGGAATAATATCTTTTACTCTACTAATATACCAGGGCAGGTTCACCCATTTGTGTGCCCAATTCAACCCTTATGTAAAGTTCATATTTTTTACAAATAAACATTGGTGCTCTAGAATATCGCCAGGGAATGATTTGAGCTTCTTTTTTTATCTTTCATATTTATTATTAACCATCCAGTTTTTGCAATATATATTCTGATTTGTCTTTTCCCTTTAGTTAAGAGAAAAGAATAAAAGGAAGTTCGGCGGTCATCTTTTATAAACATACGAATAGGGTTTTAGGGGTAATACAGTCATTTTATCTTAAACCCATGTACTATATAATGTAACCGAGAGTGTACATTTCAGTAGTGTAATACAAATTCTCAGTTCTATTCATTATCAAATAAAATCATTTTGTTTTACTATGGTCTTTAACTTGGTATCAGAGCAAAAAGGCCAAACGGCAAAATCAAGATTACTATCAGCCATTATCTGACCGGACTTGTTTCAAGAGAGGAACTGTGAAATCATTTCTCCTCAGATCTTACATTCATCACTATAGATTATCCATTTCATTTAATCAAGTGTACTACCAAATTAGCTTACATCAAATTAACAAGAATTTGCTGATCTGCTACTGCCTCGTCTAAATCTTGTCAGTAAGATTTCATCATTCAAGATAGGCTGTAGCGGGTTCTCCTCGGACAAATTCTTCATCGGAGAAAAGTTTTTCTTGTATCATTCTTATAATCTTCAAGTCAAGAATCAGATTCTTGACTTGAAGATCAGATTTCGGTTTTTGCTAAAGCTTCTTATTTGGCTGCAATTGTTGTATTTTGCCTCGCCAGTGTTAGTTCACCAAAATGGCAGGCGATGATGAAGGCAATTCTGAAACAACATCTCCCACCAGAAGGAATGCATCAAAGCCAACTTAAGAAACATCAAATCTGTGTATCATAAAACCAAAGAGTCAACTTGCAGTTCAATTAGACGAACACAATTTCTTGTTATGGAAATATCAAATAGAAACAACTATCAGAGGATATGATTTGGAAGAGTATGTTAATGGCACTATAGAAATTCCACCGAAAATGATAAGTGACAACAAAGGAAACTTAATTACAAATCAAGATTTTATTACCTATCAAACGCAGGACAGCTTGTTGGCTTCATGGTTAATGTCATCGATCAGTGTTAATCTTTTATCTCAAATTATGGGATGCAAAACTTCACAAAAAATATGGGCAACAGTTAATCAAATATTCAATTCACAGACTGCTGCGAGAATTCTACATTACAATAGGCAACTCCATAACTTAAACAAAGACAATTTGTCAATGCAAAAGTTGATAGAACATATTTTGCATATATCCTAGGCGTTAGAATATTTTCTGATATTTCCTGCATTTATTCTCTGATATTTCCTGCACTTATCCTCAGATTTGATGATATCTTTATTTGGAAAATATTTATTTAGTTACCTTTGTTTTTGCAAATCAGTTGGCTAATTTGTAGCCTATCTTAACTCTTGTAAACCATATATGTGATTGGAAATGGAATACAATGACCAAGCAAATTGATTTCTAAATATATTTCTATCATGGTATCGGAGCCATTCTCCTTACCCTAGCCTCACCTATTCTTCTCTATTCTTCTTCTTCTATATTTAATTCTTTTGCATGACAGACTCGTCCAAGTTTCATCCCGCACTCACCATCACTAATGTTAAATCTCTTATTCGCATAACATTAGACAATGAGCAAGCCATGTATCATTCTTGGGCCACTCTGTTTACCAATCTTGCTTGGGTTCATGATCTTTACGGTCACTTGGTTCCACCAACGGAGGAGAAGGCTATGGCTGTCTATGTCCAGGCTAAGTCCATTGATCCAGCACTTTGGAGGCATTTGGATGTCGTTGTCATGTAATGGATTTACAGCACCATTTCTTCTGATCTTCTTCTCGCTATTCTCAGACGTAATGACACGGCAGAGGGGGCCTGTCTTGAAGCTCTTTTTCAAGACAACAAAGCCTCTTGGGCTACCCATCTCGAGGAGGACTTTACAAATGCTAATTTTGAGGCTTTCAACTCGATCGACAATTATTGTAATTATCTACAATCTCTGACGGATAGGTTGGCTAATGTTGATGCTCCGGTGACAAATGGTCGTCTGGTTTTACGTCTCACTGGGTCCTTACCAGAAGCGTATAGTGGTACAGTGGACTATATACAAAATCAAGAGCATTTTCCATCCTTTGAAAGTTGTCATTCAAGGTTGAAAATGGCTGAGCGTACTATCAAGGCTCGTCAAGCTCGTGAAATTGGTGATTCTAGGAGTCGGTCCAGCGGTGTTGCCTTGGTTGCCATTGACTCATCTGCAAGCAACAAGCGCAACAACAATAATAAAGGAAGGAACAATTTGAAAAACAATGGAAAGAAAAAGGTCCACCAAAGTACTAATGGGTCCAGTGCTAGTCAGCCGTCATATCAGCAGCACCAGTGGCAGCCACGTCAACAGGCCCCACCGCCACAGTGGCAGCAGCCTGGTTGGGGAGGATGGACTATTCCTCCATGCTCATTTCTCGCATACTCTTGGCAGCCAAGGCCCAATCCAGCTGCCCAACTCCCTCCTCTTCTGGGTCAGGCTTACTTGGGTCCAAACCTCAAGCTTTCAATGCAGTTGCTCCTCCTGCTCCTAGCTATATGCCCACCGACATTGAGGCCGCTATGCATGCTCTTTCATTCTCTCAGCCAGATGGGAACTACTACATGGATACTGGTGCTACATCTCACATGAGGCGGATGCAGGTATTCTCTCTTCTTATTTCAATTCAAGCAATAAGCATCATAACATTGCTGTTGGTAGTGGTCATTTAATTTCAATTATTGGTCACGGTCGCACTACATTGCCTCCACCTTATCCACCATTTACCCTAATAATGTGTTACATGCTCCCAGGCTCATTAAAAATCTGGTCTCTGTTCGTAAATTTACCACAAAAAATATGGTTTCTATCTCTTTTGACCCTTTTGGTTTTTCTGCTAATGACTTCAAGACGGGAAACAGACTAATGAGATGTGATAGCACTGAGAGCTTATATCCACTTTTCTCCAACTATCAAGCTATTTCTTCCAACAATCATTTTGCTTTTACTGCTTTGCCTTCGAATATTTTGCACAATCGTTTAGGTCATCCTGGCGATGCTATTCTTAAGTCTCCTTGTAGTAAAAAGTTTGTTGATTGTAATAAGGCTTGTAAAACTTTTTGTTCTTCTTGTCCTTTTGGAAAACATTCTAAGCTACCTTTTTATGATTCAGTGTCATATACTCTTCTTCCGTTTCATATTATTCATAGTGATCTTTGGACTTCTCCTATTGTTAGTACTTCCGATCATTGTTATTATGTTCTTTTTCTTGATGACTATAGCAAATTTTTGTGGACCTTTCCTATTGCAAAAAAATCTCGGGTCAAACAACTTTTCTTAGCATTTCATGCTTTAGTCAAGACACAATTTGAACGTAATATTAAGACTTTTCAGTGCGACAATGGTACGGAATACATTAATGGCACTTTTAAGGATTTTTTTGAGCAACATGGCATGCTTTTCCGTCTCTCATGTCCTCATACAACTTCTCAAAACGGAACGGCTGAAAGACACATAAAATCCATAAATAATATCATCCGGACTATTCTTGCTCATGCATCTATGCTACTCTTCTTTTGACATCATGCTCTCTCCATGGCTACATATCTTCTCAATATCCTTCCTTACAAGGTATTGAATTACCAATCTCCTGCTCAAATCCTCTATCAAAGTGATCTGGATTATTCGAGTTTGCGTGTTTTTGATTGCTTATGTTTCCCATTGTTCCTCTCTTCTACTATTCATAAATTACAAGAAAGGTCGACTCCTTGTGCTTATTTAGGTCCGGCTCCTAATCATCGTGGCTCCAAATGCTATGACATATCTAGTGGTAAAATCATAATTTGTCGTCATGTTCGTTTTGTTGAAACAGAATTTCCATTCTCCAAACTCCACAAAACAAAACCTTCGAATTATGATTTTCCGAGTGACAATATTGATCCTCAATTAATACATCATTTATCTCAAAATACCACACCATAAAATATGCAGCTTGACCCAACAACGCAGCCCGACGACTCGTCCATTCTTCCTCAATCTGGGCCACAGTTTCACACAGACCCAGATTCCACACCTCCCACTGCTGCCCACACTAGGTCCCCTATTTCCTCATCTGACCCATCCTCTCTTCCCCATAGTGACCATTCCCCACACCACCCCAGTGCCTCCCAACCTCATTTCAACCCGCATGACCACTCATGCATCAAATGACATTTTAAACCCAACCCTAAATACTCTTTTAATTACCACACTTCCACCACTACAGATATTTCTCCTATTCCAATAAATTCTGTTAGCGCGCTTAGTGACCATAATTGGAAAAGTGCAATGTTGGATGAATTTAATGCTTTAATTGACAATAAGACTTGAGAATTAGTGCCTAGGCTGTGTAATGTTAATGTTATTCGGTCTATGTGGATTTTTCGTCATAAATATAAATATGATGACTCTTTTGAGCGTTATAAAGCTCGTCTTGTAGGTAATGGAAATACATAGCAACCGGGCATTGATTGTGATGAAACGCTTAGCTTGTGGTTAAACCGGTCACCATTAGAGCGGTTCTCAGCATTGCTCTTTCTAAATCTTGGCCCATTCATCAAATGGATGTCAAGAATGCTTTCTTGCATGATCATCTCAATGAAGCAGTTTATATGCATCAACCCATGAGTTTTCGTAACAAAAATTATCCGAATCATGTTTTCCTTTTAAAGAAATCTTTGTACGTATTAAAACAGGCTCCTCGAGCTTGGTACCAAAGATTTGCTGATTTTGTTGCTACCATTGGGTTCTCTCATAGTACGTCAGATTACTCTTTATTCATTTACAAGAATGGTTCTGATATTGCTTATATTCTGTTATATGTGGATGACATTATACTTACAACTTCTTTTGATCGTCTTCGTATGTATATTATGACTCTCTTATCTTCTGAATTTGCTATGAAGGATCTAGGTCCTTTGAGTTTCTTTTGGGTATTGCTGTCACTCGTCATACCCATAGTCTTTTCTTATCTCAGACACAATATGCTGCAAAAATTATTGAACGTGCCGGAATGTCTAACTGCAGTTCATGTCCTACTCCTGTTGACACTAAGTCCAAACTAAGTGCCACCGCAGACACTCCTTATGATGATCCGACTAAGTATCGTAGTCTTGCAGGTGCTCTTGTGCTCTTCAATATCTTACATTCACTCGGCCAGACATTTCCTATGTCGTGCAGCAGATCAGCCTTCATATGCATGCCCCGACTAAATGAGCATATGAACGCTCTTAAGCATATCATACGCTATCTCCAGGGTACCCTTTCTTTTGGTCTACACTTGTACAAATGCAATATTAATCGTATTATCTCATAAATAGATACAGATTGGGGTGGTTGTCCTGACACCCGTCGTTCTACCTCTGGTTATTGTGTATTCCTTGGAAATAATTTGATTTCTTGG
This sequence comes from Allium cepa, assembly GCA_030765085.1. Taxonomy (NCBI): domain Eukaryota; kingdom Viridiplantae; phylum Streptophyta; class Magnoliopsida; order Asparagales; family Amaryllidaceae; genus Allium; species Allium cepa. The sequence continues at coordinate 39,161,107 of CM060933.1, forward strand.
TCTTCGAAATGACAACCTACTCTTTCCCGTAGTTGTGCTGAGGCGGAGTACAGGAGTATTGCTAATGTGGTTTCTGAATCGTGCTGGATCGGAAATTTGCTTCTAAAGTTGCATAGGATTCTTCATATGAAATTCATTCATGATATTTAGGTTTGCTTTTGTGAGTGCATATTATATCTTCGTACCACTGTTCTATTACATAGCACCTTTCTAATATTGAATGAAGTTATAAAGATCAAGGATATGTTCTTTTTCCTGATATGTCTGATGCCCTTCAGTTCTAGTAACAGTTTGTTAATATATGATACACATTTTAATATAGATTTGACAGTATTAAACTCTGAAACAGCCCACTGTTTTTTATCTCCCCATAATGCAGTTATCTAATTTTTTGATTGTCACTTGAGTACATTGAACTATATGAAATTCACCGAGGCACCAATGACTTAAGTAACCAGACCGATGAATGAAAGGCTAAGCATAGTAGCAAAGTTGAATGGTCGAGTGAAGTAAAAGCATAGTAGCAAAGTCGATTTCCACTTGAGTGCTTATATTTTGGAGTTGTCATTTGAAGAAAATCTTTGCTCATTACATATCAGATGAGATATCATAGATTTATCATCCTATTCACTGTTATTTCCCCATCTCGGAACGTATATAAACTTTTTGATAAATAGATTACTGATCTCACTTTAACATCCAAGCTATAGAGTTCAACATATAAGACTGGGTTTCTTTTGCTTTTCCCTTTAAAAAAAGGAAAAGGAAAAACGTACAAGATATTTATTTATGGCTAATGTTCTGTTATGCTTCCACATCATATACAAGGTAAAGGGAAATATACTACAGTTTCATGTAATCCATCAACTTCTAACTAACTATAGCAGCTTTGTTCTCGAATTTAACTATGGTCTTGGCGTAATACATAAACCAAAAAAGTGGCAAATACCAACAAAAAGAATGGTTAGATCAGAGTACTATTCTTCTAATAGAACTTTTTAGCTGTGCTCAAGTCCAAAATATATTAGTGGTGATAAAGCATACATTCATATATATCTAACAACTTGGTAGTCACAGGTTGATTCTATGTTGTTAAAGGAATTTTAAGTTGAAAAATTACTACACAAGCACACAAACCAATCATACATGGAATAATATCTTTTACTCTACTAATACACCAGGGCAGGTTCACCCATTTGTGTGCCCAATTCAACCCTTATGTAAAGTTCATATTTTTTACAAATAAACATTGGTGCTCTAGAATATCGCTAGGGAATGATTTGAGCTTCTTTTTTTATCTTTCATATTTATTATTAACCATCCAGTTTTTGCAATATATATTCTGATTTGTCTTTTCCTTTTAGTTAAGAGAAAAGAATAAAAGGAAGTTCGGCGGTCATCTTTTATAAACATACGAATAGGGTTTTAGGGGTAATACAGTCATTTTATCTTAAACCCATGTACTATATAATGTAACCGAGAGTGTACATTTCAGTAGTGTAATACAAATTCTCAGTTCTATTCATTATCAAATAAAATCATTTTGTTTTACTATGGTCTTTAACTTGGTATCAGAGCAAAAAGGCCAAACGGCAAAATCAAGATTACTATCAGCCATTATCTGACCAGACTTGTTTCAAGAGAGGAACTGTGAAATCATTTCTCCTCAGATCTTACATTCATCACTATAGATTATCCATTTCATTTAATCAAGGGTACTACCAAATTAGCTTACATCAAATTAACAAGAATTTGCCGATCTGCTACTGCCTCGTCTAAATCTTGTCAGTAAGATTTCATCATTCAAGATAGGCTGTAGCGGGTTCTCCTCGGACAAATTCTTCATCGGAGAAAAGTTTTTCTTGTATCATTCTTATAATCTTCAAGTCAAGAATCAGATTCTTGACTTGAAGATCAGATTTCGGTTTTTGCTAAAGCTTCTTATTTGGCTGCAATTGTTGTATTTTGCCTCGCCAGTGTTAGTTCACCAAAATGGCAGGCGATGATGAAGGCAATTCTGAAACAACATCTCCCACCAGAAGGAATGCATCAAATCCAACTTAAGAAACATCAAATCTGTGTATCATAAAACCAAAGAGTCAACTTGCAGTTCAATTAGATGAACACAATTTCTTGTTATGGAAATATCAAATAGAAACAACTATCAGAGGATATGATTTGGAAGAGTATGTTAATGGCACTATAGAAATTCCACCGAAAATGATAAGTGACAACAAAGGAAACTTAATTACAAATCAAGATTTTATCACCTATCAAACGCAGGACAGCTTGTTGGCTTCATGGTTAATGTCATCGATCAGTGTTAATCTTTTATCTCAAATTATGGGATGCAAAACTTCACAAAAAATATGGGCAACAGTTAATCAAATATTCAATTCACAGACTGCTGCGAGAATTCTACATTACAATAGGCAACTCCATAACTTAAAGAAAGACAATTTGTCAATGCAAAAGTTGATAGAACATATTTTGCATATATCCTAGGCGTTAGAATATTTTCTGATATTTCCTGCATTTATTCTCTGATATTTCCTGCACTTATCCTCAGATTTGATGATATCTTTATTTGGAAAATATTTATTTAGTTACCTTTGTTTTTGCAAATCAGTTGGCTAATTTGTAGCCTATCTTAACTCTTGTAAACCATATATGTGATTGGAAATGGAATACAATGACCAAGCAAATTGATTTCTAAATATATTTCTATCATGGTATCGGAGCCATTCTCCTTACCCTAGCCTCACCTATTCTTCTCTATTCTTCTTCTTCTATATTTAATTCTTTTGCATGACAGACTCGTCCAAGTTTCATCCCGCACTCACCATCACTAATGTTAAATCTCTTATTCGCATAACATTAGACAATGAGCAAGCCATGTATCATTCTTGGGCTACTATGTTTACCAATCTTGCTTGGGTTCATGATCTTTACGGTCACTTGGTTCCACCAACGGAGGAGAAGTCTATGGCTGTCTATGTCCAGGCTAAGTCCATTGATCCAGCACTTTGGAGGCATTTGGATGTCGTTGTCTTGTAATGGATTTACAGCACCATTTCTTCTGATCTTCTTCTCGCTATTCTCAGACGTAATGACACGGCAGAGTGGGCCTGTCTTGAAGCTCTTTTTCAAGACAACAAAGCCTCTTGGGCTACCCATCTCGAGGAGGACTTTACAAATGCTAATTTTGAGGCTTTCAACTCGATCGACAATTATTGTAATTATCTACAATCTCTGACGGATAGGTTGGCTGATGTTGATGCTCCGGTGACAAATGGTCGTCTGGTTTTACGTCTCACTGGGTCCTTACCAGAAGCGTATAGTGGTACAGTGGACTATATACAAAATCAAGAGCATTTTCCATCCTTTGAAAGTTGTCATTCAAGGTTGAAAATGGCTGAGCGTACTATCAAGGCTCGTCAAGCTCGTGAAATTGGTGATTCTAGGAGTCGGTCCAGTGGTGTTGCCATGGTTGCCATTGACTCATCTGCAAGCAACAAGCGCAACAACAATAATAAAGGAAGGAACAACTTGAAAAACAATGGAAAGAAAAAGGTCCACCAAAGTACTAATGGGTCCAATGCTAGTCAGCCGTCATATCAGCAGCACCAGTGGCAGCCACGTCAACAGGCCCCACCGCCACAGTGGCAGCAGCCTGGTTGGGGAGGATGGACTATTCCTCCATGCTCATTTCTCGCATACTCTTGGCAGCCAAGGCCCAATCCAGCTTCCCAACTCCCTCCTCTTTTGGGTCAGGCTTATTTGGGTCCAAACCTCAAGCTTTCAATGCAGTTGCTCCTCCTGCTCCTAGCTATATGCCCACCGACATTGAGGCCGCTATGCATGCTCTTTCATTCTCTCAACCAGATGGGAACTACTACATGGATACTGGTGCTACATCTCACATGAGGCGGATGCAGGTATTCTCTCTTCTTATTTCAATTCAAGCAATAAGCATCATAACATTGCTGTTGGTAGTGGTCATTTAATTTCAATTATTGGTCACGGTCGCACTACATTGCCTCCACCTTATCCACCATTTACCCTAATAATGTGTTACATGCTCCCAGGCTCATTAAAAATCTGGTCTCTGTTCGTAAATTTACCATAAAAATATGGTTTCTATCTCTTTTGACCCTTTTGGTTTTTCTGCTAATGACTTCAAGACGGGAAACAGACTAATGAGATGTGATAGCACTGAGAGCTTATATCCACTTTTCTCCAACTATCAAGCTATTTCTTCCAACAATCATTTTGCTTTTACTGCTTTGCCTTCGAATATTTTGCACAATCGTTTAGGTCATCCTGGCGATGCTATTCTTAAGTCTCCTTGTAGTAAAAAGTTTGTTGATTGTAATAAGGCTTGTAAAACTTTTTGTTCTTCTTGTCCTTTTGGAAAACATTCTAAGCTACCTTTTTATGATTCAGTGTCATATACTCTTCTTCCGTTTCATATTATTCATAGTGATCTTTGGACTTCTCCTATTGTTAGTACTTCCGATCATTGTTATTATGTTCTTTTTCTTGATGACTATAGCAAATTTTTGTGGACCTTTCCTATTGCAAAAAAATCTCGGGTCAAACAACTTTTCTTAGCATTTCATGCTTTAGTCAAGACACAATTTGAACGTAATATTAAGACTTTTCAGTGCGACAATGGTACGGAATACATTAATGGCACTTTTAAGGATTTTTTTGAGCAACATGGCATGCTTTTCCGTCTCTCATGTCCTCATACAACTTCTCAAAACGGAACGGCTGAAAGACACATAAAATCCATAAATAATATCATCCGGACTATTCTTGCTCATGCATCTATGCCACTCTTCTTTTGACATCATGCTCTCTCCATGGCTACATATCTTCTCAATATCCTTCCTTACAAGGTATTGAATTACCAATCTCCTGCTCAAATCCTCTATCAAAGTGATCTGGATTATTCGAGTTTGCGTGTTTTTGATTGCTTATGTTTCCCATTGTTCCTCTCTTCTACTATTCATAAATTACAAGAAAGGTCGACTCCTTGTGCTTATTTAGGTCCGGCTCCTAATCATCGTGGCTCCAAATGCTATGACATATCTAGTGGTAAAATCATAATTTGTCGTCATGTTCGTTTTGTTGAAACAGAATTTCCATTCTCCAAACTCCACAAAACAAAACCTTCGAATTATGATTTTCCGAGTGACAATATTGATCCTCAATTAATACATCATTTATCTCAAAATACCACACCATAAAATATGCAGCTTGACCCAACAATGCAGCTCGACGACTCGTCCACTCTTCCTCAATCTGGGCCACAGTTTCACACAGACCTAGATTCCACACCTCCCACTGCTGCCCACACTAGGTCCCCTATTTCCTCATCTGACCCATCCTCTCTTCCCCATAGTGACCATTCCCCACACCACCCCAGTGCCTCCGAACCCCATTTCAACCCGCATGACCACTCATGCATCAAATGACATTTTAAACCCAACCCTAAATACTCTTTTAATTACCACACTTCCACCACTACAGATATTTCTCCTATTCCAATAAATTCTGTTAGCGCGCTTGGTGACCATAATTGGAAAAGTGCAATGTTGGATGAATTTAATGCTTTAATTGACAATAAGACTTGAGAATTAGTGCCTAGGCTGTGTAATGTTAATGTTATTCGGTCTATGTGGATTTTTCGTCATAAATATAAATCTGACGACTCTTTTGAGCGTTATAAAGCTCGTCTTGTAGGTAATGGAAATACATAGCAACCGGGCATTGATTGTGATGAAACGCTTAGCCTTGTGGTTAAACCGGTCACCATTAGAGCGGTTCTCAGCATTGCTCTTTCTAAATCTTGGCTCATTCATCAAATGGATGTCAAGAATGCTTTCTTGCATGATCATCTCAATGAAGCAGTTTATATGCATCAACCCATGAGTTTTCGTAATAAAAATTATCCGAATCATGTTTTCCTTTTAAAGAAATCTTTGTACGTATTAAAACAGGCTCCTCGAGCTTGGTACCAAAGATTTGCTGATTTTGTTGCTACCATTGGGTTCTCTCATAGTACGTCAGATCACTCTTTATTCATTTACAAGAATGGTTCTGATATTGCTTATATTCTGTTATATGTGGATGACATTATACTTACAACTTCTTTTGATCGTCTTCGTATGTATATTATGACTCTCTTATCTTCTGAATTTGCTATGAAGGATCTAGGTCCTTTGAGTTTCTTTTGGGTATTGCTGTCACTCGTCATACCCATAGTCTTTTCTTATCTCAGACACAATATGCTGCAAAAATTATTGAACGTGCCGGAATGTCTAACTGCAGTTCATGTCCTACTCCTGTTGACACTAAGTCCAAACTAAGTGTCACCGCAGACACTCCTTATGATGATCCGACTAAGTATCGTAGTCTTGCAGGTGCTCTTGTGCTCTTCAATATCTTACATTCACTCGGCCAGACATTTCCTATGCCGTGCAGCAGATCAGCCTTCATATGCATGCCCCGACTAAATGAGCATATGAACGCTCTTAAGCATATCATACGCTATCTCCAGGGTACCCTTTCTTTTGGTCTACACTTGTACAAATGCAATATTAATCGTATTATCTCATAAATAGATACAGATTGGGGTGGTTGTCCTGACACCCGTCGTTCTACCTCTGGTTATTGTGTATTCCTTGGAAATAATTTGATTTCTTGGTCTTCGAAATGACAACCTACTCTTTCCCGTAGTTGTGCTGAGGCGGAGTACAGGAGTATTGCTAATGTGGTTTCTGATTCGTGCTGGATCGGAAATTTGCTTCTAAAGTTGCATTGTCCTATTCAAAAGGCTACTCTAGTTTATTGTGATAATGTGAGTGCTATATACTTATCCGGCAATCCTGTTCAGCATCAATGCACTAAACACATTGAGATGGATATTCATTTCGTCCATGAGAAGGTAGCTCGTGGCGAAGTGCGTGTGCTTCATGTACCGTCCCATTACCAAATTGCTGATATTTTCACAAAAGGGCTTCTGCGCGTATTATTTGATGATTTCAGGGACAGCCTAAGCATACAAGAGCCTCCCGCTTCAACTGAGGGGGTGTGATAGAATATATTTTACATATATTCTAGGCGTTAGAATATTTCCTGATATTTCCTGCATTTATTCTCTGATATTTCCTGCTCTTATCCTCTGATTTGACGATATCTTTATTTGGAAAATATTTATTTAGTTACTTTTTTTTAGCAAATCAGTTGACTAATCTGTAACCTATCTTAACTCTTGTAAACCATATATATATGATTGGAAGTGGAATATAATGACCAAGCAAATTGATTTCTAAATAGATTTCTATCAAGAATATTTAACCAAAGTCAAAACATGAGGCTACAGGTCATAAGGTGACTGACACAGAGCAGATCTTGACTATTCTGAGAGGATTAGAGGAAGACTATGATTTTGTTGAAGCAATTATATCTTCAAGACAAACTTTACCATCTATTCATCATGTTCAGTCCACACTCATTGCACAAGAAGGTAGAATAGAACAAAAGAAGCCATTAAACCCAGACTTATCCATAAACTATGCATCAAATTTCAAAGGCAGAAATCAAAAAAAGACAACAAACAGAAGAAATCAACAAAGTGCACAAAGGAGTGGACAAAACTACAGATGCAGAGGCCGTGGTAGATGGAATAGTTCTAACAGACTTAGGTGTCAAATCTGTGAAAAATTTGACCACACTGCTGCCAAGTGCTATTTTAGCTTTGATCAAAATTTCACTACAAGTTAGCAGAATAACAGTCAGAGAAATAACAGCCCAAATGTCAATATTGCTCAAGCGGGAATCAAGAAAACAAGGCAGCAGTTCAAGAAGTCAATCAGATTCAGATCAACAAATAAAGTCTGATGATCTACAGTTTGAAGAATGGTACCCAGACTCAGGTGCAACAAATCACATTACCAACAATCTCGACAATTTCAAGCTTGAAAATAAAGAATATAGAGGTACACAATCAATCTTTATGGATAATGGAAAATCAATTCAAAGTACACATACTGGAAAAGCAAAAATAAGGGGCAAAAGAGAGTTACATCTCAATAATTTACTTAGAGTGCCCACAAATCAAGATAAATTTGTTGAGTGTATCTTAATTTGCCAATGATAATCAAGTATATTTTAAATTTTACCCAAAGCTTTGTCTAGTTAGGGACTTACTAAACAAAGAAATTTTACTACAGCGTAATGTGCAAAATGGGCTATATATTTTCAATTTGATGAAGAATCCTAAGTTTATTCCAAAGAGAAAATGGTGCAACCATTCAAAATGCGATGTTAATATTGATAATAAGAGAGTGTTTGATCTGTGACATAGTAAATTGGGTCATCCCAGTATTGAAAATATATATAAATTGTGACGTAGTAAATTGTACTGCAGAACAATAATATATAATTTGAAAATATATATAGACCATATATGTGTACATCTTGTCAAATGGGAAAGAGTCATAAGTTACCATTTTCAAAATCAATAATCAAACACACAAAACCTCTAGGAATGGTAGCAGTTGACTTATGGGGTCCAGCCCTAGTTAATTTTGATTATGGATGTAACTATTATGTTTCTTTTGTAGACTCTTTTTCTAGATATACCTGGATTTACTTCCTTAGATCAAAAGCAGAAACTCAAAATGTAGTCATACAATTTATCACACAAGCTGAAAAGCAGACAAACAACGAATTAGAGGTAATTCAGATAGATGAAGGTACTGCATTCAAACCATTAAAGGAATACTTCATGAAGAAAGGGATAAAACACAAAGTTACATGTCCCTATACATCTGAGTAGAATAGCATAGTAGAGAGGAAGCACAAGCACATAGTTGATACAGGCCTTACACTTCTGGCACATGCATCCATGCCACTCGAATTCTGGCCAGACTCATTCAACTCAGCTGTATATCTTATCAACAGAATGCCAACTAAAGTCCTAGGAAATAAGACACCAATTGAAAAATTATTTAACAAAACACCATATTATTGTCTACTGAAGACATTTAGATGTATGTGTTATCTATATTTAAGACCATATAATTCTCATAAGTTAAGTTTCAGATCCCAACCATGCACTTTTACCGGATATACATGTAGCCAGAAGGGATACAAGTGTCTTACCAGAAATGGTCTCAAGACATGTTGCCTTTAATGAATATGTCTTTCCCTTCTCAAAGAGTGAAACAAAAATCACTCACAAGGTCTATGATGCTAAGTCTTCCATACACAATAACCCAACCTACTCAAGTGAGCAGGTAACTAGGACTCAGAATGATCACCTGGTGAATGTTCAACATCATGAAATTACATCAGATGATCAGCCTGTTCCAAGTGCATCAGAGGATATATGTAGTCATGATCAAGTCAATGAAGTATCAAATTCCAACATGGAATCATCCACAAGCTCACATCAAGACAGTGAATCCATCACCAGCAAGACACCATCACCTGTAAGAGGGGGTCATCACATGATAACAAGGTTAAAGCTTGGAACCAAAAGTCTACGCTACAGTTCTAAAGCATGATGAACCAGTCAATTACAAAGAAGCAATTACTGATAATAACTAGAAGTCAACTATGGACGATGAGCACAACGGCTTAATAAAAAATAAAACATGGAGTATTGTGCCAGCACCAAAGGATAAAAACATTATTGGATGCAAGTGGACATATAAGCTCAAAAAAAGGGTAGATGGCGAAATAGCAAAGTACAAGGCAAGATTGGTAGCTAAATGGTACTCTCAACCATGTGGATTTGACTTTGATCAAACTTTCTCCCCAGTGGTAAAACCAACTACAGTTAGAGTAATACTTACAATTGCTCTACACAATGGATGAGACATCAAGCAACTGGATGTTAACAATGCTTTTCTACACGGTGAGCTACAACAAGAAGTATACATGCAACAATCACCAGGATATGTTAAAGATGGTGACAAGAAAATGGTATGCAGACTACATAAAGCCATCTATGGACTGAAAAGGCTCCAAGGGTGTGGTATGAAAAACTGAAAACTACCTTAGTCAATCTAGGATACAAGCCAATCAGGTCTAACAACACACTCTATATTAAAATAAGTAATATTAGTACTATTTATATTCTTGTGTATGTAGATGATCTCATAATTACATAAAATAATAATGATGAAATCAGAGATGTTACTTGTCATCTACACAAGATCTTTTCTATCAAGGATGTGGGTAAGCTAAATTACTTCCTAGGAATTGAGGTTCATAGGAAATCGGACAATGAACTAATACTATCTCAAAGTAAATATATTTCTGAGATTCTTAACAGAGCAAAAATGAATAATGCTAAATCTAAGTCTACGCCAATGATGAGTAATCTACACTTATCTAAGTATAAAGGTGAGCCTACAGAAAACAAAGCAATACAGAAGCATAGTAGGTACCTTACGATATGTCACAATCACTAGGCCAGACATTGCTTTTAGCGTGAAGAAAGTCTATCAATTTATGCAGGAACCTCTTGATCACGACTGGAAAGCAGTAAAGAGGATCCTGAGATATTTAAATGGCACAATGAATTATGAAATATGCTTAAAAGCGAGTAAATCACTAAATATTCAAGGATACGTAGACGCAGACTGGGCATCAGATTCTGACGACAGAAGATCCACCATTGGTCACTGCATTTATCTTGGTGATAATCCAGTATCCTGGTGCTTCAAAAAGCAATCGACTGTCTCACGCTCAAGTACTGAAGCAGAATATCGCGGCGTGGCTAGTGCAACTGCTGAGATAATGTGGTTTAAATCACTCATTCAAGAAATAGGAGTTCCCGGCACTACAAAGCCGACAATTTGGTGTGACAATCTGAATGATGTGTCACTATCAGCCAACACCGTACTTCACTCACGAACCAAGCACATAGAAATTAATCTTTATTTTGTTCGTGAGCAAGTCACTAAAGGAAAACTGGATATAAATCATCTTCCCTCAACACATCAAAAGGCAGACATCCTCACAAAACCACTCTCAAAGAACAATTTTACAAGGTTACGGTCTGAGCTGAAAATCGAGGATGTCTCAGAAAGCCGAGGAAGACAGAGCACTACCAATCAGATCTCGAAAGATTGTCTGAACTCAAATACTCAAACAAAACTACATGCAAGCATGTAGATTTGCTTGAGTATCGTTGGATCCGATGAATTCTAAAAGTCGAGAGCATATGAAAGAGAGTTGCTTAACCTGCTCCCTGAGAGGCTTACTCACTCAACTCAAATTTGAATTTTTTATCAAAGAATTTTTTAAAATATATTTGGGAGAGATGATGAAACCCTAGCCGCATTTGTCGGGGGAGTTAAGAGAAAATAATAAAATGAAGTTCGACGGTCATCTTTTATAAACATACGAATAGGGTTTCAGGGGCAATACAGTCATTTTGTCTTAAACCCGTGTACTATATAATGTAACCGACAGTATACATTTCAGTAGTGTAATACAAATTCTCAGTTCTATTCATTATCAAATAAAATCATTTTGTTTTACTCTGATCTTTAACTCTTTTGTTTCTCAATAATCTTACGGTTCATGTAGAAATATGAAGACATCACAGCCTCAACATCGACGCAACAGCCCATCTTTCTACTCCCTCGTTCTTGATGCAATATAGAACTCACTAGACGATGACGTTTCATCATCCAAGGTTACCGTAAGTGAAGCACCATTCATCACCAAAATCAATCCTATTACCACAACTGCTTCTTTTGTAGTCTTAAAAAGGCACGATTCGGTACGATGTGATCCATTTTATTTGTCAAGCCGACAAGTTGTTTCTACCAAGAAAATCTTTCCATCTTTACTGGAAACAGCAGTAACAAAAAGCAAAGATCTCCATCCGTTCTATCTTTATCATCCTCCTTGTCTTCCCATTCCTATCCTGGTGCAAAAATAGCAGCATACGTAAACTCGTTGTTCAATGTGTCTTCGAGTCATAGGAAACAGAAAGTTTTAAGTCCACCAGCTTCGTGTTCTTCATGTTTGAGTAAAACAACTTTGACAAGCAGGTCTTCTGTTAGGTTTAGTGATCTTGATTGTAAAGAGTATGGAGGAGCTGATGAAAGAGATTGATTATATGGAAAATGAGAGAGATGATAACGCTAATGATTTAAGTAACCAGATTGATGAATGAAACGCTAAGCATAGCAGAATAAATGAATCCGAGTGAAGTAAATGAATCTTTATGATTCTGATGGACTGCGGAACACTGCTGAATTACTGTGGGATAATGGCAGTGGTGAGCACAACTGAGATGAACTGAGATGAATGAAATATCATGCACTGTTGAATCATTGTGGGGGCAAATCTGGCCGAAAATCTCTGTTAAAAACTGGCTAAAGAGCTGCAATAAATGATGGGCTGTAACTGGAAAAACAGTTTGACATGCCGATAGTAACTGAGTAACTGCTGCAAGGTGAGACGTTCGGAAGGCTGAAGAGCAGAAAAACTAAATCTGATTATCACCAAGAGTTTGTGTTTGCTTCCTCTATAAAGTTGTTGTTATGTATTGCTTTAGTGTTTGAATAGTTCAGTATATCACATACCAATCCCTGTAGGTAATGGGCCTGCATAATCATGGTGGTTCAAGTGTTTCACCACATAATCAGAATCTTTATATGGCGCATGTACACATAATGAATTTTTCCATCGTTAATCTCTTACCATTATATGGACATAGGCTAGTTTGATATAATCCAAAATGTGTTGGTAATGAGTGATTATTAGTAAATATTAACCAGCGATCATTAGTTGAAAGCAAGCATGTACAAATTCCGACTTCGTAAAAAATTAGTTAAGTTTTATAGTTAGCATTTAACATTTTTACATCATTATATAACTCTTTTATAGATTTACATCCTAATTATTCTCCTTTTCTATATAAATACACAGAACATTGCTTTGCTATATGAAAGATTGCTGACTAAAATCATTAATAAATTATATGTTTTTATGCATTTAAATGTATGTATCATGGAGTATATTCAGTTATATATGGTATGAATCCGAACTTTTTGATCATGTAAATATATAAAACTAATTTTTATAAAAGTTAACCAAGTATTATAAACGTTTGACTAAATTAATTAAGCCTGTAAAATTTAACTAGGTTTTATAAAATTAACCGAGTTCTATAACAATTAAATAAGTTTATAAAAATTAACTATATTTATAAAACTTTAAGTTTCTAAAGAATTTATTCAATTAACTAAATTAAAACCGAGGCAATTGCCTCGATTGGTAAACATATCATAGAATTATACATATCAATTAATATATAACAAATTATACAAAATATATGAATTAACACAAAATATACATACATACATACATACATATACATATATACATACATACATACATACATACATACATACATATATATATATATATATATATATATCATATAAAATGATGCATATAAATTATGTCATATATTTGTACATATACACGCAAGTCGTATAAATTATGTATGTAAATTCCATATATTTACGTATACATATAATACACACACATTTATATATACGTATAATATACTAGTATGGAGTCCGTGCCTTTGTCACAAATGAAACTATCATTATTCCACAATTTATGTTATTATATGTTGCACGGATGTAAAGTGGGCTGTGTTAATAGTTTTTCTACTAAAAGTAATTGCGTGCTTAACTTATAATGTCTACTATGGAGAAACTCAAACTCTGCAATTATCAAGCTATGCAGTACTCGCTTCAAATATACTTTCAAAAATAATAAAATAAAATACAATCCAAGTGAAAACCTAGGAAAGTAAATTTACGTTACATTTATTCTTTATCATTGTTTTATGTACACATTTCACGTTATATTATACATATATAACATCATATGGTACGCAGTGCCAGCAAAGAATACACTGATTACCATGTATGTTGGCCTTGGTGAGCAATTGATTGGAGAGCTATCGATTTCTTCAGTAAAGCATGTAGATGTATTTCCTTGTTGTTTGATTCTTAGGGCTGATTGTATCAGGTCCACATTGGCTCACCAGCACACAAAAAAGACGCTTCCTTTAAATAGTTGTCATTGTCAAGAGTAAATCCAAGATAAAGTACATCTCGTAGCACAATTATTCCAGCTTTCTTAACGGCCACCCTAACCCATCAGTTGTCATGGTCTCACATCAAGCTAACTTCCTTCAAGGCAGTAGCATGCTTATTTAGCAATGTGTAAATGCTCACTGAGAACTGAAAGGAAAGCTTATATAAAAGGCAGTGTCAAAATCTACATGATGACACTGAGAGCCAATATAACATTTTTTGCATGAATAGATCCCATGAAACCTAACTGGCTATTTTAGGAATTCCAAATAAGCACATAAATTTGAATCAATAAAATTCTAAAGCAATAATATTGATGGAAAGAAATCAAGTTCATTCCCATAATCAAGCCCACAAAACAATTACATATTCAAATGTAATTATTGGTATTGGTATTGTAGATCATTTAAATCTTTGATTTCGGTAGTAATCATTAAAAATAAGTAAAATCGTATAAACACAGTTTGGAATGAATACCAAATTCCACTGAAAGAATTTTACCATCTAATTAAGGAGGGAAAACTTTAATAAAACACATCTTTCAAAAAGGAAAATTAGAATCAATTACTGGCACAACGAAGTAGGAAAAATGGGAGAACTAATCCCTGACAAATGATGAATAAAAGAATGAAATCATTTCATTTAAATATAAAAAGTATGGTATTAGCAAAAAAAATCAATGGATACTGTTACGTTTTTAAGAAAAGGATGCAATATCGCTACCACACACAAACAACTTAACGCTCACAATTTGGTAATCATAGTCAAAAAGGACTTTAGACCCTTTAAAGCTGTAAGAGCATTTACATTTCAATAATCATTATGGATTTGAGTTTTCACCAAGAAATCAAGATGAAGAAGTTAGCAAAACGCTAAGAATATTAAACTCCCACCGGAAAAATTGTTCCAGTGAATGAAAACACAGACAAATATTAGTGAAAGTCGATGTATAGTATATTTTGTTTATACATATCCAGATTAAGTAAGCTAATTAAATAAAATTATAATAGGAAACAAAATAAAATCATAGTAGTACCTCTTTAACAGCACTATATTTTGTGTGTGTACATCTAGACTAAGAAAGTTAATTAAATAAAGTTAAAATAGGAAACAAAATAAAATCATAGTAGTACCTCTTTAACAGTTGATGGCAATTTGGTTTGTTACCATAGAATAATTCAAAACAACGAACAATTTATGGATTATGGATTAGTTTAGTACATGGAGGTACATAAACAGAAAGTATGTAAGTAGTGTTAAAACCTGTACACCTTACCAAAATTAATTGAAGTTTGGAATACAAATGATTTATTAAATTTTTTCTACTGTAACTACTTGACAAACAAACGATTAGGAGAATAAAATAAATTAAAAATATATTTCCATTAGTGGAACTGAAATCTAGAATACAAATGACAACAATAAGATTAAAATATGAAAATAAAAAAACTCAAATAAAAAGCTGATAGCTTTGGTTGTACAATTGATGAAGCGAAGAACTTAAAATATTTTCATTTGTGTGTACTGTGTTATATACCAATTTGAATAAAGTGGCCACCTCCACTCATCCAACTAAAGTACAACAAATTTTAAATAAGGGAAGTAATTGCAACCAGAATAAATTACATTATTGTGGTAACCAAGCAAATTAATGCTCATAAATATAGCTGGTGTTAGCACCAGAATTGGTCACTAACAACCAAGAATAGATTTGTTTAGAGAGATTAATGAAGATATTAATTAAAATAGAGGAATATATGTCAAACTAACAACGAAAACAAGAACACCAGAATTATAGTGGTTCGGCCTAACTGTCTATGTCCACTGTTAATGTAATCTTTATTGCCTTTCTCAAATACTTGAATTCAGATACAATCTGCAAACAAACAACTTGTATACAAATTTTAGCTAAAGGAAAGCTAGTGCAGAAAATGGCAGAGTCTCTCTGGAGTTCTCGAAAAAAGATCCCTATAACTGTACCCCCGCCCCTCTATTTGTAGACGAAGATAGGCCGGACCTCCTGCGTAGGCCCATAGTTGTAAGTCAAGTTGACCAACCAAGTCATGCCGACCCACTTCCACCGAACTATCTATGTCGACCCAAAGCTTGCCTTGTTGCTGACTCGAAGCGGTTTCTTAAGGAACTCGGAACAAGCGGTAGTATGACTCGAAGCAAAGAAATGCTAGCCATGTCACTCTGTTGTAGGTCGAAGAATTAACTAACCTCCACAAGGTTCACCGAGCCAGGTATGCCGACTCACGCATGTCGATCCGTCGAGACCGAACCATGAACACTGAAACACAACTGACTGATCTATCTTGGCTACGCTCCTTTGACAGAGCGACACATGACTTAGCACTTCCGAAGTCGAACCACGATCAGCCGAACCACGATCAGCCGAACCATCTAATTCAATTTCACCCTCACCGAGCGACTGGTGCCGGACTCTTCTCGGTCGAACCACTTTGTCTTACATATTTTGGCCGAGCGATGACCTTCTCTTCAAGGCCGAGTGATGAGTGGCCGAACCACCTCGACCGAACGACCTTGGTTGAGCCACTCTTGGTCGGTTCGCCATGTTCGCATTCCAACGCCGATCCATCTTGTATTCTTGTGCCTTACAGTCATACTGACCAACATCAAACATACCAACCCATGCATAGGCTGAACCAAACTTAAATTACCCCAGTCTCTTATACTTTCAACCCATTCTTAGCTCAAGTCCCATCCAGGGTCAACCATAGGCTCTGCGACTATCGCTATGTAGCCGGGCCAAAGTGGCATGTAACATTTGCCCCTAAAGTGCGTCGTGTGAATCAACATGATGTGCTTTGAACCACAAGCGTAACAGCGATGCGACCCTTTGAATGTTAAACCATGCTATAATCCAGAAACCAATATTTTTCAACCTACTCGATGGCATTTGTGCCTTCGCACAGTTTCTTCTTCCATCGCCATGATGTGCTTATACACTCATATGTACCCTTTCTATATTTTAATTATTATTTTCTCCAATTCATCACTCGTTTGTTTTTTTAACAAAACTGGGTTGGCACACGGAGACGACCCACTTGGTCGGCTCCTTTGACAAAAAGGGGGGTCGGCATACCAATGCCGACCCATACGGTTGGTACGTGCTTCATCGAACTAGTAAACATGTATTGCCCGATTCTATCGGGCATATCCCATTCACCTTCTCCTCTTTCCATATAAAAGCGTTGTCCTTTGCTCCTTTCTCTTCTCTTTGTTTTTTTACTCTACTATCCCAAGCCTGCAACCTTCTTATCTTCCCAAATTTACCAATCCATTTCTCACCGAACCCTGAACCATTCCCCTCACTATTTTAGATGTTCTCGAATTCAATCAACTCCTCAACCTAGCATCTCGAAGCTGCTGCAAATTCTGTAGGTACGAATCTCCTTTCAAACTTGGAATTGTGTACGAAGTCCCATTGCTTGAGTTGGTGGCCTCCCTTTTTCTCTGGTGTTAGGAATAGGTGGGGGTAACTGAGGAGTGAGGAAGAGATAAATCAAGAGGAGGGATGGACTTTAAGTTAGGGCTTCAACCGTCCTTGATGATTGATGACGATAGTTTCTTAGGAGTTGTTGTAGTTTTCAGAGTTCGGAAGTCATGACTTAGGAGGAAGAAGGAAGGCGTCGCTTGGTGGAGAATCCAAAGGAGAAAAAATAGTTCAATGATCCGAGAGGAAACGCGGGTTAGTCACGCTGAGTGAATCAAGAGTGTGGTTCGGTAGTTGCTGTGATATTGTGGTTCGGTCAGAGTCCAGAGAAGCGGTTCGGTATCTCGAGCGAGGGTGCCGTTCAGTCTTGAGAGAGAGAATGGTTCGGTAGGAAATTAGGAAGGTGGGTCAGTTTAAACCTAGAGGGCTGTTAAGTGATTAGAGAGTGAGTGAGGTGAACGAGTGTAGTGAGCGTGGCTCGGCTCTGGTTAGGTGATTTGGTCGATAAGAGTTCTTGTGAGGTCGGCCAGTAGTTTGGAGGAGATAGTGAGTGAGTGGGTCGGCATTGGAAATCAAAAGTGTTCCAACCTGAACATAAGACATATTTGAGTAACTTACCTCCACATTCAACCGTAGCACATTAGACAAAACATGACAAATAACAAAACATATAAGACCAAAGACCTAATTTGAACCAACTCCCTCATAACTTGAACGATCTTAAACGCAAACTTAACTCAACAAATGCGAAAAACAAACCTCACACTTTATGATGTCAATGTTCAATTCCAAGACTACTACTGCCAATCATATAATAAACTACAGGAGACGTTCGGCGATGACGGTCTCCTTGGACAACAATTTAAAGGTCTATCACACCACATTTGTGTTTAAAACTTTAGTTTTTTATGCACCTACATGGGAGTTGTCACACTAGTTCACACACAACATGGGGGATATATTATTGTCGTTATATCTAATATTTATTGTCTTTAAAGTATAGTTGTTGCAAATTTTCTATTAATTAGAAAAACACAAATTTTAATTAATTTTACAAGCGCACAGGCGTGTAGTATGCAGGTCGAACACATGGAATTGTGTTTAAAATATTTGAAATCCATTTTTAAATCTTAAGCGTGTTAAATAAATTCGTTGGTGGTTCTTGTACAGGAAACAAAAACAATAATATACTCCAAATTGATTTCGAATCTAATCAAATTGCAATCAAAATATAAAATTGTAGAAATCGGAGCAGAACTAAGAGTGCTTAAGAGGAAATAATAGAGAAAACAACTAAAATAAAATGAACTGAATTTATTAACTAACCAGAAAGAGTGTAGAAAATAACTAAGAACAAGAATAAATAAATTGCTAAATCTAATTAACAATCCTACGTATTCTGTTCGAAAATAAAAACAATGGTGCAATTAAAACTAAACTAGAAGAAGAGTGATGGGGTGTGAGATGATTTTTCATCTGCATTGCTCTATGCTATTTAAAGACTTCGGCCTCCAAAAATAACCCTACTATTCAGGTCCATGTGCTTGATATTTGGAGAATAATAAGGCCACCTCACTTTGAATTGGTCTTTGCTTTGTTATTTGATTAACAAATGGCCTTGCTTTGAGAGATTTTCAAGCTAAACTTTGAAAGTGTACTTTCAATATTTGCATTTGATTTCTTGCATGAACAGTACACATGTTAGTGACGTGAGATGCATTTCTTCATGAACAATATGCGCTTTCTCTTCGAATTATTCGGTACTCAAAATATTGCACTCTTTTTTTGCGTGTCATTTGAACTAATGGATGACACAACCGATTAATTTCAACGTTGCACTTTGGCTATAATATGCAAAACCACAATAAAATACCCGTATAATACCACTTTTAAAATAAAAATATACGAAACAAACGATTAAAAATGCAGAAAAATACGTTCATCAATAGTTTAAACATGCATCCACCCATTTTTAACGCTCGTTGAAGATGTCCAAGAAATCCATCTCCGTTACAGTTTCTGATAAGCCTGAGCCAAGTTCTCGGCAGGAGGGAGTAGGAACTTCGAATCCACCGGCAACTTCTACACAAGGTATTACGGATCCATCTGCTGTTGTTATAGGACCGACTTCTGATGTTATAGACGGAGCAGTTATCTTGGATAATCCTATCGATTCACAAGCTTCAAAAATCAACGAAACCGCTCTTCGTCGGTTGTGCTCAATCCATGGAACCCCTTTCGATGACGTTTTAGTTCCATTAGGACAAGATCGACCTCATCTGCCCCCAACCTGCTATACAGCGTGCAACAAATTTATGTGCTGGGTCGGAAGCGTGCCACCATTCAACTCTATTTTCCGTGAAGTGTTACGGTATATCGGGATTGCTCCGGCACAGCTACATCCTAAAAGTCATGCGTTCATTCATGGCACCTGTGTCCTCTTCATGAGTACTTTATTCAAAATCCCTACTCCTGAGGATATCCGTTATATTTACCGCTTCAGAAGACGGTCCGATGGTCCATCCTTCATATTTCTCGAGCCACATTCTAAATGTCAAATCCTAACGGGGGCATGGAGTAAAATTTCCCAGTATAAGCAAGGGTGGTTTTACGTACGTTGCCCCCTGGCTTTGAGAGAAGATGGCTGGAAGGGGTAAGTTTCATTTCTAGACTAATATTTGTCTAAGGCTCGAAGTGCATCCTTTTTAAACTTCCTTCGATTTTTATAGGTATCCTCCCACGACCTAAAGGCGCTAGGTTTTCTGAGGTTGTAGAGGCCATTCGAGCCATCCCCATGTGAGATAAGTAGATTAAATCCATTATCTCTAATGAATTGCTTTCAAAGTTTGGATTATTTATGGAGGGTTGTCGAACTAGCCTCCCAACTAGCGCTACTACAACTGGATCCGCTGCAAAAAAAAGGCAAAGAGCAGTCCGGGTCTTCGGTGCCCCAGCAGAAGTGACCGATGAGAACATAGGTTCTGATTTTGCACCAGCAACTGACGCACCTGGCATTGACAGACCTCCTCTCCCTTCGAAGAAGATAAAGAGCCTAGCCCACAAGTTAAAAAAGAAAACAGTAAGCGGAACTTCAAAAGTTACGATTACTTCAGTTGAAAAGGAGTCGTCTCTCCAAAATTTAGAAGGTTCATTAAAAGGTCTATCAGGCCTGACCATCCCTGATGACTTGCTGAACTATGACTTCAACTACCCAAGGGGCATGGGACTCAAATCGCCCATGAAAAGCGGTGAAGGCGGTCAAGCTCATCCTCAAAGAGAGAAAATTTCAATAAGTAAAGAAAAAAAACACTGGTCCATCGGGGGAAAGCACTAGGACGCACACAAACACTTACACTTCATCTACACTTGAATTTTAGTCATCATATGATTTCCACTAACTCGTCATCACTTGGCTTGTGTGCAGGTGATATGGGGAGCACATACGGCTTTGACCGCCTTCGCAGTTCCTCTATCTTCCACAACTCCAGTCGGGATTCGGGATCAGGTAGACGTCGAGACAGGAATGACAGTGGCGACAGGGACTACCATCCTAGAGATTCGTTATCTTCCCAAAGAGAAACTTATAGTCATTCCTCATATCCAAACAACCCTCCCCTCAGTCATAGCACAGTAGAGAAAAATCTGCTCAGAAGGGATCCCAATCCGAAGCTCCCCGCGATCAACATTCTGGCTCATCTAGCACCAAGCAATCTTGTGAGCCCCACAAAAAGTCTGTGACTTCGCTAAGAAAACTCCCACGTCTCCGCACACGATCTATCGACAGCGGAAAAATTAGCCGAACTTAAGGCCTCATTTCCATAAATATGATTCGATGGATTAAAGTTTCTTCCAGCGATTCATCATATTCCAGGGCATGTCAAACAGAGCGTCATCGCCTGCAATAATGATGTCTATGTCCAACATGACGCATTTGTTCATTTGGCGGAGAAAGTTTTAGAGGTTTCTATGGAACGTCAATACGAAATCGATCGCCTGAAACTTGAAGCCATTCACGACAAAGATATCATTAGGGCCCTAGATGAAGAACTATCCTCACTATCCTCGTACAAATCTCAACTTGAGGCCGCACAAAAAAATGCCAAGGATACAACCGAGGTAGTTAGTTGTTTGGAGGCCACTCACAAAAAGGAACTTGATGAGGCAATCCAACGCAGTGGTGCTCTAGCCTTGGAGAAAGACTCCATTCAGAAATAAAAAGATATCCTCGCTCGATGAGTTAAAGAACTGGAGGAGCTGCTCCTTAAAGAGAATGAAGAGAAAACTGCTGCATAGGAAGAGTCACAACGATATTGCGATGAAATCATCGCAACACGACTGTTAAAGACGAAGCTTGACGAGGAACTTTCTAAAGCTGAAGCGTTAAAGAATGTAGCTCGTGAGGAGGGTAAAAGAATGACACTGACAGAAATCGATTCTTGCCTCGAGGCAGCTGCTGAAGCCGATAGAAAAGAAATTAAATGCTTATTTGATTCTCTTATTATTGAATATAATGCTCGAGTTCTCATGTATTGAGATCTATCTTTTTTGGGCGAGGGTTACCTCGAATCATTGGCCGAAGCATGGGATACTTTAATAAAAATTAAAAGAGTTGAGCTAGCACCGAAGAGGTTAACGAAGAAACTCTTATGATGGAAGTGCTCCGAGGGAATGAGCCTTCTGACTTATCTATAGAAAAAGCCCTCTACGGAAGATATTCCTCCTTATCGAAGGGATGGACGACATTGCTGGCCCATTCGGAACTTAACCTTCAATCCCTCCATCCAATCGGTTGGTTGCTCATCACTCGATCCTTTTCGAGTAGCTTGTTGGCTATGAACCTGAGAAACCCGGGCTTGATGTTCACATTCTATCCCCTGTTCCAGAGGGTGAGACTCCGAAAACAGCTGAGAGTCAGCTGAAAGCCGGTATGTAATTTTTCCTTTTAGGGTCCAAAAAACCATCGCTTTTGACAAATAATAGATGTATTCTAACATTCGTCTTTTATGACTTCATGTATGCTATTATGATCCTAAACCAACACCAAGGAGCGATGTCGCCACGGAGAAGAAAGAGGAAATAGCGGAAGAACTTCACATTAGGGATACTCCTGGACCCAATGTTCAAGTACTCGGGGCGCTCGATAAGGACAAGCTCGAGAATCCCTCGCATGTAGACGAACACGACGAGGTTGAAATCACAGGCACCTCTGGACCTTCTTCAAAACTTAGCATGGAGGAGCGAATCGCGGAAGAGGAGAAAAAGAAAGCTGAAGCTAAGGATGAACCTCAGGTGGTTGAGATTGATGATCCTCTTAACAGGCCCCCGAAAGTTAGTCTTCCCAGTGGAACCACACCTCTCGCGGTCCATCTTCCTCCCTCGAATACCACCTCGCTGGGAACCAAGGGGTCTGGGAGAAAATGTTCCATTGAGGACTCTTCATAAAATCCGAAGAAAGAGAATAAGTTAAAGAAGTATCTATACTCTGCTCATACCTTGCTTAGCTTAAATAAATCTTAGTCGCGTAGTTGTTTCTTTTCTTTTTTATAGTCATAGTAGATAGACTTTTGCTCCGGACTTCTGAGAAGTTGTAATAGAACTTAATCTTTAATTAGTAAATAAAATTTTGTTTCTTTGCTTTTGATGATTTTCATTGTCTATCTTATCATCCAACTTGTTATTGAAATCCAAAGTTTTATGGATCGCGCAAGCGCCAGTTCGCTTCTACATGACTTGGAAATTCTTGAATTATTTACACTTTAGTCTGTGCTCTAGGGACTTAGAGATTTTTTTAAATCGTTCGTACTCTAGCCCACGCTCCGGGGACTCAAAGTACTCTAATTCACGCTCCGGGGACTTGGTAATTTTTGGAATCGTTTATACTCTAGTCCGCACTCTGGGGACTCAGAGTACTCTAGTCCGCGCTCCAGAGACTTTGAGATTTTTTAAATTACTTATAATCTAGTCCACACTCCGGGTACTCAGAGTACTCTAGTCCGTGCTCCAGGGACTTAGAGATTTTTGAATCGTTTATACTTTAGTCCATACTCCGGGGACTTAGAGTACTCTAGTCCGCGCTCCGGGGACTTAGAGATTTTTGAATTGTTTATTGACTTCTAATTTTGCATATGCGTTCATACGCCAGAAAGAATAATGCAATTTAATTTTTTTATCATGGAATTGTAACATATAAGACATCAATAGTTCACGGAAAAACGGCTTCAACCTTTATTGATTACTATAAAAAAATAGGGACAAGCTGAATTGTCTTATTACATGTTGGAAATAAAGAATAAAAAAAGGGAACATACACCAGAAACAACTGCTGCTAAAATGCAAAGGAAATAGACTAAGTGTAATAACGACGCATGTGCTCGCTATTCCATGCTCTGGGGAGTGTCATGTCATCGACAGTCGCTAGCTTGAAGGTTCCTTCCCCAAGCTTTCGTTCGATGACATATGGGCCTTTCCATGTAGGATTCATATGTGATGGGATTGGAAAAATTCGCTTCAAACAAGATCAACCACATCAAAGATTTCCGGTCGAACTTTTTATTATAATATTGAGCGACTCGGTGTCCATATGAAGTCGCCCTTAAATCATCTTCCTTGAGTTTCTCATCGACCAAGTCCAATGATTCCAGTAAAAGATCCTGATTCGCCTTAGGATCATAATGAGTCACCCGATGAGAAGGAACTTTAAGTTCCACTGGTATAACAGCTTCAGCGCCATATGCCAAGGTGAATGGAGTATGGCCGGTCGCGGACTTGTGTGTGGTTCTGTAAGCCCAAAGTGCTATGAAAGCTCATCCACCCAATTGCCTCTAGCCTTCTCCAAACATTTTTTCAATATGGACTTAATTATTTTATTTTCGGCTTCAACTTGTCCATTGACTTTAGGATGAGCGACTGCCGCAAATCTTTTCTGGATGCAATATTTTTGGCAGAATTCTTTGAACTCCCTACTCTCAAATTGAATTTCATTGACCGTAATGATAGTTCGTGGGAGGCCAAAAGGGCATATGATGTTTCACATAACAGAATTAATGCCTTTTTGGTGGTGATTGTAACCAAGGGCTCTGCTTGCGCCCACTTGGTAAATTAATCGACCGCAACAATTGCATATTTTGCTCCACTTTTGGAGATTGGTAAGGAGCCGATTATATCAATTCCCCATATTGAAAATGGCCAGGGACTAACCATTTGTTTGAGTTCCGTCGGTGGAGCTCTCGGGATTTTCGCATTATTTTGACATTTGTCGCATCTTCTTACATAATCCACGGCGTCTCGATTCACAGTTGGCCAATAATACCCATAGAGGAGGATCTTTTTTGCTATTGTCTGCCTCCAGTATGGTTGCTATATTCTCCTTCATAGACTTCTTTCAAGACCCGCCTTATCTCGTCATTGGCGATGTACCGAAGTAAGGGAACCGAGAATCCTTTTCGATACATTACTCCATCCTGCATTATATACCATAAGGCTTTGCGGATGACTTGTCGTCTTTCGTTCTTTCTCTCGGGCGAAGTTCCACGTAACAAATATTCTTTGAACGGGGTCATTCATGACTCCCTTTCAGCTTTCGTCCCTAACACAAAATCCACTTCCATTCCGTTTATACTCGGGGCATGTAAGATTTCAACGAGGACTAAGCCCATATGCTATGCATCACCAGTATTTGCAAATTTTGCCAATGAATCAGCTTCCCCATTTTTTTCATGCGAGATATGCGAAATATAGTAGTATTCAAGGTCCGCCAATAGTTCTTTAACCCGAGTAAGGTACGGGGCAAGTCTATGCCCCTTTGCTTGATAGTCTTTCCATACTTGGTACACCACCAACAGTGAGTCACAAAAGATTTCAACCGATTTTACTCCAAGTCTCTGGTAAGTTTCAAGCCAGCAATCAATGCTTCGTATTCGGCTTCATTATTTGTAGCTAGGAAATCAAGTTTCAAAGCATAACAAATTGATCGGTTTTCGGGGGTTACAAGAATAGCACCATCCCCAGAACAACGGTCGTTGGACGCCCCATCGGTGTATAACTTCCATCGAATATGGGGAACTATATCACCACCACTTGGCTAATCTGATACAGTGAATTCTGCAATGAAGTCTGCTAACGCTTGCCCCTGGATAGCCCTCCATGGCAGGTAGGTGATATCGAATTGACTCAGCTCAATGCTCCATTTAAGTAATCTTCTAGAGGTTTCTGGTCATTGGAGCACCTGTCGCAGAAGTTGAACGGTGTAGACACTAATCGAGTATGCCTAAAAATATGGACGGAGCTTGCGTGATGCAATTACCAAGCAATAGGCTAGCTTCTCAATCTTAGGATAATTTTTCTCTGCCCCGGTTAAACGTTTACTGACATAGTATATGGCTTTTGAATTCGGTCCTCCTCGCGAACCAAGGATGTACTGATGGCATGCTGAGACACGGCCAAATAAACATATAATTCCTCATGGTCTACAAGTTTTGACAGAATTGAGGGCTTCTCCAAGTGTCTTACTAGAGCTCGAAACGCATCTTCACAATCTGACATCCATTGAAAATTTCTTTTCCCCTTCCTTATCACATTGAAGAAAGGAACACACTTATCGGTTGCTCTGGATATGAATCGACTCAACGTGGCGACTTTTCCATTCAGGCTTTATATAGTTCTGGGCGCTTGTATTTCACGCATAGCCTGATTTTTTCTAGGTTAGCTTCGATTCCCCACACGTTGACAATAAAATCCAAAAAAAATTCCAACACAACACCAAATAAACACTTCAGTGGATTGATTTTCATTATATAGTATCTGAGTATATCAAACATCTCCGCTAAATCTCGAATGTGGTTGTTTGACTGCCGTGACTTCACGAGCATGTCATCCACATAGACTTCGATTGTTCTACCAATTTGGTCTGTAAACATCCGATTTACCAAACGTTGATAAGTCGCTCCTGCATTCTTCAACCCAAAGGGCATCACTACATAACAGTATAGTCCATCATCGTGACAAAACTGGTGTGTTTCTAATCTGGAATGTGCATCGGGATTTGATTGTACCCCAAATACGCATCCATGAATGACAATAATTTGTGTCCTGCTATTGGGTCGACCAACTGATCAATTCTGGGTAAAGGAAAACTATCCTTAGGGCACGCCTTGTTCAAGTCTGAGTAATCAACATAGGACCTTCATTTTCCATTTTCTTTTCTCACTAGTACGGGGTTAGATACCCATTCAGGGTAGAGGGCGTCACGGACGAACCCATTGGTTTTGAGTTTGTCCACCTCCTCTTCGAGAGCAGCAGACCTCTCCGGGTCCATGCCTCTCCTTTTTTGTTTCACTGGAACATACTTTGGGTTGATGTTCAACATATGACTTACGATGGCGGGAGAAATCTTGCACATATCAGAGTGGGTCTAAGCGAAAACATCTAGATTCGCTCAAAGCAAATCAGCAAGATCCTCAGTCATCGAGGGGGTGAGTTGTGATCCAATCTTAAGCACCCGTGATGGGTCATCGTGGCTGACTGGAATGTCAATCGTCAGTTCAGCCGGTGCTGCCTTAGACTTCTTGGGTTCTTCATCATCGTCTCTCGGATCTGTCTCTGTAGATCCGACCCTACTGCCCCAGCCAAGGCTCGGGCATTACTTGTCAATTTTCAGCAACATGGATGCGGACAAAGTTGTCCATGACTTTACCCTTCTTTCTTCGCTGGGCCTCTCTTAGCTCAGCCACATAACATGCATGACTAGTCTCTTGATCGCCATGCACAACACCGACTACTCTATCCGTCAGAAATTTCAAGGTTAAATACCATGGGGCCAAAGCTGCCCTAAACTCCGCCAGGGCGGTCGGCCCAAAATCAAATTATACGGGGAATCAACATTCAAAACAATGAACGGTAGGATCCGAACCCTCCTGCGTTCACCTTCTTGTAACTCAACTAGCAATTTTACAAAACCTATCGCTTCAGCGGCTACAGCATTAAAACCATGAATGCATGCTTTAGATGGTTTTAGATCCTTCACCTCCATTTTCATTTGGTCATATGCCTTTTTGAAAATAATATTAACAGAACTCCCACAATCAATCAATATACTTCTCACAAACGCTGGTTCAATCGTGGCCGAAATGACCATCAGGTCGATGGTAGGTGCCTCCACCTGATCGGCATCTCTACTCTTGAATACTATATCATCCGATATCATTCGCTGCTGTTTCGCTGGGTCCCCGTCTTCTGTGTTTGAACAGCATTCAAAATATGTATGCTTTAGGGAACTAGTATACTGTTCCATTTCTTGCCAACTCTTGTCTGTTGGGTGAGGCCCATCGACTATCGTATTTATGACCAATCTACCTCCAGTCCGGACGACTTCTTTAGGTCGATGTTGAGCCTGCCCACGAGTAGGGTCAGACATCCCATGTCCGCCTTTCTGCAGATTCTTAACAAACTGCTGTAACGTTTTCTAGCGAATCAGCTTTTCTGTAGCATCATGGACGTGTCTACATTCCTCGGTATTGTACCCGTAAGTCTCATGGAAGCGACAATACTTCTCAGTCTGCTTTTGTCCCTTAGTGGATTCTTTTAGGCGTGGCTTTCGGTATTGGAAGGTATTACGACTTGATAGATAAATATTCTCCAGAGATGCGTTCAGGGGAGTGTATTCGCTGTAAGTTGGGATCCTTGGTTTCCACTATCCTGCTTCCCTCTTCCTTCCATAATTTCCTCCTCTGCGTCCTTTAGACTGCTCAGGCTTGTTTTGAAAATTGATCTGGACCTTTTCAGAGTTGTCACCAGATTCTTTTACCGCAATGTTGCTTTACACCGTCTCATTGCCAGGTCCTGGCGCACTGCCTCGCCTTGTCCACCTAGCTTCCTCCCTAATCATGAATTGGTTCGCTTTTGAATAAAAATGTTCTAAGGTAGTCGGTGGCTTTCCTGCTAGCCAATCACCAAACTCTAAGTCCGGATCTACCCTTTGCATCATGGCCATAAGAATAGCATGATCATTCGGGTTGCTAACTTTGGTGGCAGCAACGTGAAATCTTTGCAAATATTTCTTTAACAACTCCCCTTGAGCCGGGATTATACCGGATAAATACATCACATCCTTAGGACGAGTGGTATGGATCCTAAACTGCTCCACAAATTTCTTTGCTAACTCATCTCGATCGTGGAGGAAGTCTATTGAACCACATGGTGTCGATTCCGGATAAGATTATTGGAAAACATCTGTATTTAGTTGCATCATTTGCCATAGCCGAGTCCATCATCCATTCGTATCTCATTACATGCTGTCGGGGATCATTCTTTCCTTCATAGGCTGAATAGTCGGCATACTAAACCTCCGAGGGTACTCAGCATGTAGGATAGCATCCGTGAACGGAGTGTGGCTTCTAGATGCACCTCAATCATTGTTGGATAAGCCCTGTTTTTCCCTCATCAGTTTCCTGACCATAGCTGATAAATATGGGGTTTGGATGGGAGGTGGCAAGTTGGAATATGTCCTGCGTGATCGTTTCGGCTGGTGCCTCCTTGATTGGTGATCTCCCAAATGAGTGTCCTATGGACCTGCTTCATTGCAACCCTGGTGATCCGGTCAGTCAGCTTCCACTTGTGTTTCAGATCATAAGTTTTCCATTCCAACTTGAGTGCGATTTCCCAGGTGTAGGCGAGGGGCCATGGTGCCAGGTACGGAACCTGAAACATTCCAGTTGGATTGATCTGCTGCGCCTGTTTGCGCTGTTTCAATTCTACTGCGTATACGCCTGTGATGCTCATCGAACAATGCAGAGCTGTCGGATGATAAGTAGGGATCAGGGCTTCCTCCAGCATTCTGATGCCGTTGTTGAGCAATATGGGTCATGAGATTGGCGTTGGCTTGAATTTTCTCATTAAGTTGTCGCCTTCTTTCCACAAGTTCTCTCATCAGCTCATTGAACTTTGCTCTGGTGACAACTTTTGATTGGTCTAGGATGGGGGCGGCACCTACACCTAGATTAGTTTGTTGGTTGTTAGGTCCTACTTGTTGGACACTAGCGGTCTCATTGACATCCGCATTGTGGGAGGCTGATCTAGTACGTGGTCTTCCTATATTAGAGGTATCCGTCTGAACTCAGAATAGAATCTGTGAAATCTCAAGAATAAACTTGGATCTCTTTTGGGGGATTTCTTCAATCCAGTAGCAACGAAGTAGATCCTAACAGCCTGAGAATGCTATTCTCATTGAAAGCACCAGAATTGGTTACTAACATCCAAGAATAGATTTGTGTAGAGAGATTAATGAAGATAGTAAATTAAAGTAAAGGAATATATGCCAAACTAACGACGAAAACAAGAACATCAGAATTATAGTTCGGCGTAACTGCCTACGTCCACTGTTAATGTAATTTTTATTGTCTTTCTCAAATACTTGAATACGATAGAATTCGTAAACAAACAACTTGGATATAAATTTTAGCTAAAGGAAAGCTAGTGTAGAAAATGGAAGAGTCTCTTTGCAGTTCCTGAAAAAAGGTCCCTTCAACTGTACCTCCGCCCCTCTATTTATAGATGAAGATAGGTCGGACCTCTTGCGGAGGCCCAAGACCAAGGTAATTCGACCCATAGTTGTAAGTCAAGTTGACCGACCATGTCATGCCGACCCACTTCCACCGAACCATCTATGTCGATCCAGGGGTTGCCTTGTTGCTGACTCGAAGCGGTCCCTTAAGGAACTCAGAGCAAGCGGTAGTATGACTCAAAGCAAAGAAATGTTGGCCGCGTCACACTGTTGTAGGTTGAAGAATTGACTAACCTCCACAAGGTTCACCGAACCAGGTCTGCCGACCCACGCATGCCGAACCATCAAGACCGAACCACGAACACTGAAACACAACTGACCGATCTGTCTTGGCTACGCTCCTTTGACCGAGCGACACATGACTTAGCACTTCCAAAGCCAAACCACGATCAGACGAACCATCAAGTTCAATTTCACCCTCATCGAGCGACTGAGGTCGGACCCTTTTCGGTCGAACCACTTTTTCTTGCGTATCCTAGCCGAGCGATGACCTTCTCTTCAAGGCCGAGTGATGAGTGGTCGAACCACCTCAACCGAACGACCTTGTCGAGCCACTCTTGGCCGGTCCTCCATGTTCGCATTCCAACGCCGATCTACCTTGTATTATCGTGTCTTAGAGTCATGCTGACCAACATCACTCATGCATAGGCCGAACCAAACTTAAATTACCCCAGACTCTGGTACTTCACAACCCATTCTTAGCTCAAGTCCCATTCAGGGTCAACCATAGGTTCTACGACTATCGCCATGTAGCCTGGCCAAAGTGCCGGGTAACAACTGGCGTGATATTCATTTATTTTATAACCGTAAAAAAAATATCGGTATTTTTCTAAAAAAGCAAAGTATCAGTATTTAGCTGGTGACAACAAACATTATATGAACAGTCTAATAAGTAAACACATAAATCATGGTAAAAATTACACCATCACTTTCGGTCTTCATCTAATGATTTATATTTTATATAAGTTAACATAATGAATTTGATATTTCTTTATTATTCCATGAAAAGGAAGCGACCTGAACTATCGAAATGAATGAATATAAAAAAAAGCTTCAAAATATCAGTATGAAAGTACTGAAGTAACAAAACACGTGAATTTTTTTAATAAAAATTGGACTGATTGCTCAAAGTCAACGTTACAATGCAATGTGTAATGTATGTAAAGTATATGAGGTAGAGTTAAAATGCAACATGTAACAAATAATTACGGTAATTATTGTACACAATTTATCAATGGGTGTAGAACAAACATAAGAACGTCGATAATAAATAATAAAAAACACTAAAAAATAAATGAAAACATGGTATTTATTTGGCAAACTATTGCCTAAATCACAGAGGACAGTTGATTGATAGCATGAAAAACCAAACCCAATGGCAAATGCTTTGGTTATTGTTTACATAGGGTAATGTAAAAGGAGCAAGGAAACCGATTAAGAACTATATTCAATCGATTTCGAATACTTATACATCAGGATTGTAAGGAAGGAATAACCAAATCTAATTGTTGTATCCAGCATAGAAAAACGAAGGTGAGAAATAAATTTATCGTATCACAGGTGCAACGACGGAGAAGATATAGAGGCAGGGGAGGGATAACAAAAATCGACGGGGAAGGATGGAACTATGAGAAATCTCTGATTTTGGGGAATAATACTAAAGCTAGAGTCAATTGGGGAAGAGAAGTTAGAATAAAAAGAGCGTGAGAATAACTTTGCGTAAGGGCATCTCCAATCGTTGAGTTACATACTGAATTTGTTCAAAATAATTGTCCAGTCGTTCAATTCAAGCTAAATCTTCAGCTGAACATTCAGGATCCAATTCAGGATCCTGAACTGCGCTTGAGCGCCCAAGCCCCGGCGTCCATTTTATGGGCGCCATGCCCCCTAATTTTGGGGGCATCAGGCTCCCATGAAATGGGCGCCTAATGCCAGGCACCCATTTAATGGGCGCCTGGCCACTGGGTGCATAAATATGTTTAAATGAAAAGAAGAAGCCAAAGATAACATGATTGGAAGAATACAGTAAAGTTTAGTTAAAAACAATGTTAAAGAGTCGGTTAAAAAAAAGCTGTATATAAGAGATTGGTTACAGAAACCAAAAGTAACAACTCTTTTAAATGCATCATGAATATCTGCAAACCCAAAAACATGAGCAATTGATGATAAATGTAAAACTGATTTTAGGTAAATAAAAATTGCTCTATCAAGTTATACAAATAGTATGATTAAGAAAATTAGCTATTGCAGTAAGAAAATTACATCAAGCTACATACTAAGTAGTCAATTAAGTAGTTAATTATAAAATATACAATGCAAATCCTAAAACTAAATTGCGTCAATATATTTTACTACACAAACAGTTTACACTCCTTCCAAGAAATTATCAAAGAACATAGAGTAGGCAACGTAAACACATGTATAACACATTCTTTTATGATGTTTATTAACTCACGCATTTTAGACAACACGTGTTTCTTCAATCCAACATGAGATGTATACTCAATTCCATACCTAATAAGCATCAACATATTTTGCACCATTAGACATTGCATCCTCCACTACCTTTGGAACTTCTCTCCTCCGCTGGATAATTTATCTTTTTGTATCAACTAGTTAATCTCCAATTAATTAGGGTGCTACATATTAAAGGAAAATAACATACTAGAAGCACGGATTTTTGGCCATAGGAAATATATTTCTTTATTTTGGCCCTTATTCCTCTATTTCATGTGTTATATCATATGCACATGTTCTAGTTTAGTAGCACATGTTTGCTAAAGCCCCGACTGAACTCCCAATTCATACATCCAACTTTGCCTATCTTCGCACGTATCAATGGTTTAAATAAGTAATGCATGAGAACTATTAGATGATTTAATTGGTGCGTGTAATATTGATGCAGCGCGATCTGCAAAATCACAAGGCTTAGGTCGCTCACGGCCTAAGGGAGAAGTTTTAGGTCACACACGACCTAGTGAAGGTCGCACACGACCTAGTGAGCCCCGAGATAAGGACCAGCGACCTAACAGGAAGGATGATGAAGTGCCACAGAGATTTAGTGCGTTATTCCTTAAGTCGCAATATTTTAGGTCGCGAACGACCTATATGGGGCGACCTAGCAGGGTACCGGAGCAAGGCGTTGAAGCTAAGGGGTGTGATCTCCTATCTCTACTTTCGATATTCGAGTGCGCTCGAATCTTCGATAGTTAAAGCCAATTCGCGGAATCAAGTGCGCTTGATCAACGCTCGAAGAATTGCAGATCTCTCTTCACGGTATCGTGCGCGATCAACGTGTCAGAGATAGCTAGAATTCGGTATCTTCGGATCAACGAATTTGGGCCTTACAGTATTTTCAATCCACCGATTGCCAGTTTCATCGATTTCATTGTTTTTTCGTATTTTCGCTGCGTCATTTTGGTATCGGAGCTAGACTTAGCCAATCATAGCTAAGCCGAGTCTTGGAGCCAAGGAGTTTGAAGTTGAAATTCATCTTGTTGAAGTGTTTGAGCCGAGAATCGAAGCATCTTTTGGTATCATTTGTTGAAGTATAGGCCGAGCATAACTTTGTGTTGAACTTTGAGCCGTGCCTTGTTTGTTTGAGTTTGAGACGAGCTAGGAGGTAGCCGTGCATTGTTGAAGTTTTTGAAGTTTGCATTTGTATTTGTTGAAGTATTTGTGAGTGTGTAATCATGCCGCCGAGAAGAGCTAACCGCCATCAGAATATTGAAGTGTTGTATAGAAGAGAAGAAGCCGATCAAATGGAACAACGCATGCATGAAAAGTTTGATGAAGGAATTGGTCGACTAGAGAGAATAATGCTTGAAATGAATCAAAGTAGAAGAAGGGTTTCACCTGAATCGAGCCATGGGGGAAGTATAATTTCACCACATTCAGATCGGGAGAGAAGAGAAGATCATGATCGTAGAAGTGTTGACAATCGTGATAGGAATGTTGATGAGCAAAATCAGCGAGATGTGGATGGTCGTGATCGGAGGAATGTAGATCGAAGGGATGTTGGAGGTAGAAGTGGTGGTAGTAGAGATGTTGGTGGACGTGATCGACATCGATATACATCAGACTTTGATGAGGAATTTGATGGTGATAGAGGAAGTGTTCATTACTAAGATCGAGATCAATTACGACGTCAGTATCGGGATATAGATGATGATCGACGTTGGGAATCGGGGATGAAGATGGAAATTCCTGAATTCAAGGGTGGAATGGTGGCAGAAGAATTTTTGGATTGGTTGTCTAATGTTGAAGAGATCTTTGATTTCAAGGAGGTTCCCGAGAATCGAAGAGTGAAGTTGGTTGCTACTCGTTTGAGAGGTAGAGCTATGGCGTGGTGGCAGCAAACCAAACTTACACGAGAACGGATGGGGAAGTCGAAGATTGAATCATGGGAGAAGATGAAGAAACTGATGAAAGCTACATTTTTACCTTACAATTATCAATCACTTATGTATCAGAGGTTGCAGAATCTGAGGCAAGGGACGAAGACTGTTAATGATTATGCTGATGAATTTTATCAACTGATTGCTCGAAATGACATTATGGATATAGAGGAACAATTGACAGCTAGATTTGTTGGAGGGTTGAGGATCCAGATCCAGGATATGGTGAATATGTTTGATCCAAGATCTGTGGCTGAAGCGCACCAAAAAGCGTTGGCTTGGAAGAAGCAGGGAAGACGAGGAGGTGGTGTGTTTCCAAGTTCCAATACTCAGAACAAAGGTGCTAGTGGGAGTTCCAATGTTTCGAAAACTGTCAGTAAACCAGTTGTGAAAGAGGTTGAGAAGGCGAAGATCAGCAACAGTTTCAAATGTTATAATTGGCAGGAAGTGGGTCACAAGAGTAATGAATTGAAAATGTGTACGTGCTAATATAGTACACACGGATCGTGTAATATGATGTATAACACAAGAATATGACTAATCACAGATAATAGAAAATTCAGTAAAATAGAAAAAGCACACCAGAGATTTTTATACTGGTTCGGAGCACCGTCCTACGTCCAGTCCCAGACTTCTATCTGGATTTTCACTACCAACTACCTCGCTTCACCCGGATGAACAGGTTTACAACACCGGAGCAGACGAATGGGATTTCACGCCTCTAATACACTGAGGACTTCAACACTTGCCTCTTACAACACCGAGGACTTCAACACTTGCCTCTTACAACACCAAGGACTTCAACACTGATGAAAATAATTGTTTGTTGACAGTATGTGTTCTTGCTAACACTATTTTGTCACTTGTAGTACAACCTTCCTATAATCTTATCCTCAAATAGAATATTTGTATATATGAAGATTTAGAAGTGGATATCGTATTGAATCAAAAGAATGTTAAATAAATTTCAGGATTCAAAAACGATATATGATAGAATATAAGCAATTTGAGCGCTTGAAAGTATAAGATTGAGATCAATAGAATAGCGATTAGAATAATAGAAATTTCGTTAATTGGAATAATGATTTCATGATGTTTATATAAGAAATAAACAGTTGTAACCCTTTGTGAAAAGGTACAAACAAAGGTCATGATCATTGGTGAAGAGAAAGAGAAGCAACCGTTGAAGAAAAGGAAGTGTCTATACGAAAGGTTGCTTTCTGTTTGAAAACGGTCGACAGGTCAAAAAGGACCAGTAGAAAGGAATTTGAATATATATATACGTTATGTACACTTGTGCACGTTAATTGTGCATTCTGGGCAGAAACGGTCGACTGCCATGTTTTGACCGGTCGACCGGTTTAGCCCAGATTGCACAATTAATGTGCACTCATATATATATATATATATATATATATATATATTCAAAGATTGAAGGTATAAGAATATTTGAGGATAGATTTTAACATAAATAACATTACTAACATACCAAATAATCAACCTTTAACATATGGAGCTCTTTGTGACTCTTTAATGAATAACTTCTTTTTGTCGATATCCCTTTGTCTTGTCGATCACGGCTTATCCCTTTGTTAGAAATCAAAACTCTATAAAAATATTGACTCAACATTCTCCCCCTTTTTGATTGATGACAACATAGTTATGAATCTCCCCCTGTATATGATATCCCCCTGAGATTGTGTCCTGCATATATACTGTTAGCACAATTTTCTCCCCCTTTGTCATCGACGAAAAGGAGTTGTTAAATGGAGGATAATAAGCAACATAAAACTATGAAAGTAACAATTTTCTCCCTCTTTGTAAATGAGATTATAATCAACATAAAACTACTACCATAGATCAAGAGTAACATTCACACAAGATGATAATACACACAAGTCTAGTACGAATTAAAACACGACACTATTTAGTACAAGTGCCAGATAAAGTCTTTAAAGCAAATACTAAAGTCATAAGAACGCAAAATAAACTAAAAGAGAATTAATCTGACTCCGTCTCACCCTCTTCTTCTTCTCCTTCTTCTTCAACAAGGTGAGATTTTCCATGTCCACGTTCACGACTAGTTCCCGAGCTTGTACCCTCCTCCGAAGATGTCCAAGCAAAAGTAGGAGGAGCTGGGCGCTTGCCAACGTCTCGAGCTTGCATTGATGAAGATGATCCACCACATGATATTGCTTCCCATATAGAAACGAAGAAAGACTTAAGTTTGTTAAAACGTTTATCCATTTTTGTATTCATGCGCTTAAGTCGTGCTTCGAGAAGGAATTGATTTCGAGCAATAGTGTCAAGTAATTCTTTTGTTGAGGAAGATGGTCGTAAAAGTTTAACTTCCTCAGGTTTAGGGCGGGATGATCGTGATGAAGCTTCTTTGTGTCCTTGTTCTTTCCATTGTTCAAAAGGCATAATATTAAAATATGGAGCGGGAAGCTTCATTCTTGTAATCGATGCTTTGTTGATGACTTTTGGTTTGGAAATTGAAGACTTGGGAGGTTCAATGCCACAATCAAGCAAGAGACGCATAATATACTCGTTATAGAACAAGTGTGGCCTAGAGCAATCATTTACTTTCAAGATCTCATCAAAGATCATACCAATCCAATTTATACGAATACCCCCATAGATTGAGTATAATGCCTTGAAATTTTGTTTATAGACGGCATCAAAATTTCCTATTCTCGATAAAAGAGAGTGCATAATAGTATGATGAAGAATTCTTGCAGAAGGCCGTAAACCAATAGACTTAGTGCTATCCTTGTCATCTTCAATAAATTGATGGTTAATTTGATTACGGACATGAACATTGCAAAAATTACTTGAGAATTTTTCACCGATAAACGAAGAACCAAGAACGGTTGCCATCCTATCACATGAGATAAACACTTCTTTGCCACAAACAACGGACCAAAGACAATAATTAGGATTCTCTGGCTTGTTTTTCTCTAAATTTAGGTTAGCATAGAATAATTTGATCATTACATGGTTAATTTCCACATTGTTTTGATCAAAGTCAATTAGGTTTTCAATGTCGGCATCCTTTGCTAAGCCAAGAATACGATAACTAGAGAAATCAGAGAAATTAACAAAAGAACCTGGATGGATTGTAAAATCCTTCATCTCATTCCACCTTTTGACTGCAATTGGATCCACAAGCCACTTCCCGATAGAGAGATCGATTGGTTGAGTTTCGGAGGTAGAAGCTTGCTTTAATTTCTTTTGTGGAGGAGCCATTTGGGTGAGATTGGTAGAAGATTTTAGTTCTAGGGTTATGAGAGTTTGTTAACAAAAATGAAGAGATGGAGTTATGAGAGTTTAATGAAGAGATGGAGTGAATAAATAACCGTATGTCCCTCTTTAAAAAACAAAACAGCACGAAACCGGTCGACCGCCCTGAAATCACCGGTCGACCGTTTTCATACAGAAGCAAAAACGGTCGACTGGTGGTTTATGGCTGGTCGACTGGTTTGCCTATTAGTGGTTTTTCTTTCTTCGTGCATGAATTTCTGAAAGTTAACGATCCATATAATATGAAGTATATTCAAAACATGATATATATATACATATATATCAGTTCGTAAAAACAAATACGAGAATACAATCATAATATTGAAACAAATTTAATGAGAGGTAGAGGAACTATGGTCGGAAGTCTCTTCTTTGACATCGGTAATGCATGGTTTCCACGGCGACCATTTTTCTTTTGCTCCTTCATTCCGAGCATAGTTTTTATCCCATGAATTTGGGCTTCTAGAGGATGAAGGTGCATGAGGCATTGGCTCGTATACGCCATGTTTGTCTGAACCACAAAAGAATGATGCCATTCTTTCTAGAAGAGATAGTCGTTCTGAAGTTAGTTGTTGCTCATAATGCAACTGTCTTTGAAGATCGATTTGATATTTTTGATAATGATGAATCTCATTGATCTTCTCTCTGTTACGGGGTGAACAAAACAACACCTTCTTTGCTCGTTTCGAAGTTGGCGTATTGCCAGGAGTATGAATGCATTGGTGATGACACTTTGATTTGTGTTTTGGAGTTTCAGGGGAGTAATATTCTTCTGGCTCAGAACTTGTGACCGTAATATGGGACTTTTGAGCACACTCATCACAAATATGTGCCATAATGAACTATATGTATAAACTTTTAGGCTTAGATAGGAAGTGATAAAAACAATGTTTTGTTAAGCTTATATAGGAAAATTCCTATATATATAACCTTGTGGATGAGAATTGTCATGCAAACTTGGCCGTAAAAAAAATTAGAAGCTTATATTCAATTTCCTAATATAGCAAAAAAAAAATCCGAAAAGAACTTAAGAATATAACATTAGTGATTACTTATCAAGTTCTTTTTTTGAAATTAAACCAAGTTCTCTACGAAATTTAATAAAACTAGACTCAAGTAGAGGCTTAGTAAAAATGTCCGCTAGTTGACTATCAGTTTGGACATATTCGAGACATATTTTTCCTTTTTCGATATTGTCTCTAAGGAAATGATGACGGATATCAATGTGTTTGGTTCTGGAGTGATTCACTGGATTCTTAGAAAGATTTATAGCACTTGTGTTATCACAGTATATAATAGAATTTGATAAATGAATATCAAAATCTTGAAGTGTTTGTTGCATGTATATTACTTGAGTACAAGCGAGAGCCGCTGATATATATTCAGCTTCACACGTTGATAGTGAAACACAATTTTGTTTCTTACTAAACCAAGAGACAAGTGATTTTCCAATAAAATGGCATGTACCACTTGTACTCTTTCTATCCATTCGAGAGCCTCCAAAATCAGCATCACTATATGATACTAATTCAAATGGACATTCTTTTGGATAAAAACGACCGAAATCTTTGGTATTATTAAGATAACGAATTATACCTTTTACTGCTTGTAGATGTGATTCCTTTGGATCAGCTTGAAAGCGTGCACATAGACAAACACTCATCATTATATCTGGACGACTTGCTGTAAGATAAAGAAGAGAACCAATCATGCTTCGATATAGTTTCTGGTCAACATTCTTACCATTTTTATCCTTTTCAAGATGTGTAGTTGTACTCATAGGAGTAGGTTTACCATATGTGTTATTTAACCCGAAGCGTTTGATAAGATTTCCGCAGTATTTTTCTTGATTAATAAAGATACCATTCGGAAGTTGTTTGATTTGAAGTCCAAGAAAATATGACAGTTCTCCCATATGAGACATTTCGAATTCTTTGGTCATAATATTTGCAAATTCCTTGCAGAGTTTATCGTTTGTTGAACCAAAGATGATATCGTCTACATATATCTGGATAACTAGAATATCCTTTTGAGAATGTTTGATAAACAAAGTTTGATCGACTTTGCCTATTTGAAATCCTGAGTTAATAAGATAGCTACGTAGTCGTTCATACCAAGCACGAGGTGCTTGTTTTAAACCATACAGAGCTTTCTTAAGTTTGAACACATGGTCATGATATTTTTCATGTATGAACAAAGGAGGTTGTTCGACATATACATTCTCTTTGATAAATCCATTGAGAAAAGCACTTTTGACATCCATCTGATAAAGTTTGAAATTATGGTGACAAGCAAAAGATAATAGGATTCTAATAGCTTCTAGTCGAGCAACTGGTGCAAAAGTTTCTTCATAATCGATACCTTCTTCCTGATTATACCCTTGTGCTACTAATCTTGCTTTATTTTTGGTGATATTTCCTTGTTCGTCAGCCTTATTTTTATAGACCCATTTAGTACCAATAACTGACTGATCAGTTGGTCTTGAACAAGTTCCCAAACGTTATTGCGCTCGAACTGATTTAGTTCTTCCTGCATGGCAATGATCCAGTAATCGTCTGTAGCAGCTTCTTTTGGATTCTTAGGTTCGATATTTGAGAGAAAAGCGACATGACCCATTTGGTTGAGTTGACTCCTTGTTCTGACATGTGATGTTACTTCACCGATTATATTTTGGGCCGGATGGTTTCTTAATATCCTTGGTGGTGATTGTAACTCACATATTTAAGGAATATTCTCAATAATTATTTCCGAGTCAGAATCAACATTTGTGATGATTGGATTATCAGTGACTATTGTTTCGTCGTCATCTCATATATTTTGTGGATGCTGATAGAATTCATCGAAAGAGACATGAAGTGATTCTTCAATAGTTTTGGTTTGTTTATTAAATATACGATAGGCCTTGCTTCGTTCCGAATAACCGACAAATATTCCTTCATCGGCTTTTGGATCGAATTTGCCAAGCTGGTTTTTCGTATTTAAAATAAAGCACTTGGAACCAAAAACTTTGAAGTATGAGATTTTAGGCTTTCTTTTGTTAAATAATTCATAAGGAGTATTCTTGGTAAGAGGTCTTATGGACACACGATTTAAAACATAACAGGCAGTTGCGACGGCTTCTGCTCAGAAATGTTTTGGTAAGGTGGTTCCATTCA
The DNA here is from genome assembly GCA_030765085.1 of Allium cepa. NCBI lineage: Eukaryota > Viridiplantae > Streptophyta > Magnoliopsida > Asparagales > Amaryllidaceae > Allium > Allium cepa. The sequence goes on from CM060933.1 coordinate 39,202,131, forward strand.
ATAATGTTCTTGCACAATCTTGTAAAGTTCGGTTCTTCCGTTCTACAACTCCGTTTTGTTGTGGAGTTCTGGGAAACGAAAAATTATGATATATACCTTTCTTTGTACAAAAATGTTTAAATTCATTATTTTCAAACTCTCCGCCATGATCACTTCTTAATTTTTAACTTTAATCCCTTTTGATTTTTGAATTCTTTTGACGAAAGATTTGAAATGATTGAAAGTGTCACTTTTGTTTTTTAAGAAAATTGTCCATGTGTAACGGGAGAAATCATCAACAATTACAAGCACATATCGACTGTGATTTATTGACTGAACCCTAGTAGGTCCAAATAAATCCATATGTAATAACTCAAGTGGTTGTAATGTTGATATGACTTTTTTGGATTTAAAAGATAATTTGGTTAATTTTCCTAATTGACATGCGTCACCGATGCTGTTAACCTTAAAACTTATTTTGGGTAGTCCTCTAACTAGATAGTTTTTGGCTAGCTTGTCAATAGTTCTGAAGTTTATATGACAGAAGCGTTTGTGCCATAACCATGGATCATTATCATTAGCCATAAGACACATATCTGAATTATGATTAATATTCATATTCAAAATATATATATTTCTGTCTCTATAACCTTCGAAAACTAAATTATGGTCTTTATCTAAAATACTACACTTATTATCCGAAAAGGAAATTGTAAAACCCTTGTCACATAACGGACTAATACTAAGTAAATTGTGTTTCAAATTTCTAACTAGCATGACATTAGTAATGAGAGGTAAGTTAGATGTACCGCAATTGCTCACATCGTCTTTGCCGATGATATAGCCTTTTGAATTATCTCCAAAAGTAACGGAGCATCCATCTGAGTATGTAATATTTGTCAATAAGCTCTTGTCCCCAGTCATGTGCTTCGAGCAACCACTGTCCAATATCCACTTTCCTCTTTTCTTAAGTGGGACCTGCAAAAAATAAAATTAAGTCCATGGTACCCACTTTTTATGGGGTCCTAAGAGTTAGGTCTTAGGAGTCCAAACCCATACGGGTCTGGTATCCCCTTTATATATATAATTTGTATTAAGATGCACAGTATTCATGAAATTATGAATATATTTGTTCCTAATCAAATTGTTATTTGTTTTAGGAACCTATATTTTGATAGTCTTGACATTTTTCTTCTGAAATTTCACAACTAGTTTTGGTTTGAAATATAATAAACTAAGATTTTTCTTAGCCTCAATCTTTTGTACTTTCTTCTTTCTTTCATTACCAAGATGTTTCTTGGTTTTTTGTTTCTTATATCCCAATCGTTGTTTATTTGAAACAGATTGTGAACTTTCAATGATTTTTGTCAAATTTTCTCGTCCTTTGTTAAAGTTAGAAACATTTTGAGTAATGTTATCTAACTTAGTTTGTAAACTAGCCTTTTCTAGGTCCAAAATTTTGACTTTTGCCTTAAGCTCATGATTTTTAGTAGTGAGAGCATCATTTTTCTCTTTTTGAGTTTCAATTTCTTGACTCAAAAGAGATAATTGAGAGTCAACATTAGATGATGATTCTTGAAGTTTTTCAAGTTCTTCTTCTAATATTTTCTTCTCGTCTTTTAACATATCTCATTCAAATTCTGCTCTACTCAAATCTGCTTTGGCTTCTTTTAGCTGTCGTTTTATGTCTTTATATTTGACTATCAATTCGGCATTAATATCAAGTATTTCATCAAATGTAGGAATTTGTACCTCATCTTCTGTTGCCATGAAACAAACATTTGCTTGTTCATCTTCCGTATCACTATCACTTTCTGATGAGTCTGTATCATCCCATGTTACCGAGAATGCTCGTTTCTTTGATTTGTCCTTCTTATATTTTAATTGTCATTTTCTGACTTCTTCTTTTGCTCCGGACAATCCTTGTGCATGTGCCCCTTTTTGTGACAGTTGAAGCATTCTATAGCGGATGATGTTGGTTTATTTGATCCAGATTTCTTTCTGTTATAACGACTGGCTTTTCGCTGTTTTAGGAATTTTTTGAAACCTTTTGCTATGAATGCCAGATCTTCATCTTCAGACTCTGATTCATTTTCATCTTTTTCAGCATGGAATGCCACGTTCTTCTGTTCTTCTTTTTGTTCCTTTCTAGTCTGCAAGTTAGCTTCATAGGACATTGGATTTCCTATCAATTCACATGGCTTCATGACGGAAAGGTCATTAGCTTCTTCAATAGCTAATACTTTTCCTTCCCATTCACTAGTCAGAGAATGTAGGACTATTGAAACAACATCAAAATCAGAATACTTTTGTCCTAAGCCAATAAGTGCATGGTGGATAGTTTGAAAACGTGAATACATATCATTGATTGTCTCATTTGGTTTCATTTTGAAATTTTGAAATTGACTTTTCAGCATGGCTATTTTGGCTTGTTTAACCTTGTTAGTACCTTCATGAGTGATTTTCAGCGTTTGCCAAATTTGATATGTAGTAGTGCAGATACTAACACGGTTATATTCATTTTGGTCTAATGCACAAAACAACATATTTATTGCTTTTGCATTTACGGCTGCTGCCTTTTTCTCAGCCGCTGTCCATTCTGAATAATCAGTTGTTGGATTCACTATTTCTTTTTGAGTAGCATTCCAGGCATCATAACTGTTTGATTGCATAAAGAATGACATACGTGTTACCCAATAGCTATAGTTAAGACCATTGAAAAATGGAGGTCTTCGTGTCGATTGACCTTCCATGTAAGTGGTGTTTTGAGTGCTAGTACTTGTGTTATTTGCCATATTACAAGAATATACCAAATAACTGTGTTACGGTTATATGATGACCGTGCTCTGATACCAAATGAAAATGTGTACGTGCTAATATAGTACACACGGATCATGTAATATGATGTATAACACAAGAATATGACTAATCACAGATAATAGAAAATTCAGTAAAATAGAAAAAGCACACCAGAGATTTTTATACTGGTTCGGAGCACCGTCCTACGTCCAGTCCCAGACTTCTATCTGGATTTTCACTACCAACTACCTCACTTCACCCGGAGGAACAGGTTTACAACACCCGAGCAAACGAACGGGATTTCACGCCTCTAATACACTGAGGACTTCAACACTTGCCCCTTACAACACCGAGGACTTCAACACTTGCCTCTTACAACACCGAGGACTTCAACACTGATGAAAATAATTGTTTGTTGACAGTATGTGTTCTTGCTAACACTATTTTGTCACTTGTAGTACAACCTTCCTATAATCTTATCCTCAAATAGAATATTTGTATATATGAAGATTTGGAAGTGGATATCGTATTGAATCAAAAGAATGTTAAATAAATTTCAGGATTCAAAAACGATATATGATAGAATATGAGCAATTTGAGCGCTTGAAAGTATAAGATTGAGATCAATAGAATAGAGATTAGAATAATAGAAATTTCGTTAATTGGAATAATGATGTCATGATGTTTATATAAGAAATAAACAGTTGTAACCCTTTGTGAAAAGGTACAAACAAAGGTCATGATCATTGGTGAAGAGAAAGAGAAGCAACCGTTGAAGAAAAGGAAGTGTCTATACGAAAGGTTGCTTTCTGTTTGAAAACGGTCGACAGGTCAAAAAGGACCAGTAGAAAGGAATTTGAATATATATATATATATATATACGTTATGTACACTTGTGCACGTTAATTGTGCATTCTGGGCAGAAACGGTCGACTGCCATGTTTTGACCGGTCGACCGGTTTAGCCCAGATTGCACAATTAATGTGCACTCATATATATATATATATATATATATATATATATTCAAAGATTGAAGGTATAAGATTATTTGAGGATAGATTTTAATGAATAACTTCTTTTTGTCGATATCCCTTTGTCTTGTCGATCACGGCTTATCCCATTGTCAGAAATCAAAACTCTATAAAAATCTTGACTCAACATGAATGTCCGAAGCCGAAGAAACGAACTATAATTGCTGAAGTTGATGGTGAGGATGTTGGTGAAGGTTATTCTAGTCCAATTGAGAAGGATGAACAGGATGTTGCATCAGGAGATGAAGGATGTAACCTAATGATGAGGAGGTCTTGTTTAACACCCAAGCAAGAGGATGAAGCTAGTTGGTTGAGGAGTAACATCTTTTAGTCGACATGCACTATTCTGGGAAAGGTTTGTAAATCTGTGATTGACGCAGAAAGTTGTGACAATATTATTTCTACCAAAGCTGTGAGGAAGTTGTAGCTGAAAACAGAGAAGCATCCAAATCCTTACAAATTAGCGTGGTTGAGAAAAGGAGGAGAAGTAAAGGTGGACAGATGAGTACTTGTTCATTTTCTATTGGGAAGAAGTATAAAGACGAGATTTGCTGTGATGTTGTGGAGATGGATGTTTGTCACTTGCTTTTGGGAAGACCATGGCAGTATGATCGAGCAGTGCAACATGATGGTCGAAACAATAGCTACAGCTTTATGTTTGAAGGTGTTAAGATCATTTTAGTTTCGAAGAAGAGACAACAAGAAGAGAGCAAGTCAAAAGAGATTGAGGAACTGAAGACTTTATTGACTTTGAAGGAATTTGTTAAAGAAGTTGAAGAGGAGCCTGAAGTCTTTTTGTTGATTGGACGTGAGAGTAATGAAGTGGTTGAAATTCCTGAAGAAGTCAAACCAGTGCTGGAAGAATTTGACGATGTATTTCCTGAAGAGCTGCCAACAGAGTTACCACCGTTGAGGGATATACAACACCAAATAGGTCTTGTTCCAGGAGCTATGTTGCCACATAGACCACATTACAGGATGAGTCCAAGGAACATGAGGAGTTGCGAAGGCAAGTGGAAGAATTGCTAGAACAAGGGCGTGTACAGGAAAGTCTAAGCCCTTGTACGGTTCCAGCCCTGTTGGTGCCGAAGAAGGATGGAACCTGGAGGATGTGTACCGATAGTCGGGCACTGAATAAGATCACTGTGAGGTACAGATTCCCAATGCCCAGATTGGATGATTTGCTAGCGGGGTTACTATCTTTTCGAAGATTGATTTGAAGAGCGGATATCATCAAATTCGAATACGACCAGGAGATGAATGGAAAACAGCATTCAAAACACGGGAGGGGTTGTATGAATGGCTGGTTATGCCGTTTGGTCTTTCGAATGCACCAAGTACATTCATGCGGGTGATGAATCAGATTTTTAGACCATTTATTGGAAAATTCGTGGTGGTGTATTTCGATGATATTCTGGTATAAAGTGGAAGTCCAGAGGAACATTTGCATCATCTGAGAGAAGTGTTGATGGTACTACGACAGGAACAATTTTATGCTGCAACAAAGAAATACGTGTTCATGACGCATAGTGTTTTATTTTTGGGATATGTTATATCAGGAGGAGTTATCCAGGTGGATCAGAATAAAGTTGAAGCAGTCAGAATTGGCCATAGCCGAGGACAATAACAGAAGTGAGAAGTTTTCATGGGCTAGCGTCATTCTACCGAAGATTCATTCCACACTTTAGTAGCGTGATGGCACCAGTTACTGATTGTATGAAGGGGAAACAATTTTCTTGGACAGAGGAAGCAGGATATGCTTTTGAGTGGATCAAGGAACTTTTGACGACAGCACCAATTCTTGTTTAACCAGATTTTCAGTTGTTGTTCGAGCTACATACTGATGCATCTAAGGTTGGGATTGGAGGGGTGTTGAGTCAGAAGGGGCGTCCTATAACATATTTCAGTGAGAAGCTATCAGGAGCGAAGATAAGGTATAACACGTACGATGTGGAGTTTTATGCAATTGTTCAAGCTGTGAAACACTGGAGACACTATCTATTTCAGAAGGAGTTTGTTCTTTACACTGATCATGAGGCATTGAAACATTTGCAAGGGCAGGACAAGATTTCAGCAAGGCATGCATCGTGGATTGCCTATTTGCAACAGTTTACTTTTGTCGTGAAGCACAAATCAGGGGTGACGAATCGTGTAGCTGATGTTTTGAGCAGGAGAAATCATTTATTGACGACAATGAAAGTTGAGGTGACAGGTTTCGAACTATTGCCAGAGCTGATTGAAGAATATCCTTACTTTATGAAGTTTGTTGAAAAGGTCAAGGAGGGAAGTGCTGATGAGTACGTATTAGTGGATGGTTTTCTGTTCAAGGGAGATAAATTGTGCATTCCAGAAGGCAGTTTGAGAATGAAAATTATCAAAGAATTGCACGAGGAAGGAGATGTGGGCCGTGATCGTACAATGCAGTTGATAACGAAATCTTATTTCTGGCCTTCAATGAGGAAAGAGGTGGAAAAGTTGGTGGAGAGATGTCATATCTGTCAGGTTTCGAAGGGAACCGCGACCAATGTAGGATTATATATGCCGTTACCTGTACCGACTAAACCTTGGGTTGATGTGAGCATGGATTTTGTTTAGGGTTTGCCTAGAACTCAAAGGGGTAACTCCATTTATGTGGTGGTTGGTCGGTTTTCGAAAATGGCACATTTTATTGCTTGTAAGAAGACGGCGGATGCTGTTCATGTCGCTCAGTTATATTTCAAAGAGATTTATCGACTTCATGGGTTGCCAGAGTCTATTGTTTCGGATAGAGATACTCGTTTTCTGAGTCATTTTTGGCTAAGTTTGTGGAAGATGGTCGGAACGAAGCTGAATTTTAGTAGCGCTTACCATCCGCAGACTGATGGGCAAACGGAGGTGGTTAACAGATCGTTGGGAAACTTATTAAGATGTCTTGTGAAAGACAATTTGAAGAGCTGGGATTTTAAATTGTGTCAAGCGGAGTTTGCTCACAACCATGCGGTTAATCGAAGCACAGGTTTCAGTCCATTTCAAGTTGTATACTCTGCAATTCCAAAAGGACCGTTGGATTTGGCAACAGTGCCATATCAGAAGGGGGTTGTTAAGCGGGCTAGTGACTTCGTAAATGAGTTACAGGAGTGCCACAGAACTGTTCATGACCGGTTGCTTGCATCTAATGAAAAGTATAAACAACTGGCGGATAAGAAGCGGAGAAGTGTTGATTTCAGGGAAGGTGATTTGGTTTACGCAGTATTGACAAAAGATCGTTTTCCGGTGGGAACGTACAATAAATTGAAGGCGCGAAAGATTGGTCCAGTAGAAATTTTGAAGAAAATCAATGAGAATGCGTATCAATTGAAGTTACCAGATGATGTTCATATTTCTGATGTTTTCAACGTCAAATATTTAATTCCGTATCATGGAAACGAACTTGTTGTGGAAGAAGATGGTGAAAATTCGAGGTCGAATTTCTATCAACCGGGGGAGGATGATGCAGCGCGATCTGCCAAAACACAGGGCTTAGGTCGCTCACGACCTAAGGGAGAAGTTTTAGGTCACACACGACCTAGTGAAGGTCGCACACGACCTAGTGAGCCCCGAGATAAGGACCAGCGACCTAACAGGAAGGATGATGAAGTGCCACAGAGATTTAGTGCGTTATTCCTTAAGTCGCAATATTTTAGGTCGCGAACGACCTATATGGGGCGACCTAGCGGGGTACCGGAGCAAGACGTTGAAGCTAAGGGGTGTGATCTCCTATCTCCACTTTCGACGTTCGAGTCCGCTCGAATCTTCGATCATTGAAGCCAATTCGTGGAATCAAGTGCGCTTGATCAACGCTCGAAGAATTGCAGATCTCTCTTCACGGTGTCGTGCGCGATCAACGTTAGCTAGAATTCGGTATCTTCGGATCAACGAATTTGGGCCTTGCAGTATTTTCAATCCACCGATTGCCAGTTTCATCGATTTCATTGTTTTTACGTATTTCCGCTGCGTCAAATATTATACTCAACCTCTCGATATAGCTAAATTAGTAATGCATGAAAACTACCGGTCCACACAGTATACCCTGGTTAGTATGAATCAGTAGCCGATACATATATGTCAAATATGACATTACTAATAAATTGAGGGTATGTGTCCTTATTGTTAGATTCATATATAAATAACAAGTACTCAAATGTGACATTTTTAACTGCACCTCAAAGAGATTTGCCAATGTTAATTTGCCATGTGAGTTTGTAAACAAGAACTTAAATGGTTCTCCTTACACCAAACGAATGATAATTATATTTATATCATATACACACTATCACGGTAAGTGATTTTAAGTGGATTGTAGGAATTTAGATGAATATTATTGTGTTTAAAAAGGCAACTGCCTGTATAAACACTAAAAAAGCTTAAGCATACTTAGAAATATCCAGTTCCTTAAATTAAAAGACCATGTTATAGAAATCAATCTTATGACAACCTTAGATTTTAAAACAAAACCCATAATTTTCTAGGTAATTGCTTTGGATGTAAATTCTTAGACAACCAACCATCAAAAGTATTACTCCAGTGCATGAAGATTCATCTTGAAAAGATTAATGAGGCAAATTTAGTGTAGAGGATTACAAATTTTAAATCAATTTCTCATTCTATAATTTACTTCAGGACTCATGGTTTTCTTTCTACTCATGCATGCTGACATCAGTTTATTGTATATATCAGTGTCTATTTGCATTACCATGAAAATATTACCTTTTTTCTTTTCCACTTGCATAATTGTAACAATTGGTATTATGGTTCAACTTCTACAAAATTTTGAATATTTAACTCTATCCAATACACATAAAGCATTTAACATTATCAAAATTTAACATTCCCAATTAACTCTAAGCAACGCTATACACGGTATCAAAATATTTAATATTTTTATATGTAAACTAACTTAAACCTATTAAAGTGTGCATGACATTCACCAAATGACAAGCAATAATTATGATATCACATTTATCAAATGTATATACATGAGTTAACGACTTGGTTGCTATCAATAATTTACAGCGCTTCTTATATATATTATCACCTAAATAGTTTAAATATAAGAATTTTTAGTATATGTGTGTGAGATTAAAAAATATCATTCTGGATAGAAATGACAAAAAATTCTCTAATGTTGTGAACTTAGGCAAATAAAACATGCAAATAATCTATACTTCAATAAGTATTTACATCCCAAATGCCAAGTAAATAATATATGGGTGGATGTACTCAGCTTATGTGAATAAATTTCAGATTTTGTAGAAGATAAACATCCAAAGATTCCATTTAAATGATACACATGCAACCACTGCTTGAATTCAAAGAAAAGTAAAATTAAAACCAAAGAAATTAAGGTGTATAGTCGTCCAGCGCTCCTACTTCTGTCTTGTACTCTATTTTATTTTATTTTTTATTTTTTTTATTTTTTTGGAAAAGGTAATATATATAAGCCAACTCCAAAAGCTGTCAATATGCCTGACAGATAACCAGGAAGAACAAAAAGAAATAAAAAAAACCCGCGAAACAAAAGAAGACGATAAAACAGGAACAAACGCCCTTAAAGAACAACAGAAGCAGGCGCGCAAGAGTGAAAGACGACCGCTAGACAGGAAACAGGCACAGATCAATCTGAATGAGCTCTAGAAAACCACCGCCCATCTAACATCGTCATCGAGCTCCGGCAAGGCCACCGTCCAATGACGATGTCGAATGAAAACCGTGCAAAACAACTGCAGGCTAAATAGACGAGCCCACCAGCGCTAGCGAAGAAAACCACTCCGAATACCATAAGGAGAGAAGACGACAGTAGACCCTGGACTAAACCTGATAAGCCAGAACCTGAAAAACCAGCAACCACATAAGAAGAAAAAAGGGGGGAGCGAGGGCGTGGTAATTCCAGCAGAGTCTTGCAGTGAAGCCTAGAAAAAGCAAATGACCCAAGGATTCCGTATCCCCGATGCCGCAGCACCTACAGCGGGAGACGGTAGGAATGCCAATCCTCTGGAAGTTCTCGTCTAATGGCAACCCATCATGAAGGGTTCGCACATAAACAGAGAAACTTTAGGTGGGATTCGAGAATCCCAAATGAAAGAGAACAAGGGGAGAACCGGAGTTGGGTTACGAGCCGAGCTCCAGGCCTTGAAGATAGAAAACGAGCCGCTATCCCAACCGGATTGACCGCCATGAAAGTCAGAAAATGGTTTCACCAATTGCATGTGTTTCCAAGTCTCGCTTGCGTAAGATGGAGAACCGGTGAAACCAGAGCTCGCCAGCCTACGGTACTTAGCGTGAAGGAACGACGCCCATAAGGAGTCGTTTGCCCCAAACCTGTACCACAACTTGCAAGAAAAAGCCGCACAGATGTCCTTAGGACAGTGCAAGCCTAAACCGCCCTCACTTTTGGGACGGCACACGGCGTCCCAGGAGACCCAGTGATGGCGGTGGACATCAACCTTCGACCCTCAAAAGAAAGATGAGGCCAAAGATTGGAAAGACCGGAAGAAGGAAGAGGTAGGGGTCATCGCAGCGAAGACATGAGTGCCTATCGAGCCTAAGACCGACTTGATGAGAACCAGTCTACCTGCTTAGGAAAGAAGAGACGCATTCCAACGGTAATACTTCTCCTAACTTTGTCTGTCAAGGGATCGAAAATAGCTTTAAGTTTCCTACCTCTGTAGAGGACTATTCCAAGATAAGGCAGCGGAAGGGATGCTTCCTTGAACCCGGTAAAGTTCTCTAGCCAAGAAGCCTTGGAAGGAGACATGTCCTTCGCGTGGACGAAGCAACCCTTGGAGGAGTTAACGAGCTGTCCCGAGCACCTCTCATAAAGATGAATGAAGCGAAGTAGCCGACGAACAGAGGAACGGTTGCTGTTGGAGAAAATGACAATGTCATCTGCAAAAGATAAGGAGGAAACGAGCGGGCACCCTCTCGGCAGCCCAAATCTATGGATCTGACCGTAAATCGAGAGGGTTTGAAGCCCGCGAATGAAAGCCTCTGCCGCGATCATGAATAAAGAAGGTGATAGTGGGTCTCCTTGACGTAAACCCCTTCCCACCATGAAGAATCCATTGGCCGATCCGTTAATGAGAACGGAGAACCAACAGTTGGAGATGAGCCTCCAAACCAAATCAATAAGGGTTTCCGGAAACCCAACGGCTCGCAAAACCTTGATGACGAAAAACCACGACAAGCGATCATAAGCCTTTGCCATATCTAGTTTGAAAACAACATTAGAGCATCTGACCTTCCGGTCAAGTTGGGAAATCAATTCCTGGGATAAAAGGACGTTATTTGTTATTAAACGGCCTTTAATAAAACCCGCTTGAGAGTGGGAGATGATACGATCAAGGTACGGGGCCAAATGATTGGCCAGCACCTTGGAGATTACTTTGTTTGAGAAATTACACAAGCTGATGGGACAAAAATCCACGCAAGACCGAGGATTATCACACTTCGAAATAAGGACCAAGTTGGTGGAAGACCAACCAATGGGCAGAGAACCGCCAGAAAAGAAGCACTGGATTGCCAGACAGAAGTCTGGCTGAATGATAGGCCAAACACTTCGGTAGAAAACACTGTTAAAGCCATCCGGCCCACTGGCACTATCCTTGCTTAGAGCAAAGACACAGGCTTGAATCTCTTCCGATGAAGGAAGGTCAGCTAAAGTGGCACTAACCGCCGGAGAAACCATTCGGGGGATGAAGGAAAAAAGGATCGGATCGGAATCCGAAACAGAAGGAGAACCCAGAAAGGATTGGAAGTGAAACAGAATGGTCTCTTTGACTTCAACAGGGGTTGAAGCAACAGAGAGATCCGACCGAAGAATCTCACGAATCGATAGAAGGTTGTTCTTATTACGAATAGAAGAATGAAAAAAATTAGAGTTCGAGTCTCCTTCGACCACCCATTTAACCCTCGCCTTTTGACGAAGATAGGTGTTCTCGACAAGAAGTTCTGAGAAGAAGGCCATCTGGGATAATGCCCACTTCTGCTTGTTGGCGGTAGACGGATTCTCGTCGAACCGAGATTCGGCAAAGATGAGAGTCTCCTCTGCCGCCCGCACACGATCGAAAATGTTTTTGAAAACTTGAACGTTCCAAGCCTTAAGACAAACCTTGAGACGTTTAAGCTTTTGGGAGAAAACCACTATGGGGGAGGCTGCAATAGGAAAACACCACGATTCCTCCACCACCTGATGAGAAGTATGAGGGATCTCCACATACTTAAGAAACGGAAAGATGATGGACCCGAAATAGAAAGGGGGAACAACGTAAAATCAATGGGGCATGGTCAGAAAAGGTCCGATGGAGATGCGAGATAGAGAAGGAGAAGGGGAGATTGAGCCAATCTTCCGACCCAAAAACTCTGTCCAGCCTAGAGAGGATACGGTTTGGGCCCTCTTGGTTGTTCGACCAGGTAAAAGCAGATCCAACGAAAGGGATTTCAGAAAGGCCCGAGCTAACAATGAAAGAGTTAAAGTCCGTCACGGAAGAACGGTTGACGGCCACCCCTCCTTGATTTTCAGCCTGGCTAGAGAACACATTGAAATCACCGCCCACAACCGAGTTCAACCAATAACACATTAATTATTAACAAAATTGAATTATCTTAATTATTTATTTATCTTTAAATTAGCCAAAATTCTAAATCACTCAAAATAAATCTTTATTATAATCGATTACCAAATTCTTAATCATTAAACTTTATTTAAAATAGAATATATTAGAAATCAATTATAATTAAAATAATCTAAACATTCAAATTAAAAACTTTTAAATCTTTGAACTTTCCAAAGTTATTAAATAAAATTTAATACAACTTTATTATTAAAAGTTTCACTTATTTACTTTAAATTTTTTTATATTTCACAATATGAGAACTTGTTTAAAACTTGGAAAACAAACTAGTTTATAAGTAAAACTTGTTTTATTTTGTTTTAAACTTCAATCATTTACAAAGTCAAATTTCTTTTGTTTCAAAATCTTTAAAAAACATAACTGTTAAATTTTTGAAACTTAAACAACACCAAACCCTACTCAACACAGCAACTTCGAGCCAAGCACCTAAACTCCCCGATGCTAACACGAGATCCTCCCTTCCTTCTACTTCGAGAAATAACATCAGATACTCGAAGAAAACTTCGAGCTTCCCTTTACCTTCCCGAAACCCAACTACAGTTGCACAAAACCGTGCACATCAACGTGCACAGCGCCGCCGCATGACAATGAACTCCGCTCTTGCCTCCGACACACCCCTCTCGACCACTGCAACCCCTCGCGTCACCCAGAAAACACGATTCAAACTAAAATCAAAAACGACCCTAAAACTCAAACTGCTAAAACAAAACACTACCAGAAAAATGATCACCGCCGACCATCCCCTCTCGAGACACCTCGCCATCCTTCCCGAAGCCACGTCACAACCCCCAGATCCCACGGCAACACCTGCGATCCCCTCCGATTGCTCCTTGTCGCCGCAAAAACAAATTGAACTTCGATGTCGAAACACAGGCTGTTAAACCCTACATCGTCGAATTCCGGCCACCACAATCATCAATAAATCACTAAAGTAATTTTCTAATGATCATCATCCTCCCATCAACCTTCGTGCTCAACCGCAACACCCTTATTGCCGTAGTTCGCCGTGAATCGATTCACTTACCCAAAACAGTCAAACATAGAAGATTGCATGATTACAAACATCCTTTGTTTATAAATCATAAGCTAGTTTGGATTAAAAATTGAATTATTGAATTTTATAGAGAAGATGAAACCTGTTTATAACTCACAGTAACAATTTAAACTATACAGGCATTCAAACACAAATATTCAGACATGCATCCAATTTAAATTCAAATATTTCATTAACATCATGATATTCAACACAAGATCAAGATGAAACCTAGAATCAAAACTTTTTTTAAAATTCCATTTACTCACTTTTATATGCAGAGGGTAGAAACTGTTTCCAGGCTTTTGAAATTATTTGCATGTTCATGAATTTCCTGAATTGCTTGATTTATTCCAATTTTGCATGTTGAATTAGAAAATCTTCCATTGATATTGAGCTTTCCTTTGCTTTCTGATTTCTTGATTCCAGATTAAATTCCAGGTTTCATTCTTGCTTGTTATTTTCAGATTTTACAGATTTTCTTCTTTCTTATTTTTTTTCTTTGATTTGCATTCAATTTGTGTTTTGGTTGAGAATGAAGAAAAGAATTAGCTGAAGATTAAAACTCTTATTTATATTCTACAATTTAATTTTAAATTTAATTATTAAGAGAATATTGCCATTTGTCTACCCTATGTTCCAATTATCTTACACCTATACACAAGTAATTACAAATTTCTTTAATATACACCAATTTGTTTACAAGTGTTATTTAATGTTTTATTAATGTTTAAAAATTGTTTTTAATGTTTAATTAATATTTTAAATGTTATTTTCTTATTTAAAAATTTATATAAGCTATGAATAAGTAATTATGTAATATTTATGTTATTATAAAATGTGTACTTATCTTTTTATAAACAAGTTTTAGATTTTAATAAATATTCAAAATCAAATTCATGTGAACATTTATTAACAAATAACTTATGCTTTTGATCAAATCAATATATCATATGTTCATAAATTTGAGAAATTTATTTTAACTCTCTATATATAATTTTTTAAAACAAACTTATCTTATGTTAAATTTTAAAATGAAAGACTATTAAAAACAAATGAACCTTTAAATTTAAATCTTATTTAAAACTCAAGCTAAAATATATGTTTGAAATAAATAAGAAATTATTCTTGTTATTAAAATTTAAATCTCAAATATCATTTTCAAAAGTATTAAGTCAAATTTAAATTTGCAAATTACAAATTATATATATTAAAGTTTGAAAACATTTATTAAATTCAAAACAATACAATTTTCCCATTTCTAATATATATATATATATATATATATATCAAATATATATATACATTTCAAATGGAAAAACATTTTAACATTAGATTTGATAATTACTATATTAAATTTTAAAACATAATTTCAAATCACAATATATACATTCATATATATTACAATTTGAATATATAGCTTTTATTACATTAAAAGCTTCCTATTTACAAGATATATCAATATATATATATATATATATATAATATTTTGATTAACTTTTGAAAAATAAATCTTACCAAATTTTAAATTGCTAAAATAAATATTCCCAAATTAAAATATTATTAGTTTTCAAAAGAATTAAACTTGCCTTTTTTATCTTGTTAGGAAAAATGTTGATGGATATTATCAAATTATTATTATTAACCTTTAAAATAATTTTAACTTGTCAATTATAATGTAAAATGATCAAATCAATTTAATTATTATCAAAGATTATTAAATTGATATTGCTCAAAATTCCGGGTCGTCACATTCAAACACTTCCAGGCTTTCTGTTTTAAAATCCAGGTGAGAAACTATTTCAAATCTGAGCTAAAAACTTGATGTTTGTGATAAATTCTTGAAGTTAAGTTGTCAAATATGCATGCATGTATATAATTACATATAAATGATTTGTGCATGTCTGTTGTACAGACATATATCTTTCTGTTTTATTTCCAAGTTTCAAAAACCTGTTAAAAATTAAAATTCTCTCTCTCTCTAATCCTCTTTAGGTTTCAAGGTTCAAATAAAACATGTTTGTATAATCATATTTTAAGTTTTAAAAGTAATTTTAAGCACAATTAATTTAAGTATTTTCTGGAAAATCAAGAAATACAGATGAACATAGAACATATCAAAAATTCGAGAATCATGTTTTCTGATTTTAATTATATCATCTAAAACATTTTCGAAAATGATGATTTTTAAAGGTGGAATCATGATTTTTAAGCACGTATTCATAGAGAACTTGCGGGTTGAATGGTTTTGGGTTTAGTGGCAAATTCTGGTGATCGGAGTAATGACAGATCTCGTGATCAAAACTGGAGCATACTTAGTGATCGGGGATCATCAGAAAAATGCTCGTTGAATTTATAATTCACCGAGGCAGTGGTGCGACTTCAATTTAGGGTTTAAACCTAAGTTTTAGTTAAGATCGGAATTCGATTCACTACGGCGACGTCAATGCATCGGGGCTGATTGGTGGGAGGGGATTCGAAGCGTTAGTCATCGACGAAGCTTTGGGCACGATTGGATGATCTTTGATGGCCGGAGGCGGAAGTACGAGGCGGTTTTAGATGACCCGGTTTTTGTTCCAGTTGAACCCATGTGCTCGATTTCAATTTTGGTGATAGTCATGGGGTTTAGGGTGGTCTGGTGGTCAGGGAAGGTTGTTGTCGACTTTTCGATAGTCATAGCATCGACCGGAGATGGTCGGAGCACGTGTGCATGTGCACAGTGTCATGGTGGTGTCAGTAAGATTGAGTTTTGGGAAGATGGAAGTGATCTCGAAGTCGATCTCGGGGAGATTAGGTGCTGGCTCAAGTCTTGGATCGGGTGTTTGTGAGCTCGTATCGGGTTTAAAAACTTAAAACAAAAACAAAGAAAAATATGGCGTGGCTCGGTTTGGACTCGAAGAAAATTGGTCTGGGATCGGTGGTGAACTCGGGATTGCCTCGGGTTGGTTTAAAAACAGTTTTCAATTTTTTTAAAAAATTCAAGTTTTAAACAAATTTTTACTCATTCTTTTAAAAATAATTGTTTTATTTAGAAATGGGATTAGTAAAGGTTTAAGTAAGTTATTTTTAAATAATTATGTTTATTTATTTAATCATGTAACCATTTTTATAAATTAATTCTTAAGTTAATTAAAATAAATTTAATAGTATGATTAAAAAGTTAATTAAGAAGAAATGTTTTCAATTATAAATTGACCCAAATATCTTAAGTTAATTTATGTGTTAGTGTTAATTAATTCCAAGGTTTATTAATTTAAAGATTTTTAATGATAATTAAGTAATTAATTAAGATAAATGATTTATCTTTTAATTAATAAAGTTTTTATGTAATTAAAGATTGATTAATTAATGAAAGTAATTAAAGGTTGATTACTTAAAGAATAATTACTTAATAAGTAATTAAAGAATAATTAAGGGTTAATTAATTATAGATTAAAGTTTAATTAATTAATAACTGAAGATTAATTAATAAATAGTTAAGCTTAATTAATTAATAATTTAGGATTAGTTAATTTATAGTTAAGGATAATTAATCATTAATTAAGGATAATTAATGAAAGTTATTATGTGATTAATTACTTATAATCATTAATTAATCTTGCTTATAGATGATTGATTATTATTGAATTCCTTGGATTGGTTGATATCTCTGATATTTGATTGTGATATGAATTGCTTTGTTTTGAGTTGTGACATCTGTGATATATTGCTATGCGATTGTGAACTTCTGAATGGAAGTAAAATTGTAGGCCCTTAAACGGTATTTGAATTTCGATGCGACCTGGAGTCGGATTCCAAATGTTTATCCAAAACCCACATCGAATCTTAATGGTGAATTTTTTGTGACTTATATATCCATGTGTTTCTAAAAATAAGCGCTTCTTATTCGGTTAAGCCGGGAGTGGACATTAAGTCATAAAACCCATTTCGAATAATGATACGATGAAACGGAAGTGCACTTGAAGACGCTGGTTGAAGACCGGATATTTTTGAGAACGAAAGGATTACCCGGCGGTTGTCTCTGCACTGAGTTGCTCCGGTATAGATATCTTCATATGTGATGGGGGGTCTGGTCAGGATTGTGGATACTCGGATTTGCAAGGGCTTCTTCCTTCATTGGACGAAGTGCCTTCGATTCCATTCAGACCCAAGATGGACTTGTATGGATGTATGTCTGACATTACACTTTGAGATGTAAAGCTGAATTCTATCAAACATTTCTGTTGGGTGGTAGAGAATTTATTCTCTTAGCTTAACACCCTTCTCTAAGACGTATGAGCTCGAAGGTTATGTAGTTGATGGTTATTATTGATATATTCTCAATTTGGTAGTGTGGCATGCTAAGTGCTGATCATTTGTTGATCGAAGCATGGCTTTTGTGAAAAGCGTAGCTTTGTGGGACGAGACTTCATCGAACCTCACACCCCGAAAATGGTCGAAACAAGAAAAGATGCAGCAAGGTTATGGGGGTCGCTCCCTACAGGGTATGTGCATTTCCTTCTGGATAAAAAGTGGTATTCTGGTATGGATCCTAGATAATTTGTTTATGTGGCTATTGGTGTTGAGGGCCCTCGATAAGGGTCAATTACGACCGGGGGATGACATACTCGTGACAGTTAGTTATCTAGTTAGAGAGGTAACCCGACCTTGTGTTGGCAGAGATCTAGTTAGTTTCTCGGGACGTCCCTCCAAAGACGTACCCTTTCGGATAAAGGAAGTTCCTTAGCCTTGGCCATTTGTTAGAAATCCAATCACCCAATACGAGCCCTGTACGGTTTTAGTTGTATAACCTACCACATGGTAGCTATAATAGGCATACTATAAAGGTACGTATGTTGGCTAAGAATAATATTATACTTTCGAAATGTTTTTCACACTATGCACCAATAATAATATCAAAGGATTTTCACATATCAAGCATGTTTGACTATCATAAGAAGAAATCTTCCCTAAGTGTGCGATTGCATTGTGTGTGTGGCGGGAGGCCTTATGGTAGTTTCATTTTCCAAAAGCATGAACGGATTTCTTTTAGTAAACTGTTTTTGTACAAACAACTGTTTTTTTTATTCATACCAGTCTCATGACTGACCCGGAGTTTATTGTTCCCTTTCTAAACTCTAGGTGCCCATAATTTTATACACGGGCAGCCTAGAGTCAGGTTATCCGTGTTGTGGAGCAAGTTCAGATTTGGATCTAGAGGTCTTTGGTTTGGAAGCTGCTGGATTTTGAAAGCTTTTGGGTTGGAAGTCTTTTGGAAGCTTTGAAGTTTGGATTGAAGGTGCTTATGTTGGATTCTCGGTCTCTCTCTTTTTGGAAGCTCTGTTCGTATTATTCAGTTGTTATGTTTTCTTTTCCGCTGTGGCGTTATATTTTGTTGTTGTATCATATGCATTCTACTCTGATGATGGTGATCAATTGTTGTAATGATGTTGTATTCATGTTGTATCGATGCTATTTATCAATGAAGTTAATCATCTTTTGTTTCTGCTGTGTTGTATTCATCTAATGTTGTTATAAGCTCCACCAAACTGGGGTCTGACGTTTGAGTCTTCGGCATTCGAATACTAGTGAGGTATTTGATATCGATTTTCGAACACTGGATTTCGGGTCGTGACACTTGTATAGTTGGAAGTTTTGATATTTGAACGATTAGTAAAGGATACAACCTTCGCACGCTTTGGAATATTATATATATGTATAAATGTATGTATGTATGTATGTATGTATGTATGTATGTATGTATGTATGTATATTATCATGTAAATAACGTGTTAATTGCATATCAAATAGATTAGTAACTAACATTAAAAAACCATTTAGGAAAAAAGTTAGAATAATTATGGGAAATAATTTAGAATTAAAGGTGGAATAAGGAGATTTCCTTATAAGGCTTTAATGCGGAATGTGGTGAGGTATATATTGTAGTACATTATGAAAGTGGAAATTATGACTAAGTTTTAGGGATGCGAGGTTAATTAAAAGCACATAGATGTCTACCCAGCTAATCTGGCTACTAGCAGTGTGACTTTGGAGCTTATGTGTGACATCATCTACAGAGGGTGCGAGGTTAGTCCCAATTCTGTAAGGTAAGTCTCCCCAGTTAATCTAACTACCAGTGCCTACGAATAGTCAAACTAATGTGAGACATTATAGTTTGGGTTACGAGTCATAATACCTAGGACCTGCTTCAAGGATCAGGGTAGTAAGTGGTTGTTGTAGAGCATGCCTCCTACCTAATTAGGAAGCATTAAATAGTCAGGTTTAGCATTTAGGCATGCTAGTAGAAAATCTCGGGAAGGGTCCGCTTTGGGTTCGTGGTATTAATTGACTATTATAGGGTCTGTCTCTTCCATAAAGAAGCATTAAGTGGTCTAATGAGATTCCATGCAATGTCAACTCGAAGGTACCAAAGAGGGGTCTGCCTTGGTTAGGTATTAGATGACAAGGACCTGCCTAAGACATAGGTATTAAATGTTTAGAGTTTGCCTAATTCCCGTTGAAAAGGGTATGAAGAGGCTTGGGTACTTTCTCTCACATTATTAGGACATAATTGATGGTGGATGCGTGAGAGTGGGAATGGCCATGGGCCTTTAATTGAAAATAAGTTATAGAGTTGGGTTAGAAAAGCTAAGTTATAGGATCGGACTGGAAGAGTCTTCGGGCTTACATTCGGAGGTATTTAAGAAATATAGTTAGGATGCGTACGACATATTCTTATCTTAATATAATGCCCAAGTACTATTATGAAAAGACTCGAGATTTTATTCATAAGGCATTGTTGTTCTGAATTCCTCCTTATTATAACACAGATTAGAGAAGACGATGGAGATCTAGGTGATGAAGGTGGAGATGAAGTCTTGTGGCAGTTATCATATCATTATGTTTTTATATTTGATGTACTCATTTTAGAGATGATGTTAGTGTATTTTGAGATATTGTACTATGCATATTGGGATGTTATATTTTATTTTGGAATTTGAATTTTTATAAAATGGTTACTGTTTCTGATATTATGTTTTATCATTTTCACTGTGATATTCTGATAGCAATAGTAGATAACTCTGTCTATTGTTCAATGAACAACCAACTTTGGAATGGGTCTAATGTTAGATGGCCTTTTTTGGGTCAAAAATTAGGCATGTTTCAAGGTGGGTTGTTAAATCTTAGGTACATATATTTTCTCCTAGTCATATTTATGACCTTTAGTTTGATTAATAAATCATAAAGTAAATTAGATACTCTAGAACCAACATTTCATGATTTCCCAAGGGTAATTTTGTAACTAGCCTGAGGATAATTTTGTAACACTTAAGGGTGTTTAATAAAGTCACAAATTTCATTTACCAATCTAAGGACAATATAAACATCACTATGTATATTTTACGGCTTAAGGTGATCAATAACCACATATATTACCAATTTTTATTGTGAATAACAGAAAGCAATATTATTTTATATTCAAAATTTAAAATAATATTAACCAAGCGTTATCAACATTTTAAGGAAAATGAGTATAATATCTCATAACGTCATATGTCTTTACATCTTATGTACTTATGTCAATATGGGTTTGTGATGTAACGTACGCGATTTTTCGTTGCCGAAAAACCGAATAGTTATGGGTTTTAAAAAGAATTTAAGAAAAGAAAAAGAAAGAAGAATAGAGAAAAAGGTAGGAAATAGAGAGAAAAAGAAAATGAAAAATAGAAGATAGAACAAAAAAGAAAATAGATCATTTTAAAATAGAAGAAAAAGAGAATAGAACGGAAAAGAAAAATAGAACAACATCAGAATCTCACAATTCGCAGCGGAACAGCATATAATAATAAATGAATAATCTTTTAAACAAAGAACTATATCAGTTATTACATTACATTTCATTACATCATATCATCAGAGTTTACAACATCATACAACAACAAACAGTGCAGCGGAAAAAGAAATACTATATAAACTAGTAATACGCCATGCCATCCAGCTTGCCTCCTGCAACTCCTGAATATCCAGAATATCCTGATAAACCTTAACTCTTGACTGCCCGTGTAGAAATTGGTGGGCACCCAGAGTTTAGGAAGGAAAACAATAAACTCCGAGTCAGTCATGTGACTGGTGTGAGAACTCAAAACAGTTTATTTATCTTTAAAATCAAAATAGAAGAATACTTTTAAATTCAATTCGCAATGCTTTTAAAAATGAGACTACCATAAGGCCTCCCGCACACACACACAATGCAAACGCAGAATCGGAGGAGATTTCTCCTTATGATAGTCAAAGATGCTTGATACGCATTTAAAAGAACATTTGATATTATTATTAGTGCATAGTGTAGAGAAAAATTCATTTCGAAAGTAGAATATAAATCTTAGCCAACATACGACCATTATCGTATGCCTACTATAGCTAACTATGTTCAATAGCAGGTTACCGCCACATTCCATAGCAGGTTATACAACTAAAACCGTACAAGTCTCGTATTGTTTCTTTGGATTTCCAACGAATGATCAGGCCAAGGAACTTCCCATTGCCACATGGAAACGCCTCTGGCTGGACGCCCCGAGAACCACTGTCCTCTGCCAAACAAAGCCGGGAATTCCTTTTCCCAAGGAATATTACAAACCCTCAGATATGCCACCCCCGGTCCTTTGGGACCTTTAAACGAGAGCGCTCTCTAACCAACATCACACCATAATAATAAGTGTTTCAACATGAGTAAGTATCTGGGCTCCATACCATGATACTACCCTTTTCCAGAAGGAATGGTCATACCCTAGGGAAGTTATCCCTGAAAACTTTGCCGCACAATTCCTGTTTCGACCATTTCCGGGTTGTGAGGCTCGACGAATTCACGTCCACAAAAACATACTTTATACAAAAGCTATGCTTTGGGTTAACAAATGATCAACACAATGATCATCAAGATAGACGATCAAACAAATGATCCTATCACAAAAAATCAACACAATGATCATTTCAGCATCACTCAGCATGTCACATTACCAAATTGGGAATATATCGCTGATAACTTCAACTATATAACCTCTGAGCTCGTACGTCTCAGAGAAGGGTGTTAAGCTAAAAGAATAAATTCTCCGCCACCAACAGAAATATATTTGAAAGAAATCGGCTTTATATCTCAACTTGTAATGTCAGACATACAATCCATACAAGTCTGTTCCGGGCTCGAACAAAACCGAAGGCACTTCTTACGAAGCCCTTGCAATCCGGGTATTCACAATCCCGATCGAATTTCCCATCACTTAAGGAATCTCTATACCAGGAGCTACCCAGTGCAGAGACAATCGATAGGTCATCCTATCGCTTTCACAAATACTCGGTCTTCAACACCGATCTTCAATGCAATTCACAACGACGTATCACATATTCGGAATGGGTTATACGACCCCATGGTCCTTTCCCGGTTAACCCGAATAGTGAGCGCTTATTCAAAAATAAGTGTGGCATTCAAATTCAAACAAATCACATCAAGTACCCATTCAAAGGGAAATATTGATAGTCGGCTATTGAACTATCAATAGATATGCACACATCACCAGATTCCAAATAATTTTCCAAATTATTTATTTTCCAAAATATCTTTACAAGATATATAATTTTCACACTTCAAAAATAAATCAATATTTATTTTTAAACAAATTCCACTTCCTTTATAAATTCCTTAGTGAATTTATAATTCCAAGATATCAATGAATATTCGATTTCAATTATTCATTTCAATTTTCTTTTCAATTTATCTTCAAAAAAGATAAATTCTCAAAATATTCACTTTATATTGGAAAACATTTCCATACTTATTTATTCATAAGTAATTCACAAATTTTATTTATTTTCAACACTTAGAAAATATTCTATATACTTAAATCGGAATTAAGTATATATTTCATTCTTTAAGGAAATCATTCTCTTTAACATATTTATTTGGGCCAAAACGAATGTTGCGTAAAACATCGTTACGACAACCCAAAATCACTAGTATAGGGATTCGAAATTTAAATAGATATATAAATCCCAATACTATACAAAACATTTCCTTTCGGAAATCATTTACTATAACAACAGTGTTATAGTCCACCATTTCCTTTTATTTCTCGAAAACGTCTATTTCAACAATAAATGTTGAAATCTATGGTTTCGAATCTCAACATATTTTAAAACATCGTTAGATCGTTTTAATTCTATTTAAAACATTCACATTCTAAACATTTCTTTAACGTATTATTCACTATTCAAAAACGTGAATATACTACGTTAACAAATTTCATCAATTCTATGCATTTTATTTCAAAGGATTATTCACGGTCTAAAAACGTGAATATAACTCCATACATAAGTTATAATAATTTACTTATCAAAATAAGTCATTTCGAATTTATAAAACAACGTTTATAAATTCCATTTCTATTTATTTATAAAAACTTCCTTTTTATAAATTCTTTTATTAACCTATTCCAGTTTATAACTCAATTATAAACTAAAAGTTCATATTATAAGTTAAATACTTATAAAACGATTATTTTACAAAATCGTTTCTTTTAAAGACTTTCCAAACCATAAATCTTATAACTTATAAGATTCATTTATTTTAACCAAATCTATTCTTCAAATAATTTCACCAAATTTATAAATCTTACTATTTATAAATTTCTTTTATAACTTCACAGTTTATAATTCTATAAATTTCATTCATTTATGAATTTCATTTTCACTTCATTCAAACACTTATAAAAACTCGTTTTATAAGTCAATATTTCAATTTATAAATATCCGTTTATAAATCCCTTAATATAAATCAATTTATATTATTCTTTTAAAACGCCTTTAATTTCCTTTATAGTTTCACCATTTTGATTTATAAAATAATCAAATTTTATAAATCCTATTTTTAAACTTTTATAATATATTCAAAAATCCAATTTAAACTATTTTATAAAATCATAAATCCCCTATTTCTCAAAAATCAACTTTTAACTATATTTCACAAAATCAGCTTTTTAACTATATTTCACAAAACCATAATTTTTATAACATAAAAATTTATATCGTTTATTTATTTAAAATGGATCAATTTCAAAAATATTTAATATTTTCAAAGATCATTTTGAAAAATCATTTTAAAATCCCAAAATCTGGGTCCAATGATGCTACACACCAAATAGTCAATCACGACAACAACGATATCATATATCAATATGAAAATCCATCAAATATCAAAATATCTGAAATTAAATAAAAACTGTTGAGGAATCCAGTTGGATCCCTCCAACCTGTTTCCTGCATCCAAAAACATTAGCACAATACCAATTTCGCTCCAGTATGAAATTATCGCGGTATATGTTCTTATTAAATATTATCCGCTTAATAACGGCGTAATAGGGTCTCATCCGCTAAACAAAAAATGCGGAAAATCAATAACTCCAATATATACATATGCCAATATATATATATATTGCTACTATATATAATACCAATTTCACTGTTTATGAAATATTCGCGGTATATGTTTTTAATAAATAACATCCGCTTAATAACGGCGTATAATGTCTATTTTAACAATCAATACATAACAATCAACATTCAAACATGCATTCAAACATTTTAGATCTAACTATTTAAAATAAAATCGAAACTGATTCGATTGAGTGAGAAGTTCACACCTTGATTTTAATTTCGTTTTAGCGATTTATTTCGGATAAAATTAAATTTTAATTTTACCCAAAATTCTCACTAACTCCAATCGACTCCAAACCAACTCCATCGCGTAGTGCTCGTCCATACGATTCCAATGCAACTGAGTTTGCATTTTTTCGACCTCGTATGAAAAAGTTATGAATATTTGAAGATTGTACACGATTTTATAACTTAATTACAACATAAACTAAAATATTTAAACCCACATCACATATGGACCGTTAGATTTTGCCTCCATCAGATCCTAGCCGTGCTTGCTCTTCTCCCACATCACGTATCTTCTACAGGCCATCACGTTTAGCCGAACCCACTTTTTTACAAACTAGGGTTAATATTTGCAACATCTTTACTCGATGATACCTCGATCAAGCGACGCCACTGGAAGCGCCATGCCAAGAACTACACTCGGCCCCCTCATGGTGGAGCTCGGCCACCTGATGCACGTGGAAAGTCGTGCGCAGGCCATGACCAACGGCCCCCCCTAGCTCCTCCTCCGATGCTCCAAATCACATCTCCACTGTTGAACTTCAAGATCTCGATGCGCTCTACGACTTTCTAGTTGGAAGCTTCATCTAATTGCTGATGGATTGGAAGATCTAGAGGAGGAAATGAGATTGAATTCTGGCCGTGTATTAGGTGGAGGCGGCTAGGGTTTGATTTGTTATTATTTTATTTTATTTTTATTTATGAAGGGGTTATTTATAGAGAAAACCGAAACACTATTCATCCCGGAAATTCCGAACTCCGATTTACGCGCCGAAACTAACGTACCTAGGGTTTACCCCGCGTTCCGGACACAATGGAACAGGTTTCGGAAGCTAATTCGGAAGTATGTGCGAGTTATGGCTGTAAACGCTCAATTTGAATTAAACCGATTTAAGCGATTTTCTAGGCGTTTTAATTTGTACAGGACAAACGGTAAATCCAATTGACTTGAAATTTGAAAGCTTACAATAATATCACATTACGGATCCGATGAAACTGGTTTCGTCGAAATCCGAGACTTTTTGAAAAATGGCTATTTTCACTCGCCAAATTTAAATTAAAAATAATTCGATGCGTTTCGAGCTGCCACGATCAAACGGTAACTCCGATTGACACGAAAATTGAAATCCGGTAACAACTAACTATTACGGATCCAATGGAACTGGTTTCATTCAATTCTGAGACTGTTCAAAAATTGGCTATTTTCACTAGTCGATTTAAATATTAAAATATTCAATTTTCACAAATTAACTTTTAATTCAATTTTAAAAGTTCTAAAATATCATTCTAACTTCAACATAATAAAATAAAATTTTACAAATCATTTTCAATCATATTTAACCCTATTTTCAATTATTTCCATAATTTAACGTATTAAATTATCGATTTAATAATTCAATTAAATCCAATAAATTGAAATAAAAATTTATTCGACTTATAAATTCACCTATTAATATTTAAAATTAATTAAATATTCAAATTTTAATTTCTAAAAATTCTGGGTCGTTACAATCTTCCCCACTTAAAAGAATTTCGTCCTCGAAATTATAAGTAAGAAAAGTTATAGAATTTATTAATTTTCCCAAAATTCATAGTTAAACTTCTCACCATACCTTACTAAGTTTTCAAATCATACTTAGTTATCTTTTCAAAAACAATTACTATTGTTTAACTTTCCACTCCAAAATCAAAGTTAAAGTTTTCAAAATTTTCCCAATTTTCTCAAAAAATTTCTAACGCCTTAAATTTCCGAAAAAATTCGCCATAGTCTCCTTTGCGCGGCTCGATCCGAAAAAAAATGACAGTATATATATCACAAATATACATCTCATCAAGTAATGAGGCATCCCGAAGGGAAAAAAGTGTAAAAGTACGATATTTAATCCGAGATATGTACCTTATATTTTATTAGCTAGCATATACGGCTAATATAGCGCGAAAGCGAGCTCCAAATGCGAAGCAAACGCGATCCGCACCTACTAATCACTCAACAAACAACATGAGAATCATGCATATAGATAATAATCTCAATATACAACATATAGCAACATAATAACTATATATGTCACATAGCAAATGCAACATATTCAAACATCAACCAACTATCATCCATAACCAAATCAATATTCATTTATATTCTCATTAATATTCAATGAATTGGTTTTCAATTTAATCACATTTGATTTATTTACATTGGATGTTTTTACTAGCATTCATTCTCAATTAGTTTATATTCACTAATTCATATTCAAGTTGGTTCACTTCCAATTCAAATTCAATTCTATTCAAATTTATTTACTTCTAATTTGAATTCACTTACATAGCTTTCAATTTCATTAACACTTAATGAATTATATACAATCACTAACAATCATATATCAACCAAAGTATATTCATTACAACCAAATTCCTTTACTTATATTCATTCAATTTGGTTTAACACCATCACTTTCAATTGGTTTAATTAAATTGATTTCATTCAATTATTCAACTTTCAATAACATTAGATTTTAATGAATTAACACTTACATTCATTATTTCATATCAATTTGATTCACATTCAATTGATTAATATTCAATCCATTCATTCAATTCATTTACACAGTTGAATTTCATTTATATAACTCAAGTTCACATCCATTTAATCCACTTGATTATTTACTTCGATACCAAAATCAATTCCCTTCAACAACACTTAAGTTATATTCCATTTTATAAACATCACTTTTTATTTACAATTCACATTCATAAATATATTCATTAGTTTCACTTCTTATATATATAAGTTTATTTCACAATTGCAAATTACTTTAATTATAATTTAACTCTTATAATTCTTTTGCTTATACAATTATTCTTTATTTAGATTATTCAAACAACCAAACAAACAACTTATATACATTAATAATTCTGAAAATTTATTTCTTTTATATATAAAAATATACTCAAGTAAAATTATTTCATTTACCCAATTTTAAAATCAATATTGTGTCGAATTGTTCTATTCAAGTGTTTAGAAACCCCTTCGGCATAGTCTTGCGGACCACGCTGACGAAAGTTCATATACCACTCAATAAACCAACCATCACAATATAAAACAATTTCATATTCACTAACAAATACGCTCTCATAGCTATTATTACACTCAAACTCATTCTAGAGCACTACTGACTCTATCTCTAATGAATTATACCCAACAGAACCATGGTTGTCGCTTAACTATAAGCTCTGATACCAGATGTAACGTACGCGATTTTTCGTTGCCGAAAAACCGAATAGTTATGAGTTTTAAAAAGAATTTAAGAAAAGAAAAAGAAAGAAGAATAGAGAAAAAGGTAGGAAATAGAGAGAAAAAGAAAATGAAAAATAGAAGATAGAACAAAAAAGAAAATAGATCATTTTAAAATAGAAGAAAAAGAGAATAGAACGGAAAAGAAAAATAGAACAACATCAGAATCTCACAATTCGCAGCGGAACAACATATAATAATAAATGAATAATCTTTTAAACAAAGAACTATATCAGTTATTACATTACATTTCATTACATCATATCATCAGAGTGTACAACATCATACAACAACAAACAGTGCAGCGGAAAAAGAAATACTATATAAACTAGTAATACGCCATGCCATCCAGCTTGCCTCCTGCAACTCCTGAATATCCAGAATATCCTGATAAACCTTAACTCTTGACTGCCCGTGTGGAAATTGGTGGGCACCCAGAGTTTAGGAAGGAAAACAATAAACTCCGAGTCAGTCATGTGACTGGTGTGAGAACTCAAAACAGTTTATTTATCTTTAAAATCAAAATAGAAGAATACTTTTAAATTCAATTCGCAATGCTTTTAAAAATGAGACTACCATAAGGCCTCCCGCACACACACACAATGCAAACGCAGAATCGGAGGAGATTTCTCCTTATGATAGTCAAAGATGCTTGATACGCATTTAAAAGAACATTTGATATTATTATTAGTGCATAGTGTAGAGAAAAATTCATTTCGAAAGTAGAATATAAATCTTAGCCAACATACGACCATTATCGTATGCCTACTATAGCTAACTATGTTCAATAGCAGGTTACCGCCACATTCCATAGCAGGTTATACAACTAAAACCGCACAAGTCTCGTATTGTTTCTTTGGATTTCCAACGAATGATCAGGCCAAGGAACTTCCCATTGCCACATGGAAACGCCTCTGGCTGGACGCCCCGAGAACCACTGTCCTCTGCCAAACAAAGCCGGGAATTCCTTTTCCCAAGGAATATTACAAACCCTCAGATATGCCACCCCCGGTCCTTTGGGACCTTTAAACGAGAGCGCTCTCTAACCAACATCACACCATAATAATAAGTGTTTCAACATGAGTAAGTATCTGGGCTCCATACCATGATACTACCCTTTTCCAGAAGGAATGGTCATACCCTAGGGAAGTTATCCCTGAAAACTTTGCCGCACAATTCCTGTTTCGACCATTTCCGGGTTGTGAGGCTCGACGAATTCACGTCCACAAAAACATACTTTATACAAAAGCCATGCTTTGGGTTAACAAATGATCAACACAATGATCATCAAGATAGACGATCAAACAAATGATCCTATCACAAAAAATCAACACAATGATCATTTCAGCATCACTCAGCATGTCACATTACCAAATTGGGAATATATCGCTGATAACTTCAACTATATAACCTCTGAGCTCGTACGTCTCAGAGAAGGGTGTTAAGCTAAAAGAATAAATTCTCCGCCACTAACAGAAATATATTTGAAAGAAATCGGCTTTATATCTCAACTTGTAATGTCAGACATACAATCCATACAAGTCTGTTCCGGGCTCGAACAAAACCGAAGGCACTTCTTACGAAGCCCTTGCAATCCGGGTATTCACAATCCCGATCGAATTTCCCATCACTTAAGGAATCTCTATACCAGGAGCTACCCAGTGCAGAGACAATCGATAGGTCATCCTATCGCTTTCACAAATACTCGGTCTTCAACACCGATCTTCAATGCAATTCACAACGACGTATCACATATTCGGAATGGGTTATACGACCCCATGGTCCTTTCCCGGTTAACCCGAATAGTGAGCGCTTATTCAAAAATAAGTGTGGCATTCAAATTCAAACAAATCACATCAAGTACCCATTCAAAGGGAAATATTGATAGTCGGCTATTGAACTATCAATAGATATGCACACATCACCAGATTCCAAATAATTTTCCAAATTATTTATTTTCCAAAATATCTTTACAAGATATATAATTTTCACACTTCAAAAATAAATCAATATTTATTTTTAAACAAATTCCACTTCCTTTATAAATTCCTTAGTGAATTTATAATTCCAAGATATCAATGAATATTCGATTTCAATTATTCATTTCAATTTTCTTTTCAATTTATCTTCAAAAAAGATAAATTCTCAAAATATTCACTTTATATTGGAAAACATTTCCATACTTATTTATTCATAAGTAATTCACAAATTTTATTTATTTTCAACACTTAGAAAATATTCTATATACTTAAATCGGAATTAAGTATATATTTCATTCTTTAAGGAAATCATTCTCTTTAACATATTTATTTGGGCCAAAACGAATGTTGCGTAAAACATCGTTACGACAACCCAAAATCACTAGTATAGGGATTCGAAATTTAAATAGATATATAAATCCCAATACTATACAAAACATTTCCTTTCGGAAATCATTTACTATAACAACAGTGTTATAGTCCACCATTTCCTTTTATTTCTCGAAAACGTCTATTTCAACAATAAATGTTGAAATCTATGGTTTCGAATCTCAACATATTTTAAAACATCGTTAGATCGTTTTAATTCTATTTAAAACATTCACATTCTAAACATTTCTTTAACGTATTATTCACTATTCAAAAACGTGAATATACTACGTTAACAAATTTCATCAATTCTATGCATTTTATTTCAAAGGATTATTCACGGTCTAAAAACGTGAATATAACTCCATACATAAGTTATAATAATTTACTTATCAAAATAAGTCATTTCGAATTTATAAAACAACGTTTATAAATTCCATTTCTATTTATTTATAAAAACTTCCTTTTTATAAATTCTTTTATTAACCTATTCCAGTTTATAACTCAATTATAAACTAAAAGTTCATATTATAAGTTAAATACTTATAAAACGATTATTTTACAAAATTGTTTCTTTTAAAGACTTTCCAAACCATAAATCTTATAACTTATAAGATTCATTTATTTTAACCAAATCTATTCTTCAAATAATTTCACCAAATTTATAAATCTTACTATTTATAAATTTCTTTTATAACTTCACAGTTTATAATTCTATAAATTTCATTCATTTATGAATTTCATTTTCACATCATTCAAACACTTATAAAAACTCGTTTTATAAGTCAATATTTCAATTTATAAATATCCGTTTATAAATCCCTTAATATAAATCAATTTATATTATTCTTTTAAAACGTCTTTAATTTCCTTTATAGTTTCACCATTTTGATTTATAAAATAATCAAATTTTATAAATACTATTTTTAAACTTTTATAATATATTCAAAAATCCAATTTAAACTATTTTATAAAATCATAAATCCCCTATTTCTCAAAAATCAACTTTTAACTATATTTCACAAAATCAGCTTTTTAACTATATTTCACAAAACCATAATTTTTATAACATAAAAATTTATATCGTTTATTTATTTAAAATGGATCAATTTCAAAAATATTTAATATTTTCAAAGATCATTTTGAAAAATCATTTTAAAATCCCAAAATCTGGGTCCAATGATGCTACACACCAAATAGTCAATCACGACAACAACGATATCATATATCAATATGAAAATCCATCAAATATCAAAATATCTGAAATTAAATAAAAACTGTTGAGGAATCCAGTTGGATCCCTCCAACCTGTTTCCTGCATCCAAAAACATTAGCACAATACCAATTTCGCTCCAGTACGAAATTATCGCGGTATATGTTCTTATTAAATATTATCCGCTTAATAACGGCGTAATAGGGTCTCATCCGCTAAACAAAAAATGCGGAAAATCAATAACTCCAATATATACATATGCCAATATATATATATTGCTACTATATATAATACCAATTTCACTGTTTATGAAATATTCGCGGTATATGTTTTTAATAAATAACATCCGCTTAATAACGGCGTATAATGTCTATTTTAACAATCAATACATAACAATCAACATTCAAACATGCATTCAAACATTTTAGATCTAACTATTTAAAATAAAATCGAAACTGATTCGATTGAGTGAGAAGTTCTCACCTTGATTTTAATTTCGTTTTAGCGATTTATTTCGGATAAAATTAAACGGACGTTTAATTTTACCCAAAATTCTCACTAACTCCAATCGACTCCAAACCACCTCCATCGCGTAGTGCTCGTCCATACGATTCCAACGCAACTGAGTTTGCATTTTTTCGACCTCGTATGAAAAAGTTATGAATATTTGAAGATTGTACACGATTTTATAACTTAATTACAACATAAACTAAAATATTTAAACCCACATCACATATGGACCGTTAGATTTTGCCTCCATCAGATCCTAGCCGTGCTTGCTCTTCTCCCACATCATGTATCTTCTACAGGCCATCACGTTTAGCCGAACCCACTTTTTTACAAACTAGGGTTAATATTTGCAACATCTTTACTCGATGATACCTCGATCAAGCGACGCCACTGGAAGCGCCATGCCAAGAACTACACTCGGCCCCCCCATGGTGGAGCTAGGCCACCTGATGCACGTGGAAAGTCGTGCGCAGGCCATGACCAACGGCCCCCCCTAGCTCCTCCTCCGATGCTCCAAATCACATCTCCACCGTTGAACTTCAAGATCTCGATGCGCTCTACGACTTTCTAGTTGGAAGCTTCATCTAATTGCTGATGGATTGGAAGATCTAGAGGAGGAAATGAGATTGAATTCTGGCCGTGTATTAGGTGGAGGCGGCTAGGGTTTGATTTGTTATTTATTTTTATTTTTTTATGAAGGGGCTATTTATAGAGAAAACCGAAACACTATTCATCCCGGAAATTCCGAACTCCGATTTACGCGCCGAAACTGACGTACCTAGGGTTTACCCCGCGTTCCGGACACAATGGAACATGTTTCGGAAGCTAATTCGGAAGTATGTACGAGTTATGGCTGTAAACGCTCAATTTGAATTAAACCGATTTAAGCGATTTTCTAGGCGTTTTAATTTGTACAGGACAAACGGTAAATCCAATTGACTTGAAATTTGAAAGCTTACAATAATATCACATTACGGATCCGATGAAACTGGTTTCGTCGAAATCCGAGACTTTTTGAAAAATGGCTATTTTCACTCGCCAAATTTAAATTAAAAATAATTCGATGCGTTTCGAGCTGCCACGATCAAACGGTAACTCCGATTGACACGAAAATTGAAATCCGGTAACAACTAACTATTACGGATCCAATGGAACTGGTTTCGTTCAATTCTGAGACTATTCAAAAATTGGCTATTTTCACTAGTCGATTTAAATATTAAAATATTCAATTTTCACAAATTAACTTTTAATTCAATTTTAAAAGTTCTAAAATATCATTCTAACTTCAACATGATAAAATAAAATTTTACAAATCATTTTCAATCATATTTAACCCTATTTTCAATTATTTCCATAATTTAACGCATTAAATTATCGATTTAATAATTCAATTAAATCCAATAAATTGAAATAAAAATTTATTTGACTTATAAATTCACCTATTAATATTTAAAATTAATTAAATATTCAAATTTTAATTTCTAAAAATTCTGGGTCGTTACAGTTTGTTTGTTTAACCAACCTTTTCTTTTATAAATGATATATGTATATATATTGATAGAGTTAGGGGTATACCATGTAATTGTTACATATCTCTAACTCAATAACCAATCTTGTTCGAAATAAAAAATGTTTTCTTTCTATTACATACTTGATATAATGTA
This sequence comes from Allium cepa, assembly GCA_030765085.1. Classification (NCBI taxonomy): domain Eukaryota; kingdom Viridiplantae; phylum Streptophyta; class Magnoliopsida; order Asparagales; family Amaryllidaceae; genus Allium; species Allium cepa. The sequence continues at coordinate 39,236,336 of CM060933.1, forward strand.
TTATATTAATTAACTTAACTAAAAGTATATTTGATAAAAAAATACATAAATGGAATGTTTTGTGATAGTAGTTATAGCGTGTTGTAATCATGGGTGATTTATCATAATAAAATAAACATATCATTTAAATATTCCTGGTCAAGAGTATCGAGACTGGATATTGATACATCCATTGGGACCAGAGTACATAAAGCTCTCCAAATGTTAGGAAGTGTAATACTCATGGATGCAGGGAGGAGACAAAAGAAGGTTACATACTGATGGTAAATGGATAACTATGTAATGACTCGCTCGATAGTTGTCAGTAGGTTAATATAACTAAGGTCAAATAGAAAATATATGTGAAGTATTACACAATTCCCTTGACTTGAGAATGCTATTGAGCTTTAATGTGGAATTTCCACTTTGATTATAGTTAAATTGTGGCATGGCATCTATCGAACGACTATAGTTGGGTTGAGTGGAAGCATTTGAAATGTAATACTATTCAAGAGAGGATTAGTCTCCTCAGTTATACAAGGTTAGTATCACGGTCAACTAAAGTCATCTCAAAGTCAAAGTTTTTGACCAAAGTAGTTTGGTTAATAATAAATATTATTATTGAATTAAGGACTTTGTGTATAGACTATAAAGTTGAATATAAGCAATATTGGAATTTGACCATTACCAATTTCAATCAGTCCTAATATGATATTACTTTGATGAAGAAAATTAGTGTAAATAATTGTCACTATCGGGTAACACTTAAATAAAGTAAAATTGGATTTTACTTAAGCTATGTAAGTGATAAACTTGACTATAATGTCACATCACCTGCTAAGTGATGTGCAAACGTCAATATTCGAATTGTTCGATATTAATCACTAACCTAATGTACATCTGAGAGTCACACAACTAAAACATTAAGTACTCCCTGTTACCACCCGATTTAATTAATTATAATTTTTCATAAATTAATTAAATTAATTAAATTAATTAATATTTATGAAATTTTAATTATGAAATTTTATTTAATTTTTGTTGATCAATATTAAATAATGTATATATAATAATTCTAAACATATGTATTGATATATGATATTGATGTACATTTGAATTAGATTTAGATGCAACTTTTATTGATCGCGCTTGAAACAATTTTCAAGCCCAGAGTGGGTCATAGAGTAGTGGCCATATTAGGGGGTAAAAGGTGGAATTATGATTCAGAAGGAGACGATTTGGTAAGAGCAAAAGGTGGATCTAGATCCCTTTTCACTCCTTAGAATTTTGCTTATTTATTCATCTCCAAACCTTATTTTCTCAACTCTCATTTTTTTCTCCTCTCTAACCAGCCAAGGTTTGCCTCATCTACCCTCCTATTCTCTAATTTATTAAGCCACTAAAACACTAATTAAATAAAATCAAAGATCAGTAGTAACTGCATCCAGACTAGTAACTCTTTCTGGATTCTGGATACTGTATCAAGGAGTTTTCGATTCAACGGTACAAAATGTTTCATCTAGGCTTTAGATAAAGTTAAATTCACTATTTACAATTAAATATGGATGAGTATATATCGTTCATAATGTCATTTATGTGCTATGGTTATTCTATTAATTATCATGAATCTATATATGTTGGTGCCATCATCATTAGATAATAACGTATACATGTATGTATTAAATATACATATATATATATATAAGTATGTGTGAATATTATATACTTAAAAGCTCATGGTCATGACAAATTTAAAAAAAAAATGAATATAATATTGTTTAAAATGATACTTCAATTTTATATACAAACATTATTATTTATGATATATGTTTATATATTTCATTAATACATAAATACTATTTTGTCCATGGAAAACAAAAAACATAATTATTTATTTATATATGTTTTAAATTAAACATCGTATCTAGTTATATATAATATGTATCTTTCTTTAATAATAGTTGTAATACCTTTGGTGTCATACTTATTTTGGTGTCAGCATAAACAACCAAAAATGCCCTTCTACAGATATTATCAAAATCTCACCATCACTTGAAATCAGATCTAACAAATAAACTTATTTAAGCAATTCAAAAACAACTCCCTACAAATATTACCAAATCAAATCATAATATCACTTCAAAATAGGATCTAACAAATATATTTTTTAAACAAATTAAAAATGCTCCTCCGTAAATATTACCAAATCATATCTTAATATCACTTATAAAAGGATTTAAAAAATAAACTTTTTTCACAAATTCAAAATGACCATCTATAAATATTACCAAATCAAGTCATATCACTTAAAATTATGATCTAGCAAATAAATTTCTTTTAATAATTCAATCTTCATTAATTAATAATAGAAACAAAAATTGAAACAAACAAAAAATCAAACCTCCCAACTGGAAATAAAAACTAAAACTAACTACACTTAATTTCAACACAAAAGTATCATTGAACATATACAATTTGTAGAAAAACAATTCACGCGTGAAATGCGTACCATAACACCCATCTATTTTAATACCACATAATATAAGGATCTAACTTCTTTTACAAATTCCAAATTTTCCTATACGGATATTATTAAATCTTAATATCACTTAAACATAAGATCTAACATATAAACCTCTATAAATATTATGAAACCTTAGTGTCACTTAAACAAAAACATAGGATATAACAAGTAAACTTTTTTAATGAATTCAAAATTTCCCTCTACAAATATTAATAAATCGTAATATCATTTAAAAGTAAGGTCCAATAAATAAATCTTTTTTACAAGTTAATAGGAACAAAAATTCAAACTAATGAAAAAAATGAGATGTTGAAACAAAGAAATAAAAATTCAGACAATATATGATTTCAACGCAAAAATATGGCTTAATTTTTGTGCAAATTATTTCTCGTGAATATGTTAAACATATTCAATTTATAAAAAAACAATTCACAAGCAAAGTGCGTGACATCATCATATGCGAAGCGCGTACCGTAACACTCATGTCTAAATATTGTAATACATATATGTAAATATTTTACGAAAAATGTACAAATATTTTATTGATTTATGTACTAAAATCAATAAAAAAAATCAACAAAAAAATGGTTTTAAATAAGACACTTCTTATACCCAAAAAATGTTTTTTCATGGTCGAAAGTTCATAAGTATATATTTATACATAATTAATGATTTGTACATTAAAACATATTTATGGTATATTTTATATATTATAACCGTGGATTTTAATTTATCATGGATATTGTTAGAGCCAAAATTGGCCACTAACACCAAACACAAATGAAAGCACCAACTAAGAGTCACATATAACAGATAGAGTGTATGTAGAGAGTATAAATATGAGGAACAATAAAAAATTAAAAAGAAAGCTGTAGTAGCAGAGGATTTATAGTGGTTTGGCTGACTCTGGCCTACGTCCACTCCAGAAATTTCTTTTTTATTAATATCATAATCAATTACAGTTACAATCCAGAGTTTTTAAAACAATAATGGCAGAGTAGCCTTAGTGGGGAAGATGAATGGAAACAGAACGAAGACCTCTTTTTCTGAAGCCCCGCCTGCTGTATTTATAGGCAAAATCTGGGTTATTGGGATTCCTAAGTGAAATGGGCCCACCAAGACTATAGTCGAACCCAAATCCATCATCGTTGCTGATCCCGAGCTCAGAATATGCTGACCCCATATTAGTTGCTCTGACCCAAAGTAAATCCATTACTTGCCTGAAGTGATAGCCTCAACGACTTGAGTGCTTCATGACTCGAAGCAACTCCATCTTCTCGTTCCATAATACTGACCCCATGCTAGTTGCTTCGACCCAAAGTCGCTGACCTCTCTATATGCCAACCCCTTCTGACTACATGCCGACCCCTTGCCCCATTGTCGACCCGAAGATGCATGCCGACCTAAGTTAAGCCTCCACATGTCGATCCCTTCTTGATACCAACCCCTTACTTCATGCCGACCCGAGTCCTACCTAGTGCTGACCCGAGTATCTCCCAATCCGACTTGAGTCTCTCCAAGATGCCTACCCCTTGCAATAACTGATCCCTCCAAGATGCATGCCGCTACCTTTACTCCACCAACCCGAAGAATACTACATGCTGACTCGAAATCTTCACCGACCCTAGGCAAATATGCCGATCCCATCTTGACCCGAAGCTTTTCCTTGCCTGACTCCAAGTGACCTGGATGAAAACCCAAAGTGAATCCCAATTGGACTCGAAGCAAACTCCAAGCAACCCGAATCACCTCAACTTTTCTCAGAACTCATATTTTGAGTGTGCCGTGTCTTTTTCCCATCGACTATGCCGAATCTCGGCTACATAATCATGTTTGTCATCCGAGATTGATCGTCTATCTGTCCAGTCTAGTCAAACCCATAGTATTCCAGCCTCGATAACCGTGCAGCCGATTGAGTTAAATCCACCTGTACACTAACTTGCCAAAAGGCAGGTTAACAAATATATAAGTTTATATATATATATATAAATTAATTTTTTTATTTATTTGATTTCAAAGTGTATATACGTTATGTCTACTATTTAATTAAAATTTAATATACGTTTATTTTGAATTCAAGTTACTAGATATTTTATTATGTCAATCTAGTTCTGAAATTAAATTTCAAGCTTGAATTTAAACTTATAATTATTTGTACTAGCATTTACAATTATTTTACATTATAGTATGTAAATACACACACACACGTTTGAATGAACATTTATATTACACACATATTATTATTTTTATTATTTATATACATGTACATGCATACTACACATCACGCATGTATGTAGTAGGCTAATATGTCCTTTGTAGTGTAAATCGCAGTCCTTATACACGGGCACGTTAAATCATGTATGCTATTTATGTTGCACGTGCGCGCAAATAAAAATATGTATATAATACACATATTATATTATATTATAAACCTAACATCAAAAAACCATTATTCATAACTTCAATAAAATATTGATTTAATTTTCAAAAAAATTACATAAGATCAAAATTTATTTAGATTTCATAGGCCCAATAAGATCCAAAAGAAATAATTTTTTTAAAATTTACTCATTTACCATGCTGCGCGTCGGCCCAGTTCTAATGATGGTATAAGAGCTAATAACCTATATGGTCTAAATTAGTAATATAGAAGCTAACTTATTAAATCTAACCTATATAGTAGTGTGTTTATAAAAGTAGTGTCTAAGATTAAATTTGGATAATCAAGTATTGTACCTTACCTGGTTACTATCCTAGCCTGAAAGGATGAGGTAAACCTAAAGGTTATCCCCAATATAAACGCCCAAATTGATTTGGGCGTTGGACTAATATTCAAAATCTATTTTGAAATTAAAATAAAAGTTAAAATTTACAAGGTTATATTTTAAATTTAAAAGGTTAGATTTAAAATAAGCAATGATTTTATAAATGTTGTAAAATAATTTTCAAAATTGTTTTGAAAACCTAATTATTAAAAATTAAATAGATTAATTAATTAATTAATTAGAAGTTAATTAATTATATTAAATTACATATGTATTGATATATGTAACATTATCTTAAAATGTTAAGATAATATACATACTAATAAATTTTGAAATGGATTATAGTTAATTAAATTCTTTTAATTAAATAGATTAGTTAAATGTTAATAAATAAATAATATAATACATATATAAGATATATATGTATAACCATAAAAGTTATAGCATACCTGTTCAATTTGAAATGAATAAACTAAATTAAGTCAAAAATTTAGTTAGTTAATTAATTTAATTAATCAAATAAGATTTAATTAATAAAATTAACATAAGGTTATACATATGGTTATTATGTAAGTTAATTAAATTACAAAATATTGTATAAGAATTAAACTTTCATAATATAGATGTATAACAAACGGCGGTACAGTAAGAAACCCACTTAATCTAAGGAATAAGTACATGCGTATAGTATGCATAGTATGATTTTTAATGTGTTTGGCACTTGAATCGTGAAGGCATTTTATAAGAAATACTTATTCCATAAGTCAATATCACTTAATGAATTATATTAAAGATTATGAATCTTTAATATAAAGTTGTCATCAACCCTTTGAATATTAATAAATTACTTGTATACTCTTTGGATGTTGAGCAAACCCAGGATAGACATGTTATGTGTAGTATTTGTAACGACCTAGAGTTTTATTCATTTGAATTTGAAATATTTAATTGATTTCAAATATTGAAAAGTTGATTTTATAGATTTTATAACCAAATTTCAAATATAGCAATTTATTGGATAATTTAATTGTTGAAATGAATAATTAGAATTGTTTAAATGATTGAATCTTGGATTTTAATTTGGATAAAGATGATTTACAAGCTTATTTAAAATTCTGTTGGATAAGAATGGTAATAAGAAACTTTTAAATTGGATTCATAGGTAATTAATTTGGTTTTTAATAATAATTCGTTTTAATTAACGAGTAAAAATAGCCTTCTAGGACACTATCTCGGATTTCAACGAAACCAGTGGCATAAATCCGTAATAATGGGTTATTATATACCGACAGTTTTCATGGTAATCGAATGTATCGTTTAGACGTGTGAAATCGATACAGGTAAAAATTAATTTGAAGATTACATAATATAATTGAATTTGAAAAGCTATTTTCTGCATTTTATCGAATTAGGTCTTGAAACAAGTTCCATTGTGTTCGAAATATGGGTATAACATATAGAACGTCAGGTGACACGTTTGTTTGGATTTTGAGATTTTAAGACGTTTTATAGCTTGATATTTAAATTAGAAAACATATATATATATATATAATATTTTATGCCATTCTTAAACTCATACTTCAACAGTTCATCACCATACTCTACATTATTCAAACCCACGTTCAACCCATACCATGTTATTTGTAAAACTGCTTCCTCTTATACTTTATTTTTCGTTTCTAAGAATTTAAAATCCACCAAAAAGAATGGCCAGGGATGATCGGGAACACTTCGTGCATTTTTGTGTCTCGACCTTAACTGGAGAAATGCATGTGACATTAAGACGAAGCGAATGACCAGTGGGATCGTCATCTAACAACGCGAGATTGCCGGGAGGCGGAAATGACCGCTGAAACATTTTTGGCCAATTTTGGCGAATTAATAGGTTTTCAGGGGATGTGCTCCGAAGTGAAAGTGTGGAGGGGGATGTGGGCGAGGCACTGACCAAATTTGGTGGCCAATGGTTATTGGCAACGGCAACATTTGGGAGTTGTAGGTGCTGGCTCTAGGTTCGTCTTTCTGGGGTGAACGACGACGATGTGGTGGCTGCCTTATGGCGTGGGGATGCACGAGGTTGGGGGAAAGCTCTAGTGGTGGCCGTGGGTGAAGGCGAGGCAGCTTGATAGTAGTGGTGAGGAGGAATTGGGCGCTAGGATTAGTTTCATTCACGAAAATGTTGGAGGGAAGAAAGATTAGGAGGCTAGGAAATTTAAATAATGGTATTTAAGTCATAATGATGTAATTAGTTATAAAACTATATTTTACAATTATAAAATCTCGTATAATCGATATCTAATCCTATTAGGTCCAAATCTAACGCGGTCAGTCGCGTTTGACTCTTAGGGATGAGATCTTCGAAATGGAATTTGATTGGTGGAAATAGAAGCTAGTTGAATTCCATGCTGGATTTGAACGCTATTCGACTTCAAACGAAATCCGAAGCGCCTCGGCAATAGCTAGAGTTTCGGTGAGTTAAACTCACGTTTTGGTTAACTAGTATAGTATATAGTTGATAAAAATTTGTTAAATGATTATTTGGATGATATACTATATTTATTAGTTGGTTTGGATATATTCCCTCCTCTAGAGCGGATGAGACCCTATTACGTTCCCGTATAAAAGCGGATGACCCTTTGTATTCAAATCCTGCCTCATAGCAGTTAATTTATATTTTATGATTATATAACATTTAAGATATAGGGAGAATCAGGTCGGAGGGATCCAACAGGATTCCTCACAAATGTTGATTTATTTACATACAAATATGCTGATATATATGAGCTTTAATGCAGGGAGACAGGTTGGAGGGATCTAAAGAGATTCCTCATTATTTTTGAATTAATTTCAATAATGTTCCAGTCATATTAATTATTAGTAATAAACCTGATTTTTGGAAATATTGGTTATAACATTGTTATATGTTAGAAACAGAAACCCAGTAGTGGTAGAAAATCAATATCGATATTGGTTGTGCGTTGGCAGCTATTGGCCTCAAACTAGTATTTTAAAAATACTATAAATTCCCATTTGATTTGGAATTGGTTTTTGAGATAGGAAATGATTTTTAAATCCAAAATTGGGTTTTTAATTTTTTTAAAGATTATCTATATATATTTAATATTGTTTTAAAGTATGTTATTATATGAATATCGTTTTAAAGTTATTAAATTATATTAATGTTGTTTTAAAGTAATTTAATTATATTAATATTATTTTAAAGTTATTTAATTATATTTGTATTGTTTTGAAAGTTACTTGCATATAATTAATATTATTTTAAATTATTTATCAGAATGTTAATATCTTAAAAAAAGTAATTACTTAAGAATAATTATGGTTTGAAATTAATAATAAGGATTTATTAATAAGGTTTTGAAAATAAAATATTATTATTTACAATAAGGGTAAAGATTAATTATTATTGTTTTTGAAATGATTAATTATCATTTTAAGATGTTTTAAGATTTATAATTATTATTCATTTATTCATAATGCATAATTTAAAAAATTATTTTTATATAATACTGTTTAGAAGTAAATGATCTTTATTTGTTTATAAATATGTTCGAGACTCATAAATGGAGTTTTATAAATGAACTTGGATTGTAAGAGAGAAGTTTATAAAATGGTCTGGAGACGTAAGGGAAGATTATTATAAGGTGAAAGAGTTTTATAAATGGTTAGATATTTACAAAGGGACTTGAGAAACGTGTTAACAGATTTACAAAAGAAGTTTTATAAATGGTTTTAGAGATTTATAAAGGAATTATAAATTGTTGTAGAAATGTACAAAGGGGATATATGAATGATTGAAATGTATAAAGGAAGTTTTATAAATGGTTCCAGGAGTTTTATAAAATGGTTTATAAATGATTTTGGAGAATTAAAAGGAGTACATGAATGTTTTTTGTATCGAATAAAAAGAAAATCTTTCTCAGTTTTTCTAAATATACTTATACCATTGAGATAAGTATGGATATTCTCTAAGTATTTAAAATATTGGAATTAGTGGATATATCTTTGTAAAAGTATTATTATACAAGTAATTTACAAAGTGGTTTTTATTTATGAAGGATTTATAAAAGGAGGCTAGTGATTGCTTATGTGCTTAACCAATGTTAGTTTTCCCTATGGAATAAATCCTTGATCGAATGATTGTTATTCGATGATTAAATAACCGACTACCGAATTTGGACCCAAACATAACTTTGGAAATATCTAGGAGAAACACATGAGTTATATGGCACAGCCATTTTCCCGATGATGTTGTACCGTGCGTATAAATCTCGTTTCATTCTCCTAGGACAACGGTGAGGAAATACGTTCACTAACGGTTAGGAGGTGATCTCCGCTCTTATCTTTGACTTTTTATTTCCTAAAGAACCGGGGTTGAGTTTATCGGAAATTATCGAATATTGTTTCGAGGAGATCCGGATCGAGTATGTTACCTGAAAACCACTTCGATCCAATAAATGTGTTTCGAAGTGACGACAACATGAAGATGATGAAATTGGGGACAGAGCTCTCAAGTGTTTCATTCAGTTCCAGAACGAACTTGTATGGATGAATGCTGGTACTGCATTGTTACCTGGATGGCAGTGTTAGCATTGCAAAATATTCTACTGGGAGGAAGTAGGAACCTCACGAGCCTCACAAACTGGGAAATGGAAAAAAAACAGGGTATGCAGCAGAGCTCTGTGGTCAGCTACCATTAGGAGCCGCCATCCCATTCTAAATTATCCATATTCGAGTTGATTTGCATGAAAACACTATGGTAGTATAAGGCCTCGGTGTCAAAAAGGGATGGGGTAATCCGGCTTGTCTTGTTAAATGTGCAGCCGGCTCTATGTAATAGGGGTACAATAAGTTCTTGTGAGACTCCGGTGCATTTTCTAGAGGTGTACCATCGAAAGGTAGTCTCTTACCTTGTTATAGTATGGAATCCAATCTCCAATACGTGCCCTTACGGATTTGATTTGTAGAGCCTAGTATGTTGGAATAAAATATGGTAACAATTTCAGCTACCTTGATATTATTTGAAACCATAAACATTATTATAATATCATCGAATTTTTGAATACAAATATTTTGGTTATTATAAGGTAAAAACCTGTCCATGTTTATGTGCGGAGTGGTCTTACGAGATACTTTTAATTTAAATTTTTTTCATATAACTTTAAATCTAGTTGGATGTGTTTTCTCATGCTTGGTTTCCAAACCGACTCATGTGCTATTTTATTATGATGCCTGGGTCAGATCGATCATATTACAGATTAGTTTGGATGCTTGGAGCTTTAGAAGACAAGTTGGAGGCCTAGAGACATATTCACGTAAATGGTTATTTTTCCGCTGTATTCATTGTTGCATCCATCAGCAATTGTAAAGACGAGTTGTTTTAACTGTATAGGCCGAAATAAGTTATTATACTCCGATTGATTTCTGTATATATGCATATTACAATTTTGCTTTTGTGTAAAGATTTGCCGTATATTATAGATTATTCATTCCGCTTTGAGATTATGTATCGATTAGTTTTCTTCCTATCTTCTTTCCTTTTTCTTTTTCCTCTAACTTTCGGGTTTTCCGACATTCGGCTACTCGGTACGCAATACAGTGGACGTATCAATGTCGAATTTCGAGGGTCAAAAATCTCGTTCATTACATTTGGTATCAGAGCTGAAGGTTAAGCGAGAACCTTGGTTTTGGTGGGGTACTCATTGGAGATAGGATTAGTAGCACCGTATGATGAGTTTGACTCTATGTGTGTGTGTGTGCGTATGAGCGTGTATTTGTTAGCGATATAAAAATGTTTTATATTATGCTGGTTGATTTGTTGAGTGGCTTATGGATTCTGGCCAATACGAGTAACTAACATTATTGATATGGATCTCTAAACACTTGAGTAGAGCAATTCGACATGGTATTGTTTTCAAGTTGGGTAAATGAAACAATTTTACCTTGATTATATTTTATATATAAAGAAATAATTTTTTAGAAATTATTATAGTATATGTGGTCTGCTTGGTTGTTAGAGAATGATAATATTTTATTATCACCATTTGTTGATTGTTGTTTGTGATCGAGTAAAAGTTGATATTACAATGTATGTATGATAAACAATTAAGAAATAATTTTATATAACCAAATGGAATTATATAAATTGATCTATAAATGTGATTCATAAAGGAAAGGAAATGAAATTTCATAAATATACCATAAATATGATTTGTAAATAAAAAGGACTTAAAAGTTTAGAATTTGAGAATTTAAATCCCGTTAATTTTGGAAATGGTTTTTCAAAGTTTTGGAAAACAATAATAGAATTATTTGTAAAATACTTTTGAGTGAAAATATTTTTAATTTTTTTTTAAAGAGATAGAAAGCACCGAACTCACTTTAGTCGCTAGAGAATAATTTGGATGATGACTGTAGCATCATCGACATTCATTTTCGAGTTTCCAACAGTGGATTTGCTAACATTGGAGATTTTTTTCAATAAAACTAGTTTTGATTTTAAAACTTCAAAATTATGATTTGAATTACAAAAAAAATCAATTATATTATTTAAAAATAATTTGAAATAAGAACAAGGTTTTTAAACTCTGGAAATTTTCAATTCAGGCGTTTTAAGAAAATATGAGGAAATAAGTTATAAATTTTGAGAATTAATAAGTTAAAATAATGTTCTAAATTATTGAATATGAATGTAAGAAAAGCAAAATTAAGATGAAATTTAACTTAAATTAAACTAAATGAAGATTTAATAACCTAAGTCAGGTTAAATGAAATAGTTTTTGAAATGAAATTGATTGAGATATGAAATGGATTAATGAAGTGAGCTAGTTAAATAAATTAGTGAAATGAATATGGTTTGGAATGTCGATTGATAGAATCAAATATTGAAATTGAACAATGGTGTGAATTAATGAAATAAGTTAAATGGAAATTGACTTTGATCTAAAATGAATATGACTTAAGTTGTGAAATGGTAATAAACATGAGCAGAGTTGTATAAAATGTTTATAAACTTGAGTAAAATTTTATGAAATAATTCATAAATGAATTTAGTGTAAAGTGAAATGTTGTTAAAAATAATTTGATGAAAGGGTTCTTAAGTTATATGAGTATTGAAAGAATAATACTAAGTAATAAATGGATGTGAATAAAGCAACTGAATGACTGAATGTAGGTCAATTCAATGTGAATAACTGAAAGTAAATAAAATAGATGAGGATAAAACGAATGAGAATGAAATGAATGTGAATAAAAAGAATATGGGATAGCTAAGAGATCAATTGAAATAAATACGTAAGTTGTACGTATATTATTTTATTCACAGAACGGTTTGATCCAGATTCGAGCATAGGATTTCGAGATAATTTACATCGATCCGAGTTAGGATTTTTCACTCGATTCTCGACGACGAACATTGGATATTGATTTTTGGTTGATTCTGGAATTCTCTATCATAGTATATGGATATGCAAGGAGAATAGCAGTTTCTAATCAAAGGACCGGATCTTAGTCCGCACTAGAGTGGTTATGTGAACGATACTAGTTCGGAAGTGAAATTGTGTAATCGAGCAAGCAATCAGATTTAATATTGCATATGGATGATATATGTACATCGTACATGCTTTAATAAATTAAGTGTTGAATTATAAATTTTGGAATAATATGATCAAGAATCATATGATTAGATATCATCGGTAAATAGGATGCAGGTATATAAAAGCAAAAGCTAGTTGACGCCTTTCAATTCATACGTAGAATTTGGTTGCCTGATTAAAAGGTACACGTTTAAATTGTTGGTTGGTTTTGGGATTTTACGATTGAGTTCACTTGGCTTTTGTTTTCCTTTGTTGGTTTAGGCCTATAGTGGCGATTTGTAGATGTTTCGAGTGGAAAATTTTCTCAAAAATTTAAGGCGTTAGAAATTTTCGAGAAAATTTTAAGAAATTTTTAATAACTAAAATTTGATTTTGAGTTATAACCTGAAATGATTGAATATGATGGTATTAGTTGGAATCTATGAATGAATTTGGAAACTTAGTAAAAGTAATAACAAAGTTTCAATGAATTAATTTTTGGAAAAGTTTAAAGCTTAAATGGATTTGGTAAGTTATTTCAACTAATTAGTTTTGAAAAGTTAATGGGGCATTTTTCTTACCTTAGTAATTTCAGGGTTGAAATTCTTTTAAAGGGGGAAGAATGTAACAATCTAGAATTTTAATCATTTGAATTTGAAATATTTAATTGATTTTAAATATTAATAGTTGTTTTATAGATTAAATAACTCGAATTTCAAATATAGCAATTTATTGGATAATTTAGTTATTGAATTTAATAATAAAAATTGTTTAAATGATTGAATCTTGGATATAAATTTGGATAAAGATGATTTCCAAGCTTATTTAAAATTCCGTTGGATAAGAATGGTAATAAGAAACTTTTAAATTAGTTCTAAAGGTTATTAATTTGGTTTTTAATAATAATTTGTTTTAATTAACAAGTAAAAATAGCATTTCAGGATACTATCTCGAATTTCGACGAACTGGTGGCATTGGATTCATAATAGTGAGTTATTGTATACCAACGATTTTTGCGTTAATCAAACGTATTATTTGGACGTGCGAAATCGAAACACATAGAAATTAATTTCAGAAATTATATAATATAATTGGGTTAGAAAAGTTATCTTCTGTATATGGTTGAATTAGGTCTCGAAAAGTTCCATTGAGTTCGAAATATGGGTATAACATATAGAACATCAGGCGGCATGCCTTGTTGGAGTTCGAGATTTTTGAACATTTATAGCTTGATATTTTAAATATATATAATATTTTATACCATTCTTAAACCCATACTTTAACTGTTCATCACCACGCCCACCACTATTCAAACCCTTATTCAACCCATACCATGTCACTTACAAAACCACTTCCTACCTTTCTTTATTTTTTCGTTTCTGAGAATTTAAAATCCACCAAATCGAATGGCTAAGGATGACCCGGACCACCTCGTGCATTTTTGTGTCTCGACCTTAATTGGAGAAATGCGCACGACATCAAGACGAGGCGAATGACCGGTGAGATGGTTGTCCAACGACGCGAGATGGCCAAGAGGTAGAGATGATTGGCGAAACGTTTTTGGCCAGTTTTGGCGAATTAATGGATTTTTAGGGGATGTGCTCTGAAGTGAAAGTTGGAGGGGACGTGGGTGAGGCACTGACCAAATTTGGTGGCCAACGATTATCGATGGCCACGAAACCTGGGAGTTGTAGGTGCTGGCTTTGGGTTCGTTTTTCTTGGGTGAATGGCGACGAAGTGGTGGCAGTCATGTGGCGTGGGGTTGCGCGAGGTTGGGGGAAGCTCCTTAGTGGCCTCGGGTGAAGGGAGGCAGCATGGTGGCAGTGGCCAGGAAGAATTGGGCGCCTGGGTTGGTTTCGTTGATGATAAGGTTGGAGGGAGAAAGATTATGCGGCTCGGAAATTTGAATAATGGTATTTAAGTTATAATGATGTAATTAGCTATAACACTATATTTTACAATTATAAAATCTTCTATAATCGATATCGAATCCGTGTTAGGTCCAAATCGAACACGGTAAATCGTGTTCGACTTGTAGGGATGCGACCTTTGAAATGGAATTGGATTGGTGACAATATAAGTTAATACCACGGTGAATTCGAATGTTGTTCGAATTCAGATAGAATCCGAAGCGCCTCGGCGACAACTGGAGTTTGGTTGAGTTAAACTCACCTTGTTGGTTAACTAGTATGTTATATACTTGATACAAAATGGTTAAATGATTGATTGGATGATACACTATATTTATTACTTAGTTTGGATATATTCCCACTCCTGGAGCAGATGAGACCCTATTATGTACTCGTGTAAGAGAAAATGACACTTTGTATACGAATCCCCCCTCGAGCGGTTGATTTATATTTCATGATTATATAACGTCTGTGATGCAGGGAAAAACAGATCGAAGAGATCCAACATGATTCCTCACAAATATTGACTTATTTACATACATATGTGCTAATATATATGAGCTATGACGTAGGGGGATGGGTTGGAGAGATCCAACGGGATTCCTCGTTATTGTTGAATTGATTTTAATACTATTTCAGTTATATGAATTATTGGGTAATAAATCATATTTTTGGAAATATTGATTATGACATCGTTGTATGTTAGAAACTGAAACCCAGTAGCGATAAAAATCAGTATCGATATTGGTTGAGCGTTTGGCAGCTATTGGCCTCAATTAGTATTTTAAAAATACTATAAATTACCATTCGAGTTAGAATTGGTTTTTGAGACAGGAAATGATTTTTAAATCCAAAATTGGGTTTTGAGAATATTTTATTTTAAAGATTATTTATTTATATTTAATATTATTTTAAAGTATTTTATTATATCAATATTGTTTTAAAGTTATTTAATTATATTAATATTGTTTTAAAGTTATTTAGTTATATTAGTATTGTTTTAAAAGTTATTTTCTCATAATTAGTATTATTTTAAAGTATTTTTTAGAATTTTAATATCTTAAAAACAGTAATTACTTAAGTATAATTATGGTTTGAAATTAATAATAAGGATTTATGAATAAGGTTCTGAAAATAAAATATTATTATTTATAACAAAGGTAAAGATTAATTATTATTGTTTTTGAAATGATTAATTATTATTTAAAGATATTTTGGGATTTATATTTATTATTTATTTATTCATAATGTTTAATTTTAATAATTATTTTTATATAATTCTATTTAGAAGTAAATGATCTTTATTTGTTTATAAATATGTTCGAGACTCATAAATAATGTTTTATAAATGAATTTGGATTGTAAGAGAGAGTTTATAAAATGGTTTGGAGACGTATGGGAAGATTATTTACAAGGTGAAAGAGTTTTATAAATGGTTAGATATTTACAAACGAACTTAAGAAACAGGTTAATAGATTTAAAAAAGAAGTTTTATAAATGGTTTTAGAGATTTATAAAGGGTTTATAAATGAGTTATAGAAATGTACAAAGAGGATTTATAAATGATTGAAATGTGTATAAGAAGTTTTATAAATGGTTCGAGGAGTTGTATAAAATGGTATATAAATGGTTTTAGAGAATTATAAGGTGTTCATGAATGATTTTTGAATCGAATAAAAGAAAATCTTTCATGTTTTTTGTAAATATACTTATACCATTGAGATAAGTACATGGACGCTCTCTAAATATTAAAAATATAGGAATTGGTGGATATATCTCTATAAAAGTATTCTTATACAAGTAATTTAAAAAGTAGTTTTATTTATGAAGGATTTATCAAAGGAGGCAAGTGATTTCTTATATGCTTAACCAATGTTGGTTTTCCCTATGGAATAAATTTCTTAGTTGAATGATTGTCATTTGATGGTTATATAACCGACTATCAATTTGGACTCAAACGTAACTATAGAAATATCTAGGAGAAACGCGTGAGTTATATGGCACAGTCATCTACGATGATATTGTATTGTGCCTATAAATCTCTTTTCCTTCTCCTAGGACAATGGTAAGGAAATCCATCCACTAATGGTTAGAAGATGACATCCGCTCTTATTTTTGACTATTTATTTCTAAAGAACCGGGGTTGAGTTTACCACGAATTATTGAATGTTGTTTTGAGGAGATCGGGATCGGTTATTTTACCCGAAAACCAATTTGATCCAACAAATGTGTTTTGAAGTGAAGACAACTTAAAGATGATGGAATTGGAGACGGAGCTCTCAAATGTTTCGTTCAGTCCGAGAACGAACTTGTATGGATTAATACCGGTGCTGCATTGTTGCCTGAATGGGAGTGTTAGCATTCCAAGATGGTCTGCTAGGAGGAAGAAGGTAAAGACGTGGCCTCGCGAGCCTCACAAACCGGGAAATGGCAAAAATAGGGTATGTAGTAGAGCTCTTTGTTCGGTTACCATTAGGAACCGCCACCCCATACTAGATTGTCTATATTCGAATTGTTTTGCGTGAAAACACCGTGGTAGTATAAGGCCTCGATGTCAAAAAGGGATGGCGTAATCTAGCCCGTCATGTTAAAGGGGTAGCCGGCTCTATGTAGCAGGGGTACAAGAAGTTCTTGTTAGATTTCGGTACATTTTCTAAGGGTGTACCATCGGAAGGTAGTGCCTTACCTTGCCATAGTATAAAATTCATTCTCCAATACATGCCTTTACAGATTTGATTTGTAGTGCCTAGTATGCTGGAATTTAATATGGTTACAATTTCAGCAATTTTGACTTTATTTGAAACCATAGACATTATTATAATATCACCGAATTTTTATATACAAAGTTTTGGTTATCGTAAGGTAAAATCTCGTCCATGTTTATATGCAGCATGATCTCACGAGATACTTTTTATTTCAAAGATTTTGCTTATAACTTTAAATCCAATTGGATGTGTTTTCTCACTCTGGTTTTCCAGACTGACTTGGATGTTATTTTTATTATGATGCTTGGGCCAGACCGAGCATACTACAAATTAGTTTGGATGCTTGGAGCTTCAGGAGATGAGTTTGAGGCCCGGAGTCGTATTCATGTAGATGGTTATTTTTCCGCTGTATTCATTATTGTATCTATCAGCAATTGTAAGGACATGCTATTATAACTGTCCAGGCCGAAATAGGTTAGTATACTCTAATTAATTTCTATATATATATATATATATATATATATATATATACACATATTGCAGTTTTGCTTTTGTGTAAAGATTTGTTGTATATTATAGATTATTCATTCTGTTGTGAAATTATGTGTTATTTATTTTTCTTTCTATCTTCTTTCCTTTTTCTTTTTCCCCTAACTTTCAAGTTTTTCGGCATTCGATTGCTCGACACGCGATACAGTGGACGTATCAGTGTTGATTTTCGAGGGTCGAAAATCCCGTTCGTGACAGTATTGCTAATATATTGAACAGACATGATAAGATAACTTTATTGTTTGTTATGCAAACTCATGGTACTTATACTATAATTAGGTCATCGTGAAATGGTAGGTACGAGTGAATAATCTCTTTCGATTTGTTGGGCAAACTCAAGGTCGAAATGAGATTAGGACAAGAAATTATTGGTTAGGAGTTGTATATGATAAAAATATATAAGGAGTTATCCATCGTTTATGGGGCTAACACTTGTTGAGAAAACTCAAATTCAGATTCCTAAGACAAGTGAGTCCTAACAATTCACTAGAGAAGTCGAATGACTTATATGTTTCATCTAAGGGTTTTGAGAAACATATAAGACTAGTGCGAGCATTATCAGAAAAATGAAATGGTAACATATAACCTTTATAGTATTGTAAGAACATCTACTACATAAATTCAAACTAATCCATATTGATAAATTTATCCTATTAATATAACTGATAAAATGTTTAACAATTAAGATATACCAATGAACTAAATTAATTTGACAAATAGAAATATAAAATACTTACCAATAAATTTTTGCATGTTGACTCATGCAAGCGCCTAATTATACAACTAAATACGTTCCTAAGCACTTGCCTTTGCTTCTTTATTTTCTGGTGGAAGCCCTTGGCCAATCCTTCATAGCCTCGTAAAGTGTGTTGTTCATGGATTTCCCTTTGATCTCCTTAAGTTTGTTTAGTTAGCTCGCAAGTGCAGATCAATACCGAGTTGAGTTATCAATGAAATTTCCACAATCTCGGAACAGACTTAAATGATTGTATTGGAATAGGAAACGATGAAAAAATATTTAAAAAAATTGGGAAATATCATATAAAGACAAGACAATGGAAACAACTAGAAATTAAAGGAGAAGGTTGACTTAAGTTCACAACACAGCCGTGCCAAGTCAGACCTGATTCATTGCTCGGTGAAGACCTAGGAAAGTTAGAGAAAAACTTGAGTTAAACCCAAAGCGAGTTAAGGCAAGAGACGAAAACGATGGAAAAAATTAAGTTGAGGAAACCACAAAACAATAGCCAGAGAAGCCTGAGGTGAACCCTAGGCTAGATCTACACTGACCTATGCCTTATGGTTCATCAATGGTCCATGATGCTTAGGTCGACGTTTGTCGATCTATTTTCATGGAAGAGCATGCACGATGTGGAGAATGCATTTAACAATTTTCACACCGAAATATGGAGATTTCTCCTATAAATTAAGGTAGGGAGTGCTTGGAAATGGGACTTTTCTCCTCCTCTTCTTCTTCTTCGTTCTAAACTTCTAGCAATAAAGAGTTGTAATATCATAACTCTGAAAATTACTTAACCAGTTTGGTCTCCCTTCCAAATAACACTTAACAATTTTCATCTCCCTCCCAAAACGAAATAACCCTAACCGACGTTCTCTTCCATCGCCATCTCTAGTTACCAATGTTCAGCCATTCTACTCCATCTCTAATCTTCAACAGTTGTGAAGTCGACATTGTCTCGAACCCTAATATCCGATCTTCGATTTCGCTCTTCATCAATATCTGCCAGATTCGATGTTCATTTAGTTACATGTTTACGATGCTCCTAGCTATGATTCGGTTTACAAAAGATACTTATATGAACATAAACGAATTCGAGCCTACTGTTACTGATTTTTATTTGGCAGATGATTTGATGGCCTATTTTGATGCAATAGAACAAGATTTTGATCCTTTAAGCACAGATCAATCAGACATTAACAATCATATAGTCAAGTCAGAGATAATTTCAAATTATTGGTTGCTTATTTTCCCATGTTTGATAGGCTAGTGCTTGGTGCGTTAACAGTTTGATGTGATTAATTCATGGTTATTTGTCAACGCCATTGATTCGTATTATGTTATTCGTGAATCCCGACAGGTTTTGATCGCACTGTAAACTATTTGTCCTTGTCAAATGAAACATATTTTGATTTACTCTATTGTTAGTTAGTGGAAATTTTTTGTTCATAGAATCCAATAATATGATTCAGCAAGTTGTTTCAGATCAAATTTCAGCGTTGTATAGTTTTATTTACAGCTAAATGCTCTTATCTTCCTTAAATTGTCATGATAACTTGCTCTTGTTCATAAAAGCCTGCTATATATTTTGGATCAAGCTTTTAAGATGGACTCTATCTTGAGCTCATTTTAAACAGTAGAGCCAGGATTCATTGGGTTAAACCATTGAGTTAGGGTCAAGTAGATGTAGTGCACGTTTAACCATATTGTAAGCCTTTTATTAATTTCCTATATTAATTGTTAAATGAAGTGATGATGGAAATCCAATGTCAATCAATCCGCTGACTGCTATGATGTTTTTTATGAATACAGACAGGTTCTAATCACTCTTCTTTGTTTTTTTATTCAATCAATATAACAATGAACTTTTTTTCAAATTTATTGTACTGATCATTTCCTAGTTTTTCAAATACCTTTCTTGTGATATTTTTGTGTGTGCAATATTGCAGTTTTTATTTTCGAACGTGTATATATACTATATGCGCCAGTCTTTAGTTGATTAACATGCATTGAATTGTTGCCATGTACAACTATTCAACCGATAATTTATGATTGATACAACGAAGAAATGATATATCTTGCTTCAAAAAGTTTCATAGTAAACTTGCAAAGATTTTATATGCAGATGGTAGAAGTCGCATTTATTTTGCTATTAACCATTGTTGGTTATGATATAAAAGGGAGTTACATTATTTTCAATTATTGTCTAGGAGCGAGGTAACCAGGGAAAAAACTATGATATTGCCTTGTTTATACGGAATGCTTAATGTTTGAACATGCATTAAATATGTGGTATGTGAATGTTCTAGGAGTTTTAAAAGAGAACTAATTAATTGAAGTATGACCTGGAATGGTATATATTCATTGATTACAGTTTGCAGTGCCTGTAGTACTTATTGGAGTTGGTACAACTATGGACCCTATATTGACTAGGGTTGATAGTCTTGTTGGTCAAGTTCTTGGTGAAGTTTGTTCTCTACTAAATTTTTTCGTTGAGCATGAGGCATGTGTTCATTTTTTTGGTATTATTTCGCTTAAATAACCTTGAATTCATGTTTGTTTGCACCCTAATTTCTGAAGACTGTATTTAATTTAACCACGTCAATCTCAAAATTATGGTGTCACTGGTAATTTCTTTTGAGGATCACTTTAGTCGTGCCAAGTTGCTTATAATAATAATGATAGTGATGGTGATGATGATTATGATGCAATTTTCTAACTTAAACTAAGGAACATTATAGATAATCTAACTTATAACTAGTGATGTGAGGTTACAGTGTTGTTAAGTAAGCATTTAACTGTGGAACAGAAGCACCTTGATATCTTTGTTGTAATTCAATGCATTTTTTATTCGTAGGAAAAAAGATTGTTCAGTCATGTGCCTTATTATCTTGATTTATCCTACATACAAGCTATTCCTTAAACATTTAAGTGTATTAACCGATTTTCTTTGCCCTGAAAAAGAATGCATGTTTAATTAGAATGAATAATAGATTCTAGTCTTTTTCTTCTTTTTATAAAACACTGAACCAATAATTCATGTTTCTTCTAGCACATTTTCCTTTTTTTTTAAAACCCTTCCTGTTTTTAGGATGGAAACAATTCAGTATCGAGCATCATAATGTGGCAAAATAAAGCAGGGAGGACATCAGATCCGAACTGAGAAAGAAATTCTCCACAATAATAAGGAATGCCTAAAGCAACTAAAATGAAATTGAAGCTCTAGGTAGTTCTTAGCTAGAGCAAAATGTGTGTTGAAAACAGAATTGTGAGCCCTTAAGCTATATGCATATCAACTGAACATGGCTAGATTGCAGTCGTACGAAGTTGACGCACACCTGAGACAATTTTTGCTAGGTCGTGTATCAGAATATCTACAGTCTTAATAAATTATAACAGGGCAGTCTAGTCCACTATTGTTTATATCTTACGTTTTTTATCACTTGATAATTTTTAATTATGTATTTTTTCCACTGTAATTTCAGTTGGTTAGTGGCAGCAGTTGCCTATCCAGAACTGGTTTTCCTGAAGTGCACTTGTAAGTACATTTCCTTTTAGTTTATTATAATTGGATTGAGTGTTTTCTAAGTAATTGAGGGTTTAGAGTTCGTTTTCAGTAAGGCTGCAAAGTTTATTTTTGCAGAGATGTTTTTGACTAGTTTGAGTCTGATTTTGTCACCCTTTAGTATTCCTAAAAGTGAACTTAAAAACTGGTCCATATATACACATAGGATTTGAAGTTTAATACTTTATAAATTTTTATATCTGTTTTTGGATAGCTGTAATGGCCGGTAATCTTCATTGTAGAGAGGGTCTTTAGTAATCAAATTTTATTATTAATACCATTTGAAGTCTGTACTTAATTTTATCATTAATAATCATTGCTTTGTAATGTAGCTTCCGTGGTTGAAAGAGCGGATATTCATTATGCAATAAATAAACAATAGAATTTTGCCACATGTAGAGGCAGTAGTTAGAACTCAGGCCTTATATGAAATGAAAGAAACAAGTAATGTTGACAATTGAGAAATGTGCAATGACAACATTGTATTCGATGGAGTAAGTATAACACAGTTGGTTGCTACTTAGTTTTAACAATATCTTTGGCTATGACATTTTACAATCGCAGATAATTGCAACTTACCCAAATGTATATCTATTTTTCTAGCATCATGTCGCTTATTTATGACAGGTCATGTTTAAATTTGCAATCTTGCTCTAACATATGCTAATAAATGCAGCCAAATTTGCAACTGATGGCCACTTGTTATTTGAGGAACAACCAAGCCTATTATGCATATCATATCTTGAAAGGTAAATACTGTATTTGGAACATTCAAGATGAATTAGATGACAATATATTATTTATCATGTTACTATTTTGGTCCAGCTATTCATTGTACCTGCATCATTTCATTAAATTTCAAGCTATAATTCAAACGATAGTAGAACATGCTTCTCTTTAATCATACTGAATACTTAATTATACATCTCCTACTATCAATTGCTGTAGATGTTGCCTTTCAAAATATTTTTACTTATAAGTTGGAACTAACTTGACATATCAAATATAAAGGCAATCAAATGCCTCAGTCCAAATACTTGTTTGCGTTCTCATGTTTCCAAATGAAGCTACTTTGTGAAGCTGAAGCAGCACTATGTCCTATTGGTGAACCTAACTCAAAGGTATATAATAGTCTTATTTGTATTTATATCACATTTATACGGTGGTGAACTCGTTCAGGTTGGCCCCTATAATAGGGTAACCACAGAGTTAATAAGTTGAGCGACTTTATAAATTATGTTTACCTTGATTAGCATCCTTGTAGCAGTTTAAATTTTTTTACACCCTTATCCTGACGAGAAGGAAAGTCTACAGTTGAGTCGTCACCTTAAACTTGACGCTCGTCAAGTTAAGCTTTGGTTTCAGAACCATTGTTCACATAGGAAGGCACATTTTCATGTTTGCGTTTGGTTAATCTATATTAATACATGCATTTATTTATTTACTCAATTTTTTTGGATATTTATTCAGAGGCAAATAGACTGACATAAACACTCTATGTTGGAATATGAGAAGGAAAAGTCATGGAAAGAAAACTTACTGACAAAAGTACAGAGCAACCCAACATGCAAAAACTTATTGGCTCTTATCTAGGTATTATCAAAAGCAAATAATTTAATTGTGTCACCAAATTTTTTGGGGGATAACGTTATTTCAACTACATTATCTATAATGTTTAGGAGGAAAGTAGACAAATTTGTAGGACTGTCCTCAACTGAAAATCAAACCGGTTAACTAATAATTTTGTTTACTGCAAATACAAATTTCTAGAGGTTCCTGAAAGCTGCAATGGAATAGCAAGATTTGATTTTGAATACTTGTGTGGCCGACCAGTAAGTTATGCACCACAGATATAATAAGCAGACAAATTTGACATGAAATGAAGTTGATAAAAATATCTAACATAACAACGGACAATTTTTATACTTTTATTAGTGGCATCTTATTAGTTATCAGCTCTTCTTAGGTTGGGGCAGCAAATTATATTGCTATAGATAGGAATTATCACACTTTTTTCATATCTGAAATTCCTATTATGAGTTTGCGGATTCAAGACAATGGGTTCACTAGTACATGATACCAAGTATTTGTTTTAGTTTAGTGTTATTTTTTTCCTTTTCTTTTTCTAGTGTATTTTTATTTGGAAGATTGCCTGAATAATGCTGTGTTATTATACTTCGGGATAGAAGATTCATCACCCTTACAGATGAGCTATACAATCATCACTGTTGTCTTGTTTATTTAGCATCTTCCTAAATTGATGATCATTTTCAAGGAACTAAAGAGGGAACACATTTTGACTTAGAGAGGTAATATAAGTAAATTCTTTATAGTGTCAAATGAATTACTTTAAAACTAAATTACTCTTTTTATTTTAAAACTAAATTACTCTTTTTGATCAATGAAGCAAAATGAAAATAATCGGTTATCATTGCAAGTTATAAGCTTGTAGTTGCAAGCAAGCTTGTAACTACAGATTGCTTGCAAGTTGCATGTTGCAAGCAAGCTTGCAACTTCAAGTTTCTTGTTTGTAGTTGCAAGCAAGCTTGTAACTATAGGTCATCAATTATCACTTCTAAACTATGTTTTAGTAGTATGCAGGAACTTGAATTTGCAATATACAAGGCTTAAAAAGTATTTACGAACTTGATGTAGGCTACCACTCTTTGATTGGCAAGGTTTGTAAGAAACCATATAGTACCTTAAAACCAGGAAGACTTTAAGGTATCAAAACTGGTCTCGTAAACTAAGATAAATCATAAAACATTATGAAATATTAACCAAGTTAACTAAGTTTTATCAAAATTAATTAAATATATATAATATTAGTCAAAATAAAAATAAATAAATTAAGATTATAAAAAATTAACCTCATTAATTAAGTTTTATAAAATTAAGTTGTTTATAAAAATTAACTAAGTTTATAGTAGTAATAATAACATAACTAATGTTTATAAAACTCAATTATTTATAATAATAATACTAACAACAATAAAAATCATAATAGCAATAATAATAATAAATAAACAAAATTTATAAAAGTTAACTAAGTTTCATAACAATTAACTAAATCTAGGATACTAATAATACTAATAATAATAAAAAATTATAAAATATTAAACAAGTTAACTAAGTTTTATAAAAATTAATTAAATTTATACAAAATAATAATAATAATATTAAATAAGTTTATAATAATAATATATATTAACCAAATTGACCAAGTTTATAACAAATAACAAGTTTATGTAATAATAATAATAATAAATTAACTAAGTTTATAAAAATTAATTAAGTTTATAATGATAATACTAATAGCAACAACAATAATAATCATAATAGTTAAAATAAAATTTTATAATCTTAGTTAAATAATCATAATAATAAAATTAACTAAGATTAATTAAATTAACTAACTATAAGGATAAAATTTAAATAATAATAATAATCACAATAAAATTAACTAAGATTATAAAAATTAACTTCGTTAATTAGGTCTAATAAAAACTAAATAAGCTTATAAAAATTAACTAAGTTGATAATAAAAATAATAATTCCAATTTAAACATACACAAATGTGCATAGACATGAATAATACAAGCACGCTGCCTTCTATTGTCACAACTTCCTGCTCTCTATTTATTTGGAAACAAACTTCTTTCCTCTATTCAAAAATCAAAATATCCCGCTCTATATACATTTAGCCAAAGTGTCCAACACGAAAGTCGTGTATTTAGTCCCCTAGTATTTTTAGAAATTGTTCGTCGCGGTTTTCATCGTGCAAGGTGGCCAACATTGTTCGATTACAGTAAGTAGAATTTTTTTTATAATAAGGGGTTTTTGAAGTTATTTAACAAAAAGATTTAAATTGTGAAAGTAAGATAATTAAATTTAAATAAGATAAAAATATAAAAATATTTTATAATTGTAATGTCATTAGAATATAATATTAATATACAAAAAAGTGACAAAAATGTAATTTATATATATTTAAATCAAATAGAACTTTGTTATATAAATAAAAGACAATGGAAACTAATTTATTCAAATATAAGGCCAATCCAAGCTCAAATACTTTCTGTGAAATCCATTTTCTACACTCTCTTTCCAGAATTCTCCATACTTCTCTCCTTTTCACCTTGTCACGCGCACATGTCCATTCTATCATTTTTCTTATCATCTCCTGAAGCCATCAAAACCAAACATTCTTTACTTATACAATCAAATAAATTAATATAAATTTTCAAAATCAAGTTAACCATTTTTGGATGCTATTTTATGCATGCATATGAAAGGGAGATTTTGTTTAAAGAGGGCGATTTGGTTCAGCGAGGTGAGGTTACTCTGGTCGCGTGCATTCATGCAAATATGGAATTAAAGGGGCAACTCGCGGTCTACAGGTGAGTTAATACACTCACTAACCTATGTTTAATCTTAGAATTCAAGGAATTATATTGCTTGGTTTGAAGCTTATGCAGCTTTCATGATGCGTGCATTGAGTGTTAGGGTTTACGGTGATGATAGGAGGGAGGAGCAGCCATGGCCTAGAACGTCACTGCCTCAGGCAGTGCATAACCGGTCAAGCATGATTGTTATTGCTCCAGGAAAGTTGCAGTTAATGAACTACTTAATCATAATAAAATACATTGCCGGTTATTAACCATACAATCGTTGTGTAGATTAAAATCTACTTTCTAGTACTCGAAGCAAATGTTCTATATCCACTTCATTTCATCCATTTTTGTCATCTACTTTCGATGTTAGAGACGAATTTGAAGTTCCCCTTTCTACTCTTCAGAATGACTCTAGCTTGTTAGAACACCTACTCCAACTACATCTTCATCTATCTCCATTGTCATTGCCATGAACACGTCATTGTGAGCTGGAGTTTTTAATGAATCTTTTGAAGAATTTTCTGTTGCATTCGGTGTTTTCCGATGGTGTTGGGTTGCGTAAGCAACCCAAGCTTCTGCGTGTATATATATTTTTATGTATGCGGCCAATGATGTGTATGTGCATGTACATAATTTTAGGTAAATGCTGGGTGCATGTGTGCATTTATATGAGTGATGTTGGTTTGGGTTCTTGCATAGTTTCGTGTGTGTGTGTGTGTGTGTGTTTCTAGCCAACGTGGTGTGCATGCATGTGTGGACACATGTATCCGTTCATGTATGTTGAGTTGTATTTGTACCTGCTGTTAAGTTTGGGTCTTTACATTTCTTTTTGTTTAAACACATTTTTAGTGTTTTCTTTGTATGTTTTGTGGCTGCACCTGATTGCTCCTCATTTTCATTTTCTTGGATATATATTTGACTTGAAAGAGTGCTATGAGAGTGGGTGTGTATATGGGGTGTACAGGTGCAGGAGATGAATGCGTGTACTTAGGCGCTGGAGTGTACTGTGAAGTAAGCGTGCTTGGCTGATGTAGTTAGTATGTTTGAATATATCCAGTGTGTATTTTATATATATGAGAGTGTGCACCCAAGAGTACAGAGAAGGGAGCAACTTTCATGTTTGCTTTGTATCCCATGTCACTGACCTATGGCAGCAAGGAAAATTTACGACAAATCGGTGATAGTTGTTAAGTCGTCAAAATGCATGTTATCACAATTTTATATAATTATTTTCAAATTGTTCTGAATTTTCAGGAAGTACTACCAATAACCGAAGTCATGCATGAATAAAGGCTTAGAGCAGTTCAAGTTCTTAGTGATGCATTTGGTACTTGTAGATGTTAACTTTGAACTATGTTGTCTTTTGTTGTCGTGAATATGTATTGAATTTGGTAACTCATGTATTGAACTTATTTTTTGTTAGTTGATACTATTTATTATCATGAATATACGTTACATTTGCTGATTATTATATTTTTTGTTCATGCATTATTCAAATTGTAATCTATTTAAAGAAAATTTATTTTGATTGTTATTAAAATGTAATAGTGGGGTGCATCAAATATATAGTAAAATAAAGCATTGCTCCTAAAAAAACGTTCTAACCATATGACATAAGTGCTATATAAAGATAATACAATGTATGAGGCTACTGTTAAAGGATAGCAGCAAATAGGCGTTATTGTATCTACAAATTTTATAGCGGAATATATATATATATATATATATATATATATATATATATATATATATATGTTGTAAATGGATGTAGAATATATTATAAACATGATATATAGTGCGAAATAGGCGCTATATAGAATAACTATTTTATAGCGGCAACTTTATGCTATGAAATCATGCTCTTTTATAGCGTTTTTTTGTGTTATAAATGTGCAATTCTTTTTATAACATGTCGATATACAACGTTTATCAAACCGCTATAGTTGTGTTTAATAGCGGCTATATGCCGCTATAAAAGACTGTTTTTCTTATAATGTAGGAAACCAACGAAAAGAGAACTCAAGGATCGGGAGAAGAGGTCTGGAACATTTTGCCAATTCCACTTGCTGAATGGGCATGAGAAAAATGAGTGCAGGCACCAATGAGATATGATTGAAGAGCAAGCAGAACAACTGGATACAACAATATGTAAGAAACCAAATTACAGTGGTGTAGTAGGAGCAGCTACCGTCTATAGCTAATGCTTTAGGAAGTGGCCTTGGACCTAGGTCGAGAATGGTTATCCTATTATCAGGACGGTAGGAAGTTGGGTTTTGATTCCCACACTTCACTTTTGTTCGCAATTAAATGATATGGTTTTACTATCCACCTGCTTACTTGTGTACGAGATGTCGATCGGTCTCTACACGTGCTCTAAGTTGGATGTTTGGAAGTAATGCTTGATAGGATGGATATTTTAAATGCATGTTCATTGTTTCAGTCTGAATTTTATGATTGAATGCTTGATTTTGTAAATCATTTGAACGTGATAACCGATATTGATTTCGAAACACCAATGGAGATTGATTACTGCTTGATGTTGATTTATAAACTGATTAAACACAGTTCAATCGACCGTAAGATGCGAATCCCTTACTGGAGAGCGAGTGGATAGGACTTGTACATGATAGTGGGTCCCCTCATCGAAGGTTGGGAGGATGGACTTGCTTGGTCATTGTTCCCCTTGTCGAAGAGTGAGCGAGTTAGAATTGATGTGATTGATGGTTCGAAGGGATCAGAAATTGAACTGCATATTGATGTTCAATCCAAAGAGATCATAAGCTGACCTAGATATTGACTACGCGATCTGAAGAGATTAAACCCTAGACTGGACATAGTTTGTGTGATCCAAAAAGGTAAAAAACTAGACTTTCAATTTGTATACCAACTCACTTTAAAATGATTTGATAATGATTACCAAATTGCAATATTGTCTCGATTCGATTGGACTAGTTTATGATGGGCTGCTAGGTGATTCCAGAAGATTTATAAACGATGCTCCGATCGGTTTCAATGAACTTATGCAATTATTGATTCATGTCCACCCGATATAAGATTTGTCCATAATAGTGAACTCCTAGTCTAACACGAGGCTATATTTATTTCGATATGTGATAATTTACATCCAAACGAAGATGGGATGACTTTGATTTACTATATAATATGATATGATAATTCCAGGAGAACATGGAATGATGATGATTTGTGGCTAACACTCAAATAAGGACTCAAGTCCTTAACTATGATTGTGATGTCTCGAAAATTTAGGCAATATTTATATAATAATTTCCATTTATAATTATTTTAAAATGTGAAATATTGATTTAATAATCTAATCCAAACAAATATTATCTTTTGAAAACTAATAATTATTTAGTTTGACAAATGATATTATTTTCAAAATTTATAATAATGATAACTTTATATTTGGGAATTTTATTCTTTTCAAAAGTTAAAAATATTTAAATGATAAAATTATCTTTCTAAGCTAATTTAAAGAATATTTTATTTATAATGTATATATGTGTATACATTGTAAATAGAGGATTTGATTTTTAATTTAAATTTAAATTTAATAAGAATACTTTCAAATTTATTATATATATATATATATGTATGTATGTATGTATAACTTGTGAATAAATTGTGAATTGGCAAAAATTGATTTAAATTAGTATAGAAATTTTTCAAAAGTTTGATTTAAAAATCTATCTTATATTTTCAAAAAAATTAAAGTAAAATATTTATTTTGTTTAAAAATTGTATTTTATAATAAAAGTTTATTTTGTTTTCTTTTAAAAATTGTTTTGAAATAGACTTAGTTCAATTACATTAGAGTATAATATTTTGGTTTGAAACTTTGGAATAAAATGTAATTTAACATTCTTTTTTTTTAAATTTTATCTCTTGGAAATTTAGTT
Organism: Allium cepa; assembly: GCA_030765085.1. Classification (NCBI taxonomy): domain Eukaryota; kingdom Viridiplantae; phylum Streptophyta; class Magnoliopsida; order Asparagales; family Amaryllidaceae; genus Allium; species Allium cepa. The sequence goes on from CM060933.1 coordinate 39,266,975, forward strand.
TTAAAAATATTATTTTAAAAATATTATTTTAAAAATATTCAAATAAACATTAAAATGTGTAATTTTACAAAGAAAGTTTATATGTAAACATTTAAAGGCTAAGTGTAAATAAACATTAAAAACATGTTAAATTAAATAAGAAATTGTTTTAGATGAATTTAAATACATTTATAAAATTAAGAAATCTATTTTTATATTAAAAATAACATGTGTTAAGCATTTAACTCATAAGGGGGGACACTTGTAATTAATCTACACCATAAGAAAACAAGTGGCAATATTGGTTTATTTTTGAAAATAATTATTATAGATAAGAAAACTTAGCAATTCATTCAAACCACTTTTCTTCAAATGAAACTGAAATCAAATTTTAGAAGAAATCTGCAAAACTAAGCATAATCAAAAATCTGCAAAACCAAAACTGCAAATCTAAAATCTGTTTAAAGATCAAACTCATACTCAAGCAAATGAAGATGGGGACAGCTGCAGTTTTGGGAACAACTTCAACTAGCAAATGCACTTTTAAGATCAACTTCAACAGCAATTGCAAAACCCAGATTTCAACTAGAAATCAACAGTTCAACAAGCAGATTCAAATCTGTTTCAGGAAAATGATAATGCATCTGAATTGTTCTCTGCTTCTTCAATTGATTGGTGAGTAAACTTCTATTTTTTTAAAAACAGTTCTTCTTTCTAAAATCAGTGCTAAAGCAAATACTAGAACTAAAGATCAAATGCAAACTATTTTTTTAAATTAAACTGCTCTGTTTCAAAAAAAAATAAAGTGATGATATTCTGTGTGTGTATATGTGTGTGTGTGTGTGTGTGTGTGTGTGTGTGTGTGTGAGTGTGTGTTTCAGGCATCTGTATATCTGTTCTTGGTCTTAAAACTAAGTTTTTAATAGAAATACATTATCAACTGGTTTAATCTCTGTTAGAAATTAATGTGTAAACAAAAAGATGATTGTTTAGTAAGAAATTATGTTTATAAATCAAAATTAAGATTAACTAAAAATCTAAGTCTATGAAACAATAATAACAGCTATTATTTTCAATAAGTAAGAATCTCAAACATCTTAAATCATTGAAACAGGTTTATAACTCGAAGGCATGTTTGAAATCATGAATTTTAAAACAAAAATCACATTTTTTAGTTAACTGTTGAGTGAGCTTGTCTGGGTTGAACAGAACGAGGATTTTTGGATTTATCTGGTGGTTTAGTGATTTTGGGAAGTTGTAGTTCTTCATGGAGATGGAGGGATGATGGGTGAATAGGGGAAAATTATCAGGTGGATAGTCAGGAGTTGGTGACGACCGTGTTTGGCAATTACAGGTTCTAACCCTAGTTTGCCGGTGGAAGAAGTTTTGTAGCTTCTTGATCTCTCTGTTGCATCAAGTGATGCAAGGCTTTGGAGTTTGGCAAAGGAGACGTAGATGAAGAGTTGGCCGGAGTCGTAGATGATTCTATGATCGGAGATGGGTTGTCGTGATGTTGACAGGGTTGGGTTTTTGAGTGCAGTGATGTTTCCAGGTTGTTGAGATTTCTCGATTTTGATTTCGAGCTACGGAAGGATATCTGATGGTCGTAAGCATGTTGAAGGATGGTCGGCGACTTGGTGAAGTTGGTTAGGGTGGCTGGAGGTGGCCTGAGTGCCGATGCATATGCACCGTGCATATGCACCGTGCATATGTTAAGTTCTGATGAACGTTGGGTTGTGTAGGCAATGTGACTCGAAGTTCCACTCGGGTAGATCGTGTAGTTACTCGAAGGAGATTAGGGTTTTTCTCGAAGCAGTAATGGAAGGCCTCGAGTAAGTGTTGTTTCAAGTTTTATAAACCTGACAATGTGCAGATTTAAAATTTAATGAAATTTAAATTTTTAAGCAGGATTTTAAACAAGGATTTAAACTCCAAGTTTAAGATGGATTTGATTCAAATGAACTTTTGAATCCAAAATTTTTTAAAATGAAAATTTTAAACTTAAGCAAGATTTAAATCAAGACAAAAATATGGTTTTAAGCCTACAATGAACCCAGATTTTGAGTTTAACAGTTTTGTAAATTTTAAATGTTGAACAGGATTAGATGTTTTGAGGTAGATTTTAAAAATGAATTTGATTTCAAATAAAAGTTTAAATTTAATAAAAAATTTTATAAAGGCTTTCTTTAATATTTGAATAAAAGTTATGAAGTGATTAACTTAAATTTGAGAAGTTAAAGTAATCAATTTATTTTTAAGCTTGATTTCTTTAATAAAATTAAGTAATTTAGTTTTGAACTTTTCTTATATAAATATCTTATATAACTAATGAATGTTCTTTAACATTTATTTTTAAGGTTTATAAATTTATATAATTTTGGATAAATATTTAAATAGTTAAACATTTTAAATCTTAAATTTTAAAATGGAATTTGAATTTAATTTAGAGATGTATTGTTTTAAATACATTTGAATATTAATGAAGTCATTAATAAGTAAATGAATTATTTTAGAAATAATTAAGATAATAAAGAATTTACTTATTTATTTGATTAAAAATAATGATTTAGATTTATTTTAATTAGAGATGATTAATAATGATTAATCAAAGAAAATTTATTAAGGAAGTAATTTAAGAAAATGTTGTTAATCAATAAAGATAATTATCTAAGGATAATGAAGTAATTAATTAATATGGTTAATTTTCTAATTAATTAGACTAATTAATTGAAGATAATCAATTGTAAATTGTTAAGCATAATTACTGGATGAAAGTAATTAAGGGATTAATTACTTGTTGTAATTAATTATGATAATGTGATTTGCTTAAGTTAATTAATTTAGTTTAATTAATTTAAGATAATCATTTGATGATTTAAAGAGTAATTACTTAATGTAATTAATGGAGCATGATTACTTAGAAAGTAATAAAGGATAATTACTGGAATGTAATAAGTGAGAGATGATTTTTAATGAAGTAATTTGGATAATTACTTTTGTAATTAATCAAGGGATTAATTAATGAAGATTATTAATTATGGGAAAATAAATTTGTTATGAGTAATTAAGGGTAGTTAATTACTGGATTGATATTAACCAAGAATGATTAATAATTGTATTTTAAATTTTAGATTAATTACTAAAGGTAATTAATTTAAATAAAATAATTAATTTAAATATAAATTAGAGATCATTAATTAATATAATTAATGATGTAATTAAGAATTGTTTAATTAAGTAATAATTAATTAATTAAGTGATTAATTAATGTAATTAATTAAGGATAAATGTAATTAATTATAGTTAATTAATAAATGAAGTAATTAAATGTTAATTACTTACGATTAAGGTTAATTAATTTGTGAAATTAATTAAAGACTAATTACTTATTGTAATTAGAGAATGATTAATCAAAGGTGTTTAAGGAAGATGAATTCTTAGAGAATGATTAATTAACTAGGTTAATTAATTAATGGATATATAAGCAGGTTTTATAGACGTAGTAATTAATTTAATTTATTTTAAATTAATTAGAGATAGAAGTAATTAATTTAATTCATTTTAAATTAATTATAGATGGTGGTTAATAAATCGTTGCTTATGGATGATATTGATATTCCATTGGATGGTTGTGATCTCAGTAATGAGATGAGTAGTATCTATATGATATGGATGCTTAGTTAAAGTATGATAATATGGATTATCTGGTTGTGATGATTATCTGTTTGTGATGATGATACGGGATATCTGTTTATGATGAGAATATGATTATCTTTTGTGATATGTAATTTATCTATCTGTGTGTAATAGATAATGATGAATTGAATTAATTATTCAAACTAAATTCACTTGGACATTAAGATGGCGTTCGGATTTCGATGAGACCGGGATCGGGTTTCCAAATTTGGAATTCTGAAAACCACATCAATCCAAATTAAACGTTAGGTCGTGAATCTCAAGTGAAGAGTGAAGACTCGAGGTGTAAGAACTATTCGTCAGTATAACTCTGAGGGTGATTCGGTGATGAGTTTGACGGAAATAGTACTTTTAGGTTCGAGATGAAGATTCAGAGTGCAAGGCTATTGTCGTTAACTTTGAGGGTGACTCCAAAACGAGTGTAGCGAGATAGTGCCTTCGGTTTTGTTCGAACCCGGAACGAACTTGTATGGATTGAATGCTTTCAGATTATCGTCAGATGGACGATGAGCATTCTAAGTTTGATGTGTCCTATAAAGGTAATCGTAGCCTCAAGCAGCATCAACCGGGAATGGCTAAAGCAGGGGAGGTGCAGCAAGGCTAAGTGGGTCATGCCCATGTAGGACGAGATTTACCCCTGTCTAGAGGTCCCTTTTTATTTCGGTTGTGTGACAGTTGGCGACGGCCAAATCTATGGGGTGGTCTTGTTCGGGACTGTCCAGTAAAGGATGGTTCCGGCTTTGTGTTGCAGGGGATTGGGAGTGATCCTCGGTACGGTGATCTAGGCCACGTACTGTGACATGCGGCACCCCGGTAGCCCTGCCTGTGACGACCCGACTTTTCTAGCAATTTAAATTTGAATAGTTAATTAATTTTAAAATATTTACAAGTTAATTTTAACTTGAATGCCAGATATCAATATTTACGTGATAACTAAATCATTGAATTATATAGTTTAAATATTGAATTTAATAATTGAAATTGGAAGCGTCTTGTTCCGTTTTGAAAAATATATCGTTTAAATTGAATTTAAACATAGCCTTCCGAGGCACAGACTCGGAATTCGACGAAACCAATTCCATTAGATCCGTAATAGTTAGTTATTATCGGATTTCAATTTTCGTAGCGATCGGAGTTGTCGTTTGACCCTGGCAGCTCGAAACGCTTAGAATTGTTTTAATCGATTTAATTGAAAATTGATCGTTTTCTTCTGTAACTCGCACATACAATTAAATTAGCCTCCGAAACACGTTCCATTTGAGTTCGTAACGCGGGTAAAACCTTGTAATCGCCTCGCGGCATTTCTTAAGAGGAGTTCGAAATTTATATGGCAATTAACGGGACGTTTAGGGGATTTTATAATATAATATAATAATAGTCAAAGATATTTTTACTCACAATCTTTCTCAAGAAGCTTCTCCACCCTTTTACATTATCCCCGACCTCTCTCTCTCTCTCTAACGTTGAACAGAATCGAGCGATTGAAAAAAAAAATTGAAGTTTATTAACGAAGTTATGGCCGAAGCCTTCATTTCTAAAATCAAAAGAAATCGAAACCCAACCCTCTTTCTCTCATTTTCCAAAATCGAAATTGAATTCCTTCTTCTTCCCTCTTTACAGATCAAACAAAATCAATAGCCTAAGCCCATTGTTTAAAAAAAAAATAGGGGGGGCGTCGCATTGAATTCTGGAGCAAGAATGGCCGCGCGCGCGCAGATTAAAGGTGGAGGGAGAAATAGCAATTCGTCGCGATCAAGTTAGGGCCACTACCTAGTCGCGACGTTGTCGCGGTCGCCAGGGGCCGAGAGGTGATGTCGTGGTGACGCGAGAAATCACGAAGGGGCGACACGAGCTAGGGTTTCGAGCTCGTGATCGTGGGGTCGCATGGAGGGATGCTCGTCCTGGGATTCCGTGCGCGCGTACAGGGGCATGCCGAAGCTCGCGTGCGCATGGATTTGAGAAGATGGTGATTCCATTCATGTGGAAGGAGATGATTTCAACATAGATAGGCTAGGGATTGGGCTTGGGTCTGGGATGGTTGGCTGCGGCGAGGATGGGTGCAGCGACGATGATGGTTTGAGTGGTGATAATTGCCGATGTTGGGGAGGCGGTCGAGCATGAATGTGGGTTGTGGGTCATCAGCAACGCGAGCGTAGGAGGTAATTTCTGTGTTTTAGTTAACTGTAATTTTCTTGATTGTTATGTAATTAAAGTTTTACCCACTGGTTAAATTTAAATTATATTTTCAAATCTAAAAAAAAATGTATATAAGTACTAATGTGGTTAACTTAGCTTATTTAACCGTTTTAGACATTAAAATAAGTTATTAAAGGAAAGATTAGGGTAAATAAAATTTTAGTTAACTAAATCAATAATTGGAAATTAATTGTTCAATTGATTCAAATAATAATAAACTGTAACTGATTATGCAAGGTCAAAATCTGAAAGAAACAAGCTGGCCCGGATGGATTGCAAATTAAAATCAAAGGTGAGTAAATCTCACTCTGTTGAATTTCTATTTAAATTTAAATGGTTAAATTTTATTTAAATTTAAATATTTGGTTGAATGGTTGAGCTAATTTGATATGCACTGTGAATTGATGATCCGGTCTGTGGTTTTGGATGATTCTCGAGTTAATTGAAATTTGACTCAAAATATTGGGGTTTAAATTGTTTAAACGTAAATCATAAAAACGAATTGTTTCCATTTTAATGTTAGTAAAGATTTAATGATTTGTGATTCATTAAATTAGTAGGGTGATTAGAATGGATAATAAATTAATTTAGTCAATTAATGAGTGGGGTGATTAAATTAGAAATTAAAGGTCCGAATTAATTAATTAATTAAAGTTTAAGTTAACCCAATGAGTTTAATTAATCCAGAAAAATCAATGGATGGTGGGATAAGCAATTACTTAATGAAATTAATAAAATTAATCAAGAAATTAATTAAGATGATCAATTAAGGAGAAATTTGATTTATTTAATTAAGTAAATAAATGGGTAGTTAATTTCAGGATTGAGATAAATCAAGAATGATAAATATTGGGATTTAACTAATGTAATTAATTTAGATTAGGATCAATTGAAATATAATTGGAAATCGTTAAATTATATAATCAATGAAGGAATTAAAGATTGATTAATTAAGATTGATAATCAAGAATGAGTGACTTATGAGAAGTCAATATATAAGAAATTAAGGATTAATGTAATTAAAACATTTAATTTGTTTATGAAGTAATTAAGATTACTTATCGTTTGGTTAAGGATAAGTAATATGGTGAAGTTAATTAAAGATAGTTGCATGAATGAAATTTAAGGATAAATAATCCAGGTTGATTATTTAAGATGAATATTGAAGGGATGATTGGATTATCTGATTTGAAATTAATTAATTAATTCACAAGTAAAGAAAATCTAAATGATTGAGGATTGAAAATTCAATTAGAATTAATTGAATTAATTTAGAGTAATCAAATTTGATTATGAATGATTGAATGGTATGTGATACTTTGAATGAGTTGATACCGCTGATATGAAATGCTGTGTTTTTCGTTTGGATAATTTGAGATTATATTAATATAAGATCCGAGGAGACCGGGATCGGGTATTAGGAAAACACCCGAACCCACTTCGGATTAAACATAAATTGATGTGGGAATAAATAGATTGGAATGAAATGATTTAAGTGAATTGGATTATTTTATCTAAGTTTGGTACTTAGGAAATAGATGTGTGGAATTTGTGATGGCTATAATAAAATTGTGGTGTGAATTGAAATGAGTTACCCGGGTTTTATATAAGATGATTTCTTTGGTATTCCATGTTAGATGGGTTTACTCACGCTGGTTTCCAGCCTGACCCGGGTGTTACTTTGGTGAAATGCTCGGGTCAGACCGAGTATTACAGATTTTCAGGTTAGGACGTTCAGGAGCTCAGGAGGCGAGCTGGTGGCAGTATCGTATAAAGTATATCCGCTGTATTTATATTATTGTTTATCTGAGTCATGATAATTGTAAATATTCAGTGACTGTATATTATATAAAACTCTGATGTATATTAAATGTAATCGATAGATATAATAATCTTTGTAGACTATTATTGTTATTATTTATTATTATATTTTATCCGCTGCGAATGTGAGTTGTTGATATTTCTATTCTTCTTCTTCTATCTCTATCTTATTTTCATAACTATCTGGAATTTTCGGGTGTGAAAATTTCGGGTCGTTACAGTTGGCATCAGAGCTGGAAGGTTAAGCGAGAACCTTGGCTCTGGTGGGGATTACTCATTGAATAGAGTCCGTAGTACTCTAGAATGAGTTGAGTGTGTGTGTGTGTGTATGTATATATATATATATATATATATATATATATATATATGAGCGCGTACTTGTTATTTGCTTATAAAGATTTTAAATGGTTTTATACAAAAGTATATTTTGATATATATATAGCAATATTTCCTTCTAATAAATATTCAGGTGATTGGTTGTTAAATTATTGAAATTAAATTAAGAAGTAATATAAAATACAACCAAATTAAAAGTGAAATTAATTAAAAATGAAATTTTAGAATTAGAACTCAAAAAAATTAAATTGATTAAAAACTTTAAGTGAACAAAGTTAATTTGGTTTAAAAAGTTAAACCAACCTCTGAGAATTGAACTCGAATTTATCTAATTCGAGATGGTTTAAAATTGAGATTGGAATTGAATTAGTTCAAATTGAATTTGATTTAAATTAATTGAATATATGATTGAAGATGTAAAAGTTTACAAATTTAAATGGAAAATTTGAATTGGATTAAATTGAAATGATTAAAATTGAAGTGGGTTCAATTGAATGGATTAATCCAAAGTAATTAGAATAACTTTGGAATTGTAATTAAGTTGAATAAGTAAGATGAAATTCTAGAGTAATGTTTAAATATGAATTGGATGGATTGGGAATTTGGAATTTTTGGGAAATTTAAAATTCCTTGGATTGAAAGTGGTTTCCAAAGGTTTTGGAGAAATAATAGTATTATTTCAAAAATATTTTGTGCTGAACTTGAAATTTGGAAGATTTGAAATTAAAATGTTTGGAAATGTTTTAAAGAGATAAAAGCATTGAACTCTTTCGGTCACTGGAAAATAACGTCGGTGATGACTGCAACATTATCGATGTTTATTTTTGAGTTTCTAGAAGAGAAATTGCTACCAAATTGTTTTAAATTGGAATTGTTTGTGAATTGAGTTTGGTTTTGAAATTCAAATGGATAATTGAATTTGTCAAAGAATTTTGGATATAGATGAATTCTAAGGTGATATTTACGTTTTGGAAAATTGTTTAAGCTCTAGAATCTGGATTTAAAATGTTTATGGAATAATAAAATATATTGGTTAAATAAAATATATAACTCCAAGTTAAAAGCAAAATGTGAATGTAATTGATTATAAATAGAAGCTGTAAAACTTATAATTAAAGTTGTACAAGTTTAAAATTCAAATGGGAAATTTGTATTGGATTAACTTGAAAAGGGTATTGAACTTGAAGTGAGTTCAATTGATATTAGTCCAGATTTATCTGAATAATTTGGAATTGTAACTAAAGTGGAATTGGTTTAAGATCAAATGGAATTTTGATTTGAAGTCGGAAGAAAATTGAGAATCAATTCAATTCGAACTGGGAATGAATTAAGTCCAATGGAAATTGGAGTTAATTAAATTGGATTTGGATTAATTTAAATGGAGTGGAAATCCAAATTGAAATGTTGGAAAAGTGAACAGTTTTGACTCTAGGCCATTTTCAAAATAAATTGTTTTAATATAAATAGTTTTGAAACTATTTTCTTATCTATTTACTATACAACTTTCTTTTTAAAACCCAAACTATTTTATATTTGTTTTTGCCACTACTTTTGGAACTATTTAACTATTTTACAACTGTTTTATAAACTAATTACTAATTTTCAACTAAGTTACGAATTAATTTCTATTTTACAACTATTTTGCAATTATTTAAGATTTCTATAACTATTTAACTATTTTCCAACTCTTTTACAATTAGTCAATTATTCTACAACTATTTTGCAAACTATTGAATATTTTTCAACTACGTATCTATTTTCAAAATTTTCAAGCTATTTCCTAAATATAAACTGGTCGGAGTTCAAACTGTTATTAATTAAATACCCAACTAGGATAGAATTGAGGTAATAATACAAATGAGGATTAAGGCAAATGTGAATAAGTGAACATGAATAGAAAGGAAATTGATATTGGAAAGAGGAATCAAATGTGAATATTTGATTTTGGGTAAACAAAGTTATATCTTTGTTATATATTCTTCCCTTGTTGAATCTATTGCTGGAAGAAAAGGATTTTGGAAGTGTTTGAAGTATAAAAGGAATTTTATACGAGTTTAAAGTGATCCAAGGTTTTAAAAATTATATATATCTGTATATATATAAAGGATCTATGAGGATTTTGGAAAAAGGTTTTGGGAACCTTTGGATTTGGAAAGGCTTTTGATTTTTGGGTAAAATCAATATTGAATTTGGAAAGCCTAGTTTGAGAATTATCGATTTTGGAATAATCGATTTTGTGTAAAGGAGCTTTGATGAAATTCATACTAGGTGTATGATTTGAAAGATACAATATGTGTATAGTATAAAGTGTTTTGATGATAGCTCTGGGGAAAAAGGCGCTCCCTTAGAATGGACTTCTCAGGAGTGCCACTGGGTGGCGCTGCCTTGAGCCCCGGGGGTTCTAAAGTTGATCCTGTGAGGAGTCCGGACAAAACTAGTTCCTGAGGATTATGGGTAGTGTACCATAGCGAAAATCGTGTGTGCCGCGGAGAGCCAACAGTCTGCGTTTGATTTTATATCGGTAGACTTCGACACTATGGTATACCACATAGCGAAAGTCGTGTGTGCCGCTGAGAGCCAACAGTCTGCGTTTGAGTTTATCTCGGTAGACTGCGATCTATGTAGGAGTGGAGAAGTTTCATTTCGTCAGCGAAAATCAGAGGCCGCTGAGAGCCTGCAGTTACATGGACTTTTGCAGTGACGGCAACGTAACCCTGGATGTAACTGTGATCTGTTGTGTGGGATCCATGGCGAAATCGAGAGGCCGCGGAGAGCCTGCAGTTACATGGACTTTTGTTGTGACTGCAACGTAACCCTGGTATGTAACTGTGACCATGGATGGGGGTGATGATTTTCAGAGCATTATCACCAAAGATATTTCCTCTATTTCGAAATGCTTTCAATATTTTCAATAAAATTATTTTTCAAGTATTTTCACTGGGTGTTGAAAACGGATTTACCAAGTACTTATAGATTTTCAGTCCTACGCCTGATCAACGTATGACTGAATTTCTGTGAGAACAAGGATGGACTGGTTGAGACATCGAGTTATAAAAAAATATTTTTATAAAAAGCTATTTTAATTGTATTATCTGAGTTTAAAGGCCTTTCTGAATTTTAAAATAAAGGGGAATCCAAACTGGAATAATAAAATAAAATTGAATGGTGTTGGAAAGTGATAGTTTGAATTGCAAATAAAATTCAAGTGATTTGAATAATATTAATGAAATTTGCAAGTAAATTGGGTATAAGAGAAGTGCTGTCGTATGATATGGAAATGAATAATAATAGAAATGGTTTGGTTGCAAACAAAACCCAAGTGAATAGAAGTAAATTAAGAATGGATTTGTATAAATAAAATAAATTCGCAAATAAAAAAAAGGGAAATATAAAATGAGTAAATGAAATTGAATGATAAATGAATGAAGTCTGATAGAATAAAAACTAAATCAAAGTTGTAATTGGAATCGGATTATTAAACTGAACCCAAGTTCGGAGGCATATTAATTTGAAGTATAAATGAGTTAAGTATGTGCTTGGATATTATTTTGATGAATTGTGACAGTGAATTAAAATGAAATAGAAGGGATAACTGAATTAAATGGAATTTGATTTGATGAGAATCAAATTGAATGGAAATAAACTTAAATTTGATGTTGGAATAAATTAAAGTAATTAACTTAAGTTTAAAATTTTATTGAAAACTTAGGTTCGAATAAGGATAAAAGTCCATTAAATAAAAGCTTGGATTAAATTAATTTGGAAATGGTTATTAATATAGAAGTGTTGAATGTGTCAAGCTTAATAAATAGTTTAAATGAAGTCAATGCGGAGATGAAATGAAATGCGTATGTATGGTTGGTGAATAAATTAAAAATGAATGGAAGTAGATATAAAATGAGTTGAAAATTAATTTAAAGAAGTTGTAAACTAAAATAAATACTCTATCAGGTGAATATTGTCAAATTTGCATAAAATGAATTGTCGTTTGACGTGAATAAAAGAAATTAAATTTCTTTGAGTTGAGAAAGGTTAGATAACTTGAATTTGGAATCAATTGAAGGGAATATGATCTTGTTTGGATTTAAAATAGATTGAATGTAAGAGTTTGAGTTAAAAACCATTAAAATTTAAGGAAATGGCGTATAAATTTGGTTGGAAGCAATTGGGTTTGCTTTGAATTATATAAATCGCTTATGATAAGCGTTTGGTGCTTGCTGCTTTTGAATTGCTTGTGTTTAGCCATTAAAAGTAAGTGAAATGCTAATAGAATTTCTATATATGACACTTACATATTTAAATTGAGTAAGTACAGGTACAGGGAAGCCGTTTGGCTAGATTTGGGGTGTGCTAATTGCTAAAATAAATAAGCTGCTTGCTTAAATGCTAAATAAGGTACGCCTACGCAATAAAAATAGGAAATATGAACTGTTTTTGCTTTTTCCGACCGGGTGGGTCGATGTATATATATTTATATCTCTTGTCAAATTGCAAAAGCTCCTCCGTACAAAGGAGACTCTGCCAAAATTTTCCGGAAATTTTGGGAGTTAGAAAATTTTTGGTAAATTTTGATTAACGACAAACAATTGCAAATTGGAAATTAAAGGAAACTAGGAAATGAAACTAATATGAATCAGTTTAAATGAAAGATAAAACTCAATAGTAGAAATCGAAAATAAATTGAATTCATATGAAACGGTGAAAACTAATTTGGATAGAAGTGAATATTAAAACCTATGTAAGTTAAAGTATAAAGTGATTTGAAGGGCTATGATTGGATATTGTTGCTAAGTAAGATATGTAGGTATTATAAAGGGAAATGAAATTGGATTTGATTCCAAATGATAAATGTGAATTGCCCGACAAAAAGGTATGTATTTAAATATCTGTATGATATTGGATTGAGTTTTTGATGTAGCCATTTGGCTTTTGTTTTCTTTTTGGAATTTGGGAGCCCGTAGAGGCCTTATGTAGTAGTACCGAGCTAGCCGCGCAAAGGAGACGCTGGCAAAAAAATTCGAAAATTTAGGGAGTTAGAAAAATTTTTGAGAAAATTTTGATAATTCAACATTCGAAATTAAATTGAAATTTAAAAGATTTAGCAAAGAGATATTGCGTGAAAACTATAGAAGGTTTTGGGAAGTTGGTTAAGGATAGTAGAACTTTAATAAAAGATAGTTGGTAGGATGTTGAATTGGGAGTTTTGGAAAAAGGTAAACGGGTATTGAACCATTCTTCCTAATTAGTAATTTCAGGGACGAAATTCTTTTAAGGGGGGAGGAATGTGACGACCCGACTTTTCTAGCAATTTAAATTTGAATAGTTAATTAATTTTAAAATATTTACAAGTTAATTTTAACTTGAATGCCAGATATCAATATTTACGTGATAGCTAAATCATTGAATTATATAGTTTAAATATTGAATTTAATAATTGAAATTGGAAGTGTCTTGTTCCGTTTTGAAAAATATATCGTTTAAATTGAATTTAAACATAGCCTTCCGAGGCACAGTCTCGGAATTCGACGAAACCAGTTCCATTGGATCCGTAATAGTTAGTTATTATCGGATTTCAATTTTCGTAGCAATCGGAGTTGTCGTTTGACCCTGGCAGCTCGAAACGCTTAGAATTGTTTTAATCGATTTAATTGAAAATTGATCGTTTTCTTCTGTAACTCGCACATACAATTAAATTAGCCTCCGAAACACGTTCCATTTGAGTTCGTAACACGGGTAAAACCTTGTAATCGCCTCGCGGCATTTCTTAAGAGGAGTTCGAAATTTATATGGCAATTAACGGGACGTTTAGGGGATTTTATAATATAATATAATAATAGTCAAAGATATTTTTACTCACAATCTTTCTCAAGAAGCTTCTCCACCCTTTTACATTATCCCCGACCTCTCTCTCTCTCTCTAACGTTGAACAGAATCGAGCGATTGAAGAAAAAAAATTGAAGTTCATTAACGAAGTCATGGCCGAAGCCTTCATTTCTAAAATCAAAAGAAATCGAAACCCAGCCCTCTTTCTCTCATTTTCCAAAATCGAAATCGAATTCCTTCTTCTTCCCTCTTTACAGATCAAACAAAATCAATAGCCGAACCCATTGTTTAAAAAAAAAAAATAGGGGGGGCGACGCATTGAATTCTGGAGCAAGAATGGCCGCGCGCGCGCAGATTAAAGGTGGAGGGAGAAATAGCAATTCGTCGCGATCAAGTTAGGGCCACTACCTAGTCGCGACGTTGTCGCGGTCGCCAGGGTCGAGAGGTGATGTCGTGGTGACGCGAGAAATCACGAAGGGGCGACACGAGCTAGGGTTTCGAGCTCGTGATCGTGGGGCCGCATGGAGGCATGCTTGTCCTGGGATTCTGTGCGCGCGTACAGGGGCATGCCGAAGCTCGCGTGCGCATGGATTTGAGAAGATGGTGATTCCATTCATGTGGAAGGAGATGATTTCAACATCGATAGGCTAGGGATTGGGCTTGGGCCTGGGATGGTTGGCTGCGGCGAGGATGGGTGCAGCGACGTTGATTGTTTTGAGTGGTGATAATTGCCGATGTTGGGGAGGCGGTCGAGCATGAATGTGGGTTGTGGGTCATCAGCAACGCGAGCATAGGAGGTAATTTCTGTGTTTTAGTTAACTGTAATTTTCTTGATAGTTATGTAATTAAAGTTTTACCCACTGGTTAAATTTAAATTATATTTTCAAATCTAAAAAAAAATGTATACAAGTACTAATGTGGTTAACTTAGCTTATTTAACCGTTTTAGACATTAAAATAAGTTATTAAAGGAAAGATTAGGGTAAATAAAATTTTAGTTAACTAAATCAATAATTGGAAATTAATTGTTCAATTGATTCAAATAATAATAAACTGTAACTGATTATGCAAGGTCAAAATCTGAAGAAAAAACAAGCTGGCCCGAATGGATTGCAAATTAAAACCAAAGGTGAGTAAATCTCACTCTGTTGAATTTCTATTTAAATTTAAATGGTTAAATTTTATTTAAATTTAAATATTTGGTTGAATGGTTGAACTAATTTGATATGCACTGTGAATTGATGATCCGGTCTGTGGTTTTGGATGATTCTCGAGTTAATTGAAATTTGACTCGAAATATTGGGGTTTAAATTGTTTAAACGTAAATCATAAAAACGAATTGTTTCCATTTTAATGTTAGTAAAGATTTAATGATTTGTGATTCATTAAATTAGTAGGGTGATTAGAATGGATAATAAATTAATTTAGTCAATTAATGAGTGGGGTGATTAAATTAGAAATTAAAGGTCCGAATTAATTAATTAATTAAAGTTTAAGTTAACCCATTGAGTTTAATTAATCCAAAAAAATCAATGGATGGTGGGATAAGCAATTACTTAATGAAATTAATAAAATTAATCAAGAAATTAATTAAGATGATCAATTAAGGAGAAATTTGATTTATTTAATTAAGTAAATAAATGGGTAGTTAATTTCAGGATTGAGATAAATCAAGAATGATAAATATTGGGATTTAACTAATGTAATTAATTTAGATTAGGATCAATTGAAATATAATTGGAAATCGTTAAATTATATAATCAATGAAGGAATTAAAGATTGATTAATTAAGATTGATAATCAAGAATGAGTGACTTATGAGAAGTCAATATATAAGTAATTAATGATTAATGTAATTAAAACATTTAATTTGTTTATGAAGTAATTAAGATTACTTATCGTTTGGTTAAGGATAAGTAATATGGTGAAGTTAATTAAAGATAGTTGCATGAATGAAATTTAAGGATAAATAATCTAGGTTGATTAATTAAGATGAATATTGAAGGGATGATTGGATTATCTGATTTGAAATTAATTAATTAATTCACAAGTAAAGAAAATCTAAATGATTGAGGATTGAAAATTCAATTAGAATTAATTGAATTAATTTGGAGTGATCAAATTTGATTATGAATGATTGAATGGTATGTGATACTTTGAATGAGTTGATACCGCTGATATGAAATGCTGTGTTTTTCATTTGGATAATTTGAGATTATATTAATATAAGATCCGAGGAGACCGGGATCGGGTATTAGGAAAACACCCGAACCCACTTCGGATTAAACATAAATTGATGTGGGAATAAATAGATTGGAATGAAATGATTTAAGTGAATTGGATTATTTTATCTAAGTTTGGTACTTAGGAAATAGATGTGTGGAATTTGTGATGGCTATAATAAAATTGTGGTGTGAATTGAAATGAGTTACCCGGGTTTTATATAAGATGATTTCTTTGGTATTCCATGTTAGATGGGTTTACTCACGCTGGTTTCCAGCCTGACCCGGGTGTTACTTTGGTGAAATGCTCGGGTCAGACCGAGTATTACAGATTTTCAGGTTAGGACGTTCAGGAGCTCAGGAGGCGAGCTGGTGGCAGTATCGTATAGAGTATATCCGTTGTATTTATATTATTGTTTATCTGAGTCATGATAATTGTAAATATTCAGTGACTGTATATTATATGAAACTCTGATGTATATTAAATGTAATCGATAGATATAATAATCTTTGTAGACTATTATTGTTATTATTTATTATTATATTTTATCCGCTGCGAATGTGTGTTGTTGATATTTCTGTTCTTCTTCTTCTATCTCTATCTTCTTTTCATAACTATCTGGAATTTTCGGGTGTGAAAATTTCGGGTCGTTACACTGCCATTGATGGAAACCCATTCTTCCTACGAGACCCTACCGTTTTGATTGTATTACCTACTTTTGTGGCTAGTAGCTGGAATTTTATCATGTAACTATTTCGGCTATTTCTTATTTACTTGAAAACCCTAGACACTGTTATAATATCACTGGATTTCCTATCAAATGTTTTGGTTAACGTAAGGTAAAAACTTTTCCATGTTTATGTATGGGAAGTCTTACGTGATACCTTTTGTTTTCAAACGATTTTCTAAAGTTAAACAACTTTTAAACCCGTTTACTCACACCAGACCCATTTCTGACCCGAGTGTTTATTTTCTGCTTTATTAAACTCTTGGGTACTCATATTATGTATAAGTAGTCAAGTGATTCAGGATTGCTTTGACGAGCTCTGAAGGAGGAATTGGAGTAGGAGGCTTCTGCGTGTAGATATATATTGTGGTTCCGCTGTGTTTTGAGTTGCATCTGTTTTCTCTGATGTACTTGAATTATAATTGCTAGACAGATGTTTATAACTGTCTAGTTTGTGTTGTATTAGTTGTATAACTCTGATGTATATGATACTATGTAATGTTTTATGTGATATAATATAATTTATTCGTTCCACTGTGAGATTCTGATGTTGTTTTATTTCTTTCTTTCCTATCTTTTCTCTTTTCTATCTCTTTCTTTCTTCTTAATGATGTGTCTTTCTATGGAATGAAAGGCGGGTTGTTACATTGTGGTATCAGAGCGCTAGGTTGAGCGAATACCTAGGCTCTGGAGTGGTGTCTATCTTTAGAGAGCGTATTTGTAATTTTGAATATATATATATATATATATATATATATATATATATATATATATTTCTACCTATTTGATTGGGTTACTTGTTCGGGTTTTCCAATATAAGTTCTAGAGGTAGATAGGGTAGTGGTGTGTGTAACACAACCACCAATGGTTGGAGTCGGAGTGTTTGAGGTAGGAAGTGGATCTGCTAGGGCAGTATTGGGTATCTTGAGTAGTTTTGCAGTTTGGTGTTTCACCGATCTCTGAAGGAAATCTTTTCAAGGTTCGGAGTTTATCTTTGGATTGTAAGCTTCGTTGCACTCGTGCAAGTGGATTTTCTTGAGTTTGGATCTGTTGGGGGTACTGAAGCCAGCGATGGTATCTTGGCAACTTTAGGAAGGAGTTCTGTCTGTATTTGAGTTTGAGACTCAGTTTGGCAGAGTGTTTTGTGCTTGGTTGGAAGTCGAGTTTCCTGGGAGATTTCTGTCTATTGAAGGCTTTATTGTGGAAGTGGATGGTGTAGCTTTGTGATTCGATGAGCTTTTGGATAAGAATGTCTTCGGCAGCAATAGCACCTTAGAGGTGTTGTGTGTGCTATCAGGGTAGTCTCTTGGCTTAGCTGTATTCTAGAGGGGGAGTCCGGAAGCAGTAGAGTGGCCTGTTCTTCGTTGGTTCAGAAGTCTCTGTGATTCTTTTGTCAGTAGGCCGGGCAGATGGTGAAGCTTGTCCATTTCTTCTGGAAGCTCAGCGGGGTGTGATGTTTGTGGTTGAAGGTGGACCACTAGTTTCTTCCTTTGGATAGAAGGCTTTAGCTGTTCTGATTGGTGAAGAGAGAATGGTTTCTTGGAATCTAAACTGAGTAGAATCGCAAAAGTGACTTGCGATGGTTAGGAAGTTCTCTGAGTAATCTTTGTTTTGGATTGAAACATCTATAGAGGATGTTTGAGTTATCGAAGTGGTTTGGTATTTCCCGGATATCTTCGAAGGAATTAAGATTTGCATCCGCATCGAGAGATTGAGTTCTGTTTTGACTTGGTTCTTGGAACTTTACCGGTGGTTCAGCTTAGTAGAAGGGCTCTTTGAGAGAGAGAGATATGTTTAAGCTGGCAGGATTGATCGGATCTACAATTCTGGTTGAATTTTTGCTGTGGTGTTGTGAACGAATCGGATAGGTCACTGAGATTTTATGGAATTTGATGAACAATGTTTCTGAAATGGGTTGATCGAGTTGTGCTTGTGTTCATCAACATCGTTCTCAAAAATCAGAGTTGTGCAGCAGAAGCATGGCGGTAGCTATTCCAGAATAAAAGCAACACCTGATTCATTGGGAATTTGAGTTTTGTCTTGGATCAAAGGATTTCAAAAGAGAATTCATTTTAATATAGAGGCTTGATTTTCTTATGCATCTGTTCTGTTTTCAGAATAGGAGTAGTATGTTTGAAGTCTTCTGATATTTGTGTAGTAGAGTTTGTGTGGTGGATTTTGATGGATTTTGGGAAAACCATTTTGTTGAGTAGGATCTGGAGATAGTTTATTTCTTTGTCCAGATTTGTTCCGTGAAGCATCTGCGAAGATTGGATTGATCTAGAAGGTTGAAGGCAGCCCAGGATCGACAGGAGAGATTTGTGGATAAGAGTATTGGATCTTTCTGTTTTCTCTTAAGGGTTAAGTGTTTGGTTTTACACGATTTAATTGCCAGTTCAGATGGCTGGAATTTGTTATGTATTTCACGTATCTCTGAGGGAGTACGTGTATGGCTTATCACTGATTTTAGAATCAGTAGTTTTGGGAGATTTGAAAGTTGATCAGGACTTGTCTATGGTCCAGTATCCTGTTTAGATTTGTAGATCAAGATACATAGGAGCTTTAGATCTGTGTGGTGTAGCCAGTTTAGATTCTATAGAGCGAGTATTACGGTGTTTGCACCTGGGAAACTCTAGGGAATCCTATCTAGAATTTTGTCTGGATAGTTAAAATTGTTTGTTTGAATTAGTTGCGATGGTTGCTAGTATTTGGTTGATAGCATATGCTTGCTATTTTAAAATTAAAATCTGTATGGGATTATTAAATTACCTTTGCTTTTAAATTTCGGGGACGAAATTCTTTTAAGGGGGAAGGAATGTGATGTCCCGAAAATTTGGGCAACATTTATTTAATAATTTCCATTTATAATTATTTTAAAATGTGAAATATTGATTTAATAATCTAATCCAAACAAAAATTATCTTTTGAAAACTAATAATTATTTAGTTTGACAAATGATATTCTTTTCAAAATTTATAATAATGATAACTTTATATTTGGGAATTTTATTCTTTTCAAAAGTTAAAAATATTTAAATGATAAAATTATCTTTCTAAGCTAATTTAAAGAATATTTAATTTATAATGTATATATGTGTATACATTGTAAATAGAGAATTTGATTTTTAATTTAAATTTAAATTTAATAAGAATATTTTCAAATTTATTATATATATATGTATAACTTGTGAATAAATTGTGAATTGGCAAAAATTGATTTAAATTAGTATAGAAACTTTTCAAAAGTTTGATTTAAAAATCTATCTTATATTTTTAAAAGAAATTAAAGTAAAATGTTTATTTTGTTTAAAAATTGTATTTTATAATAAAAGTTTATTTTGTTTTCTTTTAAAAATTGTTTTGAAATAGACTTAGTTCAATTACATTAGAGTATAATATTTTGGTCTGAAACTTTGGAATAAACTGTAATTTAACATTCTTTTTTTTTAAATTTTCTCTCTTGGAAATTTAGTTTTAAAAATATTATTTTAAAAATATTCAAATAAACATTAAAATATGTAATTTTATAAAGAAAGTTTACATGTAAACATTTAAAGGCTAAGTGTAAATAAACATTAAAAACATGTTAAATTAAATAAGATTTTGTTTTAGATGAATTTAAATACATTTATAAAATTAAGAAATCTATTTTTATATTAAAAAGAACATGCGATAAGCATTTAACACATAAGGGGTGACACTTGTAATTAATCTACACCATAAGAAAACAAGTGGCAATATTAGTTTATTTTTGAAAATAATTATTATAGATAAGAAAACTTAGCAATTCATTCAAACCACTTTTCTTCAAATGAAACTGAAATCAGATTTTGGAAGAAATCTGCAAAACCAAACACAATCTAAAATCTGCAAAACCAAAACTGCAAATCTAAAATCTGTTTAATGATCAAACTCATACTCAAGCAAATGAAGATGGGGTCAGCTGTAGTTTTGAGAACAACTTCAACTAGCAAATGCAGTTTTAAGATCAACTTCAACAGTAATTGCAAAACCCAGATTTCAACTTGAAATCAACAGTTCAACAAGCAGATTCAAATCTGTTTCAGGAAAATGATAATGCATCTGAATTGTTCTCTGCTTCTTCAATTGATTGGTGAGTAAACTTCTATTTTTTTAAACAGTTCTTCTTTCTAAAATCAGTGCTAAAGCAAATACTAGAACTAAAGATCAAATGCAAACTGTTTTTTTAAATTAAACTGCTCTGTTTTAAAAAAAAACTGCAATAAAAATGTAGATTTATCTGATGCATGTGTATTGATAGGAATAATCATGTTTGTATGATTGTATTGTGAAGATATTCTGTGTATATGTGTGTGTGTGTTTGTGTTTCAGGCATCTGTATATCTGTTCTTGGTCTTAAAACTAAGTTTTTAATAGAAATACATTATCAACTGGTTTGATCTCTGTTAGAAATTAATGTGTAAACAAAAAGATGATTGTTTAGTAAGAAATTATGTTTATAAATCAAAATTAAGATTAACTAAAAATCTGAGTCTCTGAAACAATAATAACAGCTATTATTTTCAATAAGTAAGAATCTCAAACATCTTAAATCATTGAAACAGGTTTATAACTTGAAGGCATGTTTGAAATCATGAATTTTAAAACAAAAATCACATTTTTTAGTTAACTGTTGAGTGAGCTTGTCTGGGTTGAACAGAATGAGGATTTTTGGATTTATCTGGTGGTTCAGTGATTTTGGAAAGTTGTAGTTCTTCCTAGAGATGAAGGGATGATATGTGAATAGGGGAAAATTATCAGGTGGATGGTCAGGAGTTGGTGACGACCGTGGTTGGCAATTTCAGGTTCTAACCCTAGTTTGCTGGTGGAAGAATCTTGATCTCTCTGTTGCATCGAGTGATGCAAGGCTTTGGAGTTTGGCAGAGGGGACGTAGATGAAGAGTTGGCCGGAGTCGTAGGTGATTCTGATGATCGGAGATGGGTTGTCGCGATGTTGACAGGGTTGGGTTTTTGAGTGCAATGATGTTTCTAGGTTGTTGAGATTTATCGATTTTGATTTCGAGCTACGGAAGGATATCTGATGGTCGTAAGCATGTTGGAGGATGGTCGGTGACTTGGTGAAGTTGGTTAGGGTGGCTGGAGGTGGCCTGAGTGCCGGTGCATATGCACCGTGCGTATGTTAAGTTCTGATGGACTTTGGGTTGTGCAGGCGATGTGACTCGAAGTTCCACTCCGGTAGATCGTGTAGTTACTCGAAGGACGTTAGGGTTTTTCTCGAAGCAGTATTGGAAGGCCTCGGGTAAGTGTTGTTTCAAGTTTTATAAACCTGACAATGTGTAGATTTAAAATTTAATGAAATTTAAATTTTTAAGCAGGATTTTAAACAAGGATTTAAACTCCAAGTTTAAGATGGATTTGATTCAAATGAACTTTTGAATCCAAAAGTTTTTAAAATGAAAATTTTAAACTTAAGCAAGATTTAAATCAAGTTTTAAATCAAGACAAAAATATGGTTTTATTTCCACAATGAACCCAGATTTTGAGTTTAACAGTTTTGTAAATTTTAAATGTTGAACAGGATTAGATGTTTTGAGGTAGATTTTAAAAATGAATTTGATTTCAAATAAAAGTTTAAATTTAGTAAAAAAAAATTATAAAGGCTTTCTTTAATATTTGAATAAAAGTTATGAAGTGTTTAACTTAAATTTGAGAAGTTAAAATAATCAATTTATTTTTAAGCTTTTCTTTAATAAAATTAAGTAATTTAGTTTTGAACTTTTCTTATATTAATATCTTATATAAGTAATGAATGTTCTTTAACATTTATTTTTAAATTTATAAATTTATATAAATTTGGATAAATGTTTAAATAGTTAAACATTTTAAATCTTAAATTTTAAAATGGAATTTGAATTTAATTTAGAGATGTATTGTTTTAAACACATTTGAATGTTAATGAAGTCATTAATAAGTAAATGAATTATTTTTGAAATAATTAAGATAATAAAGAATTTACTTATTTATTTGATTAAAACTAATGATTTAGATTAATTTTTAATTAGAGATGATTAATAATGATTAATCTAAGATAAATTTATTAAGGAAGTAATTTAAGAAAATGTTGTTAATCAATAAAGATAATTATCTAAGGATAATTAAGTAATTAATTAATATGATTAATTTTGATAATTAATTATATTAACTAATTGAAGATAATCAATTGTAAATTGTTAAGCATAATTACTGGATAAAAATAATTAAGGGATTAATTACTTATTGTAATTAATTATGATAATGTGATTTGTTTAAGTTAATTAATTTATTTTAATTAATTTAAGATAATCATTTGATGATTTATAAAGAGTAATTACTTAATGTAATTAATGGAGCATGATTACTTAGAAAGTAATAAAGGATAATTACTGGAATGTAATCAATGAGAATGATTTTTAATGAAGTAATTTGGATAATTACTTTTGTAATTAATCAAGGGATTAATTAATGAAGATAATTAATTATGGGAAAATAAATTTGTTATGAGTAATTAAGGGTAGTTAATTACTGGGTTGATATTAACCAAGGATGATTAATAATTGTATTTTAAATTTTAGATTAATTACTAAAGGTAATTAATTTAAATTAAATAATTAATTTAAATATAAATTAGAGATCATTAATTAATATAATTAATGATGTAATTAAGAATTGTTTAATTAAGTAATAATTAATTAACTAAGTGATTAATTAATGTAATTAATTAAGGATAAATGTAATTAATATAGTTAATTAATAAATGAAGTAATTAAATGTTAATTACTTACGATTAAGGTTAATTAATTTGTGAAATTAATTAAAGACTAATTACTTATTGTAATTAGAGAATGATTAATCAAAGGTGTTTAATCAAGATGAATTCTTAGAGAATGATTAATTAACTAGGTTAATTAATTAATGGATATATAAGCAGGTTTTATAGATGTAGTAATTAATTTAATTAATTTCAAATTAATTAGAGATAGAAGTAATTAATTTAATTCATTTTAAATTAATTATAGATGGTGGTTAATAAATCGTTGCTTATGGATGATATTGATATTTCATTGGATGGTTGTGATCTCAGTAATGAGATGACTAGTATCTATATGATATGGATGCTTAGTTAAAGTATGATAATATGGATTATCTGGTTGTGATGATTATCTGTTTGTGATGATGATACGGGTTATCTGTTTATGATGAGAATGTGATTATCTTTTGTGATATGTAATTTATCTATCTGTGTGTAATAGATAATGATGAATTGAATTAATTATTCAAACTAAATTCACTTGGACATTAAGATGGCATTTGGATTTCGATGAGACCGGGATCGGGTTTCCAAATTTGGAATTCCGAAAACCACATCGATCCAAATTAAACGTTAGGTCGTGAATCTCAAGTGAAGAGTGAAGACTCGAGGTGTAAGAACTATTCGTCAGTATAACTCTGAGGGTGATTCGGCGATGAGTTTGACGGAAATAGTACTTTCAGGTTCGAGATGAAGATTCAGAGTGCAAGGGCTATTGTCGTAACTCTGAGGGTGATTCCAAAACGAGTGTAGCGAGATAGTGCCTTCGGTTTCGTTCGAACCCGGAATGAACTTGTATGGATTGAATGCTTTCAGAACATCGTCAGATGGACGATGAGCATTCTAAGTTTGATGTGTCCTATAAAGGTAATCATAGCCTCAAGCCTCATCAACCGGGCATGGCTAAAGCAGGGGAGGTGCAGCAAGGCTAAGTGGGTCATGCCCAAGTAGGACGAGATTTACCCCTATCTAGAGGTCCCTTTTTATTTCGATTGTGTGGCAGTTGGCGATGGCCAAATCTGCGGGGTGGTCTTGTTCGGGACTGTCCAGTAAGGGATGGTTCCGGCTTTGTATTGCAAGGGATTGGGAGTGATCCTCGGTACGGTGATCTAGGCCACGTACTGTGACATGCGGCACCCGGTAGCCCTGCCATTGATGGAAACTCATTCTTCCTACGAGACCCTACGGTTTTGATTGTATTATCCACTTTTTTGGTTAGTAGCTGGAATTTAATCATGTAACAATTTCGGCTATTTCTTATTTACTTGAAAACCCTACACACTATTATAATATCACTGGATTTTCTATCAAATGTTTTGATTAGCGTAAGGTGAAACTTTTCCATGTTTATGTGTGGGAAGTCTTACGCGATACCTTTTGTTTTCAAAGGATTTTCTAAAGTTAAACTACTTTTAAACCCGTTTACTCACACCAGACCCATGTCTGACCCGAGTGTTTATTTTCTATTTTATTAAACTCTTAGGTACTCATATTCTGTATGAGTAGTCAATTGATTCAGGATTGCTTTGACGAGTTCTGAAGGAGGAATTAGAGCAGGAGGCTTCCGCGTGTAGATATATATTGTGGTTCCGCTGTGTTTTGAGTTGTATCTGTTTTCTCTGATGTACTTGAATTGTAATTGCTAGACAGATGTTTATAACTGTTTAGTTTGTGTTGTATTAGTTGTATAACTCTGATGTATATGATACTATTTAATGTTTTATGTGATATAATATAATTTATTCATTCCGCTGTGAGATTCTGATGTTGCTTTGTTTCTTTCTTTCTTATCTATTCTCTTTTCTATCTCTTTCTTTCTTCTTAATGATGCGTCTTTCTATGGAATGAAAGGCGGGTTGTTATAATGATGGTCTGGAATGACAATTTATTTATAGGTGAATCTGAAGGAACTAGATGATTTGGCTCGTTTGATCAGTTAATAGCCAGAAGGCTAAG
Source organism: Allium cepa (assembly GCA_030765085.1). Lineage (NCBI taxonomy): Eukaryota > Viridiplantae > Streptophyta > Magnoliopsida > Asparagales > Amaryllidaceae > Allium > Allium cepa. The sequence goes on from CM060933.1 coordinate 39,292,559, forward strand.
CCGTAATGATTTGCCAACTTCGATTGAATAAAGCACGTTTTCTATTCATAAGGCATGCTTAAGGGGAAAATTTTATTAGCAAAATTTCCACAGGATTGGAACAGGCTTGAATGATTGAGTAGGAATAAGGAACGGTTGATAAATAAGTCAAAGGACTTGGGAAATATCATACAATGACAGGACAATGGAAATAACTAGAAATGAGGGGGAAAAGTTGGCTCAAGTTCACCACTCTGCCATGCCAAGTCAAATTCGAGTCATGGCTCAATGATGGCCTAGGAAAATTAGTGAAAAACCGAGGTTGAGTCCGAAGCAAGTGAAGCTAAGTGGTGAAAAAGTTGGCAACAAATTGAGTCTACGCAAACCAAAAGTAATAGCTAGAGAAACCCAATTTGAACCCCATGCCAGATCGGCATCGACCCATGGCCCTTGGTTCATCAACAATCCATGATGCTTGGATCGGGCTTAGTCGAGCTATTTGTGGAAGAACGTGCACAATGTGGAGAATGTTTGTAGCAATTTTTGGAGCCAAATGTGGAGACCTTCACTATAAATAGAGGTAGAGAATGCTTGGAAAAGGTAAATTTTCTCTTCTCTTCATTCTAAACTTCTAGCAATGACGAGTTGCAAAATCATAACTTAGATAATTACTAGGCTGGATTCCCACCGAGTTATGGCTGCCGAGTTATAAAAATAGATTTGTTAAAAACAGAGGATAATCAATAAAAATCTACTAAGTAGACGTAAGTTGGATATCCGCCGAACCACTATAAAAGTCTCATGTTTTTATTTTCTATTTCTTTCTTTTCTTTAATATTTTGCATTTTTATTACTTAATTGGGTGTTTGTGCTAATTTTGGCACAAATGACATTGCTTGCCCAAAGACTATGTATTATCTTTAAGGAGTTTTGAACACTAAAAGCAATATAGGGATATGAATATTTGGTTCATTGCCAATCACTTTTAAATGTTATATGGTGAACGGTCACCATTCATAATGTATGAAACCTCAATCAAATTAATTCTTTCGAAATAAGAAAGTAAACTATAGTATGGGATTGTGTATTCAATATGAATGATTGCAATCATGTTTTCTTGTGTTAAATGTAACACTAGACCAAAAGGTACAAGTTAGGTAAAAGAATTCGATTATCAAAATGTCAGTTTGATTAGTTTACGTAAAGTGCAACTCATTTGATTTCCTCAAATGTTGTGAATGGCCAAATGTATTTTTGTAAAGAGTTCTTTATGATATTGTAGTATGGGTTTCCTTTTGAATGGTTCGACAATTTAGAACAAAACGAATGTATAAGAGTGGATGAAAGCTAAGGCACAGTTCGGATGAGAGAGTGAACGGTTACTTCTACTTCAAAAGGAAACATTGAAAATGAGAACAGTAAAATAGTATTAGATAATTAACAAGGAATAATAATATCATTTGTATTCCAAATGTATTTTCATATATAAAATTGTTTTCTATGAGATTTATTTCTTTGAATTTAAGATATTTGATTTGATAATTCTCGACTGTGAACCAATTACAATAAATGAAATAAAAAGCCTATATTGAGTGGTAGAATGTAACTCCGTATTTTGTACGCTATTATAGTAATGGCGGAAATAGTAGGAGTATGTCATATAACACTTATTAGTTGCATTAATTGTTAAAATTGTTTCTATAATACGTACCAAGCATTATTTATGAAGTAATAACTATCTTTTAGTGTTGACTAGAAATAACGGTTTTATTTCTGTATGAATATTATGAATATACGTTATAAAATGAAACTATAATAGTGGTTTTTTGATGATTGGAATATGCAGAAGTATCTAAATTTATTTGCAATTATTTTAGAATTATGTACTAAGCCATAGTTTGAAGAAATAATTATTTAATTATATGTGTGAAACATATGGCACTAGTAAATTATATCTCAAACAATAAAGGGCAAAACACCCATTCAGTTGGAGCACCATAAGAGTTAACGAACTCTTCGAACTGATACATATAGATGTATGCAATTGTATGTCTACTAATACCAAAATGGATCCAAACAGAATTAAATAAAATAAAATGCAATAGAAAACAAAAATGATTTGATTTGATCGAATAGGTGAGTATATTGGAAAGAGTTCCAAACATACCTAAAATGAAAAAGGATTCAATCTCAAAAGCCACTCCTTTCTAAGATACATAATACTGTATCGATAAGGAGTAATCAAACTTTGTTGGACTAAGTTTGATTAATAATGAGTGAAGTTGAGTTAACTTTCTTTCTATAAAGTCGTGTTCTTTAGAGTAGCACACAAGGTTAAAATTAATTTCATCTAAATAATAGGTTACAAAATCATACAAGATAAGGGTTTATAAGAAATCCCAATATATCCTAGACCAAGGAGTTGGTAGGTTGTGCGGGTCGAAAAACTACACGTTATATTGTACATTAGGATGTTGTATGGATCACCCCCAAAAGGAGTTTGGAAACGATTATCATTGGATGACCAATTTATGTTTTGAACATAAGATTCATAAACTAAAACCAAATTGATTTTATATAAGGCAATTCATAAAGTTTTTTTGAATACCTATTCCAAGTGCACCAAGAAATAATTGTTTTTTTTGAGAAATATCAACTTCATGGCGGAGTAATTTATTTTAGAAATTATTGGTAGTGAAAATGGATTTGGATACGATCCATAAATGAAACTGATTACATGAGATGAAATGGAATTAACCAAATCTAAACAAACACAATGCATTACAGTGTCTAATAATGGGAAACTATGAGTTTCTTATCAATGTCGAGAATAGATAATCCTTACTTGTCAATTAAATCATTAAGAGTATTGACACTGCAATATGATACGATGCACGAATAAGAAAAGATTCCAAGTTTGTCATCAAAATATAATTTCAACAGTTGTACTTGAAGGAATATGATCCATCGATCACAATTATGGATTCAAGGGAAAGACAAATATGGTTAGAGTATAGTAAGCAATGTTGTTAAGAATAACATCGAAAATTTTAATTATTGAAACTAACGTAATAGATTTGTCATTCAAGTTGCTCAAGTTAATTTGGATCTTCTCGCAAAAAAATCACTTGGTATGACTTTGTGTTTTGGTATGTTTTGAAATAAAAAATTCTAAATAATGATTTAGAATAGACTGTTTGCACATAACAACCAACTTGTCTCAAAGTCAATGGGAGCGATATTGAGTTTGTGCGTTTTAGGATACAATCCATGAAATGATATAAAAGTATCATTCTATAAGCATCGTAATTGAATAAATATTTTGATAGAAATATCGAATAGTTTGAATTTTAACCCAAATGTAGAGAAAGCATGCGTCTATGAGAAAGAACCACTAAAAGGTACACAAATATTTCAAGACTATAAGTAAAGAACACATTGTTGATTATTTACGATGTATTTATGTTAAAATCAGTAATATTTTGGTTATTTAATACTCGATATTAGATTTTCAAATTATATCTTTTATAATAAGTATAAAGGATGTGGGAATGTCCAAAATGATATGCAAAGACACCTTGTTAAACTATTTAATAAGGAACATGTAAGATGGATTCCTTACGCTTTATCATACATGTTGTATTTTCTAGTATAATAGTTTGCAAATTTATTTGATGCATGAAACAAAGATCAAAACAAAATTAGGATCACTAAATGGTAGTTTAGAGTATTCTCCAGTACTGGCGAGATACTAGAGAATTGATTACAAAATAACGAACTCCTTATGAAGGAGTGTTCAGACTCGAACTTCATAAGAACTATCAAGTATAACGTATCGCTATTTAATTCATATTCAAACCTTAATTAAGAAGCTTTAAGGTGGAAATGTTCCAAATGAAACATTATGACCGTTTCAATGAAAAGGCTAACTACATCGCCTTGAATAGCACCAGCATAAAAGCAATGTATAAATATAAATGCATAAATTTATAAACGAGCTAGCGATGATTTCAAGTATCGAGAATACGACTACATGATAACAAAGAAATAATAATAGCTCACTCGAACTCGAGAATCATACTCCGACTAGTTCCACGAGATAAAGGTATTTTACCAACACTACAGAGAGTTGATTGACAGAGTAGATAATTAAAACAACACGGCAGATCCATTCATGAAGGATCTAACCGACCATTGCTCATCGATCTGATCAAATGGAAGGGTAGAGACTCTATAATTTTCCTTGAGTTTAAGTGGAAGATTGATAGAGTTAGGATATTCCCTATGAGCAATTATGTAATTGTTACATGTATCTAACTCGATAGTCAATCTTGTTTGAAATGAAATGTGGTTTTCTTTCTATTATATGCTTAATATATGTGCTATATTAATTAATTAATTTAATATAAACTAAATTTATTAAAAAATCCATAAATGGAATGTTTTGTGATAATATTTATAATTTGTTGTAATCATGAGTGATTTATCACAATAAACAAATCATTTTAAATATTTCCTATTAAGATGTATCGTGATTGGATATCGATACATCCCTTGATATTACAGTACGTAACACTCTCTAAATGTTAGGCAGTGTATTACTCGTGGCTGTTGGGTGCACCAGGGGGTTGCATACTGATAATTATTGGATAAATATGAAATGAATGACTTGATAGTTTTTAGTTGGTTAATATAACTAAGGTTTAACAGAAAATATCGATACGACAATATTACACAATTCTCTTAGATTGAGAATACCGTCGAGCTTCAATGTGGAAACTCCTTTTGATTATAGTTAAATCGTGGCACGATGTCTATCAAATGATTATAGTTGTGACGAGTAAAAGTATTGGAAGGAGATACTATTTAAGAGAGAATTCATCTCCTCCGTTATATGGGTTAGTGTCACAGTCAATTAAAGTCAACTTAAAATCAAAATCTCTAGCCAGAGCATTTCGGTTAATAATAATTTTTACTATTGAACTAAGGACTTTGCGTTTGGACTATAAAATTGAATATGGACGATATTGAAATTTTGATCATTACTAAATTCCATAAGTCCTAATATGATATAGTATTGACGAAGAGAATTAGTGTAAATGACTGTCACCATCAAGTAATCCTTAATATAGTAAAAATGGATTTTACCGAAGGTATTTAAGCAAAAAAATTAGCCATAATTCCACACCACCTACTAAGTGACATATGGACGTTAATATTCGAATTGTTCGATATTAATCGCTAGCCGAATATATACCTAAGAGTCACACAACCGACTTGTTGAATACTTCTGTTACCACCTGATTTAATTCATTATAATTGTTATAAATTAATTAATATTTATGAAATACTAATTATGAAATTTTATTTAATTGGTGGTGATCAATATTAAACAATGTGTATAAAATAGTTATAAACGCATAAATCGATGTATGGTATTGATATGCATTTGAATTGGATTTAATGCAATTTTTATTGATCGGATTGAAGTAATTTTGAGGCTTAAAGGGGACCATAGAGTGCTCGGCCATATTAGGGAGTAAAGGGTGGAATTTTGGTTCAAAAGGAGATGATTTGGTAAGAATAAAAAGTGGATCTAGATTCCCTTTTCACTCCTTAAATGTTATCTATTTATTACTCTCCAAACCCCATTTTCTTAACTCTCCTTTTTTCTCCTCTCTAACCAGCCAATGTCGGCCTCATCTACGCCTCCTTATCCAAATTTTCGAGCTATTAAAACACTAATTAAATATAAATCAAAGATTGATGGTAAATGCATTTAGATTGGTGGCTCTTTCTAGATTACGGGCACTATTTCAAGGAGTTCTCAATCTAGAGCTTCAAGGTGTTTCATCTTGGGTTTCGATAAAGGTATATCCACTATTTACAATTACATATTGATTTACATATAATGTTCACCATGTTATTTATATACTATAGGTATTGTATTAATTTTCCTGATTCTATATATGTTGGTGCTATTGTCATTAGACGATAACATATATATATATATATATATATATATGTATGTATGTATGTATGTATGTATGTATGTATGTATGTATGTATGTATGTATGTATGTATGTATGTATGTATGTATGTATGTATGTATGTATGTATGTGTTAAAGTATATACACTTAAAATCTCACGGCCATGAAAAATAAAAAAATAAAAAAATTTGAATATAATATTGTTTAAAATGGTTATTAAATAAAACCATTTTTATAAAAAAGCACTATTATATATAATATATGTTTATATATTTCATTCATACATAAATATAATTTTGTTCAAGGAAATTTAAGAAAATATAATTCATATCTATATTTTGAATTTTGAATAAAATATTTATACATATCGTAAATTAACCTTTGCATATGATTATATATATATAATATAAAATAAATATATGTTTAAATATTATAACACATATATGTAAATATTTTACAAAATGTGTACACATACATAATTGCTTCCTCAAATGAAAAAATAATAATTTTTTTATTAAGTGCATAAGTATATATTCATACATATCTAATGATTAATTTACATTAAAACATACATTTTTTTTTAAAATGGATTCGTTTCATTGTTATTAATATAATTACAAAGCATAATCATATAATATGGTCTAGCAATAACATGCCTATATAGTGCAGAAATTAAAACACACATAAATTACATTATAATTCCAAGTTGATCATATATAATCCTATTAAGCCTAAGAAAGTGCACCATGTAGCAGTGTGTATAAATATATTCAGGCCAATCTTCTGGACAACTGCAAAAACATGATCCACACACCCTTTTTGGCCTTCACTACAATTTACAACTGCAAAGAGGAAGAATTGGTCTAGTGTTGCCTTATGTCCAAATTTCCCATACGTAAAAAAAATGTTTCATCTCTCATGACGGTGGTTACTTTTTCCCTGACTGCTCTAAACTCACATGCCTATTACCTTCTCAGGCGTCCAAACTGTCATTCGCCAATAAGTAATCCTTTAAGCCTAGTTAACTGTTGAAGTGCCTGTTCATCTACACTTCTTCATGTGTCACCAATCTTCCATCGTAACCGCTCATTTTGTCACGTGGATGCTGCTTTTCAAACTACCCCAAACCATATCTCAGCCACGTGCCTTCTTCTTCCTAATACGTCTCAGGAAATCACAAGAAGGTTTCAGATGGAACTTAATTTTGAAAACATAGGAACAGAAGTTTGTAACAACTCCACATTGATATCCATGCTTAAATAAAGAAACTGCAGAAAAATATAGCCGCTGGTAAGTTGATCGGAAAATGGACATGGGTTCAACCAAGAATGATTCCAGTCATGTCAGAGAGGAGCTGTCAGTTGAAGGTGATGAGGGGTTGGGCCAGAATTAAAGGTGGAAGACCGTGTCACAGCGTGCATGTGTGCACGTGCACACCTGACATAGAAGGTGCTGCTTGTAAATAAATTATATTAAGGGTTTAATCAAATTATGTTGGTCTGGCTGTAATGAGCCGGCTAATATAGCCATTGTAAGCCCTAGTATATAAGTGCAAAGCTTGTACATGAAAATACATGCATGAATAAAAAGAAAATCATTTCATTTCTATTCCATTTTTACATTATTCTCTTAATACAATTCTTATTCTCCTCACTCTTCCTCAAATCTTTGATCTTCAAATCCTTCCTCCCTCCTGGTCATCTCTCTCTGATCATCTTCACCTCTCTCTAATCCCCTACCAACCATAGTCTTACCGATTTCTTAATCAAGAAGCAGCTAATACAATTAGTCTTGATCATTATTTACACACCTCGCTTACCTGCACCTACCACAGTGGTATCAGAGCAACCAACTAGCCATGTTTCAGACCCCCAGTACAACCCGGTCATCTCCTCTAATAATCAAAACAATAAAGCTTCAAATCACGAGAAAAAAGAAGTATGGCAAAGGCAAGAAGAAATCAATAGAAGAACTAATTGCTCTTTGAGGAATTTGGAGACAAAATTTGAGTGTATACACAACGTGCTATTTGTTTTAGCATTAGACATGCAAGGATTAAAGATGCAAACCTCCACTGCCAATTCTGCCTCAATTACAGCAGTTAACATGCAAGGAATCTTGGGGCCCCATCCCTAAAATACTGCAAATACATCTGCTAATCCACCTACTTTAACATCAAGAAACCCTTTTTTCAACCCAAAATTTAACAGCAACTCCTTGAATAACTCTCCTACCGTCAACTCACCTAATAGTAACATTCACGGCAACCCTAAACCATCTCATATTAACCGGCACTCCGCATATCCTTCCCTAAAACTTGATTTCCCTACCTTCAAAGAAGATGATATGGTTCTTGAATGGGTGGCTCAAGTGGAACGGTTCTTTAAATCTAATTAAATCAAAGAGCAATATTGGGTTGAAGTTGCTTCTTTTTATCTCAGGAAGGAAGCCTTAAAGAGGTATAACTTGTATACACGCAATGTTTCTAATAATGAATCTTGGAAAGTCTTCAAAGAGGAAATAATAACTAGATTTAGCCCAAAGAAATGGATAAGCCATATGAAACTTTGGCTAAACTTAAAAAACAACCCATTGTATCTTATTATCTTAGAAAGTTTGAAGGGTTACAAGTTATCTTGACACACTATCACTTAGATGCTTGCCTAACAGATTCATTGCGGGGCTCAAAGAAGAAATTAGGTATGATGTGTTAACCTCAGGACCAACTGATTTTAGGGACGCAGTTTCATTAGCTAAAATGTATGAAAGTGTATGGAACAAAACCAAGAAGGAAGCAAAGTCACTAAACCTTTATCCTCCTCCAAGAACAGTTCCAACCAGATTATTCCTTATACAAGAAAGCCTAAGGAGTGGAATGCCTCTAACATTGAAGACTTGGCCAGAAAAAAAGGCTTGACACCCAACCAGTTGATTGACATAAGAACACAAAATTTATGTTATGGATGTAAGGAGCCATGACATAAAGATCACAAGTGCAAAAAACCTCAAGTTTATGCTATTTAAGGAATAATGGATATTGATAAAGAGGTAGAGCGCAAAAACACCACATCAGAAGAAGATAATGAAGAATGCCACCAAGAAGACAAGGAAACTCTTGCAATTACCTTACAAGCCATATGTGGTATTCTAGCCTTATCCACTATAAAGGTACAAGGGTTCATCAGAGGCAAACCAGTACAAGTATTAATAGACTATGGCTCCACTCATAGTTTTATTGATGATCAGCTTGCCAAAAAATTAAAGCTCGGAGTGGATAGTTCCAAGACATATGAAGTTATGGTGGCCAATGGAGAAAAATTACGAGGATCTGGAGTCTGCAGTGACATCATGTTGAAGTACCAAGGCTGCAACAGCCAGTTGATCTTCTAACTCTCCCTCTTGATGGATGTCAGGCGGTCATAAGAGCTCAATGGATGAAGAGGCTGGGAGATGTTACCTTAAATCTTGACAAACTACAGGTAAAATTTACATATGATAGAAACCCTTTTACATGGTAGGGAATTAAACCGAAAGGCCTCAAGGTTGTGGATAAAAAGACCATAAAAAAGGGAAGCTCTCAAATACAACCAACCATGATGGTATGCACTCATAAGCAATCTTCAACTCCAGAAAGTTAAGTAGAATCACTGCAGCTACCACCAGAAATTGTCAGTGTACTTGATCAATTTCCTGAAGTCACTACTGATAAGGCCTTCTTACCTCCACAAAGACTGCAAGATCATATAATACCCTTTGTTCCTAGAGCCACGCCCGTATGCATAAAGCCTAACAAACACTCTCATCACATAAAGAATGAACTGGAAAAGATAACTAAGGAATTACTGGAGTTAGGAGTCATCAGACATAAACTAAATGGAAGATTAATAGAGTTAGGAGTATTCCCTATGAGCAATTACGTAACTGTTACATGTATCTAACTTGATAGTCAATCTTGTTTGAAATGAAATGTGGTTTTCTTTCTATTACATGCATAATATAATGTGATATATTAATTAATTAATTTAATATAAACTAAATTTATTAAAAAATCCATAAATGGAATGTTTTGTGATAATATTTATAATTTGTTGTAATCATGAGTGATTTATCACAATAAACAAATCATTTAAATATTTGCTGTAGAATAAAGAAAAAATTTAAATAGTAAGCAAGTCACACATTCCATTTCAAATATTCTAAATTGATTACATAATCCCAATTTGCAGACCACGTTCAGATAACATATAATTATTACAAAATATGCCAAGAGCGACATATAAAGATGCCCCATTGGTAGATCAGAGTATATAGATAGGCAATAAAACAATTTTCCTTTACAAATAAGCACACAACGGAAATAAAAGAACACTAATAACAAGCTTGCGTCCGATACGTCTTTAGAAGCTTCATTCGTCTAAAAGAATACCTAGAAACCTTAGCTCTCAACCTACTCAAAATTAATTGAGTACCCAAGAGTTTAAGGGGAAACAAAAACTTTGAGTTAGACGTAAAGCCTGGTATGAATAATAAATTGCCATCTCAAACCATTTGGATATCTAATGAGACCATGTCGCTTAGCGGAATGAGTTTTTCCCTTACTAGTATCCTAAAACATTTATAAAACCATACATCGTGCTCCTGCATCCACATTCGTTAAAACATAGTATTTCAAAACATTATGATGGTATGAAAAATAAATAAATTAATTCTGGATTACTCATCCCCATTTATTCCGACTATCTGTCTCAGTTATAGTTTCTAGGGTTACTATTAACCTGTTAAATGTTAATGACTATCAGTCCAGTTACTTAGTTTTTATGGGATCACTAAGAACCTATTGGTAACTACAATATCTTATTTCTTATCCTAGTTTTTATGAGCTAACTAGGAACCTATTGACAAACTATTTATATCTTAATTCAGATATAGTTTTCATGGGCTAACTACAAACCTACTGGCGCTTGCTAGTATCAAATCATAGTTTTCATGGGCTGACTATGAAACTATTAGCCCTTGCCAATATCATACAGTTTTTATGGGCGTACTGTGAACCTATTGTCCCCTGGCAATATTTTTAATTATGAATTTAACATTTGTTAAGTTATATTCACCATTGGGTCAACCTAACTGGTTATTCTGTCCTTTCTAAAAATACAGTTATGAGTTAATAACAATGTGAATAAAATTTACAAACTTTTTATTTATGCTATGGTTATTACTTCAAATTGAGATGAGTTTATGTTTTGAAACCATAAAAACATCTATTTTGAAACCTCTGGATAGTCTCCTTCGAAAGCAGAGACTTCTTTTCAAAACATTGTATACATAGCTTTCGATAGTAACAAATCATCTTTTTAAATATAGAGCTTCGAAACAAATGAAAGTACCCCTTTCGAAAACATTGGGTTTATTCTTAAAAAATATATTTGGGTCAAAACGGTTATATAATAAAGCATCTCCTTCAAAACCAACAAACATTAATTTGGGGAAAAAATGATGGTGTCGGAACCATCTGGTCGAAAGCAAAACCTTTAAAATAAAAACTTTGAAGGACAAAGTCGAAACCCCTTTCGACTCCATCACCTTTGAAACCCTCAAACTTTTCTAAAGCAATTAGGAAAAGGTATAGTTTAAGATAAAAATAAGGGTAACCTTTCGAAAGCATTATTGGTCAATATAATCGAAAGGTAGAGTAGCTGTAGGTCTCGACTAGGTCGGAACCTATCCTTTCGAAAGCAATTATTTAAAGGAAAAAGGTATTCCTTCGAAAGCAAATTCTTTAACACAACATGACAACCTTGTTTGAAAGCTAGTTATAAAACCTTTTCGAAAGCTTATGTTTCGATTGTGTCGAAAGCTTTAAGTAAAACTAGGCAAGAATGTTAACTTATGACAACAAAGCAGGGTTTCGACTCCATTGAAGGTGAACCTTTCGACACCAAGGCTTCCACCCACCTTCTAATCCATTGCATACCATCTAAGTGATATCTTACATATTGGTTTCGACTGTAGTGGTTTGTAATGTGTTTTTTTCGGCTGTGACGAGGCAGAATCAAAGGAAGCGAAAGGTTCTTTCTAGTAGAGGCAGAATGCCTTTTTCTGATTTAAAGGCTGAATTAAAGCAATCTTTAGTAATTACTTTCTAACAACTTGCCTATTTGTAAAGCACTGATTGGCTGCCATAAAACTTTTCATATACCTTACATCTAAAACTATTGCATTTATTCATATCCAAAATTATAGGTTTTAAAAATTAAAACCTTTCCATATAACCAAAATACGACATTTGTTAAAAACCTCTCTTTTAAAATAATTTATTTCCCCTAGTAAAACAATTGAAAAAAATCCCCAAAAATCACAGAAATTCAATTTCTTAATGTAATTAAGCATATTAAAAATTAGACCCAATTTCTTCCTGAAATTCCTGGAATAAATTTTAAACACAATTATCTCATATTTTTCATCAAAAACTCATAATTAAATTTCCATAGCTTGGAAAATTTTGAAAATTAAAATCCATCTCCAAAATCATGTTTTACTTAACCTAAAAAAATTTCATAGCAATTTGAAATCATTGATTCTCGGTTTCATGTCAATAGCGTGCAAATTCATATGCTTATGAATTTAAAACAAATCATCACAATATAACTCAAGCATATCATTATCCATTTTATCACATAAACAAATTTAAATCGTAAATCCGAAACCATATAATCATAGAATAAAAACAGAAATGGTAGAAGATTATTATTCACCTTAAGCTTGATAAAGAATTTGAAATTTGTTGTTAATTAATCCTCTCTACCTTTTGATCCTTACATTAAATCAAAATTCCTCTTTTCCTCCTTGGTAACGGCCGGATACTTGCATATGTTTTGATTTGAGAAATAAAATGAACGTGAATGGACAAAGAGGTGAAGTGTATAGCCGTGTATAATAAATTGGCTAATTTACTAATATGCCCATGTGTAGTTTAATTAACCAATAAACCGATTTAAAGCCCATTTATCTTGCTAATAAGCACGTCCCTATATATAATTTATTCAAATCTAAATCTTCTTATCATCATTATTTTATTTTATTTATCTAATTAAAGTTTTTGAATCATGTTATCAAAAATTAGGGATGTTACAGGCTTCCCACTTAAAGAATATCGTACCCAAAATTCAGTAAGGACTAAATATTAAACATAGCAATCATCTATAACAACATCTAACAATCATATTAGTCTAACTGACTAACAACTATCTATATAAGTCTAATATAAACATACCTTCAAAGTAGATCAGGATAAGTATCTCTAATCCTGTCTTCTGTCTCTCAAGTACAGTCCTTCTCATTATCGCTCCACTGAACTTTCACCAACCTGACTGTTTTGTTCATTAACCTTTTCTCATCTCTAGCTACAACCCGAATTGGTTGTAGTCAAATTAGACTCTACCACTACGTCATCCAACACTATCGGAGGAATAGTAGTCTTTGGATCATGCACATACTTATGAAGATGAGACACATGAAATACATTATGGACACCTGCCAAACTTCTCGGAAACTCTATTCTGTATGTGAGCTTTCCAATCCTCTCTATAATCTGGAATGGATCTACATATCTTGGGGTTAACTTCCCTAACTTTCCAAATCGTCACACCCTTCATAGGTTGTACTTTAATGAAGACCTTATCTTTAACTGAGAATTCTAGGTCCTTACGCCTCTTATCTGCGTAACTCTTCTATCTTGACTGAATTTCCTTCATCCTTCTTCGGATCTATTCAATCTTCTTTGACGCCTCTCTAACTAAATCTGGACCTAAGACTAATTTGCCTCCAGTCTCCAACCAACATGCTGATGATTTGCATGGTATTCCATACATAGCTTCAAACGACGCCATTCCTATACTAGTCTGATAACTATTATTATAGGAAAACTCAACCAAATTTAGGTGATCCCCCCAAGATCCACCAAAGTCCAATACACAAGCTCTCAATAAATCTTCGAGTATCTATTGACTCTCTTTGTCTGCCCATCTGTTTGAGGGTGATATGTAGTACTCATATTAAGCTTGGTACCCATTACTTCCTGTAGATTCTTTCAGAATTCGCTAGTGAACAATGCATATCTATCACTGACTATACTACTAGGAAATCCATGTAATCTAACTATGTTCTTCATGAACAACTTAGCTAAAACAGGGGTCGCTTTGGTTGACTTAACTGGAATGAAACGGGCACTCTTGGTCAATCTATCCACTATAACCCATGTACTTTCATTACCTCTGTTTGACTTTGGTAACCCGTCTACAAAATCCATAGATATGGAATCCATTTCCAAACTGGAACCTCTAAAGGTTCAAATAACCCACGTGGTTTCTCATGTTCGGCTTTCACTTGTTAATAGTTTGCACACTGACTAACCCACAAGCCAACATCTTTCTTCATGCCTTCCCAATAGAAGTTTCTTTTCATATGCTAATATATCTTGGTTCCTAGGATGAATCATAAACTTGGAACGATGACATTCTCCAAGAACTTCTTTCCTTAAGTCCTCCATATTCGAAACACATAACTGTCCCTTCTTTCTCAACCATCCTCTTTGGTCAAGGCTAAGATCCTTTAAATCATCGATCTTTGTTCCAATTTCCAGTCTTTTGATCCTTTCAGCTAATATAGGATCCTCATTTTGCTTAGAAGCAATTTTCCTAATCAATACTAGTCGAACTTTTAAGCAAGATAGTCTAGCAGTACTCTGGCTAGAAACAGCAGTTGATCTTAACTACATAACACAAGTGGCTAAAGCTTTTAAATCTTTCCATTCCACCAACATAGCTAACACCACATTCTGATGTTTTCTGCTAAGAGCATTAGCCATATTATTACCTTTTCTTGGTGCATATTCTATACCAAAATCATATGCAGCTAAGAACTCCAGGCACCTCTACTGTCTCATATTCAACTTCTTCTGAGAGAATAAATACCGTAAAGACTTATGATCGGAATATAACTCAAATCTCTCTCCCAAGAGATAATGTCTCTAAGTCTTCAATGTGAAGATCATAGCTGCCAACTCCAAATTATGGGTAGGATATCTAACTTCATGTGGTCTAAGCTGCCTAGATGCATAGTCAATGACTTTACCACTCTGCATCAACACCGCTCCTAGTCCAATTCCACATGCGTCATTATACACCACTAATCTTTGGTTTTCATCTGGCACTACTAACACTAGTGCATTGGTCAACAAATGCTTTAACTTAAGGAATGCCTCCTCATATTTGTGGACCAAAAAAATCTCACTTTCTTCCTAGTTAGATTAGTTAAAGGTGCTGCTATCTGCAAGAAATCCTTAATGAATCACTGGTAGTAGCCAGTAAGTCCAAGAAAACTCCTGATCTTAGTCACCATCTTTGGTCTCTTCTAATTATTTACCACTTCGATCTTATCTGGATCGATAGACAATACTTTATCTGAAACCATGTGACCAAGAAATTTTACCTCGTTCTTCCAGAAATGGCACTTGGTAAACTACGCCTTTAGTTGATTCTGCCTCAGCGTCTCTAGTACAACTCTAAGATGAACTTCATGCTCTCTCTCATCCCTAGAGTAAAATAGAATGTCATCTATAAACACCAGCATAAACTTATCCAAATACTCTCAGAAAACTCAGTTCATCATATCCACAAAGAAAGCATGTGCATTTGTTAATCCAAATGGCATCACCAACCACTCATATAAACCATACCTAGTTCAAAATGCTATCAAATGGATACTGTCCTCCGCCACTCTTAACTGATGGAAACCTATTGCTAAGTCCAACTGGGAAAACACTCCGACTCTACTCAACTGAGCAAACAGATCATATATTCTTGGCAAAGTATATTTATTCTTAATTGACCTTCGTTTAAGTTACGATAGTTAATACACATCGTTAATGACCCATCTGGTTTCTTCACGAACATCGCGGCCGCTCCCTAAGACGAACTACTTGGTCTAATTAAATTTCTTCCTTCAAGATCCATCAGTTGCACCTTCAATTTCTTCATCTCGGTTGATGTCATCCTGCTATGTGGTCTACTTACAGGTTTAGCTCCTGGCACAAGATCTACTCTAAACTCAACAGCCCTTCTAGGTGGTAGTCCAGTGACTAGATCAAAGACGTCTACAAACTCTCTTGCTACTCGAACCCGACTTAACTCATTTTCTACCTCAATAGCATTAAGCAGAGCACTAGTACTCTGGTCAGTGTTTTCTACTGAGAATATCACTCAGTTATGACTATCAGGGTGTCTCAGTGATATTTCCCTATCTTGGCAAAATATTCTAGTCTCATACCTACCCAACCAATCCATACCCAAAATGATTTCGAAATCTACGAAGTAAATAACATGCAAATTGTATGCAAACTTATGACCTAACAAGTCAAGTTTTAACTGGTCACATCTCAACCCTTGAGTTGCATATCCTTCTATTGGGTTTGCAACTCTTAAGGAAGTAACAAGGTAGTTAGGTTCTAAACATGATCTATCAACCAAATACTGAGATAAA
This sequence comes from Allium cepa, assembly GCA_030765085.1. Classification (NCBI taxonomy): domain Eukaryota; kingdom Viridiplantae; phylum Streptophyta; class Magnoliopsida; order Asparagales; family Amaryllidaceae; genus Allium; species Allium cepa. Next base: position 39,309,069 of record CM060933.1, read on the forward strand.
AATGAATGTGATGCATCGGTATCAAAAAGTACTCTAACTGGAATGCGTTGAATCAAAAGCGTACCTTCCATCACAATCTTTCCTTTATCGGGTGTAGTAGGCCTAGCTAGTCCTATGGAAAAAAGTTTCCTTTGTCCTCCCTAACTGGTTCTGGACACTGATTCTTGTAATGCCCAACTTGATCACAGTTGAAGAATTTCACATTCTTCTTACTTGCAGCTTTCTTCCCATTTCCTGTTAGCAAAGTGACCATTTTTATCAAACTTATAGCAAACCACCTACCCTTAGACTTCTTACCAGTTTTTCCCTTCTGGGCTCTCTTCTTTTTAAAGAACTTCCTCTTCTTCCCCTGAGAATCCTGAGTTTCCACTGACTTCTCTTTAGCAAGATTAGCAAGTAACTCCTCGTAGCGAATGACCATCTCCACCACTATATTACAAGAATACAGACATGTGTCATGGTCACTCTAGCAAGCTCGGGACTCAATCCCCAAATAAACTTCTTATTCCTTTTGATGTCAGTATCTATAATAGCATATCCATATCTAGACAGCTCTTCAAACTTAGTAGCATACACAACTACTGACACTTCTCCTTGCACTAAATCCATAATTCCTTATCAGCTCAATCTTAGCAAACTCAGATATAAACTTCTGCTCAAATCTCATTTTAAAATCAGCGCAAGTTAAATGCTCTTCCGGTACTCCGGCAGTGACACCATTCCACCAACGTAGTGCTGACCCCTATAACTGTCTACAGGCCAACCTTCTTCTTCTCTCTCCCTCTTTCAACAAATAGGCATTGAATACTAATTCCTCCTCTACCTTCACCCATCTCCTTTATCTGATCCCTCAAGTCCTCAGATAGAAGATCCAACTTCACATCTTCAATAGTCAAAGTATCTTTCGCAAAGATGAGGTTGTTAGCATAACCCGTGTAATGCTGCGAAGGGAATACAAGAGCATCATAGCCATATTCTCTTCATCTAGATTCAAATCCACGGTCTTTAACTTCATCACTGGGTCGTCGAAGAAACCCAGATACTCTTTTATAGAAGTACCATCTCTCGTTCTTATGATGAAAAAAGTCTTCAACAAAATCATACGGTAGTCAAAGATTTCTTCAGATATAGATTTTCTTGTCTTGGTCCAAATGCCTTTAGCAATAGTTTCACCGCTAATCTCAGAAATAACATTTTCTCGCATAGCTAATTGCAAAGTAGTAAATGCCCATTTTCCATCTCCTTCCTTTCCACGGCTGAAATTTCAACCGTCCACTCTTCAAGAGCAAACACCACAGGATGATCTTCTTTTCTCATCAGAACAACTTTAATCCTCCATTGCCACTTCTTGAAGTCTTTCTCTCCATTTGAATGCTCTATTGCTAAACTAGATCCTGATGCAATATAGGTCCCTCTAACATAGTGTCTTGGTACAACTGTTGGAGTCTCCTTATCTTCTGCCATAATGCTTAACACCCTTTCTCAATCAACCTTGTTGCTTTGATACCAGACTATTAGGGAAAAATTCCTCAAGATCGCCTTAGGAACAAAAAACCCAACCTTGCGAAAAAACAAATAGGACCATATTGATGGTGATACAAAACAAACAACAGATAGTCACCAGCTAAAACCAATCACCGATCAAGTAATAAAAGAAAATAACACACGGGATTTATAGTGGTTCTACGACCGCGAGGTAGTGTACATCCACTTAGGGAGAGAAGATTTTATTACTTTCTAAGAGGAGAAATTTTTACAAGATTGATAATGGAGAAGAATAAGAAATACAATTGAGAGAGATAACTCCACACATGCTAATCTCTGCCTTTATATAAAGGTTATTACTTAGGGTTGAAGTAATTGATTTATGGTCATAAATCAATACCTCATTAATTCTCCTATTCATACAAGAAACGTTTATCCATTTGATTTTTCCAATTTTCCTCGATTTATATGCCCCTGATAAGATTCCTTCTTTAATCACTTAATTAGAGAATTGATTGACTACCTCAATCTCCTAAAATAATTCTTCTTCTCATGTAGATAATTTATTAATCTCTTTAATAATGTAAAGGAGGCAATATATATTTAAGTAGTTATCTAAAATATCTTTCAAATCATCTACGGTTAGAAATATTATACCATTGAAATCAACAATATCTTCCAAATCTTCTACAATTGAAAATATTGTATCACCAAATCTTACATGTTTCAGGTGGTATCTTCATTAGTGTATTTATGTGAGATCGTGGTAGGTGATAGTTGGATAGTTTCTTCAGAAAAGTCTTTTAGATAGAAAATGGTGTGTGTAAGTGGTCAGCTTTAGATGAAATTGTTTCATGTCGTGTTTTGTTTTGTCGATCGTCAGAAATTTAAAGTGGTTTAGGAAAAAGGAGGGGTCATGTTCAGTGGTAAGAGCATCTCCAATAATTTTTGGTCCAAAATTACATTTTGTGGCGTCGTAAAATGTGACCTTATTGATTTGTCCAAGAGAAATTGAAACAAACGTTTGATGTTTAAGTGCTTTTTTAACTAGTGCCTAAAGACCAATCACTGGTTGAACAAGCACCTAAGCTTCACAAATTAGAAATTGTAAATTATGTATATGATTTTAGGCACATGTTCACAAAGTACTTAAAGATTAGGCATTTGTTAAACAAGCATCTGATTTCTGGGCGCTTGCCTAATAAACGCCCAAATAGATTACAAATATAGAACCATTTTCACTGAGTTTGTAACCGAATACAATTTTTGTATTCTGTTGGATAGCCATTTAAGGTTACATGTTAAAAAATCTGATTTGGAATACTCTATTGGAGATTCTCTAAGGGAGATATTAAGAGTAGGAGTTGCATGAAGATTATTTATTGGCAGAGTGGTAGTGAGGCATATGTTATTCAACAATCGATGTGCATGGTTAAGATTGTTAGGAACATTTACTATAGAATCAATGTTAGGCATAGTAGCTATGTCTACTGGTATGTTTTTATAACATTTTTCCTTAGTTGTTTGTTCTTCTATGTATACCTTGTTTGTACGTTGTTATGCATGAATCACCACTATTATCAATATTCTTTTCATGACCTACTTGTGTGCAACAATTTGCAGTAGAATGCGCAGAAATATTGCACTTGATGCACATGAACAGTCTCCATGAATACTCTATTTCAACGCGGGTGTGATGACCCACCTTTTTGACCCCTGAGGACGATATATCTATGGTATTCGTCTAACATTGTCCAAGCATCCGAAAGACGAGTTGTCATGGGGTAAAATAAAAGAACAGAACAGAAATCTCACAATGGGGTTTAAATATAATATAACAATAAGATAGTGCATAAGGTTACTCCCTAACATGAATTTATCAGACTATAAGTCTAGGTAGTTATAATAACCTGCCTTTACACTTGCTGGTACAAAATGTACATACATAGAACCAACATCTCATAATAGCAAAAATAGATAGCCAGGTAGATAAGGAGCCTCCTTCTCGTCCACCATCTTCAAAACAGCCCAAAGAAACGTGTCATTCCTAGACTACTCAAAATGAGTACCCAAGAGTTTAGAGAAAACAAATCACTCAGGTCAGACAATAAGTTTGGTATGAGTAAACTCCAAGAAAAATGAAACACAAAAAATAACTCGTGAGACCACATCGCAAGATACAGAACGGGTATTCCCCTTACAAAACATCTAAGCATAAAAGAATTGATACAAATAATTAAACATCGCGAAGAGCATAAGACACTTCTCAATGCAATTAAGAACAAATCAATCCAACGGTTTAAATCAAAAACAAGGAAAAAGAATTTTATTCCAACAATGATTAGGAGGTGCGCCCCCTTATCGAAAATATACCTCTAGAAAATATTCTTGAGAACCACAATAATCTCAGAAACCTCCACCTCAGACCCTGACACCTTACCAAGTATCCGAATATTTCACTTCTCCATGCACATACAACCGAAACCAACCTAGAGTAGATGTGACAATATCTTAATGGGAGCAACCCTACATAGTTTGGCCCTCACTCGCTCTATATTTAGTTCTTTTCGGTAAACGACATCAATACTCCAAACGAGAAACAAATTGTCTTAGGTTTATGGAACAAAAAAAATAGGGTACAAATCGATAGTTAAGATATCAACTATCGGTAATAATAAAAACGATCGTATATGGAAATTAATTCTCATACTCTTACCACCACTTGTTGATTTCAAAATTGTACTATTCATCAGTTAAAAAGGAAGCTAAGTTGTAACGACCGGCCTTTTCAACCCTCAAAGTTGACATTAATACATACACGACATTCATGTACCGAGGACAAATGAAACAACATCGATATTATATATATTTACACCACTATATAATCATACACAACATATGCGATATTATTTACAACATCAAAACATTCACTTTTTAAAGATATTTGATGTGCACATAAATATGCATATTTTTACCTTCATATTTAATCTAATTTAATTAACTAAATGACCATATAGGGTATTTTAAGACGTTTAAACCAAAATTTCAATTGTTTTCAAATCATCATTTATTCATCTTCATTTGGGAGAAAAATGGTCATTTTTGTGTATATATTAATTTTGATAATATTTACTTACACATTTTATTTTTATTTGTAGGAAATTAGATGAAAGATGGAAGATGCTTCACTGAAACATGCATGCACAAGTGAAGGAAGACAAATGAGGATGGAAATCAATCATTTCATGCAACATAGAGGACCCCACCTACCCACTTATCATGATCTTCAAATTGGGAGATAGTGCGCATGTTAGTGGAGATTAAAAGCACAAGCACACTTAATGGATGATTAATTTATGCTAACGATAACTTGATGATCACACTCCTCAATGGTATTTTGGATAGTCTCCTAAAATATGCACTAGGGTTTTTGGCATGTACAAATACCACTTATGTTTCATGTAATGAGCTCTTAGCACCACCTTCAACTTTAGCTTAGTTGTAGCCACAAATTATATAATAAAAAGGCTTCCTAAGCCTCTTTTTTCTACTTAACACAATTTTAGTTCATGCTTATTTTTGTTTACATGTTATCTTTTATCTTATGTTGGTAGCTTAGTTTTATTTCTTATGCAAGTAGTATAGCTCTCTTTTATTTTTAATTAGCTTTCATTTTCCTCTTGTTTTTGTTTCATGTTGAACTCTACATTTGTTGAAATGATATCAAATATGAGAGAGTAAACCCCTTCGATTTAGGGGTAATGAAGCTCTCTTAATCATATAGATTCAACATTTGCTAATTTTTGATCTCTTTTTTTGCTTAATGGAAATGATTGAATGGGTAAAAAATTTGTTATTTTTGCTTTGAATTTAATAGCCTATGTTGTTGACACCAAATAGGCTATGCTTAAACAAACACAAATACAAAAACAAATTGCATCTTCATCTAAACATGATTATGGTAATGAAGTAAATTTTAGAATTCAAATTTGATGGTCTATATTACTAATCACTAGTAAATAGATCATGCTTAGAATAGATTTTATGTTTAATTTCATTTTCATTTTCATGAGAGTTAAGAAGTGGTTTAGTGGGTGTGTTATACTTTGATGATTTATGTTGGGCTAATTAATAGCACATATAGGTCATACTTATGATAAACATATCAACTTAATTTACTAATGACCAAAAAAGAGAGATCATAGTTTCATATATGTTGATTTATGCGATCATGAGAAGAGATTTGCCTCTAAATTGCATTCAAACTCTCATATTTTTATCCACTTTATTTTTGCTAGTTTTTACATTTTTCGCTTAACAAAACTTCACATCTTGGTTTATTTTGATTGAGCGGAATTTAAATCAATTCAATTCCCCGTGATCGACCCGTATTAAAATTGTATGACATACGTTTGCGGTTATTTTTATTTTAATTTTTCGATTATTTTCTAACTCAATAAAAATTTAGTCGATTCAACAAGTTTTTGACGCCATTGCTGGAGAATTAATTTGATTTTATTTCTATTTCCGAATTATTTTTGTTTGATTGTAGTGCGTTTTCATTTTGTATGTTGAGTTGCATTTAAAAAAAATATTTTGTGTTGTTTGTTTGTGTGATTTTTGTTTTCAATTTGATTTGTGTGTTTGTTGTTTTTCTATTTGCATTTACATTTCTATTTTTTTAAGAAAAAAACATTGCACATTTCTACTTAACTTCCATTTTAGCTTGCATTTTAGTCTTTGGTTCATTGCCATTTTAGTTTGCACACTTTCATTTCTATTTAAAAAGAAAAAAAACATACAAAATTTCAAATATATATATATATATATTAATTTGCATTTGCATTTATATTTGTACATTTACAATTTTCCTTTTCTTCTTTTGTTGACATTTACAAAAAAAAAAAAAAAAAAAAAAAAAAAAAAAAAAACCCTTACACTGTGCATGCTCTGTGCACAGAAAATCCTGACAGCATACCTATCCTCTATCATGATCACTGCTACATTCACTGACCTGTCGCAAACACTCATCAAACTGCTGCATCCTCCATCTACTGCTCCATATCCTCCATCTGCAACTTCCACAAATCACTGCCAAATCACTGCCTCTGACACAAAAGTGATACATACACATGCAGTGATACAAGAAGCAACATTCATTCCCCTTCTTGTTGCCTGCCTGCATACCATCAGATTTCACTACCATACACTGTCAATTCACAACGTTCAAAACCCCACTGAACATCACTGCTTGCTACCCCTTGCAATTGCCTGCAACTCCTTAGTTCTTCCCCCTACTACTGTCCGTATTGACCATTCCACTGCAATAAACTTTCAACATTCAATAACCCCCACTGTCTTCCTCCTTCCTCATTTATAAACTGCCTCTCAATACAGCTTGTTCCTCCTATCTTCCACCATCAACAATACTCCCTACTTACTCTCATCAGTTCTTTACTTCAGTCATACAAAGAACAACACTTTCACCTCTCTGACAAACATCATCAATACAACATTCCTCTACAAACTACTCTGCCCACCACCACAATTTGCAAATTTCTAACTGTGCAGGTGTACTTGTGCACATCCTCTGTGCACACCCTACATACATCCTGTTACAACCTCCATAACCATCCATAACAAACCGCACTTCACTGCATTAGCCCCTTCCTACCACCTGACAATCATCTCCAAACCATATTTATCTTACAACAATACACCTTCCACCTTCAAACTCCAACCCCTTACCACTGCTTCATTCCTCTTTACCTCTTCTCTGCACAGTATCACCATTCAACTTCACCTCTGATCATAGTCCATCAAACTTCATCACTTCAAACTTCAATATCAACTCTGTCATATCACTTCTCTGTACACACTTCACTGTTCTACATACATACTTTAGCACTTCCTCCATTCCACCAGTTCATCCACATCCAGTCTTCTACCGCCACAGTCAATACAGTCATCAAACTTCTGCCATCACATTGCTGCTCCTCCACAAACTGTCTCCACCATTACTTTGCTGATCAAACTTCATACTTCTTACTACACAATCAGCAAAAGTCACATTACTAGTTCAAAAATCATTACTACCTCAGTAACAGTCAAATTGCCTATAGTCCACATTCACTAACATCAGAACACCACATCCACTGCTTGAAAAACATACATCACTTTCACAACCACTGCTCATCTTCCTTCAATCACATAGCCACTGCTTGTCAAACCATCATCATACTACACTAACTACCGTCGTCAAACAATCATCATCAAACCTCTCTGAAATTTCGATTTTGCTTTTAATCGCGAATTTGAATTTCACGATTTCGTTTGCCTTTCTGAAATTTGCGCCTGAATTGTCTTTGATTTCAATTTTGTTATTTATCTTTTAGAAGAGGAAACAGGGGTGACATAGTTAGTTGGGCTTTTATTTTTGTTGTTGATTCAGCCAGAGTTTGTGTGGGTTGAAAATTTTACTTTGTTTTAGTTCATTTTAAAATCATTTTGCTTTCTTTTTGTTAATTTATCACTTGTCTTACAAAAAAAAACAAACTAGTTTTTACCTTTTTATTGCTAATTCTTTCTTTCTTTAGTCTGCACTTTTTTTAAAAACAGTTATTTTTTTATTTGAGCTATTGACATTATTTGCTGAGTTTTTCAATTTAGCTATTGACATTGGACATTCGACTCGGACGTTCTCATTCTTGAATGAGTTTGGATAAACCGAGCTTCAATATACTGCAGCACCTTCTATATATTATTTGGATTTCCTTGACGGTTATTCAGACTATCCACTTTCTCTTTGGGACTGGATGAGGCTTCTTCTGTTAAATTTTGGTGATACAAAATCATAAATAGAAGGAAACAAATATGTAAGAAGGAAAGTAATCACGTTTGTTCGTTATGAAAATGCATAAATCATTGAATTGCATTTAAATGAGATGATAAGGAAATATATGCATGCGCACGTTATGGAATAATATATATGCAAAAAGATATGCATATTATTTCTTTTTTCGTAATCGCATTGTTTTGCGATTATATTCTTCCATCTTTGTAGTGAGTGAATTACTTGCTATGTTTGCGTGGTTTGTTACTATAGTAATTTGTCTTCATTATCTTCTTACTGTATCTTGTTAATTTGATTGATGACTCACATGAATTTACATTGGCTATATATTGAGGGTAGATTTCATTGTAAACTCATCCCGGTATTCAGCCAGTGATCCCCAAATGGAGTGTCACTTCTTGTTAACCCTAATTTAGAGCTTTGGTATGTAAACTTTTATCTTGTTATCTCTTGTAATTCTCTCGGATGTAATAAAACCTCTCTTCTTTGTACTAAACGTACACTATCTTGATGGTAGTGGAACTTGTATAAATATTGTGCATTTTTTATATAGTTATGTGCTATTTATTTGGAGTAATAGAATAATGCTGCTAGATTAAGTGATGTTCAAATTGGCAAATCTAGATCATGTTTATTGTTTTTCGTATTTATGCAATTTTTGCACAACAGATTGGTATCAGAGCAAGACGATTAGTTTAAATTTGTGCATCAATGGCTTCTAGAAAGAGCGGTAGATCCGATGGTAATTATGTTATTACTCATTTGGATGGAAAACGAGATTTTTTGCAATATGGAAGATAAAAACGAAGGAGATTATGTTGAGAGAGAAGAGCATTCGAGTCTTGGAAATTTGGTGATAAGAAGTTTACTATGTTGAAGGGACAGATGGATTTGGGAACCTGTATCTGCTTCTTGGCTCAATGTTGATGTGAGAGTCTTATGTTGATTTCCATGGAAAATTTATTGTTTGGAAAATAAGGTATGTGGGAGGAGAGAGATTTGTCTTCAATACAGAGATTTGGATTAACTTTCTTATGTCCATTGGCTTTTACTTTTTCTGGCCCTGTATTTGGATTGGTGATTGATAGAATTTTTTGGTTTTGGTGGCTTTGAGATTATTTTGGTATCTACCTTCTTTTGATTTTGAATATTTGCAACATTTTGTTGGCGGGCGGGGACATAGTCTAAGCTCCTAGCAATGTGTGATAGGAGGTAGCCTTGCCGGAACCCATTAGGTAAGTATTCATTTTGGCATCTATCTTGTTAAGAAATTTGGTTGAAAGTGGAGTTTGATTTTAAGAGTTTTATGTTGAGAAGAGAACTTGAGTCGAGATGGGGTGTTGGAGATGTGTAATTTTGCATAAAGGTGGAGTGTAAAATTTTGGTGATATAAAATCACAAATAGAAGGAAATAAACATGCAAGAAGGAAAGTAATCACGTTTGTTCATTATGAAAATGCATAAATCATTGGATTGCATTTGAATGAGATGGAAAGAAAATATATGCATGTGCACGTTATGGAATAATATATATGCAAAAAGATATGCATATTTTTTTCCGTAATCGCATTGCTTTGAAATTATTTTCTTGCATTTTTAGAATGAGTGAATTACTTGCTATGTTTGTGCGATTTGTTACCACTGTAATTTGCCTCCATTATCTTCTTACCATATCTTGGTAATTTGATTGATGACTCGTATGAATTTACATTGGCTACATATTGAGGGTAGACTTCATTGTAAATCCATCCTGGTATTCAGCCAGTGATCCCCAAATGGAGTGTCTCTTCTTGTTAACCATAATTTAGGGCTTTGGTACGTAAAATTTTATCTTGTAATCTCTTATAATTCTGTCAGGTGTAATAAATCTCTCTCCTTTGGACTGGACGTACACTACACTGTGTTGATGGTAGTGGAACCAGTATAAATATTGTGCGTCTCTTTCTTCTTTATAGTTATTTGCTATTTATTAGGAGTAATAGAACAATTGCTGCTAGATTGAGTGATGTTTAAATTGACAAATCTAGATCCTGTTTATTTTTTCCGCATTTGTGCACTTTTTGCACAACATCTTCTCTCGTATTGGCTCCTTTACTGTTGCTACTTTTGACTTCTTTTGGCGGCTATCGTTTTGTTTAACTTATTTCTTTTTATATATTTTTTCAAAGTTATTATGAACGAGTTCACTTTTATTTTATTTGTATGATTTATAGGGAGTAGTCACCTACCAGGCTTGTTGATACCTTGTTTTTAAGCATGGAATAAAATTACTTGGGTGCTCTTCTCTTTACGGAGGATTAGTCATTTTGCTCAAAAAATTTATTTTGCAAGCTTTTGAAAACTTTAAAATTTTCATCTAGATTAAACCTGTCTTCCGTAAATCCTTTTGTTTTTCTATGCTTAATTAATGGACATAGCTTTGGATATGTCATGCAAGCTCCTTAACCCCATGCCCCTCTCTTTCTTTGTATTGTAGACTATGCCCCAGTTTACCTGGTGCCGTTTGCCTTGCCATAGGAAGTTTGCGCATATGTTTTCAATCATGTTTGTAACATTTTTTGGCATTTGATATATTTATAGCCAAAATGATACCATAGGATAAGTGACCATTTTAATCAATTCTAATCTACCTGTTATTAATAGTAGTCTACCATTCCAGCCACTCAATTTCTTCTTGATTTTGTCTATCAATATATTATAATCCCTTTTTTTAAAGAGAGGAGCTTGCTAGGTGGGATGCCTATGTATATAACTAGTAGACTAGCAACATTAATTTTCAGTGTAATTGAAAGGGAAGCTTTAAATGAGACTCCCGTACTGTTAAAAAAACCTTTGATTTTTGCTTGTTCATCTTTAATCCCACATATGTATTTAAATTTTGCATCATTTTTTTAATGGTAATTGCATTGTCTATACTTTCTTTGGTCATCAGCATAAAGTAGGTGACTTATAATAGGTTCACTTTTGTATACTGGGGGAAAGATGACATTCTATGTATTCGATGTCAAGCATGATACATACATACATACATAGATGTATGTATGTATTCCGTAGCAAAGAAAAATATGTACGAATAGAGGAGATCGCCTTGCCTGAGTGCCCTATCGTTGTGAATAAATCTACAGGGAGTGCCATTTAAAAGAATTGAGAAAGTGGGGGTGGCAATACATTGATAAATCATATGTGTTTTTTTGTGTGGAAAGCCCATTGTAGCCGTAATATGACATATAAACTCTTTATTAACTTTGTCATATGCTTTCTAGAAGTCAATTTTCAGGCACATATTATTAGATCCTTTTCTATTGCATCTTCTGACCATCTCATATGCCAAAAGTGAGTTTTCATTTATATGGCTGCCTAGGATATTTGCATTCTGGTTATAAGACATGACTCATTTATGTAGACCTTAATTATGTTGCTATTATATTCGATACTGTTTTATAAATGACAATACAGCATGAAATAGCTCTAAAATCTGATATGGACATAGGGTTATCTTTTTTTTTTGGGGTGGCAAGGGTAATGAAAGTGCGGCTAGTTTCATGAATAAATTAGCCATTAATGAATATACTTGAATTCCAGAAATAAGATCTTCTCCAATTAGGTCCTAATGGTACTTAATTTTTTTTGCTCTAAGCCATCTGGACCTGGACTGCTGTCTACGTCAATTTGGAATACTGCAGTTTTGATTTCTTCGACATTAATGTTTGCATCTGATTTAGTTCTGGCTTACTCCGTTAGCACCTTTTTGCATGCAAATTTTAGGAAATTGAAATTATTATTCTCTACATTCTACATATGGGTAAAGAATTGAATTGCATTGTGCAATAACTCCCTTTCATCGGTTATGATATTGCCTTGAATGTCAATGATGTGCTTAATGTCTGTTTTGTTTTTGGTTGATGACATGTGTTCATAAAAAAAATTACTACATTGATTACCATCGGTAAGCATTTTATTTTTGATCTTTGACGGTTTTCAATTACATGATTATGCATCACAATCTCTAGTTGAAATAGACTGTTTTTGTATGCTTGAATTATAGCAGTAGCATTTGGATTTTGCAGTAATTAACATATAAAATTTTGTTATACTCTATCATTTGATCAAGTAGTAGCCTAAACTGAATCTACCTTTGTTCCAGTCCTTCATCCCTCTTTTAACATTTTTGAGTTTTTTTAGACAAATAGAAAGAAGGTTTACTTGAAATTTCACTTTGCTAGGCATTAGAAATCACATTGCTGTAACTATTATAGTTTACCTAGGAATTGTTGAATCAAAATGGAGTGTGTTTGACAGTGTTATTTTCATGAGTAAGCCTAAAAACCGATGTGTGATCACTTGTCGAGTGGTTCATGTTGATTGCATGTGCATTTAGAAAGATAGTAATGCATTTATAATTAAGGAATGTTTTGCCAATTTTGCTATGTATTGAAAAATTCTTACTCCCTCTTGTAATGACCCAGAGTTTCGAACACTTGGTATTTAACTATCTAAATTATTTAAATATTTGAATCTTAGATTTAATGTGAATAATGTGAATTTATAATGCTGTTAACTCCCTTTTAAATAATAACTAGTGATAAGAAACTTGTTTTTGAAATTTGTTTACAAAAATGAATAGTTGAAAAAATATCGATAATGTGACCGAAAATCGTTTTATCGATGAATGACTTTTTACCAAATAAAAGAAATTCAAACTCTTTTGTGTTTGTGTAGTAATACATGAAGACATCTATAAGAATTAAATTCACCTTTATTCATAAGCAAATCAATTAAATACTAACTATATAATTAAGGGAACAATGAGGAGTAGAAGGTGGAGTGATTTAAGGAAGAATTTTACTTAGGTATGGTGTGCATGTGCAAGTATGGAGAGAAAGCAGAGTGGTCTGGGAGGCCAAGAATGAAGGGTACCGAGGTCTTATTTTGTGCTTAAAGTATTCTTCTTTCCATCTCCTTCTTGTTATCATTTCATTTGCTTAAGTTTTGCAAAAAAGAAAAAGAATTCAAACACTTTTTTCTCCTTTCAGATTATTCAAAACAAATCCAAATTAACTCCTTTCTCTTCCAAACTCCACCAAAATTCTAATATCACATAGTAAATAAGCATTAGCATAAGTAAATAAATAAATAAATGAAGAAGAAAAGGGTCCACCAAACCCAGGCCATGAACTATCTATTGGGGTGGGAGGCTTGGCTAGTTATTTTGGTGAGCAAAGGTAGCAGCTTTGGGCTTTAGGTGATGGTTGGAAGTGTTTTCTTGATTCCCGTGGACTTATGCTTGTTGTATGCTCTTTTAAAATTGAGTTTACTCATTGTTTAATTTCCTATGTGTATATAATATTTGGTTGTTGAAATATAAAATCTAAAGTGAAGAACAATGCAAGTTATTACTTTTGGCCCCTCCTTGCTTTGGAAAGCAAGTGACAATATTATATGTAGTATAATCTCTCTTGTGACCACTAAAACAAGTATCGTAGCCATGAATTGTTGTTCACATGTTTGTTAATGTTGTGTGTGCAGTTGAAGTGTGTTGTGAATGTTTGAATCAATAAGTCACTATGAATTCACTTTGAAATCCCTTTTATCTAACATATGTTAAATTTATTAAAATTTGAATATATTATGAAAATATGTATTTGGTTGTTCTCTACACATGTTTTGGTGTGTTTTATATAAAGGAACAGTTTGAAAAGTTGCAGAAATAACTGAACAAAGTTAGGAATGTTAAAAGCGAAAAGGTCGCTATGGATGCGCTTTGAAATCGCTTTGTGTTTGGTGATTTTTGAGGCAACTTTGGAAGATTTTCTTAGGGATTTATCTATGGTTTTAATAAGTAAGATGCGAGTACTTACTAATGTGAAAATATCAAGTTTCAAAAAGGTTTAAAACTGGTCAAACAAAGTTAAGAAAGTTTGAAGTAAAAAGGTCTTTGTATGAGCGCTTCGGAAAAATACCTTATTTTCGGAAACTTTTATAAATTAACGAAAAATATCTTTATGGGTTTCTTTCCACGACTTTTAAGTACTCTAAATATACTAACTACTATAAGAAAAGTTAGAGCAAAAGTCAATTGTTTAAGTTTCGAAAAATAGTCTCAAAGTTCATGCAAAAATCGTGCTAATTTTGATAGTACAACATTAGGTACCATTTGAAAGAATGCTGTCTTTGCTTCTGAAACACAATTTTCCATTTGCAAATATTTTAGACAGCACTTCCTGTAATGCATCATTTCTGTTTGAAACATTAATTTGTGTAAAAATAATATTTAAATTAAGTATTTTTCTCTAATATTTTTAGGATTTTTTTCTAACTTTGCACTAGAGTGTTTTAAAATAGGTTGCATGTTTAAATATATTTTTAATAATTAATTATGAATTTTTAGGCAAAGAGGCTTTTAAAATAAAACATGTTTATTTTTGGGTTTTCTATTTATTTCAAAATTTGTTATTTTTACGTAAAGTTCTATATAGTTAATTATAACATATCTTTAGGCAGTTTAAAGTGTTTTAACAAAGTTATAAGTATTTTAAAAGTGTGTGTATGTATATATATAAATTTTAAAAAGTAGGTTAAGTATTTAATAGATATAGTTTTGGATTTTAACAGTTTTTTTAGAGAAATGTTTGATCCTCTAAAGTAGAGGAGAACATACATGTGTACATATAACACCAATAACATAGGAGCTGCCAACATGCTTGGTAGGTAACAAATCATAACACAGAAAAATATACGAAAACAAACAAAGGTAACTTCTTGAATGAGCTTTGTAAGGCCACCGTCCATCACACCTCAATATCGAACTCCGGCAAGGTCACCACCAATAATGAAGTGTTAGAAGTATCCAAAATAATCCATGGTGCAACCAAGTGCACAAAAAGATCAATAAATAGCTCCATCCGAGAAAGAACGCCCCACTACAAACACGGATGAACCAGAATGAAGCCACACTACAAATGCAGATGATTCAGAATGAACACCTCACTGTAAATTCGGATGATCCATGGTGCAACCAAGTGTACAAATGAGATCATCAAGCAGATCCTCCAGAGAATGAATGCTTCATTGCAAACGCGGATAATCCAGAATGAACGCCTCAAAACAATCCTACAGTCCCGGCGGCAGCAGCTCTGAAACCCTGCAAATAGCATACTAGCACCAATTTTGGTCTAAACCTGTATCTGCAGATGGAACTATACGAAAATATAAGAATAATATATATATATATATATATATATATATATATATATTTGTGTGTGTGTGTGTGAAATTTATATACATATATATGTTTTTATGAAATAAAACTAATAAAACTAAAGTTAATGTTATAAGACAGTAATGATACTGAATGAACAGTATTTTTAATAAACTAAAGTTCCAAGGGGATCATTATCCGATGAAAAAACATCTTTAATTAAAGCATTTTTAAACTTACAGATTTCGAAAAGCTCTTTAAATTCCACCATAAGAGGAATGATAGATATCCAACGATCATGCCAAAAAGTTGTATTATTTACTGAATGAATAGTCATATTAGTATCAAGGTTATAAATCTCGTGACATTTTAAAATTGATTTCCAAAAATTAGACAATTTATTATTAATTGAAGGCGTAATTTAATATAAATTATTACTACCATTATAATAATGTTTAGATATAATTTCTTTCCAAATAGATTTATCATGAATATCCTTAGATTTCCATAACCACTTCCTTAGTAAAGACAAATTCATGTTACGTAAATTAAAAACACTTAATCATCCTCCTTTTTCGATTTACAAACTGTATCCCAGTTAACTAAACATTTTAGACTGCTATTAGGATTATCACCACTCCATAAGAAATCCCTTCTTATTCTATCAATTTTATTAATCACCAATTCTGGAAAAAGATGCATAGGCATCCAATAAATCGAAAATGCAGATAAATAGAACTGATGAGAACTAATCTACCCGCTCTTGATAAAAACGTCACATTCCAATTAGAAATTCTATTTTTAATTTTATCTATTATGATTAGCCAGTTATCATGCTTAAGTTTAGTTGGTCTAATCAAAAATGCGAGATAATCAATAGGGAAATTCATGGTTTTACAGTTAAACGTGTTAGCAACTAAACCTTCAACTTTATCAACATCATTTAGTACTAAAACCAAACTTTTATCAAAATTAATTTTTAAAAATGTTAGAAGTACAAAGCTGTATAAATTAAATTTAAGGGTAATGATGCGGCTAGGAAAATGAGAAGTAAATAATAAGGTATCATCCGCAAATTGAAGAATGAAGAGCCCATTATGTGAGATTTCACTACCAACGCACCCTAAAAAACCATTTCCAACACTATAACAAACAGGACCTTTAACAGCGTTTTAGAAACCCTATAAAATCTTTTCACAGCGTTTTTACATAAGCTGTATATTGACATGCAGTTATATGTCAGAGATACAATGACAAGAAATAAACGCTGTTAAATGTCTTTTTTAACAGCATTTCCGTGGTGTCATGAAATCTTTTAACAGCGTTTGGTTGGGTGCAGTTAGAGATCTTTCTAAGCGTTTTATTCGTGCTGAGATAAGATTTTATAGCGTTTTTTTAATGTTGTGATGTTTATTTACAGCGTTTCCTTGTTGCAATAAATCCGCTTTATGTTTTAGACACAGTTTAACGAATTTTTAAAACGCCGTTAAAACTTTCAACGGCGTTTTGAAAACGCTGTGGAATCATTTAACAGCGTTTGGTTGGGTGCTTAAAAACTTCCAATAGCTTTTTAAAATCGCCGTGGTATGTTTTAACAGCGTTTTAAAAACGTTGTGCAAAGTTTTAACAGCGTTTCAGTAAATATCCGCCACAATGTGTATATACATACCACATTTCAAAATTAGCATATCATATAAATATCACATTTCAAAATTAACATATTGTATATATATCACATTTTGGACACATTTGATAACCAACGTATGAAATTTCATAATCAAAATACACAATATTCTTACACCAAACATAATAGTCTGTCATCAATAGCTCAACAACAATATAGAACAAGTAGCAATAGCAAAACAAAAGCATGTAGTACATACGTTAAAACCGAAAAGTAGTTCTAGCAGCAAAAATAACTTCGATTCATAGCTCGTTGCAACCTTTTTTTGCATCACTGTCATCAATCTACCTATAAAGCAAAAGTAACGCTTGAGAACAAATTTATCAAAAAAGTGTGCACAAAGTTAAATCAGATTCATAATGCCAACAATAAATATTCATCACACTATTTCAGTAGGCGATTGACTAATACAAAGTATACAACATGCTATAAAATTCAAAACAATGGTGTCTTTTCACTTTAGTTATTATTCTTATTTCAGCCTCTTACTGTAGGCATGTAAGTTTTATATTATCAAAGGTCACAATGAAATGTCTCGCTAATTCTATTTTATTTATCTCTGTCTTCCCAAAAAATTTAGGATCATACTTAAATCCTTCTACTGGACATGTATTATCAACTAA
Organism: Allium cepa; assembly: GCA_030765085.1. Taxonomy (NCBI): domain Eukaryota; kingdom Viridiplantae; phylum Streptophyta; class Magnoliopsida; order Asparagales; family Amaryllidaceae; genus Allium; species Allium cepa. Next base: position 39,326,912 of record CM060933.1, read on the forward strand.
CAGAGATATTTTTACCATGGTCAATGCCAGATTTCAGCTTTGGCTCCCTTACCATTGATGAATATGAATGATATAGTTCATGTTATGAATATTGAATTTTTTTTGCAGTTTAAAGTGTTAAATTTCTACCGTGCTTTTATTTTTTAATCAGAACAATTCTATTCAACTTTATTCAGCTTTTATTTTATTGTGCTTCTTTTTACCTTTGTTATATACTGTCTTTGTTTATAAAAAACTAATGTCCCTCTTACTACAGATTTTATTTCATTAAAATTTATATCCGTCAACCTAAACATAACACGTATGACTGCCCTATTTATAAAGAAGAAATCTTACTTCATAAGGTTCGGTTCGTTAAATTAGTTACCAAAAAAAAGTGGTCCTTTCAGTTTCATTTACCCACTGACCAACATTTCTTATTTCTGAATTTAGACGTTTCCAGATATATGTTATCTACTATGGAGGCTTACGAATTACATTGCATCTAGCTTGCTTTGTTTAATACTATATCATCCGATTATACTTCTACTTTAATGCATTATTTCTGCAATATAGTAGGACAGTGAATAGAAGATTACTACCCAATACGTCATGCTACACCTTTTCAGCTTCTTAGCCCGAGCATATACTGTAACAACTAGCATTGGTGGATCATTATAGACCTTTACATGTGTTGAGCTTTATTTTTTTTAGCACATTGCATTAGAAAGCATTTTTATCAATCAATGGTGTCTGCTCAGATATACGACAACTACTTTTCTATTTTTAACATGGCACAAGACAGAGGATGAACTTGGGATTTGCAGTACTAAGTCTGCTTGCTAACTGAAGATCAATTTTGTCCCTTTTTCCCCCTACAACAGCTCTATTACGTCCATGCCTCAAAATTTCATACTTTATGGTGCGTCCCCTTTTCGTTTCTTGTTTCCAAAATCAGTATTTAGTATATGTATTTACTTCTTCTTCAATATAAATATGCTGTTGTTTCCCTTTTAATTTTGGTTATAAAATATTTAGCTTACTGTTATAAGCATACTAATATTCAATTCTTTTGAACGTTACTGTTATAAGCTTAATGTCTCAATATTGATGTCGCTTACTCTTCTTATGTACGGATACAATTACGAGAGAGGGAGGCAGCAAAGTGGAGGTTTGCATGACTCCTTACTGTACTTATAAGGATGAATGACATCTCATGATTTTCTAAATTAGAATGGTGCTTTATTGTTCACTTTAAGAATTACTTTTTTCAGATATAATCATCCAGTAAGAACCATTAAGCATTTATTTATTCTTTCAGCTTAGAAGAACACGTGATTCCTCCTAAATTTGTTATCATCAATGATGAATAGCAATCCGTGAGTATGGACCCAAATGTGAGCTGCTAATGATTCTGACAGTCCGGCAAAGTATTTTTTTTTTTAAGTTTTAACCTTTTTACTAGTTGATAATTGTTTTGCATTTCTTTATTCATTGTTTTTCCACTACAAAATATTGAAGTCTAAATTTGTTTGAATTTTTCTTTAATTTTAGCTTTGAAAATTAATATAATCAGTGGATTGGGAGTATGAACAAAACAGTATAATGCAAAAGTATGATGACAACAGTAGAATGCACCTCATCAAGTATGGCAACATCTCTTCAACCGTTCTCAACCACCATATTATCTTCGACATTCTGCCCTTGAATAAGTATCATGAATCACCCAGAGCCTGTTAAATAAAAATGATTTGTGAAGTTAAACACCCCACCCACATGCACAAATACATCGAACATAACTAGAATTTTCGATGGCCACTAACAAGTATAAAATATTTTGCCTGCAGTAATTATTTAAAACAAGTTATCAAATTATTCTGTGAATTATGTACTTTAATATGCATCCAACTGATTGCTACAGACCGTCATAAGATTTTCATTTTTTAACTACGATTGGCGAATAACTGCCGAAACCATCAAATAATCGATTATACCTTAAGTTAAATTGGACTTATCGGAACTTGCATCTGTTATAACTTTATCAGCAGGCCAAACAATTGTAGTGCCGACGGCATCTTCAATATTTTGTAAGTCGGATGTTGGTCTCCATAGACGTGCATTTGGAGCATTTGCAACATCAACCCAAACCTTAACTGCATTTATCCCTAGACTCGGTTTTTAAGTTGGACTCGGTTCTTGAAACTAAGACTCTGTTAAATTGAGTCTCAGTTGAAACTTTAATAAACAGATGAATAAAAAATTACCAGATAACAACCAAGCCATGTAAACTGATGGATCGTAGAAGGAAATGGTCATAAAACAAACCTGCAAAAGATTTGTACCTATTGCCATTTCACCACAAGTTATATCAGCACCTAGGCTTTTACAGATTATTCTAAAAGGAAGATTACCAACAGTGGTCAACGGTGCAAGATACAACTTCCCACTGAAATCAATAAGTTTAATCTCTCTCCGACTGGTCGTAATATCGTATCGCTTTTACAAGAATCAAAGCTATCATCAGTATATTTTTCTTTCATGCTACCATCCGTACCGGTTTCATCCATCTTAGATTCAAGAACATGTTTACCTGATCAACAAATATACAACACATAAGTCAACTGAGATTTCATGTCAATGCGCTGCTACTAGATCAAATTAGTCCCCGTTACCAGTTTTAATGGGGCAGCTTGGTTCATCAATTGGGCACTTAGTCTTCTTTGTAGGTCTTGAATCACTAGGAATAAATACATCTTCTGCAAGATCTTTTTCTGAACAAGCTGCTGAAGCACATTCAACATTATCTATACCAAATGCTTCATTATTGTTATTTGTGCCACATGAATCATTATTGTTGTCTACGCCAGATGTATCATTGTTGCCATGTGCAGAAACAGAATTTGATCCATTACTATCATCATGATGAATGTCTGCTTCTGATTTAGTGTTATATCCAACCTGCAATCATAATTTAGTGAAGGATCATTAGTTAAGTATCAGACGGATATATTTTTTGCCCTATAGAGATTCATTACATAAATCAGTGTACAATTCTAGATTCTAATGACTTAACATGCTCAGGAAACGATCAAAGAGGTTTTAGAAGGCAAAAACACTGCTATAGTGTCATTTTTCAGGATTATGTCTCTCAATCATTAACAACATGAAAGGAGCATTTTTCAGTCATGAAATACAAGCATGCTACACTCCGCAGGTGCCTGAAATACTATCTTATTTAGCTCTAAAATTTTACTAATTGTAATAATTTTAACTTGAAATCTTATTTAGCTCAGTCATGAAATACTATCTTATTTTTCAGTCATTTCCTATTTAACACTTATCCTATGAGAAGAAACTACAAATGTACGTGACAGTAAAAGCCTGGCCGGACATATCAATCCTAACTTTTTAACATTATGTACGTTAATTAGATTTCATATCTACAACTACAGTAAATGCTATTTTATTGCTGATATACGCTGCAATTTTCTCTCCATAAATGTTAGCTTTTGTCCCAGGCGCACATGTCATGATTGTATACAAATACATGTTCCTTTTCTTTTCTTTTTAGATTCTAATTCAATTTCTCGTATTTTATTATATGTACAACACATTAGTGTCAGTTGTGTAAGTTGATTAAATAAGAATTATTACATGAAAATATTACTTGGAGAATATCTAAAGATTCTAACCATAATATGACTATTTCAACTGACACTGAAGCATGGAGTCAAACATCAGTTTGATCGGTAAACTGATTCAGTTGTTCCATTTCGCATATATGTACAAGTATAATAATACTATTTTTAGACTGAAATATCGCTGTTTGAAGTAAGAATTGCCAGGTAAAACATACTTGAAATTCCAATATATTTATAATTTGGTTGGTGAAGTTCCTATAAAGTAAAACTAGGCTTCTGTATTTGACTCAGCTTCAAAAGATATCACATAATCACAAGAGTCATGACAGAAGCAATAAATTTCCATGTGCCTGCACTTTTATTTTCCATCTGAAAACAACTGCCATAATTGTAGTTGGTAATTAAAACTTTGCAACTTTAAAATAGCTAACTAAATGTATTGTAAAAAAGCATTTTGAGAAAGATTAAACTAAAGTAAATAGAAAGGCAGAAGGCAAAAGAAACAGGCCAGAATAGAAGATTCAAAACAGCAGCCAGTTGAGTTATAATTAATGTTATTATAACGAAATATATATATGGAAGAGAATAACAATGCATTTCTGAATGATTAAAAGATCTGATATAAAAAAATAAAAATAAATACTACCTCTTTAGATCGCAGACATCACATGGCCATATTTGATTAGCTCTAGATACTTGATCGGTCCCAGACAATCGTCTAAGACTCATTAACTATTCTGAGTTGTCTGGATCCAATACTCATCACATAATTAGGCAAAACAAAGCTAGCACCGACAGTCAGTTTCTACTTTTAGTATGTACACAAGTATTTACACTAACTCATGAAACATTTAATAAAGGTAAAGATATACTATCTGTACCTTGGTTATATGACTATATGCACTATATAATACTAATTACCATCCGTAAAAAGGGGAATTGTGTCGGACTTGAAAACTAAAATTGAGATAGAATTTGCCCTGCTAGCGTGGTACATAATAAAATCAAGATAGGCATAGAAAAAACAAGGAGAATATGCATAAACATACTGGAAAAACTGCAAGATCACGTCGGAAAGGAGCAGGCACCAGAAATGCAAGTGCAAGTGAGAAGAGAGCATGAACAAGAGAATAGATGCAAGTGCTTGATCAACAAGCATGACCCAAGAAAACATGAGTCAGACTGAAAGCAAGGTGCAAGAAAATAGTACAGATCATAATTTCTCGAAAAAATAATCTTGTAAAATGAGAATCTTGCACATAAAAATGCTGCGATATGTAGACAAAAAGGGAGATAAAGAGATGGTTATGTTAATGGAAATTGCACTGAGAAGTAAAGTGCAATTGAAATCCAAATGAATGTGATGCAACCAAAAGTAAATGTGGTGCAGATGCATAACTATGTGCAGATGGAAGGCCAAAATACAGGCAGCGTGATGCAGATGAGCAGTAGTAGAGCATTAGGAAGCTGTGGGAAAATAGGAACTGCATGTCGTGAGAACTGCAGGCATGAGAACTAACACTGCTACATAAATAGAAAACTAAGAGAAGGACATAAACAACATGGTCACAAAAGTAGGTCGTAAAAAACAGTTGTAGGAGCATGATGCAAAGATCAAACTACCAAGGATAAAGCTCCTGGATAAAAGAATCAGATGCTGAAATAAGTGTTCAAACAAGCAAGATAGATATGACAAGCAAGCAAACATGAGCAAGGGCTGTAAATGGTATCACACCAAGTACAACAAGCGCAAAATGATGCGAGCAAGATGCATAGTAGGTGAAGCTACTTGCTATTAATGGGCTTACTTATCTTGTTTATACTATCATCATTTAGCTAACATTCATTCAGTTAACAAAGAAAATAATTAAAGTAAACTCATCAACACCCATCAATTTTGACAACTATACATGCCTGGTATAAAAAGATTCCAACGATCATTTAGCACATTACAAAGCAAGCTGAACTTTGAATAAAATGGGATGAAGGGGTACTTAATAAAGCAGTAATGAATATAATCATGAAGCACATTATAACCCAAAACCAGCAAAAGGTACTATCCGATTATACTAAACTGAGTTCAAATTCCAAGGAAACTAGTTTTCAATTGTTATAGTATGCAATGTCTATCGAGTGTGATATATGTTTTCAATGTTTGACCATCATTTTTTTCGACGGTTTGCTTAGAAATCAAAACATCACATATCCAAATAAAACTTAACTATTGAACATTTTCAGAATTCATGGACTAGAGATAAGTTTCGTTAGAGTTGGATTCTTTTCTTTTTCATACATATTGATAAATATGAAGTGTATTTTCATACATATAATTCTATAATACACAATATATTGGTAATCCTTTGACAAGCCAAATATAATTCTACTTACATACTCTGCTATGATTTTCAGAGCATACCTTTCATAAGCCAAAAATAAAAAATACATGAAAGTAAATAAATTAAATAAATCATATCAAATTTCGGAAAATTTGTGTTAATCAGATATAAATAGCCTCCACTATTGCATGTCGTGCTACATTTTAATTTGTTGTTTATATAGTTTCATATCTGCTTCATGAAAAATTTCTGCTCTATGTTGTAATCCAACTAGCAATGTCGATCTAGTTACAATGAGCAAGTTTTTGTTTAAAACCAGTTATTATAGAGATATTACTGATCTTAATTAAATTAACTAAAACTTATTTTTGGAACATTCCAAGGAGCATTTTAGGATGCTTATTTTATGTTATTCCAATGCCAAAATGTAAAAACTCAATCATTGTTGCTACCAAAACATCCATCTAGATTCACACCGTCATAATTAAAGTTCAAAATCATAATAGTTCAGGCACAAAAAATGAAACTGAAATCAAAATAATCAATTAAAGTTCAAAATTGAAATAAAATCAAAATAATACACCAAGCCACATCAATCTCCAACTTGAAATCAATCAACGATTATTAATTAACACGAAACTTAAAAAAATGATTTCGGTATAAAATAAAACGTATAAAATCGAACAAGAGGAAGTGTTATACCTGCTCATCGCAATGTTTTAAGAGCCAAAGAGAGTTGGAATGCAAATTATTTGATGGTCAGATCAGCAAAGAAATAAAGAAAATAGCTAGGGTTTAGGCTTTTAGGAGAAAGCGACGAGGAGAAGTATTTTGGTACTAGAAATTGGAGTGGGAGAAATGAAATAAGGATTTGAGTGAGGGTTAGGAAGTGACTGCGAGGAAATGGGATGCGGAGTAGTAAATAGAAGAGGGAAAGGAAAAGTTTATTGCCATACTTTTCAAGCTTTCTCAAATGCCTTAACACCGTGTGAAAATGCATTATTTACAACCCTAATTGAATTTAAAATAATTGGAGACAACGATTATCAATTAAACGCCGTCCTAGTTGCCATTAATAATTATTTTTCAGGTAGTGCAACCGCTTTTTTAATTATCATAGCAAAAACATATGCAACCAAGCTAAACAAGAGAGGTGATAAAGGATCACCCTGTCTTGAGCTACGTTTTGATCGAATTTTATTTCCAAAAATTCCATTAACATTATACTGGAATTACTAGTTTTAAGCAAAGTCATAATCCAACCAATCCATTTGCGACTAAAACCTCTAGCCAGAAACATATCAATTAGAATCTCAATCTACCGAGTCGAAAGCTTTCACAAAGTCTAGTTTTAGAAGCACACATGTAATATTATTCTTACAACAGTGATTAATATACTCCTGAACAACAGCCACTCCATCTGTGATATTTCTACCCTTAATGAAAGCGGTTTGTGAACAATCAATTAGATCATTCATTCTTATGCTAAATCTATTTGCTAAAACTTTTGAGATAATTTTAATAGAATAATTAATTAAAGAAATTGGTCTAAAATCTTTTAAATTATTAGCACCAATTTTTTTATGTAAAAGAATGACGTTTGCAAAATTAAATCTTCCTAATTGTAGTTTTCTATTATAAAATTCATTAAACATGCTAATTAAATCAAATTTTAAAACATCCCAAAGTAATTTGCAAAATAAAATTGGAAAACCATCAAGACGCTGGGATTTATCACTAGGCATGTCATTAATGGCCTTTAAAATTTCCTCTTCAGAAAAAGGATTATCAAGTCAGAAAAGTTAATTCTAGATTCAATAGGATAAAGTTCATTCCATTTAACATTTATTCTATTCTTATTCTTATTGCTAAAAATATCCCTATAGTAATCGGTAAAGGCCTTATTAAGATCCCTTTGATCAACCGATTCAATATTATTCAAAAAAATAGAATTTATTATGTTGCTACGTTTTCTACCATTATCCATAGTTTGAATTTTTTCTGTATGATTATCACCTTCGTTAATCCATTGAATTCTAGATCTCCATTTTCCACATAACCTCTTCTTTTTCTAAAATTGAATTAAGTTCTTCTTTTAAATTAGTGAGTACATTATGCTCTCCAAAACTTAGTTGTCTAGTTTCTTCTATCCTGTTAATTTTAAGCATTTTAGAAAGCAAGTTTTCTTTTTTAATTTTAACACTGCCAAATACATTCTTACTCCAATTCTTAAGAAAATTACTAAGACACCTAAGTTTTAGAACAAATATTTTTGCAGAGTTGTCCGTATTTCTGCTATTATAAAAATTCATTAAAATCCATTTATTTTTAATTAGAATAGAAAAATTAGGTTCTAATAACCATATTTTTTTCAAATTTAAAAGTTTTATTAACAATTTTATGATGATCACAAGTAAGAATGATAGGGCATGATCAGGATATGTATACAACAAACCGGAGACTCTACATACATAAATTTATCTTTAATTTCATCATTGACGAAAAATCTATCTAATAAAGCATAAAAGGGGACTCCCTAATAGTACTCCAAGTGACTTTTCTACTAATTAGAGGTAATTCGGTCAAATTAGTATTAATAACAAATTGGTCAAATTCTTCCATAGAAGAGAAATCCTCTTCTCGGGGTGAACGTTCCCCTAACGCGTAACATTGAAATCATCACCCATAATCCATGATCCAGGAGCAAATGATCTGAATTCCAGACATTCATTCTATAGAAGTCGATGACCAATTTTCAAGTTTAGGCTATAAACATTATATATATTTAATAAAGAGTTATCTCTAACGTTAATGAGAATAATTTGTAAAGAGTGTTGTTTAGTAATAGTTTGAAGAGGTTCAAAAGAATTATCATGCCACCCTATGTGTAAACCCCCAGAAGCTTCAATTGAAGGTAAATAAGCCCGATGTCTAAAACGATAACCACCCAATCTTCCATAAAAATGAATATCAGGATAATCTATTTTTGTTTCCTATAAAAGAGAAATATCAGTAAAATAATCTTTAAAAAATGCTTTAATTTTATGACATTTATTTAAATCATGTAGACCCCTAATATTCCATCTAATAATCCTCATATTCCAGATGATCTAGCCCTCTCAAATTCCCTACTCCTAATGTATGCAATATCTCGTTCTTCGTTAGTAAAAACAAAAGCAGTATCCCTAGCTAACCGACATAGCTCACTATTGGATAAACTACCTAGAGCATAGGAAGAATAAGTACTGTCTAAAACAAAAACCATACTTGAGCCTGAATTTGTAGTGCTACTCATAGCACTTGAATCAGGAAACTCACCCATAAACGAAGAATGTCTATTGCGGACCCTGGCACTACGTCGAATAACACAGCTAATAAAATAAATGCCTTAAAGTTAATAAAAAGTGGTTTTGGATTGTAGTAAACAATCTTTAAGTAACATTAATTTTTAACCCTTTTTAATTATATTTATGATTATAACTAGATCTTTTAATAGAATATTTTATTGGATAATCATAAGTATAGTGGTTTTGGGTTGTAGTAAACAACGTTTTAGTTACATTTGTTTTTAAATCCTTAAGTTATATTTTAAAGTGGAAAAATATTGTTAAATGATTGTGAATATATTTAGATCTTTAATATGGAATTTTAAAGATAATAAAAAGTATGAAATCTTTTGAAAAGTACATGTTTAACGTATAATAGAGAGAAGGGGCTTATAGTAAAGATGTTTGAGTAACATTTATTTTTAACCCCTTAGATTATATTTTAAAGTAAATCTTATTAATGATTTGTAAATACACTTATACCATTGAGATAAATATATGAATACCTTTTGAAGTAGCGATAAGTGTATAAACGAATAGTGAAAGAGTGTAAATAAATAATAAAAAGAGTATAAATGAACAGTGATATAGTAGAATACAAGTATATATCTCCTATAAAGGTAAGTTAAATCTATATACAAGTATAAAAGGTAGTATCTAAAAGCTTCACGGCTTCATATAATTTGAGAACTCTCGGGAAAGAGCATTGGTATGAAACATCTCTAGCTTTAAGAACTTATATATACGAGATACCCTGCGGATACTCCTATATGTAGTCGCTTACTTCTGAAGGAATTAGTAATTAAAGAACGAAGTTTTATTAATTAATAAAATATTTTGATTAATAAAGGAGTTTGATTAATAAAGGAAGTTTTATTAATAAATGAAGGTTTAATAATGAAAGGAGTTTAATTAATAAGGGAGTTTAATTAATAAAGGAGTTTAATTAAATGATGAAGTTTTAATTAATGAAAGAAGTTTTATTGGATAGAAGTTTTACTAATAAAAGAATTTTTAATTAATAAAGGATTAATTAAATAAAAAGGGAATTAGTAGTTGTTTATGTGACTTAATCATGCTTTATGTGAGTTAATTTTGCTTTGTGTGTTTACTTGTCTATGGAAAGTATTTAGTCGTGTACATAGCATTAAAAGCTGACAAAGTAGACTTGATTCAATCCATGAGAGTTAAAAATGATGATTTGAGTAGGGTGTAGATGTAATAGTGCTCTAACTTGCTGGGCTTCGCTCTTGAGAGGGGTAGTGGAAGTTGAGGTGGTTGAAAATATGAAAGTATACGAGACTTAGTTTCCATATGTGATCCTTCTCATTATTATTGAATATGACCAAATTAACTTAGGAAATATCTAGAAGAAATGCGGCAGTTATGGTACGGTTAGTCCGTCGGTGATGATATAACCTACATATAAACTCTTATTTATCTTCTAGGACAAGTTATAAGAACCGGAGTTAAGTTAACTAGAAATTCGTCGATTCAGTCTTGAAGAGACCCGAATCGGATAAGTATAATAAGGTAATACTTACCAATAACCACTTCAAGACTGAGATACATGTTCTATCTCTTGGAAATGGATCTATTCAAGATGTTGGAATCTACGTTAAGATTCAAGGTCTGTTCGAGATATTCGAACCCATTCAAAGCTTCATGATCTGTTTGAGTGGCGAATCATGTGTTAAGATGCTGAACATTAGTTCACCAATTGTAAGTGACTAAAGACAGAGTATGATGCATAATCCGGGGGTCTTGCTAACCTATGGGTGGTACATTAACTTCATATCTAGATATGATTTCGATATGTTAACTGACTGGATTTGATGATACTTGATTTACATGTACGGGCATGGGCCTGTTATGTTTACCTTAAATATATTTTATTTGGATATATACGATGTTCGGAAGGTAGTTTCTGATCCTTGTCATGGAGATTCATCTTAGTTTACTGGGGAGGTCTCTACGGAAACTGCATATGCGAACATACCTTACCGATTTTGATTGTTCTTCAATATTGTTATGTCATGAGATGCAAGCAGCACAGTTATTTTTTAATTTATATTCTTTACCCTAGACCATCTTTTATATCAGCTTATGTACTTATTATATGGGTGGTTTTTTTGAGGAGATCACCCTTATGGTATTCCATGCGGTCTCAAAAGTACCGTCATATGCTAGCTACTTTCTTAAGTTTCTCACATTAGACTTATGTATGACTCATGGTTTTATATTTTATTTATTTTTATGGTTGCTCTTTCAAGCAGTCTGAGAAAGGAAGGTTTTCTTTGATTTTCATTAAGCTCTTGGAGAGGAGTTGAATGTTTTACCCACCATGGTTTTTGTTACCACAACATTACTTTATGTGTATATATATTAGCAATTGTAAGGACAAGTTTTTATAACTGTCCAGGCTGATAATAGTACTTTTGTTAGTAACTCGAAATTGCTGTGTACATTAGAGTTTCATTGTGTACTATCTTTTAATATTATATGTTATCATTCTGCATATGAGATTCTAATGTTTTGTTCTCCACTTTCTTGTTCGTTTTCTTTTCTTTTTTTCTTTGCCCTAACAATCGATCTTTTTGGCACTTGAGTGCTTAGCATTTAAATACCTTGGATTTATTAGTGTCGATATTCGAGGGTCGAATAAGTTGGGTCGTTACAGCGTGGTATCAAAGTTAAAGGTTAAGCGAGAATCTTGGCTTTGGTTGGGTATATATAACGACCTGAAATTTCACTGCTTTGATTAGTAAATATTTAACTAATTTTAAATATTCAATATATAGGTTTTATAATGAAAATAAAATCATTTTAATTAATTACTAATGATGGTAAAATCATTTTCAAATTTTTTTACCAAATTAAATAGTTTGTAGAAAAATAGAAAATGTGGCCGAAAAACGTTTTCTGAAATTTCGACATTTTGAGACCGGAAAGTTGTCGAGAATGTTGTTCATCTTTGTGCACTATATGTATATGTATATATATAAGTGTTAGTTAATTAGTTAATAATACCCTTATAAATAAATTATCTTATGTTAATTTGGATTAGTAAGTGATGTGACAAGACATGGTTTTATAATAATAAACATTATATATATATATATATATATATATTGAGTATTGTCGCATCTTAGATATGTAATCATTAACCATAATTATCTCTTGTCACTTAGTTAATTAATAATTAAACTTATATATATAAGTGATGTGACTAAACATAATATATATAGAAAGTGATGTGACTAAACAACATAATATATATATATATAAGAAAGTGATGTGACTAAATATAATTATATATATAAAGTGGTGTGATTAAACATAATTATATATATATATATATATATTATAAAAGATTTGTGACGTGACTTGACAAAGTGATTAGGTGTGAAATCTTGCCTATAAATAGCCTAAATGTTTCTCCATTTTTCGTCCTCTTTCCACCAACCTTTCCTTCCCCATTTCAAACTCTAATGGAATTTTTCTTTTTTTTTGAAACGGTGTGAAATTTTAATGGCTACAACATTCTAGCTGACCATTTTTCAAATTTCTATCATAGCTATGTCAAAATACCCAATCTTTGCAAAGCAATTTTTCACATAAAATTTCAAGTCCGAAAATTACCCTTCTTCTTATGATCATAACTTCTTCGCAAAAATCGAAAATGAGCGATTTTTTTCTTTAAATGATAGAGAAAAGAAATTCAATAACTTTCCATTTGAGTCCTTTTTGAAATTACATGAGTTGGTAGTCCAAAAATCAGTTGCAAAATGACCTATTTTCGGGTTTATTACTAAGAATTCGATGTTTATCCGAAGTCGCTCCACCTTACTAAAACAAGTCTCGCTTCCTCTTCCCTTCAAGGCCGAGCTACCTAGTGCATTCGGGGTTTAAGACTCCATCTTGTTGCTTAGGAGTGGAAGTTCTATGTCATACTCTAATTTAGCGAGGGTTTGGATAGCTTCGGTGAGTTGGAAAGGAACCTTCCTCTATACGCTGTGTTGATCCTTTGCTCTATGTTTGTTATATATATGTTGGATCTTGGCATGTTTGAAATGTGATGATAAGTGTTAATATATGGGTTAGTGTTAGCACTGGAATGGATGTGTTATTACAAAGTTAGTAATTGTATATATATTGGTATGTACACAATTCATTGTATGATTGTGATGTGTGAATAAAAAAGGGTTGATGATGAACTTGACTATAGTCATGATGGGTTGAAAACAAAGTTGAAATTTTGTATATAGCCGCGATGGATTTGAGGTCAGATTTGAAGTAAAACTTGTTCCAAGATTTTAAAGTTTAGATTTTGATTAAAGTTTGCGTAATTAATTCTACAGTATGAAAATTTACTAAGGTATGTTTCAATCATGAAATAATATAGTTTTAGTAAAGTGGCTTCGTTTAATGGTGGGTTAGAGAAAACTGCACTCATAGCGACAGTCGCTATGGATGTAGTTCGACAAAGGTTTGAATTTTTATTTCAAATTTGTTTTATGTTGAAATTAGTTTATAAAGTTTTTCAAACTTAATTAGTAATGTTAAAAAGTAATTATGTTGTAATATAATTATTTAATTAATCAATCAATCAATCAATTAGTTAATTAAAAGGTAATTAGCACCTAATTGGTAATTAAGAAGGTGGTTAAAGGTTAATCATCACTTAAGTTTAGTTAATAACTATTAATTGATTTATATAGTTTTAATTAGTGATTAATGGGGTTATGAAGTAATTAAATGATTAATAATTATTTAGTTAAGATCAATGGTTAATTAATTATTAAGTAGTTAATGGATTATTTAATTAATATTTAATTAATTAGGGTTTAACTCTCAAACAATTTGGTTTAACCTTAACCAAGTTGCGTTATGAAGTTTATTAGTACTTAATCAAGTTTGTTAAGCCCTTTGTTTGAAAGGTTTTTATGTGAGGTGTGGTATTATGAGATACCCTTTGTTTGAAAGGTTTTCAAATGCAAAAATTAGTTTGGTTGTTACTTGTTATTGAGTTTTATTCACGCTGGTTTGGCAGACTGACCCGAGCGTTATTCCATGTAATGCTCGGGGCAGATAGAGCATGTTTGCCGGGTTAGTTATAGATGCTTTGGAGATATGGAGTCGAGTTGGAGGCCCAGGACGAACCCTCGAATTTTGGATATCTTCCATTGTGTATGTGTTGTGTGTAGTTTGTCCGCTATTGTAAGGATAAGTGTTATAACTGTCCAACTCTTATATGTATATGTATATAAAAAAGAGGGTCTCATATTTTGTAAAGACTTTATTATATTATATATTATTTCGTTATATTGTGAGATTTGGTATTTATGCCTTGTTCTTCTATCTCCTTTCTTTCCCCTAACAATCTGCCTTTGCAGCACTTAGTTGTTCGATATGTTAATACCGTGGATGTATTAGTGTCGACTTCTAAGGTTTGGAAAGATGGATCATTACAACGTGGTATCATAGCTGAAGGTTAAGTGAGAAGCTTGACCCTGGTGGGGTATACTCATTTGAGATAGGGTAAGTGAGACTCTAGAGTGAGTTTGAGTGTGGGTGTGTGTGTGTGTGTGTGTGTGTGAGAGAGAGAGAGAGTGTGTGTGTGTGTCTGTGTGTATGAGTGTGTATTTGTTAGTGATTTAAAAATGTTTTACATTGTGTTGTTTGATCTATTGAGTGGCTTAAGAATTCTGGTCGATGCTTCTGGCCAACGTTATCGATGGGGATTTCCTAAACACTGGAACAAGTTCAATTGACCTGGTATCGTCTTGAACTTGGGTAAGTGAAATAAATTTACCTAGAATATACTTTATATACAAAAAAGAATGATTTTCACAAATTTTATAGTATCGTTGGTTGGGGTGTTGGAAGATAATAATATATTACTATTATTATCATCATCATCATCATTAGGGTTTGTTTAGTCATGCTCGTTTATGTAATGACCTAAAATTTGACCACTTTAAAATATACTATTTGAAGTGAATTTAAATATAAAATAGGTAAGGCTATATGATTAAAATAATAAGGATTTGGAAAGAGAAGTATACACAAAAACAGTAACATTTGCCTACATCGACAAAAGTGACAAAATGCCGATTTCAGAAAAGTATGTTTCAATTGTTAAATAAATTATTTTGATTTATTTATGAGTATTTATATTTTTAAATAGGAATATACAAATTTATTTTTAAATTTGGTTTACATAAATAAATAGTTTAACTAAAACGTCAAAATGTGACCGTAAAACATTTTATCGAAAATCGATGTTTTGTCTATTAAAAAGTTGTCGCACCTTTATTTTCATATATAGGAACATATACTCAAATAATATAAGTATTATTTAATTCACTAATCAAGTTTACTTTTACTAAGCATACTTAGAAAATTCTAGAATATATTAAGAAAAGGTAAGCACAAAAAGTCAAACATGTCATTTAAAAGCAAAAGGTAAACATCAAATCTAACCAAACATAATTATTATATTCCTTACTTACTTCTTAAGTGACAATGACATAAATTAATGATTTGAAATGTGATGTTAAGTGTTGAAAAAATAAGGTTGCTTAAAAAGTAAGTAAATGGTATTTTGGCCTTTTTACAAAATATTATTTCAATCCAAAACTTTTTGTATAAATAAGCACCCACTTTCTCATTTTTTTACACTTCTTCTTCTTCTTCCTTTTTCAAGATTTTCTTTCACTCTCTAATGGCTTCTTCTCTTCTCTTTCCTTACTAACTTTTCTTAAAATCATATCAAATCAACTTCAAACACCATCAAACTTTGCCAAATGCCTTAGAATACCATTAAAACATGGTTTAGCATCTAATAATTGAAAAAATAATGGAGGAAGGGAGGATCAAGGTGTGGCCGAACCTATGGAGGAGGAGGATCAAGTTCAAAGAGCTTCAGAGCGAGAAAAAAGAGAAGGAGGTGATGGCCTAGCACTAGAAAGTGAGGTGAAGTAGTTTACATGATGGTTTGTTAGAGTTAAGAGGATTTAGTGAAGCGTTGTTTCATATGAATGTTGGTAGGAAGAATTAGTTAAGTTAAAGGTGAGTACTCAAATCTTAGTTTTATTTTAGTAAAACTTAAGTTGATTAAACACATGTTCAATTGGAAATTAATATGTTGAATATTGGTTGATATTGGATGATAACTTGGTTGATATTATGGTTGATTATATGTTTGTGATATGGATGATAACTGGGTATGATAAACGATAAGGGATATGGTTAGAAAACATAGCTAATTAAATGATAATTAAATCCATACAAATGTGTGTATGGAAATTATTCAGCCTCTTAATGATTTTAAATAATCTAAAAAGGTCAGAAATGACATTATAATAATACAATACTATGATATGAAATGAAAAACAATGAGTTTGAAATGTTGTTAAAAATGATATAGAAATGTTTTATAAACATTTAAAAGTGTATCCAAGAAGTTTGAAAAGAAATTGAAAAACAAGTCAAAATTAGGCACGTCGCGTAACGATAGTTCGTGATTTCACGCCATAAAAGTTAAACGAGTGTACAAAGTGGTTGAAATTTTCGAGATAAGAATTTTTCGGTTTATTATATCCATAGTTTTCCAAAAAATAAAGAAAATCAAGATTTCATCAAGTAGAGTTTGAAATATGTCCAAAACAATTTTCTAAAGACATCGTGGTTTTGCAGTTCGAAATCCAAAAGGTGATTTCTTTACAAATGATATTTTAAATGTTTAAAAATATGAAATATATTTGATAAATCTATTAAAATAGTTTAAAAGAGATTTGAAATGGAAAATATGATTTTTCAAATGTTAAAAAGTGGTTTAAATCAAATAAGCTTATATAACACTTTCTGCAGCACTTTTATGTTCTGAATTCTATAACCTTTTGAATATGAGTTTAAACGTAATGATACTTCCTAGAATCAATTATGAATGTTTTAAAAGAATAATTAAGCGTTTTAAACATGATTTGGAAGTTTTAATAAGAGTTTGAATAAATGGTTAAGACGAATTGTTTATACCACTTAAACAAAAAGTAAAGAATGTTGAATGTATTAATAACTGAGTATGCGGAAACGACTAGTACATTTGTCCCGCCTGTGAGGGCAAAACGGTAAAACAAGGTGTGTAATTAAGGTTAGGAATGGAGCAATCAGTTCCATGAACTTACATGGCCTTCGCTTTATCTTTTAGACGAGGGGTGGAACAGATCGAAAGGAAAGCTCGGATACTCTAAAAGATCATATTTAAGTTTTTCCAAGATAAAAGAAAAGAGACAAATTCTTTGAATGTTAATTAACCACTTAACATATTTTATTCGATGATTGATATGAAGGAACGGGGATCAGATTTGGGTGATTCTTATTCGAAAATCACTTCAACTAAATTTCGAAATCCCATATGAACTCAACATTTTTTCTCGAAGATTAGCACGAAGGAACCGGGATCAGATTTGAGCGATTCCTATTTGAAAAAACCGGGATCGAATTTGGGTGACCCCTATCCTAAAACCCCTTCAAACTAATTTTAAAAATAAAACATATTGAAGATGAAGATCTTTATGATGTAGGATTACTCGCCATTAGTCCTTGGAGGTGAAATTTACCATATCTAAGGTGGCATAGTACCCTGTTATGAAAATCTTCGATTTGCAAGAATATGATTTGGAGTTACGAAAGGAATCTTTGATTAAGATTTAATGAATTATTTGGGAATATTTTCCCTAAGTTAAAAGTTATAGCTTGAATATAAGAAATCTTTGATTATGATTTAATGAATGATCTGGAAAGGTTTTCCTAAGTAAATGAGAAAATGATTTGGAATTGTTCCATGATTTAAGAAAGGTTATAAATCAAATGATTTGATAAATGAGGCTTAATGATTCCATATACTTTTGGGAAGAAAATGGAATAAATTGAAAAGATTTTATCTAAGAAAGATATCTTATAGAAGATGAAGTAATTGATTGATGATTGATATCCACATATGAACTTAACATCTTTTAAATCGATAATTGGATTCGAAGGAACCGAAATCAGATTTGGGTGATTCCTATTTGAAAACCACTTTGAACCAATGTATATGTTCGAAAGTGAAGACATGTTGAAGATGATGATTATTGAAGACCATGAATCTTCATAGTGTGAGGACTGCTTGTTGACATGCTTTGGGTCGCTCCCATTATAGAGTTATTTATAGTAGTAGTCTCCTTGTTATGGAGATTTTTTGCGATTACGAGGGCTTCTCGCCTAGTAATGGCCGAGGAAAGTGCCTTCGGTTTCGTTCAGTCTCAGAACGAACTTGTATGGAAGAATGTCTGACATTGCATTTTTGAGACACAACATTTGACTTTTACAAATTTACATCTGCTTGGTGGCGGAGAAGGCAACTTCTCTTACCTTAACACCCTTCTCTGGGACATACGAGCTCAGAGGTTGTATGCTTGTGGGAGTCAAAAAGTGATCAAAGGAATGACAGTGTGACATTCAAAGTGGAACCTTTTATGATCAAAGCGTGGTTTTGTATGAAAAGCCTGGCTTTGAAGGAATTGAGCGTAGCCTCATTAGCCTCACATCCCGGAAGATGATATAGGATACTATGTGGTTTGATAGACGTAAATTTGGAATAAGTGAGTATGTATGGTGGTGTCCAATACTTTGGGTCCTTTGAGGGATACGTCCTTCAAGGCATTTACTGTCCCATTTGGATAAAGTGGTTAGCTTGAGAAAAGCATGGAACTATTGGTCATCAGTAGTGTTGTACCAAGTATAGTTCCAAGTGGTTAGTTTGAGAAAAACGATTAAGGCACCGTAGGAACTATGTTTGTTATGCGTGGATTGGAGAAAAGGCCACTAGTTCCCTATGATGTTAGAAATCCAATCCTAATACGAGATTTACGGCTTTGATTATAGTGCCAAAATAGCTGTAATGACTTGAAAACATTTCAGCTACCCCTTTTGGTATCATATATTTCGTTCGGTATATTCCGTTGACCCAGTTCGGATATATTCTCTTAAACTTAGTCTGGGTATTGATACCTTATTTGAATAAGTTTATCTGAAAAGTGTTTTCAAAAGAATGTCATTAAAAATAATATCAAGTATACTTTGGTATAAAAGTGTTTTGGTTTTTATAAGGTAAAACCTATCTGTGTTTATGTATGGGCATGGTCTTATAGATATCCTTCTTTTCAAAGGTTTTGATAACATTGTCATGTTCTATACATTTAAAATTTCGAGTCTCTCACGCCAATTTATCAAGCCTAATCCGGGTATTTTTAATACTCGGGTTAGATCCGAGTAGTTTCAGGTTGAGTTGAAGACGGTTTGAGTTTGCAGAGGAGAGCTGGAGATCATCATCATTGTATGGACATATCCTATTATCTGATGCATCTATTGCATTTGTTTTGTTGTTTATCAACATTTGTAAGGGCAGGTGTTATAACTGTCCAAGTTGAATTTAGGTTAGACTCTGAAATTGTATTTTAAAAATTTTCGCTGTAAAGATTATTATTGAAATAATATGTGTTATTCCATTCGTATGAGATTATGTTCTGTCTTTATTTTCTTTCTACTCTTAATGATCCGCTTATTCGTGCAATTTGGGTTGGACATGTGTGTTTTATTGTCGATTCAAAGGGTACGAAAAAATAGGCCATTACAGTTTAGCGAAGCATTTACTATTGTTAGTATGTTACCTTTTTAAGATATGGGTTGGATAGATAAGGATTAGGAAAAATATGGCAACGAACACCTTATGAATTAAGTTTCACGGTTTGACTATAGGGCGTTCGATGTTAATGTTGATGTAGAATTTGATTTAAAAGTTAGAATATTTTGGATACATATTTTAAAATGGTTTAATATAAGTGGTTTATAAAGTGGATTTATGAAAACATGTCCTTAAGTTGGAAGAACTTAGGTTCAAAACTTGAGAACTTAAATCCCGGTGCTTTTGGAAAAAATGATTTTTGAGGTTTTGAGAAAATAATAATAATAATATTTGAAACCAATTTGTTTTAAGTATAAATTTTTGGGGATAAAAGTGTAAGTAAGAAATGTTATTTTTAGATTAGTACGGGGAACAATTCTTGATTGTTTTGTGATGGTCAGAATTATCTTCTAAGTGACAATCGGGTGTTTGCTTAGGCAAACGTGGTAATGCACTTAGTGATTATTCCCTTTATCATTATACGATCGAAACATGCTCAACCTGAACAAACCCAAGGTGAGTTGATGATAAATGTAGTTGGAAGATGTAAAGTATTATTTCAAAAATGAGATTTTCAGATAAAAGGAATATTTTTAAGTTAACTAGTTTGGGTGGCTCGAAAAAACTTAAAATTGGGGAAGGAATGTGTTTGGATGGTAAACGCTTCTCTTGAGTATTACCCTTCTTGGTAAGGGAATGTAGGATATTGTTTGGTAGTACCCAGTTCCTTAGTATCATTTTGGAGTTACTCGAGCTATATATATATTTCTATGATTGAAATATAGAGTTTTATATCAAAATGTTTTGAATAAAAGCCAGGTATTTGGATCTTGAGTTTTCTTTGAGAGACAAATTTGAAATGGAATAATGGAATCAGATAGGTTTATATGATCTTAGGATGTAGTGGAATAGCATCCAAGTTGAACTAGTAGAGTTTATGAAATGTTTTCATAAATGATTTAGTGGAGATTGGAATGGTATTAGGGAGAACTAATTGGTAAGTGTGTAGGGTGGACGTAGATCATTTCTCCTTTTCATATAGTTTTGATCCAAGATTCGAATACATGACTTTGAGGTGTTTGCACCGTTCCGTATAAGGATCTATTCCTTGACTTTTAACGGCGAGCACTTTATAACACCCCACATTTTTAGATAATTAAATAGTCAAAAAATGATGAACAGTGAAAATAAGCATTTTAAGAATTTTCAGCATATGGCCTCGAAACTAATACCATTGTGTTCGTGGCGATTTTCTGATCAATTTCCATATATAACTTGTCAAAATCCGAGGTAATATGAAAAAGTTACGAGAGAATAAGAAATCAGAAATAAAAGGAAAAAAATAAGACCTTACGGGTCGACCCATAGGTTGACCCGCAAAGCATAAAGGTCGACCTTCAGGTCCACACCTAAAAGAACATAGGTTGACCTATAAGTCGACCCACGTTTGCCCTGGACGTGAAATCATCCAGGGACAATGCCGAAGTATTAAATTCTAATTCCGATTTTTGAGCAATCTGAGGCGTTGTTTTCTGGATCCAACGATTCACAGTGAGCCTGTAACATGGTTACACCAGATTTAGTCCAAAAATCCGATAGTCTGAGATCCCCAAACTCCACTATGAATAGAACCCCAGGCCTAGCTATTTTCTCACAATAAGATTTTCTCCCAATTGGGTTCATTGCCTGAGGCTCAACCCTAAATAGAAAATATTTCTATGGAGGATATCTTTTAAATAAAAATATTAGACACCTTAAAAGGGATCCAGGAAGGCCATGGAGCAAAGCTAAGGACGACAGGTGAGTGGATTTAAATTATATCTCTTTTATGTTTGTTTGCACAAAAAATGGACAAACACCTCCAAGTCGTATGAATTAGTTGATTTTATGTTGTTTTTAGTGATTTGGGTGATTTATGCAAATATATAAAATAGGTGGACTAAACTGTAAAAGACACACAGATTTATAGTGGTTCGGCCAGAATGTTCCTACGTCCACTTTATATGTTATTCTCCTTTTCTGTTCAGATTACAAGTACAAAGCTTTGATTACAAGTATTTGAAAGTTGTTTGAAAGTTCTATCCGTGCTTGAGCTCTCAAACTTGTATGCCATTGTTGTACCCCTGCCCCTCTATTTATAGAGTGAGGCTGGGGGCATGGGTCTCAGACGTATATAGTTGCTGGTGGGCCTGGGCTGATGCAATCTGGCCTGGCGAAGTTGGTTCGGCCATGCCTTGGTCTGGAGATGGTAGGTGTGGACTTGATCCGGTAGTAGAGGGTTGAGGTTGGTTCAGCTGGGTATTGGAGGTAGGTTGGTTCGGCAGCAGGTGGTTCGATAGTGAGAGGAATTGGACCGGTGGAAGGTGGTCCGGTGGTTAGTGGAATTGGACCGGTGGTAGCTTGGGAGTGAGTTGGTGTTTGGTTCGGAGGGATTTGATTCGGTGGCTTGGTTTGTGCTGGTTCGGAGGTGAATGAAGCGGTAGTGGGCTGGTTCGGCTATGCATAGGAAGGGATTCGGTCCGGTGGTGTTGGACCGGTTTAAACACACCCAACATTTGCCCCCCAAAGAGGGCATGTGTATGCATATGGCGTGCTTTGTTTTAGCTTGGACATCCTCATCCGGCCTTGTGTGCCGAGCCAGCTGGTCCGGTTATTTATATTTCGCCTATAAATATGGGCCTAACGTTTTCGTTATTCCTTATCAACCGAATCAATCGAATACCGAACCAAACTTGTTTGCTTGAAATAGCCGAACCAATCGACTACCGAATCAACTCATCTGCCGGATCTACTCAACTGCCGGACCAGGTGAGTTTTCTTTTGCCGATCGATTTTTTATGATGGGACTACCAAATGAAACTTATGGAGGATGAGTACCGAATGTGCACTTAGGCTTGAATTACCGAATGGGGGTTTTGGGAGTGCGAGGCCCGAATGGATCCTTAGACTCACACTACCGAATGGAATTTTGGGAGTGTGAGTTCCGAATGGATTCTCGGACTCGTACTATCGAATGAATCTTGGTGTCTTGAATTACGAACGAAATTTCAGGCTGCATACACTTGCTTGTTTATATCTATACACCCCTTGTTCTAACGACGTACTTCTTTGTGTTTGCAGATAAATGTCTTATAAAGTGGAAACTCAATCAGATAAGAAGAAGTCTATGGACAGAAGAGAGTCCCTCGTTGTGCCCCCAGCCCAGCCAGGACCGGGACGACAGGGACCCACCTCGAGATCACTAGTGGATGGATATGGCCCTCAGGAGCTCTTGAACTCTCCTCCTGACTGCTTTCCTAGCTCCCTCAAGGAGGAGCAGCTTGATGTTATATCTCGTTCTTTCGGGATTGATAGAGCACACATGGTGCTGCCAGGGAATGGAGGCATGCCGTGTGATCCCCCTGAAGGATATTTTGCTTATAGCAGGTACCATTGCATGTGTGGGGCCATTCTCCCGATCAATGCTTGGATAGTCAGCTTCATCACCTACCTAAAGGTGGCCCCTTTCCAGCTTCAACCCAACTCTTACGCTATCTTGGTGAGCCTATTTGTCATTTTCCAGCGAAAATACGGGCGCCCTCCTTCCAACCGGGAGATCCGATATTTGTACAACTTGAGGGGCTACAAGAAAGGGTCCCCGTACATCAGCTTGGAATTGGCCGTGTCCTTCAAGCCGGTCCTGGACTTATATTCGAAGTTCACCATGTTCAAGAAAGAATGGTTTTTTGTCAAGGACGACTCTGTTTCTATCCGTTGCTTCACCTCCGGCTGTAAGTTGAAGCTTATTTATAATTTCCGTTCTGACAGAAATGCTTCTTCTTATGTGTTTTTATTTCTTCCTAGCGACAGGTGGCTTTGCGGTCGTGGAGAACGATCACCTGATTCAGATGGCTGTGGAGATAGAAGCCATTTCGGGAAGGGAGAGGTCAGCTTCTTACCTGATCAAGAATGCTACTCTTCTACAGCACAACTTGATTCTACCACGTCATTCTGTGGTCAAGCAGAGAGACACAACTGAGGAGAGGGCTGCCAAATCCAAAAGAGGGGCCACGACAAAAAGTAGCAAGAGGAAACCCTTCTCGATACCTCCAGTCGTCGGGGGGAAGAAGCTCAGGAAGTCCGATGGACCCTCCCCTAGCATATGTCCAGATGCTTCGGAGGAGGAAAATGTAGAGGAGGAGAGCGGAGGTGATGGAGATCCAAGAGTGGACAGATGATACTTTCCGCCAGGCTTTTGAGGGGTTGGAGGAAGGATCGGCCTTGGTGGAGAAGCCAAAGAAAACTGATAAGGCCGGAACTGGTGCTGGTCCATCTTTCGAGAGCATTTCTGTAACGATTTGCGATTTTTCGTTGCCGAAAAACCGAAATGTTAGGATTAAAGAAAAAGAAAAGGTAGAAGAAGATAGAAAAAAATAGAATAAAACAGAAAGAAATAACAGAACAACATCAGAATCTCACAATTCACAGCGGAACAACATATAATAAATAAATGAATAATCTTTAAACAAAGAATTATATCAGTTATTACATTACATTACATTTCATTACATCATCAGAGTGTACAACAACAAACAACATCAACAGCGGAAAAGAAATATTATATACTAGTAATACGCCATGCCATCCAGCTTGCCTCCAGCAACTCTTGAATTCCAGAATATCCTGATAAACCTTACTCTTGACTGCCTGTGTGGAAATTGGTGGGCACCCAGAGTTTAGGAAGGAAAACAATAAACTCCGAGTCAGTCATGTGACTGGTGTGAGAACTCAAAACAGTTTATTTTTCTTTTAAAAACCAAAATAGAGGAATATTTTTAAAGTCAATTCGCAATGCTATTTAGAAAATGAGACTGCCATAAGGTCTCCCGCACACACACACAATGCAAACGCAGAATCGGAGGAGATTTCTCCTTATGATAGTCAAAGATGCTTGATACGCATTAAAAGAAGCATTTGATATTATTACTAGTGCATAGTGTAGAAAACAATTTCAAAAATAAAGATATAAATCTTAGCCAGCATAGGCATTCCGCACTTATGCCTACTATAGCTACTATGTTCAATAGCAGGTTACCACCACATTCCATAGCAGGTTATACAACTAAAACCGTACAAGATCGTATTGTTTCTTTGGATTTCCAACAAATGGTCAGGCCAAGGAACTTCCCATTGCCACATAGGTACGCCTCTGGAAAGACGACCCGAGAACCAAACCGGATCTCTGCTAACACAATGCTGGGTTACCCCTAACTGGGTAACTACTGACACGAATATGTCATCCCCCGATCGTAACCGATCTATCCGAGGATCCTCGATTTTCAACAACCACAAAGCAATAAATTTGCAGCAACAACATATCTTAAGTATCTGGGCTCCATTCCATGATACCACCTCTATCCAGAAGGAATGACATACACTAAAGGGGCGCTACCCCCTAATAACCTTGCTGCATCCTTCCTGTTTTGACCATTTCCGGGGTGTGAGGTCCGACGAAGTCTCGTCCACAAAGCTACGCTTTATACAAAAGCTGTGCTTTGGGTCAACAAATGATCAAAGCAATGATCACGAAGATAAACGATCAAACAAATGATCATATCACAAATGATCAATCAATGATCATTTCACAGCAACACTCAGCATGCCACACTACCAAATTAGGAGCATATCACTAATAACCTTCAACTACATAACCTTTAAGCTCGTACGTCTCAGAGAAGGGTGTTAAGCTAAGAGAATAAATTCTCCGCCACCAACAGAAATATATTTGAAAGAAATCAGCTTTATATCTCAACTTGTAATGTAGACATACAATTCATACAAGTCTGTTCCGGGCTCGAACAGAACCGAAGGCACTTACAAAGAAGTCCTTTCATTCCGGATAATTTCTAATCACGTCCGGACTTCCCGTCACTAAGGGTGATAAAACCTCTATATCGGAGATCAGCCGATGCAGAGTAACTCAACGGTAATCCTTCCGTTTTCAAAAATATCCGGTCTTCAACACCGGTCATCAAATGCAATCCATTACGACGTATCACATATTCGGAATGGGTTATACGACCCCAAGGTCCTTTCCCGGCTAACCCGAATAGTGAGCGCTTATTCAAAAATAAGTGTGGCATTCAAATTCAAGCAAATCACAACAAATACCTATTTAAAGGTAAATATTGATAGTCGGATTATTTAACTATCAATAGGCATGCTCAGCATCACCAAATTCCAAATAATTTCCTAAATTATTTACTTTCCAAAAAATCTTTACTAGATATATAATTTTCCACACTTCAACCATTTGAAAACAAATTTTCAAATCACTTTTCACCTTTATCTCCTTTGAAAACAAATTTCAATCATTTTCGTTACGCGGAAATACTTTCCTTTTAAAATGGTTCATTTAAACCAATTAAATAAATCCATAACGATTTACTTTATATTTACGTTCCAAATCCGTAAATTTATTTCCACAGTTCAAAAATAAATCAATGTTTATTTTTACACAAATTTCCCTTTCTTTTATAAATTCTCTAGTGAATTTACAATTCCAAAATATCCATGAATATATGATTCCCAAATCGATTTTTAATATTCATTTTCAATTTGTCTTTAAAAGATAAAGTCTCAAAATATTCAGTTCATATTGGAAAACATTTCCATACCTATTAAATAATAAGTAATTCACAAATCCATTTATTTTCAACACTTGGAAAATATTCAATATACTTAAATTGAAAATTAAGTATATATTTCATTCTTTAAGAAATCATTCTCTTAAACACATTTGTTTGGGCCAAAACGAATGTTGCGTAAAACATCGTTACGACGACCCAAAATCACTAGTATAGGGATTCAAAAATAAAATAGATATATAAATCCCAATACTATACATAATATTTCCTTTCGGAAACCATTTACTATAACAACAGTGTTATAGTCCACCATTTCCTTCTATTTCTCGAAAACGTCTATTTCAACAATAAATGTTGAAATCTATGTATTCGATTCATAATACGTTTTAAAACATCGTTAAAACGATTAACTTCATTTTATAATATTCATTTTCCCAAGCATATACATTTTATTTGATAATATATTCACTGTCCAAAATCGTGAATATACTTCCTTAACCAATTTCAACATTCAATTTATCAAATTCCATTGATTTCGAATTTATAAACAATGTCTATAAATTCCATTTTATTTATAAGCTTTGATTTAAAAATCTCCTTTATTTACCAATTCCATTTGTATATCTCAATATATACCAAAAGTCCATATTATAAGTTAAATACTTATGATTCATTTATTTACAAAATCATTCTTTCAAAACTTCACAAATCATAAATCTTATTACTTATAAGATTCCTTTATATTTTATAACAACTTCAACTTATAAAATCTCCTTTATTAACAATTTCTATAAATATCCCATTTATATGCTTAAAACCCAGTTTATAAGTTAATTACTTATAAATCTTTTATTTTACAACATCTATTTATTTTATATCTTCACAATTTATAAATCTATAATTTTCAATGAAATCCATTTTATTCTTCATTTTAACACTTAATAAACTTGTTTTATAATTCCAATATTTTTAATTTATACATATCCATTTTATAAATCTTTTATAAAAATTGTTTGTAATAGTTCAAAAATTCCAATTTAAACCATTTCATAAATTTATTAACTATTTATTTCAAAAATCACTTTTCACTTTCATTTCATAAAAATCATACTTTTATAACATTAAAATTTTAACGTTTATTTATTTTTAACAATTCAAAATTTAATAAAACGAATACTTTCGAAAATCACTTTAAAATTCCTTTTAAAACCAAAATCATTATTTTAAAACTTCAGAAATGGATCCGATGATGCAGAAGCACCAAATAGTCAATCACGACATCCAAATATCATATATCGATATGATAATCAACAAATAATCATAATATCTGTAAATAAATCAATACAGTTGAGGAATCCAGTTGGATCCCTCCAACTTGTTTCCCTGCATCCACAAACATTAGCACAATACCAATTCCGTTCTAGTACGGAATTATCGCGGTATATGGGATTTTAAAATATTATCCGCTTAATAGACGGCGTAATAGGGTCTCATCCGCTATATAATGCGGGAAATCAACAACTCCAATATATACATATTCCAATATATATATATTGCTATATATGTAATACCAATTCCACTTCAAGGTGGAATATCGCGGTATATGGGTTTAATAAATAATCTCCGCTTACTAACGGCGCATAATTTCTATTTTAACAATCAATAGATAACAATCATCATTCAACATTCAATCAACAATTTTAAATCTAACTATTTAAAAATTTAAATAAACCCTTTTGAGTGAGAAGTTCTCACCTTGATTTCAATTTCGTCTTCAGCTTTTTATTTCGAATAAAATTAAACGCGCGTTTAATTTTATCTGAAATTCTCACTAGCTCCAAACGACTCCAAACCAGTTGCATTGCGAAGAGCTCGTCGAAATGATTCCAATGCAAAAAGTTTCGTCTCAATCCGACCTCGTATGAACAAGTTATCATATTTTAAACTTTGAACGAATTATAAAATAATAATTTCACAATTCTATTTTACTTTTATAACCTAAACGAAATCATGGCCACACGTTTCCACTCCTTTGCATCAGGCCGTTGCCCTTCGTTTCTTCCCCAACGCACGTCTACAGGCATTCACGCTCAAGAACCCATCAAGCTCCAAATTAGGGTTGAATTTTTCGACCACCACAACAACGTCTTTGACAACGATCAACTAGCGCCACTCCATAGCACTACGAGAGAGCCACCCACGGCCTAAAAATCATGGAGCTCGGCCCCCCTCCAACCTCGAGATGTGTGCGTGAACTGCAGATGAACGCGACCACTTATCGTCTTCAATCGACGACGATTACCCAAATCCACTGTTGGATTTAAAGCTCTCTCTGCCCTCTACGACTTTCCAGTTGAAAGTTTTTGCTAATTCTTGATGGATTGAGAGATTTGGAGGGAAGAGGATGAACAAATTTCGGCCATTGGTTGTATATGGAGGCGGCGGCCTGAAGAGATGACCTAGGGTTTTATTTTTTTGCAAATAAAGAATATTTGTGGCCTTTTATAGAAAAATACGCGACACTATTCATCCCGGATTTTCCGAACTCCAAACGAAGCGTGCCGGTTGGCGTTTCTAAGGTTTACCCTGCGTTTCGAACACAATGGAATGTGTTTCGGGAGCTAATTCGGTCATCTGTGCGAGTTATGGCAATAAACGTTCGATTTAAAATTAAATCGGTAAATCAAATTTCTAGGCGTTTTAGCTTGCACCGGACAAACGGTAAATCCGATTGACACAAAATTCGAAACCATACAATAATATCACATTACGGATCCGATGAAACTAGTTTCGTTGAAATCCGAGACTGTTTGAAAAATGACTATTATAACTCGCGAAATTAATATTAAAACAATTTCGATGCGTTTCGAGCTGCCACGGTCGAACGAAAACTCCGATTGCTACAAAAATTGAAATCCGATAATAACTAACTATTACAGATCCAATGGAACTGGTTTCGTCCAATTCTGAGACTGTTCAAAAATTGGCTATTTTACAGTCGATAATTAAATATTAAAATATTCAATTTTCACAGATTAACTCTAAATTCGATTTTAAAAGTTCTATAACATCACTATAACTCCAGTATGATTAAATAAAATTTTCCAAATCATTTTCAATCATATTAAGCCCAATTTTCAATTATTTCTAGAATTTCAATTATTAAATAATCGATTTAATTATCCAATTAAATCCAATATTCGAAAATAAATTATTCGACTTATAAATTCCACTTATTAATAATTAAAATTAATTAAGTATTCAAATTTTAATTAATATAAATTCTGGGTCATTACAGACTTCCCCCCTTAAAAGAATTTCGTCCTCGAAATTACTAAGTAAGAAAAAGTTACAGAATTCATTAACTTTCCAAAACAAACCGTTCAAATTAGATTTTTTTCAGATCTCTTAAGTGTTTAACTTTCTCAAAATTCATAGTTAAACTTCATACAAAATCTTTACTAAGTTTCCAAATCCATATATAGTTTTCAAAAAATTTCCCATTTTCTCAAAAATATTCTAACGCCTTAAATTTTCGGAAAAATTCGCCATAGTCTCCTTTGCGCGGCTCGATCCGAAAAAAAAATGATAGTATATATATCACAAATATACATCTCATCAAGTGATGAGGCATCCCGCAAGGAAAAAAGTGTAAAAGTACGATATTTAATCCGAGATATGTACCTTATTATATTATTAACGAGCATATACGGCTAATATAGCGCGAAAGCGAGCTCCAAATGCGAAGCAAACGCAATCCGCACCTACTAAACACTCAACAAACAGATGAGAAACATGCATATATGAAAATAGTATCAATATACAACATATAGCAACATAACAACTACATATGCCAACATAGAAAATGCAACAAAACAACAAATGCAAACATCAACCAACTATCATCCATAACCAAATCAATATTCATTCATATTCTCTTCAACATTCAATGAATTGGTTTTCCAATTGATTCATTAACATTGGAATTTACTAACATTCATTCATATTCAATTTTAATTAGTTTGCATTCACTAATTTACATTCATATTAGTTCATTTTCTTCCAAGTTGGATTCAATTTCTTTAGCTTCCAATTTCGCTAATTCACTTTCATTAATACTTAATAAATTTATATACAATCAATCAACAATCAAATAACAACCAATGTTTATTCAATACAACCAAATTTATTCACTTTACATTCAATTTGGTTCAACACATTTAATTCCAATTGGATCATATTAAATTGACTTTCATTCAATTTATTCAATTTCTAATAACATTAGCTTCTAATGAATTGACACTTACATCCATTATCCCATATCAATTTTATTTACATTTAATTGATTAACATTTAATCCATTAGTTCAATTCAATTGCTAATTCCTTTAACAATATAATGTTGAATTTCATTTATATAACTCAAGTTCAATTTCTTAATGACTTCACTTCATTAATTCACTTATTAATTTACTTCGACACCAAAATCAACTTTATTCAACTTTACTTAACTTATGTTCCATTTCAACTTGGATTTTATTGATTTACTTATGCTTCCTTTAATTCAACTCCATTGTTTAAGTTAAATTTATTCTATTAAAACTCAAATTGTATAAGTTGTCAATTCATTTATCATTCCTGTAATATTTTAAATAGGATTCCAGAGTCTTTTCAAACTTTCAAAACCATTTTTGAAACCAATTCAATTTCTTTTGAATTTCTAAACCAAACCCAAATTTTCCAAACAACTTTCTTTTAAACAATTTGGCAATAATCCCTCTTTTGGAAACCCGAAAATGAACACCGATGATGTCATGATCATCGTCGGAATTATTTTCCAGCGACCAAAAAGAGTTTAGAGCTTTAATTTCTCCAAAATAATTTTCCCAAAATATCAAATCTTTTCAAAACACTTCTCTGGAATTTTATTTTCATATTATAAATCACATTTATAAGTCTTTTACTTATATAATTTCACTTCTTGTATATATATAAGATTATTTCACAATTGTAAATTACATTAATTACACACTTATAATTCATTTGCTTATACATTCATTTTTTTTTCAACTGTTGTTTTTATTTAACTTATTCAACAACCAAACAATCAATTATATACTTTAATAATTCTAAAAAATTATTCTTTTATATATAAAATATAATCAAGGTAAAATTATTTCATTTACCCTATTAAACGATATCGGGTCAATTTGTTCTGTACAAGTGTTTAGAGATCCCTATCAACAACGTTAATTACTCGTGTTGACCAAAATCCATATACCACTCAACAAACCAATCATCACAATATAAAACAATTTTATATTCATTAACAAATACGCTCTCGTATCTATTATTACACTCAAACTCATTCTAGAGTACTGCTGACTCTATCTCTAATGAGTAACACCCAACAGAGCCATGGTTGTCGCTTAACCATAAGCTCTGATACCAAATGTAACGATTTGCGATTTTTCCTTGCCGAAAAGCCAAAATGTTAGGGTTAAAGAAAAAGAAAAGGTAGAAGAAGATAGAAAAAAAAGAAGAAAACAGAAAGAAATAACAGAAAAACATCAGAATCTCACAATCGCAGCGGAACAACATATAATAAATAAATGAATAATCTTTAAACAAAGAACTATATCAGTTATTACATTACATTACATTTCATTACATCATCAGAGTGTACAACAACAAACAACATCAACAGCGGAAAAGAAATATTATATACTAGTAATACGCCATGCCATCCAGCATGCCTCCAGCAACTCCTGAATTCCAGAATATCCTGATAAACCTTACTCTTGACTGCCTGTGTGGAAATTGGTGGGCACCCAGAGTTTAGGAAGGAAAACAATAAACTCCGAGTCAGTCATGTGACTGGTGTGAGAACTCAAAACAGTTTATTTTTCTTTTAAAAATCAAAATAGAGGAATATTTTTAAAGTCAATTCGCAATACTTTTTAGAAAATGAGACTACCATAAGACCTCCCGCACACACACAATGCAAACGCAGAATCGGAGGAGATTTCTCCTTATGATAGTCAAAGATGCTTGATATGCATTAAAAGAAGCATTTGATATTATTACCAGTGCATAGTGTAGAAAACAATTTCGAAAATAAAGATATAAATCTTAGCCAACATAGGCATTCTGCACTTATGCCTACTATAGCTACTATGTTCAATAGCAGGTTACCACCACATTCCATAGCGGGTTATACAACTAAAACCGTACAAGATCGTATTGTTTCTTTGGATTTCCAACAAATGGTCAGGCCAAGGAACTTCCCATTGCCACATAGGTACGCCTCTGGAAAGACGACCCGAGAACCAAATCGGATCTCTGCCAACACAAGGCCGGGTTACCCCTAACTGGGTAACTACTGACACGAATATGTCATCCCCCGATCATAACCGATCTATCCGAGGATCCTCGATTTCCAACAACCACAAAGCAATAAATTTGCAGCAACAACATAGGTTAAGTATCTGGGCTCCATTCCATGATACCACCTCTATCCAGAAGGAATGACATACACTAAAGGGGCGCTACCCCCTAATAACCTTGCTGCATCCTTCCTGTTTTGACCATTTCCGGGGTGTGAGGTCCGACGAAGTCTCGTCCACAAAGCCACGCTTTATACAAAAGCTGTGCTTTGGGTCAACAAATGATCAAAGCAATGATCACGAAGATAAACGATCAAACAAATGATCATATCACAAATGATCAATCAATGATCATTTCACAGCAACACTCAGCATGCCACACTACCGAATTGGGAGTATATCACTAATAACCTTCAACTACATAACCTCTAAGCTCGTACGTCTCAGAGAAGGGTGTTAAGCTAAGAGAATAAATTCTCCGCCACCAACGGAAATATATTTGAAAGAAATCAGCTTTATATCTTAACTTGTAATGTCAGACATACAATCCATACAAGTCTGTTCCGGGCTCGAACAGAACCGAAGGCACTTACAAAGAAGTCCTTGCATTCCGGATAATTTCTAATCACGTCCGGACTTCCCGTCACTAAGGGTGATAGAACCTCTATATTGGAGATCAGCCGATGCAGAGTAACTCAACGGTAATCCTTCCGTTTTCAAAAATATCCGGTCTTCAACACCGGTCATCAAATGCAATCCATTACGACGTATCACATATTCGGAATGGGTTATACGACCCCAAGGTCCTTTCCCGGCTAACCCGAATAGTGAGCGCTTATTCAAAAATAAGTGTGGCATTCAAATTCAAGCAAATCACAACAAATACCTATTTAAAGGTAAATATTGATAGTCGGATTATTTAACTATCAATAGGCATGCTCAGCATCACCAAATTCCAAATAATTTCCTAAATTATTTACTTTCCAAAAAATCTTTACTAGAAATATAATTTTCCACACTTCAACCATTTGAAAACAAATTTTCAAACCACTTTTCACCTTTATCTCCTTTGAAAACAAATTTCAATCATTTTCGTTACGCGGAAATACTTTCCTTTCAAAATGGTTCATTTAAACCAATTAAATAAATCCATAACGATTTAATTTATATTTACGTTCCAAATCCGTAAATTTATTCCCACAGTTCAAAAATAAATCAATGTTTATTTTTACACAAATTTCCCTTTCTTTTATAAATTCCCTAGTGAATTTACAATTCCAAAATATCCATGAATATATGATTCCCAAATCGATTTTTAATATTCATTTTCAATTTGTCTTTAAAAGATAAAGTCTCAAAATATGCAGTTCATATTGGAAAACATTTCCATACCTATTAAATAATAAGTAATTCACAAATCCATTTATTTTCAACACTTGGAAAATATTCAATATACTTAAATTTAAAATTAAGTATATTTTCATTCTTTAAAAAATCATTCTCTTAAACACATTTGTTTGGGCCAAAACGAATGTTGCGTAAAACATCGTTACGACGACCCAAAATCACTAGTATAGGGATTCAAAATTAAAATAGATATATAAATCCCAATACTATACAAAATATTTCCTTTCGGAAACCATTTACTATAACAACAGTGTTATAGTCCACCATTTCCTTCTATTTCTCGAAAACGTCTATTTCAATAATAAATGTTGAAATCTATGTATTCGATTCATAATACGTTTTAAAACATCGTTAAAATGATTAACTTCATTTTATAATATTCATTTTCCCAAGCATATACATTTTATTTGATAATATATTCACTGTCCAAAATCGTGAATATACTTCCTTAACCAATTTCAACATTCAATTTATCAAATTCCATTGATTTCGAATTTATAAACAATGTCTATAAATTCCATTTTATATATAAGCTTTGATTTAAAAATCTCCTTTATTTACCAATTCCATTTGTATATCTCAATATATACCAAAAGTCCATATTATAAGTTAAATACTTATGATTCATTTATTTACAAAATCATTCTTTCAAAACTTCACAAATCATAAATCTTATTACTTATAAGATTCCTTTATATTTTATAACAACTTCAACTTATAAAATCTCCTTTATTAACAATTTCTATAAATATCCCATTTATATGCTTAAAACCCAGTTTATAAGTTAATTACTTATAAATCTTTTATTTTACAACATCTATTTATTTTATATCTTCACAATTTATAAATCTATAATTTTCAATGAAATCCATTTTATTCTTCATTTTAACACTTAATAAACTTGTTTTATAATTCCAATATTTTTAATTTATACATATCCATTTTATAAATCTTTTATAAAAATTGTTTGTAATAGTTCAAAAATTCCAATTTAAACCATTTCATAAATTTATTAACTATTTATTTCAAAAATCACTTTTCACTTTCATTTCATAAAAATCATACTTTTATAACATTAAAATTTTAACGTTTATTTATTTTTAACAATTCAAAATTTAATAAAACGAATACTTTCGAAAATCACTTTAAAATTCCTTTTAAAACCAAAATCATTATTTTAAAACTTCAGAAATGGATCCGATGATGCAGCAGCACCAAATAGTCAATCACGACATCCAAATATCATATATCGATATGATAATCAACAAATAATCATAATATCTGTAAATAAATCAATACAGTTGAGGAATCCAGTTGGATCCCTCCAACCTGTTTCCCTGCATCCACAAACATTAGCACAATACCAATTCCGTTCTAGTACGGAATTATCGCGGTATATGGGATTTTTAAAAAATTATCCGCTTAATAGACGGCGCAATAGGGTCTCATCCGCTATATAATGCGGGAAATCAACAACTCCAATATATACATATTCCAATATATATATATTGCTATATATATAATACCAATTCCACTTCAAGGTGGAATATCGCGGTATATGGGTTTAATAAATAATCTCCGCTTACTAACGGTGCATAATTTCTATTTTAACAATGAATAGATAACAATCATCATTCAACATTCAATCAACAATTTTAAATCTAACTATTTAAAATTTAAATAAACCCTTTTGAGTGAGAAGTTCTCACCTTGATTTCAATTTCGTCTTCAGCTTTTTATTTCGAATAAAATTAAATGCGCGTTTAATTTTATCCAAAATTCTCACTAGCTCCAAACGACTCTAAACCAGTTGCATTGCGAAGAGCTCGTCGAAATGTTTCCAATGCAAAAAGTTTCGTCTCAATCCGACCTCGTATGAACAAGTTATCATATTTTAAACTTTGAACGAATTATAAAATAATAATTTCACAATTCTATTTTACTTTTATAACCTAAACGAAATCATGGCCACACGTTTCCACTCCTTTGCATCAGGCCGTTGCCCTTCGTTTCTTCCCCAACGCATGTCTATAGGCGTTCACGCTCAAGAACCCATCAAGCTCCAAATTAGGGTTGAATTTTTCGACCACCACAACGTCTTTGACAACGATCAACTAGCGCCACTCCATAGCACTACGAGAGAGCCACCCACGGCCTAAAAATCATGAAGCTCGACCCCCCCTCCAACCTCGAGATGCGTGCGTGAACTGCAGATGAACGCGGCCACTTATCGTCTTCAATCGACGACGATTACCCAAATCCACTGTTGGATTTAAAGCTCTCTCTGCCCTCTACGACTTTCCAGTTGAAAGTTTTTGCTAATTCTTGATGGATTGAGAGATTTGGAGGGAAGAGGATGAAAAAATTTCGGCCATTGGTTGTATATGGAGGCGGCGGACAAACGGTAAATCCGATTGGCACGAAATTTGAAACCATATAATAATATCACATTATGGATCCAATGAAACTAGGTTCGTCGAAATCCGAGACTGTTTGAAAAATGACTATTTTAACTCGCCAAATTAATATTAAAACAATTTCGATGCATTTCGAGCTGCCACGGTCGAACGAAAACTCCGATAGCTACGAAAATTAAAATTCGATAATAACTAACTATTACGGATCCAATGGAACTGGTTTCGTCCAATTCTGAGACTGTTCAAAAATTGGCTATTTTACAGTCGATAATTAAATATTAAAATATTCAATTTTCACAGATTTACTCTAAATTCGATTTTAAAAGTTCTATAACATCACTATAACTCCAGTATGATTAAATAAAATTTTCCAAATCATTTTCAATCATATTAAACCCAATTTTCAATTATTTCTGGAATTTCAATTATTAAATAATCGATTTAATTATCCAATTAAATCCAATATTCGAAAATAAATTATTCGACTTATAAATTCCACTTATTAATAACTAAAATTAATTAAATATTCAAATTTTAATTAATATAAATTCTGGGTCGTTACAATTTCAACTAGGGCAACCCCGGCGATTCAAGGTGAATTTTTGACTCCTCTTTTAACTTCACATGTTTCTTGGATTATAGTCCTATGCGTGTTTGTAACACTTGGTTTTTATTCTAGGAACGGGTAAGGTGGCCAAGATGTTAGACATTCGGCACCGCCTCGAACAATTCAAACTCCTCAACGCTTCCGCTAAACCAAAGCCTCCGACCAACCGTTCCGGGGACGTAGTCGGCTACCGCCCTCTCCTCGGAGTTATTGAAGAGGATATTCAAAAGAAAAAGAGGAGGCGCTCCTTATTCGAATCTTCACCTGGTCCTCAGCCCCCAACCCAGCCTATCCATGATATCACGGGGGAGGATACTGAGTTCATACCCTCTCCGCATCCGTCTGAGAATCCTACCGTTACTCAAATTGATCGTCCCGGCTTGGCTCGTAATCCCTTTACGGGTCATCCCGATCTGGATCCGGGTTCTCATGATATTTCCTTTGACGAGGTTACCGGTGAGCACCTTCTCCCTCACAATCTTATGGTAAGGGTGCTTGATGAGGCCAAGTCTCTGGACCTTGATTTGCTTACTACTCGGATTGTAACTATGGGGGATGAAGCTAAGGAAAATATCGACCGGGTTGCTGAGGAGACTCGGAAGTGATGGGGCATCATGCCCGATTTGTTAAGGCTGGGGAGGAAATTGGGAGTGCCAACATAAGATTGCGGTTAGTGGTTACCGACCAGGCCAAGTAACTCGCCGATCAGGCCATCCAGATCTCTGAGCACGAGGTTGCCTCCAGACGGCTAAAGAAAACCATGGAAGAGGCTAGCAGAGCCGAGCTGCGGAAAATGGAGGCCGTCTGCAAGGAACGGATCGATATGGCCATTGCAACGGTGGACAAGGTTCGGAAAGCGGATCTCGAGCGGATAGAGGAGTTAGCTGGGAAGCTTGAAGCCGCGGAGCTTGCCCAAGCCAAGCTGAAGGAGGAGATGGAGGCGATGAGGAAATCCCTTCAGGCTGACCGCTCGCGATACCGATCGGAGAGGGATGCTGCCGTTGCAAAGCTGTGGGCTTCCGAGGTCCGAAAGAGGGAGTTTGAGAAAAACGAGGGGATGGTGGATGAGATGCTCCAGGATATGTATTTTCGTACTTGGAAGCAGGGCAACTTATCCTGGATGGATAATTATCCTCGGATCATGGCCAGGATTTATCTCCGGGCTCTGGAGGAGGCCAAGGCTAATGCGGAGGAGGAGGGTGGTATGGCCTTCAGGATGGATGTGGTTACGGCCTAGTTCACTAAAGAAGAGAAAGTGGCGGTGAAGGAGGGCATGCGGCTGCTCGCTGCCGAGGAGGTAGATATGCGGTTGGGAGATGACGATCAAGGAACAGATGCTGATAAGTTTTCCCTTTTAGCCTTTTCATAGCTTGGTTACTTATTGTTTATTCAATGAATTCTTCTCCTGAATTGGATAGGCGGGACCTCTGAAGCACCAACTACCTCTGGTCAGCATGTTGGGAGCTCTGATCCGGCAGCTAAGTAGACCCCGGAGGGCCAGCGGGGTAGAGGCGAAGCCCTGATGCAGTCGGCTCCTTAGCTTGATCTGGACATTTTTCAGTTTACTTGACATTGCTGCCTATGTTAGTCTTAAAACATTAATGTAATTTTCAAGCTGTAATTATGTAGCGAACCACTTGATTTTTGGCATGTAACTTTATAACATAAGCTGATTTTGTCGTGTTTGAATGCTGTCGTTATTTGATGTGTTGCATAAAATATAGTTGTGCATGTGTTAGTGATTCAATTGTGTTTGACGCTAAGTTTTTTCTTAAATATAATTTCGTGTCTTGCGATGTTAGTGTGATGTGCGCAGAAATTATAGCTACATATTTATGTACAAGAGAAGAAAGTACCGCCCTTCAAGCTTTTGCTGTAGATGGTAGCTTTGAATGCCTTGTGTAATCGAATATGGAATGCAGCTGAATGACCTGCCATCCAGCTGTGGGTTCTCATTCCCATTAGCGAGTGCCTCCTATTTGGTGTCCTGTACTTTAAGGGTTGTTATAGAGGATAGGAGGAAAGTTTTTAAATAGAATGGAAATATAAGAAATAGTAAAACCTCCAATCGCGGAAGGCCTTCGATGTGCTTAAGTTCGTGGAAAACGGGTTTTGTAGTCACTTTCCTTAGCTGTGGGTCTTGGAGACGTTTGTCACCCATCTTACGCCTCCACGGGGAGTTTTCTTTTTTACCACAGCCGTACTTAAGACACATCGGAGCCGAGATCGCGCACAGTAACTACCCGGGCCATTATGGCCCGTAATCGTGGGTATTATTCGATTTACCGTGGCCGGCTAGCGCGGGTGCCGATCGTCAACTGTGAACTGCCCCTGGCTGGACACACCTTATGTTGGGGCTTATAATCGGTTCACGGTTGCCGGCGAGCCGAACGCCATAATGAGCTGCCTCGGCTATAGTCGGCCTTCTCGGTGGCTTATAATTAGCTCATTACAGTTGGCTTTGAGGGCCGTCGCGAGCAATGAGTTAACCCGCAGCAGAGGGATGCTGGAGCAAAAGTGTCTCATTGGCGAGGGCATAGATTCGTATAGTACCTGTTAGGTCTTGTCCAGGTGAGGTTGTGCCGTGAAGTGTCCAGAATGGAAATGCCGTTACACAGGATTTTGTTCAACAGAAAAGGATAAAGCGTAACAAGTAGCCAAGATATAAAGGAACAAGTTAAAAAGAGACAAGGTTTTTAAAGTGGTTCGGCACGAAAATGCCTACATCCACTGATTCTATTTTTTAATTCACTTCATATGGGCAGTACAAGTTAAGAAAAGTATCGACGAAAGCGTTGGATGTTCCATGCCCTCTGGAACACCTCTCCGTCCATTGTTGACAAAATATAAGCTCTGTTGTGGAGATCTTTATGAATTACATAGGGTCCGTCCCAGATTGGATCTAGCGCTCCGAGGCGCGGGAAGATTCGCTTGAGGACAAAATCTCCTTCTTGTAAGCTGCGGTGCTTGATTTTGGACTTGTATCGTGCTGCCACTTTTTGCTTGTGAGCTGCCGCTTTAAGTGCTGCATCATTTCTTCTTTCTTCGACTAGATCCAAAGACACGTGGAGGAGTTCTTCGTTCTCTTCTGGGTGGTAGTGGATCCTACGGTGGGACGACACTACAGTTTCAACTGGGAGCATGGCCTCCGATCCGTATGCCAAAGAGAAAGGAGTATGCCCTGTTGATGTTCTGAAAGACGTGCGGTAGGCCCAAAGTGCCGTAGGAAGTTCATCCACCCAAGCGCCTTTTGACTTTTCAAGCTTCTTCTTGATTAGAGTTTTAAGAATTTTGTTGACAGTTTCGACTTGTCCGTTTTCCTGGGGATAAGCTACAAATGAGAAGCTTTTGTGAATTCCGTGCTCTTGGCACCAGTCGGTGAATTCCTCGCTGTCAAATTGAAGTCCATTGTCCGATATGATCTTGAGTGGAACCCCGTACCTGCATAGAACGTTTTTGATTAAGAAATTAATAACTTTTGCCAAAGATATTTTATTCAGAGGTTCCGCTTCCACCCTTTTGGTGCAATAGTCGACTGGCACTATAGCCTATTTTGCTCCGCCTCGGCCCATCGGCAGTTCGCCAATCAAGTCAATTCCCCATACTGCAAAGGGCCAAGGGCTGATCATTTGAGTAATCTCACTTGTTGATAGTCGAGGAATCTTAGCAAATTTCTGACATCTATCATATCTTTTGACGAAGTCCAAGGCGTCCTTGTTTAAGGTGGGCCAGTAATATCCATATCGGAGTATCTTCTTTGCCAGAGTCTGCCCACCAGTGTTATCACCGCAGCTCCCTTGATGGATGTTAGATATGATTTCCTTGGCCTCCCTTCCAGCGACCACCTTAATAAGGGGTTAGAGAAGCCGCGTCGATAGAGGATGCCTTCTTGTATTGTGTAGCGGGAAGCTTTCCTCAAGATTTTCTTAACTTCGTTACGTTCGTCGGGTAGTGTGCCACTTTGCAAGTACTTTCGGATGGGAGTCATCCAAGTTTCCTCTTCGATTGCAGCTGGCAGATTCACTTGCTTGAAACTCGGGGCTAGTTGCTTTGAGATGGTTGCTGTTCCGGAAGTTGTTTCGTCCTTCATGCTAGCTTGCTTTGCCAGTTTGTCGGCCTCCTGATTCTCTTCTCGAGGAATGTGTTTGATCAAATAGTGATCCACTTGATCGAGAAGCAGCTTGGTCTTCTTTAGATACGCTGTGAGTCGTTCTCCTCGAGTCTGGAATTTTCCCAGTATTTGATTTACAATAAGTTGAGAATCACTATGGAGACATAAAGAACCGACTCCAATCTCTAGGGCTAGTTCTAATCCAGCTATCACTGCTTCGTATTCTGCATCGTTGTTGGTGGCAGTGAATTCCAACCTTAGAGCATAGTGTAGCTTCCTTCCCCTGGGAGTGATTATTACAACACTTGCCCCCGAGCCTTGTTCGTTTGATGCTCCATCTAAAAAGAGATTCCACTTGATGTCTTCTACTATTTCAGATGGCTCCTTACCTTCGTCGGTAGTGAATTCGACAATGAAGTCGGCCATGGCTTGTCCCTTGATGGCGTTGCGAGGATGGTAGGTGATATCATATTGACTTAGCTCAATGCACCATTTAAGCAGTCGCCCGGAGGTGTCGGGACGATGGAGTACCTGCCTTAGCGGTTGATCGGTTAGAACTCTGATGGAATGAGATTGGAAATAGTGTCGCAATTTCCGTGATGTGATCAATAAACAATATGCTAACTTCTCAAGTTTAGGATATCTGGCTTCTGCCCCCGTGAACCTCTTGCTTACAAAGTATACTGGCCGCTGCGCGCGGTTGTCTTCTCTTACCAAAGCGGCGCTTAGAGCATGAAATGACACAGCAAGGTATAGGTATAGCTCTTCGCCTTCATTTGGAGTTGAGAGTACTGGTGGTCTCTGGAGGTGTTCGATTAGGTTGTGGAAGGCTGTTACGCATTTGTCAGTCCATTCGAACTTTCCCTTGTCTTTCTTTATAGCCTCGAAGAAGGGGACACATTTGTCAGTTGCTTTAGAGGTGAATCTGCTCAGGGCGACCACTTTTCCATTTAGGCTTTGCATTTCTCTTCGAGTGGAAGGTATCCTGATTTCTTTCAGAGCTTGGACTTGTTCGGGGTTCGCTTCAATTCCTTTGGCATGGACGATGAACCCTAAGAACTTTCCCGATGATACTCCGAAGGAGCACTTTAGAGGATTCGGTTTCATTCCATATCGACGAAGTACTTGAAACATCTCGTCCAGGTGGCTTACGTGATCGTTGGCTTTTCTTGACTTTACTAGCATGTCGTCCACATAAACAACCATGGTTCGTCCTATTAGTTCCGCAAACATCTTGTTGACGAGGCGCTGATAGGTAGCTCCGGCGTTTTTAAGTCCAAAGGGCATTGCTCTATAGCAGCACAATCCCCGGTCAGTGATGAAACTAGTGTGGTCTTGATCGGGGGCATGCATAGGAATTTGGTTATATCCTAAGTATGCGTCCATAGAAGATAAGAGTTCATGCCCGGCTGTGCTGTCCACAAGCTGATCGATCCGAGGGA
This sequence comes from Allium cepa, assembly GCA_030765085.1. Lineage (NCBI taxonomy): Eukaryota > Viridiplantae > Streptophyta > Magnoliopsida > Asparagales > Amaryllidaceae > Allium > Allium cepa. The sequence continues at coordinate 39,369,918 of CM060933.1, forward strand.
GTGGGAAGCAATCCTTTGGGCAATCGTCATTTAAGTTGGAGAAGTCAATGCATGTTCGCCACTTCCCATTAGCCTTTTTTACTAGTACTGGGTTAGCGATCCACTCTGGGTAGATGGCTTCCCATATGAAGTTATTGGCAAGCAGGTTCTTTACTTCTTCATCAAGGGCTGCTGATCGTTCTGCCCCCATGCTTCTCTTTTTCTGCTTTACCGACGCCTTGGTAGGATCGATGTTTAGTGCGTGGCATGCCACATCTGGGGAGATTCCAGTCATGTCAGCGTGCGTCCATGCAAATACATCCAGGTTGTGGCGGAGAAAATCAATGAGTTGATCCCTCAATTCTGTTCTTAGTTGAGATCCGATTTTCAATAGTCTACTTGAGTCATGTTTGTCTACAGATACAAACTCCATAGCCTCTGCAGGCTCGGTGGTGGCCTCCTCCTCTTTGTCCCTGGGGGTCTAATTCGTTGAAAGGGTCACTGGTGTATCGAAGAGTAGGGGCTCTCTTTAGTTGCTATGCTTCCAAGCTTTTCATGCAGACAGTAGTCTCTGCATTCTTCCCTTTATCTTTTCTGTGGTTGTTGCGAAGTTCAGTTACATAGCAGTCTCGAGCAGCGTCTTAATCTTCCTCTATCTCCCCTATTTCATTGTCTGTTGGAAATTTCATCTTTAGGCGCCATGGGGCCAAGACAACTTGGAAGTCAGACAAGGCTGGTCTTCCTAAAAAGGCGTTGTAGGCTGAGTGGTTTTCTATCAGCACAAATGTTTGTTTCCGCACAACGGAGCGGGGATGACTTCCTATTTAGACAAAGAGGTCCAGTTGCCCGAGGGGCATATTCGCATCCCCCGTGAAACCGTGTAGTGGTTTGTTACAGGGAGACACATCTTTCATTGACAGCTTCATTTTGTCGAAAGCGTGCTTAAATAGGATATTTACTGAGTTGCCAGTGTCTATTAGAATTTAGAAAACTTTGGCTGGACCGAACCAGGCAGAGATGACCATGGGATCCATGTGAGGGTACTGCCTTCCCTCCAGATCACACCTACTGAATGTGATGTCATCATTCTCTTTCCGTTTCGGGTGGCGTTCTTCCATAACAGAATTAACGTAGCCTTCATCGGTTCTAAGTGACTTACCGTATCTTTCCATCTCTGCCTAGCTTTTGTCGGCGATGTGTGGTCCTCCTGATATGGTATGGACCACTATCTTCTCTTGACTAGAGCCGCTGGTGCTGCGATTTCCTCCGCCTACTTCTGAGAAGGGTAGCCCTGGATTCTCATTGGCGGGAGTTGAAGTCCTGTTCTGACCTTTCACATAGCGCTCCAGTCTCTTCCTTCTGATGTGTTCTTCAATTAAGTCCCGGAGGTGATGGCATTCATTTGTGTCGTGCCCATGAGATTCGTGGAAGCGGCAGAACTTTCCAGACTTAACTGCGTTATCTGATTCCTTCTTGTGCGGGGGCGCTTGTATCTAACTTCGTCTTGGGTGGCCAAGAAGATGTTTTCGATTGTTTCATTCAAAGGAGTGTAAGAGTCAAATCTCGGTCCTGCCCTATATAAACGCTTTTCTCCCTTCATGCCCCCAGCATTGTCTCTGGAGTCATTTCTTCGAACGTCCTTTGCTACTGCGGGTGTGTTGCCATGAGCTGCCTTAGCTTGTTGCCCTGTTTGCCTTTCAATGGCAGCGTCTTCAAGTCTCATATATTTTCCGGCTTCATGGAAGAAGTCGGGTAAGGTAGCTGGTTTTTCTTTCGTTAATCTCCTAGCAAATTTAGTATCCGGATGCACACCACTGCAGAGGGCCATTAGGATAAGTTTCTCATCGGCATCCTGGACTGCGTCCGCCACGGCATTGAATCGGGTTAGATATTGTTGCACTATTTCTCCGGGCTTTTGTTTGGTATTGGATAAGGAATAAGCGTCCTTGGGTTGTTCCACATGAATGCGGAATTGGCTGATGAACTTTTCTTTCAACATTTCCCATGAGCTGATGGTCCCTTAGGGTAGATGGCAGAACCAGGAGGTAGCTAGATCTGCTAAGAAGAGTGGGAAGCATTTACACAATACTCCTTCTGTCGCCCCGCTCATGAGCATATGTTGTGTGTATCTCTGTAAGTGTATGCCGGGGTCAGAGGTTCCCTTGTAAGACTCCATTGTCGGCATTTTCCATTCTCGGGGGGTGATGGCAATTTCGATGTTGCGGGTGAAGGGGCTGGTTACCCTAGCACCTATCCCTCGATCCCTGGTCCCGTTAGACGCACTTTCTGAACAATCGCGTCATCCTTTCATCAGAACTTGGGGTGGATAGAAATGAATTTGGTTCTTCTCTGCGGGATTGATTCCGTCCAGATGACCTATAGGGATGATATCGCCTATTACTCCTAACATTTTCCGGTGACAGTCTTCGGTCTTCTGCGAGCATGCTGGGGTCAGCCACAGTTGGCCCTTGCCTTGATCTTCCCCTGCTAGGCTCTGCTCTAAGCATTCCCTCGGGTCCAACTTCGGGCTGGACTCCAGCTCGGCCCCGTCCATTGGTGTTCCCATGGTTAGGTAGCATGACAGGTTCAGCCATACCCGACCTTTGCCTGGTACCTCCCCCGTTGGGTTCGTTGCAAGCGTTTCCTCATGTCGGAATTCGATCTGAGTCCGGGCTCGGCTCCTACCATTGCTGTTTCTGTTGTTAGCCTATTCGAAGAAGAAAGATCTTTGTCGCCTCCCAGATCCTCCAGACTGGGACTCACCCCATGATTCGGTGTTGCGGTTGGATTCTTCAGCATCCCTTAAACGTGACATGAGTTGGTCCACCAAGGCCTCTTACTGGGATGTGAATCGGTTAGTTACTTCAGCCATAACCCTGTCCAGATCTGCCCTAGTAATTGGTTGCTCCGTGGCAGGGGCTGTCGGATTTGTCTGATTTCCATTTGCTGTTGGAACGGAACGATTCCCCTGATCTGTGATTACTGGATCTGGGATACTGCTAGATGCGACGTTCTTTCATTTGCTAACATCTTTCCTTTGTCTGGGAGGCATGTTTTCCAAGCAATGAGCGATGCTGTTAGGAAGAAGGTTGAGTGGGAGAAGCTGAAGCTTCTAACTCGATTTCTCAGTGAAAGCACCAAAAATGTTTGCACAAAAAATGGGCAAACACCTCCAAGTTGTATGAATTAGTTGATTTTATGTTGTTTTTAGTGATTTGGGTGATTTATGCAAATATATAAAATAGGTGGACTAAACTGTAAAAGACACACAGATTTATAGTGGTTCGGCCAGAATATGCCTACGTCCACTTTATATGTTATTCTCCTTTTCGGTTTAGATTACAAGTACAAAGCTTTGATTACAAGTATTTAAAAGTTGTTTGAAAGTTCTATCCGTGCTTGAGCTCTCAAACTTGTCTGCCATTGTTGTACCCCTGCCCCTCTATTTATAGAGTGAGGCTGGGGGCAGGGGTCTCGGACGTATATAGTTGCTGGTGGGCCTGGGCTGATGCAATATGGCCTGGCGAAGTTGGTTCGGCCATGCCTTGGTCTGGAGATGGTAGGTGTGGACTTGGTCCGGTAGTAGAGGGTTGAGGTTGGTTCGGCTGGGTATTGGAGGTAGGTTGGTTCGGCAGCAGGGGGTTCGGTAGCTGGTGGTTCGGTAGTGAGAGGAATTGGACCGGTGGAAGGTAGTCCGGTGGTTAGTGGAATTGGACCGGTGGTAGCTTGGGAGTGAGTTGGTGTTTGGTTCGGAGGGATTTGATTCGGTGGCTTGGTTTGTGCTGGTTCGGAGGTGAATGAAGCGGTAGTGGGCTGGTTCGGCTATGCATAGGAAGGGATTCGGTTCGGTGGTGTTGGACCGGTTGAAACACACCCAACAATGTTTATGATATACAACATCGTTAAATATTTAATTCAGCACTTATTTCAGTAATTATTCTACTAATTATTTATGTTGAAACTATAAATTTTATGAGAGAAGTGTATTTATATTTAGATGTTATTTATTTGGAAAAAGAAAAGAATCCAATTAAATATAAGTAATATTAGGCTTAAAAGCTGTTGAGAAAGGCATACGCCTAAAAGTGAGAAATTTACGGTAAATTATGTTAAAACGGGAGAAATGAATTAAAAATGGGAAATTTTAATAACTTGATTTGGAAGTTAGAGATAGATTAGTTGGTTGGTTTGGAAAAAGGAATATATTTCCATAGTTTAATATTGTAAGAGCAATGATAAATGTAATTGCAAGAATAAAAGCAAGAAAAGAAGAATTAGTGCAAAATAGAGACATTACTGTATTTTGCATTACCCAACAATTAAAAAATAATAAAAGAAATATCTTGCAGTTATGAGTTATTGTTTATAGCATTATTTAATACTAATATATGGAAATGGATTTTTAGCACAGTTTTTATAACCAACCAAATAGAATAGAACTACTTCTCAGAATAAAAGAGAATAATGCAGAGCGTTAAAGAAATTAAAGAAGAAGAAATAATCAAGTTAATTATTTGATAACACTTGAAACAATAAACAGAAAATGTGACTAGATCTGCATTTATTGCACAAAAAGTAAAGCAATTATTATGATAAGTAATATGTGACAGTTGGACATAGTCCCAAACTAAGACTATCATATAATATAAGAGAACTAAAGAGAATTTAGTATCCTAATAAAAGAAGACAGACTAGAATAAACAGACACTTGCAATTACATTTATAACATGTAGGTTATAAAAGAAAGAAAAGAACATAGAAGTGATAATTGCAAGTATAATTGTAACACATAGGTTATAATTAAAAAGAAAGAAACAGAAGAGGTTTATTTCATCAAACTTAGATCTTGGATTAAAATAATAAGCAAGAATAATAGAAGGGGCCCGTACCGACAACATTACCTTTCAGATCTAGGACCGATGATCTCACGCATGGGTGGGGCTGGGTATGATGATTAGGGTAAATAAGTAGCCAATAGAATAAGGAAGGTAAACTAAAACACATAATAAAAGATTAGACGTAGGGTCTAATAAAATTGTAAGGTGCGTTTGGAGTAGCACAAAGAGAATTTAGATAAAGAGCCTAACGAAGCAGTTCATCGTAGATTTTTAGCACAGAAAGAGCACGTCCGACTTAGTTAGTTTGGGCTAGAAGGAAATACGAGACTTCAATGGGACGTGAGAATACTCTAGGATGGCCCTCTAGGATAGGCCTAAGAAGCTGAACTCCCGGAGGCAGATCTGTAGGTGTTCCATCAAGAGAGTAGGCCTTGACTTCTTTTGCATTATAAGCCTAACGTAGCGGACCTTCGTAGGCAGTCAAAAGGTTGATGATGGAATATGATATTCGTATGACACCATACTCTAGTTTACAAGTAGGTTATAGTGGGCAGGACCCAAAAAGATAGTCGCATGTAGAGATCAAGCCATCATCAGTCAGAGCGAGTTCGGAAAAGACTAGAGTTAAACCAACAGGCCAATGATTCTTTCACCATCGAGACATTAGATGAGGGTCACAACCAATTGGATGTTTAGATTTTTTGTAGTAGGGCATAATCACTTAGCTCTTGAAAGGTCTTTCGATTAGTTGAGGGGGGCTGTGTGGGGCCATAGCCATGCCGAGAAAAGCGACAAACCAAATAGAATATCTATATTGTAGGCCTAACGAAGGGATCTTTACAGATATAGAAAATCAAAATCCTCGACCGAGTTTCATACATGGTAAAACTTGTTGGCATAATTCAGGGAGTAGACAGAACGATTAAGCGTAGTCCTCCAGGTATGTACTGGGTGGTACATGGTAGATGTCCGAGCACTAGTATAAACTAGTGCAGATGCAATTTCACGTTTTCATAGTAGACGATGGAACATCTGTATTGTAGGCCTCATGAAGCTGTCCTTTACAGATGTAGTTACAGTACGCTCTAGTAGTGAGATGATGGAGTCCTTTTCGAAGAGAATACAAAAGGTACTATGGGTAGAACCTGGGACCGATACGGTCTTTGGGCATATAGCTATATATATATATATATTGGTTATTAGGTCTTAATCTACTAGGGAGTAGATGGGTACGATTCACGCACAGAGGTGAGAGTATTATAAACCAATAAACCTAATATAACAGAAAATGGAAATAGAATGGTATATGTAGAATTATGCTTAAAAGTGTATAGTTTGTCCATTCACCAGAACTTTGGTTATAATCCCATCCTCATAACATTCCACCGGTTAGGTAGATGGTAGAGACTTTCTAGCTCTGAGACACTTATTTAGGAAGTGTTATTACCTTGGTGAGTTTTTACTTACCATTATATTTTAGTTAGTTCCGTTGTGAGATATTTATTTGAGCTATGATATATTTGATTTTTCCTATTTGCAGGATATCGGATACCCAACTCGGGCTTCAGTGGGCTTAGATTTTAGCATTTTTGCGAAAAATCAAGACCCACCAGAATTCAAGTTGATACATTTGGTGTCGGAGCTTAGGTTAGTAGATCCTAAGTAAATTAGAAAATACGAGTGAATGTATTTGTATTTTTGAATAAAATATAAATATATTATATACAAAAATCCTAATAGTCCCCAATTAAGATTTTAACATGTGGAAAGTTTTTAGAAGTATATTTGTGCATAGTTTGCTATTTAGGTTTAGGATGACCTAAGGATGTTGTGCCCTATGTTATTGCCGATTTATAGTGTGCAGTAAGCTATTTTTTAAGAGAAGATTGGTACCCATATGTTGTAGAAAGTGGGAAAGTTTCCTAGGGATAGTAGGCAGTATATTTTTATTTTGGAAGGAATAAGAGATTTTAGTAAGGAAATGAATTTTTCAAGATTTAGGAAGGGTATTCCTAGGATAGTAAGAAAAAAATCCACTTTATGTCTAGCCCGGTAAAATGAAACTTTTGAAATTGAAAAGTTGAAAAATATAATTGTTAATATGTTTAAGGAAGTAAATATTAGGTTCTTGAAAAAAAGTGGTATGAAATTTAAATTGGTTTTTATATCATATAAATTTTGTTAAAAGTGAAATTCTTTTTGCAGAATTATAGAGCATGTATAGCTCGCTAGTTCCTTTGTAGGTAAACAAAGATTTTAAATATAAAAACCTAGAGTGTGTTAAGTATTGAAATCGTAGGTTACAACATTTAACGTTGTAATAGATGTTTTCATGAAAAATAAAGGAAGCATTGACTATGACACTATTGTTTTTACATAGCATACGAGATTTATTAATATTTATTTTAATTGAATCCATATACTAATATTTTTGGGTTGTAATAACGGTGTTTTACACAACATCTATTTTGACCCAAATAAAAAAAAGTGTTTAGAAGATAATTTCTATGTATAGAAATAAAGTGGTTTGTAAGTACACTTATTATTTAAACAAGTACATGGAAATGCTCTCTAGTTATGAAAATATTAAAACAGTTTAGAAAATGAGTTCTTCTGAAAAAAAGAAGATGTAAGTTTAATATTGTAACGACCCGACTTCCTACGTCCAGGAAGACGTATCGTTTTTAAAGAAAGAAAGGGGTGAGAAAATAGAAAATATAGGGAAGAAAGAACAACAACATCAGAATCTCAGAGCGGAACGAATAAATTATATTAATCACATAAGTATTTACATAATATATAACATCAACCAGAGCTATACAGATAATGCATCACATACTAGACAGTTATAGACACCTGTCTAGTTATACAACTCAATACACAATACAATACAGAGATACCAACATAGCGGAAAACTATATCTACAAATGCTGAAGCCTCCTGCTCCATTGCTCCTCCAGAAGTCGTCAAAACCAACCTGAATCCCTTGGCTACGTGTAAAAATTTGGGTACCCGAGAGTTTAGGAAAAACAGAAATAAACTCCGGGTCAGACATGGGTTTGGCGTGAGTAACAGGTTAAAGTTGCTTAATTTTGAAAATCCTTTGAAAATAAAAGGTATCACGTAAGACTCCCCACACATAAACATGGAAAAGTTTTTATCTTACGCTAACCAAAACATTTGATAGGAAATCCAGTGATATTATAATAGGTCTAGGGTTTTCAAGTAAATAGAAAATAGCCGAAATTGTTACATCTATTAAATTCCAGCTACTAGCCACAAAAGTGGGTAATACAATCAAAACCGTTGGCACTTATTGGATTGTGGATTCCATACAATGGCAGGGCTACTGGGGTACCGCCCGTCACAGTACGTGGCCTAGATCAACGTACCGAGGATCACTCCCGACCCCCTGCAACACAAGGCCGGAACCATTCCTTACTGAACAGTACCGAACAAGATAACCCCGCAATTGGCTGCAGACCAACTGCCCACACAGTCGAATAAAAAGGGACATCTAGACAGGGGCAAATCTTGTCCTGCTTGGGCATGACCCACCTAACCTTGCTGCACCTCCCCTGTTTTAGCCATTCCCGGTTGATGAGGCTTGAGGTTACGATTACCTTTAGAGAGCATATCTCTTAGAATGCTAATCGTCCACCTGACGATGTGTTGAAAGCATTCAATCCATACAAGTTCGTTCCGGGTTCGAACGAAACCGAAGGCATTATCTCATTACACTCATTTTGGAATCACCCTCAGAGTTAACGACGATAATCCTTGCATTCTGAATCTTCATTTTCACTTCAGATTCACGACCTATCGTTAATTTGGATCGATGTGGTTTTCGGATGTTCCAAATAAGGAAAACCGATCCCGGTCTCATCGAAATCCAAAATGTGTCTTTTAAGGCCAAGTTGTCTATTTAGTCTTAACAGTCCAATTCAATATTATCAATATACACACAGATAGATAATTAACATCTCATAATAGATAATCACATTATCATCATAAACAGATAATAAATATCATCATCCAAACAGATAATTAAATATTATCATACTTAAACCATACATCCATATCACATAGATATTATCATCTCATATCTTAGATCACAATCAATCAATGAAATATCAATATCATCCATAAGCAATGATTTATGAACCACAATATATAATTAATTTAAAATGAATTAAATTAACTACTTCTATCTTTAATTAATTTAAAATAAATTAAATTAATTATTCATTCCATAAATCCTGCTCTCACAACCATTAATTAATTATAAATCAAATTAATTAATAATTCTCTAATTACAAGAAGTAATTTAGTCTTTAATTAATTTCTCAAATGAATTATTCTAAATCATCCATAGAAGATTAACATTTAATTACTTCCTTATTAATTATTCCTTGATTAAACAATTCTTAATTACATCATTAATTATATTAATTTATGACCTCTAATTTATATAAAATTACTTTATTTAAATTAATTATATTATGTGGTTAATATTTAATTAAACACAATTATTAATCACCCTTGATTAATAACAAGCCAGTAATTAACTACCCTTAATTACTTATTAATCATTCCATGATTAATTAATTTCATCAAGTAATTATCATCTAATTGCTTTCCTAAGTAATTATGCTCCATTAATTACACTAAGTAATTACACATACCAAATCATCAAATGATTTCTAAAATTAATTAACTTAATTTAATCTTATCATCAGTTAATTATATATTCCAATTAATCATCTTTGATTTAAATATCCTTTGCTATCTTCCAGTAGTTTTCCTTAATTTATTTACGGAAATTAATCTTGAATAAATCCATTAATTAATTACATTTATATCGATTTATTACCATTTAATTATCTTGTTGATTTATTATTCCCAAATTAATCAATTTCTAGTTCCATCATTAATTATATTAATTAATGATTTCTAATTACATTTTCATTTGTTATTTTATTAATTTCGTTAAGAATACTAATCTTCAAATCACATATATTAACCCTCTTGATTAATAACATACAGTAATTAACCGTCCTAAATTAATTACTTCTCAATAATAAGCTTAATTAATCCCTTGATTAATTACAAGCAATTATATTCCAATTACTTCCATTTCCCATCATCCAATAATTTCATCAATTACTTCACTAAGTAATTTACTTCCAAAATATTAGTTAATTAAACTAAATTAATTAACTCAATTTAAATCAATTTACTCAATTAATAAGTAATTAATCTTAATTATTTTCCAAATAAATAATTACATTTAAACTATTACAATGATTATTATTGAATTAATTAATCCAATTAATTTATTAAAAATCAATCACATTAATTAATTATAAATAATCTAGTTAATGGTCTTCATCAACACTTATTTAATTATTTTCTTCTAAAATAATTAACTTATATTAATCATTATTAATTATAAGTTTGATTAACCATTAAAATAAAAATCTAATCTATGGTTCTTAATCACATATTAGTTACTTAATTTATTATTTAAACTTTGATTAATACATTTAAATTTATAATTACTAATTTAAATAATATCAATCATTAATTATTCATACTTAATTAACTTAAAGGTTAATGAATATAAATTCTAAGTCTTCATTACTTAAAGTAAACAGTTCTTATTATTGATTAAATTTTCACTTCCAATATGTTTTAAACATTTATTTCAATTTACTTTCTAAATAAATTCCAATTTATCCTTAATAAAGTTTTAATACTAATTTTTTTCCAAAACCCTTTTTAAACTCACATGTTTAATAGCACTTAAAACTTATTTAAATCAATTTAAATTATAGAACTAAATTTTATTTCTAACATCTAGAATTTCAAATTTAAGTTCTGGTTTTCAATTTTGGAGTTAACTTTATTTCAATCTTTCCTTAACAGTTTAAATTTCATTTGAACTCAACTCTTGTTTGAAAATACTTTAAATATTAAACACTTTTAAGTTATTAAAATAATTTAATTATGAAACTTTATTATTTCCAACTTTGTTCCAAAACTAACTTGAATTCACTATTTAAACTTGTTTTAGAACTAGGTTTGACTTTGATTTTAGTTTAAAACAAAAATTCAAAACTATTAAAAACTGTTACAGGTTTTAAAACCTGAATAACAACAACCCGAGCACACCCTTGTTTACTTCGAGTAAACACACGAAGTTTCCCTGGGAAAACAATGAACTGCTTCGAGTTTTCCCCAGGTGCGCAAAATGAATAAGAGAAAAACAAAACCTGGAAACACAACTTCACTTCCCCCCAAACCTGACAACGCCACGTGTGCGATGCTCCGACCACCGGAGGCCACCAAACTCCGGCCGCAGCATCGACCATTTTCCCCTACCTCCCCTCAAAATGGCGTGTCACTCGGACACTTGTACAGGCCGCGTTGATCAAAACTCAAAACACAGTAAAATTAGGTTTAAAAAATTTAAACCCACGCCACCGCTTCCACGACCCACTACGCTTCCACCTACCATTTTTCCTTGATCCACGATAGCCTCCTCCACCCCCAGACAGAGCTCGACCCTCCAGATCAACGTGATCGCCCACAACAACTCAAAATGCCCCAAACAGAAAAACGCAAGCCGCACTCATATCACACCATTAAAAATCCTCAAAACTACCTTAAAAATCATATTTCTGTATACGCATTCAATTTATATTCATGAATTTGTAATTTAATAAACTCGAATTTTTACATGTTTGAAGATGATTATGTAGTTTAAGCCTTTCCAGTAACAACACAAATTTATTTACTTAAAACAAATTTTTAAACAAAAGTTTATAGTGTAACAAATATATTTTATTCAAGGCTTAAGGCTTAACATGGATTGGAACAAGATTAAATGAAATTTTGGTTTGGGCTTGAAAACTAAAACATGGTTTCTCAAATTTTACATCAGTGCACTATATATATATATATATATATATATATATATATATATATATATATCTACATTCAGATGATTCACAGTAGCATATACTTGTGTGTTTACCTTACATATCATCACAGAAAACACATACAACCATTTTAACTTAAGTTAAAATTGAATAATAATAAATAAGAAAAATGTTACTGACAGGTAAAAAGAACAGAGCCTTCAAAAGGACACAGGTTTGAAAATTCTCAGGCTAACTTCTTCATCTTGATCCACTGTTAGATTGCATCTTGATTTATGTTCAAGTAGAACTTTGTTTTAGTTTGAAATAGGTTTTTACTTCAGATTTTAGCTTTGGTTTTTCGAACTGCAATGAAAGATGACATAGGAGAGTAGCTTACAGGGTGATATTTATAAATAAGTTACAGTGGACAAAATTTGGTCTTTGGTACAGGTGATTATTATGTTTTAGTACAATACAACATACATAATCTTTGTTTGAACTGATTTAAAACAGAGATATTTTATGTTGGAGGCTGAGATAAGAAAAAAATGCGGCTTGCATTAAATGTTTAAGTACTTCATGTTTAACTTACTTTGTTAATTATCTCCCTTAACTTGCCTGCACCCTACAGCTTACAACATATCTTACTTTGCTTTTGTTTGTTCAAAAAATAATATCTAATGTTGTCTTCCTTAGCCAGCCTTTACAAATTTTATTTTTCTTTGGCCAGAGGTTAGCAAACACTGAAATGATTTTTATAACATTCGAATTGACCTTCTTTGTTGGCTGAGGTGAAAACATTTAATGTATATGTCCTTTATGCTTGTATGTGTTCAAAGACATATCTTATATTTGCCTTGCATACTTATTTGATGTTGTTTTTCAGCCTGCACATATTTGATTTGCTTCTAGGTTTTATTTGTTGCCTAGTTATTTTGTTTGTTTCTACTTACCTATTCATGTGTTATGAATAAATATGTTAGTTATCTTATATTTTTATTTCCTTTTTGAAATTTCAGCCTGCACACATATTCATCCTTGTTTGTTCTAAACTTGTATATGCTGCAGTTTTCTTATGTTAGTTTACAACTTGAAGATTATTTGTTTCTAGTTTAATTGATTGCCTAGTTATTATTTTGTGAAGTTCTATATTTAGCTTTATAATCTATAAATTTATCCTATATGTTTACTTCTTATTTTAACTTATTACATACAGTATTTTAACTTATAATCTATAGCTTTATGTATATTTTGTTTTATTTCTATGTTTAACTTATTACTTAAAATCTTGTATCCCCATATGTACATTCTTATTTTATTTATATTATAAAACACATTACCAATTTGAAATGATAAATAAAATAACTTATCTTTTTATTATACCGCTTATTTTATTAATGTACCATTTGACAAAATTGCATTAAAACTCATATATCATTTTAAATCCATATTTTTCTATACTAAAAAGAAAAGAAAACAAATTTTTTTGTTAATAAATTTAAATTTAAACTTAAGTTAAAATAAGTTTAAACTACTTAAACATTTATCCTATGTATTTAAAATCACATATTTATTTATTTAATGGCTTTGAAAAACTTATATTAAATAAAACATAATTCCTAATTCACTAAAATGTATATTAGAATTTGAAACATAATTTATTAGTTAAACTTTTAAAACAAAGCTCAACTATTTACAATGTATACAAATATATACATTTATAAATAGAAATCAATCAATTAATTTTTAACAGATAGAATTTACCAATTAGCTATTTATATTAAAAGAAAAGCATCAATTCAGATCTTATTAACAAAGATATATCAAATCAATTTAATTTTTAATGCAGATTATTAAATTGATATTGCTCGTAAATTCTGGGTTGTCACATTCCTCCCCCCTTAAAAGAATTTCGTCCCCGAAATTTAAAAGCAAAGGTAATTTAATACTCTATTTAAGATTTAAATTTTAAATCACACTCTTGTATCAATCATATGCTAACAACCATCACAACCAATCTACTCAATCAACAAAGCTAACCATACAGACAAATTCTGGATAGAGTTTCCTATAGTTTTCCCAGTAATACCAGAGTACTCGATCAATAAAATCCAAACAGTCTATACTACTAATCTACAGAGCTCCTTTGAATCAGAGAAAATTCTTCCAAATCAAATCTATGACTTCGAAATCCAAATTCCTTTGTCTCTTATCCACCAAATTCTTCTGATGATCCAGAGCTGCCTTTATCTTTACTGATCAGCTCAACCTTTGCTGATAACTCCTAAAACAATCTGAATCCAAAAACAATCCAGTAGAATGATTTTCTCAAAATCAACTAAAACCAAGAACACAACCTTTACTGTCCTCAGTAGAAAACAACTTCTCCTTTTCCAGAAAAGAAAAACAGATGCTCTTCCAAACTGCTTCCGCTGCACAACTCTGATCTGGGGTAGATGAAAATGCTGATGATACACATAAGCACAAACTGGATAATACATTATAAAAATATGATTCACAGATCCACACTAAAACTCAAAAGTTCCTCCAAAACATGAGCTGCTTTACCAAATCCTCTCTCTAGAAACCATTCTACTACTAAGCTGAACCATCGGCACTACTTCTGAAATCCAGTCAATATGAGAACTCAATCCTCAGATGCTAAGGCAAACCACTGACCTCTTCAAAGATATCTAGAAAAAGATTTTTGATAAACCAAGAGAATGCCCAATTATCGCAAGTCACTTTTGCGATCAACCTAAGCTAATATCCAAGAAAACTGTTTTCTCCTTACCATTCTGAACAGCTTAAGCTTATCTAGCCAATCCATTGAAGAAATGGATCCACAAAACTGCCTCTGAACTTCACCTCTAATGAACTGCTGACAAATGACCTCCTCGCGTGCCGGCAGAACAATCTAAGCTGCAACACTACTACTGATGCCAAAAAAAAAACTTCTTAATCCAAAAGTCCTCGAAAAACTCAGGCCTCAAAGCCAAACACAACATTAAGCTGAACTCAGCCTCAAAACTAATGCAGACACACTTCCTTATCCAAAGATCCCTGAGAACTTCTTCGGAAATAATTCATCGCTACTGCATCTCAACACTCAACTACTACTTCTTGAGTTACCAAGATAAATATTCCTAGCTTTTTCTCAACTGACAAAAATCCAAATTCTACTCATCCAAACTTGTACAACAAAAATGGAATCCAAATCTTAACAGGTTTCCTCCAGAGATTTTGTGAAATCCTTACATCACAAATTTACTCGAGACGGTATTAGGTCTACAGTCTCGTCAGATATACTTCTAACCACAGGTAGTCGTGTTACACACACCACTACCCAATCTACCCTTATACTTATATTGGAAAACGCAAACAGGTAACCCAACAAATAGATGAAATATATATATATATATATATATATGTCAAAATTACAAATACGCCCTCTCAGGAAAGAAATCACTCAAGAGCCTAGATATTCACTCAACCTAGCGCTCTAATACCACTGTAACGACCCGACTTCCTACGCCCAGGAAGACGTATCGTTAAAGAAAGAAAGGGGTGAGAAAATAGAAAAGATAGGGAAGAAAGAACAACAACATCAGAATCTCACAGCGGAACGAATAAATTATATTAATCATATAAGTATTTACATAATATATAACATCAATCAGAGCTATACAGATAATGCATCACATACTAGACAGTTATAGACACCTGTCTAGTTATACAACTCAATACACAATACAACACAGAGATACAAACACAGCGGAACACTATATCTACAAATGCTGAAGCCTCCTACTCCATTGCTCCTCCAGAAGTCGTCAAAACCAACCTGAATCCCTTGGCTACCCGTAAAAATTTGGGTACTCGAGAGTTTAGGAAAAACAGAAATAAACTCGGGTCAGACATGGGTCTGGTGTGAGTAACAGGTTAAAGTTGCTTAATTTTGAAAATCCTTTGAAAATAAAAGGTATCACGTAAGACTCCCCACACATAAACATGGAAAAATTTTTATCTTACGCTAACCAAAACATTCGATAGGAAATCCAGTGATATTATAATAGGTCTAGGGTTTTCAAGTAAATAGAAAATAGCCAAAATTGTTACATCTATTAAATTCCAGCTACTAGCCACAAAAGTGGGTAATACAATCAAAACCGTTGGCACTTATTGGATTGTGGATTCCATACAATGGCAGGGCTACTGGGGTACCGCCCGTCACAGTACGTGGCCTAGATCAACGTACCGAGGATCACTCCCGACCCCCTGCAACACAAGGCCGGAACCATTCCTTACTGAACAGTCCCGAACAAGATAACCCCGCAGTTGGCTGCAGACCAACTGCCCACACAGCCGAATAAAAAGAGACATCTAGACAGGGGGAAATCTTATCCTGCTTGGGCATGACCCACCTAACCCTGCCGCACCTCCCCTGTTTTAGCCATTCCCGGTTGATGAGGCTTGAGGTTACGATTACCTTTAGAGAGCATATCTCTTAGAATGCTCATCGTCCACCTGACGATGTGTTGAAAGCATTCAATCCATACAAGTTCGTTCCGGGTTCGAACGAAACCGAAGGCATTATCTCGTTACACTCATTTTGGAATCACCCTCAGAGTTAACGACGATAATCCTTGCATTCTGAATCTTCATCTTCACTTCAGATTCACGACCTATCGTTAATTTGGATCGATGTGGTTTTCGGATGTTCCAAATAAGGAAAACCGATCCCGGTCTCATCGAAATCCAAAACGTGTCTTTTAAGGCCAAGTTGTCTATTTAGTCTTAACAGTCCAGTTCAATATTATCAATATACACACAGATAGATAATTCACATCTCATAATAGATAATCACATTATCATCATAAAAAGATAATTAATATCATCATCCAAACAAATTATTAAATATTATCATAGTTAAACCATACATCCATATCACATAGATATTATCATCTCATATCTGAGATCACATACAATTAATGAAATATTAATATCATCCATAAGCAATGATTTATGAACCACAATATATAATTAATTTAAAATGAATTAAATTAACTACTTCTATCTTTAATTAATTTAAAATAAATCAAATTAATTATTCATTCCATAAATCCTGCTCTCACAACCATTAATTAATTATAAATCAAATTAATTGATCATTCTCTAATTACAAGAAGTAATTTAGTATTTAATTAATTTCTTAAATGAATCATTCTAAATCATCCATAGCAGATTAACATTTAATTACTTCCTTATTAATTATTCCTTGATTAAACAATTCTTAATTACATCATTAATTATATTAATTTATGACCTCTAATATATATAAAAATACTTTATTTAAATTAATTATATTATGTGGTTAATCTTTAATTAAACACAATTATTAATCACCCTTGATTAATAACAAGCCAGTAATTAACTACCCTTAATTACTTATTAATCATTCCATGATTAATTAATTTCATCGAGTAATTATCATCTAATTGCTTTCCTAAGTAATTATGCTCCATTAATTACACTAAGTAATTACACATACCAAATCATCAAATGATTTTAAAATTAATTAACTTAATTTAATCTTATCATCAGTTAATTATATATTCCAATTAATCATCTTTGATTTAAATATCCTTTGCTATCTTCCAGTAGTTTTCCTTAATTTATTTACAGAAATTAATCTTGAATAAATCCATTAATTAATTACATTTATATCGATTTATTACCATTTAATTATCTTGTTGATTTATTATTCCCAAATTAATCAATTTCTAATTCCATCATTAATTATATTAATTAATAATTTCTAATTACATTTTCATTTGTTATTTTATTAATTTCATTAAGAATACTAATCTTCAAATCACATATATTAACCCTCTTGATTAATAACATACAGTAATTAACCGTCCTAAATTAATTACTTCTCAATAATAAGCTTAATTAATCCCTTGATTAATTACAAGTAATTATATTCCAATTACTTCCATTTCCCATCATCCAATAATTTCATCAATTACTTCACTAAGTAATTTACTTCCAAAATATTAGTTAATTAAACTAAATTAATTAACTCAATTTAAATCAATTTACTCAATTAATAAGTAATTAATTTCTTAATTATTTTTCAAATAAATAATTACATTTAAACTATTACAATGATTATTATTGAATTAATTAATCCAATTAATTTATTAAAAATCAATCACATTAATTAATTATAAATAATCTAGTTAATGGTCTTCATTAACACTTATTTAATTATTTTCTTCTAAAATAATTAACTTATATTAATCATTATTAATTATAAGTTTGATTAACCATTAAAATAAAAATCTAATCTATGGTTCTTAATCACATATTAGTTACTTAATTCAATATTTAAACTTTGATTAATACATTTAAATTATAATTACTAATTTAAATAATATCAATCATTAATTATTCATACTTAATTAACTTAAAGGTTAATGAATATAAATTCTAAGTCTTCATTACTTAAAGTAAACTGTTCTTATTATTGATTAAATTTTCACTTCCAATATGTTTTAAACATTTATTTCAATTTACTTTCTAAATAAATTCCAATTTATCCTTAATAAAGTTTTAATACTAATTTTTTTTCCAAAACCCTTTTTAAACTCACATGTTTAATAGCACTTAAAACTTATTTAAATCAATTTAAATTATAGAACTAAATTTTATTTCTAACATCTAGAATTTCAAATTTAAGTTCTGGTTTTCAATTTTGGAGTTAACTTTATTTCAATCTTTCCTTAACAGTTTAAATTTCATTTGAACTCAACTCTTGTTTGAAAATACTTTAAATATTAAACACTTCTAAGTTATTAAAATAATTTAAATTAAGAAACTTTATTATTTCCAACTCTATTCCAAAACTAACTTGAATTCACTATTTAAACTTGTTTTAGAACTAGGTTTGACTTTGATTTTAGTTTAAAACAAAAATTCAAAACAGTTAAAAACCGTTACAGGTTTTAAAACCTGAATAACAACAACCCGAGCACCCCCTTGTTTACTTCGAGTAAACACACGAAGTTTCCCCAGGAAAACTACAAACTGCTTCGAGTTTTCCCCAGGCGCGCAAAATGAATAAGAGAAAAACAAAACCTGGAAACACAACTTCACTTCCCCCCCAAACCTGACAACGCCACGTGTGCGATGCTCCGACCACCGGAGGCCACCAAACTCGACCGCAACATCGACCATCTTCCCTCTACCTCCCCTCAAAACGGCGTGTCACTCGAACACTTGTACAGGCCGCGGTGATCAAAACTCAAAACACAGTAAAATTAGGTTTAAAAAATTTAAACCCACGCCACCGCTTCCACGACCCACTGCGCCGCCACCTACCATTTTTCCTTGATTAATGATAGCCTCCTCCACCCCCAGAGGGAGCTCGACCCTCCAGATCAACGTGATCGCCCACAACCACTCGAAAAGCCCCAAACAGAAAAAGGCAAGCCGCACTCATATCACACCATTAAAAATCCTCAAACCTACCTTAAAAATCATATTTTTGTATACGCATTCAATTTATATTCATGAATTTGTAATTTAATAAACTCGAATTTTTACATGTTTGAAGATGATTCTGTAGTTTAAGCCTTTCCAGTAACAACAAAAATTTATTTACTTAAAACAAATTTTTAAACAAAAGTTTATAGTGTAACAAATATATTTTATTCAAGGCTTAAGGCTTAACATGGATTGGAACAAGATCAAATGAAATTTTGAACCAGGTTTGGGCTTGAAAACTAAATCAGGGTTTCTCAAATTTTACAGCAGTGCACAATATATATATATATATATATATATATATATATATATATATATATATATCTACATTCATATGATTCACAACAGCATATACTTGTATGTTTACCTTACATATCATCACAGAAAACGCATACAACCATTTTAACTTAAGTTAAAATTGAATAATAATAAATAAGAAAAATGTTGCTGACAGGTAAAAAGAACAGAGCCTTCAAAAGGACACAGGATTGAAAATTCTCAGGCTAACTTCTTCATCTTGATCCACTGTTAGATTGCATCTTGACTTATGTTCAAGTAGAACTTTGTTTTAGTTTGAAATAGGTTTTTACTTCAGATTTTAGCTTTGGTTTTTCGAACTGCCATGAAAGATGACATAGGAGAGTAGCTTACAGGGTGATATTTATCAATCAATTAATTTTTAATAGATAGAATTTACCAATTAGCTATTTATATTAAAAGAAAAGCATCAATTCAGATCTTATTAACAAAGATATATCAAATCAATTTAATTTTTAATGCAGATTATTAAATTGATATTGCTCGTAAATTCCGGGTTGTCACAAATATTAGGAAACTAATAAATTTCGTAGGAAATGTCTATTGTCAGTGAATATAGATTAAACATATTTTAATCTATTAGAATGAAATGAATAATGATATAATTTTCTATGAAACCAAATCACAAATAAAGATGTTTTGTGCAAGTCATAAGGATTACGTGAAAGAGATGTACAAAGTATGGAAAGCACCATATTTTGTATAGACTATTTTGATAAATTATAAAATAATTTCTTATAATTTCACATAAACATGAAGTCCTCTTTAAATGGATTCATAGAAGGTTTTAGCGTTAATGGTTTCTCATAAGAGAAAGTAGTTCTAATACATTAAGGTTTAAACCATTAAGTGTAATAAGAAGTGGAATAATTAGACACGGTGTTAGTTAAGAGGGATATTATAGAGAGCCTTAGTAGGAAAGTTAAGCAATGGAAACTTCATATCTTTCCATTGATTAAGCGTATTGGTTGCTTGCTTTTGCAGAAACTCCCCATTTGTAGTAAATTAGAAACTCCTCCAAGGTTAGGTAATTGGAAGAGTAGGAAAGTTAAGGGACTTTTGATAAAATAATTATTCTTATCTACTCCCATTTTTGTAAATTTGAAAATCTATGAAAGAAGATGTTTTGAAAACATGTAAGGACATTTTTGGAAGTCAAAAAAAATGTTTTAAGGACAAGTAAAGCATGTTTTAAAGAAAAATAGTTTGGTGAAAAAGTAAATAAGTTTTTGGAAGAGAGAAACTTAGTAAAGAGTTAGATTTAAAAGTCCATTTTTTTTGGAAAGCTGTAAAGGTCTTTAAAAGGAAAAGAGGAATAAGTTTTAGATTTAGAGTTTGTAAGTTTCCCCCTTTAGGTTTATGGGATAATTTAAATTCAAAAAACTATAAAAATGCAAGTCTTGAAAGATAAATTGTTAAGTAACCAAACCTTTGAATTTAATAGAAACTTCAAAGTAACACTTTTAAAGGCAATAATTTTGATGTTTCAAAATTTTAAAAGCTTTAATTTTGAAATGAAATGATAAATACCAAACCAAACTTAAATATGGAATAAATAAGAATCATTTCCTATGTGTGACGGGTAAAATGTAAGGCTATAGCAGTGATTACTTTTAGTAGCAATAATAAAAATTCCCGTAAAGTGTATATGACACTAGTGAGAATCTAGGAATGTTGCTTCATATGTGTAGACTGTAAAAGAATAGCGAAGTGATATTGGTAAGATAGTAAGACACACGTGGTTGGGATAGGTAAACCTTAGTTGGGGAAAAACGAAAGGTAAAGAGAAATTTTTTCCAAACATAGTTGCCTTTTTAGATAGAGACTGCATAGATTGAAACCCTTATTCGTTGTAGTAAATGGGACTTGGTTATTCCATTTTGAGTATGGAATTGAAAAGATGAATAGATCTTATTCATCGTGAGTAGCACAGTGTAAGTTAGTAACGAGTAATAGATGGCGGGAGGAGCATATGAGTTACTTAGATTCTTAGAGTAGGAACTTTCTGTGTTAGAGTGGACATGGTCCTAGGCCTCCTAGCCCTAGATGATAGCTATGTTTCGATGCTATACTTACCTATCTTGTATCACTTTATAGTGGACTTGTTTTCTCTTTTAGTTATGAGATTATACTCCTATGTAAGCATTTAGATCCCCTTGTAGTAAACCAGTGATGATTAGTATGATGCTTTTTTTTGTTTCTTTGTGATATTCACAAGAGGAGAATAAGAACATAGGACGTAAAAAATAAAAGAAAAGTAAAAGCAGATAATGTTAGCCCGTGAGATGATGGTTTTGATGACAATAACCTTAGAATAGATTATAAAATATAAATATTAACATTATAAGTTTAGATATATATGTATATGCAGGTTTTAACCATGCAGATACCAAGAATGAAGACTGTACAGTATAGAGATTCAAGATATCAAAGATAGAAGACTCATGAGTATTAAGATTATCAAGAGTTCAAGATTTCAAGGATAAGTATCTTTATTAGGAATTTTTGTTAAAACTCATAGAAAAACACTGGCATCTTAAAATCCAATTTATTCGTGGAATGGAATCCACTTCGATCCCGTTAAAGGGATGGAACCCTAAGTAGGATGGAACCTACGAAAAATCTAGTGGAACATTGTTTTGTATCCACTAATTTTAATTCAAAATGATTTTTCAAAATTATATCCTGTTTTCAAAATGTTTTCAAAACCTTCCTTTTAAAAGATTCAAAACCCTCTATCTTGTTTTTTAAATAATTTTAGCCTCAAAATTATCTTTAGTTTCAAAGTCAAAATACTTCTAATTTTAAACTATCTTTTAATATAATATATTTAACTTTTGATATTTATACTTAATATTTAAATATAAAATTATAGTTAAATTCTATATATATTATTCTCTATATTTACTTATGAATTATAACTATAGTCATGTATATTTATAAAGTTTTAAATAGTTTTAATATAAGATAAAGGTTATTTTCAAAGAAAATCAAATCATCAAAAATTGCTTTGGGATGTCGACAAGCCTATGGTGACCGTCGACTTGGTGTCAGTTGAGTTTAAAATTTAAATTTCAAAAGAAGTGTCTATTCGCCATAACTCTTCACCAATGGACATGACTGTTGTTCTTCCATAAATAGGGGTCAGTTTCAACGAATTTATCATCAGATTTTATGGTTTTGCACTCCTCTTCTTCTTCCACATTTCTTAATACATATTCTTACCATTACTTTGCCGAAATCAATATTGAATCATACTCAATTGCTTCTAGTTTGATTCTCTATCACTATCTCAACAAGGTTCTCAGTGTTATTCAGAGTTATAGAATTCTTTGTAATCTATTAAGTGAGAAAAGGTGTGATTGTGGCCTTGAAAATCAATCAAGTGAGAAAAGGTGTGATTGTAGCCTTGGTAAATCAATTGGATAAACTTATGGTCCGGTATGTTCTTTCCTTTACTGCTTTTATTTTATTTCTGCATCTGTGTTTGTTTCTGTGATTATCTCTGTATCTGTAGATTGCATACATTTGTGTCTAAATTAACATAAACTCAAAAAGATTTAGTAATTCTTTATAAACACTATTCACCCCCCTTTAGTGTTAAACCTAGCCTTAAGATCCGTAATCCGCATTTCTCACAATTGGTATCAGAGCAAGGTTTTCAAAATTTCATAATCTGTTTTTGAAAAAGTATTTAAAATGGCTATATTTGTTAATACTAGTTTAGAAGTATTCAAATCATCATTGTTTCTTGAGTCTGCATATAATCAATATTCAAATTCAAGTTGTCTACCAAGATTGTTTGATGTGCAGGAATCATACTTTATGGGTGTTGAGGGATCAATCCACAACGGACAAATTATGCAGATCAGAAAGAACAAATGGATACTTGATAGTGGATGTTCTAGACACATGACTAGCAATCCAGATATACTGAATGATATAATATATAAAGACGGAGGATTGGTTAACTTTGGAGACAATTCAAAAGGATATGTGATTGGCATCGGCAAAGTCGGTAATTCTGAAACTCCTACTATTACTAATGTTTTGCTAGTTAAGAATCTGAAACATAATCTGCTAAGTATAAGTCAACTGTGATAAAGGGTATATAATTAAATTTGAAAAAGATAAATGTCACATTGAAGATAATAATTCAACCATTATATTTAAGGGAGTCGGGAAAAAGAATATTTATATTCTTAGTATGAAAGTTTCAAATGATAAACTGTGTCTGTTGGCAAATATAAGTGACCCTTGGATTTGGCATAAGAGATTTGGGCATTTGAATTTCAAACTCTTATCTAGACTGTCAAAACATGATCTAGTAAGGGATCTCCCTAAAATGAATTTTAAAGTAGATAGTTTATGTGATGCTTGTCAATTAGGAAAACTTAGAAAATGTTCCTTTAAATTAAAAGACATGATTTAAACTTCAAAACCTCTTGAATTAATTCATCTTTATTTATTTGGTCCATCTCAAATTCTATCAATAAATCATAGTAAATATGTTTTTGTAATTGTAGATGAATATTCTAGATTTACATGGACAATATTTTTGAAACATAAAGTGATACTTTTGAATGTTTTAAGACCTTTTCAAAAAGAATTCAAAATCAATTTTCTCTAAAAATTATAACTATTCGAAATGATCACGGTGGTTAATTTGAAAATCGTAAGTTTGAGGAATTCTGCAATAAAAAGGGAATAACTCACAATTTTTCATTTCCGAGAACTCCACAACCAAACGGAGTAGTAGAACGTAAAAATAGGACGATCCAAGAGTGTGCGAGAATTATGCTTACAGATAGTAATTTACCAAAGAATTTTTGGGCAGAAGCAGTTGCTACCGCCTGTTATATTTTAAATAGAATTTTAATTAGACCTTTAACTGATAAGACATCTTATGAATGTTTTTATTCAAAGCAACCCAAGGTATCTTATTTCAGAATTTTTGGAAGTAAATGCTTTATTTTAAATAAAAAAGATAATTTGGATAAATTTAATCCTAAATCCGACAAAGGTATCTTTATTGGATACTCTAATAAAAGTAAAGCGTACAATGTGTTTAATTTAAAAACTAGCTCCATTGAAGAAACAATGCATGTTTCGTTTGATGAAAATTTCAAAATTTTTGAAGATACAAATGATGAAGAGGATTTAATCACTCAAAATCAAGAATCAATTGAAACTAATAATGACATTAATCATCCTAATAAAAGGACAAAACTTTTAAAAGATCATCCTATAGAAAATATACCGAGAGATATGCAATCTTTTGTTAAACTAGAAATCAACCAAGTCAAATGAGTAATGTAGCTTTTATATCAACGATTGAACCCAAAAATCCAAAAGAAGCATCAACTGATGATTCATGGATTTTGGCTATGCAAGAAGAATTAAATCAATTTATTAGAAATGATATTTGGGAACTTGTTCCTAGACCTGAAAATAAAACTGTACTTGGAACTAAATGGGTTTACAAAAATAAAATGAATGAAAAAGGAAAGGTAGTTAGAAATAAAGCTCAATTAGTCGCTCAAGGTTATTGTCAAGAAGAAGGAATAGATTTTGATGAAACCTTTGCTCCTGTAGGAAGATTAGAAGCCATTAGGATTCTACTTGCTTTCGCAAATCATAATAATTTCAAATTATTTCAAATGGATGTTAAAAGTGCCTTTTTAAATGGATATGTAAAAGAAGAAGTATATGTTGAACAACCACCACTTTTTGAAAATGATAAATTACCAAATCATGTTCACAAATTTAAGAAAGATTTATATGGTCTAAAACAAGCTCCTAGAGCCTGGTATAATAGACTTAGATCTTATTTATTGCAATCTAATTTTGAGATTGGTAAAGTAGATAATATTCTTTTTATTAAAAGACATAAAAATGATATTCAACTAGTACAAGTTTACGTAGATGATATCAATTTTGGATCAACTAATTTTGAAATGAATAAAGAATTTTCTGAAATAATGACAAAAGAGTTTGAGATGAGTCATATGGGTGAATTAAATTTCTTTTTAGGATTACAAATAAAACAATTAGATAATGGTATATTTATTAGTCAAGAAAAATATGCTAAAGACCTAATTAGTAAATTTGGTTTGGCTACTGCGAGTGGAAAACCCGCTCACATGGAAACCAATGAGTACCTTAGTAAAGAAGATCTCTCGAAAGATGTAGATCAAAAATTATATAGAGGAATGATTGGATCACTACTCTATATTACTGCTAGTAGACCTGATATCATGCATAGTGTTTGTCTCTGTGCCATATATCAATCCCAACCTAAAGAGACCCACTTAAAAGCCGTAAAACGAATCATAAGATATGTTAAACACACATCTGATTATGGTTTATTTTATTCTAAAAATGATTCTTTTGACTTAATATCTTACTGTGATGCTGAATATGCTGGTTGTAAATCAGCCCGAAAAAGTACAAGTGGGACTTGTCACTTTTTGGGCCATTCTCTGGTTTCTTGGCTTAGTAAAAAGCAAAACACAGTTTCTTTATCAACAACTGAAGCAGAGTATATTTCTGCTGCTTTGGCTTATTCTCTAGTAATATATATGCAACAAACTTTAAAAGATTTTGGTTTAAAATTTTCAAAATCACCAATTTATCGTGACAATACGAGTGCGATAAATTTATCCAAAAATACTACTCAACATGCTCGAACTAAACATATTGATATCATACATCATTTTCTCAGAGATAATATAAGTAAGGAAGTAGTTACTCTCGATTATATCAATTTTGAAAATCAAATTGCTGATATTTTAACAAAACCCTTAAATGAATCAATTTTTACTTAATTAAGAAGAGAATTAGGTATTTGTTCTATAACTGAAATATAAAATATAAATAACAAATATAATTAATAATTAATATTAAAATCAAATAGTAAAAATAAAAAGAATCATGTCGACATACAACGTTTTTAAATTTTGAAATTTTTCCACCAAAATTCAAAATAATTGGTTATGTATTCTTCACTTTTTTGAAATTTTATTCATCCTTTCTGTTATCTCTCTGTTCTTCTCTCTGAAATCAAATAATCAATGGACTCCTCTTCCAAATCAAACATAAAATCAACCTTTTCGTTCCCCTCTCCTACGACTAGTCCATTTCAACGTACTACTCTCGCTCGTGTGACTAAAATAGGGGACTCTCTGAAGGATGCACTTCAGATGATGACTGAAATTCAAGTGATTCAACTCCGTATGGCAAAGGAACAAGAGAAGCAAGGCAAGATTCTTAGGAATTTGCAAAAATTTGTAATGGATAATCAAGCCAACCCTATCTTGATTGATGAAGATTCTTCACTCAATCAAGAGGCCAACGAAGAAGAAAAAGAAGAAACCATGGAAGAAGCGCACGTGGAGGATGATGACCAAGTCGTGTGTGTTGGAGAAGTGTGTTTTGACAAGAATAGGAATCTTTTCGAACAACGTGGAGATTTCTGTTTCCACTATCCAAACTGTTCGATTCATAGATCTCCTATGTTTAAAAACACACATTAGTTTCTTCTCTTTCTTTACCATCATTGTTTATTCCTTCTTACGTTTACAACGAAAGATGTACATACAACTATATGTAATAAATAATTTTTGTTCTTATATGTGTTTTAATTATAAGTGCTATCATGGATTCTTAGTTAGGATAGTTAATAGTTTAGGACTATGTTTTAATATTAGATCTAAGTGATGATTACTTATGATAACACTATCATTATAATCACATGTCATAGAGTATTAGTTTTAGGGGGAGTTATATAGTTTAGATTTAGTTTTTTGTTCATGACAACGGGGGAGAAATATAAAATAGGGTAATTAGGCATAGATTAAGGGGGAGCTATTAGTTTTAGGGGGAGTTATTAAGATAGAAGTAATATTTTATAAACAAAGGTTGTCATCATCAAAAAAGGGGAGATTGTTAGTCCGTGAGATGATGGTTTTGATGACAACAACCTTAGAATAGATTATAAAATATAAATATGAACATTATAAGTTTAGATATATATGTATATGACGGTTTTAACCATGCAGGTACCAAGAATGAAGATTGTACAGTATAGAGATTCAAGATATCAAAGATAGAAGACTCATGAGTATCAAGATTATCGAGAGTTCAAGATTTCAAGGATAAGTATTTTTATTAGGAATTTTTGTTAAAACTCGTAGAAAAGCACTGGCATCTTAAAATCCAATTTATTCATGGAATGGAATCCACTTCGATCCCGTTAAAGGGATGGAACCCTAAGTAGGATGGAACCTACAAAAAATCTAGTGGAACATTATTTTGTATCCACTAATTTAATTCAGAATGATTTTTCAAAATTATATCCTGTTTTCAAAACCTTCCTTTTAAAAGATTCAAAACCCTGTATCCTGTTTTTTAAATAATTTTAGCCCCAAAATTATCTTTAATTTCAAAGTCAAAATACTTCTGATTTTAAACTATCTTTTAATATAATATATTTAACTTTTAATATTTATACTTAAGATTTAAATATAAAATTATAGTTAAATTCTATATATATTATTCTCTATATTTACTTATGAATTATAACTATAGTCAAGTATATTTATAAAGTTTTAAATAGTTTTAATATAAGATAAAGGTTATTTTCAAAGAAAATCAAATCATCAAAAATTGCTTTGGGATGTCGACATGCCTATGGTGACCATGTCGACTTGGTGTCAGTTGAGTTTAAAATTTAAATTTCAAAAGAAGTGTCTATTCGCCATAACTCTTCACCAATGGACATGACTGTTGTTCTTCCATAAATAGATGTCAGTTTCAATGAATTTATCATCAGATTTTATGGGTTTTCACACCTCTTCTTCTTCCATATTTCTTAATACATATTCTTACCATTACTTTGCCGAAATCAATATTGAATCATACTCGATTACTTCTAGTTTGATTCTCTATCACTATCTCAACAAGGTTCTCAGCGCTATTCAGAGTTATAGGCTTCTTTGTAATCTATTAAGCGAGAAAAGGTGTGATTGTGGCCTTGAAAATCAATCAAGTGAGAAAAGGTGTGATTGTAGCCTTGGTAAATCAATTGGGTAAACTTGTGGCCTGGAAATCAAGTACCTCTGCCAAGAGGATTGAAATTCTAGAGGGTGTACCTCGTAGCCTTGAAATCGAGGGTGTAACTGTACAATTGATTGTGAAAGGAAATCTGTACTTGTGTTGCGGGACTGGATGTAGGATAACTCCGAACCAGTATAAAACGCGGTGTGTTCTTTCCTTTACTGCTTTTATTTTATTTCTGCATCTGTGTTTGTTTCTGTGATTATCTCTGTATCTGTAGATTGCATACATTTGTGTCTAAATTAACATAAACTCAAAAAGATTTAGTAATTATTTATAAACACTATTCACCCCCCTATTGTTAATCCTAGCTTTAAGATCCGTAATCCGCATTTCTCACAGATAAGAGTAACAAAAAGAAAAACAACAAATTTAAAGAAAACGACAGAAACATCAACAAAAAAATTTGAAAAGAAAAATTTTCTTATGTGAACTGTGCTTGGGAAAGAAAACATAGATTTTTTTAGAATAGTGGCATAAGTTGCAAGTACAAAGAAAGAGGTGCGCAAAAGTAAAACGGAGAAATGTGAGGTTTTTCCGTTTTCTACCTTCTTTATGACATAAGAAATCAAGTTTAGAGAATTAGATTTTTCTGAAATTTGAATAATAAAAGTTGTGTGGTAGGATTTGGATGTAAAATTCATTGAACTACGTCCCTATTCGGCAGGAATGTGGAAAAAATTGGATGAAAAATGTTTCAAGTTTTTAAAAGATAGCATTCATATAAAAATTGCAAGTATATTTAGGATGTGTGCATCATATTTTAAAAAGAGTATTTAAAGAAAAAAAGCATTCAAATAGGAGATACCACTTAGAAATTCATGTACATGCATATATTTTATGCTGAATGACAATTTGCACAAGGACATGGATGATCGCAAAATTGGATGTACGCAAAAATAGATGCGATTGATGCAGGAATTACATAGTTTTACCTTGTCGAATTTCAGGGATGAAATTTCCTAAAGGGTGGGAGAATGTAACCTATATTTTTAGATAATTAAATAATCAAAAAACGATGAATAGTGAAAATAAGCATTTTTAGAATTGTTAGAATATGTTTCGAAACTTATACGATTGTGTTTGTGGTGATTTTTTGATCAAATTTCATATATAACTTGTCAAAGTTCGAGTTATTATGAAGAAGTTACGAGAGAAT
Organism: Allium cepa; assembly: GCA_030765085.1. Taxonomy (NCBI): domain Eukaryota; kingdom Viridiplantae; phylum Streptophyta; class Magnoliopsida; order Asparagales; family Amaryllidaceae; genus Allium; species Allium cepa. The sequence continues at coordinate 39,399,806 of CM060933.1, forward strand.
AAGAAATCAGAATTAAACGAAAAAAATTAAGACCATACGGGTCGACCCGCAAAGCACAAGGGTCGACCCTAAGGTCTACCCCCCCAAAGAACACAGGTCGACCCACGTTTTTTCCTAGACATGAAATCGTCTAGGGATGTGCCGAAGTATTAAATTCTGACTTTTGAGCGATCTGAGGCGTAGTTTTCTGGATCCAACGATTCACAGTGAGTCTACGACATGGTTACCCAAGATTTAATCCAAAAATCCAACGATCTGAGATCCTCAAACTCCACTATAAGTAGAACCCTAGGCCTGGCTATTTTCTCACAATCAGATTTTCTTCCAATTGGGTTCATTGCTTGAGGCTGAACCATAGGGAGGATATCTTTTTAATAAAAATATTAGACACCTTAGAAGGTGATCTAGGAAGGCCATGGAGCAAAGATAAGGATGAAAGGTGAGTGGATTTAAATTATATCTCGTTTATGTTTATGATATATAATATCGTTAGATTCCCGTTAAATATTTAATTCAACATTTATTTCAGTAATTAGTTCTACTAATTAGTTATGTTGAAAATGTAAATTTTATGAGAAAAGTGTACTTATATTTAAATGTTATTTATATGGAAAAAGAAAGGAATCCAATTAACTATAGGTAATATTAGGCTTAAAGTTGTTGAGAAAGGCATAAGCCTAAACGTGAGAAATTTACAGTAAATTATATTAAAACGGGAGAAATGAATTAAAAAGGAGAAAATATAATAACTTGATTTGGAAATTAGTGATAGATTAGTTGGTTGGTTTAGAAAAGGGAATACATTTCCATAGTTTAATATTGTAAATACAACGATAAATTTAACTGTAAGAATGAAAGCAAGAAAAACGGAATTAGTGCAAAATAGAGACATTACTATATTTTGCATTACCCAACAATTAAAGAAACAATAAAAGAAATATTTTGCAGTTACGAGTTATTCTTTTTAGCATTATTTAATATTAAAATACGGAAATGGACTTTTAGCACAGTTTTTATAACCAACCAAATAGAATAGAACTACTTCTCAGAATAAAATAGAATAACACGAAGCGTTAAAGAAATTAAAGAAGAAGAAATAATCAAGTTAATTATTTGACAAGACTTGAAACAATAGCAAAACGTGACTATCATATAAGGCTATTCTAAGATGACTCTTTGGACGTAGTCCCAAGCTAAGAGTGACTATCATATAATATAAGAGAAATAAAGAGAATTTAGTGTCATAATAAAAGAAGACAGACTAAAATAAACAGACACTTGCAATTACATTTATAACATGTAGGTTATAAAAGAAAGAAAATAATACAGAAGTGACAATTGCAAGTATAGTTGTATCACATTGGTTATAATTAAAAAGAAAGAAATAAAAGAGGATTATTTCACCAAACTTAGATGTTGGATTAAGATAATAAGCAAGAATAATAGAAGGGTCCTGTTCCGGCAGCATTCACTTTTAGGTCTAGGCATAATTGTCTCATACATGGGTGGGGCTAGGCATGCTGATTAAGATAAATAAGTAGCCAAATAAATAAGGAAGGTAAACTAAAACGCATAATAGAAGATTAGACATAGGGTCTAATAAAATGGTAAGCTGCGTTCGTAGTAGTAGAATCTGGATAACGAGCCCTAACGAAGCAGTTCGTCGTGGATTTTTAGTACAGAAAGTGCACGTCCAACTTAGTTAGTTTGGGCTAGAATAAAGCACGAGACTTCAATGGGATATGAGGATATTGTAAGATAACCCTTTGGAATAGGCCCAACGAAGCTGCACCCTCGGAGGCAGGTTTGTAGGTGTTCCATCAAGAGAGTATGCCTTGACTTCTTTTGCGTTACAGGCCTAACGAAGCGGACCTCCGTAGGCAGTCAAAAGGTTAATGATGGAGTAGGATATTCATATGACACCATACTCTAGTTTGCGAGTAGGTTATAGTGGTAAGGACCCTAAAGGATAGTCGCATGCAGAGATCAAGCCATCATCAGTCAGAGCGAGTTCGAGAAAGACTAGATTTAAACCAACATGCCAATGATTCTTTACTATTGAGGCATTGGATGAAAGGCACATGCGATTGGATGTTAAGAATATTTGCAGTAGGGCACAACCATTTAGCTCTTGAAAGGTCTTTTGATTAGTTGAGGGGGGGATGCATGGGGCCACAGTCATGCTGGAAAAAGAGACAGAACAAATGGAATATCTATATTGTAGGCCTAACAAAGAGGACCTTTACAGATATAGAAAATCTCGGACCGAGTTGCGTACAAGGTAGACCTTGTTGGTGGAATTCAATGAGTAGACAAAATGATTACGTGTAGTCCTCAAGGTACGTACTGGGTGGTACCTTGTGGATATCCAAGCACTAGTTTAAGATAGTGCATATGCAATTTCACATTTTCATAGTAGACGCTGGAACATCTATACTGTAGGCCACATGAAACTATCCTTTACAGATGTAGTTACAGTACGCTCTAGTAGCGAGACAATGGAGTCCTTTTCGAGGAGGATACAAGAGGTACAATGGGTAATACCTAGAACCGATATAGTCGTTGGGCATATATGTCATTGTCCAAATCCCAGCGTTCGAAAATCGACATCCGTACTCCATTTGTACCTGAATGCCGCAGATCCAAACGTTAAAATTCGAATCGTGCCGGAGCTTATAACACATTAAGTACAACACAACGGAAGAAATGAATAACATAAATGATATACAACATTTGATACAATAACCAATACAACAGATGATACAATGAATATCAATATACATCAGAGATATCATACAAGATAATAGCAGCGGAAAAGAAAAGATAAAACCTGCAGCGGAACAAAATCTCCAATATAGTCTTCAAGAAAGAACTCCATCTTCAAAACACCAATCCAGCAATAACTCGAACTCCCAATCACGATGCACAAAGATAAGCAAGTCTCGTCCAGAAATGATTGCCAAATCCTAGGCTAAAAGCTATCGAATTTACACCTACTATTGATTATCTGAAAAACCCAACTCTAGACAGCCCGCGTGGGAAAATAGTGGGCACCCAGAGTTTAGGAAAGGAACAATAAACTCCAGGTCAGTCATGGGACTGGTATGAGAAAACCAAAAACATTTGGTATTTTAAAACAAACAAATAAAGGAATTTAAAAACAAATCCGCAATGCTTTTGGAAAATGAAACTACCATAAGGCCTCCCGCCACACATACAATGCAAATGCAGAAATAGAGGAGAATTTCTCCTTATGATAGTCAAATATGCTTGATACGAGAAATTCTTTGATATTATTATTATAAGTGCACGGTGTAGAAAACCGTTTCGAAAGTATAATATAAATCCTAGCCAGCATCGACATTCCGAACTATGCCTACTATAGCTACCATCAAAACAGTTGCGACCACCATAAGTAAATGGCAGGTTCTACAACTAAAACCGTACAAGGCGCGTATTGAAGAATGGATTTCCAACAAATGGTTAGGCTAAGGAACTTCCTACTGCCACATGGGTACGCCTCTGGCGGGACGTCCCGAAAACCTAACCGGATCTCTGCCAACACAAGGCCAGGTTACCTCTGTAACTAGGTAACTACTACACGAGCGTGCCATTCCCCCGGTCCTTTGGGACCTTTATCCGAGGTACCTCTAATCCAACAACCACAAAGCAATCACAAAGCAATCACAAAGTAATAGATCCGCAATATCCACATGAGTAAGTATCTGGGATCCATACCATGATACCACCCTTTTCCAGAAGGGAATGACAAACCCTAAAGGGCGAGACCCTCATAACCTTGCCGCATCTTTCCTGTTTCGACCATTTCCGAGATGTGAGGTCCTGATGCAGTCTCGACCACAAAGCTACGCTTTATACAAAGCCATGCTTTGATCAACAAATGATACAAAACAGCACTCAACATCCCACACTACCAAATTTGGGAATATATCACCGATAAATATCAACTACATAACCTCTGAGCTCGTACGTCTCAGAGAAGGGTGTTAAGCTAAGAGAATAAATTCTCCGCCACCAAGTAGAAATGTATTTGATAGAGATCAGTTTAATATCTCAAAGTGCAGTGTCAGACATACAACCATACAAGTTTGTTCCGGGTTCAAACAGAACTGAATGCACTTTCGAAGAAGCCCTTGCAATTCCGGGTATCCACAATCCCGATCGGACTTTCCGTCACTTAGGGAGAACTCTATACCGGAGCAACTCAGTGCAGAGTCAACCGACAGGTTATCCTATCATTCTCGAAGACACCCGGTCTTCAACATCGGTCTTCAAATGCAATTCATAACGTCGTATCACTATTCGGAATGGGTTACATGACACAAGGTCCTCTCCCGGCTAAACCGAATAATGAGCAGTCAAGTACCTGATTAATTCAAATCAGATTAACTACTTATGAATTACTAACGCTGGTTGATTAACATTAATAAATCACAAATCATTTTGATTAATTATTCTTCAATCATTTATTTATTAACCATTAATAATAATATTAATTAACCCCTAATTATAATTTATCAACCTTTAATTATTAAATAACTATCCTTTAATGATTTAATTAACCATTTAATTAATTATCTTTAATTAATTAATTAACTAACCCTTAATTAATTATCCATTAAAAATAATAATTTAATTAACCTCCTTCTATAATTAGTTAATCAATCTTTAATCATTAATTAAGTCTTAATTAACTATCCTCAATTAATTGATCCTCAATTAATTATCGGTCTTCATTAAGACTTTAAACTAATTAATCACCCTTAATTAATAAATCAATCAACCTTTAATTACTAATTTAATCAACCCATAATTATCAAATAATTATCCTTTAAATTTTTTTTCATTCTAAATTAATCACATTAACTTACCCTTAATTAATTTCCATTTTATTTAATTATCCTTAATTTATTTCAATAAGTGATTATTCTAATCATATATATTAGTCAAATACAAATTTATTACTTTGAGTAATTATACTTTGACAAATCAATTTAAATTATTGATTGATTACTTTAAATTAAGTAATTTCCTTTAAGTATTAATTAACCTTTTTGTTTCATTAATAAAGTTATCCTTAATTTATTTTAAGATAACCATTTATTTACTTAGTCATCATTTAAACTTTATTTGAATCAAAGGTTTGAAAATAAATTTATTCGAGAACACTTTTTTTTAATTTGAAACGCTAAGAAATATTTTAAATAACCATCCCAATATATTTAAACAATCTTTTTAAACATATCCTTAATCTTAATTCTCTGAAATCTTATTAAAAAAACTTGTTTAATTAAATTTACTTTTGAGAAAACTTAGTTAAAAATCTTTTGAAAACTACTTATTCTTTTAAAAATTATTTAACCTTAATAAATTCAAAATAATTTGTACAGAACCTTTAGTAATCTCAAAACTTGGTCAGGACAACTATTTTTTGAGAATAATGGGTTAACATAAATAAATTTTTGATTTGATTTTTAATTTTCAAAATTGCTGTTACAAACACTAAAGCAACTCTGAGATAACCCCGACCCTGACCCGAGCTCAACTTCGAGTTCCCCCTCTCCCACTTTCTTCGAATCATCTCGTGTTTGCCTTCGAGTTCGAATCCGAGGAACCTCCTCCTCCTTCAACCCAACACAATACTGACACAGGAAAATGCACGTATACGTGCACGAACGCCGCGGCTAGTTCTGATCGTCGTCGCCGATGCCAACAAGTCACTGCTGGCCTACCCCCTTGATCTCGACCATCTCGACTTCGAATCAAACCCAAAATCGAAAATGAGCTGTTCGACCCCTCCTGGCATTCGAACCTGATCCTACACATTTCCTCGCCATGGGTGATCCCGATCACCAGTGATCATGGCTATCCACCTAGAACCGCTCCACCGACCCACATTCCATCCTAAATTGATCCGATCACCCCTAAAGCCACCTTCACGACGCACGAGTTCAAACAAAACCGACAGTCAAAATCGATGCTTAAACCCTAAATCTTGTTCGCTCATTCTCCACGATGATCTAAAATATTATCCACCATTTTTCTGATAACCACCAACTCCTCGGCCACCTTTACGTCAAATCACGTGGCTTAATTCGTCGTTGATCACCGGTAATTCGCCTAAATCCATTTAATGTTCATCTCCCAAATTCTCGCAACATACTAGGTCAAAAATCCTGAATTTCTTATCAAAAATCACGATTTACTAAGACGAACAAAATTATAAAATCAAAACTCAAATTTTTATCAATGAAATTTCTGAACAAAAATGACTTGACTGTGGTTTATTTTTTCCCAGTAAAGCCCATTTACTTTTAATGCTTAAAATATTTTTAGAAGGAAGGTAATACAAATCCTAACATATTTTATCCTAACCTCAAAGTCTCAAGATGATTTAAAAGTGAGGTTTTGATTTTTTTTGAATCTTTCAATCAGGTTTTGAAACCTGTTATACTAAGAACAAAAACATTTTCTGTTTTCAAAACTTGCACAGGCACATTTATCTGCATATATATATAGGTTTGTTCACATGCAAGTGATTTTCAACTTCACTTCAGACATGCAGTTGTATTTCACATACAAACATTCAAATAAATCACATGTCAACCAATGTAAAAGATAGGGTTTAAGAGTTTGCTCATAGTAAAATGAAGGCAGAGAGGAACAGTTTAGCTTTAAACATCTAGAATTTTTTATCTTTACTTTGTTTGATGATTGCAATTTGAATCTGAATTTCGTTGTTGAAATCCTTGCTTTGGAATGCTTCAGGAATTTCAGAATTGAAGATTTTTTTACCGATCAACAACATTAAACTCAATTTTTTTAAAAGGAAATTCACTTGCCTGGAATTTGAATTCTTAACTCATCTTGCGTTTTGTTTTATTTCTCTGATCTTGTTTTAACTTGATCATCTCAGGTTGTAATTGCTTTTAATTTACTTGCTGTTAAGTTGCTTCTCAGGTTTGAAGACTCTGGCTAGCTTCAGGTTTACAAATTGAATGTAGTTTTGAGTTTTGATTTTCTTTTTGATCTTGATGCTGCTCCAAAAACAGATTGAAGCTTTAAATTTGCTTTAGGTTGATTTTCTTTCAGATCTTTGGATTGCAGTTTGGATCTTTGTTTCAGATTTTTATAAGAGAAGGACAGTCTTTTTCTTCTTCTGATTTTTTCTTCTTTCTTTCTACTTTAATCTTTTCTTGGGTGTTGAGATACCCAATCCTTGTTACTGTATATACAGATTTGCTGAGATACTTAATTATTTCATATGGGGGAGCTCAAAGGTTTCCATAATTTTAAATTTCATTTTTTTATTCAATTTAAATAAAATGAATGCCATGTGTAAAAAAATTGATTATGAAACCTATGCATGTTGGTTTCTTTACTCATCCCCTTTTATGTATGTTTACATTTGTGATTATACAAGGATAAAAGAATTTTAAAGTAATAAATTTTATGTCATATTCCTTCTATATTTTTTCCTTCAAAAAATGTTTAAAACCCTCTTTCAGTTTTCATTTATAAAATTATGTTAAAGTCCTTTGTCTTTATTTTAGTTCATACATTTATTTAAAATTTAATTTTGTACAACTTTATAAAAGGAAAAGAAGGATTTAAAAAATTTGATTCATATTAACAATAGTTATATTTATTTATGTAAGAGAATTTAAATCATAAATCTTTTGAAATCTATTACTTCTTCCAAATATTAATGTAATTAAAAATTTAGAAAACACTATCATTAACTTTTCTTTTTTCTATTAATCTCAAGCTTTTAATTTCTATTTTATTTTTAATACATTTTATTTTGAAATTCAATATTTGTTTATAAAATGCTTATTTTTATATTTAAATCAAATTTCTATTCATTCCCAATATTTATTGGTAAGGTACTTATGCCTAAATTTCAAATTATATTTTTATTTATAATCAAAAGTTATTTATTTATTCTAGAAATCTCAAATTAATTCACAGTTTATTTTCAAAAATTAATTTAATTGCCAATTTAAACTTGATAAACTTTTAGGACTGTTACAGATTGTCCCCTTAAAAAAATTTCGCCCTCGAAATTTGCTAGGGAGACGAGAAAGAATAGATGATAGATAAAGAAACGAATGATCAAATCAGATCGAAATATTTATTCTGCATTTGATTTTTACCAAATTAGAATATCAATAATATGATAACAAACTCATACAATTATTTCACAAGATACTCGGGTCCAACGGTCTACGAATATACAAGGGTGTTGACTAGTTCGAAGGGATAACTAATCGTTCGTGGAATATATCGGATCCCAGAGAATAGATAGATAGATAGATGGATTTAACCTTCCATAATTCTCAAACACTAGATATGGATTCCAAATTCAAGTCGGAATACTCCGAAGTATATTTGACTTGTCCCTCTTTGGACTTGGATATACACAAAAAATTACAATAGAATTTCAAATTTGGTTTTAACCGATATTTTTTTATTTATACAATTCAAATTTATCCTTATATTGGTTAACCAATTTAACTCAATTTAAAATTTCCAATTTATTTAAAATTTTCAATTCCGAATTTCAAATTCATTATAGTTTAGAATGAAAAGCTGTTAAGGAACCGATGAAGATACGAAGTAAGAATTTTCTACAACGATTCGTAGGGCCACCATCACACCGAAACTTCTTCTGGAGCTGTCACGAAGATATCAAAGGATTTTGGAATCAAATCAAAGGAGATTGATAGAGAAAGATGTTTCCACTATTGCAGGGTATTGACCATTTGTAGTGGTACTCCCTTGTTCCCTATCTCGTCCACTTCTTGCACTCATACTTACTTTCAGTGGATAGTAAGAGAATTTACTGAGGCATTCGAACGAATATCTTAGGGATATACTCATTCTAGGGTATACTTCACCCTATCTCTAATGAGTTACTTCATGTGTTATACTCCTGAGCTAAAGTTTTAACTCTCAGCTCTGATACCAAAATGTGATGATATAAGCCTTCGGCCGTCCGACAGTGGGTAACCCCCCAACGTGGCATGACACCGGTACCCTGCCCTTGCTTTTATGGTCAGCCTTTCGACTGTCACGGCTTACGCCTAACCAACCCCTTAAAGAGGACATGTGGGGGTAAGAGTCTCCTGCTCGCACCTAACAAAAAGCGAGAACCCCCCATCACGTTTCACCTAGATAAGCAAGGTCAGTCATGGGACTGGTATGAGCAAACCAAAGACATTTAGTCTTTTAAAACAAACAAACAAAGGAATTTAAAAACAAATCCGCAATGCTTTTGGAAAATGAAACTACCATAAGGCCTCCCCGCCACACACACAATGCAAACGCAGAATTGGAGGAGATTTCTCCTTATGATAGTCAAATATGCTTGATAGGAGAAATTCTTCGATATTATTATTATAAGTGCACGGTGTAGAAAACCATTTCAAAAGTATAATATAAATCCTAGCCAGCATAGATGTTCCGAACTATGCCTACTATAACTACCATCTAAACAGTGGTGACCACCATAAGTAAATGGCAGGTTCTACAACTAAAACCGTACAAGGCGCATATTGAAGAATGGATTTCCAACAAATGGTCAAGCTAAGGAACTTCCTACTACCACATGGGTACGCCTCTGGCGGGACGTTCCAAGAACCTAACGGGATCTCTGCCAACACAAGGCCGGGTTACCTCTGTAACTAGGTAATTACTACACGAGCGTGCCATTTCCCGGTCCTTTGGGACCTTTATCCAAGGTACCTCTAATCCAACAACCACAAAGCAATCACAAAGCAATAGATCTGCAGTATCCACATGAGTAAGTATCTGGGCACCATACCATGATACCATCCTTTTCCAGAAGGGAATGACAAACCCTAAAGGGCGCGACCCTCATAACCTTGCCGCATCTTTCCTGTTTCGACCATTTCCGAGATGTGAGGTCCTGATGCAGTCTCGACCAAAAAGCTACGCTTTATACAAAGCCATGCTTTGATCAACAAATGATACACAACAGCACTCAGCATGCCACACTACCAAATTTGGGAGTACATCACTGATAAATATCAACTACATAACCTCTGAGCTCGTACGTCTCAGAGAAGGGTGTTAAGCTAAGAGAATAAATTCTCCGCCACCAAACAGAAATGTATTTGATAGAGATCAGTTTAATATCTTAAAGTGTAGTGTCAGACATACAACTATACAAGTCTGTTCCGGGTTCAAACAGAACCGAAGGCACTTTCGAAGAAGCCCTTGCAATTCTGGGTATCCACAATCCCGATCGGACTTTCCGTCACTTAGGGAGAACTCTATACCGGAGCAACTCAGTGCAGAGTCAATCGACAGGTTATCCTATCGTTCTCGAAGACACCCGGTCTTCAACAACGGTCTTCAAATGCAATTCATAACGTCGTATCACTATTCGGAATGGGTTATATGACACAAGGTCCTCTCCCGGCTAAACCGAATAGTGAGCGCAAAATTTTAAAACATATGGATATGGGATTTCAGTCAAGTCACAGCTTATAAAATCCAAAACTTTTCTTCAAATGGTTAAACAAATTACCATTCTAAATCATTTTAACAAAAAGATTTGTTTCACAAAGTTCACCCAGTTTCACAAAGATCTATTTATAGATTTCCAAAAAAATCTCCATTTCAAATGGATTAACTCATTTAAATCTTTAAATAAAAGATTTAACTTATATCTTTCAAAACACGTTCCTTAAGATTTATTTGTAGCATGGAAAACCATCATTTAGACTTGAAATCCTTTTAACACAAATTGGAAGTTCATTTCTTATGTGAAAGCTTTTATCATTTGAAAACAAACAGTTTTTGTTTCGGAAAAATCCGATTTCATTTACACAAGTTAAAATCTTCGGTTAAATTCAAATTCCCAAAATAACACTTTTAAAATGGTTTAAAACCCAAATAAACCCATTTACAAGTTGAATAACCTTTTTAACCCTAGTTTCCAAATCATAGAATTCAATTACAAATATTGAATTCAAATTTAAATTTAAATATTTAAATTTCAAAACTAGATCAAGTTATTCAAAATAACTTTTATTTTTTTGAAATTCATTTTCAAAAGCTTTTAATTCTAATTCCAAAACTATTTTGGATTCAAAAATTCAATCTTTAAAACTATCTCAAAATCTGTGACTTAACCCATTTCCATGTGCAATCCATATTTGTGTGTGTATAAGTGTGGTCCAGGGGTTTTACACAATAAAAGTGCCATGTCATCAATCAGCACAGATTCAAATGTAGCAATATATTTGATAAGCGGTATAAACTATAACGCTTATATTTGATAAGAGTTATAAACCATAACGCTTATCTTTTATTCATCGATCTCAGATATATAAAGCACAGATAATAAATTGCATCAGCACAGCTCAAATCTAAACAAAGCATCACAATCGGGGATATCAAACAATTCAATCATCCAAAACATCCATAAGTAAGAGCAGTCAAGTACCTGATTAATTCAAATCAGATTAACTACTTATGAATTACTAATGCTGGTTGATGAACATTAATAAATCACAAATCATTTTGATTAATTATTCTTCAATCATTTATTTATTAACCATTAATAATAATATTAATTAACCCTTAATTATAATTTATCAATCTTTAATTATTAAATAATTATCCTTTAATTATTTAATTAACCATTTAATTAATTATCTTTAATTAATTAATTAACCCTTAATTAATTATCCTTCAAAAAAAATTTAATTAACCTCCTTCTATTATTAATTAATCAATCTTTAATCATTAGTTAAGTCTTAATCAACTATTCTCAGTTAATTGATCCTCAATCAATTATCATTCTCCATTAATACTTTAAATCAATTAATCACCCTTAATTAATAAATCAATCAACCTTTAATTACTAATTTAATCAACCCATAATTATTAAATAATTATCCTTAAAAAAAAATTTCATTCTAAATTAATCACATTAACTTACCTTAATTAATTTCTATTTTATTTAATTATCCTTAATTTATTTCAATAAGTGATTATTTTAATCGCATATATTAATCAAATACAAATTTATTACTTTGAGTAATTATACTTTGACAAATCAGTTTAAATTATTGATTAATTACTTTAAATCAAGTAATTTCCTTTAAGTATTAATTAACCTTTTTGTTTCATTAATAAAGTTATCCTAAATTTATTTTAAGATAACCATTTATTTACTTAGTCATCATTTAAACTTTATTTGAATCAAAGGTTTGAAAATAAATTTATTCGAGAACACTTTTTTTATTTGAAATGCTTAGAAATATTTTAAATAACCATCCCAATATAGTTAAACAATCTTTTTAAACATATCCTTAATCTTAAAGGTCAATTCTCTGAAATCTTATTAAAAAAACTTGTTTAATTAAATTTACTTTTGAGAAAACTTAGTTCAAAAATCTTTTGAAAACTACTTATTCATTTAAAAATTATTTAACCTTAATAAATTCAAAATAATTTGTACAAGACCTTTAGTAATCTCAGAACTTGGTCAGGACAACTATTTTTTGAGAATAATGAGTTAACATAAATAAATTTTTGATTTGATTTTTAATTTTCAAAATTGCTGTTACAAACACTAAAGCAACTCTGAGATAACCCCGACCCTGACCCGAGCTCAACTTCGAGTTCCCCCTCTCCCACTTTCTTCGAATCATCTCGTGTTTGCCTTCGAGTTCGAATCCGAGGAACCTCCTCCTCCTTCAACCCAACACAATACTGACACAGGAAAATGCACGTATACGTGCACGAACGCCGCGGCTAGTTCTGATCGTCGTCGTCGATGCCAACAAGTCACTGCTGGCCTACCCCCTTGATCTCGACCACCTCGACTTCGATTCAAACCCAAAATCGAAAACGAGCTGTTCGACCCTTCCTGGCATTCGAACCTTATCCAACACATTTTTGCGTCGTGGGTGATCCCGATCACCAGTGGTCATGGCCATCCACCTAGAACAGCTCCACCGACCCACGTTTCATCCTAAATTGGTCCGATCACCCCCGAAGCCACCTTCACGATGCACGAGTTCAAATAAAACTGACAGTCAAAATCGAAGCTTAAACCTTAAATCTAGCTCGCTCATTCTCCATGACGATTTGAAAAATTATCCACCATTTTTCTGATAACCACCAACCCCTCGGCCACCTTTACATCAAATCACGTGGCTTAATTCGTCGTTGATCACCGGGAATTCGCCTAAATCCATTTAACGTTCATCTCCCAAATTCTCGCAACATACTAGGTTAAAAATCCTGAATTTCTTATCAAAAATCATGATTTACTAAGACAAATAAAATTATGAAATCAAAACTCAAATTTTTATCAATGAAATTTCTGAACAAAAATGACTTGACTGTGGTTTATGTTTTCCCAGTAAAACCCATTTACTTTTAATGCTTAAAATATTTTAGAAGGAAGGTAATACAAATCCTAACATATTTTATCCTGACCTCAAAGTCTCAAGATGATTAAAAAGTGAGGTTTTGATTTTTTTTTAATCTTTCAATCAGGTTTTGAAACCTGTTATACTAAGAACAGAAACATTTTTTGTTTTCAAAACTTGCACAGGCACATTTATCTACATATATATGCAGTTTTGTTCACATGCAAGTGATTTCCAACTTCACTTCAGACATGCAGTTGTATTTCACAAACAAACATTCAAATAAATCACATGTCAACCAATGTAAAAGAAAGGGTTTAAGAGTTTGCTCACAGTAAAATGAAGACAGAGAGGAACGGTTTAGCTTTAAACATCTGGAATTTTTGATCTTTACTTTGTTTGATGATTGCAATTTTAATCTGAATTTGGTTGTTGAAATCCTTGCTTTGCAATGCTTCAGGAATTTCAGAGTTGAAGATTTTGTTACTGATCAACAACATTAAACTCAACTTTTTTTTAAAAGGAAATTCACTTGCCTGGAATTTGAATTCTCAACTCATCTTGCTTTTGTTTTATTTCTCTGATCTTGTTTTAACTTGATCATCTCAGGTTGTAATTGCTTTTAATTTGCTTGCTGTTAAGTTGCTTCTCAGGTTTGAAGATTCTGGCTAGCTTCAGGTTTACAAATTGAATGTAGTTTTGAGTTTTGAATTTCTTTTTGATCTTGATGCTGCTCCAAAAACAGATTGAAGCTTTAAATTTGCTTCAGTTCGATTTTCTTTCAGTTCTTTGGATTGCAGTTTGGATCTTTGTTTCAGATTTTTAGAAGAGAAGGACAGTCTTCTTTTTTTCTGATTTTTTTTCTTCCTTTCTACTTTAATCTTTTCTTGGGCGTTGAGATACCCAATCCTTGTTACTGTATATACAGATTTTCTAAGATACTTAATTATTTTATATGGGGGAGCTCAAAGATTTCCATAATTTTAAATTTCATTTTTTTATTCAATTTAAATAAAATGAGTGCCATGTGTAAAAAAATTGATTATGAAACCTATGCATGTTGATTTCTTTACGCATCCCCTTTTATGTATGTTCACATTTGTGATTATACAAAGATAAAAGAATTTTAAAAATAATAAATTTTATATCATATTCCTTCTATATTTTTTCCTTTAAAAAATGTTTAAAACCCTCTTTCCATTTTCATTTATAAAATTATGTTTAAGTACCTTGTCTTTATTTTAGTTCATACATTTATTTAAAATTTATTTTTGTACAACTTTATAAAAAGAAAAGAAGGATTTAAAAAAATTTGATTCATATTAACAATAGTTACATTTATTTATATAAGAGAATTTAAATCATAAATCTTTTGAAATCTATTACTTCTTCCAGATATTAATATAATTAAAAATTTAGAAAACACTATCATTAACTTTTCTTTTTTTATTAATGTCAAGCTTTTAATTTCTATTTTATTTTTAATACATTTTATTTTTAAATTTAATATTTTTTTATAAAATACTTATTCTTATATTTAAATCAAATTTTTATTCATTCCCAATATTTATTGGTAAGGTACTTTTGCCTAAATTTCAAATTATATTTCTATTTATAATCAAAAGTTATTTATTTATTCTAGAAATCTCAAATTAATTCACAGTTTATTTTCAAAAATTAATTTAATTGCCAATTTAAACTTGATAAATTTTCAGGAATGTTACAATATAGCTACACATATATTGGTTATTAGGTCTTAATCTATGAAGGAGTAGATGCGTACGATTCACGCATAGAGGCGAGAATATTATAAATCCAATAAACCTAATATAATAGAAAATGGAAATAGAACGGTATATGTAGAATTATGCTTAGAAGTGTATAATTTTTCCATTCACCGGAACTTTAGTTCTGACCCCCTCCTCATAACATCCCACAGGTTATGTAGATGGTAGTGATCTTCCAGCTTTAAGACACTTGTTTTGGAAGTGTTATTACCTTGGTGAGTTTTTACTTACTATTATATTTTAGTCAGTTCTGCTGAGAGATATTTATTTGAGCTATGATATATTTGTCTTTGCCTATTTGCAAGATACCGGATACCCAACTCGGGCTTTAGTAAGCTTGGATTTTAGCATTTTTACGAAAAATAAGAACCCATTGGAATTTGGGTTGTTACACACATGATGAGGGTTCTTGGTGTAGGACCAAAGTTTTCTATCATAGTTACAACTATGTAAGGAGAATAGAGGTTCCGCATCAAGGAGCCCGATCCAAGTGCGCACTAGAGAATCAAGTGAGCGATGCCACTTCAAAAGGAAATATATGTATTTGTGCTGAGATTGAATCAAATTATGCATAAGAATGATCTATGAACATCATACGAGCTAATGTATAGTGTTAAGAGTTTTCTGGGATAGGTCGAGGTATAATTTTAAAGACAAAATTCTTTTAAGAGGGAAATAATGTAACGACCCGGAATTTCACTGATTTGATTAGTGAATGTTTAATTAATTTTAAATATTCAATATATAGGTTTTATAATGAAAATAAACTCATTTTAATTAATTATTAATGATGGTAAAATCGTTTCAAAATTTGTTTACTAAATTAAATAGTTCATAGAAAAACAGAAAATGCGGCCGAAGAACGTTTTCCAAAATTTTGACCTTTTGACAATGGAAAGTTGTCGGAAATGTTGTTCTTCTTTGTGCACTATATGTACATATATATAAGAGTTAATTAATTAGATAATAATATACTTAGAAATAAATTAATTTATGTTAATTTGGATTAGTAAGTGATATGACAAGACATAGTTTTAAAAATAATAAACATTTTATAGAAATATATATATATGTATGTATGTATGTATATATTAAGTATTGCCACATCTTAGATTTTTAATCATTAACCATAATCATCTCTTGTCGCATCTTAGTCAATTATTAATTAAACTTATATATATGTATATATATAAAAGTGATGTGATAAAAGTGATGTGATTAAGCATAATATATAAAGAAAGTGACGTGACTAAACATCATAATTATATATATATATATATATATATATATATATATATATAAGAAAGTGAAGTGGCCAAACATAATTATATACATAAAAGAGTGATGTGATCGAAGATAATATTATATATATTATTAAATATTTGGGATGTGAATTGACAATGTGAAATCTTGCCTATAAATGGGCCATATGTTTCTCCATTTTTTCTCCTCTTTCCACCAAACTTTTCTTCCTCATTTCGAACTCAAATGGTTTTTTTTTTGAAACCGTGTGAAATTTTAATGGCTACAACATTCTAGATGACCATTGTTTCAAATTTCTACCATAGCTTTGTCAAAACACCCAATCTTTGCAAAGAAAATTTTCACCTAGAATTTCAAATCTAAAAATTTCCCTTCTTTTGATCATAACTTCTTCAAAACAAATTGAAAATGAGTTATTCTTTTTTTGAAATGATAGAGAAAATGAATTCCAATAACTTTCTCTTCGAGTCCTTTTTGAAATTACGTGAGTAGGTAGCCCAAAAATCGGCTGAAAATAACCTATTTTTGGGTTTATTATTTAGAATTTGATGTTTATCCGAAGTCGCTCCACCTTATCGAAACAATTCTCGCTTCCTCTTCCCTTGAAGGCCGAGCCTACCTAGTGAATTCAAGGTTCGTGACTCCATATTGTTGCTTATAAATGGAAATGTTATGTCATACTCTAATTTAGCGAGGGTTTGGATAACTTTCAGTGAGTAAATTCCTAATCTTTTGGAGAAGAACTTTCCTTCATATGTTGTTTTGATCCTTAGCTATATGTATGTCATATATATATATATATATTGGATCTTGGCGTGTTTGAAATGTGATGATAAGTGTAAATATATATGTTAGTGTTAGCAGTAGAATGGATGTGTTATTGCAAAATTAGTGTGTATATATATATTGGTATATGTATATTATTTTTGTATGAATGTGATATGTGAATAAAAAGGGTTGATGATGAACTTGACTATAGTCATGATGGGTTGAAAACAAAGTTGAAACTTTGTATGTAGTCGCGATGGATTTGAGGTCGGATTTGAAATCGAACTCGTTTAAAGAATTTGAAGTTTAGATTTTGGTTAAAGTTTGCCTATTTGGTTTTAAAGTGTGAAAATTTACTAAGGTATTTTTTAATCATGAAATACTATGGTTTTAGCAAAGGGCTTCGCTTAAAGGTACGATAGAGCAAACTGCACCGATAGGGTCAATCGCTATGGATGCAGTTCGAAAAAGGTTTGAATTTCTATTTCAAATTTGTTTTATTTTGAAATTAGTTTAGAAAGTTTTTCAAACTTAATTAGTAATGTTAAAAAGTAATTTAGTTGTAATATAATTATTTAATTAATTAGTTAATTAAAAGGTAATTAGCACTTAACTGGTAATTAAGAAGGTGATCAAAGGTTAATCATCACTTAAGTTTAGTTAATGACTATTAATTGATTTATATAGTTTTAACTAGTGATTAATGGGGTTAAGAAGCGATTAAGCAATTAATAATTATTTAATTAATATTAGTGGTTAATTAGTTATAACTTCTAAACAATTTGGTTTAACCGTAACCAAGTTGCATTAGGAAGTTAATTAGTACTTAATAAAGTTCACTAAGCCTAATTAGAGTTTAATTATGATTTAATCTTGATTTAAATTGGATCAATTGAGGTTAGTTAGGGATAAGCTAATTAAATATACTTTTAACTATACAAAGGTGATTTTAAACTAAACAAAATGCGTTTTAATCAATTTTCTGTTTCAAAGTAAATCGACTCCATATCAGAGGATCTCTTCTCCGAACCTTTAAGTAACCAACATGATTAGGAGAATTAAATGACATCCGTTAGCAGAACAAAACACCATTCTGCTATAGTGTAAGTGATTTGATTGTGTGTACATGTGTTAAGTAGAATAAATCTCCGTTCTACTATAAATTGATTGAATTGTTTGGATATCTAATTACCAGGATAAATCACCATCCCGTTGTTATATTATTTGGACTTTTATATGCCAACTGGTTATACTGACGTGTCATTCCCTGATTGGATATGAACTGTATTTACATATATGTTAGCTTATGTATATAATTGTTATGTGATTTGGGAATCGAATTGAAATTACATGGTAGCTTAAATTAGTATCATTGGGACTGCTAAGCCTAATTTGGAATTTATAAAGTGTGGTTAGAATTTACTTTAATTCTTTAATCAATTTGGGGCTAAGGTTTTATAAATGGTCTTTCAGGTTATATAATTCTTAAAAAGGTATCTATAAATGATAACCTTTTTATAGAAAGGGTTTTTTTTTAACGAAAGGGTTATTAAGGTGTTTTACAAATGTTGTTTTGTAACTGATATTTATAAAGCATATTTTATAAAGGAGCATAGAAATGTTTATATGAAGAGTTTTAAAAATAGGAAAAAGGTTTATAATTCATTTCATAGATTTGGAAAGAGGTTTATAAATTAAATTAAGGGTTTATAAATGTGGGTTATAACTTTATTTTGAAAGTTATAAGTTAATTGAAAAATGAGATGAGCTTTTTAAAAGGGAATTTTTGATAAAGGATAAGTGGATTGTTTTATTTGGAAGCAATTTTTGGTTATTTATTATGGGATTTGGAAAGAAGAAAAGTTTGAAACGTTTGTAAATACACTTATGCTGAGAAGATAAGTATATGATTTTGTTTCAAGGCATGAAAAGTAAAATGTTTTGGTAATATGCTTATACCGTTGAGATAAGTATATAAAGATTTCCAAGTATAAAGGAAATGTAAGGGGTTTGCGAATAGTGTTTTGAAAAGATCTTTTGATCAGATTTTATAAAGTGGTTTTATTAATTAAAGAGAATTAATAAAGGCTTGATGGATCCCACTTGGAAATTAAACCATGATTGGATGTTTGTTTAATTGATAGTTAAATAACCGACTATCATAGCTGGACCCAAAGCGTAACTTTGGATAGATCTAGGAGAAACATAAGACTTATATGGTACATTTACTATTGAAGGTGTAATACTGTACATATAAACTCGTTTCATTCTTCTAAAACGAATGATAAGAAAATCCGTCCACAAAAGGTTAGGAGGTGAACTTCGCTCTTGTCATTTGTCTGTTTATTAACCGAGGTCCAGTTTACTGAAAAATATCAAAAGTTGTTTCGAAGACACAAGATCAGACATGTTATCCGAAAATCACTTCGATCCAACTCAAGCATTTCGAAATGAAGACATCGTGAAGCATGGGATCGAAGATGGAGCGAATGAAGTACAATGGCTGCTTGCTATTAATCCTGAGAGTGATTCCAAAATGGATGTAGTAGAAGTAGTGCCTTCGGTTCGTCCTTGTCATGGAAAACTTGTATGGATGAATGTTGGCACTGCATTACTGCCTGTAGGGCAGTGTTAGCATTCCAAAAGGGACTGCTATTCAAAAAGGTAAAACATAACCTCAAGCCTCATTAACCGGAAATGACTAAAAATGGATGTATGCAGCAGGGCTATGTGGGTCGCACCCATTAAGGTATATCATCACCCTTCTAGATATATATACAATCATTAATGAATTCGTGTATGTGGGAGCACTCGGTTAAAAGTTGCAAAGCAACCAGGATGATGATATGTTCGGTACTACCTAGCAAGGGGTGGTTGGTTTTGTGTTTGCAGGGGTCTTTAGGTACGACCTCTGTACATTTTTCTAGAGGTGTACTTTGGTGGGCGGTACCCTAGTAGCCTAACATTAGTTGGAATCCATTCTCCAGTACGTGCCTTACGTTTTCGACTATAGATCCTAGTGTGTTGGAATGTGAGATGCAAGCATTTAAGCATTTTATCTATTTACTTTAAACCTAGACACTATGATAATATTACTGCACTTTGAGATAAAATGTTTTGGTTATCGTTAGGTAAAAACCCATCTACTTTTATGTGCGGTGTGGTCTTATGTGATACCCTTCATTTGAAAGGTTGTCTAATGTAGAAATCAGTTTGGTTGTTACTTGTTGTCGAGTTTTACTCACACTGGTTTACCAGACTGACACGGGCGTTATTCCATGCAATGCTCGGGTCAGACCGAGCATGTTAGCCAGGTATGCTTTAGATGGTATGGAGTTGAGTTGGAGGCCCAGAATGTACTCTTATATTTTGGATATCTTCCATTATGTATGTGTTATGTGTAGTTTGTCTGCTGTTATAAGGACATATGTTATAATTGTCCAACTTTGATATGTATATGTATAAAAAAGAGGGTTATAGTTTTTGTAAAGACTTGATTATATTATATATTATTCCGTTGCATTGTGAGATTCCATCTTTGCTCCAAGTTCTTCTATCTTCTATCTCCTTTCTTTCCCCTAATAATCTGCCTTTCCAGTACTTAGTTGTTCGGCATGTTAATACCGTGGATGTATTAGTGTCAACTTCTGGGGTTCGAAAAGATGGGTCGTTACACTATAAGTCACTAAGAAATAGGTTATGGATTGCCCTAATATGAGTTGACTGCATTATATATATGAGAGCTTATATGTATTTGTTATATTTAGCAATATACAAGTATAGGCTGATAGTGTAATTGATTAATATAGGGATTAATGATGTCCATTTATCCCTCCTTTATTAGCTTAGTCATGTTTGACCAATTTATGAGCATTGATTATTGTTTGTTGATTGTTTTTTTTCTGCTTAACCAGTTTACATGTAATTTACTTTTTCACTACATGGGTTGGGTCGATGAAAATTATAGGAATATTGAAATGAACATCTTGTGAATTGTGTTTCACAGTTTGGCTATAAGGCATTCGGTGATAATGTTGGTTTAAAAGTTAATTTTAGTAAACGTTGTTTATTATAATCAAAAGAAAAGGATAAGATATTTTGAGGATATATAATTGTGAAAATATTTTATATAAGAATGTGAATTTATATAAATATGGTATTTAAATGTGATTTGTAAACAAAAAGGATTCAAATTAAGAACGCAAGAATTTAAATCCCGATGTTTTTGAAAATGGTTTATAAGTGTTTGGAGTGAATAATAACAATATTATTTGAAATTATTTTAAAAGACTAATATTTTAAAAGATTTTTAGGATTTAGTTGAGTTCAAGGTTTCATTTGGAATTGATAAGTCGATTCAGAAATGAAGTATTTTGATGTTATCTAGTTCTAGTAGCACGAAAGTGACTAAAAATTGGCGAGAGATGTGTTCGGATGGTAAGCACTTCTCTTGAGTATTACTCTTCCTAATAATGGGTTATATGATACTATTTGGTATGACCCAATTCCTTGTCTCATTTTGGTGTTACTTGTTATATATATATATATATATATATATTTCATGGATTTTAATGGAAATTATTTTTTGAAAATGATTTTTGGTTTAATCCGGAAAGTATGATTTGATGTACAATATATATATATGTATGTATGTATGTTATTATTTCAATGATTTGAAATAAAATTTGGTGTCTAATTTTAAAGTTTTCTTTAAAGAAATTTGATACTAAAATAAAAGTTGAATTTTTATAACTCTTAATTTTAAAAGGTAATAAAATTTAAAATAAGTTCTAAATTTGTTAAACGTCTTTGTTAAATTAAGCAATCGATGTTATTGGACCTACTAATACATGTCTTTACTTTAGTATTGTCCAAGGAAAGTAGACTCTAGTCTTGAGTTAGAAAGTCCATAGGTTCTTTATAAATAATGCAGCTTATATATATACGTGTGTGAGTGTATATTACTAAATATGTTAAGCAGAGAACAATAATTGAATATAAGATAAATAATAAAAGCGACCACACTGCATATTTTATACTGGTTCGGACCTCCCATCCTACATCCATTCCCGAAGCTCCCCTTCGGTATTTCCTTTAACCAACTAACCCTCCTTCGCTTAGAGGAACATACTAATACAAAAATATATCTCTAATAATCTTACGTTTCAAATAACATGGTTTTTGACTGATAGTACAAATCATCCTATGATCTCCTTTGAGTATATGAATGTGAATGCTTTGATTTGTAGGAAGTGATTTAACCAAAATTATATTTTGATTATAATAGATTGAGAGTATGTAAGCAATGTGTGCACAAGAGAGTGATATGAGATTAAGAGAGAATAGATTTAATTAATTCGATTCAGTTAATCTCTAAATCTATATCATGGTAGTATTTATAGATTTAAAAGGATGCAGATGAAAAGTTGTTACTATTAGATAAGGTCTATTCATTTTATGGATGCAACCTTTCTATGAAGAGGTAATTTCTGTTTGTTCAACAGAAGTGTCTATTTAGAAATATGTAGTTTTTCAGATGATAGACGTCTGTGGTAGAACCTCAGACGTCTATGGCTTCAGAAATTTATTTTCCCGAGTATTTCCTCAGATGTCTGTGGTTAGTAAATGTAGTTTTCTACTACACTGAGATGTATTTGAATTTCTGTATGATCATGTGTGCATATTTACTCAAGGATATCTTACCAACATTTTAGCTAAGACTCTTTTATAGTAGAATAACCTTACTAAGTATAGTATGGTCGATAGATCTTTGTTTGTCTTTGAGTCTCAATATCTTCGAGCATGATGCCATCTTGCAGTATAATTGTAATCTTGATAAAACATGTACATATATAACACTTATCATTAAAAAAATCCTTCGAAAACAATTTCAACTCAATTATACTATCATATAATATTCATATTATATTATTCAAATTCTTGTAAGTCAATTTCAAACACCGGAATTTAAATTCCCAAATCCAAGTTAAAATTCATTTATATTCATTATCAATTGTGTTTACAAGATTTCATTTTCCTAAATCCATTGTTATTTAATCAATTGTTGTAAATATTGACTGATCAAACAATAACGATAATAATCTAATATTATCATCTCCTAACAATCAATTCAATCAAAATGAATAAATATTCAAATAATTCTTTTATATAAAATATATTCCAAAACGATATTGAGTTGGTTTGTCCTATTCGAGTGTTTAGAAATACCTATCGACGCCTTGGCGTCCCAAGTAACGACCAGAATTCATAAATACTCAACGGAACAAAGTTAACACAATATAAAACCATTTTATATCAAATAACAATTACGCTCTCTCATATACACTCAACTCATTCATATAGTTTACCTCTATTTCAATGAGTTATTCCCCACTAGAGCCAAGGTTTATCGCTAAACCAAAGCTCTGATACCAACTGTAACGACCCGTCTTTTTGGATAGTTTAAACCGACGATCAAATACACATGTCGATTCCAAGCCATTCAAAAGGGCAGATGGTTATTGGGGTAAATAAGAAAAGAAAAGAAGAGAAATAAAGGAAATGAAACAACACAGAATCTCGCAGCGGAACGATGAAATATAATAGTCAAATAAACAGTTCATGAAACGGTTTACTATACTTTGACAATTATTTATACAACATTTATCAGAGTTATAAATATACAACAGAACAATTAAAATAATGCAGCAGACAGCATGATGCAAGGGTAATAATAGTAATAGTATACCAAATCTTAGTCTTCGTCCTCCAGAATAGATCTTCAAAATCTGATAAACTCAGGTCTGACCCGAGCGTAATGAAAAGACAAAACACTCGAGTCAGGACTAAAATACCCTTATGAAAGTTAAATCAATCGTAAATAAATATGAGTGTAACGGCGTCGGAGATGTTTACGGGGTTTGACATCTCCTATCCAGTGTCAACGTGTGTGCAATAACTCAAGAGATGTTACGGGATTTTCCATCTCTCAAGGATCCGTGAAACTATCTACTATGTAGTAATATACGCTAAGTAGATAATGCCTATCAGTAATATAAAGTATCAAAATAGCGTTAAGGCGTTACCATAATCCCCCTTAACACATTTTTATAATGCCATAGTCTATACAGCACCGTAAGCCCCACCGTAAACTGGTGGTTATCAAAGGGTACCCCATAGGTATAACACAAAACATAACGTAGTGGTCGCGAATAGGATAATCAGTATGACAAGGTACATGAGGCGATACCAACTAGGATACTAGTAGTTGCGTGATCCGGACTGATGTTGGGCATAGCCAGCAGCCACCCCAACACCGTGAAACAACACTCCCAAATCAAGGGGTGCACCCAAATCGCATCACAAATGTAATAGAAATGGTATCGAAGAAGCGTGTCCGCTAGAGGTGGCGAACCTCAATGGCCCGGCGCGGCTCCTGTTTTAGTTATGTCAGGGGTCATCCAATATCGTTCTCTTTCTTCAGTCAACGCGCTCACCAAATCATCCACTTCATTCTGGATCAACACTCCGCGTATAATAGTTATTAAAGTGGCGTTCGGTATCGACAGAGAGTATGTCCATATCCGATCCCGGTCTCTTTAATAACTACGTATTATTACACTATTGGCTCTTTTACATTTCAAATCGATTCATAATTGATATCAAAATATCATGTTCGCTTCAAAAATCAAATCCATTTCAAATATCATCGTATCTATTCAACTGTAAGATTCCGTTTCAAAAATCATTCTTCGCATCAATATCTCTTTTCGTTTTCAAAATCAT
Source organism: Allium cepa (assembly GCA_030765085.1). Classification (NCBI taxonomy): domain Eukaryota; kingdom Viridiplantae; phylum Streptophyta; class Magnoliopsida; order Asparagales; family Amaryllidaceae; genus Allium; species Allium cepa. The sequence continues at coordinate 39,424,845 of CM060933.1, forward strand.
TTCGAATTTCAATTTAGGTTGCAACTTCATTTAACTCAATTCGTATTTAAATTCAAGATTTAAATATAAACATTTCACCTTATTGACCAGCTTAGGATTTTAGAAAAATAGTTTTAAGTAGTTTAAAAGTAGTTTTAAGTAATTAAAATAGTTAAAATACTTTAAAATCTTAAAATGGATTTGAAACAGATAAATTTAGTTTAAAATAATTTAAATTGGGTTAAGTAGATTTAAAATAGATCAAAATAGTTTAAGTATTCAAAATGGTTTACATAACCGAGTAATTTGGAAAACAAAATAAAATAGCTTCAAAATCAATCCATTTCAATTATAACTTCCCAATTCAAATCAATTCCAATTTCCATTCTACCGATTCAATTTCGATTTCAATTCAATCAACGTCAAATTTTACTTCGAATTAATTCAATTTTCATTCACCTTTAATTTATTCAATTTCAATTTATATCGATTTGGAGCTTGATTTCTCAAAATATCAATTTATAACACTTAACAAAAATTTCCAACAATATTCAAGTTTAAATCCAAATTCCAAATATGATTCAATTCCAAACTCGATTTCAAAATATCATTTTTTATATCACTTTTACTTAGTAATATTCAAAGCTCGAATTAAGGTTAAATCTTTAAACAAATCAATTTTCGACATTCAATCATATCCAATTTCAAATTTCAAAGTCTCAACTTAATTATTTAACAAAATTCCTTTAACCAAAATTTACTTCAACATTCCAAACTCAATTTTTTCGATGAATTCAATATCTATAAATCGATTTCTATTTATAACTTTTAAATCAAAACATTTAAATAAATTTCAAATCGACGATTTCAAAAATTATTAATTTAGCCAATTCGGTGTCCGTATATAATTTTCTATCCTATGGCCAAGTAGTTATTTATTTCAATTGAATGTCAGTGATGCATATATATCACTTAAATCAATCATAGTGGCATATGTATGCATAACAGGTTATATATAAGCAAACAAGCATCCAAACATTTAAATATCAACCAATAGCATCCATTGAAATAAATCATCCAATAGACAATACAATTCATAGCAAATTCATAGTTATCAATGTCAGGTAATTTAATCGCAATTAAATTTTAATTTCAATTTATCTGTCAATTTAATTTCAACGGTTAATTCAAATGACAATCTATATGACAATTAAATTTCATCAAACAACGACAAATAAAATCATAACAATTCATAATGTCAAATTTAACTAGCATAAAGATATTTAGTACGGTGTGAGCGTTATAAAACATTCACCTTGATTTTTACGATTTTAAATCAAATCGAACGACGTTCGATTTGATCCAAAATTTTATCTAGCTCCAAACGATTCCAATCCAGCTCCATAGCGTAGCGCTCGACGAAATGAAGACAACGCAATTCGTTTCGTGCGTTTCCGACCTCGTATGAACAAGATATCACATTTTAAAGGTTTATACAAATTAAAATACAACAATCAACATTTTATATTTTATTTTTATACCCAACAAATCAGGGCCGTTAATTTTAAAATCTACAGATCCAAGCCGCGTTCATCCTTCTCCCATGCGCGTGAAACTCCCAAGCATCTCTCATACGCGATGAACCCATCTCAATTTGAAAACCCTACATTGCCGCAACCCCCACAACGACTTACACCACGATCAGATGAGGCCACCTCGTAGCCCTTCGCCGCCTCGACCTTCGCCCAAGACACCGTGAAGCTCGGCTCCACCTACCACCCTAAAACCGTGAGACAAACGGCTGCCTTCAATCACCAATTCGCGTCAATCCTTAGCACTATACAACGAATCCTCCATAGGATCTGTAGAACTCACGAAGCTACACACTTTTGCTGTTGGAGACGTTGGCCATTATTGCGTATAGGAAGAGAGATTTGAGGAAGAAGATCACGAGTTCCTAGCCATTGAATTTAGAAAGTGGCGGCCGGCCTTCAAACCCTAGCTTTTTATTTTTTTTTTTATTTTTGTGAATAAAGGGGTCAATTTATAGAATTTTGACGAACACTATTCATCCGGCTTTTCCCAACTCCGATTTACGTGCGATAACCGACGTTTCTAGGGTTTATCCCGCGTTCCGGACACAATAGAACAGGTTTCGAAAGCTAATTCGATCGTTTGTGCGAGTTATGACAATAAACGTTCAATTTAAAATTAAACCGATTAAACGATTTTCTAGGCGTTTTAGCTTGCACCGGACAAAAGGTAAATCCGATTGACTTGAAATTTAAAACCATACAATAATATCACATTACGGATCTGATGAAACTGGTTTCGTCGAAATCCGAGACAGTTTGAAAAATGACTATTTTAACTCGCCAAATTAATAGTAAAACAATTTCGATGCGTTTCGGCTGCCACGGTCAAACGAAAACTCCGATTGCTACGAAAATTGAAATCCGATAATAACAAACTATTACGGATCCAATGGAACTATTTTCGTTCAATTCTGAGACTGTTCGAAAATTGGCTATTTTTCAGTCGCTAATTAAATATTAAAATATTCAATTTTCACAAATAAATTTTAAATTCGGTTTTAAAAATTCTATAACATCACTGTAACTCCAATATGATAAAATAAAATTTTACAAATCATTTTTAATCATATTAAACCCGTTATTCAATTTACCCAATAAATTTCAATTTTCAAATCTTATTAACTCTATTAAAATCCAAATATAACTTACATTCACTTTGAAAATCAATTTGAATCATATTAAATCAAATTTCAATTATTCACTCTATTTTCATATATTAAATTTCAATATCAAATTAATCATATCAAATTCGAAATTTAATTTATTCAAACATTCGTAATATTAAATTTAACAAATTTGATTATTCTTAAATCACTATCATTTGAAATATTCAAAACGACCTTATAAAATTTAACTTTTGAAACGAATTAAAATTATAGAACAACTATTTCCATTATACGATTATTCAATTCCCCTTGTTCAATTATTCAATAAATTCCAAATATTAAATTTAAACAATTTAATTGTTCAATATTTGACGGATTTCAATATTGGAATTTTAAATAAAATTTCATTATCAGTCGATTTACTATATTACATCAAATGAATTCCACATTATTATTTAACTACAGTTAGAGATAATGCACTCAACTAATATATAAACTTTCATTTCAATTGCAATTGGTTCACAAATTCAATTTGACTAACTAAATGAATAGGTAACTTAAATAATTATCACCGTTACTTTTAATTACTTATAAGTTTATTATTTATAAACAAGCGTCACAATTACCTATTCGATACAAATTCATTCAGTTACCTTTGACTACATATTATTTCAATTGATCTGAGATTTCATTCAATTCATAAATAATTAACTTATATAAAATTTCTTGCATTTCATTCTAGTTATTATTATTCCAAACGACTTACAAATTTTTTTCTAACACCTAATCACGAAATCTTATTAAATTAGCTATTTTAATTATCGAAAATTTTACGGGTCGTTACAATAGTTGTTTTCATTAAAACATAAACCGGAGGTTCTAACATTCTCCCCCATTTTGATGATGACAACTATATGATTAAAATGGAAGAATTATTATATTTGTTTATTCATAAAGTAAGCTTTGTCTCCCTCTATGTATATGCGTAAATTCCTCCACCTTTGTCATTATCAAAATGGAGGGAATGATATAAGAGATAAACATAAATGTTAAATAGACTAAATAAGTAATTTCAGATAGAAACAGAGACCACTGTAGCAGGAGGTAAATAGTTAAATAAACAAGCATAAGCATAAGTGGTGGAAAAGTAAAAAAATAACTAAAAAATGCTATTGCACTGATTGAAAGAGTTAGATAGGCTTCCATAATTTTCATTATGTTCCCAATAAGATGAAGAATCCTATTCGTATGTGCCTTGCCACTGCTTTTGGTATTGTACTCCTCATCTTCTTGAATGGAGAGTCTTTAAATTCCATGTACGATTGATGTTGAAATTGTGGAGTATCAGATACGTACATATCATCACTGTCTCCTTCTTCCTCCTTAGATTGCTCTTGCACAATAGTTTTTCCTTGGTTTCCTATGTCATGAGAAGTTTCTTTGGGAGAAGTTTGAGAGCGATAAACTGGTGTATATGCTAGAGAGGGTGGTGTAGGTGAAGGCGAAGATGATAAGCGAGAAGACGATTTTCCACAGGCTTTTCTCATAACCTTCCCTAAAGTGGAAACAAAATTGACCATAGTTCTTTCCATTTTACTCACACTTGTCAAAAAAGAACATTCCAATCCAGTCATCTTTTTATTCAAAACCCCTTGGTTGGCTATGATTAGCTTTTGATTTTTAAGCGCTAAATTACGAAGAGATTTGTTTTGCATTGTTAATGCGAGTTTCTTGTATTTGAGAATCCAAATAATATTTGGTAGCGTGACTAGATGATGTAGGTTGTTGTGAAGGATGAGGCGAGTAAGTCTGTTGAGGAGCAATAGTGGGAGGAGTATCATGATGCTCTTATTGTTGCTATTGTAAGGATCGTTGTTCAAGGGAGATTATTGGGGGTGGTCGTTGGGGAAGGTGCATCAATGATAAAAACCGTATGCTATTTTCTTTAGCAAGGATTTCTTCAAAATGAGAGATATAAGAGGGTACCCTAAAAGCATTCAATAGACGCATAATATATAGAGCATAGGTAATAGTGTGTTGACGATGATCCAAAAGCTTTTAATTTCATTATAAATGAGTTTAGCCTAATTTATTTTTATTCCACCGAAAATAGCATAAAGAGTTTTGTGATCGTTGTCGTAGATTTGTTCATGACTACTTAGATGTGGAAATATCGTATTTATTATCATACGATTTAATAATCTAGCTTTTGGATGTAAGTAGGTGGATTTCCAATAGGGCATCCTATCTTCCCAAATTAGATGGGTTATGTCGTCTCGTCGCAAGTTTCTATAGTCGTGATTTCTTCCAAATCATTCTCAGGCGAAGAATAATTAAGTATACGTCCAATGATGTGGACAACCATCATCATTCTCAAGGGTCCATATATCACTACTATATAAATTGGCGTAGAAAAGAAAGATAGCTAGTTGGTCGATTTGTACCTCATTTTCGTTGAAATTGATTAAATCCCGACATTCGAAGGCGATAGTAAGTTCTTGAATGCTATATTCTCCAAACTTGCATAATCTATAGAAAGGCCCGGAATGAAGCTTATTTTGTTTTAACTCATCAAATCACCTATTGGTAATAGTGCTATTGCGAAGCCATTCTTGAATGAGAGCATCATTAACTAAGGGATTGTGAGAAGAGGATAATTGACCTTTCTTGGAACGTTTGTTAACGGGAGTTTTTGGTTTGGGAGCCATTAGTGAGAAAATAGAGATTAGATAGAGGCTAGGGTTTTAGATTCGGGAAGTAATTTATAGGTAGAAGGTAAAATTGAGGAAAACTTATATATATATATATGTATGTATGTATGTGTGTGTATATATATATGTATATATATATATGATTGCTAAAGATAAGGTTTCAGAATAGCGACAGACGTCTATGGGTGTGGTATAGACATCTATGCTTTCAGTTAGAAATAAATAGAAACATATGATAGACGTCTATGAGGTTTTCATAGACGTCTGTGGTTTCAGAAAAAATTAAACAGAGAGATATGACAGACGAGTGTGAGTTCTCCCAGACGTATGGGAGTACAGGAAAATTTTTCCCGTAACTTTTGATAGACATCTCTGGTACGTATAATTCTAAAAGCATGCTTAAAATTTAATGTTAGTCATTTTTCATTGAAATATCAAGAGAATTAAATCAAAAATTACAAAAGAAAATTTATTTTGACAAAAGTTAGCATAAATTTAGTTTTTGTTAGAGAGGTTAGAGTTTCTAATTTGTTGTATATTCGATGAATTCGGTTCAACCTTTGTGTCGTTAGTTAATGGCTTTAGTGAAGGCCAACTCAGACGAGCTTGGGTGTCAAACGAAGCTTAGTTTGATGGTCCCAGCTTGCATAAATTTTTTGGAGTAATGTTATATGCTTTTATAGGAGTTTCTTTTAATCGAGGAGATTTTTGATGCATGCAATTTTTTGTTGGTGAATGACTACAAATTGCTAGAATACATTTTCCAAGAAAATTTAGATGAGATCCTTGATGTCGTTGCTCGTAATACAATTCACGTTGAACTCCCATCATTTCTTACTGATAGCGATATATTTCATCGACTTTGTCGGTGAGTGATGTTGATTGCAGATCAATTATTCGTTTGGCTATCTTTTCCTCAAGTAAAAGCCAGTGTAATAAGTAGGTGACGCAACGATGTTTAGAGAGGCTGAGAGAATTGATGGAGGTGTGGATTTAGTTGGTGAAACGTAAGTGCTATCTGACGAGGGTGATTTACAGTCGATAGTTGAATATGTGGAGTCGTGTTCGGAAGAATTTTTTTAGTAATATTTGTCATAATAAACTATTTGTATTTACTAGGAAAACAAGTAGAATTATATGATAAAGTTTTTACTATACTTAGAAGTTTGGTTAAGGAAAATAAATTTAACCATATAACTTTTAATAAAGGGTAGTTAAGTTTTATGTGGTTTGTATTAATCTAAATGTATAATTTTTATCTTGTGTAGTTTTATATGAGTTTTTCTTCAAAAAAAATTACGTATACAAAACTAATCCTACAAATTTAGTTAACCAATTCATTGTAAGACATATTCCTAGATCTCATCTTAATTTCATAAAAGTTATTTCAACTAATGGTTTAGTAAAAATTATCAGCTATTTGATTTTCGGTATTCACAAATTCCAGTAATATAATTCCTTTTTCCACATTATCTCATAGAAAATGGTGATGAATATCAATATATTTTGTTCGAGAATGGTTAATAGGATTTTCTGATAAATTTATGGCACTTGTATTATCACAACTTATAGAAAATTTGTGATATAAAACTAGAAGAGTTTGTTGCATACAGATTACTTGTGCACATGCTAAAGCCATTGAGATGTATATGACTTCACATGTCGAGAGTGAAATACAATTTTGTTTTTTTACTAAACCATGAAACTGAAGGATGACCAATAAAATGACATGTGCCACTTGTGCTTTTTCTATCTATTTTACATCCACTGAAATCAGCATCACTATGTGATACAAGTTCGAACGAGCTTCTTTTGGGTAAAAAAGTCCATAATCTTTAGTATTTGTTAAATATCTTAAGATTCATTTTATCGCTCGATGATGTGATTCTTTTGGTTGTGCTTGAAACCGAGCACATAAACATACACTCATCATAATATCTGGTCTACTAGTTGTTAAGTATAACAGAGATCCTATCATACTTTGATATAATTTTTGGTTGAAACCTTTTCCATTTTCATCTTTATCTAAATGTAGAGTATTACTTATTGGAGTTGGTTTACTTGATATGTTTTCCGTTCCAAAACATTTTAATAAATCTTGACAGTATTTTTCTTGATTTATAAAAATTTCATTTTCTAATTGTCTTATTTGTAGTCTTAAGAAATAGTTAAATTCTTCCATATGTGACATTTCAAATTCATATTTCATTATTTAAGAAAACTCAGTGCACAATTTTTCATCAGTGGATCCAAATATAATGTCGTCAACATATATTTGTATAGCTAAAGTATTATTATTTTCTTATTTTATGAATAAAGTGGAATCAATTTTACTACTCTGAAAACTGAAACTTTAAAAATGAGTTTTTTATCTTTCATACCAAGCACGAGGTTCTTGCATATAAGGCATTTTTAAGTTTAAATACATGATCGTGATATTTCTCGTGAACAAACGAAGATGGTTGTTCAACATACACTTTTCTTTTACAAATCCACAAAAAATGCATTTTTTACGTCCATTTGGAAAAGTTTAAAATTATGATGACATGCAAAAGCCAGTAATGTTCGTATTGCTTTGAGACGTGCTACAGGATAAAATGTTTCGTCATAATTAATTCTTTTTGCTTGATTATATCCTTGAGCTACTAATCTTGCTTTATTTCATACAATATTTCCTTTTTCATATGCTTTATTTTTTAAAAACTCATTTCGTTCCAATTACAGATTAATTGTCTGGTCTTGATACAAGTTCCCAAACACCATTACTTTCAAATTGATTAAGTTCTTCTTGCATTGCAATAATCCAAAATCATCCTTTGATGCTTCTTTATAATTTTTTGGCTCAAAATTTGATATAAATGCAACATGTATCATTTGATTTAACTATTTTCTAGTTAATACTTTTGTATTTAAATCTCTAATAATATTATTAATATGACGGTCTCTTAATATTCTAGGTAATGTTGCTACAATATTTTCATTATTGTTATTGACATTATTATTATTATTATTATTTTCATGTATATGTATATTAGTTTTATTTATAATTTCTTCATCATCGTCATATTTATTATCTTTAAAGTTTTCGTCAAATGAGACATGAACACTTTCTGCTATAACATTTTTCATTTATTAAAGATTCTATATGCTTTTCTTCGATCTAAATAGCCAACAAAATTCCTTCATCAGCTTTAGAATCAAAATTTCTAGATAATCTTTATTGTTTAATATGAAGCATTCTGACCCAAATACACGAAAATATGTTACTTCCGGTTTCTTGTTAAAAAAATTTCATAGCATATGTTTTTAGTCATTGGTCTAAGTGCTACACGGTTTAATACATAACAAGCAATAGCAACGCCTTCAGCCTAAATTTTTTTGGGTAAGTTATTACTATTTAATGGAGTTCGCGCACATTCTTGTAAAGTTTGGTTTTTCCTCTCCACGACACCGTTTTGGTGTGATGTTCAAGGAAACAAAAAATTATGACTAATTCCCTTTTATTACAAAAATTTGTAAGTAGTTCATTTTCAAATTCACCTCCGTGTTCACTTCGTATGTTTTTAATTTTTAAATTCATTAATTTTTTTATTCGTTTAGCAAAAATTTTGAACATTTCAAAAGTGTCACTTTTATGTTTTAAAAATAATGTCCAAGTATATCTTGAAAAATAATCAATATTTATTATGATTTATAGAACGTACTTGAGTTTGTCCGTATAAATCTGGATGGAGTAACTCGAGAGGTTGTTTTGTGGAAATTTTTCTTTTTAGATTTAAAGGATCTTTTCTTTAATTTACCAAATTGACAAGCATCACATAGGATTTTAACCTTGTAGTTGATTTTAGGTAATTCCCTAACTAATTTATTTTTAGCTAGTTTATTGATATTCTTATAAATTATATGACAAAAACATTTATGCCATAACCACAGATCATCATGATTCGCGACTAAGCATAAATTTGTGTTATTTTTGACATTCATGTTTAAAACATATATGTTTCGATTTCTAAATCCTTCAAAAATTAAAATTTTATTTTGATAAAAAATATTGCATTTATTTTTCTCGAAATTAATTTTAAATCTTTTATCACATACTTGGCTTATGCTTAATAAGTTGTGTTTCAAATTTTCTATCAATAGAACATTAGTAATTATAGGACAGTTAGAAATACCAATATTAATGACTTTTCCAATGCCGATGACAAATCCGTTTGAGTTATATCTTCGAATGTTACAGTGCCACCATCGATATATGTTATATTGGATAACATATTAGCATTTCCAGTCATGTGCTTAAAACAACTGCTATCGAGTATTCATTTCTCTTTATTCTCTATTTTAATTTTGGGTACCTGAAAATAAGAAAATTTTAATTGGTACCCACCTTCTTTGATTAGGGTTCTACATGTTAGTGGAGGAAGGTATCCATGTCCATGAGGATTTGGTTTCTTTAGAAATGTAACTTTTGTTACATATAACTTTTTGTAAATATTCATCAATATTTTTTTTTCTTATTAGTTTATTTTTTTTAGAATCCTTATTTTGACCATATTTATATATGGATTCTTAAACTTAGTTTCTAATTTTGGCTTTTCGAATTTTTTGTATAACGTGCTATATTTTTTTGACTTTTGTTCGTTTTTAAAACCTAATCCATTTCGATTTCTAGATGGTTCGGATATCGTAATCAAATTTACTAAGTTTTATTTTCCTTTGTTGAATTTTGTCACACTACTTGTTATTTTATCTAGTTTACATTTAAGATTACAAATTTCAATATTTCTAGAATCTCAATTTGCTTGTAATTCTAGCTTTTCTTTTTCCAGATTAAATTTTTCTAACTTTTAATTTTCTAAATCATTTATTAATTTGTCATTTTGATATCATAATGTTGCATATTCTTTTGAACAATTTCTAATTCTTCTAACATAAGTTTTTCATCTTTTAATAATCCGATTTCTAATTCCGATCAAGTTAATTTTCCTACATATCCGTTACTTAATTTTTTTTGTTTCTCTATATTTATCGTCTAATTCAATACTTACTTCCATTATTTCATCATAAGTAAATTCATGATGTACCTCATCAGTATTAGCCATAAATTACACATTCGCTTGTTCCAAGTCGCTTTCACTATCACCATCTGAAGAAGATTAATCCAAATCATCCCATGTTACTTGAAAAGCTCTTTTCTTTTTCTTGAATTTCTCAAATTTGCTTCTCTTCTTATCATTATTGAGCTATGAACAGTCCTTCTTCATGTGGCCAAAATTTTCACACTCGTAGCATTTAATTGATGTTTGATTTGAGAGTTTGGTTTGCCACTATTTTGAAATTTGATCATCTTCTTGAACTTATTGAGCTATGTTTTTCTATTCATTATTCCAATCCTTTTTGGCCTGCAGGCTAGCTTCACATGACATCAGATTTCCTATTAGCTCTTCGACTTTAAGTTGAGAGAGATCATTAGCTTCTTTGATGGCTAAAAATTTTCTTTCCCATCCATTTGTCAAAAAGTTTAAAATTTGCATGACTAAATCAAAATCTGTGAATTTGACTCCAAGTGCCATGAGATCGTGTTGAATGGTTTAAAATATTGCATATATATCAACAATTGATTGACTTGTTTTTGTTTTGAAAGATGAGAAATGGTTTTGTAAAATAGAAATTTTAGTTTACTTGACTTTATTCAAGCCTTCATGTGTGACTTGTAAAGTACGCCATATATCATATGCAGTCTTGTAGAGCATGACACATGAAAACTCATTTTTGTTTAGTGAGTCAAATAATACGTTCATAGCTTTGGCATTATAAGATGCCCCTGCTTTTTGTTCATCAGTCCATGTACTAATATTGGTGTCAGGGGCTTCATATATTATTTTTGAATTACTAGCCATATTTCTAAGCGATTGGTGTGACGACCCACATTTCGGAAGGTTTAAATCGACAATAATTCCACACATGTCTGACTTAAATAATCCGAAACGTAGATAATCAATGGGGTTAAAATAAGAAAAATAAGAAGTGAAGAAGAAAACAAAACACAGAATCTCATAGCGTAAACGATAAAATATAATAATCAAATAAACAATTCATGAAGTTGTTTACTATACATACATTTTATTTTAATCTATACACATTTATCAGAGTTATATATACATATTAGGGATAAATAATCAATACAGCAGAATAGCAAAATGCAGGGAATAATAGTAGTAGTAGTATATCAACCTCCGTCTTCGTCCTCTAGAGAATAGCCTTCAATATGCTTAAAAAAACTTAGGACTGACCCGAGCGTAACGAAAAACAAAACATTCGAGTCAGGACTAAAATACTCTTATGTAAGTCAATTCAATATCATAATATGAATGCAATAACTTAAGAGAAGTTACGGGATTTTCCATCTCCTAAGGATCCGTTAAACTATTTATATATAATAGTATACGCTATAATAGATAATGTCTAACAGTAAAATAAATATCAAAATAGCGTTAAGGCTTTACATTAATCCACCTTAACACATTTACAGTTTTAAATCAAAGTCGTAATTGGCTCGTATAGGGATAAATATGACAAGGCACGTGAGGCAATACCCAAGGTAGGATTCTACCAGTTTACCCTTTCTGGCTGGTCGTAACCCATCCGTGGCTGACCGCGACAATCAATCCAAATGACAAATAAGGTGCACCCATCGAATCCGAAACCAAAATAGTAATACGATGGATCAACGTCGCTAGAGGTAGCTAATCTCAATAGCCAGACATAGGCTCCTGTTTTAGTCATTTTAATTATGACACGAATGTCAAGGCTAACCATCATCGTTCTCTTACTTCATTCCAGTAAACGTCGCCCATTCAACCACTACATTCTGGATATCATCCACCGCATACACAGTTGTCAAAGTGGTTCCAATATTGAAAGAGAGTATTTCAATAAGTGGCCCCAGTCTTTTTAACAATCAATCTTCATTTTACACACCGGTTGGTACTTTTACATTTCAAAAACAATTCGTACTTGATATTAAAATATCGTATTCATTTCAAAAGTCAAAACCATTTTTGAAATCATCATCTTTACTCAAAATCATATTTTACTTCACAATTCAATTCAACTCGATATATTGGTTTCACTTTAAAACTTGATTCGAATTACCATTTTGGAATTCACTTTAACCCAATTCGTCTTTAAATCCAAGATTTAAATATAAACATTTCCACCCCTTTAACCAATTTGAATTTTTAGAAAATAGTTTACATAGTTTAAAATAGTTTATTAGTTAAAATAGTTTAATAGAAAATAGTTTGAGTAATAAAAATGGTTTAGGTAGTAAAATAGTTTAGAAAATCAAAATAATTTGAAAGTTTTAAAGAATATAGATTTTTAAACCATTTATACTAAAAATATTCATAAAAAAATATTTATTTTAAATTCAGACCAGTTCACTTTCCAAATCTCCAATTCAAATCATTTCCAATTTCCATTTCGATTTAATCGATTCAATTAGGATTTCAAGTCGATTTTTACTTCGATTCCAAGTAAATCTTATTGCCAATTCCCATTTAATTTCAAACTCCAATTCCAAATTAATTTAAATTCCAATCTGAAATTAATTTAATTTTCAAAATCTCAAATTAATATAATTCCAAACCCAAATTTAATCCGTTTCTATTTATATCAATTACGAATTCTATTTCCAAAATATTGATTTAGAACACTTACATCAAAGTTTCCTTATATTAATTTTTAATTCCCATCTTAAAATATAATGAAATTCCAAGCTCGATTTCAAATATCATACTAGATCACCTTTTACTTAGAATATTCAAAGTTCAATAAAAAGTCCAATCTTTTAAACAAAACAATTTTCTGAAACCTACATCATATTCCGATTACCACTTAAAAATCTCAACTTCGATTAATTAAACAATTTCATTTCAAATTTAACTTTTAACATTTAGAATTCCAATTCGAAAATAATTTGATTTCCATAAATTTGATTTTTTTATTCTTAAACCCAAATCGTATAAATAATTTCAAATCAAAATTTTAAAATAATTTAATTTAACCAATCCGGTGTCCGTATATAATTCTCTATCCTATGGCCAAGTGAATCAATTATTTCAATTTAATTCCAAAGATGGATATATAACATTTCAATCCAGTAATATCATTGGTATGTATCACTTCAACCTATTTCTTAATTTATTCGAAATAATTTAATTTGCAGTTTTATATACTATAAAATTATATACAGGATGATAACATGAAGTATCAAAATAAATAAACATCCAAATCAACAACCAATATCATCCATCTCAACCAATCATCCATACAGTCAATATAATTCATAACAATTTTATAATTATCAATATCGAGTATAATACTGCCAATTAAATTTAAATTTATTTTAACGGTCAATTTAAATTCTATGAATTAATTCATATATCAATTAAATGATACTTAAACCTACCAAACAACAGTCAATAAATTTCATATCACTTCAGAATATAAATTCAACTAACCAAAAATTATTTTAGTCAATTGTGAGCGTAAACCACTCACCTTAACTCGAAACTGAAATATTTTCAGAAAAAAATAAATTTCAGATCCACACCACGCTATAGACGACATCGATATGGACGCAATACGGGTCGTTTCACCCAAAGCAAACCTCATAAGCAAAAGTGATACAATAATTAAGAACATTATGATTTAATAAAAATTTAATTGCTACAGACCCAAATAGCCTCTACCTTAACCCAATTGCTCCACACCCAATCATTCGTCGCGCTTCGACCTCAGAACTTTCACCTTCAACGTCAAGCGCCTCCAACTAAAGAAGGCCTAACAGCCTCCACCGCACTTACGCTCTCCGACCGAACTACCCTCGAATCGCCATCCTTTTAGACGCTATGTATGAGCGTGCTTCGGATTTTATCACAACGTCCACCACGACCGGCCGCGCAATCGCCCAAACCCCCATCGTCTCTCGTCTTCATTGCCTCACTCAACCCCCGTAAGCAACACGCGATGGCACGTCCTCACTCCCACTCGTTCGATCGAGATTTCTTTTCCTTTTTTTTAATATCGATCGGCTGTTTTTTGATTTTTTTCGTTTGTTTGTTTTCTTTTTTTTTTCGATTTCCCCAGATACGTGATTTAGAATAAAAGAGGGGAGAAAGAGTACGAGTAGGCATATGGAATGCGTCGTGATTTGAACGAGATGATGGAAGCTTGACTTTTTTTTCCTTTTTCCTTTTTTTCCATGCGAGATTCCTTTTTTCTTTTTTTCCAATCTGTTGAATTTTTTTTCCTGTTTTATTATCGGTTGGTTTGAATTTGAAATAGGAAAGAGGAAGAGAGATATGACACTTTGTACGAGATGCAGTAGACAAAGAAAATATCTATTATTTAATTAGTAACAATCTCGCCGAACGACCGTGAAATCCCAAACTCCAAATAAATTATGCCGTTTGACGTTCATAATGTTTTACCCCCATTTCGAACGCATTGGAACTAGTTTCGAGACTTATTCGATCATATGCGGAAGATAGCTTTCAAAACGTATATTTTAATTAAATTCGAAATTAAATCTCAACGCGTTTCAAGCTCGTATGGCCAAACGACAAGTCTGATCGCTATGAAACTTGAAATTCAATAATAATTCACCATTACGCATCCGATGAAACTCGTTTCGTTGAAATCCGAGACAGTGGCCAAAATGGCTATTTTTACTCGTAAGTTAAAATATAAAATTTTAAATTATTCACATTTAAACCCAATTTTAAATGTTAACCATCTTCGTTCATATTTTGAATAACATTTAAATAAAATTCCAATATCATTTCCATCATCTTAAATCCAGAATCAAATTATTCAAATAATTTTCAAAATTAAATTTTAAACAATTTAATTATCCAATAAACCATTATAAACAAATCATTAAATTTTATTTCTAACCATTTTATCCAATAATTACACTAAATTTAATACTCTAAAATAGCCAAAAATACAGATCGTTACGTACTCCCGCACTCAAAACTATTCGTCCTCGAAAAGGCGTTTAGGTAAAGAATTTAACATACAATAATTTTATTTAAAACAATCACTTATAAAACATAATAATCTTATTTGCGAAACTAATACCATGCTTCAACTACGCCCCTCCGATATTAGTTTTATGGAAAATATAACTCATATATATAAACAAGTTATAAAAAAAATTTAAAACTCCAATTTTTTTTCTAACACCCGATTTCACGGAAAATTTCAACAAAGTCTCCCTTGCGCGGCTCGGTCGGAAAATTTTTGCAACTCAATATATAACAATAATATAACCAATATATATCAAATATACATCTCATCTCAATGATGAGGCATCCCGAAAGGCAAAAAAATAAAATCGCAGTATTTAATCCGAGATGCGTACCTTATTATTAATAATACGAGCGAGTTCGCTCGTATTAAGCAAGAAAAAACATATAAATCCGCGTATGCACCCCAAATGGTCTTCGTATTTACATATCTCAACTGAATTTAAGATATTAGTTGCATATAATGGTATAGAAGCATATATAAAGTCTAATACAACCATATAACATGAATTTTGGAATCCAAACCATAAATACAAACACAAATACACGACATACAACAATCATATGCAATCAAAACGGTAATAACAATGATTTGCAACAAAAGAAACCATTCAACCATCAATATCCGTCCAATCAATCCAATTAATTCATAAGCACGTGGATTTACATTATCCAATATCAATTTTTTGATTTATACTCTTTATTTGTTATTGACATTCATTACATTAACATTGTAACTGATTCACTTAATTTTATTTGCATTCAACAACTTTTATTCAATTAAATTCAAGTTCAATTGATTTTCATTCAATTTATTTATTTCCAATTGATTTGCATGCAATTACCAATATTAATAAATTTACATTCCATTAATTTACACTCGATTATAGTTACATTTTTCCCTTTCCCTTCTTCACTTCATTATTTCATTCCAATAATTCATATAATTAATTAGACTTAAGTAATTTAATCCATACCACATTACATATATTCAAAATTGATTCACATTCACTTATTAATACTCATTCGTTAATCATACAATGGATTTATAATCAATTCATTTGCTTTCAATTGATTAACACTCAACTAATCTGGTTTCAACTCATTTTCTTCCAATCAATATTTATTGCATTCATATTTGATTTATTACAATTCAATATATATTTACATTCAATCGATTTTTTTTCAATTATTTATTTTTGTTTCATCCACTTTTAATTGGTTTACATTCCATTGATTTCTTTTAATTTATCAACATTCGTTACAAATTCATTATATTCAATTTTTATTCAATTCAATTTGTGAAATTCCAATTTGTTTCACTTTTTTTAACCTATTTCATATAAATTCATTTAGCGAATCATTTATAAAATTATTCCACTTAATCTTGCTTAAGTTAAATTTGTTTTATTTCCACTTAGTATGCCTTCTTTTTTTATTATACTAACATTATTTATAAATTATCTAAGTTCATTATAAATATTTTATACAACACAAATCACGTTCATTTTTATTACTTCATATCTTAAGTTATTTTTAATTCATGGATTCACTTCATCTATTCAAATTCATATTATTAATTTACCATAGTAAAATTTATTTTATAACTCAATTCATATTAATAACTTTTCTTTCACAATCAATTCATTTAACCTCTCTTAAGCCAATTTTAATTTGAAATTTATTCCAATAACTTACTCCATATTATATTAGTTAACATTCAATTTTTTTATATTTAAACTACTCTAGTTGCATTTTATTTATTTATATCCAATGTAAATTAAATTTAATTAACCACATTAATTTTACTTAAACTCATTTATTTTATTTTATTTCTTTCACACTTAAATTACATTTCATTTTAAAATTCAAGTTCGTATTCATTTTTAATTTATTTTATAGCTTAAATGAGATTAATCCATTTTACTAATTTATCTAGCTTCACTTAATATCCAATTCAATTTATTAATATTAAGTTAACTTCATTTCATTTTAACTTAGTACTCATTTTATTAAATCTTATTCAAGTTAAATTTTTTATCATTCACATTCAAAAATTTAAATTTGTTTTTAGCTTATTAATTCTCAAATCTATAAGTTATTCAATTTATTCATTCAAATTTCATTTTATCTAATTCAATTCAAATATATTTCATTTTATTTAAGCTTCTTGAGCTGGACTTCATTTTATTTACTTCATTTTATTAACTCCGTTTAATTTAACAATGCGAAGCTAATTTATTTTATTTGTGTCGAAAATTCAAAATTTTCTTTTGTTTGCTTAACCAAAATTTAACGATTTTAAATTTGATTTATTTTCCTATACAAAATTATAAGTATAACTTATTTCTTTTCTATACTATTTTAAATTATAAGTTCAAACAATTTTCAAATATTTACTAAATCATACTTAGAATATATTTTTCTTTCATAACCAAAACCCGTTTTAATTGAAAATAAGTTTCTTTTGGTAGTAATTTTCACTCAGAAACTCGAAAATGAATACTGGCGATGCTGCAGTCATCTCAGAATTATTTCCAATCGACCAAGCGAGTTTAATGCTTTTATTTCTTCAAAAATATTTTTAAAATATATTTTTCTCATTAAAACTCTTTTAAATAATGTTAATATTAATTTTGAAGGCTTCGAAAACAATTTTCAAAACAAAAAGGATTTTAACTTCAAAATTCTCAATTTTTAGATCATTTCTATATGTAAGCTATATTATAAACATACATATACAAATTTCCTTAGCCTATTTTCAAAATATTCCATTAATTTACACTTGGTCATTTTAACCAATACTTATTGCAATTATATTTCACTTCTATTTAATTATCAATACTTCATAAATTAAGATTCGTTCAGTATTCGCTTTATTTTTTAGTCAACCAATAATCGATGATAATTAAATATTATCATCGTCTAACAACAATTTCAATTAAAATTATTATTTTATATATATAATATACTTGAGTAAAATTGTTTTATTGACCCGTTTTAATACAATTGCCTCGTTTAAGGGTTTAGAAACCCCTATCGATGATACAGCGTCCCGCACATCGACCAGAATTATAAAACAACTCAACAGATAAGTAAACACAATATAAAATAATTTATAACACTAACAAGTCCGCTCTCTTATATATACACTCAAACTGACTCATTCTAGGGTATTACTACCCTATCTCTAATGAGTCAAACCCAATAAAGCCAAGGTTATCGTTAAACCTTCGCTTTGACACCAAATGTGACGACCCACATTTCGAAAGGTTTAAACCGACAATAATTCCACACATGTCCGACTTAAACAATCCAAAACGTAGATAATCAATGGGGTTAAAATAATAAAAATAAGAAGAGATGAAGAAAACAAAACACAGAATCTCACTGTGGAAACGATAAAATATAATAAACAAATAAACAATTCATGAAGTTGTTTACTATACATACATTTTATTTTAATCTATACACATTTATTAGAGTTATATATACATATCAGGGATAAATAATCAATACAGCAGAATAGCATAATGCAGGGAACAATAATAATAGTAGTATACCAACCTCTGTCTTCGTCCTCCAGAGAATAGCCTTCAATACGCTAGAAAAAAAAACTCAGGACTGACCCGAGCATAATTAAAAGCAAAACATTCGAGTCAGAATAAAATACTCTTATGTAAGTCAAATCAATATCACAACATGAATGCAATAACTTAAGAGATGTTACGGTATTTTCCATCTCCTAAGGATCTGTTAAACTATTTATATATAATAGTATACGCTATAATAGATAATGTCTAACAATAAAATAAATATCAAAATAGCGTTAAGGCTTTACATTGATCCATCTTAACACATTTGCAGTTTTAAATCAAGTCGTAATGGGCTCGTATAGGGATATATATGACAAGGCACGTGAGGCAATGCCCAAGTAGGATTCTACTATTTTACCCTTTTTGGCTGGTCGTAACCTGTAACAACCCACATATTTTAAGATTGAATATTTAAATATTTTATTTAAAATAATTCATCGTTAGTCGGATTATTGTCCGAAAAGCTACTTTTTACAAACGGTCGAATTAGGACTCGAAACCACCCCCATTGAGTTCAAAATGACGTTTGCGACCTTTTTGAATATAAACTTCGATATGTTTGGAGTTAGAGGAATTTTGCTACTTTTTCACTTAGGGCTTTGGTTTGGTTTCAGCCTATTAGACCCAAGCCTTACCTCCTCTTCTCTTCATTCCTTCATATTTTCCTAATACTCAAGTTTTAGATAAAAATGGGGGAAGAGAGAAAGAATTAGAATTCCTAAGCCCTAGTTTCATTGCAAATCCAACCTCCAACTCCAAATTCATAGAAGAAGCTTTGGTAAGTCTCCTCTTCTTCTTTTCCAACTCATTCTCCTTCCAATTTTGGAAATTCCTAAACCTAATTTAGGAAATGTTTCTCTTTTAAGCTTACATTCAAGCTTGTTGGGTTGGAATTGAAGAGTGTTTACCCTTGCCATTGCTCTATAGCTTCTTCTTCATTTGTTTTGGGTTTAAAGGTGAGATTTTTTCACACATCTTAGTCTATAACTATTTTTGATTGTTAGGTATGAATCCCTAACATTTATTCATGTGCATTTGATTTTGATTTGGATTGATTTGGTGAGTATTCCAATTTTTGTTGTTTTGGTCTAATTTTATGAAATCCTATTATGGATATTTGGACATTGATATTCGAGGCGTATCGAAGAGCCTTTAAGGCTGGGTTGTCGCTTGGCATAAACCCTTAGTCATTGTTGCTCGTCCGATCGCTTCCGATAATCGTTTTGGCCGTCATTGACCTAGGTTCAGGGAATGCCCTGAACTTCAGTTTCAGATGTCTGAAACATAGTATTCAGACGTCTGAATGTTATACTGGGAATTTTTATCCCCAGTATTCAGACGTCTAAATCCAAACTTCCAGACGTCTGAATTGGCTCGAATGCAACCAGAAAGAAAATAGGCTTAAAATGCCATTTTCAGACGTCTGAAATCTATGGTTCAGACGACTGAATAATGTTCTGGAAAACATTTAATTTTTCAGATTCAGACATCTGAATTCTTAATTTCAGACGTCTGAATCTGCTGTCGAGGCTCTATTTGCCTATTTTTCTTGAGATTTCAATTTTTATCGATTCATGATTATCCGAATTGTTGTTATCATTTATTATTGATTTTGATGATTTTTATATTGGGATTTTTGGGAATATCCATCTTGATGGATTCAGAATCGATTTCTTTGGATTTTATTCACGTCTTCGAATGTGGATTTTGGTGATTGATTGTTCTACAATCATTTTTGTGATTTGTCACTTTAAAATATAAAGGTTTCTTTACTAGTAGTAAATATCAAAACTCTTTCATCAAAAACGATTTCAACACTATTTTATTACAAAGCTCATTTCTTAAACCATTTTCCAATCTATTAGTATATACAAACCTTTACCTCATTCGTATGAGAAATCTAATTAAACGGCTTAGTAAAACAAGTGGTATGAAACGCTTGCGTTTACTTCGTCGGTTAATTCTTTGACTTGTTTGATTGAATCTCTTGTGACAAATTTTCTAGTGGAGATCTACAATTTGTTCGTAAATATTTAAGTTAATCTAGTAGTTATGGGACATGAAGCTAAACTCATATATTTACTAGCTTAGTGTAATTGACACTTATTCTCGAGTGGAAGTCTACAATTTGTTTGTAAATAATTAAGTTAAGCCAGTGGTTATGGGACATGAGGCTAAACTCATTTATTTACTAGCTTAGTGTAATTTACACTTATGATCAATGATGATCATTTTGTGATTTAGACTAGCATTGTGCGATGTCTCTTTGTCTGCGAGGGAGACTAAACCCCGTTTTTGTGGAGCTTCGGCTTGGTGGGGTAGTGACCCATGGTTTTCAGACCGTTTTTGTGGAGCTCCGGCTCATAGGTCTTCGTGCCGTTTTGTGGAGCTTTGGCTCAAAAATTAATGGTTGGCAACCATGGAATAGCTTTCCGTTTTGTGATACACGTGTTGGTGAGTTTTCATACTCCCGTTTTTGTGATAGGCCTCTTTCCTCCTTTTTGTGATTTCTGGATTTCTATTGATCGATTTCTAGAATTTGTGTTTCACCAATTTTCGTGATCTACATTGTTAAGCTTTATCATTATTTGTGCATTGGTGAATTTGTGTTTCAACAACTTTTACAGTTGGCATTGATATGTTTGTCAATATTTGCGGTTTAGTGAATTAAACAAAGAATATGACATTCTTTTCTGAGTTTCGAGATTTGTTGAGATATTGTATTTTTTTTGTTATTTAATGTATATTTGTCGTAGTATGACATTTTTGTTATCATACGGTTTTATCATATCTCTTCTTATATCTCATTTTACCTGATAATTATAGCTAGACTGATCCGTTTATTATTTTCTTCTAAAATAATACTCGGGTCAGACCGAGATGTTACAGGTGCTTTCTCTTGACTTCTTATCAGTGACTATCGTCTGATTTGTAGCTAACTACTTTAGATTAGTAGTTTTTGTTTTGTATACATTCGAAATAGAGACTCCTTGATGTATACTTATTCTTTTGTTTAGCACCTGTATCTATTCTTTTGTGATATTATGGATCTTATTCGACCACTACTTTGATGTACACTTTTATGTGTAATATTCATATCTATTTCCGCCTATGTGATATGAATTATCTTTGACTGATTTATGTTATGCTTATTTCTATATTAGTTTCCGAAGATATTATAGCCACTGTGTAGTAGTCTTATGTTTGTATCGGTATGTCGGATTTCCTCTTGAGATGAAATGAAAAGTTATTATTTTATCTGATATATCGGTGCTCGCACAAAGCCATTACACGGATGGTCGCTCCTCAACAGCCTTATTCTCCGCGCTATTTGACGGCATTATCCCGTAGTGTCCTTGGCTAGCGTGGGTATAGAGGTGGGGCGTCATATAACCCATCCGTGGCCGACCTCGACAATCAATCCAAACAACAAATAAGGTGCACCCATCGAATTCGAAACCACAATAGTAATATGAGGGATCAATGTCGCTAGAGGTAGCTAACCTCAATGGCCAGACACAGGCTCCTGTTTTAGTCATTTTAATTATGACACGAATGTCAAGGCTAACCGTCATCGTTCTCTTACTTCATTCGAGTAAACGTCGCCCATTCAACCACTACATTCTGGATATCATCCACACATACACAGTTGTCAAAGTGGTTCCAATATTGAAAGAGAGTATTTCAATAAGAGGCCCCGGTCTCTTTAACAATCAATCGTTATTTTACACACCGGTTGGTACTTTTACATTTCGAAAGCAATTCATACTTGATATCAAAATATCGTATTCATTTCAAAAGTCAAAACCATTTTTGAAATCATCATCTTTACTCAAAATCATATTTTACTTCGCAATTCAATTCAGCTCGATATATTGGTTTCACTTTAAAACTTGATTCGAATTACCATTTTGGTTATAATTCACTTTAACCCAATTAGTCCTTAAATCCAAGATTTAAATATAAACATTTCCACCCCTTTAACCAGTTTCAATTTTCAGAAAATAGTTTAAATAGTTTAAAGTAGTTTAATAGTTAAAAAAGTTTAATAGAAAATAGTTTGAGTAATAAAAATGGTTTAGATAGTAAAATAGTTTAGAAAATCAAAATAATTCGAATGTTTAAAGAATATATATTTTTAAATCATTTATACTAAAAATATTCGTAAAAAATATTTATTTTAAATTCAAACTAGTTCACTTTCCAAATCTCCAATTCAAATCATTTCCATTTCGATTTAATCGATTCAATTAGGATTTCAAGTCAATTTTTACTTCGATTCCAAATAAATCTGATTGCCAATTCCTAATTAATTTCAAAATCCAATTTCAAATTAATTTAAATTCCAATCTGAAATTAATTTAAATTCCAAAATCTCTAATTAATATAATTCCAAACCCAAATTTAATCCGTTTCTATTTATATCAATTACGATTTCGATTTCCAAAATATTGATTTAGAACACTTACAGCAAACTTTCCTCATATTAATTTTTAATTCCCATCTTAAAATATAATGAAATTCCAAGCTCAATTTCAAGTATCATACTAGATCACCTTTTACTTAGAATATTCAAAGTTCAATAAAAAGTCCAATCATTTAAACAAAACAATTTTCTGAAACCAACATCATATTCCGATTACCACTTAAAAATCTCAACTTCGATTAATCAAACAATTTCATTTCAAATTTAACTTTTAACATTTCGAATTCCAATTCGAAAATAATTTGATTTCCATAAATTCTATTTTTTATTCCTTAAAACCAAATCATATAAATAATTTCAAATCAAAATTTTAAAATCATTTAATTTAACCAACCCGATGTCCGTATATAATTCTCTATCCTATGACCAAGTGAATCAATTATTTCAATTTAATTCCAAAGATGGATGTATAACATTTCAATCCAATAATATCATAGGTATGTATCATTTTAACCTATTTCTTAATTTATTCGAAATAATTTAATTTACAGTTTTATATATTATAAATTATATACAGGATGATAACATGAAGTATCAAAATAAATAAACATCCAAATCAACAACCAATATCATCCATCTCAACCAATCATCCATACAGTCAATATAATTCACAACAATTTTATAATTATCAATATCGAGTATAATACTGCTAACTAAATTTAAATTTATTTTAAAGGTCAATTTAAATTCTATGAATTATTTCATATATCAATTAAATGATAATTAAACCTACCAAACAACAGTCAATAAATTTCATATCACTTCAGAATATAAATTCAACTAACCAACAATTATTTTAGTCAATTGTGAGCGTAAACCACTCACCTTAATTCGAAACTGAAATATTTTCAGAATCAAATAAATTTCAGATCCACACCATGCTGTAGACGACGTCGATTCAGATGCAACACGGTTCGTTTCACCCAAAGCAAACTACATAAGCAAAAGTGATACGATAATTAAGAACATTTCGATTTAATAAAATTTTAATTGACAAAATAAAAAAACAAACCAATTTCATGCTCAGGATTGCACGCAAGCTACAGACCCAAACAGCCTCTACCTTATCCCAATTGCTCCACACCCAATCATACGTCGCGCGTCGACCTCGGAACTATCGCCTTCAATGTCAGGCGCCTCCAATTCGACAAGCCCTAACAGCCTCCACCGCACTTACGCTCTCCGACCGAACTCCCCTCGAGTCACCGTCCTTTCAGACGCTATGTGCGAGCGTGCTCCGGATCTCATCACAACGTCGACCACGACCGGCCGCGCAATCGCCCAAACCCCCATCATCTCTCCTCTTCGTCGCCTCGCTCAACCCCCGTAAGCAACACATGATCGCACGTCCTCATTCCCACTCGTTCGATCGAGATTTCTTTCCCTTTTTTTAATATCGATCGGCTATTTTTTGATTTTTTTTTCATTCGTTTGTTTCCTTTTTTTCCGATTTCCCCTTATACGTGATTTGGAATAAAAGAGGGGAGAAAGAGTACGAGTAGGCATATGGAACGCGTCATGCTTTGAACGAGGTGATGGAAGCTTGACTTTTTTTTCTTTTTTCTTTTCTTTTCCATGTTAGAATCCTTTTTTCTTTTTCTTTTTTACCGATCTGTTGAATTTTTTTCCTATTTTATTATCGGCCGATTTGAATTTGAAATAGGAAAGAGGAAGAGAGATACGACACTTTGTACGAGACGCAGTAGACAAAGAAAATATCTATTATTTAATTAGTAAATATCTCGCCAAACGACCGTGAAATCCCAAACTCCAAATAAATCGTGCCGCTTGACATTCATAATGTTTTACCCCCATTCCGAACGTATTGGAACTAGTTCCGAGACTTAATTCGATCATATGCGGAAGATAGCTTTCAAAGTTGATTATTTCAATTAAATTCGAAATTAAATCTCAACGCGTTTCAAGCTTGTATGGCCAAACGACAAGTCTGATCGTTATGAAACTAGAAATCTAATAATAATTCACTATTATCAATTCGATGAAACTCGTTTCATCAAAACGAGACAGTGGCCAAAGTGGCTATTTTTACTCGTCAATTAAAATATAAAATTTTAAATTATTCACATTTAAACCCAATTTTAAATGTTAACCATCTTCGTTCATATTTTGAATAACAATTAAATAAAATCCCAATATCATTTCCATCGTCTCAAATCCAGAATCAAATTATTCAAATAATTTTCAAAATTAAAGTTTAAACAATTTAATTATCCGATAAACCAATATAAATAAATCATTAATTTTATTTCTAACCATTTTATCCAATAATTACATTAAATTTAATACTCTAAAATAGCCAAAAATAAGGATCGTTATATACTCCCCCACTCAAAACTTTTCATCTTCTAAAATGCATTTAGGTAAAGAATTTAACATACAATAATTTTATTTAAAACAATCACTTATAAAACATGGACTTTGCTTCAAGACGTGCTGTTGGTGGTCAATATCTATAGAATCGTGTTGCTCCTGAAGATATTGCTCACGCATACCAAACAAGAGGGACTGATGGATGTCTCGAAGGCTGGAGAACCTAGGTATCGAGAGCCAAACCAAGAGCATTTGTTGGGCTGAACACCTAGAGTGAAGCTTGATTACCGTCATGCAATTGAACTGTTGGCCCAGACTACCTAAAGGATATAGTCGGGAGTCTTATTCGTAAAAATTGTTTCAGGAGTAATGATGAATAGGGTACCCTTCCCAGTAGGAATCCATTACAGAGAACATTCTACGTAGGAGATACCTCGGAGATTCGCAATGCTAAATATGACATTGTACGGAGAAACGATGGACCCTAAGCAATACTTGATGAGATATGAATGGCATATGAATTCAGCCAAAGCTTTTGATGCCGTGAATTGCTATTATTTCCCATTTTCTTAGAAGGGGTAGCTACAACGTGGTTCACTCGACTTCCCTTGAGGTCCATATCATCTTTCGCCGAGTTATTAAAGAAGTTTGTAGAACAATTCTATTTGCATATCACATGTTCAAAGCATGTGATGTCTTTGTCAAACATCTTCCAGGCTTAGGGAGAGTCGTTGAAGGATTTCTTGAACCTATTCCACATAGTCGTGATAGAAGTTACAACCCCAAAGATGATATAACACCGATGGCATTGATTATAAGGATTCGTCCCGATACGGAGTTCGAGGAATGGCCGGAAAGGAATCCCTCATAAATGATGGATGCTTTCTATTGAAAGGCTAATGAATATTTACACTTGGTGGAAGCAAAAAACATCCATAGAGGACTGGTGCTGGAAATTCAAATGATGTGTACAAAGAAGCATTGCTGTAAAGAAATCTATTGGAAGCTTTGAGAGTGTGGATGTGAATGTTGGTAATTAAAACAATAATCAAAAATGAAACAATGGTGGGTTAAGAAAAAGAAGCCAGGTAACCGAAATCACATTAGGAATCCATACGATAGCTATACTGAATTGAACAACTCGATAGAAAACATCTACCTAATGACTCAAAACATCGAGTAGTACAAGAAGTCGACTCCAAGGGAGTAGATTAAGAAAGAAAGAAAGTCTGGTAAGTTCTATAGGTTCCATGAAACTCACAATCACAATATCAATGAGTGCAGACACTTGCATGATATGATTGAGGAGTTGATTCGTAAGAAAAAGTTACAACAATATGTGAAAGCCTCGTAGAATGGTAAGCAAGGAAACTCTAATGCCTCTAGACCGTCTTCCCAATGGGGGCAAGCTAAGCCTGATGCTGATGCATTCAAGTAGCTAAAAAAGCTGTTGGTAATTAATACAATTATCGACGGGCCACACCCAGCCGATAATAGTCCACCGATGATGGACAGAAATGTTAATGCTATTAAACACGCGAAGGGTGAATGTTGATCCACCATTAAAGGTAGGACTTTGGCAAATCTATGCAGAACGATGATTGACGATATTGTTTTTCGAAATAGATATGATGATGGAGTGGAAGCTCTAATGATTGACCACTCGAGATCACGGTCACGATTGGTCCTGCTATTTTTTGGAAGGTGCTGGTTGACTGTGCGAGTTTAGTCAATATCTTGTTCAAGAGGGCTTAGATTCAAACAATATTGGAGGGGAAGGATTTGAAATCTTGTAGATCCCAAATACAGAGGTTCAACGGGATGGCTACTCATCTGATTGGATACGCAGAATTACCCATGGTACTTAGCAAGGGCGACCATAAGCGATGAGTTGTTCCTTTTTTGGTGTTGGATATTTACTCAACTTATAATGCTACTAGGCCGACAAGCTTTGGCTGAGTTTATAGCGGCTATAGCTACTTAGCTTTTGACTATGAAGTTCCCTACACAGAACGGAGTAGGAATCATGCAAGGAGATCAGGTGGCTAGCCGCGAATGCTATGACGCCGAGCTAAAGGAGGCAAGATGAAGGGAGAAAGGAAAAAATGTAAAGGGGACCCTCTGCATTAAGGCTTTAGACACATAGAAACTATAGCCTAAGCCCAGGCTCGGGTAGCCCAGTCAGTCCCACAATGACATGGATCGACGTAAAGAGCCAGAAGGTGGAAGAGCATCTCCTATCGAATTGACGATCATGGTTCCGGTCAGCTAAGGTGATCCGAGTTGCGGTGTAAAGGTCTGATCGTAGCTCAGTGCAAGAGAGATGAAGGAGTTGGTTGGCTTTCTCTGGGCAACCTGAATGTGTTTGCCTGGACACACATAGATATGTGTGGGATCTCGTTGGAGATAGTGAGTCATGCATTAAATATAAATCCTAAATGCATTCTTATGAAAGCAAAGCATCGCAACCTAGGTCCATAGAGATCTGCTGCGCTCGAAAAAGAGGTGGATAAGCTGAAGGACAATGGCTTCATTCGCGATGCCTTATGCATGAAGTGGGTATCTAACCCTGTCTTGGTGAGAAAAGCGAATGGAAAGTGGTGGATATGTATCGACTATTCTGATTTGAATAAGGTGTGCCCGAAAGACTACTTCCCACTCCTGAGGATTGATCAGTTGAATGATTCGACATCTGGACATGAGCTACTTTCATTCGTTAATGCGTACTCGAGATATAACCAAATCCTGATGCACATTCCAGATCAGGAACACACCAACTTCATAACTAAAATTGGACTTTATTATTACCAGGTCATGCCCTTCGGATTGAAGAACCATGCATGATTTACCATAGGTTTGTTAATCGGTTTACCAAAGACCAAATTGGATGCTCAATGGAAGTCTACATGGATAACATGCTCGTGAAGACACGACGTTCAGGAAACCAGGTTGATGATCTGGAAGAGATGTTTATTGTCCTCTGAAATGTTCGGGAGATTCTTGGGCTTCATTGTAAACTCCCGTGGGATTGAAGCCAACCCAAATAAAATTTAGGCATTGATAAAAATCAAAGCATCAAAGTTGATCAAGGAGGTCCAAAGCTTAAACAGGAAGGCCGCCGTCCTAATCGGTTCATTTCTAGAGCGATAGATAAATGCATCCTTTTTTCGAAGAGATTAAGAAGGGAAAAAAGAACTTTGAATGGAATCACAAATATAAAGACGCATTCCAAGCTCTAGTGGCTCACTTGGAAAGACCCTCCATCCTTTTGAAGCCGGTGGATGATGAGAACTTGTTAATATACTTGGCGATGTCAGTGCATGCTTTGAGCATCACACCTGTACATAAAGAATCTCGCATCCAATGACAGGGTCTATTACGTTAGTAAGTGATTGACAGGCATAGAACGAAACTATTAAAGAAGCCTGCATACATCCTTTTGATTGCTTCAAGAAAGCTCCATCCTTATTTCTAGGCTCATCTGATAAAAATTCTTATCGACTAGCCATTACGATGAGTCTTGCAGCGACCCGAGACTTCTGAAAGCTGTTGAAATGGAACATTGAATTGAGCTAATACGATATATTTTACTACCCTTGGAGAGTAATCCAGGGTCCAACCTTGGTGAATTTCATAGCTAAATTCACTGCACGAGATGATTCTTCGAAGAGCAATGCGGAGAAAGAAGCTGGGTGGAAGATGTACAAAAATGGTGCATTTAACGAAAGGTGTTCCAATGCTGGAGTTGTACTTTTTACTCCCGAAGAACACCTAATCTGCTACACCTTGAAGCTCGACTTTCCAGAAACTAATAATGAAGGAATACGAGGCCCTGATTGTAGGACTCAAGATTACCAAAGAGCTGGGATTAAAGAATTTACATATTTTTACGATTCCCAACTGGTGGTTTGCCAAGTTCAGAAAGAGTTTCAAGAAAAAGGAGCGGACTAGCTCCTTATCTAAATCGAGTCCTTTAGCTGCTCGTTGATATTGAACATTATACAATCACTCATATTCCCAGGAGGAGAATGAGAAGGCCGATTCACTGGCTAAACTGACCAGCTTCACAGATGCATAGCTCATTGGCTCGGTTCCAATGGAAGTACTTTTGGCTTTGAGCATTGACCAAATGGATGTCGATTGGATCTTGGAGACTGAACTTGGAAGGGATTCATGGATGACTTCATTCAGAATTATTTATAGATAGGAATACTTCAAGAGAAAAGGAATGAACATGAAAATTCTTTCAAAAAGATTCAAGATATCTCATGTAAGAACGAGTACTATACACGAAGGGTTTCTCTGTCCCTATGCTTCAATGTTACTTAATACGAGGCCAAGCGAGTCCTAAGAGAGGTTCATGAAGGGGTCTATGGCAACTACACCGAGGGGGAGGGGCAAACCCGAGCGAAGAAGATCCTCTACCGTAGATACTTCTGGCCAACTGTCAACTAAGACACAACTGATTATACCTGAAAATGTGACAAGAACAAGATATTTGATAAAATACTAAGAGACCTGCCAATAGAGATTACTCAAATGGTCAGTCCTTGGCCGTTTGTAGTCTGGAGGGTTGGTATCATCAGTATGTTGTATATCTAAAGGTGGCACGAAGTACGCCATCATTGCGGTAGATTACTTCACTAAACGTGCTGAGGCGGAGCCATTGGCTCTGATCACCACAAAGAAAGTAACCATTTTTGTTGTCTGGAATTTCATATGTCATTTGGGAGTTCTATAGGCAATCATTACCGTTAATGGGACCCAATTGAATAG
This sequence comes from Allium cepa, assembly GCA_030765085.1. NCBI lineage: Eukaryota > Viridiplantae > Streptophyta > Magnoliopsida > Asparagales > Amaryllidaceae > Allium > Allium cepa. The sequence continues at coordinate 39,455,522 of CM060933.1, forward strand.
TATCGAGTTTAATGATTTATTTTTGCCATAGGCATCGCATAGAGAAGAGATTTCCTATGGAGGCACATCCTAAAACGAATAGAAAGATTGAAGCTGTGAATAAGATTATCAAGTCCATTCTTAAAAAGCGGTTGGAAATGGCCAAGAGAAAGTGGGCGATGAACTTCCATTAGTGCAATAGGCTTATCAAACAGTTCACAAGTCAGTGACTAGCAACTCTCTATTGGCTCTAGCCTTTTGATCAGTGGCTATAATTCCGATAGAATTGGAAATGCCTTCTCATCGAGTGATTCACTGAAATCCACAAACTAATTAGAAACTCTTGTTTGAGCCTCTTGATGTGATCGATGAGAAGCACGATGCGGCTGAGTTAGGGCAGCTGCACCGGTGCCAAGTCGCATAATATTACAACACTAAGGTCAGGAATTGAACCTTGGAAGTTAGCGACCTAGTTCTCAAATGAATTTTTCCAGGCCCTGGAAACTTGGGCCCGACCTGGGAAGGTCCGTACATAATAGAGCAGAAGCATGGAGATGGAACTTTCAGGCTTGTGACGACAGATGAGATTCCGTTTCCGAGGGTGTGGAATACGAGAACTTACGACGCTTCTTTACTTAGAAATAGACCCATAAATAATTGGCTAGAGCCATGTAATAAGACAGATTATATCATTTTTTGTCTTTTATGGAATAAAATGGTTTCTCGAGTCCAAGACTCCATCTTTCCTTTATTTAAGGTTTGTGACTTGACCAACTCGAACGACTCTGCATATGAATAATGCAGGTGTGCTAGTACCCAGAGTTAAGTGCCAACCAAAACTTCTACGATTTATAATCGAACCCTCGAAGTTCTTCTTGGTATCTGAAGATAGATACTAGATAACTCTCGCTCCCAGTGTAGCGGCAGGAACATAAACTAAACAGATGTGACTCGACCACCCATCTACTAATTCTTATCCTCAGATTGGGAGCAGGAGTATAAACTGAATGGACGTGACCCAACCATACATCAACCAACTCGCATCCTAGGATCAGGGGATGAGAATAAACTCAGATCGCATGTGACATGACCGTCTATGCACAAACTCTTGCCATTGATGTGGGGGCAGAGGTATAAATCGAAATGAACGTGATACGACCGTTCACTCACTCCACTCTTATCCTTGGATTAGGGATAGGAGTATAAACTAAAGTGGACATGACAAGTCTGTTGAACTCTTAACACTCTGCCCGGAGTAGGCAAAGCCAAAGATCCATGGTCGTCGTAAGGCAGGATCTTGCCTATGAACTTTGAATTGACGTCCAGAGTTAGGCGCGATTGGAAGTGTACATCCTAAACAAGGATATGCAAACTATGATAAGTTAATTCAGATTAGTGCTCGAAGTTCGTAGCAATCAGATGTCATGATCCTGGAAAAGGATACCCGAACCACTGTTTTGAGTGGTTAACTCCAACTAATACCCAGAGTTTAGCACTTCAACAATCACTTTGCATTCGCAAGAACGATGAAAGGCTGATAAATTATAGATTGGGCTAAAGGATTCGGTTTGACAATAACAACTAAAAGGAATAGATGAAAAATACATTGAAAGGAAAGTGTATTCCTTAAGTACTTCGACATATCCATACAAGGAGTAAACAAAACAAAACCCTTTGTTATTCACATGAAATCTAGGAAGCCAAGCACAAGTGTTATTGACATTAGAAACGAAAAGCAAAGCGAGGGTGAACTTGCACAAAGTCGGGCAAAAACACAAATAGACCGCAACTACTGCTAAAAAGCAAACCTATCAACACCAAATAAATCGGCATTCACTTCTTCGTTTTCATTCTCTTTTCTTTCTACTTAGAATCGGGAGAAACATTGCTTAAGTTTTCACCTTATCTTTTACCTCCTCTTCCTCTACTTCCTTTACCTTAGGTGGAGTGCTTTGTGATGATCCAGCAGGCATGCTTTAAGCACTACCAGGTGAAGGAATATGGACATGAGCGAAAATATTTTGCCCGGGGAAGGCAATGGATAGTGAAGGGGGAATAACTTCAAGTTTCTCCTGCTTGACCTCTGTAGCAAGGAAGATGTTTTTCTCAAGTTCCTACTCAAGCTCTTGCATGATGGGACCCGAAGGGGCTTGGAGACCCAATAATAACGTCATCATCATTTTGAGTTTCCTGGGTCCCACCGCTCCTTCATCCAACAAAGCATCAATCATTTGCTCATCAAGGTCGAGAGTATTGCCAACCAAGATTGTTGGAATCATTATCGAGGTGGTAATAGTAACTGATTCTGTTACAAGCACTTGTAGTCCCGGCTGATAGTCCTTGTCAAGAAGTGGAGCAACGTGAGGCTTACCTAAGGCTTGAGAAAAAAAAGGGAGAGAGATATTAGCTATGTTAATTGGCGACACATCAACTTTCAGGAATACATGAGACGTCAATGATATACCTTCTTCGTCTTGGAGCTCTATATGGTTCGGAGTACCATCGGAGTTCCCCTTAAGAATCAGATAGAGAATGGTAGGCCTATGGATCTCAAGCCTCTCAAGATCATATCCAGATGTCGGAGCAACTTGGGACCCAAGCATTTGGCCGGCAGTGGCATAATGTGGCATCGATCCGGAGCTTTCACCCATGTCTTTAGGCATTGTCGAGGCAAGCTCTGTAAGCTGGCCATCTTTCAGAATCCTGGGCTCATCTCCTACCAAGACTTCTTTCCCTAGCTACTCCAAATCCACCTCACCACCTTCAAGGAGATCTTTTTCTTCTTCAACGATTCGCTTCTAGGAGAGGGTGAGGATTCTAGGATAATCATCTTTGAACCACTCCTAATTTCAAAATTTGAGCGCGTTGGCATTATATTGGTTCAGTAGCGGTTCAAACTTCTCCATCGCACGCTTTTCTGTCTACAGTCCCACGGCCTTAACTTCTCTTTTGACAAGTGCATCAACATCTTTAACATGCTCAAGCACTTTGTCTCTTTCCTCTCTAGCATGGAGCAACTCATCGCAATAAGCCTGATCTTGCTGGAGCGCTTCATCTTTTCATTGGTTTTATACTCTAGCTTGGTTTTCGGCTCAGTCGTATTTCTATTTGCGGTATCCCTCTCCATTATCAAAGCATGATTTCAATGGAAAGCATTCTCCATTTCATCTTGATGTTTAATATGCTCCTCTTTGAGTGCCTTTATGGCCTCTTTGGCTTTCTTCTTAGCTTTGGCTTGGGATGTTCTCTGTTTCTCGACCTTAGCATCGAGATTATCGATGATTCTCTTATTGTTAGCTTCGATGAGTTTCTAATTGTCGATCTCTAGCTGCCTATCCCTAGAGACTTTGGAAATTTTCTTGGCTAACTTTGACCATTTGTTATACTGATTGTGAAAGTTAATCATACAATCGATGGTCATCTTATGTACGTCAGTCGAGATTCTTTTTGAGTTAGGCACAAACATAAGACCATCGAAGCAAATGTTTGGAAATTCTTCTTTTAGTTTACCCATTCGGGTGTTGGCTATAAGTTGTTCCTCTATAGAGATAGGTGGGACTATAATGGTTTCTTTGCCCGACCAATGATGGGAAGTTTCAGAACAACTCTTGTGATGCCTTCGGTCGGAGGCTGACTAGAGTGAGATGGCACTGGAGATTGCACAGGGACGGAAGCCTAAGGAGAAGCATGAGAAATGTCACCTGGTGGGTGTCATCGTGATGATCGGTTTACCTGTCATGACCTCTAAGAGGAGGTGATATATATCTAGTGCAAGGTTTAGAAGCGGAGTCGTGTGATGAGCAATATCTGTCATAACTGCTTCTATCTTAGTCATCTCTGGCTCGGCTAGAACGATAGCCTGACCCATAATTGCGACCACTTCCCTAGAAGTATGAGCTCGATCGAGGCCTTTGTGCTTAGTATGTTTTCTATTCCAAAGATCAATAAATGTATTTCCTTTTCTTCATGGATCCTACAAGGGAAATAGGAACATGTTAGATCCAACAAGCAAGGACATAGATGAAGTGCGAGTGTTGTAGAGTGCATGGACTGTGAGCTGGAGCTTTGCTCATAGGAGTAACCTCTCCCATACTAGTAAGGATGAAGTCCTTATCCACACGGATAGGGGAGTTGATTCTCTCAATACTAATATTACTGACATCGAAAGAACCGAACTTGGTAAGAATTGACCCTAAGCCAATAAATGTGCCTGTCAAAGGAAAAGATGGATTTTATCTACATTTATAATTAGTGGAGGCTAGGTAGAAGTTTGTTCCTTGGATGTTTTCATGATTAACCTCATCTTCGAAGTAGGCGATTGGTCGTCCCTAGATTGTTCGGGCTGAGACTCATGACCCGCATCGATGTTACCTTAGCCAATCTGGCCACTTTCACCAATATTTTCGCCTTCCTCATCCTCTTCTTGTGCTTATTCAATGTTTTATTCAACTTTGGCCCTAGAACTAGGGAAAATTTGGATCTGCCCTACCTCCTTTGAGCGGGTTGTTATCATCGTCACCGTCGTCGTTGTCATTACTAGAAACTAGTTGGACTATGCCAGTACTACGACCCTCTTCTAACAAGCCGTAGGTGAGAAGATTTTCATTTGGTAGGAGAGTTCTAATATCTCTGTCTCCCACTGAAACTTCCATCATAGTGTTGGCAGCATCTAAAAGTGTTGAATTACTGGGTCTCACTAGAACATCTGCATAGTAAAGCAGGGATTTAAGTTAAGTATGCATACTATTAAACAAGTTCGTATAATGCACATAGAGAGGAACTTACGTCTAGACAGCCATCTACATGCAAACCCGAGCAGACAATTGACATTGAATCACTCAGTTTTGATGTAACTCAACTTGTTCATGCCCCAATAACCACTCTGCAATCCTTGATTTTTTCTAAGTAAATCAAAGACAGACTTTCTTTTCGAATTTTGAAACTTTATATATATTGAATCTCCTCGTTGTTGGGTGCTCGATGTAACTGTTAAGTGAAGACCATATATGTGCCAAGGAGAAAAGAATAGCTAATCGGGTGCAACTATGTTGGAGCAAGTCTCATAAATTCAAAACTAAATGGACGAATTGGTTGAACAGTGGGATGCAGCCCACTAAGCACATATACCCATTGCAAGCAATATAACCTTCCGGGGGATGTGAGCTCTATGATCGTAAGATAAGACCAAACATCGTTGAATGGAATTTTGTGCTTGTTGCATATTCTTCGAAGGGATCCTTCATCAATTTTAGAGGCGACAGCATTGACAGGATCGTTTACAATTATGACATCCTCGAGCATGTCAGGTGCGGGGTCTACTTCTTGCCCTTATGCCAGCTCAACTGGATTGTTTGGAATTTGTTGTTCTGCCTGTTGATTTTCTTACTGTTGTACATGCTCTGCCATAGTTTGTTATGCACAAGAGTCATAGTTGAGCTCGACTCGGCATCAGATTCGGCATCTCTTGAAGTGGATGTATCTGTGGCGTGTGCAGCAAGACGTTTGGAACGTCTTTGGGCCATTTCCATAAAAAGAACTCCGTAGATAATCGAAATTGGAGTGATTATAAGCTATAATCCTCGTGGTAAAGTGAATTCTATGTGATGTCGTGTAGTTCAAGTTTTTGATATTATTCAGTAGATTTTAAATTTGGATATTACTCGAAGTGACCTTCATCGCTGACCGTCCCGACAAGCTTTACATTAATGGTTATGCTTTGTAAAAGGCTTAGGAGCAAGAAAAAGCCAACGGGACATAGAAATATTCTTATGTGAACTATTAAGTTTTGAAATTTTTGTAAGTGTTTGAGATGCACAACACCATTACTCTAAGAAATTCCACCCTTCATCTCCACTTTCACCATTTCCCAAACGATGGCTATCTATATACTTAATCACCTACAACCATTCAACCGTATCCATCTCCATTGTCAAGTTCATCATACACCTACCTACTACTATACAATTCGAATTTCAATAGAAGGATAGGTTCAAGTGTAAAAAATGGATCCTCAAAGCTAGGGGTGGAGATAAGTCTAACCAAGGAGGTAAGATGAGGCGGCGGGGTCCTTAAATATGAATGGCATTGAAGTTTGGTTGTGGGTAGTCGAATTTATTGTAATGGTAGGAGCTTGGATCGATGTAAGAACAAATGAACAAGTGATGGAATGAAGTGTGGAAGGATGAGTTATATACCCACGATACTATATTTTAAGGTAAGATTTGGAAAATTCTCCAAGTCCGGAGTCGGTACCAACCTAAAGTTATGGGTCGGTACCGTGTCCTAAAGTTTTTTTTTTAAAATAAGTAATATTATATATATTAGCATGCATATAAACATATGTATAACATATGCATGTGTGTGATGATGTATATGCACATATAAATATGTAATGGAATGTATATGTACATATACAATTACTGTCGATCAGAATTAAAGGGAAATCGAATTCAAACCCGAATAGTCCAGTGATGGAATTAGTTCAGAATCGACAAGCTTGGAATAACATATCATGAATCATATTCCACACTTATTATGCCAGATGCTGATCGAGCATCGCGATGGATCATTATGGACATAACTTTTCACAGAACCGATTCACAAGAAGGATAATGACCATTCGAAGCACAAAGTGAGGTCCTTCATAGCATTTCTATCTTGTCTCGATTCAAAACACATCACGTATCGAATGAAATGTACTTTGGAAGGCAAGTGTTATCCAACCAATTGACCAGGCAATATTCGGATAGACTAGATAAATCAAACTCGGGGTAATCGAGGCAGGGAGCTAAGAGAGAAATCTTGGGAGTCCAGAAACCAAGCATAGACAGGGTTACAAGGCCGATATAAGAAGCCTAAACCAACACATCAAGCTATCTACCTAAGTTAGGGATCAGTGCCGACCCCACTCCAAGGTTCGGTACCGACTCCTAATTCCACCTCAAGTGGACCCCATTTTTTGCCTACATGACTTACTCAATGCCAAAAGCTTATTTTCAAAGTCGGTTTGTTGAATTAATGTAATTCTCTATCGATCTCCATGAACACTTAAAACTTCAACTTTGCTCTTCCAGATTCCATCATTTGGACTAAAAAACAAGCTAATATTGGTGTAAAAGACTAAGAAATCACGAAACTAACCACAAGACGATTCGAGATGAAGAGTCGAAGATAGCCATTTTGGAAAACTTGGGGATCAATACGAACCCCTACCCATGGTTCTGTGCGTACTCTTATCAATTGATGATGTGACACCTGTTTTTTGAAAATAACCTATCTAAATCATGTACAGTGGCTAGGAGATATTTTATGCGTGATAGTGGGCTCCATGCCTCTATAAATAGGAAGGTATGACTCATTTTTCAGGATCCTTTGGCTCTAGTTCTATTATTCTCCATATTCTTGCGATTATGAAAATCTAAGCATTAGATTTGTACCGATCTCTAAGAACTTCTGCCTCAAAGTCAGACATAAGCAATAAAACTTCAAAGTGGACAAAGGCCTTGCTTAGCTAAACCCTATAACGATTGTGTCCTGTTTATTTCTCATTTTTATTTACATTTCTTCATATTTTATTCTCTACATAAACTCTTGGGTATTTGTTCCATTTGTGGTTCAAACATCTATACTTTGTATAATAATTTAAAACTTTGTAAAATAGTTTATAAACATTTTGAACTGTGAAAATATTCTATAAAATATTTTGAAAAATATTTTGAAAATTTATTCTATTTAAAAAAAAGTAAAACATAGGAAATAGATGATAGAGATAACATATTGTTGTCATGGACTTTAACAATATAAGCTATGACTCTATACACTAAATTATAATCATGAGAACTTCACATCTTGGTCTTTTTACACATGAGTTTTCATGTCTATCTTTTGAGTTTTATACTGTATAGTCTTTGATTCAACACCTGTGTTATATTTTGCACTATATACTATATAACTTGATAAAACATTAGTATCTATATTTTGTATGATTGTATATGGTTTTCATCAAAATCAATAACTGAGGTATTAAAAATCTCCCCCTTTTTGATAATGACAACCATTAAATATTCATTTATATAAAATATGATATAACTCCTCATGAGTTACATAACTCTCCCTGAATATATGCATGTGGACATTTTATACTTGTCTCCCCTTTTGTCATGAACAAAAATGGATATCAAATTAAACATATTAAACATGATGTAATTTATATATGGAGACTTTAAATAAATATGATAAGATAATCTTTATTTAATAAAGTCAAACAATACATATCAAATTTTTGAATCCAAGCATACATATTAAACACACCAAGACAAATCAAAACCTATAAATACTAGTCAATCCAAACAAATCCAAATCTATAAGTATTATACGTTATATATTTATAATAAATCCAAATGACTAGGAATTCCTTGGAACTTCAACCCAACCGTCAGATCCAAAGATTGGATTTGCTTTGATGGCATCACAATCTTCGTTATCCTTATTGATAGAGCATTTTGGGTTGTTTGTTGGATCATCTCTGATTAAGGAAGAAATCAACCATCGAAGGGCATTGAAATGCTTTTCTTACTCTTTGATCATCTACATTTGACTAAATTCTAAATGCCTTTGATTTCTTAAGATAAAGGTAAGAATAACCTTGAAAGATTGAAGTGTTTGTTCAAGGTTTTTACATAATTTTGGTGTAGAGAAGACATTTTTGTTACAAAAGGTTTAAGAATGAAAAGAGAGTAGAGAACAAAATGGTAAGTGAGTTTTTTGGAAGAAATAGGCTTATAAGAGTAAAAGGTTGTTTGGAAAGATTGAATAGATGGCAGTTATTTCATTTTTAAATTTTGAATTTTTGCCAAATGTCCAACAGATGTCGACATATACACTGTAAGTTTGTCGACGTACATACCTGAAAGTGTATGACAACATATAACAGCAGGAATAACTTTTCATTAATAAGCAAAGATGGTTCATAGCACAAAAGCAAATTACATAATGATAACATGAATCAAACTAGAACAATACACCAAAATAAAAATTGGATATCGTAAGGAAATAACAAGATAAACTTAGAAAGTTGTAGACGATGATGAAGAATTTCCACCAAACTTGTGAATAATTTTTCAAAGTATCTGTCCACTTTGGTGGAAAGGGAAGTGAACTTTTTACTAAAGGACCATTTAATGTGACAACCCACATTTCGGAAGGTTTAAATCGACAATAATCCACACATGTCCGACTTAAACAATCTGAAACGTAGATAATCAATGGAGTTAAGTATGAAAGATAAGAAGAGAAGATGAAAACAAAACACAGAATCTCACAGCGGAAATGATAGAATATAATACTCAAATAAACAATTCAAAAGCTCTTTACTATATAATTAATCGTAATTTATACACATTTATCAGAGTTATATCTACACATCAGGGATAAATAATCAATACAGCAGAATAGCATGGTGCAAAGGATAATAATAATAATAGTAATATATCATAACTCCGTCTTCGTCCTCAAGAGAATAGTCTTCAGTACACTGGAAAAAAAACTCAGGACTGACCCGAGCGTAATGAAAGACAAAACAATCGAGTTAGGACTAAAATACTCTTAAGTAAGTCAAATCAATATCACAATGATGAGTGCAATAACTTAAGAGATGTTACGGGATTTTCCATCTCCTAAGGATCCGTTAAACTATTTATATATAAAAAAATATGCTATAATAGATAATGTCTATCAGTAAAATAAATATCAAAATAGCATTAAGGCTTTACACTGATCCACCTTAACACATTTTTAACCAAAGTCGTAATGGGCTTGTATAGGGATAAATATGACAAGGCACGTGAGGCAATGCCCAAGGTAGGATTCTATCAGTTTACCCTTTCTGGCTGGTCGTAACCCATCCATGGCCGACCACGACAATCAATCCAAACGACAAAAGGTGCACCATCGATTACGAAATCACAATAGTAATACGAGGGATCAACGTCGCTAGAGGTAGCTAACCTCAATGGCCATACATAGGCTCCTGTTTTAGTCATTTTAATTATGACACGAATGTCAAGGCTATCCATCATCGTTCTCTTACTTCATTCCAGTAAACGTCGCCAATTCAACCACTACATTCTAGATATCATCCACCGCGTACCCGGTTGTTAAAGTGGTTCCAATATTGAAAGAGAGTATTTCAATAAGAGGCCCCGGTGTTTTTAACAACCAAACGTCATTTTACACACCTATTGGTTCTTTTACATTTCAAAACAATTCGTACTTGATATCAAAATATCATATTCAATTCAAAAAATCAAACCATTTTTGAAATCATCACATTTACTCAAAAATCACATTTTTACTTCAAAATGTCAAATTCAACTCGGTATATCGATTTCTCTTCAAAACTTGATTCGAATTACAGTTTTGATTATAATGCACTTTAATCCAATTCAAAATGTCAAATTCAACTCGGTAGGATTCTATCAGTTTACCCTTTCCGGTTGGTCGTAACCCATCCGTGGCCGACCGCGACAATCAATCCAAACAACAAAAGGTGCACCATCGAATACGAAATCACAATAATAATACGAGGGATCAACGTCACTACAGGTAGTTAACCTCAATGGCCAGATATAAGCTCATGTTTTAGTCATTTTAATTATGACATGAATATCAAGGCTATCCATCATCGTTCTCTTACTTCATTCCAGTAAACTTTGCCAATTCAACCTCTACATTCTGGATATCATCCACCATGTACACGGTTGTTAAAGTGGTTCCAATATTGAAAGAGAGTATTTCAATAAGAGACCCCGGTCTCTTTAACAACCAAACGTCATTTTACATACCGGTTGGTTCTTTTACATTTCAAAACAATTCGTACTTGATATCGAAATATCATATTCGTTTCAAAAAATCAAACCATTTTTGAAATCATCACATTTACTCAAAAATCACATTTTTACTTCAAAATGTCAAATTCAACTCGGTATATCGATTTCACTTCAAAACTTGATTCGAATTACAGTTTTGATTATAATGCACTTTAATCCAATTCGTATTTAAATCCAAGATTTAAATATAAACGTTTCACCCTTTGACCTATTTGAATTTTTAGAAAATAGTTAAAAATAGTTAAAAATAATTAAAATAGTTTAATAGAAAATATTTGAATATTTAAATTGAAAATAATTTTTAATATAAAAAAATAATTTTATAGTAAAATAGTTTGGAAAATAAAAATAATAAAAATATTAAAGAATAAAGATTTTAAATCATTTATACTAAAATATTAATAAAAAAAATCCAAAGTCAAACCGGTCAACTTCCCAATTTCCTAACCAAATCAATCCTAAATACGATTTCGGTTAATCAATTCAATTCCGATTCCAACTCGAATAAATTTCGATTTCAATTCACAAATTTCTTTAAATTTCAATTTCCATTTCCAAATTAATTTAAATCTCAATTTCAAGTTAATTTCCAATTCCAATTCTAAATTAATTTAAACTCCAATTTCAAATTAATTTTCAATTTCAGTTCCAATTCCAAATTCAATTTCAAAATATCAATTTAAACACGTAAATCGAATTTACTTCCAATACCAATTTTAAATCCAAATTTCAATTCCAAACTCAAATTTGAAATATCATTTCATATCAATTTTCTTAGAAATATTCAAAGTTCGAATAAAATACCAATCTTTTAAAATAAATCAACTTTCGAAAATTAACGCCGTATTTCAAATTTTACTTAAAAATCTAAACTTCGATTAATTAAACAATTTTGTTTACCAAGTTTAAATTCCAACATTTCGAGCTTCAATTCAAATAACTTAATTTCCATAAATTGGATTGCATCCTTAAAATCAATCCATTTAAATGATTTCAAACACTTTTAAAATCATTTAGTTTAACCAACCCAGTGTCCGTATATAATTTACTAACTTATGGCCAAGTGGATAATTATTTTAATTTAATTTCAAGGATATATATATATATGTCATTTCAATCCAAAAGGGATGTCATAGATATATATCATTTCTACCCATTTCTTAGTTTATTCGAAATAATTCAATTTACAGTTTTATATACTATAAATTATATACGGGATGATAACATGAAGTATCAAAATAAATAAACATCCAAATTAACAACCAATACCATCCATCACAACCAATCATCCATATAGTCAATATAATTCACAACAATATTACAGTTATCAATATCGAGTATAATACCGCCAAATAAATTAATTTTTTTTTAACGGTTCATATATCAATATAAACGATAATTTAACTTACCAAACAACAACCAATAAATTTCATATCATATCAGAATATAAATTTAACTAACTAAATCTTATTTTTGTCAATTGTGAGCGTATAAACACTCACCTTTTTATTTGAAACTGAAAATAATTTCAGCTCCAAATAAATACCATTTCGATCCCAAATACATAGACGACACTGATAAGAATCCTCATCAATTCGTTTCACGCAAAATGTACCTCGTATGCATGAGATACGATTAAATTAATATCGATAACAATTTAAACATACTCAACAACTAATTAACAAATTAATAAAATAAAAACAAACCTAACATAACTCGGCTTGTTCTCGATCGAGCACAATGGCCAACTGCCTCCCCATTGCAGATCGCGATTCTCCTCTTCACTTTCATTTTTTTGAACCGAATGATCGCTTCAGGCGATCACGAACCCCACATCGCGTCTCCACATCTGCCAGTGACCTGCCCTCAGGCGCACCGCTTGTGCTACGTCCAAACCACGGAGCAGACCCAAACCTTAACTTTTCTTCCGAAGTCGCGTTTCTCCCCATTTCCAGCGCATCCGATCGCTTGCGTCTCGATGGAAATCACGCCTCCACCATTAGAAGACTACGCCACACCCATCGCCTCACTCCGCCAAAGTACGCGTCGAAGCCCCAAAATCCAAACCCTAAGCTAATGCCGATGTCTGTCCTCGCGTCGCACGCTCCTCCTCCCTTAGATCGTGAAGTCGCGATTTCATCCCTCATCATTTTTCGTTCGATCGATCTTCTTGTTTTTAGTAGTTTCTTTTTTTTAAATTTCAATCTCTTGTGATTTAAAAAAAATTCTAAAGAAAAAGAGGGGGTAGACGAATACACGGCTAAAAGAGCTTATGGGGGTTATTGAACGAGTTGATTGAATTTATATATATTATTATTATCAAAATTAGAAAATATCTAGCCTAAGATGTCCGAATTTGCTCGAGCTCGAAACAAAGCATGCCGTCTGATGTTTATAAGGTTTTACCACTATTCCAAATGCAATGGAAATAGTCCCTAGGCCTAATTCGATCGTAAGCGGAAAATAGCCTTTTTTTAAAGTCGATTATTTCAATTAAATTCGAAATTAAATCTCAACGCGTTTCAAGCTCGTATGACCAAACGACAAGTCCGATCGTTACAAAACTTGAAACCATACAATAACTCACCATTACAAATTCGATGAAACTGGTTTCGTCGAAACCCGAGACATTGTCCAAAATGGCTATTTTACTCGTTAATTTAAAATATAAATTTCAAATTTCAAATTATTCATATTTTAATCCACTTTTAAATGTTAACTATCTTCGTTCATGTTTTGAATAAAATTTAAACCAATTTCTGATATCATTTTTAATCATCTTAAATCCAAAATTAAATTATTCAAATACTATCCAATACTAAATTTTAAACAATTTAATTATCAAATCAAAATATTAATAAATCATTAAATTTTTATTTCTATCCAAATTTATCCAATAATTACGTTAAATTTAAAAAAAATTAAATACCTAAAACTACGGTCGTTACATTTAAGCATCTTTTGTTTTGTGAAAAGCTTCTCTTGATTCTTTATAATTTCTTTATCGGAAGGTGAGATGGCTTGTCGAAGCTTTCTAAAGAACTATCAATTTTTGCGTCCTCCTCTTCTTCTACATCCATTTCATCCCCTTCTTCCTCTTCTTCTTATTATATTTCTCGCTCCTCTTCCTATGTTAATCTTTCTTCATTCTCAACAAGATTTTCATATGGTTCTAAATAAGATGGAATGTACATAAGAGAAATGTTAGCCTTGTCGAAAACTTTTCAAGAAAGAGTTCTTCTCCATTTAAATCAACACCAAAAATTTAAAAATTCTCGTAAGATACACATCATGGTAGAATGTGTTCTCATGTCTAGAAACATTCTTTGAATAAAATCATTTAAAATGATTTGAGCCCAACTGATGTCGTAGTTTCCGTAAATGGCAAAATGGCTTTAAAAACATTTTTAATAGGCTTATTGTAATTACCCATCCTCAGAGTGATACTTTGTTGTAAAATTAGACGCATAAGTCTTGATTTTGGTATAGATTTTTATGTTTAAAATCAAATTCTTCATTACTTTCAAAAATGTCTTGAAAAATTTAATGATTTTGTTCATTAGTTTGAAAAGTGGAGAGGTTAATTCCACTATATTTTCAACCAAGCATGTGACGAAAAAGTTCACAATTTAATGAAGAAACTGGGCCAACACGCAGTAGAAGAAATGTGTGAATTTCATATTTTTACCATTTTGGACCTTTAATGGGCCTACGAAGTCTAAATTTCATTTAGAACTTTTCTAAATTTGCTTTAAATAAAATCTTGTATTCTATTTAAAATAGTTAAAGGGAAGTTTAAATAAATTTAATTTCAAATGTATAGGGTACCAAATGCACCTAACATTTATTTACAAGTGTTAATGTATAGGGAATGAAACCTTTCATTTCTTTCCCTAAAACTAGAATAATTGAGAGCATTGATTGTATTAAATGGAAAGAGAAATATTTTATTTCTCTCTTTAATTTGAATTGATTGATTCATTAAATTTCAATACTAATAATTTATTCATGGAAATATTTATTACTATGTTCATATGTATTCTAATCGTACAATTTGTAGTTTGAGATTTATTTATACAAGTATACATACAAATATATAAATATCTATGTGTATGTGTATCATATCTGTGTAGTTAAAGTACCTTGCCACTCCATAGCGTTTGAGGTGTGAAAAGTTTTAGCGGAGATATATCGGGTATACAGCAGGATATAGCGGATGACTTTAAAAAGACGAATGATGAGCATTCTTCATTAAAAATAGGAACAAGTATTACTTATTATTTCCCACCAAGCGAAACAATTTATAACAAAGTAAAGATAACCAAAGTTGACACTTACAAAGTTAGAACTAGTTATAATAACGAACAACGTATATCATTGTAACATCAACTTTGATGTTACCATAAAAGTTAAAAGCAAGACATTAAGCAAAATGCTTAACAGGAAAGGGGGATATAGCGGGGTAACAAAATCGGGGATATAGCGGATTATTGCCACCATATTAGGGATAATAGCGGATCTGCTATATTGGGCCACTTATAGGAATATCGTTGTTCCAAAAGTTTGCTACGGGATATATCAGGGATATATCGGGGAAATCGAGGAATTGACTGCATGGTATCATATACATATACACATATATAACTGTGTGCATGCACATGTAACATCATAATCCATGAAGGGTATAATGTGATCGTATATAGATGATGGGATTTACATTGCAACAAACACATTAGCTCATTTTGTGTTTACTGGAATTCTCCCAAATATGTTCATGTATAATATGTCAAAACTAAATACCAAATATGTATGTATGTATATGTGTGTATATATTTTATTGAATAAAATAGTTTCTCCCAAACAAATTAATGTAAAATAACTATATGATAATAATATAAGATTTTAAAATTTTAGAAAATTGGGAACACATTTTCAACTTAAGATTAATTTATGGAATTTTTTACAATTAAGATAATATTTATTATTAAATAATTGATAATAGCCTATAATAAAATTAATTCTTAAAAATAGGAAATCAAGTTGAAAAATTCTAAAGGTATTTGAGACATATTTTGAGCTTAGAATTTTTTTTTGAAATTTTCCTAACTGAAATTATATTTTTAATTAAATAATTAATTGCATTTCAAAAATAAACTAGTTTAAACATTAATAAATTAAGTTATAAAAATCTATAACTTTTTGTGAAGGTTCCATATATATATATATTTAAGACTCAAGAAAATTTCTAGAAATTCTCAATTGAAACTATATTTTAATTAAATAATTTATTGCAGATCGAAAGTAAATTAATTTTTAAAAATAATAAATTAAGTTTAAAGAATCTATTTTTTACTGTAATCTTATTACATGGTGCAGCAAATATAAAAAATATAAAATTGAAATGTTTAATCATTAATTATTTTATTCATAATAAACAATTCATAAAATCATAAAATAATAATAAAATATGTATGTACATATTTAATAAAATAATATTATATTTTATGATTCATAATAAGTACAAATCATCATATGAAAATTCTAAGATTAAATATACATGCTTTATAAACACATATACAATTATACATATTCATAATTTGCAGATCTATACACATTTAATATATATATATATATGTGAGATTTTTGTGGGTACATGTGTTTGTTATAATTTGATTGGTTACATGCTTGTTATAATATATATATATATATATATATATATATTATAACAAGCATGTAACCAATCAAATTATAACAAACACATGTACCCACAAAAATCTCACCTAGTCTAAACAATAAACAGATCTGAATCCAAATAGAGGATTTGGATGTAAATCAACTTTTATATGATAAACTTAAAATAAATACAATGATAATTACTAAAAGTGCACCTCCTAATGAAGCCTTTGAGTCCACGTTAACAATTCACAATCCGTCAGATTAATGATCTAGGATTGGAGATCTTCTACTACAAATTAGTAATTTTAATTTTGAATTGGATTTGAGAATTTTAGGGATGATTTTAGAGGAAAATTACTGCAATTAAAATGAGGAAGAGGAAGAAGAAAGTGGTGGCTCAAAAATGAATTAGCCTGTAATTAGGGTTTTGAGATTGACTTCTATATGGATAGGACAAGAGAGAAAACAGTGATCTCAACCGCACGTCTCAATACCTAATCACACATGTTGTAGCCACCTCCTATCTTTCTTGAAACCAATCCCTATCCTCTCCAAATCTTGTGGGTCGTGATATTTAACCCAAATATAATACATACAATCATATCTAACATATTTAATTATCGATATCTCATATCGATTAATATATTCATAACTTTTATACATATATGCAGGAAATTTATTTCTCAGATCACATTCAAAATTCATAATTAATATTTCATAAATATTAGTTTATTTAATTAATTAATACAAATATAAACTAATTAAATCGTTTGGTCTAAAGAGAATTCATCCTTTCGGTTCCGTGACTCTTGGGTATAAATTCGGTCAGCGTTTAGCATCAAACTATTCGAATGTTAAAGTTCACACTTCACTTAGCAAGTGGTGTAATATTATAGCCAAATTTATCGCTTACTCATTTTTGGAAAAATCTCATTTTAAATTAATAAGTGTTACCCAGTTGTGACAATTATTTGCACTAATTCTCTTTGTCAAAACTATATCAATTTGGACTTGCTGAATGTGGTAATGGTCAAAATTCCAACTTCATCCGCATTCAACTCTATAATCCAAACACAAAGGCCTTAGTTCAATGATAACAATTATTATCAACCGAACTACTCTGACCAGAGATTTTGACTTCGGGTTGACTTAAGTTGACCCTGATTTAACCCCATATAACCGAGGATACAAATCCTCTCTTGAATAGTGCTTTACTTTCAATACTTTCACTCGACCCAACTATAGTCACTCGGTGGACGCTATGCTATGATTTGATTATAATCAAAGCGAAGCTTTCATATTGAAAATTCACAGTATTCTCAAGTCGAAAGAACTGTGTAAATTAGTCACATCGATATTTTCTGTTCGACCTTAGTTATATTAACCAACAGAAAACTATCAAGTAAGTCATTCCATAATTATCCAATAATTATTAGTATGTAACCCCTAGGTGCTCCCAACAGTCATGAGCAATACACTGCCCAATATTTGGAGAGTGTTACATAATCTAGTCTCAACGGATACAACGATATCTAGTCTCGATGCATTTTACATAGAATCATTTAAAATGATATATTTGTTTCATTGTGATAAATTACTCAAGGTTACAACACTGTATAACGAAAAATCACAAAACATACCATTTATGGTTTTTCTATTAGATATACTTTTAATTAAATTAACTAAGTAATATAACCACATTACATCAAGTATATAATAGAAAGAAAACACCTTTATTACGAATAAGATCACTCAATGAGTTAGACAGCTAGATATATGTAACAAATTATATAATTAACCTTAGAGCATATCCCTAACTCTATCATTTAAAACAATTTGATTTCCATTTACACTAACTCAAATTTGTCCCTCTTCACCTTTAAATTTTCTTCCATTTAAATTTACATAAAACATTTTAACGAAATCCGGATAACATACAAATTCGTTTTAAGAAGTGTCGACTAAATCAAGAATATCGCTTTGAAAGAAAAGATCTTGAAAACCATAAGAGGAAAAATCATCAAATTTAGAAAATCTTTTGAAAAAACTTTTTCGAAAGTGGCATACTCGACACACACACACACACACACACATATACATACATATATATATATATCAATGACTTATCTATCATTGAAAAGAAAGCCTTCGGTTCACTTTGAGAGCCTTATGGTTTTAGAAGTTTGACTTATGGACATTTTTGAGATAATGAAGAAATAAGAGAATAAAGAGATTTTTTAATTTTGAAATAAAGTGAGCGAATGAATGGATGAAGATAGATTGAGTTAATAGAGAGCGAAGGTTCATGTTCTTTGGTCAAAAAGATGCCTTTTCAGAACATGGGAATAAGCACAAAAGAGAGGAAAATTCAAATTTTGAATTAGAAATGAAATTCCAAATCCGTGGCAGGTATTTTAGCACATATGCTCTATGTATGTCGACATATGGGCCGTAAATTTCAAAAAAATAAAACTATATAAAATATTCTTATATATATCTATATACTTATATACATACAGTATTATTATTAATCTATACTTTATTCTTAGTTTTTATAATAATAATAAAAATTAAAAAGGTACTAGTGCTGCTTTCTGTTGATTTGATCATCTCTGAATAGTCTGTTATTGTATTGTCATTGTGACGACGATCTACAAATTTATCACTTGGATAAATTATATTTATTTTAAGAACATTTAAATAAATGGGTTTCAAAGTAAGAAATAATCATATTTTAAGTGACAAATAATAATAGTTATTTTGGTGGGGAAAAATATTCGTGAACAATTTACCTAGGTAAAATATTAATAATTATTAAATATCGTCCTAGGTAAAATATCAACAAAACAACCAGAAATCATTTTATCGATGAAACTTCTTTCAAACAATAAGAATCATGCATGGATTTGGATAAATACACTAATATATGTTTTCAAACAAGATTATGAAATACAAAATTTATTTTATTTTTGAAGAAATAAAATATATTTATGACATCGACAGTTGATATCATCGGGATTATATATTTCTTCGAAAACTCAAGTTAAGTTTAAATAACGAATAAATGGGTCTTATTAATAAATAAACCTATTTTAATTATTTAATAATAATGGTAAAAGAGTTTTTAAATTTTGTTTACCAAAATAGACAATTTGTAGAAAAATAGAAAATGTGACCAAAGAACGTTTTTCGGAATTTCGACCCTTCGACGTAGGAAAGTTGTCGGAAATGTTGTTCGTCTTTATGCACCCTATACACACATATATAATAGATAATTTACCATATAATAATATACTTAATTAGATTTTATCTTAAATTAAAAATGGTTTAGAACTGATGTGACAAGTCATGGTTTTTAAAAATATAACATATATATATATATATATATATATATATATATATATATATATGTATACAAATACACTTATATATACACACACACACACATATATATAAAGTACTTTTTATCTCTTATGATTTCTATAGCATAATCATCATAGCCTAAGGATGGAACAAGAGAGGCAATGGTGGACGTGACTATGAGGGGGGAGGGGTAGGTGGGATGTAACCTTACATAATAATGACATGTTATGTTATTTATTCAAAGGATAATTTAGTAATTTTCTCCAAAACTTTTGCCTATGAATACACACACATATTTTCATTTACATTCTCTTCTTCATTTTCTAAACTTCCTCTCGAAAAAAATTCCATGGCTTCCAAAGTTTCAAAAAGTAAAAAATTGCTTCTTTAACTCGAAATCACTTCTTTTCGCTACTATAATACTTCTACAAGTTCTACAAACCTTCACTTCCCAAAATCCAAGTCCACACCCATCCCATGCCCATCCCACGCCACTAGGCCGAACCCCCCAACCACCAGGCCAAGCCTATTTGAAGTCCAAAACCCCGAGAAAATCTTCACTCTTCGAAGCTTAGGCGTTGTTTTCTAGGTCTAGTCAAAGTTTGCTTTATGTTTGCGGAGTCTCGGTGAGTAAACTACTTTATTTTGGAAAGGTTTTTGACTTTACTATGATGTTTTATTGTGGTGAAAATATGAAGAGAAAGTTGAATTGTTATTATGTTGGATGATGATGATTTTATGGATGTTTGCGTTTGATGTTGAATTTGAGATTTGAATGTGATGTTGTCGAGTTAATAAGAGTATAACCTTATGTTTATATATCTGTTTCATTTTGATGTTAAAAGTATGCTAGTATGGACGTATAGTTGTGATCTAAATACCAAAGTATGTTGAGTTGAAACAAAGTTAACAACTTTGTGTGTTGCGACGAACACAAGATCCGATTTGAAACCAAAAGCCATGTTTTCTTGTATTAAAGTTTGGAAATTATTTCAAAGTTAATATCTTGGTTTCTAAGTCTCAAAAACTTTAAAAGTTACATTTATAAACATGAAATAGGAAAGAATAGGTAAGTGTTTTCGCTTAAAGTATGTTTAGGAGAACTGCGCTCATAGCGATAGTTGTTATTAACGATGTTCGACAAAATTGTCGATTTTCGTTTTAAAGGGATTTCTTTTGAAATGATTTTGCAAAAGTTTCCGAACTTGATTAATAACATTAAAAGAGTTAAGTTTGGATAATTTAATAATTTATTTATTTAAAGTAGCTAGCACTTAATTATTAATTAAGTAAGTAATTAAGGGTTAAATAACAGATAAGAAAGGTTAATGACTAACTATTGACTTATAAAATTTTAGTTAGTGATTAATGAAGTTAAGAAGTAATTTAATGATTAATTACTATTTTATTAAGTTAATTAATTATTATTTAATTAAGTGATTATTTAATTAATTTCTAATTAATTAGGATTAGCTAATAATGAATCGATTTAACCTTAACTAAGATATATTAGGAAGTTAATTAGGACTTGACCAAGTCCATTAATTTAATTGAAGTTTAATTACGAATTAATATTGATTTAATTAAGATGTAATTAGGGTTTAATCTAATTAAAAATATTTTAAAACTTAATCGGTTATATTTTAAAGCAATATTCTTTTCAAGTTAATTGATTTTAAATCAAAGGATCTCTCGTCTGGACCATTAAATACCCAAACGAATTAAAGTAGTGATTACAAAACGTTGACATGCTTTATGGGAAGTAAGTGACTTACATTTAGCACAAATGCCGCATATTGGTAACGTGATATACACAAGGAATACTTCTATATGCACAAATTTCAATTAGCGAGTCATGATAACTTAAGCATATACTTCTATATGTACATCATTCACCCGATTACGGATTTACTTATATTTGTAACTTGGGCATGTACCTATGATGGATTGTTTGTTATGTGCGAGTCCCTTACATATCTGATGTTTGACGGTATCTATGATATAATTTAGATAAATTAGACCCAAATTTAATGATCCGTTGTAGTCGTTGAGCCTCCCTTTGGTTTTGTAAAGTAAACATTTCATTTTCATTTGAAATGGTCTTCAAAGCTATTCTATTTTAAACAATATATTTGAAGAATGATTTGACAATTGGCTTGAGAAGTTTTATAAATGATTTTGGGTATTCATAAAAGGAGTTTTAGAAATGGTTTTGAATGTTTATACAAAGATTTCATAAATGGATTTGAATGTCTATAAAGGGAAGTTTTATACAAGGTTTGAAAGTTTATAAAGAAGTCATGTACCCGGGTTTGAATAATTATAAAGAGTTCATAAATAAATACGGAAGTTGATAAATGTTAGTAAATGGTTTTGGGTTAAAGCAAAGAAGATTTCATGGATAAAGAAAAATTATAAAAGGATTTATTTAAGATAAATAAAACGATAATTTGAGGTTTGGGTTCCTCGAGGCCGATCTTTAGAAAATGGTGGTATGAGATACCCATTCCACACTTAACACCAAATGAATAGTGCTTAGAGTTATCATTCTCCAATTTAAATATATAGTTTAATCCTTTTTAATAGATTTGGTAATGGAAAATCTTATAAATGTTTTGTGAATATACTTATGTAAAGAAGATAAGTATATGAATGTTGATAAATGTTTGGGAAAAGAGATTTAATAATGAAAATGGTTTTGAGGCTTAGTGATTGCTTTGGATAATTAAATATCTAGATTTTGTTGTTGTTATTTGAAAACTAAATATCCAAATATCAAATTTGATCTAATTTGACTTAGGAATTATGAATGTAAATTCGAGCTCTATGGTGAGGGCTCGAATACTTCTAAAAAACCTGGGAATGAGTTAACTATATATTATCGGTTATTGGTACGGAGAGACCGGGATCAGATCTATGTTCAAAAACCACTCTGAACCAACATGTACGTTCAAGTGGAAGACATCTTGATGATGATTGAAGACAGTGCTCTTTGAAGTGCACGGGCCGCTGCTACCAATCTTGAGGATGATTCGAAAATGGATATAGTAAAGTTAGTGCCTTCGGTTTCATTCAGACCCAGAACAAACTTTTATGGATGAATGCTGGCATTGTATTGATGCCTGGAAGGTAGTGTTAGTATTCTAAGATGGTCTACTAAGAGAAAGGAGGTAAAGCGTCACCTCAAACCTCACAATCGGGAGGAATGGAAAAAAAGGGCATGTAGCAGAGCTACGTAGTTAGCTACCATTAGGAGCGGTCATCCCATTCTATATATCCTTTTTCGAGTTGGTTTGAGTGCAAAAACTGTGGTAGTATAAAGCCTCCGTGTCAAGAGGGTGAGGTAATCCGGTCTACCATTTTAAAGGTGCAGTTGGCTCTATGCTAGCATCAATGCATTTTCTAGAGGTGTATCATCGAAAGATAGTCCCTTACCTCGCCATTGTCGGGATCCAATCTCCAATACATGCCTTACGGTTTTGACTTTAGTGCTTAGTGTTGAAATGCGAGATGCAAGCATTTCAGCTATTTTCTCTATTACTTTAAATCTAGATACTGTCATGATATCACTGGATCTTGATATAAAATGTTTTGGTTATCGTAAGATAAAAACCCATCCGTGTTTATGTGCCGTGTGGTCTTACGATATACCCTTTGTTTTGAAAAGCTTTCAAATATAGAAATCAGTTGGTTATTACTTTTTATCAAGTTTTACTCACGCTGGCTTACCAGACCGACCCGGACATTATTCTGTGTAATGCTCGTGTCAGACAGAGCATTTTTTATCAGGTTTAGTAGGATACTTCAGAGCTGGAGAAGAGCTGAATGGCTAAGAGGTATTCACATATTTTACTTCCACTGTACTATAGAGTCTGTATGATTAGTCAATGTAACGACATGTTTCTATAACTGCCGAAAAGTTTAGGATAAGTTAGTGTACTCTGATGTTGTATATATGAGTAAAGTTGTTTCCTCTTTGTAAGGATCATTGTTGCAATATATATTATTCATTGCGTTGTGAGATTTAGTGCTGTTTAGTTTTCTTCTATCTTCCAACACTTGAATGTTCGGCATGTAATATAGTCGACGTATTAGTGTCGATTTTAGAGGGTCGAAAATCCGATTCGTTACATTTGGTATCAAAGCCAGGTTGAGCGGTAAGCCTTGATGGGATAAGCTCAATAGGGATAGAATTAGTAATGTATTAGATTGAGTTGGGTGTATTATATACAAGAGCACCTATTTGTTAATGTATAAAAATGTTTTGTATTGTGTTTATTGGTTAAGTGGCTTAAGAACTCTGGTCGAGACGTAGGATGCCACGGTATCAATAGGGGATTCCTAAACACTCGAACAAGGCAAACCGTCACAATATCGTTCAAAAATGGTAAATGAAATAATTTTACCTAGGGTTATATTTTATATAAAGGAAAGTTTTCAAAATTAATAGACTATTGGTTGTAATTAATGTTAGGGAGTAATAATGGAAGTGTATTCTAAGGATATTTTAGCATGATTAGGTAATAAGAAATGGGTATGCAAGAAAGACGTAGATGGAGAAAGTGATCGAAGAAGTCAACCACAAATTACGTAAAGGTTGGTGGACAAGTCACTAAAGTAGTAATAGTTCCAAGTGAAGAGGTATTGGGAGTTTATAAGAAGTTGATAACCTCACTCGAGAGTAATAGTGCCAATAATCGCAAAAAGAGGAAATTCCTACCGCGTTGGAAGAGACCTTGGGAAGACAAATCAGAAGAGGGTCGTCAACAAAGGAAATTCTTCATTAAAGGAAAAGTAATAGTTACTACCACTGTCACAAGACGGACATACCATGGACTATTGTACCAAAGGAAAGGAAGGACTAGTAGTTCCCAAAGTTTGGGAGAAACATTGCTTCTTTTGCTAATAACTTGGACACATCAAGAAAGATTGCCCCATGGTTCAAAGAGCACTGCAAACCAGAGGAATTATTAAAAAGAACCCAACCACCACAAGAGGGATAATTAAGGGAATATATTCATGGAAACCAGAGGATAATAGTAGATGGGGTAAGTATCTTTAGTATGAACTCTTAATATGTAAGGTGTTTAGGAAGTTATGTATAATATGTATATCCTTGGAAATGTTTTGAATGATATGTAGTTAACTTTAGTTGTTTTTAAAACCTTTTTTTTAAACTTATTAAATAGTTAGTAAGAGTTTGAAATCATATGTTTGATATGAATTCAGGTAATCCATAAATCATGAATACTAGAGCTTTTGGAACTAAGAGATATATGGGTAAGGAAGATCAAATCCCAATGGACTTTGCTTCATTATGCCATGATTTTGAGATTTTAAGTCAAAGGAAGTTTTTGGTTACGAAATCGATTATCTTGGTTAAGAATTGGTTAGCATGGAGTGACAAGCTACGTAATGACATGATAAATTATATCCATGGATCATTCGAAAAGATGATAAGTAATGCTCTATGGTTTGAAGATTTTGCTCCATAACCACCTACTGCCACACCAATTGAAGATAAGAAGCGCAAGTTCAAAGAAAAAGCTCCCAAATATGGTTATTTCAGATATGGAGAAAAGGATCACTTTGTTAAATAATATAAGCATGGTAAGAAAAAGAAATGAGAAAAGATAAAGGCTTTTAAGAAGTAAAAGCTTGGAAAATAGATCACACAAAGGAAGTGTTATTGCTGCCAATTAAAGGGCCACACCGTCGAGGATTGTCCAATGCTCAAGGTAAGGGAGCAACCCAGACCTTTTGTTAATCTCACAGAACCATCTACTTCAGCAACAACAAAAGGATAGGGAGTTATGGAAGGATCAGTCTAGCCTCATGAAGATAAGGACTAGTATTAGGAATAGTATCCTAAGTTGTTCCATGTTTAATATCTTCTATTGTATATTATCTTTTGAAGTGCACTTCCCATCTATGATGGAGTCACTTGGCATGTATCTAGGATTGTGTGTTGTTTGAATGATATTCTATCCATTTATCATTTCTTCTATTATTCTTAGTTGATATTAATTTTCATCCCAGTTTTACCTCGCTTGACCTTGTAGATAGACATAGATTAAGACCAAAAAGATGCATGGCTTTAGGTTATGTCAAACTCAGTACGTTAAGGGTTGACCCATCATAGGGCTTTTTGACTAGAATGTAGATCAATAAATATAAATTGAATTCGAATTAATTTAATATTTTGGATTTTAACATCTAAATAGTTAGAAGTGAATTAGATTTTAAAATTAGATGTTATATATACTCTTAGGATGTAGAAGAGTATTACACAAGAAAATTTAAGATAATTTTGTCAGTAAAGTTAAATAACTTAAATAGTTAAACCTAAGTAGTGATTTTGTGAAATATTTTTATTTGTTTGGAGGGTAAAAGTTATTTGTTAAAAAAATAATTTTAATATGAATAATGTTAGGTGTTTTGGGATAGGACTTCGGCAAATTTCGAGAACAAAATTCTTCTAAGGGGAAAGAATGTAACAATCTGCAATTTTATCACTTGGATAAATTATATTTATTTTGAAAATATTTAAATATGGGTTTAAAAGAGAAATAACCATTTTTTAAGTGATAAATAATAATAGTTACTTTGGTTGGGAAAAATATTTGTGAACAAATTACCTAGGTAAAATATTGATAATTATTAAATATCGTCCTAGGTAAAATATCGATAAAACAATCGAAAACCATTTTATTGATAAAACCGCTATTAAAAAATAAGAGTCATGCACGGCTCTGGATACATACACTAATATATGTTTTCAAACAAGATTATGAAATAAAATAATTTATTTTATTTCTGAAAAGAAAAACATTTCCCAAGTTAGGTTTAGGAAATTTCTGAAATAGAAGAAGGAAAGAGTTGGAGAAGATGAAGAGAAGGCTTACCAATGGCTTCTCTTTGATTTTGGAGCAAGAATTTGAGTTGCAAAGGAACTAGGGCTTAGGAATTCTAATTTCCAATCTTTTCCTCCATTATTCTCTTGAGCTTGAGAGAGTTAGGAAATGAGGTATGAATGAAGAGAAGTGGGGAGGGGTTGGGTTGATATAAACCAGAATTGGGCAAATGGGTTGAACCCAAACCCAAAGCCCTATAGAAAAAGTAGCAAAAATCAACTTACTCCAAACATATCGAAGCTTATACTCAAAAGGGTTGCAAATGGCATTTTGAACTCAATGGAAGGGGTCTCGAGTCCCAATTCGACTGTTTGCAAAAAGTAACTTTTTGGACTAAAATCCGACTAACGATACCATATTTAAATAAAAAATTTAAATATACAATTGCTATATATGCGGGTTGTTACAGACTCCCCTCCTTAAAGAAATTGCGTCCTCGCAATACTTAAGAAGAAAAATAAAGAGTAACAACCATAAAATCATATCAACACAAAAGAAAATTTGAAATAAGGAGTTCACCATAAAGAGCACGAAAGAATAAGCCCGAACGAGATTGCTCGATGAATTCTTTGGATTCTCAAGATCAATCCTTAGGATTTGAGAACCATTTAACTTTCACAAAAGGAACATCTTTATTTCGAAGGCGCACAACCCCCGAAGCAATGATGCGAATAGGATGTTGCTCATAAGTCAAATCTGGTGAAACTTCAATTTCCTCAATAACACTGGGTTCAAGAATAAAAATGGGAATCCCTAAGGCATTTACATAGTAGAAAGACGTGAGAAAACGTCATGAATAACAGAAAATTGAGCCGATGCAACGACGTAGTATGAAAACGGTACGCCAGAGAAACTAGAAACTTGAATAATTTGAAACAACGGCATAGTACAGTAACGGTACGCCAGATGAACCAAAGCTCGAATAATTTCGGAACACCGACGTAGTACAAAAATGGTACGTCCAATGAACCGAACACCATAAAAGAATATCGGATGCTAGTCCATAAAAGAAATGAGATAAAGCTCAATAAAACGAAGTATATCAAAACGTCCGATGAACTTGATAAAAAGATAATTCCATTCTGACATCATCAAAGAATCAACCACTTGTTGCTTACGCCTAAGCGCATTGGCAACACGATTTCCCTTCCGGGAATAAAAGAATATCAAGATCATAAGATGCAAGGAACTCGAGCCAACGAGGTTGACGCAAATTATGTTCCTTATGAGAAAATAAATATTCCAAAGATTTATGACCGGGGTGGAGAACAAATTCCTCACCTAAAATAATGATGCCAAATTCTAAAGGCGAAAACAATAGCCGCGAGCACTAGATCATGAGTGGCATATCTAGTCTCGATGGGCTATAATGATTTAGAAGCACAAGTGCTAGCAAGTTCTCTTTTGCAAGAGAATGGCATCCAAACCAACACGACTAGTATTGGTACAAATAGCAAAGTCTTGGTTCCCTTCGGGAATCACAAGAATAAGAGTATCGAAAAAGAGTTCTTTTAAATAATCTTCTTTCCCAAAAAGCTAAAACTTTCAAAGTTACAATTATCTCAATGTAAAAATCTTTCTAAAAAAATTTGCATTTTACAAGTCTATATACCGTGTCTGATTGTCTCATCAATGCGTTTAGGAAATTCCTATCGATAACGTTAATCAAGCGCATTGACCAGAATTCTTAAAGCACTCAACAGGAAATACAATCACAAAATCATCTTCTATATGATGAAAATATCTGTTAAAAGTTTTGAGAATATTCTTTGCTCGTTTAAGATCAAAATCCAATTGTACTTATAAATAAATCTTATGAAAAATATTTGTAAAAATTTTTAAATTGCTATTTTCATCCAAAATCAATAAATACAAGAATGGAATTATCGAGATATTCATAGAATACTCAATTTATAAAATGGATGAAACAAGATGGGCAAACTGAATGACATAATGTGACGACCCGGCTTTCTAACACCAGAAAGACGTTTCATCAATAAGAAAGAAAGGGATAGAAATAGAAAAGAATAGAAAGAAAGAATAACCACATCAGAATCTCACAGCGGAATGGAATAAAATATAATACATCAACATAACTATTACATAGTTATATATACATCAGAGTTATACAATATCATACAACATGACTATCATATACATATCTGTCAGAACATACATTTCAAATATCATAAACTAACTAACACAGCGGACTATATAGATATCTACATACGTCTAGTCTTCTGCTCCAACTCCTTCAGAAAACTCTATACTCCGAATACCTATCACTTGGCCACTCATAAAAATTTGAGTACCCAAGAGTTTATGAAAAACAAAATATAAACTCCAGGTCAGACATGGGTCTGGTATGAGTAAACGGGTTAAAGTTGTTTAACTTTGAAAATCATTTAAAATAAAGGTATCACGTAAGACTTCCCACACATAAATACAGGTAAGTTTTTACCTTAGGCTAACCAAAACATTTTATAGGAAATTCAGTGATATTATAATTGTGTCTAGGGTTTTCAAGTAAAATATAGAAATAGCTGAAATGCTTACATCTCACATTCCAACGTAGTTGGGCACAATCAAAACGTACAGCGCTTATTGGAAATTGGATCCCATACAATGGCAGGGCTACTAGGGTACTGCCCGTCATAGTACGTGGCCTAGATCACCATACCGAGGAGCCACCCTAACTCCCCTGTAACACAAGGCCGGAACCATTCCTTACTGAACAGTCCCGAACAAGATAACCCCACAGTTGGCTGCAGACCAACCGCCCACACAGCCGAATAAAAGGGACATCTAGACAGGGGTATACCTCGTCCTGCTTGGGCTTGACCCACCTAACCTTGCTGCACGTCCCCTGTTTTAGCCATTCCAGGTTGATGAGGCTTGAGGCTGCGTTTACCTTTATAGAACATATTTCCTAGAATGCTCATCGTCCGCCTGACGATGTGCTGAAAGCATTCAATCCATACAAGTTCGTTCCGGGTTCGAACGAAGCCGAAGGCATTATCTCGTTACTCTCATTTTGGAATCACCCTCAGAGTTAACGACGATAACCCTTGCATTCTGAAAACATCATCTCGATCTTCCCTTGAGATTACACGACCTATCGTTTAATTTGGATCGATGTGGTTTTCGAAATATCAGATCGATACCCGATCCAGGTCTCATCGAAATCCAAACGCCATTTTAAAGGCCAAGTTGTCTAATTAACTTAAACAGTTTAAATTCAACAATTGAATTCATATAGCAATTTAACACAGATAAATAACATCAGATAAATCATATATCAATTTAACACAGATAAATAACATCAGATAAATCATATAGCAATTTAACACAGATAAATTATACACAATCATCACAAATATACTCAGAACATCACAGGATATAAATAAACATCAGAGGCAATTAATATAACCATCGATTCATATCAACACGTCATTTGATTTATTTTAAACTTAATTGCATACTTAAAATAAATTATATTTTATTTTTGATGAATCGATTACTAATTAATTAACTTATTTCAATTCATTAATTACTTAATTAATCATTCTCTTAATTAATTAATTATTCTTAATTATTAAGCAATAACTTAATTATTGATTTATAAAACTCAATTTACATAATTAATTATTACTAATTGCTTAATTAATCATTAATTATTAATTAACTTAATCGTTCAATCATTAATTATTTAATTAATTCGTTAACTACCATTTGTTAATTAGTCAACTTCAAATGATTAATTAAATTCTTAATTACAAATGATTTTTATACAAGATTATCATTAAAATCCTTAATTACAAATTTGAATACATTTTGAACTACTATTAAATTACAATTATAAAGTTTTATTACATGCATAATTAACTTTGCTTGTAATTTATTAACTCATTCTTGCTTTCTGTTAATCTTCCTTCATAAATTTAATCACAGCCTATTGGCAAAATTAATAACACAATTGGTACTTAGCTTATACCCTTCCATCTTATTATGACAGTTAGCAAACTTCAGGCATTAAAACAAACCGAAACATCGCATCAAACTCGGGTTGAACTCGATATTTCCCTTAGCATCTCTCGCGTTCCTCCTTGCCTCTCTTCTTCTTCCCCTGTTTCTTAAATTCTTCTGTTCTTTTTTTTAAAGGCTTAAGTTTAAAACTGTAGAAACTTGTTAACACACGCGTGCAACCCTGTCCCGATGACCAACCCGAAGCATCCCTGTAATAAACTCGAGTTTCACTCGAGTCGGCAACAGTAGGAACTTCCCCGCCGCCGTGCACGTGCACGGCGGTTCACCACCGCGCCATCGCACCTCGACCCCATCAACAAACCCCACAGCATCCCCTCACACGACATCACAACCCAGAAGAACTCAATACACACGAAATCAAAAAACGCCTAAAAAGTTGAACTGCTCTTCAAACACGCTAGGCAAAAACACCTCGTCCTCTCGATCGCGATCACCTGAGACGTCAAGACTTCGACCAAACCTTGCCAACAACACACTCGAGCACCCTCCCAAGTTTCACGGCACTCGGTTATGCCATGGTGTCGCATTCATCAATGAACCGAACCCAAAAGATACAGACCCATAAACCCTACTATTGATTCCCCTCAACAAATCGTGCATTCGAATTTTTTTTAAATATTTTTCTGTTGATCTCACATCAACACTCAAGCTTCATGTAAAATTTCAACAATTATAATTGAAGGAATAATCAGAATTTCATAAAATGCATTTTTGGTTCACTAACCAACTGCACTAAGCATAGTTGTCTAAAAATTATAAAGTTTGTCTTAAAAATCCTAGTTTTGTATGTAGTTTCAAATTATAAGTTCAAGTTTGCAATTCGAGATATTCGAATTTTGGCCTTTGTTTTATGTTTACTGTAAATTTAAGTTTACAGTACTTATATCACTCAGCTACTAAAAAAATTCCAAACCTTTGTCTTTAGCAGAAACAAAATTTATTTAGTTTACTTACTAATTAAAGGAAATGATTTTATATAAGAAGTATGATATATTCTTTGATTTCTTTGTCTCTGCAGAAAATTTGAAACCTGGAAGAACATGATATGCAACACTGACAAAAAATAGCAAAACATTCCAGCACTTTACACATTAACAATACTTTATAAAATACATATAAGAATTAGATTTAAAAATACGTTTACTCACCAAAAACTATTGGAAACAGAGGCTAGTTGGATGATGAAGCAACCTGCAGTTGAAGTTTTGAATTCCTGTAAACTTCTTTTGCTTTCTGAATTTTGTTTGAGCTTGAGAATATAAAGTTTTGTTTATTTTTTTTCTCTTGCTTTATCCGGTTTTGCTTAAGGAATGAACTAAATGGAATGATAACATATCTATATATGGCTTTGAACAAGCTGTCTTCTGTAACAAGCTTTACCATAATATAATATCTTGCTTTATTTTATTAGGTACTAAGGCCAGAGGTGAATCACTATTTCGGCTGGAAGACTTTTCCCAGATATAAAGGTGGCTAATTAAATGTTTATGTCTTTGAATTAGTATACACTAATTAGTATTGGCTGACACATATATTAGGTACAAAGATACTTGCAGATTTTGTTTGTACAAAAATGTTTTATTGATGTGAATACTTGGCTTACTTATGCATATAAAGTTTACTTGCATGATTCATTTTGTCTTCATACTTATGTTAACATATAGATAAATGTTTGCTTGCAGGTTTTTATATTATCTTTATTGCATGAATAACCGCTATATGTCATGTATTCTTAAGTACAAAACTTTACATAGTTAACATATCTATTTAGATCTTATTAATATCCATATTTTTATGTTATAGTTTTGTACTTATGTTTGTAGACTTATGTTTACAACTATATTTTATGTTATACTTATTTTAAATATTTATAAGCTTATTTTATTTTAATTACAAAAGCTGTTGTTAGAAACACTTCTTAAATCTTACTTTTATTTAAAGTTTAATCTTTCCAAAATTTGATTTGTAATGTATTTATATTTAATATGAATATAATTGTGTTATTGTAAATATTATTATTATTAACTGCATTCATATTTCTGATATTAAATGTCATTCATACATAACTTTTAATTTAATTGAATAAAACAGATTTAAGTTTGAATATTGTTGAAAGAGTCTATTTTACATTTTGAAATTATAAATTCCTTTATAATACATATAAAACTAATAATATCTAAAATCTTATTTATTTATAAATGAAAGTCTTATATTTTATTTAAATTTGATTAAAACTTGTTATAATAATAGGCTCAAAATTCCGGGATGTCACATTCCTCCCCCCTTAAAAGAATTTCGTCCCCGAAATTTAAACAACAGTTAATTCAAAAGCTTAATATTAACACTCCAAACATACATACCATCCATACAAAACTAACAATCAAACAGTCAATTCTAACAACATTACTAGTTATCCGGACATAAATTTGGATAAGCTTTTCTAAAACTATCAAGAGTTTCCCAGGTACAATCTCTGGGATCCTCACTCCATTGCACCTTGACGAGTTTTACCACTTTGTTCCTGAGCTGCTTCTCGTCTTGATCTACAATCTGAACAGGATCTCTAACCATAGTCAGGTTGGGTTCTACCTCTAAATCTTCCTGAACAACTGATTCTACCACCAATGATGGGTCATGAATAAATTTCCTTAAATGAGACACATGGAATACATTGTAAATCCCGGACATCCGTTCTGGAAATTCAATTCTGTAGGCTACAGTTCCAATTTCCAGCCTCGGAATGGACCAATATATCTCGGAGCAAGTTTTCCCGTCTTTTCGAATCTTATAGCACTTTTGATTGGGGAAACTTTGATAAAAACTAAATCTCCGATCTCAAATTCCAAGGGTCTTCGTCTCTTATCTGCATATTTCTTCTGACGATCTTGAGCAGCTTTCATTCTTTTCTTGATAAGCTCAACCTTCGCAGAAGCTTCACGAATTAGATCGGGTCCGAGTGCAAGTCGATCATTCGATTCAATCCAACAAGATGGGGATCTACACGGTCTTCCATACAGAGCTTCATAAGGAGCCATCTTAATACTCGCTTGGTAACTGTTATTATAGGAAAATTCCACTAGATGAAGATGGTCTTCCCATGATCCACCAAAATCTAATACACAAGCTCGCAGCATATCTTCCAAAATACGATTAAGCCTTTCCGTCCGTCCGTCCGTCTGAGGATGATAGGCTGTACTTAACCTCAAACTTGTTCCCATAGCTGATTGCAGAGCTTCCCAGAATTTACTAGTGAAAATAGGATCACGGTCACTTACTATGCTGACAGGAACACCATGTAATCTGACTATTTCCTTCAAGAAAATTTCTGCCAAGGAAACTGCAGTACGAGTTGCCTTAACTGGTATAAAATGGGCACTCTTCGATAAACAATCAACAATAACCCATATTCCTTAATTTCCTTTCCTGGTTCTAGGAAAACCGTCGATGAAGTCCATCGAGATCATCTCCCACTTCCAATCTGGAATTTCCAAAGGTTGCAATAGTCCGACAGACTTTTGTTGATCTCCCTTCACTTGCTGGCAGATGGCACAACTATTTACAAAAGCAGCTACATCCTTCTTCATATTCGGCCACCAGAAAACTCTCCTCATATCTTTATACATCTTCGAGATTCCCGGGTGAATATTCAATTTGGGGTGATGACACTCAGCTAAGACTTCTTGCCTCGGTCTATCTATATTAGGCACACATAAACGACCATTAATCCTTAAAGCACCTTGATTGTCTATCTTGAAATCCGAATATCGACCGTCTTTAGTTCCAAGAATTATTTCCTCAAAATATTTATCCTCAATTTTCTTACTAACGATTCTTTCTTGGAGAGATGGAACTACTTCCAAAAGAGATAAAACAGCATTTCTACTAAGAGCATCAGCCACGACATTTGCTTTCCTCGGAGTATACAAAATATCCAGATCATAAGATGCCAAAAATTCGACCCATCTCTGCTGTCTCAAATTAAGATCTTTTTGAGAGAAAATATATTTCAACGGTTTGTGATCCGTGAGTAACTCAAACTTTTCTCCCAAAAGATAATGTCTCCATATCTTCAAAGCAAAAACAATAGCTAACAATTCTAGGTCATGCGTAGCATAGTTATTCTCATGGGACTTCAATTGCCAACTAGCATACGCAATTACTCTGCCATTCTGCATCAGAACTGCACCCAATCCAACTAAACATGCATCCGTATATACTTCAAATTTGCTCTTTCCATCCGGAATAGAAAGTACTGGTGCACTGGTTAGCCTTATCTTCAATTCCTGAAAAGCTTCTTCACACTGAGGTGTCCATTTGAATTTAGCTCCTTTCCTAGTCAGCTTGGTCAGATGGGAAGAAATTTTGGAATAATCCTTAATGAATTTTCTGTAGTAGCCAGCCAAACCCAGAAAAATGTGAACTTCGGTCGGTGTCTCCGGCTGTTTCCATTGCAAAATAGTTTCAACCTTTGCTGGATCTACTGAAATGCCTTCACCAGAAACAATGTGCCCTAAAAATTTAACTTCCGATTTCCAAAAATGGCACTTTGAAAACTTTGCCTTCAACATATGCTTCCTCAGAGTCTCCAATACAATCCTCAAATGTTGCCTGTGCTCCTCTTCCGATCTGGAGTAGACCAAGATATCAACAATGAATACCAGCACAAACGTATTCAACACATCTCTAAAGACTCGGTTCATGAGGTCAACAAAATAGGCAGGAGCGTTGGTTAATCCGAACGACATAACCAACCACTCATATAAAAAATTCGGTCTCCTAAATGCTGTCAAGGGAATACTATCCTCAGCTACTCTCAATTGATGGAAACCTGAAGCTAGATCTAGTTGAGAAAAGATAGAAGCTCCATGCGACTGGTCAAAAAGATCATCAATGCGAGGAAAAGGATATTTATTTCGAATGGTCACTTTGTTTAATTCTCTATAATCAACACAGAACCTTAGCGAACCATCCGATTTGGTGACAAACACCGCAGCAGAGCCCAAAGAAGAAAAACTGGGTCTAACCAAACCCTTCTCCAAAAGATCTTGCGTCTTCTTAATCAACTCTTCTCTTTCTCTAGGAGGCATTCTCCTACTGGGCTGAATCACCAGCACTGCTCTTGGGATCAAATCAATACGAAACTCAATCTCTCGATGTGGCTGTAGACACTTAACTTCTTCAAAAACATCAGGGAAATCTTGAACCACATCGATTTCCTCAACTTTCTCTTGAGAAGTCTCAACTCCTTGCAAAAGACTACTCAAGTGAAATCCAGAACTATCGCACGACACTTTGGCAATCCTACCCAAATCAGTCTCCAATGCAACTGTCCTCTCATCACAATTCAGGACTGCTTTATACTTATCGAGCCAATCCATTCCCAAAATAAGATCAAATCCTTTAAAATTTAACACATACGGGTCACAAGAGAAACTATGAGACAAATAAGAAAGCTTCAAGTCCTTACAGATCGTATCCAATTTTGTTGCTCCACCAATAGGATTAGATACAATAATGGGATGACCCACAGTACTAGGGTTGAGAGAAAACTTTTCTACCGATTCCAGAGATATGAAACTCAAAGATGCACCCGAATCGAATAAAACTTTAATATATATATATATATTTATATAAAAATACAAATACGCACTCTCAAGATAAATATTACTCCAGAGCCTAGGTACTCGCTCAACCTAATGCTCTGATACCAGCTGTGACGACCCGACTTTCTAACACCAGAAAGACGTGTCATCAATAAGAAAGAAAGGGATAGAAATAGAAAAGAATAGAAAGAAAGAATAACCACATCAGAATCTCACAGCGGAATGGAATAAAATATAATACATCAACATAACTATTACATAGTTATATATACATCAGAGTTATACAATATCATACAACATGACTATCATATACATATCTGTCAGAACATACATCTAAAATATCATAAACTAACTAACACAACAGGTATATAGATATCTACATACGTCTGGTCTTCTGCTGCAACTCCTCCAAAAAACTCTATACTCCGAATACCTATCACTTGGCTACTCATAAAAATTTGAGTACCCAATAGTTTATGAAAAAAAAAATATAAACTCCGAGTCAGACATGGGTCTGGTATGAGTAAACGGATTAAAGTTGTTTAACTTTGAAAATCATTTAAAATAAAGGTATCACGTAAGACTTCCCACACATAAATACGGGTAAATTTTTACCTTACGCTAAGCAAAACATTTTATAGGAAATTCAGTGATATTATAATAGTGTCTAGGGTTTTCAAGTAAAATACAGAAATAGCTGAAATGCTTACATCTCACATTCCAACGTAGTTGGGCACAATCAAAACGTACGGCGCTTATTGGAAATTGAATCTCATACAATGGCATGGCTACTGGGGTACTGCTCGTCACAGTACGTGGCCTAGATCACCGTACCAAGGAGCCACCCTAACTCCCCTACAACACAAGGCCGGAACCATTCCTTACTGAACAGTCCCGAACAAGATAACCCCGCAGTTGGCTGCAGACCAACCGCCCACACAGCCGAATAAAAGGGACATCTAGAAAGGGGTATACCTCGTCCTGCTTGGGCATGACCCACCTAACCTTGCTGCACATCCCCTGTTTTAGCCATTCCCGGTTGATGAGGCTTGAGGCTGCGTTTACCTTTATAGAACATATTTCTTAGAATGCTCATCGTTCGCCTGATGATGTGCTGAAAGCATTCAATCCATACAAGTTCGTTCCGGGTTCAAAGGAAACCGAAGGCATTATCTCGTTACACTCATTTTGGAATCACCCTCAGAGTTAACGACGATAACCCTTGCATTCTGAAAACACCATCTTGATCTTCCCTTGAGATTACACGACCTATCGTTTAATTTGGATCGATGTGGTTTTCGGAATATCAAATTGATACCCGATCCCGGTCTCATCGAAATCCAAACGCCGTTTTAAAGGCCAAGTTGTCTAATTAACTTAAACAGTTTAAATTTAACAATTGAATTCATGTAGCAATTTAACACAGATAAATAACATCAGATAAATCATATAGCAATTTAACACAGATAAATAACATCAGATAAATCATATAGCAATTTAGCACAGGTAAACTATACACAATCATCACAAATATACTCAGAACATCACAGGATATAAATAAACATAAGAGGCAATTAATATAACCATCGATTCATATCAACACGTCATTTGATTTATTTTAAACTTAATTGCATGCTTAAAATAAATTATATTTTATTTTTGCTTAATCGATTACTAATTAATTAACTTATTTCAATTCATTAATTAATTAATTAATCATTCTCTTAATTAATTAATTATTCTTAATTATTAAGCAATAACTTAATTATTGATTTATAAAACTCAATTTACACAATTAATTATTACTAATTGCTTAATTAATCATTAATTATTAATTAACTTAATCGTTCAATCATTAATTATTTAATTAATTCGTTAACTACGATTTGTTAATTAGTCAACTTAAAATGATTAATTAAATTCTTAATTACAAATGATTTTTATACAAGATTATCATTAAAATCCTTAATTACAAGTTTGATTACATTTTGAACTACTATTAAATTACAATTATAAAGTTTTATTACATGCATAATTAACTTTGCTTGTAAATTATTAACTCATTCTTGCTTTCTGTTAATCTTCCTTCATAAATTTAATCACAGCCTATTGACAACATTAATAACACAATTGGTACTTAGCTTATACCCTTCCATCTTATTATGATAGTAAGCAAACTTCAGGCATTAAAACAAACCGAAGAAACATCGCATCAAACTCGGGTTGAACTCGATATTTCCCTGAGCATCTCTCGCGTTCCTCCCTGCCTCTCTTCTTCTTCTCCTGTTTCTTAAATTCTTCTGTTCTTTTTTTTAAAGGCTTAAGTTTAAAACTGTAGAAACTTGTTAACACACGCGTGCAACCCTGTCCCGGTGACCAACCCGAAGCATCCCTGTAATAAACTCGAGTTTCACTCGAGTCGGCAACAGCAGGAACTTCCCCGCCGCCGTGCACGTGCACGACGGTTCACCACCGCGCCATCGCACCTCGACCCCATCAACAAACCCCACAGCATCCCCTAACACGACATCACAACCCAGAAGAACTCAATACACACGAAATCAAAATACGCCTAAAAAGTTAAACTACTCCTCAAACACGCTAGGCAAAAACACCTCGTCCTCTCGATCGCGATCACCTGAGACGTCAAGACTTCGGCCAAACCTTGCC
Organism: Allium cepa; assembly: GCA_030765085.1. Taxonomy (NCBI): domain Eukaryota; kingdom Viridiplantae; phylum Streptophyta; class Magnoliopsida; order Asparagales; family Amaryllidaceae; genus Allium; species Allium cepa. Next base: position 39,494,660 of record CM060933.1, read on the forward strand.
AACAACACACTCGAGCACCTTCCCAAGTTTCACGACACTCGGTTATGCCATGGTGTCGTGTTCATCAACGAACCGAACCCAAAAGATACAGACCCATAAACCCTACTATTGATTCCCCTCAACAAATCGTGCATTCGAATTTTTTTTAAATATTTTTCTGTTGATCTCACATCAACACTCAAGCTTCATGTAAAATTTCAACAATTATAATTGAAGGAATAATCAGAATTTCATAAAAATGCATTTTTGGTTCACTAACCAACTCCACTAAGCATAGTTGTCTAAAAATTATAAAGTTTGTCTTAAAAATCCTAGTTTTGTATGTAGTTTCAAATTATAAGTTCAAGTTTGCAATTCGAGATTCGAATTTTGGCCTTTGTTTTATGTTTACTGTAAATTTAAGTTTACAGTACTTATATCACTCAGCTACTAAAAAAAATCCAAACCTTTGTCTTTAGCATAAACAAAATTTATTTAGTTTAGTTACTAATTAAAGGAAATGATTTTATATAAGAAGTATGATATATTCTTTGATTTCTTTGTCTTTACAGAAAATTTGAAACCTGGAAGAACATGATATGCAACACTGACAAAACATAGCAAAACATTCCAGCACTTCACACATCAACAATACTTTATAAAATACATATAAGAATTAGATTTAAAAATATGTTTACTCACCAAAAACTGTTGAAAACAGAGGCTAGTTGGATGATGAAGCAACCTGAAGTTGAAGTTTTGAATTCCTGTAAACTTCTTTTGCTTTCTGAATTTTGTTTGAGCTTGAGAATATAAAGTTTTTTTTATTTTTTTCTCTTGCTTTATCAGGTTTTGCTTAAGGAATGAACTAAATGGAATGATAACATATATATATATATATATATATATATGGCTTTGAACAAGCTGTCTTCTGTAACAAGCTTTACCATAATATAATATCTTGCTTTATTTTATTACGTACTAAGGCCAGAGGTGAATCACTATTTCGGCTGGAAGATTTTTCCCAGATATAAAGGTGGCTAATTAAATGTTTATGTCTTTGAATTAGTATACACTAATTAGTATTGGCTGACACATATATTAGGTACAAAGATACTTGCAGATTTTGTTTGTACAAAAATGTTTTATTGATTTGAATACTTGGCTTACTTATGCATATAAAGTTTACTTGTGATTCATTTTGTCTTCATACTTATGTTAACATATAGATAAATGTTTGCTTGCAGGTTTTTATATTGTCTTTATTGCATGAATAACCCCTATATTCATGTATTCTTAAGTACAAAACTTTACATAGTTAACATTTCTATTTAGATCTTATTAATATCCATATTTTTATGTTATAGTTTTGTACTTATGTTTGTAGACTTATGTTTACAACTATATTTTATGTTATACTTATTTTAAATATTTATAAGCTTATTTTATTTTAATTACAAAAGCTATTGTTAGAAACACTTCTTAAATCTTACTTTTATTTAAAGTTTAATCTTTCCAAAATTTGATTTGTAATGTATTTATATTTAATATGAATATAATTGTGTTATTGTAAATATTATTATTATTAACTGCATTCATATTTCTGATATTAAATGTCATTCATACATAACTTTTAATTTAATTGAATAAAACAGATTTAATTTTGAATATTGTTAAAAGAGTCTATTTTACATTTTGAAATTATAAATTCCTTTATAATACATATACAACTAATAATATCAAAAATCTTATTTATTTATGAATGAAAGTCTTATATTTTATTTAAATTTGATTAAAACTTATTATAATAATAGGGTCAAAATTCCGGGATGTCACACATAATAAGTCTTTTATAAGAATCATAACAAGTGCGGAATGCGTGAAGTGGAATGCTAACTGCCGCAACTCATAGCAAATGAAAACCGGTGGCAAGGTCGAGCTGAAAAGACCTTAACACCACACAAGATATTGCTTAGGTGATGATCCTAAGACAAACTCCAAAAATACCGAAAAATTCTCAAACTACATGAATGAGAGAAATAACACTTTTCTCATGATGAGGGCTTAAAGAATAAAATGATGCCATCAAATTGGAATCAAAATCACAAAGAAAAATGGAAATCTGCTTAATAGATTAAAAATTTCGAAGATGAATAGTCCATTCGGGATATAGGATATGGCTTCATAATAATTAAGCCAATCCGTACAAAAGTCAATTCCGAAGCATAAGTAAAAATCGACTCGGAAAGAAAAATCACATAAAATAATTTCGACATCAATACAAGAAACCAACTGAGCGTTGTGGGTCCACCAACAGGATTCGCCATTGTCAAAGGAGTCAACAAGCCCAAAAATGTTTAAAGAAAAGGAATCAACTAGTTCTTTTGATATAAGATAGTGAGATGAAACCCATATCAAAAAGAACTCGAAAAGGAAAATCATAAAACAAATGTCATTAAGGATAGAATGGCTACCTTGACTAAGAGAAGAGTTGCTAGGGGCTTGCACAATATTTAGCTTTCTCATGTCCTTGTTCAAAAGTTTGGGACATACAGATAAAAGATGACCCTGTTTTTTACAATAGCGACAGGAATGGGGTTTCAGACACATATTTTCATAGTGTTCCTTAGAATTACAATTGTAGCATTCTCCACGATTAGGGATTGGAGTCTTTGCTACAAAAGTAGTTTGCTTCACTCTCTTATTGGGATTAAGGCTCTTGAACTTAATATGCCTCTTCTTGGAAATCCAATAGCACTAACACTTCCTTTACCCACCTCTTCATATCGAAGAGTGATATCCACAAGCTGATTGAAAGGAACTTCAAGTTTTAAAGGTAAAATCTTTTTGGGGTTCTTACCCAAAGCACAGATAAACCTTTGATTCTTTACAAGATCCAAAAGTTGTTGGGCAGACATGAATGCGCCATCCAGAGAAGGGCTACTGGATTGACCAGCGCTAGGACTGCCGGATCCAACCATTTCTTCTTCTTAAAGAAAGAAAGAAAGAAGAAGAAAAAAAGTTATTCACAAAATGAATTTCAATCAAACTTGACTGATAAAACATGGAATCATTAAGGAAAATAGGATTAGACGGTATGAAGACTCGAATAAATCCTAAGGCACAACTCCTAAGAAAGACTTAAGACATGATCCTTGTTAGATTATTCCACATTGTTCTGAAGTTTGGCTTTGATACCAATCTGTGATGCCCCATCTATATACCCACGCTAGCCAAGGACACCATAAGGTAATGCCGTCAGCTAACGCGGAGAATAAGCTGTTGAGGAGCGACCATCCGTGTAATTTCTTTGTGCGAGCATGGATATGTCATATAGTATAACATGCATATCATTTCAAGAGGAAATTCCGACATACCGACACAAACTCAAAGCTATTACACAGAGGCTATAATATTTTCAGAAACAAATATAGAAATAAGCATAACATAAATCAGTCACAGATAATTCATATCACAAAGGTGGAAATAAATATGAATATTACACATTACAGTGTACATCGAAGTAGTGGTCAAATAAGATCCACAATATCAAAAAGAATAGATACAAGTGCTAGACAAAAGAATACGTATACATCAAGGAGTCTCAATTTCAAATGTATACAACAAAAGCTACTAAACTAGAGTAGTTAAGCAAAAGTCAGAAGATGGTTCCAGATAGGAAGTCGTGAGGAAGCACGTGCAATATCTCAGTCTGACCCGTGTATTATTTAAGAAGAAAATAATAAACGGATCAGTCTAGCTATAATTATTAGATAAAATGAGATATAAGAGGAGATGTAATAAAAATGTATGATAACCAAAAATGTCATACTGCGACAAGTATACATAGAAAATCAACCAAATCATACAAATATCTCAAGAATCTCATAGCATCAAAAGAATATCATATTCTTTATTTACTTCACCAAGCCACAATAAATGACATACATATCAATGTCAATCGTAAAAGTTGGTGAAACATAAATTCCAGAAATTATCAATCAGAAATCTAGAAATCACAAGAAAAAGAGGATGGCCAATACCATAAACTGGACATCGACGCACCTAGAAAGACGCGCCCTATGTACAGCCGAACATCGACGCACCTAGAAAGATACGCCCCATGCATAAATAAACATCGATGCACCTAGAAAGATACACCCCATGTAAAGACGAACATCGACGCACCTAGAAAGGAACGCCCCTTGCTCTAGCATCGACGCACCCAGAAAGATACGCCTCATGCATAAATAAACATCAATACACCTAGAAAGATACACCCTATGTAATGTCTAACATCGATGCACCTAGTAAGATACATCCCATGCAAAGTCGAACATCGACGCACCTAGAAAGAGACGCCCCATGCATAGACGAATATCGATGCACCTAGAAAGATATGCCCCATGTCCCAACTTATTGAGCCGATTGCTCCACGAAGTAAACAAACATCGACACACCTAAATAGGTACGACCCATGCGAGAAATGAGACGAAGCTCAATAAAATAAAATACAGTCCTCCACGTGGACAAAGAGACATCGCACATTGCTAGTCTAAACCATAAAATGATCATCATCGATCATCAAGAAGTGACAATTACACTAAGCTAGTAAATATATGAGTTTAGCTTCATGTCCCATAACCACTAGCTTAACTTAAATATTTACGAACGAATTGTAGAATTCCACTCAAGAATTGTCACTAGAGATTCAATCGAACAAGTCTAAGAATTAACCGACGAAGTAAACGCAAGCGTTTCATACCACTTGTTTTACTAAGTCGTTTAATTAGATTTCTCATAGGAGTGAGGTAAAGGTTTGTATATACTAGTAGATTGGAAAACGGTTTAAGAAACGAGCTTTGTAATAAAATAGCGTTGAAATCATTTTGCTGAAAGAGTTTTGATATTTACAACTAGTATTAAAACCTTTATATTTTTAAAGTGACAAACCATAAAAATGATTGTAGAAACAATCAATCATTAAAATCCACATACGAAGACGTGAATCAAATCAAAAGAAACCGATAAACAATCCATCGAAATGGATATACAAAAATCCCTAAAAAATGAGTCATCAAAGTAGTAATAAATGATAACAACAAATAGGATCATCACGAATCGATTCAAATTGGAAATTCAGTCCCAAAAGGCAAAGTTGGCTGAAACAGAAAATTCAGTTGACTGAACAGAGATTTCAGTTGGCTGAACAGAGATTTCAGTTGACTGAACGGCAAATTCAGTTGACTGAACAGAGATTTTCAGTTGACTGAATTCTGCCTGGAAACTTTCTGTTTCCAGGTTCAGTCGACTGAATAGAGATTTCAGTCGACTAAATAGCAAATTCAGTTGACTGAACAGAGATTTTCAGTTGACTGAATTCTACCTGGAAACTTTCGGGTTCCAGATTCAGTCGACTGAACAGAGATTTCAGTCGACTGAATCATGCCTGGGCTATTTTTTAGCCTATCCAAATGAAGAGCAAACTCTTCCAAAATACAACCGGACGAACATTGGCTCTAAGGGTTTATGCCAATCGGCAACCCGGCCCTATATGCTCCTCGATGCATCACTAAAAGCATGATCAAACATCCATAAAAGGATTTTCACACAAATTTGACTTAAAAAAACCCAAAAATTGGAATATTCACAAAACCCATCCAAATCAAGAGCAAATTCACATGAAGAGGTATTAGGAATTCATACCTAACAACCAAAGATAATTATAGTCATAAATGTGAGATAAAAATCTCACCTTTTTACACAAAAACAAGGAAGAAGAAGCTTGAAAACAAAGGAGGATCAACCACTCTTCAATCCCAACTTAAGGAGCTTGAATCTAAGCTTAAAAGAGAAACATTTTCCAAGTTTGGTTTTGGAAATTTCTGAAATAGAAGAAGGAAAGACTTGGAGAAGATGAAGAGAAGGCTTACCAATGGCTTCTCTTTGATTTTGGAGCAAGAATTTGAGTTTGCAAAGGAACTAGGGCTTAGGAATTCTAATTTCCAATCTTTTCCTCCATTATTATCTTGAGCTTGAGAGAGTTAGGAAATGAGGAATGAATGAAGAGAAGTGGAGAGGGGTTGGGTTGATATAACCCGAATTGGGCAAATGGGCTGAACCCAAAACCAAAGCCCTATAGAAAAAGTAGCAAAAATCAACTTGCTACAAACATATCGAAGCTTATACTCAAAAAGTTGCAAATGACATTTTGAACTCAATGGAAGGGGTCTTGAGTCCCAATTCGACTGTTTGCAAAAAGTAACTTTTCAGACTAAAATCCGACCAACGATAGCAAATTTAAATAAAATATTTAAATATACAATCGCTATATATGCGGGTTGTTACAGACTCCCCTCCTTAAAGAAATTGCGTCCTCGCAATACTTAAGAAGAAAAATAAAGAGTAACAACCAAAAAGCATATTAACACAAAAGAAAATTTGAAATAAGGAGTTCACCGTAAAGAGCACGAAAGAGTAATCCCGAACGAGATTGCTCGATGAATTCTCTGGATTCCCAAGAGCAATCCTTAGGATTTGAGAACCATTGAACTTTCACAAAAAGAACATCTTTATTTCGAAGGCGCTCAACCCCCGAAGCAATGATGCGAATAGGATGTTGCTCATAAGTCAAATCCGGTGAAACTTCAATTTCCTTAATAACACCGGGCTCAAGAATAAAAATCGGAATCCCTACGGCATTTCCATAGTAGAAAGACATGAGAAAACGTCATGAATAACAGAAAATTGAGCCGGTGCAATGACGTAGTATAAAAATGGTACGCCAGAAAACTAGAAACTCAAATAATTTGGAACAACGACGTAGTACAATAACGGTACGCCAGATGAACCAAAGCTCGAATATTTCGAAACACCGACGTAGTACAAAAATGGTACGTCCAATGAACCGAACACCATAAAAGAAGATCGGATGCTAGACCATAAAAGAAATGAGATAAAGCTCAATAAAACGAAGTATATCAAAACGTCCGATGAATTTGATAAAAAGATAATTCCATTCTGACATCATCAAAGAATCAACCACTTGTTGCTTACGTCAAAGCGCATTGGCAACACGATTTCCCTTCCGGGAATAAAAGAATATCAAGATCATAAGATGCAAGGAACTCGAGCCAACGAGGTTGACGCAGATTATGTTCCTTATGAGAAAATAAATATTCCAAAGATTTATGACCGGGGTGGAGAACGAATTCCTCACCCAAAATAATGATGCCAAATTCTAAAGGCGAAAACAATAGCCGCGAGCACTAGATCATGAGTGGCATATCTAGTCTCGGCAGGCTATAATGATTTAGAAGCACAAGTGATAGAACATTCTCTTTTGCAAGAGAACGAGATCCAAACCAACGCCACTAGTATTGGTACAAATAGCAAAGTCTTGGTTCCCTTCGGGAATCACAAGAATAAGAGTATCGAAAAAGAGTTCTTTTACATAATCTTTTTCCCCAAAAATCTAAAATTTTTAAAATTACAATTATCTCAATGTAAAAATCTTTCTAGAAAAATTTACATTTTACAAGTCAATATATCGTGTCTGATTGTCTCATCAAAGCGTTTAGGAAATTCCTATCGATAACGTTGATCAAGCGCATCGACCAGAATTCTTAAAGCACTCAACGGGAAATACAATCACAAAATCATCTTCTATATGAAGAAAATATCTCTTAAAAGTTTTGAGGATATTCTTTGCTCGTTTAAGATCAAAATCCAATTGTACTTATAAATAAATCTTATTAAAAAGATTTGTAAAAAATTTTAAATTGCTATTTTCATCCAAAATCAATAAATACAAGAATGGAATTATCGAGATATTCATAGAATACTCGATTTATAAAATGGATGAAACAAGATGGGCAAACTGAATGACATAATAAGTCATTCATAAGAATCATAACGAGTGCGGAATGCGGTAAGTGGAATGCTAACTGCCCCAACTCGTAGCAAATGAAAACCGGTGGCAAGGTCGAGCTGAAAAGACCTTAACACCACACAAGATATTGCTTAGGTGATGATCCTAAGACAAACTCCAAAAATACCGAAAAATTCTCAAACTACATGAATGAGAGAAATAACACTTTTCTCATGATGAGGGCTTAAAGAATAAAATGATGCCATCAAATTGGAATCAAAATCACAAAGAAAAATGGAAATCTGCTTAACAGATTAAAAATGTCGAAGATGAATAGTCCACTCGGGACATAGTATATGGCTTCATAATAATTAAGCCAATCCGTACAAAAGTCAATTCCGAAGCATAAGTAAAAATCGGCTCGGAAAGAAAAATCACATAAAATAATTTCGACATCAATACAAGAAACAAACTGAGCGTTGCAGATCCGCCAATAGGATTCGCCATTGTCAAAGGAGTCAACAAGCCCAAAAATGTTTAAAGAAAAGGAATCAACTAGTTCTTTTGATATAAGATAGTGAGATGAAATCCATATCAAAAAGAACTCAAAAAGCAAAATCATAAAACAAATATCATCAAGGATAGAATGGCTACCTTGACTAAGAGAAGAGTTGCTAGGGGCTTGCACAATATTTAGCTTTCTCATGTCCTTGTTCAAAAGTTTGGGACATACAGATAAAAGATGACCCGGTTTTTTGCAATAGCGTCAGGAATGGGGTTTCGGACACATATTTGCATAGTGTTCCTTAGAATTACAATTGTAGCATCCTCCACGATTAGGGATTGGATTCTTTGCTACAAAAGTAGTTTGCTTCACTCTCTTATTGGGATTAAGGCTCTTGAACTTAATATGCCTCTTCCTGAAAATCCCAATAGCACTAACACTTCCTTTACCAACCTCTTCATATCGAAGAGTGATATCCACAAGCTGATTGAAAGGAACTTCAAGTTTCAAAGGTAAAATCTTTTCGGGGTTCTTACCCAAAGCACAGATAAACCTTTGATTCTTTACAAGATCCAAAAGTTGTTGGACATACATGAATGCGCCATTCAGAGAAGGGCTACTGGATTGACCAGCGCTAGGACTGCTGGATCCAACCATTTCTTCTTCTTAAAGAAAGAAAGAAAGAAGAAGAAAAAAAGTTATTCAAAAAATAAATTTCAATCAAACTTGAATGATAAAGCAAGGAATCATTAAAGAAAATAGGATTAGACGGTATGAAGACTCGAATAAATCCTAAGGCACAACTCCTAAGAAAGACTTAGGACATGATCCTTGCTAGATTATTCCACATTGTTCCGAAATTTGGCTTTGATACCAAGCTGTGACGCCCCACCTCTATACCCACGCTAGCCAAGGACACTACGGGGTAATGCCGTCAACTAGCGCAGAGAATAAGGCTGTTGAGGAGCGACCATCCGTGTAATTGCTTTGTGCGACCGTGGATATGTCAGATAGTATAACATGCATATCATTTCAAGAGGAAATTCCGACATACCGACACAAACTCAAAGCTATTGCACAGAGGCTATAATATCTTAAGAAACAAATATAGAAATAAGCATAACATAAATCAGTCACAGATAATTCACATCACAAAGGCGGAAATAGATATGAATATTACACATAACAGTGTACATCAGAGTAGTGTTCAAATAAGATCCACAATATCAAAAAGAATAGATACAAGTTCTAGACAAAAGAATACGTATACATCAAGGAGTCTCAATTTCAAATGTATACAACAAAAGCTACTAAACTAGAGTAGTTAAGCAAAAGTCAGAAGATGGTTCCAGATAGGAAGACATGATGAAGCACCTACAATATCTCAGTCTGACTCGAGTATTATTTAAGAAGAAAATAATAAACGGATTAGTCTAGCTATAATTATCAGATAAATTGAGATATAAGAAGAGATGTAATAAAAACGTATGATAACCAAAAATGTCATACTGCGACAAGTATACATAGAAAATCAACCAAACCATACAAATATCTCAAGAATCTCATAGCATCAAAAGAATATCAAATTCTTTATTTACTTCACCAAGCCACAATAAATGACATACATATCAATGCCAATCGTAAAAGTTGGTGATACATAAATTCCAGAAATCATCAATCAGAAATCCAGAAATCATAAGAAAAAGAGGATGGCCAATCCCATAAACTGGACATCGACGCACCTAGAAAGACACGCCCCATGCACAGTCGAACATCGACGCACCTAGAAAGATATGCCCCATGCATAAATAAACATCGATGCACCTAGAAAGATACACCCCATGTAAAGAAGAACATCGACGCACCAAGAAAGGTACGCCTCATGCTCTAGCATCGACGCACCTAGTAAGATACGCCCCATGCATAAATAAACATCAATGCACCTTGAAAGATACACCCCATGTAATGTCTAATATCGATGCACCTAGAAAGATACACCCCATGCAAAGTCGAACATTGACGCACCTAGAAAGATACGCCCCATGCATAGACGAACATCGACGCACCTAGAAAGATACGCCTCATGTCCCGACTTATTGAGCCGATTACTCCACGAAGTAAACAAACATCGACGCACCTAAATAGGTACGACCCATGCGAGAAATGAGACGAAGTTCAATAAAATAAAATACAGTCCTCCACGTGGACAAAGAGACATCGCATATTGCTAGTCTAAACCATAAAATGATCATCATCGATCATCAAGAAGTGTCAATTACACCAAGCTAGTAAATATTTGAGTTTAGCTTCATGTCCCATAACCACTAGCTTAACTTAAATATTTACGAACAAATTGTAGAATTCCACTCAAAAATTGTCACTAGAGATTCAATCGAACAAGTCCAAGAATTAACCGACAAAGTAAACGCAAGCATTTCATACCACTTGTTTTACTAAGTCGTTTAATTAGATTTCTCATACGAGTGAGGTAAAGGTTTGTATATACTAGTAGATTGAAAAACGGTTTAAGAAACGAGCTTTGTAATAAAATAGTGTTGAAGTCATTTTGATGAAAGAGTTTTGATATTTACTACTAGTATTAAAACCTTTATATTTTTAAAGTGACAAACCATAAAAATGATTGTAGAAACAATCAATCATTAAAATCCACATACGAAGACGTGAATCAAATCCAAAGAAACCGATAAAGAATCCATCGAAATGGATATTCAAAAATCCCTAAAAAAGGAGTCATCAAAGTCGTAATAAATGATAACCACAAATAGGATCATCACGAATCGATTCAAATTGGAAATTCACTCCCAAAAGGCAAAGTGGGCTGAAACAGCAAATTCAGTTGACTGAACAGAGATTTCAGTTGACTGAACAGAGACTTTAGTTGACTGAACAGCAAATTCAGTTGATTGAACGGAGATTTTTAGTTGACTGAATTCTGCCTGGAAACTTTCTGTTTCCAGGTTCAATCGACTGAACAGAGATTTCAGTCGACTGAATAGCAAATTTAGTTGACTGAACAGAGATTTTCAGTTGACTGAATTCTGCATGGAAACTTTCTGGTTCCAAATTCAATCGACTGAATCATGCCTGGGCTATTATTCAGCCTATCCAAATGAAGAGCAAACTCTTCCAAAATGCAACTGGACGAACATTGGCTCTAAGGGTTTATGCCAATCGGCAACCCGGCACTATATGCTCCTCGATGCATCACCAAAAGCATGATTAAACATCCATAAAAGGATTTTCACACAAATTTGACTTAAAAAACCCAAAAATTGGAATATTCACAAAACTCATCCAAATCCAGAGCAAATTCACATGAAGAGGTGTTAGGAATTCATACCTAACAACCAAAGATAATTATAGTCATAGATGTGAGATAAAAATTTCACCTTTTTACACAAAAACAAGGAAGAAGAAGTTTGAAAACAAAGGAGGATCAACAACTCTTCAATCCCAACTCAAGGAGCTTGAATCTAAGCTTAAAAGAGAAATTTTCCCAAGTTAGGTTTAGAAAATTTCTGAAATAGAAGAAGGAAAGAGTTGGAGAAGATGAAGAGAAGGCTTACCAATGTCTTCTCTTTGATTTTGAGCAAGAATTTGAGTTTGCAAAGGAACTAAGGCTTAGGAATTCTAATTTCCAATCTTTTCCCCTATTATTCTCTTGAGCTTGAGAGAGTTAGGAAATGAGGAATGAATGAAGATAAGTGGAGAGAGGTTGGGTTGATAAAACCAGAATTGGGCAAATGGGCCGAACCCAAACCCAAAGCCCTATAGAAAAAGTAGCAAAAATCAACTTACTCCAAACATATCAAGCTTATACTCAAAAAGGTTGCAAACATCATTTTAAACTCAATGGAAGGGGTCTCGAGTCCCAATTCGACTGTTTGAAAAAAGTAACATTTCGGACTAAAATCCGACTAACGATACCATATTTAAATAAAATATTTAAATATACGATCGCTATATATGCGGGTTGTTACATACAAAATCCTGGGAAAATCTTCACTCTTCGAAGCTTGGGCATTGTTTTCTAGATTTAGTCGAAGTTCGCTTTGTGTTTGTGGAGTTTCTGTGAGTTAACTACTTTATTTTTGAAAGATTTTTGACTTTACTATGATGTGTTATTGTGGTGATGATATGATGAGAAAATTGAATGGTTATTATGTTGGTCGATGGTGATTTGATGGAGGTTTGCATTTGGTGTTGAATTTGAGATTTGAACGTGACGTTGTCGAGTTAGTAAGCATATAACCTTATGTTTATATATGTGTTTCATTATGATGTTAAAAGTATGGAAGTATTGATGTATGGTTGTGATCTAAGAACCAAGGTATGTTGAATTGAAACAAAGTTATCTACTTTGTGTGTTGTGACGGACGTGAGATCCGATTCAAAATCAAAAACCTTGTTTTCTTGTTTTAAACTTTGGAAATTGTTTCAAAGTATCTATCTTTATTTCCAAGTCTCAAAAACTTTGAAAGTTGTGTTTCTAAACATGAAATAGGAAAGAATAAGTAAGTGTTTTCGCTTAAATTATGTTTAAGAGAACTTAATGAATAATTATTGATTTATAAAGTTTTATTTAGTGATTAATGAAATTAAGAAGTAATTTAATGATAAATTACTATTTAATTAAGTTAATTAGTTAATTTAATATTATTCAATTAAGTGATTATTTAGTTAATTTTTAATTAACTATGGTTTAGCTAATAATGAACTGATTTAACCTTAATTAAGATACATTAGGAAGTTAATTAGGATTTGACCAAGTCCGTTAAGTTAATTAAAGTATAATTTTGAATTAATCAAGATATAATTTGGGTTTAAGCTAACTAAACATATTTGAATCTTTTCAAAGCTATTTTAAAACTTAATTGGTTATATTTTAAATCGATCTTCTTTTTAAGTTAATTGATTTTAAATCAAAGGATCTTTCGTCTAGACCATTAAGTAGCCAAAAGAATTAAAGTAATGATTATAAAACATTGACACGGATTATGGGAAGTAAGTGACTTGTATTTAGCACAAATGCCGAATATCGGTAGCGTGATAGATAGAAGAAAGTTAATTTCAATTAGCAGGTCATGATAACTTAAGCACATAGATATACTTCTATATGTATATTTTTTACCCGATTATGGATTTACATATATTTATAACTTAGACATCTGCCTATGATTGATTGTATGTTATGTGTGAATTCCTTAGATATCTGATGTTTGGCAACATCTTTGATAAAACTTAGATACAACCCAAATTTAATGATCCATTGTAGTCGTTGAGCCTCCATTTGGTTATGTAAAGTAAATATTTCATTTTCTTTTGAAATGGTCCTCAAAGCTATTGTATTTTGAACAAGATATTTGAAGAATGATTTGACAATTGGTTTGAAAAGTTTTATAAATAATTTTAGGTATTCACAAAAGGAGTTTTAGAAACGGTTTTGAATGTTTATACAAAGATTTATAAATGGATTTGAATGACTATAAAGGGAAGTTTTATACAAGGTTTGAAAGTTTGTAAAGACATTATATAACCAGGTTTGAATAGTTATAAAAAGTTCATAAATGAGTATGGAAGTTGATAAATGTTTGTAAATAGATTTGGGTTAAAGTAAAGAGGATTTTGTGGACAAGGAAAATTTATAAAAGGATTTTTTAAGATAAATAAAACGAGAATTTGTGGATTGGGTTTCTCGAGGATGAGATTTTAAAAATGGTGGTATGGAATATCTGTTCCACATTTAACATTGAAGGAATAATGCTTAGAGTTATCCTTTTCTTAATGTAGTTCAATCCTTCTTATAAGATTTGGTAATGGGAAATCTTACAAATGTTTTATGAATATACTTATGTAAAGGAGATAAGTATATGAATGTTGATAAATTAGGAAAAGAGATTTCACAAATGAAAATGGTTTTGAGGCTTAGCGATTGCTTTGGATAATTAAATATCTAGATTCTGTTGTTGTTATTTGAAAGTTAAATAACCGACTATAAATTTGACCTAATTTAACTTACGAAGTATGAATGTAAATTCAAGTTCCACAATGAGGAGTCAAATACTTACTTCCAAAAGAATCGGGAATGAGTCAATCGAAAATTATCGGTTTTTGATATGGGGAGACCAGTATCAGATCTATATCCAAAAACTACTCTGAACCAACATGTACGTTCGAGTGGAAGACATCTTGATGATGATTGAAGACGGTGCTCTTTGAAGTGCAAAGGCTACTGCTACTAATCCTGAGGGTGATTCCAAAATGTATATAGTAGAGTTAGTTCCTTGGGTTTTATTCAAACCCATAACGAACTTGTATGGATGAATGCTGGCATTGCATTGACACTAGGAGAGCAATGTTAGCATTCTAAGATTTTCTATTAAGTGAAAGGAGGTAAAGTGTAGCATCAAGTCTCACAATTGGAAGTAATGGTAAAAAAAGGGCATGCAACAGAGCTATGTGATTAGCTACCATTAGGAGCGGTCACCTCATTCTAGATGTCCGTTTCAAAGTTGGTTTGCGTGCAAGCACCATCGTAGTATAAGGCCATAGTGTCAAGGGGTTGAGGTAATACGGTCTACCATGTTAAAAGGGCGGCCGGCTCTGTGTTAGCATCAGTGAATTTTCTAGAGGTGTATTATTGGAAGGTAGTCCCTTACCTTGCCATTGTTGGGATCCAATCTCCAATACATGCCTTATGGTTTTGAATATAGAGCCTGGTATTGAAATGTAGATGCAAGCATTTCAGCTATTTCGTCTATTTATTTTAAACCAAGACACTATGATAATATCATTGGATCTTGATATAAAACGTTTTGTGTAACATCCCGTATTTTTAAGCTATTCAAATTGAACATTTAATTCATTTTAAATGTTGAATATGGATTATAATTTGAATTTAGAGATAGATGACTTGGGTTAAGTTAATAAAATTAGTCAAAAGTTCAAATACGGGAACTAAATTGGAAATTGGATAATAATAATTGAATATTGGATTTAGACAATTTGGGAAATTGGATGTGAATTGATATAAAAAGTGATGTTTAAATGTGTTTTTAAGTTCAATGGGACATAATTGATATTATTGGATTTTTGGAAGAATTTAAAAGTTGATAAGTTATTATTTGGAATTTTATAATAATTTAAAATGAATTTAATATTGTTAAAAATGCAATTAATCAGGTTTTGGTCCGGAATGAGCCAAAACGATTTTTAACATGTTTATAAATGTTATATGAATTATTGTTAAGTTAATAAAATTTTAAACGTGGAAATTTTGAGTGATTTCGATAATTTTGAAAATCGCTTAATTTAATAGACGAGTTAAAATAGCCTTCCGGGGCACAGTCTCGGAATTCGACGAAACCAGTTTCATTGGATCCGTAATAGTTAGTTATTATCGGATTTCAATTTTCGTAGCAATCGGAGTTGTCGTTTGACCCCGGCAGCTCGAAACGCATCGAAATCGTTTTAATCGATTTAATTTCAAATTGAACGTTTAATTCCATAACTCGTGCATACGACCGAATTAGCTTACGAAACCTGTTCCATTGTGTCCGGAACGCGAAAAAACCCCAGGATAGCCTATCGGAACGTGAGAATTGGAGTTCGTTTGCATTAACGGTTAAATTGAGGAAATTTGTTGATTAAATTATTATTAAACAATCATATATATTATTATATTCTCCTAAACCCTAACTCATTCATCAGGCCGCCGTTACTTTCGTTCATGGCCGAAATCTCACGAGCTTCCTCCTTCAAATCCTCTTAATCCAAGAGTTTTTACGCAAAATGTTCAACTGGAAAAGTGAAGAGAACCTCGAGATCGATGCATCCAACGGTTGATTTTGGTTATGGTCTTCGTTTGGAGGTGCTAGGTTGTTCCATGCGGTGTGCGTTTGGGGGAGATTCACGGCTAGGGTGTGGGGCCGAGTTCGACGTGGTGGAGGCAGGTAGGAGCGCTCGCGAAGGCCTTTCCAGTGGTGCTCGCTGATCGAACTGGAAGGCGGTAGGGTGGTCGCGGTTGCTTGCCCTAGGAAGCGTGCGTTATGGGTTGCGGTACCTGATGTTTGCGTGTGTGAGGAAGATGGACCAAAAGGGGGAGACGGGCCGCATTTTCTGGTATATTAAAAAAAAAAAAAAAAAAAGAAAAAGAAATTTATTTGAAATTAAAATTGAAAACTTATAAATTCCGTAACTCATTCGTATTGTATCAGAAATTAATGAACTTGGTAGCGCCGGAATCGCAGAGGAACGTTCTACGCGATGGTGCAGATCCGGAACCAATCCGGGCAAGTAGAAATTTGGGTTAAATCGGACGTTGTCCGGTTTAATTTAAATTTCGAACGCTCGCCGAAACTCAAGGTGAGTTATTCTCACTCACATCTGGATACTAGTAAAGTAGACAGTTAGTATTGATTGGTTGTTTGGATGTTTAGCTGAATATGTTAGTTATTATCGAATTGAATTGATATATATACTGTTGTGCTAATATTTGTGGATGCAGGGAAAACAGGTTGGAGGGATCCAACGGGATTCCTCACAAAGTAGTATTATTTTTATATTGATGATTATGCCTGTTTATATATTGTGATTGATAAGTTGGAATTTAATTGCATTGTGATATTGTGGTTTAAACTATAAACCCAGAATATTAGTTATAAAGAAAATTGCAGTTTTAATTATAAGAAATTAAATTGGGTTTCAAAGAAATTGAGAAATGGTTAAATAAGAAATTAAGAGAATATAAATATTCGAAACCTGATTTGAATGGAAAACTAAAATAAATTTGTGTAGAAATATTACTGGATAAATTATAAATCCAAAATTAATTATATTTGATAAATTGAATTTAGAGAAATAAAGGTATTGTTAAATAATGGATTTAAAAGGGATTAAAATCTGAAATCTATTTTAAAATGTAAATTGGAAGTTTTAAAATTTGGAATGATAATTAATTTAAATGTTATTAGTTGAAATTTTGGGAAATTAAATTTATGTTATTAAAATATAAAATTAAATTGAAATAAATGGACAGAAATTGTGTTAAGGATTTCTGTGATGATTTAGTAGAAATGAGATTTCCTAAGGAAAATCCAAGTTCGAGTTTTAAATTGATTTTATAAAAAGAAGTTTTAAAATCTTAAACTGGTCTTAAAGAATGTTTTAAAAATTATTATTTTAAAGTGATTTTTTTTTATAAATTAGCAATAGTAAAATTTTATAAATATTTTAATAATTATGTTTACAAATGGATTTGTTTTAAAAGCTAGTTTTGACCTAAGTATATTGAAATAAGAGTTAATCTTTTTACCACTTTATTTTAATATATAGTATAACTTAACCTTAATTTAAATTAAGCTATATCTTTTAAACAGTTTTGCTTTAAATATTTTGGAATTATATTTTGATTAAATAATTAGTAGTAAATTTTATCTATTTAAAGTATACTTTAAATTTAAATGTTTTTAACTGTTTTAAATCTAAACTGTTTTGAACTTTGATATTTCCAATGGAAATATATGGTAAATGATTTACCTTGTAAAGGAGGAATTTTGAGAAATGTTTTCAAATGAGATTTGGAAATTTGGTAATATATCTTTTAAAGATATTTGAGGTAAATAAATAATTTGGGAATTATTTATTGTGTGATGGATGCTATGGATGTTTATGAATATAAATTGATAGTTAAATCACCGACTATCAATATTGGACAAATTGCGTTGATCGTTTCGAAGAGACCGGGATCGAGATTTATTTCTCGAAAACCACTTCGATCCGGTTTGTACGTTTTCGTGCGATAAAACGTTTTTCGGAGTCGAAGATGGAGCAGTGAAGTGCAAGGGCTAGTCGCTACTAATCCTGAGGATATTTCCAAAATGGATGTAGTAGGAATAGTGCCTTCGGTTCCGTTCGAACCCGGGACGGACTTGTATGGACGAATGCTTTCGTGACATCGTCAGCGGACGATGGGCATTCTAAGTGAAACGTTCTAAAGGTAACGTTAAGCCTCAAGCCTCATCAACCGGGAATGACTGAAAATCAGGGGATATGCAGCAAGGCTTCGTGGGTAGCCCCCACTGGAGAGTAAGGTCATCCCTGTCTAGAGGTTCCTTTTTATTTCGGCTTAGTGGTGCGGTTGCTGATCCCAACCGCGGGGTGATCTTATTCGGAATTGCCCATAGGTGATTCCGGTCTTGTGTTGCAGGGGACGAAGGGAGTAGTCCTCGGTACTGTGATCTAGACCACGTACTGTGACAGGTGGTACCCCAGTGCCTAGTCATTGTTGGAAATCCATTTTCCCTACGAGCCTTTTACGAGTTTTGTTTGTATTACCCACTTCGGTGGCTAGTAGCTGGAATTTAATAGATGTAACAATTTCGGCTATTTTATAAGTATTTGTAAATAGACACTATTATAATATCAGAGGATTTCTATAAAAAGTGTTTTAGCTATCGTAAGGTAAAAACCCGACATGTTTATTTGTGGCGTGGTCTTACGAGATGCTTTTTGTTTTCAAAAGGATTTTTGAAACTTTAATAATTAATTGTGTGCATTATTATCAGCTGGTATGCCAGACTGACTCGGGTGTTATTTCATTATAATGCTCGGGTCAGACCGAGTATTATTTGTTCAGGATAGGTTGCTATGGAGCAGGAGAGGAGCTGGAGTCCGAGACGTACTATTCTACCTATATATATATATATATCCGCTGTTATGTTGTATGGTATGTCTGATTGATGATTGATTGTTGTATGAGACACTCTGATGATATGTTGTATAAACAATATAGATTTCATTTTGTGTAAAGATTTATAGATACTATTATATTTTATTCCGCTGCGACTGTGAGATTCTGATATTGTTTAGTTTCTTCTTCTTCTATCTCTTTTTCTTTAACCTCAATGGTTCGTATTTCTGTTCCACTTGAGTCAATTAGGGTAGAATAATGTTGATTCAAGGGGTACGGATTTGCGGGCTGTCACACTTGGTATCAGAGCTTAGGTTGGCGACAACCTAGGCTTTGGTGGGATAATTACTCATTTAATAGAGTCAATAGTACTCTATAATAAGTTGAGTATAATAATAAATATGAGAGCGTACTTGTTAGTGTTTATAAAATTGTTTTTATACTGTGTTGACTTATCGGTTGAGTGTTTATGAATTCTGGTCGGTGCGGGAAGTACAACCGTATCGATAGGGGTTTCTAAACTCTTAAACAAGATAAACCGACATAGTATTGTTTTAAAGTGGATAAATGAAATAATTTTATCTAAAATTATATTTTGATATAAAGAGAATAATTTTTGGAAATTATATATATTTGACTGTTTGGTTGCCAAATTTTGAAAATCAAATAAGAATCTTGAATTTGACCAAATTTGAAATGATAAGTGAATAAGATTATAAAATTGAAATGGTTATAACCAAATAGAATTAATTAAATATGTTGCAAATAAGAAGTGAAATTAAAATTTGAATTTAAACCAGAATTTTAACCCGGAAGTTTTGGAAAGGATTTTTAAAAGTATTGAAAATAAAAATTTGGAAATTTAAAATCCTGGGAAGTTTGAAATGTTTTCCAATGTATTGAAGGCAATAATGGAATGTTGTTTGGGAAATATTTTTGAATGGCAACTGTTTGAAAAGAATTTGGGAAAAATAAGAAGCATTGAACTCACTGCAGTCGCTGGAAAATAATCCTGATGATGCTGGCCACATCATTAGAATTCATTTTCGAGTTTCTAAAGTGATGGATTGCTTCCCTAGTAATTGGTTATGGTATTGTTTGGATTTGTTGGGGATAACAGTTGTTTTGGATATTTCAAAAATGGAAATTTGTTTGGGATATGAACAAATTGTTTTGGGTACAAACAAATTGGTTTGGAAAACATGGAAATTTGATTTGATATACCAAATGGGTATATATATTTGATATATTTCAAAATGGTTTTGAGATAAAACTGGGTAAATTGAATTCTGGGAAAGTTCTAATTAAATAATGAGTAAAGTTGAAATGAATCAACTATTGAATTTGTTAAGTGGAGCTAATGCTAATAAGAAGGAAATGAGAAATTTTAATCATGGAATTAAAATTTAATTTGAGTAATTGAAAGTGAATAAAATGTATTGAAGTAAATGAAGGATATTGAAGTGAATGGAAATTTAAATTTAACTTGGACAAGTTAAATATATTGGACCCAGAATTAAATGGATTTGGGTTTAAATCAAAAGTAAGTTGATTTGAAAATTTGGGTTGTTGTGTAATAGATTATACCCATAAGCTATTAAGTATTATACTTATAATTTGAAGTTGTGGATTTGAAGTTTGCAAAGAAATAAATTAAGGGAATTTGTATCCTTAAGAATTCAGATGTATATATATATGCATATGGAATTTAGAATTGTGATTATAAAATGTTGGTGGAGTAAAATGAGCAATATGAGCTTTAAAATAAATAAGTTGGTGAACTTATAAAATTGAAATGGAAATTATAATCACAATGAGAAATAATGAAATGGAATGGTGAATTTAAAAATCTAATCTCAAATGAAATGTGAATTGAGATAAGGTAAAGTGGGATATAAAGAAGTGAATGAACTTCAGTTAGTAAACAAGTTTTGAACTTGTATATGGAGAATTAAATTTGAGAATTTGAAATTGAATTCAATCTATATGAATTGGAATTAAATTAAATTGGATATAAAGATGAATTGTAAAGAGTAATGAAGTAAAGTGAAAAGATAAAAGTGAATATTCTTAAGTAGCACATAAGTCTTGGACTTATGTATGGAATGATGGAATTTGTTTGATAATGAAATTGAAATTGAATTTCAATTGTGTAACAAATAATATTGAAAGAAATTTAAATTCTATTTAAAGAAATATAAGGAAAGGTAGAAAATTTAAATTGTTAAATGGAATAATGGAAAAATGGTGATATTATAAGTGAATTCAGAGTAAATTGAGGAAGTAAATTAAAACCTAATATGGATTAGGTTATTGACTGAATTAAGTTACAAATTAATGGAATTTGTATTGTAATGGATAGAATATGATAATCAGTCAAAATTTGGAGGTAAATAAAATTCAGTTTGGGTTGAGATTTAATTTTGGTAATAAATATTGGAAGAGTGAATGAATAATGGGATTTGAATATACTAAAGACGGTTTGAATTGTGAATAAATTCAAATGAGTGAAATAAATTTAAATGGACTCTTTGTTAATCAAAATAAATTTGGAAGTGGATTGAATTATAAACAAAGAGCATGCAAATTTATAAATAGATTGGAAATGATTGAATAAAGAAACAAAGTGTATTAAACTTTGTAAATGGATTGAAGGTGTTTTGGATGTGAATCAAATGAGAATAAAATTTGATTGATAAGGCAATGGAATTAAATTGATATAAGAAGAGCATGGTAATAATTGAGAATGAGCTTTATTAAGCAATCTTGAATGTAATCTGTTAGATAATTAAAATGAATTACAAGTGAAATGGTATTAACTAGTTGTTGAGATGAAATAAAAAGATAAGGAAAATTTAAGTTAACAATTGCATTGAAATTAAAATGATTGGATTGTAAACCATGAAAAATTGAAAAATTAATATAAACCTGGATTGGTTAATGAAATTAAGACATAAGAAAAATGTAATTTAACAATTGCATTGGAAAGAAAGAAATAAATGTTTGAGTTGTGAACCTTGTAATGGAGTAAGACTAATATGAATCTAAGTTGAAAATTAATTTTAAATGGTTAAGCTTAGTTGGCAATTGTTTTGCTTGAATGACTTGAATATTTGAATGTATTTAGAATTGAGTTGTTTAAACAACTAAATTGGTTTTGGATAAATTAGAATTTGATTAAGTGAAGTCAAATTAAAATGAAACTAAATTTGGTATGCAAGAAAGAATTGAGATATTATGCAATTGAATTGATGTTTGAATAAATTGATATGGATTAGAATCCAATTCTAAGAGTTGTATATATAGATGCAATCAAATATAGTGATTTTGCATTTGAATGGACATAGGCATAAAAGGAATGTGAGTGCTTCAAATTGGAAATAAGAATTTGATTGTGAATCAAATTTAAATAATGTTGCATATAAATGAATTAAAGCACCTATTCATAATATTGAAGTGAATATGAATGAGTTGTCTTAGTGTATTCAACACTGAACTTGGTTTTGAATTAATTGGAATGCATTGAAATGTTATTAAGTAATTTTGCATAAGAATGAAGATGCTTCTACCCTGAAGATAAAGGTGGTTTGTAAATCAATTAGGAATTGTATTGAAATAGATTGCTATTAGTGAAGCATATGTTAATCCTATTGAGATAAATATGAATTGTATATGGTTGATTTGAGTATAAATCATTCAAGTGAAAGTAAATAATGTTGGACTTGAATAGATAATTGGAAAGATGATTTAAAATCTTGAATTGTTGGTAAAGGATGGTTAATATTAGTAAATTTTGAAATTTGCTTGGTTTGGATTATGCCATAGATATGTTGGATTGCTTTTATATTGGAAAATGTTGATTAAAAATGCACAGATCTTGTAACTAATGAGTATGTTGAGTAAGTGCAGGAATGCGAGGCGTTCGAGAGGGTTGAAGCGCGTATATGCATTATATATTAGCTACTTGCTATTAAAATTGCTAAAAGGTACGCCTACGCTAATAAAATTGGAAAATGATATATATATATTGTGATATATTTTGGTTTCCGGCCGTGTGGGCCGATGTATATATATTTGTGTATCCTGCGATATCGCAGAAGCTCCTCCGTACAGGGGAGACTCTGCCAAAATTTTCCGGAAATTTTGGGAGTTAGAATATTTTTGGGGTTTTGGAAAAAGTTAAATAACTTGGAAAGTTATAAGTTGAAATTTAAGGCTTTAGGGTAAATAAAGCAAATAGGTTTGGGAATTGAACAAAAAGGATTTTGTGAAGTGTATATAAGCTTTTAACTAAGCTAATGGGATAAGTAAATGGGTTTGAGAGTATGTTCTATCTTATACAAATTTCGGGGACGAAATTTTTATAAGGGGGAAGGAATGTAACATCCCGTATTTTTAAGCTATTCAAATTGAACATTTAATTCATTTTAAATGTTGAATATGGATTATAATTTGAATTTAGAGATAGATGACTTGGGTTAAGTTAATAAAATTAGTCAAAAGTTCAAATACGGGAACTAAATTGGAAATTGGATAATAATAATTGAATATTGGATTTAGACAATTTGGGAAATTGGATGTGAATTGATATAAAAAGTGATGTTTAAATGTGTTTTTAAGTTCAATGGGACATAATTGATATTATTGGATTTTTGGAAGAATTTAAAAGTTGATAAGTTATTATTTGGAATTTTATAATAATTTAAAATGAATTTAATATTGTTAAAAATGCAATTAATCAGGTTTTGGTCCGGAATGAGCCAAAACGATTTTTAACATGTTTATAAATGTTATATGAATTATTGTTAAGTTAATAAAATTTTAAACGTGGAAATTTTGAGTGATTTCGATAATTTTGAAAATCGCTTAATTTAATAGACGAGTTAAAATAGCCTTCCGGGGCACAGTCTCGGAATTCGACGAAACCAGTTTCATTGGATCCGTAATAGTTAGTTATTATCGGATTTCAATTTTCGTAGCAATCGGAGTTGTCGTTTGACCCCGGCAGCTCGAAACGCATCGAAATCGTTTTAATCGATTTAATTTCAAATTGAACGTTTAATTCCATAACTCGTGCATACGACCGAATTAGCTTACGAAACCTGTTCCATTGTGTCCGGAACGCGAAAAAACCCCAGGATAGCCTATCGGAACGTGAGAATTGGAGTTCGTTTGCATTAACGGTTAAATTGAGGAAATTTGTTGATTAAATTATTATTAAACAATCATATATATTATTATATTCTCCTAAACCCTAACTCATTCATCAGGCCGCCGTTACTTTCGTTCATGGCCGAAATCTCACGAGCTTCCTCCTTCAAATCCTCTTAATCCAAGAGTTTTTACGCAAAATGTTCAACTGGAAAAGTGAAGAGAACCTCGAGATCGATGCATCCAACGGTTGATTTTGGTTATGGTCTTCGTTTGGAGGTGCTAGGTTGTTCCATGCGGTGTGCGTTTGGGGGAGATTCACGGCTAGGGTGTGGGGCCGAGTTCGACGTGGTGGAGGCAGGTAGGAGCGCTCGCGAAGGCCTTTCCAGTGGTGCTCGCTGATCGAACTGGAAGGCGGTAGGGTGGTCGCGGTTGCTTGCCCTAGGAAGCGTGCGTTATGGGTTGCGGTACCTGATGTTTGCGTGCGTGAGGAAGATGGACCAAAAGGGGGAGACGGGCCGCATTTTCTGGTATATTAAAAAAAAAAAAAAAAAAGAAAAAGAAATTTATTTGAAATTAAAATTGAAAACTTATAAATTCCGTAACTCATTCGTATTGTATCAGAAATTAATGAACTTGGTAGCGCCGGAATCGCAGAGGAACGTTCTACGCGATGGTGCAGATCCGGAACCAATCCGGGCAAGTAGAAATTTGGGTTAAATCGGACGTTGTCCGGTTTAATTTAAATTTCGAACGCTCGCCGAAACTCAAGGTGAGTTATTCTCACTCACATCTGGATACTAGTAAAGTAGACAGTTAGTATTGATTGGTTGTTTGGATGTTTAGCTGAATATGTTAGTTATTATCGAATTGAATTGATATATATACTGTTGTGCTAATATTTGTGGATGCAGGGAAAACAGGTTGGAGGGATCCAACGGGATTCCTCACAAAGTAGTATTATTTTTATATTGATGATTATGCCTGTTTATATATTGTGATTGATAAGTTGGAATTTAATTGCATTGTGATATTGTGGTTTAAACTATAAACCCAGAATATTAGTTATAAAGAAAATTGCAGTTTTAATTATAAGAAATTAAATTGGGTTTCAAAGAAATTGAGAAATGGTTAAATAAGAAATTAAGAGAATATAAATATTCGAAACCTGATTTGAATGGAAAACTAAAATAAATTTGTGTAGAAATATTACTGGATAAATTATAAATCCAAAATTAATTATATTTGATAAATTGAATTTAGAGAAATAAAGGTATTGTTAAATAATGGATTTAAAAGGGATTAAAATCTGAAATCTATTTTAAAATGTAAATTGGAAGTTTTAAAATTTGGAATGATAATTAATTTAAATGTTATTAGTTGAAATTTTGGGAAATTAAATTTATGTTATTAAAATATAAAATTAAATTGAAATAAATGGACAGAAATTGTGTTAAGGATTTCTGTGATGATTTAGTAGAAATGAGATTTCCTAAGGAAAATCCAAGTTCGAGTTTTAAATTGATTTTATAAAAAGAAGTTTTAAAATCTTAAACTGGTCTTAAAGAATGTTTTAAAAATTATTATTTTAAAGTGATTTTTTTTTATAAATTAGCAATAGTAAAATTTTATAAATATTTTAATAATTATGTTTACAAATGGATTTGTTTTAAAAGCTAGTTTTGACCTAAGTATATTGAAATAAGAGTTAATCTTTTTACCACTTTATTTTAATATATAGTATAACTTAACCTTAATTTAAATTAAGCTATATCTTTTAAACAGTTTTGCTTTAAATATTTTGGAATTATATTTTGATTAAATAATTAGTAGTAAATTTTATCTATTTAAAGTATACTTTAAATTTAAATGTTTTTAACTGTTTTAAATCTAAACTGTTTTGAACTTTGATATTTCCAATGGAAATATATGGTAAATGATTTACCTTGTAAAGGAGGAATTTTGAGAAATGTTTTCAAATGAGATTTGGAAATTTGGTAATATATCTTTTAAAGATATTTGAGGTAAATAAATAATTTGGGAATTATTTATTGTGTGATGGATGCTATGGATGTTTATGAATATAAATTGATAGTTAAATCACCGACTATCAATATTGGACAAATTGCGTTGATCGTTTCGAAGAGACCGGGATCGAGATTTATTTCTCGAAAACCACTTCGATCCGGTTTGTACGTTTTCGTGCGATAAAACGTTTTTCGGAGTCGAAGATGGAGCAGTGAAGTGCAAGGGCTAGTCGCTACTAATCCTGAGGATATTTCCAAAATGGATGTAGTAGGAATAGTGCCTTCGGTTCCGTTCGAACCCGGGACGGACTTGTATGGACGAATGCTTTCGTGACATCGTCAGCGGACGATGGGCATTCTAAGTGAAACGTTCTAAAGGTAACGTTAAGCCTCAAGCCTCATCAACCGGGAATGACTGAAAATCAGGGGATATGCAGCAAGGCTTCGTGGGTAGCCCCCACTGGAGAGTAAGGTCATCCCTGTCTAGAGGTTCCTTTTTATTTCGGCTTAGTGGTGCGGTTGCTGATCCCAACCGCGGGGTGATCTTATTCGGAATTGCCCATAGGTGATTCCGGTCTTGTGTTGCAGGGGACGAAGGGAGTAGTCCTCGGTACTGTGATCTAGACCACGTACTGTGACAGGTGGTACCCCAGTGCCTAGTCATTGTTGGAAATCCATTTTCCCTACGAGCCTTTTACGAGTTTTGTTTGTATTACCCACTTCGGTGGCTAGTAGCTGGAATTTAATAGATGTAACAATTTCGGCTATTTTATAAGTATTTGTAAATAGACACTATTATAATATCAGAGGATTTCTATAAAAAGTGTTTTAGCTATCGTAAGGTAAAAACCCGACATGTTTATTTGTGGCGTGGTCTTACGAGATGCTTTTTGTTTTCAAAAGGATTTTTGAAACTTTAATAATTAATTGTGTGCATTATTATCAGCTGGTATGCCAGACTGACTCGGGTGTTATTTCATTATAATGCTCGGGTCAGACCGAGTATTATTTGTTCAGGATAGGTTGCTATGGAGCAGGAGAGGAGCTGGAGTCCGAGACGTACTATTCTACCTATATATATATATATATATCCGCTGTTATGTTGTATGGTATGTCTGATTGATGATTGATTGTTGTATGAGACACTCTGATGATATGTTGTATAAACAATATAGATTTCATTTTGTGTAAAGATTTATAGATACTATTATATTTTATTCCGCTGCGACTGTGAGATTCTGATATTGTTTAGTTTCTTCTTCTTCTATCTCTTTTTCTTTAACCTCAATGGTTCGTATTTCTGTTCCACTTGAGTCAATTAGGGTAGAATAATGTTGATTCAAGGGGTACGGATTTGCGGGCTGTCACATTTTGGTTATCGTAAGAAAAATCCCATCCGTATTTATATGTGGTGTCGTCTTACGAGATACCCTTTGTTTTGAAAATATTTCAAATGTAGAAATCAGTTGGTTGTTACTTTTTATCAAGTTTTACTCACGCTGGTTTATCAGACTAGCCCGGGCATTATTCCATGTAATGCTTGGGTCAGACAGAGCATGTTTTACCAGGTTTAGCTGGGTACTTCAGAGCTGGAGAAGAGCTAAATGGCCAAGACATATTCATGCATTTTACTTCCAATGTACTGTAGAGGTTGTACGATTGGTCAATGTAATGACATGTTTCTATAACTATCCAAAAGTTTAGGATAAGTTCGTGTACTCCAATGTTGTATATATGAATAAAGATGTTTCCTCTTTGTGAAGATCATTGTCGTAATATGTACTATTCGCTGCATTGTCAGAATTTGTGTTGTTTAATTTTCTTCTATCTTCTACCTTCCTCTTTTACCCTAATCGATAGGTATTTTTGGCACGTGAATATTCGGCATGTAATATAGTGTATGTATTAGTGTTGATTTTAGTGGGTCGAAAATCTGGTTAGTAATTGCCATGAAATACATATTCACATCCTTAATATCCCGTTCATTTAAGTTAGTATATGAATCATCTAATGTTGCTATATAGGAAATTTTTTGGTTGAATCAGTAATTGCCGATATTTGATTTTTTTTTCTAGTGTAGACAGTCTCTTTGCAAATGATCGGGTTCATAGCAGTTGAAACATCTTACTACAGTTTCAATATAAGGAGTCTTGTTTTCAAGTCTCCGAAAGTTGTTTATCTTTCTATACTTCTGGAACTTTCTGAAATTTCTAGTTATGAAAGTAGCTTCTTCATCATTGTCCTCATCTGAATCCTGATCGTCGGTTATTGCATTGAAAGTAATGGATTTCTTTTATATTGCTTTGCTTTCTCTTCTGCCAATTATGCTTTATAGGACAATAAATTGCCTATTAACTCATTAATTTTTAGAGTACTAATATCATCAGCCTTTTCTATTACTAGTGTCTTTTGAATCCACTTTGAAGAGAGTGAATTGAGGATTTTTCCAACTTGGTCTGTGTAACGACGCGGAATTTCAAAAACTCGTATTTAAATATCTAAATTATTTTAATATTTGAAACTTGTATTATATGTTATTAAAATGATTTAATAAGCATTTTAAACTCCTTAATCGTAACTAATGATTGAAAAATTGTTTTGGAAAAATGTTTACAAAAATAAGTACTTTGAAAAAATATTGGTAATATGACCAAAAATCGTTTTATTGATAACCAACTTTTTAATCGTCAAAAGTTGTTCAGATTTTTTTACATACACTTATTTACTTAGAAAATCAATTTAATAAAATAAAAATAATTTTCCATTTATGGAACTTTAAGGATGATTTCATGCTTGACCTAAGGGAAGATGTTAGGAAATGAGCTAATATGGAAATGCTTAAGTGTTAAGCATGTGACAAAGGAGAAGTGATGTGTATAATCAATGCTAGTAGGGTTTTGAGGGGTTTTTGTTCTTTTTACATCACATTCCTAAGGCTAAAGGAGGGTACACCCTTAGGAATAAATCAAAAATAACTACAAAGCTTGAGTTCAAAAATAAATGGCTTCTCCTCTTCTTTCTCTTTTATGTTCTAAAGAGAAGAGTTGCAAATCAATTCCAAATCACTTCAAACTTTGCCATATGGTTTAGTATAAAATTTAGATAACATTCTACAATGTTATAAGTTGAATCAGTTAAGCCAAACCCTATGGGAAGGAGAGGCCATGAGGTTTATGTAAGGGGAGGGGCAAAAGTCAAGGAAAATAAAAGAGAATGAAGGAGGAAGGAGGTGGTTGCAAGTGGGGAGGAAGGAGGTGGTCGTAAGTGGGGTTAGACTTTGATTCTTGTATCTTTGTTTTGGTTGGATTAAAGGTGAGTCAACACCTCACTTTGGATGAAAAATATAACGCTTATATGTTGTGTTTGATTGTGTTAATCTTATCTGAATCATTGATAACTTATGTTAAAACAATGGTTGTAACTTCTTATTTTAGAAGTAAGTGACATATGTGATCCATATACATGGACTTGAACAAACTTGGAATGGACTTATATGACACGTGACTAGACCTTGAACAAAGCACACATGTTATAGATGGACTTTGGTTTAGTTTTGAAATTGCCTTGTTTTTAGACGATTGTTATGGAACTTTATAGAGAGATCCATAGGGATTTCTCACCATATTTGCAATGTTTTATATGTATGTTTCTTGCTATTAAAAGCTTGAATAGTAAAAAGTTAAGTAACATCAGGAAAACAGCCAAAACATCACTAGTGCTAAACTGCCCCATTTAACCTTGATTTTTGGACTTCAAATGTATTAAGAAGGACTTTAAGTTTGAGCGATTTGTTTCATCCTTTCCAAAAGTATTGCCTAACTCATATTACAATTTTTTAAAATGGTTTGAGATTTATATGAATTTTTAAGAATTAATAATGAATTTTCAAAGGAGAGATTTTTTTAAAACATGTCCTTTCACGTTTTTAATTACTTTTCAAACTTGTTATTTTCAAGTGATTTTAAAGGAATATTTTAAAACATATTATAATTATTTTGAAGTATAAATATCTTATACAAATAAATTGTAAAATATCTTATATAAATATCTTGGAAAATATGTTATACAAATATCTTGTTTAAGAGTACAAACAAAAGGTTTAGAAAGAGATTAATAATTGCTTAATGACCAAATGGTTAAATTATTTATTTGATTATTAGAAAATTAATTAACTATTCTTAACACTAATAAGCTGATGAAGTAATTTTATCTATTTGTGAGAGTTAAGATTGATGTCGAGTAAGAAGCAATAGAGCTCTAACCTATCGGGTTTCCCTCTTGACCGTGGAATAGTAAGTTGGAAAATGTTGAAAACATGTTAATCGTGTTGATTTCTTATTGTTTATTGAAATCATTGATACTATACTTAACACTAAAAGTCGATGACTAGATTTATGCATTTGTGAGATTTAAGAATGAAGTGTCTCTAGGCAAGGCTTGAAGCAACTACTGTCCAAACTTATGTGGCTTCACTCTTGAACGAGGAATGGTTAAAGTTGAGAATGTTGGAAATGAGTTAAGCGTACGAATCATGATTTCTATAAGTAATCATCTTTAGAATTGATATTTAACTAGTCCATACTAAAGTTGACTGAATATGAACTTAGATCTTTAAAACAATGGCTTGTAAAGATAGTAACAAGTTGGAAAATGGTTTGGATTTGTTGTGATAATGTGTTAGTTACATTCATCTTTAACCCATTTTTATTATACTTATGAAACATAAATAGATCTTTAAAAGAATGATTTAAAAATAAGCAAAAGCGAAATGGTTTTGGATTTGTAGTGATAATGTTTAAGTAACATTCTTTTCTTAAACCTTTTAAATGGATTTGTGAAAGTACTTAGATCCTTAAAATGGATATTTTGAATAATAATAATGGATTCTTTTGGAAAAGGATAGAAAAAGTAGAAGTTTATTAGGTAAATAAAGTTCACTAATAAAGGGGTTTTAATTAATAAAAAAGATTAATTAAATGGAAGGGATTATGAGTTGTTTAAGTAACTTAATCATACTTTGTGTAGCTTGTTGGTGTTTTGGATGATGATAGTATTTTATGTGTTTATTCGTTTATGGAAAGTAAATGAAACTTGGTTTCCATCAACGATCATCTATCTTATACCAAATAGTCGATTAGTCGACTATCGAAATCGTCCAAATATAACTTTGGAAATCTCTACAAGAAATACGAGTACTATGTGGTACAGTTATCTTTGGAGATGCTATATTGTGAGTGTAAACTCATCTTGCTCCTCTAGGATAAATGATAAGGAAATCCATCCGCTTAAATGGTTAGAACGTGGTCTTCGGTCTTGTGTATTGTCTGTTTATTTTTGAAAGAACCAAAGTTGAGTTTACTGGGAATTCATCGATTGGTTTTGGAGAGTCCAGTTAGTAGGAAGAGTTTACTTATATGAGATGACTCGAACCCAAAATGACTTCAAATCCATATATGCAGTATATGTTCCAGAAGCAGTTGAGAAGTGCAATGTTATAGGGTTGAACCGTCAATCCTAAGGTTAAGTGCAAAGGGAAGGTCAGCGTTAAAATTTTGAACGATGCTATCATGGGGGACTGTCTATCTTAAGAAGTACTCTAAAAGAGAGGATGACATTAGCATTCGTCAGAGGACTTATGCGGGGAACCTATGTGGAAGTTCAAGATCCGTTCAAGATGCTCAAATCCATATATTGATTCCTGATTTGTTCGAGACAGAGGAATCCATTTGGAGATTCGTGTTATATTCGAGTGATGAAGACTCATGTGAAAGATGCCGAACATAACTTTGACATTGGGAAAGTTGTAGAAAACAAAGAAGGGATATGGCTAGGCATTTAGCAACCTCAAGGGCATATCAACTCCATCTCTGGATATGCTTATCGACTGTTGCTAGTGGGAGTTGATATCGCTCAAATCACACATCGAGTGTGGTCCAGTTATGTTTACCTTAGAGTATATCTCAACCAGAGATATACATTGTTCGAAAGGTAGTTTATGATCCTTGACATGGAGATTAGAATCGGCTAGATCCGTGGAGATCTCCATGGAAAGTTCATTATGTGAATGCGCCTTAGTGGTATTGATTGTATACTTATTATTGTTGTGGCATTCACACTATAACTATTTGATATGACTTATGTGCTACACCCTAGACATTATCTATCATATCACTATGTATTAAACTCAATGATTGGTTAGTTTCATTGAGCGGAAAA
The DNA here is from genome assembly GCA_030765085.1 of Allium cepa. Taxonomy (NCBI): domain Eukaryota; kingdom Viridiplantae; phylum Streptophyta; class Magnoliopsida; order Asparagales; family Amaryllidaceae; genus Allium; species Allium cepa. The sequence continues at coordinate 39,527,119 of CM060933.1, forward strand.
CCATTACGGGAATCTGTATGGTCTCAATGGTTATTGTTACTTATCATTCATATTTCTTAAGTTTTCTTATGTTGGTTTACCAAACTGACCCGGGTGTTATTTTCTTACAATGCTCGGGTTATCCCCTTGTATATAGCTATCGACGTTTGGAGATTCTAAAGAAGAGTTGGAGTTCTACCTATCATAGAACTTGTTTCTGCTGCACTACCTCGTGTATCTCATCAGTATTTGTTAGGACATGTTGTTATTACTGTTAGGTCTAATTATTGTAACTATGAAAATTTTGTATCTTAGGATGACGGTTTATTGTGTCTTTTGATATTATTTACGATCGTTTTGTTGTGATATTCCGATATTGTGTTCCTTCTTCTTTGTTCAATTTCTTTTTCTTTTTATTTCACCCTAACAATACATCTTTCCGCTAGTTGAGCGTTCAACACATGAATACTGTGGATCTACTAGTGTCAACTTTTAGAGGTTAAAAGGCGAGTCTTTACAGTCCTCTTCAAACAAGTTTTTACTTAATGCTACTAAAGAATGCACTATGTCTTGAAATCTAAAATACATATCAGAAATGGACGCATTTGGATTCATTTTAAATAACTAAAATTGATTAGTTAGCATCGAAATTTTGGTCTATTTAACTTTACTAGTGCCCTCATGTGTAATTTGCAGTGTTCTCCAAATTTCACATGCAGACTTACAAATAGATACTTTATTAAATTCTTTTTTTATCTAGTAAGAAATAAAAAATTCATGGCTTTAGAATTATTCCGTGCAAGTGCATTTTGGTCAGCAGTCCATTATGTAGAATTAGTCTAGGGTTCAATGTACTCATTTTACGTAATATTCCAAATATCTAAACCATTAGATTGTAAATACATCTTCATCCTGTATGACTAATAAGTCTAGTTACTGTCATTAAAAAGTGAGGGCTAACAATAGATTGTCCTTCGACTAAAGTGTCAACAAATGTACTAACAATGTTGCTAGCCTTTAAAACTTTTTCAAAAATCAAATTACAAGTTTTCAAAAACCTACACTCTAATACCAAATGTGGGTTGTAGAATTATGGATCTTAAGGCTAATTAAACACTAGAAGAGGGGTAAATAGTATTTTCTAACTTATGTAAATCATTTTAAATTTTTTAAGTTAAATATTAAATCACAGTTAACAACATAGAATTATACTATCAAACAGTCACAAATGCAATCACAGATAAAAATAAACGTAGTAAAGCAAAGTAATGAGTTAGAGAGATGATGTCAGAGATTTTATACTAGTTCAGATTTCTCCTACATTCAGTCCGGTACAATTGCTTGTGCATTTTTTTTTCAAATGCCAATCTTTAATCGGTCAAAAGGAAACCCTAAATGCAATCTTGATTTCGAGGCTATGAGACACCTTCCAGAATTTCTGAGCTCAAGGTAGGCTCACTTGGTTTAAACGGGCTACAGGCACACCCACTAGATTTCTGGGCTACTAAGCACACCCACTTGATTCAAACGGGCTGCAAGCGCGCCCAAGAAAATACAAAAAGAGTTTAGTAGTTTTCCAAAGACAATTTCTTGAACTTTGAATACAATGGATCCTATAGCCTTTTGGACAACACTTTGATCTTTGAATTAAGAGAGAGATGTTTTCAAAATAGTAAGAACTAGTATTGAATCAATAAAATGAAGTGTGAATTGATTCTAGGTGATTTTGAAGAGAATAGAGTGTATTTTCAATTGAGTTTTCAAGAGAGTAAGAGGAGGGAAGGAAAAAAGTAATTGTAAACTTTAAAATTCGTTTAAACTCCCCTTTATATAATAAATCAACAGATATGTCTATTCATGAGGCATTACGATGAATAGACACTTCATTTCAAAATTTGAAAAACCAATTGGGGTCATTTATGTCGACATACCATCTGCCTATATGTCGACATATGCATGTATATTTTGAAAACTTGTTTCTTTTAAAATGTTTTGAAAAACCTATACTTTGTAAAATAATTTGATACTATGTAAAATAGTTTTGATGTACTTTGAAATTTGAAAAATTATATTGTAAATAAACATTTTGAGATTTGAAAAACTTTTATAAAATAATTTGAAATATATTTGGAAAAATTATTTTGTTTGAAAGTATAAAAGATAGAAAATAAGAGATAGAGATCAAAGATTGTTATCAAGAACTTTAACAATATAAGCTATGGCGCTATACATTAAATTATATTCATGAGATCCTTTTATTTGGTCTTTTTACTCATCAGTCTTCATGTCTATCTTTTGAATTTTTATACTGTACAGTCTTCGATTCAACATCTATGTAATATTCTACACTATGCGCTATATAACTTAATAAAACATTAGTATGTATGTTTTATATGATTTTCTATGGTTGTTGTCATCAAAGTCAATAAATGGCGGTTTTAATGAAATGTTTTATAAGTGAACTTATTTCTTTACAAAATATTTATAAACTTAAGGAATGTTTTATGAAAAGCTTCATAAATGATTTTAATATTAAACAAGAAATAGAAAATAAATGTGATTTAAAATGTAAAGTAATTGGTGTAGATAAGAAACCAATGGAATAAAGTACATAAATTGTACATAGATCATTTTATTCGCATGCCAGTTCTTGATCTGTTTTAGAGTACATGCTTTCGTGGTTATTTTCACTAGTCCGAACAGGATTTTTCACTAGATTTTTTACGACGAACACTTGATACAGATTCTTGATATGATTATGAAGTTTTCATCATACAATATGTTTGTAAGAAAATTAGAGGTTTTTAATCAAGGAACCTAATCAGAGTCTGCACTAGAGAGGTTAAGTGATCTATATTAGTCTGAAAATGGAATTTTTATGATCGAGCAAGTGATCATATTTGAGAATGTGTCAGAATGGTCTATATGCATCGTATGGGATTTAGTATTTTGTATTCTATGTTTGTTGACTTATGAAGAGTTTTGGGGAATGACTCTTCGATTTGTTCAAAGGTAGCATGAATAATTGACTAAATAATGACCTAAGGCTATTGAACGTAAGGTATGCCTAATAGGTTATTTATCATTCTTGTGCGATGAGAATGTTTTGAACTTGGGAAAACCTTAAGCTATGTTTTCTAGTGAATTTGAATGCTATTAAGTATCGATTTGTTATTGTTTCTTTGTTGCTTGTGTTGGAATTTCGAGCACAAAATATTCTAAGTCGGAGTAGAATGTAACGACATGGACTTTCGAACACTTCGTATATAATTATCTAAATTATTTAAATATTTAAATAATGGATTTAATGTAAATAAATGTGATTTTATAATCTTATTAACCCCCTTTTAAATAATAACTAATGATAAAAAAATTGTGTCTGAATTTTGTTTACAGAAATGAAAAGTTCGAAGAAATATCAATAATATGACCGAAAATCGTTTTATCGATAAAAGATTTCTACTAAATAAAAGTTGTTTTAACTCTTTTGTATTTGTGTAGAAACACATTAATACATTTATAAGAATTAAATTCACCTTTTTTCATAAGTATATTAATTAAATACTAAGTATATAACTAAGGGACAAGGAGGAGTAAAAGGTGGATGATTTAAGGAAGACTTGTAATTAGATACGGTGTGCATGTGCAAGCATGGAGAGAAAGTAGGGGGTTTGGCTAGCCAAAAATGAGGGGTACGGATGTCTTATTTTGTGCTAAAGTATTATCCTTTCCATCACCTTCATTTCATTATTTCATTTGCTTAAGTTTTGCAAAAAAGCAAAAGAATTCAAAGACTTCTTTCTCCTTATGAATTCTTTAAAACAAATCCAAATCAACTCTTTCTCTTCCAAATTCTACCAAAGTTCTTATATCATCTAGGAAACATATTTTAGCATAAAAAATGAAGTAATGAAGACGAAAAGGGGGCACCAAACCCAGGCCGTGATTTATCTAAAGGGGTAGGAGGCTTGGCTAGTTATTTTATTTGAGAAAATGTGGTAGCTTTGGGCTTTGTCTAATGGTATGAAATGTTTCCTTGATTCTAGTGGAATTATTCTTGTTGTAAAAGTGGGTATACGTACCATTTAATTTGTGTATATGTGTATATATGTTTGATTATTGAAATATAAAATGTAAAGTGAAGAACAATGCAAGTTATTAGTTTTGGACCCCTCCTTGCTTTGGAAAGCAAGTGATAATATTGTATATAGTATAATCTCTCTTGTAACCCTTTAAAACATGTATCATGGTCGTGACTTGTTGTTTATATGTTTGATAATGTTGTGTGTGAAGTTGAAGTGTGTTGTGAATATTTGAAGTGAAATGGTCGCTACAAACGCACTTTTAAATCCCTTTTATTTAACATATGTTAAATATATATATCTGGTTGTTCTCTACACGTGGTTTGATGTGTTTGACATAAAGGAATTGGTTTGTGAAGTTGTGGAAATAATAGAACAAAGTTGCAAAAGTTAGAAGCGAAATGGTCTCTATGGATGTGCTTTAAATCATTTTATGTTCGACATTTTTAAGTCAACTTGGAAGACATCCTTAGGGGTTTCTTATGGTATTAATAAGTAAGGTATAAGTATTTAATAATGTAAAATATCAAGTTTAAAAATGGTCAAACAAAGTTAAGAAAGTTTGAAGTAAAAAGGTCGCTAAATGAGCACTTCGAAAAAGTACCTCGTTTTTGGGATTTTTTATAAATTAGCTGAAATATTTGCTTAGGTGTCTCTTTCCATGATTTTTAAGTACTCTAAGTATACTAAATACTGTAAAAATAATTGAATCCAAAATCAGTTGTTTAAGTGTCGAAACCTAGTCTCAAAGTACATGTAAAAATCACATTAATTTTCAAAACAAAACTACATATAGCATTTCAAAGAATGTAGTCTTTGCTTTTGCAAAACATTCTCCTGTTGCAAATACTTTAGATAACATTTGTGGAAATGCTATCTTTTCTATTAGAAACTTTAAATTGTGTTGAAATGATATTTAACTTAAGTATTTTTTCTAATCCTTTTAGGTTTGTTCTAGCTTATATTAGATGTTTTAAAACTGGTTTCATGTTTACTTATATTTTTGATAATTAATTATGAATTTTTAAAGAAAGAGGCTTTTAAAATAAAACATGTTTATTTTTGGATTTTTATTTATTTCAAAATTTGTTATTTTTATATAATATTCTATATAGATAATTATACAATTTTAAGTAGTTTAAAGAGTTTTAACGAAATTGTAAGTATTTTAAAAGAGTGTGTGTGTTTGTGTGTATGTTTTAAAAAGTAAGCTAAATATTTTATAAATGTAGTAAAGGAAGTTTTGGATTTTAACACTTAAGGTTAAATAAATGGTTTTGTAAGTTTAACCAAAAGTGTATTGCCTTAATCAATAAGTGTGGATATTCTTAGATCTTTCAAATGAATGCCTTAAAGTAAACGAAACGTATAAAGTGGTTTTGGGTTATAGTAAACAATGTTTAAGTTACATTTGTTTTTAACCCTCATTAATTATACCTAGGATTATAACTAGATCTTTTAAGAGAATGTTTATAAGATAATTATAAGTAAAATGGTTTCAGGTTGTTGTAAACAATGTTTTAGTAACATTTGTTTGTGTACCCTTGAATTATATTTTGAGTGAAAAAATATAGTTAAAAGATTATCAATATACTTAGATATTCAATAATGGAATTTCAAAGATAATGAAAAGTATGGAATATTTTGAAATAAAGATATAAAATTTATATATTTAAAGCATAAGAGAGAGAAGGGGTATATAGTAACGTGTTTAAGTAACAATTGATTTTAACCTCTTCGATTATATTTTAAAGTAAGTCTTATTAATGATTTATGAATACACTTATACCATTAAGATAAGTATATGACTACTTTTTAAAGTAGTGATAAGAATATAAATGAATAGTGAAAAGGGTATAAATGAATAGTAAAAAGAGTATTATTTAATAGTGAAATAGTATAATACAAGTATATATCTTCTATAAATGTAAATTAGTTCTATATACAAGTATAAAAGGGAAGTATCTAATAGATTCACGGGTTTATATGATTTGAGAACCCCGAGGTGGTACATTGGTATGGGATTTTTCTAGCTTTAAGAACTTATATATACGAGATCCACCAGGGAGAACTCCTATATATAGTTCGCTTACTTTTGAAGGAAGCAATGACTAACAAACGAAGTTCTGTTAATTAATAAAGGCGTTTAATTATTAAAGGAGCTTATTTAATAAAGAAGTTGAACTAATGAATGAAGTTTTAATTAATGAAAGGAGTTTAACTAATAAAGAGGTTTAATTAATAAAGGAGTTTAATTAGTAAAGGAATTTAATTAAATAAGGATGTTTTAATTAATGAAAGAAGTTTTGTTAGATAAAAATAAGATTTACTAATAAAAGAGGTTTTAATTATTATTGGATTAATTAATTAAAAAGGGAATTAGAAGTCGTTTATGTGACTTAAATATGCTTTGTGTAAGTTAATCGTGTTTGTGTATTTACTTATCTATGGAAAGTATATAGTCGTGTGCTTAGCACTAAAAGATGACAAAATAGACTTGATTCTATCTATATGTGTAAAAAATGATGATTTGAGTTGGGTGTAGAAGCAATAGTGCTCTAACCCATCGAGCTTCAAACTTGATCGAGGGACAGTGGAAGTTGAGAAGGTCGAAAACATGATAAGTATACGAGACTTAGTTTTCAAATGTGATCATTCTCATTGTTGTTGAATAGGACCAAAATAACTTATAAAATATCTAGAAGAAACACGAAAATTATACAACAAGGTTACTCACTCGATGATGATGTAACCTACGTATAAACTCGTTTTTCTCTTCTAGGACAAGTGATAAAAAAATCTGCCCACATAGGAGAAGATCTCCACCCTTATCGTTGTTAGTTTATTTATGAAAGAACATGGGTTAAGTTAACCAGAAATTCGTCGATTCCGTCTTGAAGACATTGGGACTAGATAAGTATACTAAGGTACTACTTACCAAAAATCACTTCAAGACTGAGATACGTATTCTATCTCTTGAAAGTGGATCTCACTACAAGAAAATGGTTCATCAATAGCAAAAGAGGATTGCAATACAGCTCCACTTTCTGTAATTAATCCTTTATTACCAGTCTAGAGTTAAATATGATGCAGCATTCATGCTATTTTTCCTGTTTCGCCGCATTGAAACCAATGATGAAAAGTTAGCGGTAAATGTTCTCGTCTCCCTCTCATTTTCCTTTTCTACCGCGAACCTTTGCTTTTCATCTTCACTCCGAAACCCTAAATCACTCTCCTTTTTCATATTTCTGTTCCAATCCATTCAAATATCACTTTTCTTCTTTGACCTAACATTACCTGGAATTTTTGACCCAAAATTTTATCATCTATGTTGTTTCCACGATCGATTTTTTTGCAGATAAAATATCCTTCATTGTTTTTAAAGCCGACCAATTCTTCTTCCATCCATCAAAAGTATCTTCTTCCCAAACCCTTTAATACCAACTTCACCCTCTGCAGTCTGCTCCAATCCATGACCCAAGTCTTCCATGATTGGTATAAACCTAAAAAACCAAGCTTCCTCTTCTCCAAGTAACGAACGCTCTTCAGGTAACGGACGCTCTCTTTATTCGTGGTTGCATTCGATCCTTATGTCGTTTAATGTGAATTTCTAATGAAATTGTATTGAAATGTAACTATAATTGGTTTCATAAACAAATTTATGTTTTAGAATATTTGAATAATTTGAAGTTTAAATTTTTACAGAGGAAATCTGTAAGTGTCCTTGTAATATTTTTCCCCGGACTTAAAATGAACAATACTTTGATCCTTTCGAATTAATTTGTACTTTTTTCATGAATATTTTATGCAAGCGATCATAGTTTATGCCAGAGTACTTGTCTACATAACTTTTTACTTAATGATAAGCCTATGAGCTATGATTTTACAACATTTCTTTTCTCCTTAACCATTTAAAAATATTTAGAGAGCTCCATTACTGTTCTTTATTCGTATTTTCTCCAAATATAAGTTATAATAGCCATAACATAATATCTTGCTTAATAGATTGATTGCTTCAGTCATAGGCAAGACTGAGTATCTATTTTCTTCCATGATCCCCTTTATTAATTTAAGCTTTGGAAAACAGTTACCGGTTCTGTTTGTTACAGTTAATCCTTTGATAAAGCCTATCTTGATCATCCTTTATTCCACATATTATGCATGAATATGATTGTCTATAGAGGTGAATGTTAATACATAGAGCAGCGTTTATTTCACTAGAATTCAATCTTTTCTGATTGAATGTTTAACTAGTCATAACCAGTTGATACAACGAAATTTTAAAATCTTATTTCATCCATCTAACATATCTGTAACAATCACAATGCAGCACAACATCAAGTGTTGTAAGGAAAATGAGCCAGTCTCATAATGGAAAATGAGCCAGTCTCGTACAGAAATGGATAAGTTTCAATGTCCATATGAGGAATTGAACGTTATTTCCTTTCGCGATGAAGAAATTGATGCTTCAAAACCAATTGAGCGTTTGGTCATCCATGGCCAGGTATAGCAAATGCAGTTTGGCACTATTTGCAACTTAAAAGTTGTTATCTTCTCCACTGGTATGTCAAATTCAAAACCTTAACGCGAATAGAATATACATTACCTTATTGGATAAATACCATCTTATATATTTTATACTTACATAACTGATGATGATAAAAAACTCTAGTTTTGTCATGTTAATCTCGATAGAGTTATATGAATCAGAGTTACAAAACTAAAATTTACATGTATACCTCGTACCCAGACTAGTATTCATACAATAATATAAGCTGATAACTTTTTTTAGCACTAGAAAATTGTAGTATTCTTTTTGGAGTTTTAAATGAAAGTTACAAAAATCCGAGCTTAGCTCAGTTAACATAGCTATACAAAACCGAGCTTAAGCTCAGTTTTCTAATTGACCTTAGCTCGGTTTGTAGAACTGAGCAAGCTCGGTATTCTAATTGAGCTTCGCACAGTTTAGCATCACTATGATTTATTAATTCCAACCTGATTCATTTTTTTATTGAATGAAAAGGGTCTTTTTGTTTATTAAAGAGTTATTTGTTTATTCATTACCGTGTTTAAACTGGAATTCAAACTAGGATGGATGCATTTATGTATTTAATTGATATGTATTGCATAAAAAAATATATATAAAGTTTCCTTAGCGAAAAGATAGGAAAGCAACTTGCCACATATTCCTTACGATAATAAAATGGGTTATAGTCTGCGTGTAGTTTGAATCTGTGGAATGTACTGATATTTTTGTTCTATCAGAGCTTTATAAACTTACATGCAGTTATGTGAATATACAACCCCCAACAGAAAGTTTAAAAAAAATCACTTTTGAAATATCATTTTGAAGAATTTATTATAGTATAAAGAATATATTATGCTCATAAAATTGTAAATTTTGTAATTCAAAGTTATTAAAATTATATCATTTTGAAAGGTGCAGTTAAATAAAGTAGTTCTTCTAGCTGTTAGCAGAAATAAAAGATATTTATAAACAAAAAAAATAAAGAAAAGGAATACTTGGTACCTCAGTAATTAATAACCTGAAAAGTATAGTACCATTAAATCTACAAAAAATACAATAACAAATCTGAAACCCATTGATTTGAAGTTCAATTTATAGAAGAAATCTACATTGAAGTTTAAATTTTAAAAAAATCATGTTAACCTTATCATTTTCGAGTAATTCTGAAATCACTTATTCAAATTTAATTTTGTTGGGAAAATAATCTCGGACAAAGGAACATCCTGCCATCCAAATTATTTGCTGAAATACATGGATTACGACTAGTACTAAAACATCGATAACGGAAATTTCATACCTAAATAGAAGGGTTTCTGGATGATTTAAGGCAGCAATCAAGTAGAGGAAATAAAAGCTTGGCAGCGAAAAAATGATCAAGAAAGTAAGCGTTAAAGGAACATAGAAGTTGGAATACAAATGAAGCAAAAATAATGAAGCCGCAATACCTAGTGTCGTTTGAATTGAATGTGGAGATACATGAATCTGAATATAGTAGTATGAATCTTAGTGCCAATTAGAATGTGATAGTAAATTTTACGGAGTTGTAGCACATTTTTAATATTCTGATGTATGTATATACACATAGTTCAATACCAAAATTTGATTTGTTGGATGTTTGTGAGCTGAAAACTATAATAAGATGCAATACTTGCACGTATTATAGTCTATGGTATCAAGATTCATGAATTCTTTCATAATAATGTAATTTATCACAGTTGAAGTTATGAATATTTTTGATATTTATTAATTTTATCCCAGGATCCGTATCACTAGCCATTAATTGATCCACTACCTTCATATGGGTGAGGTAGGGAGCTACCTGGCCAACGACATCAAAGCTTGATTACAGATATAATCTCACAGATGTTGTGATTATAGATATGATTTTTCTTGGTAAATAATGATAATATCAGTTTAAAATTAAGATTAGAAGAAGATGACAAGAAGAAAATTAGAAACAAAATAACAGAAGTAACAATTCTAGACTAAGTTTTGTAAATAATTAAACGAATGAATTAATTAAGTTTTAAAATAATTAAACAAATTAATTAAGTTTTGTAAAAAAAACTATCTAAGTTGATTATGTTTTAAAAAATTAACTAAATTAACTATATTTTATAAAAAGAAAATAAATTTATAAAAATAACTAAGTTTAAAAAAAATTAATTAAGTTTATAAACATAACCAAGTCTATACAAATTAATTAAGTTTTAAAAAATATACCACGTTTATATAAATAATAAAGTTTAAAAGGTTAAATTAAGTTTTATAAGAGCTGAAATTTCTATTCAGTTAAAAATATTATGAATGTGATTTGAAATTCTATTCAATGTAACTTTCTAAACAATTTTTTTGATCAATGTTACTTTCTTCACGATGTAAAATTGTGCATTATAAGATGTAAAATAAAATTTTCAAATTTCAAACAAGGAACTCGTAAGATGAAATTCAAGCGCATCCAAACATGAAGCACTATGTGCATATTCTTCTATACATCCGTAGATGATGTATAAAGTAACAACAGGAGATTAGCCTGGTATAATTAAGAAAATTTACAAACTATAAGTTGAAATAATTGAAATTTTTAAACAAGTAGCTTATACAGTATCATAAATGAAGATGCATGCACCTTGCATTATATTACTTAAGTAAGAAACTAGTTATGATATTTTATAGAAATTCAAATAGTTTAGTGCAGCGATGTTTTAATAATTTTTAATTTGTTCTTAAGAGTAATAATTCATAAGGCGACTTTAAATATAAGTTATCCTAGTTTATGACAGAGCTCGTAGTTGTGCCAACCAAACTTTATCCCATTGATATTAATAGAACATCTAAACACTAATACAATGAGAAAATCTGCTAGCATTGCATGAATGTAGTCTATAGATAAGCGATATGACTAATATAAATAATATAACATCCAATTGGCAATAGTTTACATGGTTAAAGCATAGACTTGATCATGGGTTTGGATTGGATAAGGAATTCAAAATGGACGGGGTACATTAGCTTCTTCTTTTGTAAAACTTTGGAGTAACACATACATGTTTCAACATATTGGTGTGATTAATGACTTGCGTATCCAAAAATCAGATGAAAATTATTGGAACCGTATTAAAAATGATAAAGATCAAGAATGATGGAACTGGTCCAAGAGAATTAATTAAACAAGTGTGACGATGATCTATGTTAATTATATAACCCTATTTTAAAAGGATAGTTGGATTTTCAGTATGTTCAACTTATGCGGTGTTATGTCATGTGAACAATGTAGCAGCAGTACACCAGCATTATCATAGAGTTGGAGATTATACTCAACTGAATCTAATAAAGTGGATGAATCTTTTTAAAGTTGAGGAAGCAGAGACGGTGAAAACTACACTTCCCCTTTCAGAGAAGGTAAACTTCATAATCTCGTTTTTTATGAAGCGTTATTTGTGCTTAATGCTATGTTGATATATATTGTTTGTTTAGTTGCTTGTACTTGGAGGGAATGGTTTTGTTGGATCACACATTTGTAGGGCGGCTTATGAGCATGGTATATCTGTTTCTAGCTTAAGCAGGTACTTTCACATTCATATTAAAGAGGCATATGGTCACACTGGCCACACCATCATTTTACTCCACTTCACTTTTTTGTTATTCCTACTCAAGCCATGGCTTGATTTGATATAGCATAATCAATGTCTACCTATTCTAGAATTTTCTTCAAAAAAATCTTTAAGCACTGTGCTGTTGTTTATAAGTAGATGCAATAATATGCTATACAAATTCCTAACAATGAATGTTAGGCTTTATTGTGCCATTTGCAAGCAGATAAAGTTTATTACAGAGTATATCTTTTATGTTAGTGGTTTTACTAGTAAACAATTATTATTTTATTACAATAAATGGTCAACAAAATGGAGCGTGCTCAATTCCTACTTATCTGTAATGCGTGGATGGACACATATATCATTGATTATACAAATGTTGTTGGAACTTGCTTTGTATTCGCAATGAATGGAACTTGTGTTTACTATAGTAATAATAAAATTACTGTAAATAGTTGTTAATAAATATGAAGTGAATGGAAACATATAAGAGTGCTCAAGTTTCAGTGTTATTCACTAGAAAAAGTTGTTAATAAATATGAAATGAATGAACCTTTTAAAGTTGAGGAACCAATAGCGATACTCCAATAATTTTCATATCTATAAAATATATATGAGAAACTTTTGTTTTTTTGTTTTTTTTGAAATCTCAAGAGAACCCGGTAGGCCGGTAAATTCTCGAGGAGGGTACAGTAAAGCCATACGCTGATCCAAGCCCCCATACCTTCGGGTAAATTTATATAGGATAGGGAAGCGCATGGTAGGAATCAAACTTGGATCTTTTTACCAGAAACCAAGACTCGTTTCCACTGTGCTGCACCTGCGGACATATATATGAGAAACTTGAATGAGTTTAAATGAGAAAAATGTGGTCATAAGAGAAAAAGGCGGTAAGGATGAGGATGGATAAATGTGTATGTTTGGATGAGGAATCAATGTTTTATTAATTGTATATTAACTAAGGTATTAATATTTTATTTTTCTCATTCGAATTTATCCACTTTTCTGTTCATCCAACGAATTCAATTTGGTTGATTTAAACTTCACTTGTAAATGCTACTTGATTTTATGGCATGTTGTATACTTTGTATTAGTCAATCGCCTAATGAAATAGTGTGATGAATATATAGTGTTTGCATTATGAATCCGATTTAACTTTGTGTACACTTTTTTGATGAATTGATTCTCAAGCATTACTTTTGCTTTACAGGTAGATAGATGACCGTGATGCAAAAAAAAGGTTACAACAAGTTATGGATCGAAGTTATTTTTGCTACTAGAACTACCTTTTGCTTTTAACGTATGTACTACTTGCTTTTGTTTTGCTATCGCTACTTGTTCTATATTTTGTTTATGAACTATTGATGACGAACTATTTATGTTTGGTGTAAGAATATTTTGTATTTTGATTATGAAATTTCATATGTTGGTTATCAAATATGTGTCCAAAATGTGGTATTGATACAATATGTTGATTTTGAAACGTGGTCTATAAACGCAATTGTGACTGATGTTTACTGAAATGGAATTAAAACATTCCATAGCATTTTTAAAACGCCGCTGAAAGTTTTAACAACATTTTAAAAATGTCGTTAAATTGTATCTAAAAATATAAAGCATGATTTATTGCAACAAGGAAACGCTGTAAATAAATATCACAGCCTTGAAAAAACGCTATAAAATCTTATCTTAGCACGAAACAAACGCTAAGAAAGATCTCTAACTGCACCCAACCAAACGTTATTAAATGATTTCATGACACCAGTGAAACGCTGTTAAAAAGGATATTAACATCTTATCATTGTATATCTCTAACATATAACTGTATGTTGATATACAACGTATGTAAAAACGCTGTTAATAGATTTTATAGCATTTTCAAAACGCTGTTAAAGGTCTTGTTTGTTGTAGTGTCTGTTCGAAATGCTGGAATCTACATGGAGATTCGAGATCTACTTGAGAAGCTTGAACCCAAGTAGAGGTTCATGATCTGTTTAAGTTATGGCTCATATGTTAAGACGCCGAACATGACTTCACCTTTGGAAAATGACGAATGACCACTACACTAGAAAAGACGATTCCCAACACTTATAACGATTACTAATAATTTTAGTGACACTTTTTGGCTGTTGCATGGGGGCGTGAGCATTCACTGCAAAGATACGGCAACTGTTATAAGCGTTAACTATTCGTGCTTTCCAACGAGTATAAATGTCAGGAAATTTGTTTGGGTAACACTTATACCCGTTGCCAAGTTTATGCTATCAACAATTATAAGTGGGTAATGCCACAGTATTAATAGAAATAAATGTTAGAAACTGTAGACTCTGTAGCAATAATAACTGTTGCTAATAATTATTTTCTAAAAGTAGTAACAATTATAAGGTCTAAGATATCAATACTTATGATTACTAGTAAAATGAGCTATGTATATAAAGGTCATAATACTTCACATTAATCCACCATAACAAAAGCTTGATATCATTATCAACTACAAATATTCATAATAATGGAGTAAACACACATAACATTAATAATAGAGTTTAAATTATTACAATTTAAATGCAAAAATTATCAAATCCATGATACTATCATATTGGAATAACAAAATACATAATAAAGTTCATAACTAAAGTATAAAGTCTACAAATACTGAATATAAAACATCAATCATATCAGAAGCCTCCTCCTTTTATTACATCTAAACTTGTTTAACTTCTTCATTGTCTTCCAATTTTCGTTATTCCTCTACATCTGTTATTGAAGCTGCATTTAGCATAAGATTCTAAGATCAATTCCTATGTTAGGTTTAATTTCATTGTATAAAATATGAATTAATCTAAATTTTTTATACAACAAACTAAAGCAAATAATATATAAAGAGATAGAATTAAGTTATTTCTTATAATTTTTATAGGTAAACTAATATAAATACGAAATTTGAACAGGCTTAGCAGGTTAAGTAATGTAACGATGAGCATTACTGATAATTTAAGAAAAAAGTTGCATACAAAAAGCTAGTTACTTGGGTTTCTTTTAATCACATTACTTATACTTCTTATTAAATAATATTAGTATAGTTCCAATGTAAATATAGTTAGTAATGGAAAAAGGTGCCAATGTAAATATTGTCTTTAACATCTAAACTTATATATGAATAATGAAGTATATCCAAACTCGAATAAAATATTACTGCCTTATTGACACCTCTCGCTGTCACAATCTACTCTTTTAAGTAGAGAATCGTTGATAATGGAAAAGAACATGATACTCTTATTAAATTAAATAAAGGGATAAAGCATTGTAATATTTCATATTTAATAAAAATACATAAAAAGTCCAAATTACATGTGGTAATCAATCTAACCCCTAAATCTTAAACATAAATGAGTACAACATTATTCATAACCTCGCTAAACAGCTACTTATTATTACAAGACCCAAATTATATTTTTATAGTTAATTTATGTAACGACCCAGAATTTCTGTTAATTAAAATTTGTATATTTAATTAATTTTAAATATTAATAAGTGAAATTTATAAGTCGAATAAATTCTATTTCAAATAATTGGATTTAATTGGATAATTAAATCGATAATTTAATAGTTGAAATTACAGAAATAATTGAAAATTGGGTTAAATATGATTGAAATTGATTTGTAATATTTTATTTTATCATGTTGGAGTTAGAACGATATTTTAGAACTTTTAAAATTGAATTTAGAGTTAATTTGTGAAAATTGAATATTTTAATCGAATAGTGAAATTAGCCATTTTTCGAACAGTCTCAGAATTGGAAGAAACTAGTTCCGTTGGATCCGCAATAGTTTGTTATTATCGGATTTCAATTTTCGTAGGAATCGGAGTTTTCGTTTGACCGTGGCAGCTCGAAACGCGTCGAAATTGTTTTAATATTTATTTGGCGAGTTAAAATAGCCATTTTTCAAACAGTCTCAGATTTCGACGAAACTAGTTTCATCGGATCCGTAATGTGATATTATTGTATGGTTTCAAATTTCATGTCAATCGGATTTACCGTTTGTCCGGTGCAGGCCAAAACGCCTAGAAATTTGATTTAACGATTTAATTTCAAATCGAACGTTTATTGCCATAACTCGCACAAATGAACGAATTAGCTCCCGAAAAACGTTCCATTGTGTTCGGAACGCGGGATAAACCTTAGGAACGCCAACCGGCACGCTTCGTTTGGAGTTCGGAAAATCCGGGATGAATAGTGTCGCGTATTTTTTCTATATAAGCCCTCAAATATTCACAATTGCAAAAGGAAAAAGAGGCTGGGGTTTCAAACCATCAGCCGCCGGCCTAGAAATTCAATGGCCGAAATTATCTTTCGTTCTTCCCTCAATCTCTCATGATCCATTAACAATTAGAGAAAGTTGTCAATTGCAATGTTATAGATCTCCACGAGATCTTTAAAACCAACGGTCGTGATCGTTTATGGAGCGGTAGATTGTCGGCAAATCACTCATGAAGGCCGCGACTTTGTGCATGTTTTTCGTGAAGAATGCCTAGCTGAGCTTCCTTATACTTGGACCGAAGGTGGAACTCGCGTGGGGGGGTCGAAGTGGTGGTCATTGATCTCTGCAAAGATGAACGTGGTGGTCTTGAAAATTGAAGACGTGACGGCGGCCGTGGGTTTCTATGCGCGCGCGTGTGTTTTACTGGAGAGAGGGAGATGGAAGCAAGGGACGGTGGTGATCTGCAGGGTGATGGATCTAACGGCTTGATGCAATTTAGGTTTAAGAAAATAAAATATATGTTGTAAAATTTATATTAAAAATACGTGTAACTTTAAAAATTCATATCTTTTTCATACGAGGTCGAAAACGCACGAAACAAGTTGCGTTGGGTTCGTATGGACGAGCACTACGCTATGAATTGGATTGGAGTTGTTTGGAGTTAGTGAAAAATTCGGGTAAAATTAAACGTCCGTTTAATTTTATCCGAAATAAAAGCTGAAAACGAAATTGAAATCAAGGTGAGAACTTCTCACTCAATCGAATCAGTTTCCAATTTAATTTTAAATAGTTAGATTCAAAATTCTTGAATGTATGTTTGAATGATGATTGTTATCTATTGATTGTTAAAATAGACATTACGCCGTTAGTAAACGGATGTTATTTATTAAAAACATATACCACGAATATTTCACAGTACAGTGAAATTGGTATTATTTATGTACTTGGAGTTGATTTCCCGCATTATATAGCGGACGAGACCCTATTGCGCCGTCTATTAAGCGGATAATATTTTAAATCCTATATACCGCGATAATTCCGTACTGGAACGGAATTGGTATTGTGCTAACATTTGTGGATGTAGGAAAACAGGTTGGAGGGATCCAACTGGATTCTTCAACAGTATTTATTTGATTATGAATATTTTGATATTCGTTGATTATCATATACAGATATATGATGTCGTTGTTGTCGTGATTGACTATTTGGTGTGTAGCATCATTTGGGCCAATTTTGGAATTTTAAATGGATTTTTAAAGTAATTTTTGAAAGTATACGTTTTATAAAATATTTTTGGAATTGATTCATTTTAAATAAATAAACGTTAAAATTTTAATGTTATAAAAATTATTATTTTTGAGAAATATAGTTAAAAGTTGATTTTGAAAATATGGGATTAATGATTTTATAAAATAGTTTAAATTGGAATTTTTGAATTTATTATAAAAATTTAAAATATAGGATTTATAAAATTTGACTATTTTATAAATCAAAGAAAATGGTGAAATTATAAAGGAGTTTAAAGACGTTTTCTAAAAATAATAGTATAAATTGA
The DNA here is from genome assembly GCA_030765085.1 of Allium cepa. NCBI lineage: Eukaryota > Viridiplantae > Streptophyta > Magnoliopsida > Asparagales > Amaryllidaceae > Allium > Allium cepa. Next base: position 39,545,119 of record CM060933.1, read on the forward strand.
TTTATATAAAGGATTTATAAATTGATATTTATAAATAAAAAAATATTTGAATTATAAAACGAGTTTTTATAAGTGTTAGAATGAATTGTAAATGAATTTCATAAATGAATGAAATTTATAAAATTATAAACGGTGAAGTTATAAATGGAATTTTATAAGCAGTAGGTTTATAAAATTTGTAAAGTTATTGAAAGAATATATTTGGGTAAATAAATGAATCTTATAAGTTATAAGATTTACAATTTGGGAAGTTTAAAAGAACGATAATGTAAACAAATAAATTGTAAGTATTTAAATTATACTATGGACTTTTGGTATATAATTGAGTTATAAATTTAAATAGATTAATAAAGGAGATTTATAAAGGAAGTTGTTATAAAATAAATAGAAATGGAATTTATAAACATTGTTTTATAAATCCGCAAACGGCTTATTTTGATAAGTAAATTGTTATAGCTTATTAATGGAGTTATATTCACGTTTTAGATCAGTGAATAATCCTTTAAAATAAAATGTATAGAAATGATGAAATTGGCCAAGTATATTCACGTTTTTGGATAGTGAATATTATGTTAAAGAAAATGTTTTGGATGTGATGTTTTAAATAGAATTAAAACGATCTAATGATGTTTTTAAAATGTGTTGAGATTCGAAACCATAGATTTCAACATTCATTGTTGAAATAGACGTTTTCGAGAAATAGAAGGAAATGGTGGACTATAACACTATTGTTATAGTAAATGATTTCCGAAAGGAAATGTTTTTGTATAGTATTGGGATTTATATATCTATTTGAATTTCGAATCCCTATACTAGTGATTTTGGGTTGTCGTAACGATGTTTTACGCAACATTCGTTTTGGCCTAAATAAATATGTTTAAGAGAATGATTTCCTTAAAGAATGAAATATAAACTTAATTTCGATTTAAGTATATTGAATATTTTCCAAGTGTAGAAAATAAATAGATTTGTGAATTACTTATTAATAAGTAAGTATGTAAATGTTTTTCCAATGTGAAATGAAACATTTTTGATAATTTATCTTTTTGAAGATAAATTGAAAATGAATAATTGAAATCGTGTATTCATAAATATTTTGGAATGTAAATTCACTATGGAATTTATAAATGAAAAAGGGAATTTGTTTAAAAGTAAAAGTTGATTTATTTTTTGAAGTGTGGGAATAAATTTATAGATTTGAAACGTAAATATAAAGTAAATCGTTAAGGATTTATTTAATGGGTTTAAATGAACCATGTTGAAATGAAAGTATTTCCGCGTAAGGAAAATGATTGAAATTTGTTTTCAAAAGTGGTAAAGGTGAAAAGTTATTTGAAAATTTGTTTTCAAATGGTTGAAGTGTGAAAATTATATATCTTGTAAAGATATTTTTGGAAAATAAATAATTTGGAAAATTATTTGGAATCTGATGATGTTGTGCATATCCATTGATAGTTCAATAACCGACTATCAATATTTACCTTTGAATGGGTATTTGTTGCGATTTGCTTGAATTTGAATGCCACACTTATTTTTAAATAAGCACTCACTATTCGGGTTAGCCGGGAAATGACCTTGGGGTCGTATAACCCATTCCGAATATGTGATACGTCGTTATAATTGCATTTGAAGACCGGTGTTGAAGACCTGATATTTTCAAAAGCGAAAGGACAACTCGTCGAATGTCTTTGCATCGACTGGTCCCCGGTATAGAGACTCCATATGTGATGGGAAGTCCGGACGTGATTAGTAGATATCCGGATTGCAAGGACTTCTTTGTAAGTGCCTTCTGTTCTGTTCGATCCCGGAACAGACTTGTATGGATAGTATGTCTGACAATACAAATTGAGATATAAAGCTGATTTCTTTCAAATATATTTCTGTTGGTGACGGAGAATTTATTCTCTTAGCTTAACACCCTTCTCTGAGACGTACGAGCTCAGAGGTTATGTAGTTGATGGTTATCGGCGATATATTCCCAATTTGGTAATGTGACATGTTGAGTGTTGCTGTGAAATGATCATTGTTTGATCATTTGTGATATGATCATTTGTTTGATCATTTATCTTTGTGATCATTACTTTGATCATTTGTTGACCCAAAGCATGGCTTTGTACCAAAGCGTGGCTTTGTGGACGAGACTTCGTTGGACCTCACACCCGGAAAATGGTCAAAACAGGAAGGATGCAGCAAGGTTATTAGGGGGTAGCACCCCTTTAGTGTATGTCATTCCTTCTGGATAGAGGTGGTATCATGGTATGGAGCCCAGATACTTAACCTTTGTTGTTGTTGCAAACTTATTACTTTGTGGTTGTTGGAAATCGAGGATCCTCGGATGTAGATCGGTTACGATCGGGGGATGGCATATTTGTGTCAGTAGTTACCCAGTTAGGGGTAACCCGGCCTTGTGTTGGCAGAGATCCGGTTTGGTTCTTGGGACGTCATTCCATAGGCGTTTCCATGTGGCAATGGGAAGTTCCTTGGCCTGACCATTTGTTGGAAATCCAAAGAAACAATACGAGCCTTGTACGGTTTTAGTTGTAGAACCTGCCATCTAATATGGTAGCTATAGTAGGCATAATATAATGGTACCTATGCTGGCTAAGATTTATATTCTACTTTCGAAATGTTTTCTACACTATGCACTAATAATAATAATATCAAAATGATTGGATTTTGCGTAGCAAGCTTCTTTGACTGACATAAGAAGAAATCTCGTCCAAGTCTGCGTTTGCATTGTGTGTGTGGTGGGAGGTCTTATGGTAGTTACATTTTTAAAAACATTGCGAATTGACTTTAAAAATATTCCTCTGTTTTGTTTTTTTCTTTTTAAAAAAATAGATAAACTGTTTTAGTTTTCACACCAGTCACATGATTGACTCGGAGTTTATTGTTTTCTTCCTAAACTCTGGGTGCCCACCAATTTCCACACGGGCAGTCAAGAGTTAAGGTTTATCAGGATATTCTGGAATTCAGAAATTGCTGGAGGCAAGATGAATGGCATGGCGTATTACTAGTATATAGTATCCCTTTCCGTTTTTTGTTGTTGTTTAATTGTTGTTTGATTGTTGTACACTCTGATGATGTAATAAAATGTAATGAAATGTAATAACTGATATAGTTCTTTGTTTAAAGATTATTCATTTATTTATTATTTGTTGTTCCGCTGTGATTGTGAGATTCTGATATTGTTCTGCTGTTTTCTTTCTGTTCTGTTCTATCTTTTTCTCTCTTCTTCTATCTTTTTCTATTTTCTTTTTCTTAAAACCCTATGTGTTCGGTTTTTCGGCATTCGAGTGCTCGGCAGCTGATACAGTGAACGTATTAATGTCGGTTTTCGGAAGTCGAAGAATCGGGTCTTCACAATGTGGTATCAGAGCATACGGTTAAGCGACAACCATGGCTCTGTTGGGTATTACTCATTAGAGATAGAGTCAGTAGTACTCTAGAATGAGTTTGAGTGTAATAATAGCTATGAGAGCGTATTTGTTAGTGAATATAAATTGTTTTGTATTGTGTTGACTTATCGGTTGATTGTTTATAGATTCCGGCGATGTAGTCTAGCTAACTATCGTAGATAGGGGTTTCTAAACTCTTAAACAAGATAAACTGACACGATATTGTTTTAAATTGGGTAAATGAAATAATTTTTCCTTGACTATATTTTATATATAAAGGAATAATTTTTCAGAATTATTAAAGTGTATATAAGTTGATTGTTTGGTTGATTGAAAATGTAAGAATATATATATAAGTTAATTAAAAGATGTTTGAATAATCTAAATAAAAACATGTTGTAAAAGAATTATTGTATAAGTAAAAAGAATTACAAGAATTGAATTATAATTAAAGTGATTTACAATTGTGAAATAAACTTATATATATATAAGAAGTAAAACTATATGAATATATTTATGAATATGAGTTGTAAATAAAAATGAATTTAAAGTTAAATGGAAATTTACTTAGAATTGGAATCTGAATTGGATTTATAAGTGGGAATTTAAGTTAAGTAAAGCCAAATAATGTTTAAATGCAATATAACTTAAGAGATGTTGAATGAAGTTGATTTTGGTATCAAAGTAAATTAATAAAGTTAAGTGATAAATATGAACTTGAGTTATATAAATGAAAAGCAATTGAATTAATTAATGGATTGAATGTAAATCAATTTAATGTAAATAATTGATATGGAATAATGAATGTAAGTGTTAATCCATTAAAATCTAATGTTATTAAAAAATTGAAAAATTGAATGAAAATCAATTTAATTAAACCAATTTAAAGTAAAGGTGTTAAACCAAAATGAATATAAGCAAAGGAATTTGGTTGTAATTAATATACATTGGTTGTTATATGATTGTTAGTTGATTGTATATAATTCATTAAGTATTAATGCAATAGAGTTAATGAAATTGAAAGCTAAAGTAATTGAAATCCAATTGGAAGTTAAGTGAATCTTAAATAGAATTGAATTTGATTTGGAAGTGAACCAACTTGAATATGAATTAGTGAATATAAACTAATTGAAAATGAATGTTAGTAAAAGCATCCACTGTTAATGAATCAAAGGTGATTAAATTGAAAACCCATTCATTGAATATTAATGAGAATATGAATGAATATTAATTGGTTATGAATGTTAGTTGAATGTTAGTTGAATGCTAGTTGGTTGATGGTTGAATATATTGCTTTTACTGCATTTGCTATGTTGGCATATATAGTTATTATGTTGCTATATGTTGTATATCGATACTATTGTCTATATACATTTTTCTCATCTGTTTGTTGAGTGTTTAGTAGGTGCGGATCGCGTTTGCTTCGCATTTGGAGCTCGCTTTCGCCCTATATTAGCCGTATATGCTCGCTAATAAAATATAAGGTACATATCTCGGATTAAATATCGTACTTTTACACTTTTTTCCTTGCGGGATGCCTCATCACTTGATGAGATGTATATTTGTGATATATATATATACTGTCATTTTTTTTTTTGGATCGAGCCGCACAAAGGAGACTATGGCGAATTTTTCCGAAAATTTAAGGCGTTAGAATATTTTTGAAAAAAATTGGAAAATTTTGAAAACTATAACTTTGATTTGTAATTGAAAGTTAAACAATAGTAGTTGTTTTTGAAATGATAACTAAGTATGATTTGAAAACTTAGTAAAGTTATTGTAAGAAGTTTAACTATGGATTTTGAGAAAGTTAATAGATTCTGTAACTTTTCTTACTTGATAATTTCGAGGACGTAATTCTTTTAAGGGGGGAAGTTTGTAACGACCTAGAATTTCTGTTAACTAAAATTTGTATATTTAATTGATTTTAAATATTAATAAGTGAAATTTATAAGTCGAATAAATTTTATTTCGAATAATTGGATTTAATTGGATAATTAAATCGATAATTTAATAGTTGAAATTACAGAAATAATTGAAAATTGAGTTAAATATGATTGAAATTGATTTGTAAAATTTTATTTTATCATGTTGGAGTTTGAGCGATATTTTATAACTTTTAAAATTGAATATTTTAATATTTAAATCGAATAGTGAAATTGGCCATTTTTCGAACAGTCTCAGAATTGGACGAAACTAGTTCCATTGGATCCGTAATAGTTTGTTATTATCGGATTTCAATTTTTGTAAAAATCGGAGTTTCCGTTTGACCGTGGCAGCTCGAAACGCATCGAAATTGTTTTAATATTTATTTGGCGAGTTAAAATAGCCATTTTTCAAATAGTTTTGGATTTCAACGAAACTAGTTTCATCGGATCCGTAATGTGATATTATTGTATGGTTTCAAATTTCGTGTCAATCAGATTTACCATTTCTCCGGTGCAAGCCAAAACGCCTAGAAATTTGATTTACCGATTTAATTTTAAATCGAACGTTTATAGCCATAACTCGCACAGATGACCGAATTAGCTCCTGAAACACGTTCCATTGTGTTCGGAACGCGGGGTAAACCTTAGGAACACCAACCGGCACGCTTCGTTTGAAGTTCGGAAAATCCGGGATGAATAGTGTCGCGTATTTTTTCTATATAAGCCCTCAAATATTCACAATTGCAAAAGAAAAAAGAGGCCAGGGTTTCAAACCATCAGCCGCCGGCCTCGTAGAAATTCAATGGCCGAAATTATCTTTCGTTCTTCCCTCAATCTCTCATGATCCATTAACAATTAGAGAAAGTTGTCAACTGCAATGTTGTAGATCTCCTCGAGATCTTTAAAACCAACGGTCGTGATCGTTTATGGAGCGGTAGATTGTCGGCAAATCGCTCATGAAGGCCGCGACTTTGTGCACGTTTTTCGTGAAGAATGCCTAGCCGAGCTTCCTTATACTTGGACCGAAGGTGGAGCTCGCGTAGGGGGTCGAAGTGGTGGTCATTGATCTCTGCAAAGATGAACGTGGTGGTCCTAAAAATTGAAGACGTGACGGCGGCCGTGGGTTTCTATGCGCGCGCGTGTGTTTTACTGGAGAGAGGGAGATGGAAGCAAGGGACGGTGGTGATCTGTAGGGTGATGGATCTAACGGCTTGATGCAATTTAGGTTTAAGAAAATAAAATATATGTTGTAAAATTTATATTAAAATTCGTGTAACTTTAAAAATTCATATCTTTTTCATACGAGGTCGAAAACGCACGAAACAAGTTGTGTTGGGTTCGTATGGACGAGCACTATGCTATGGAATTGGATTGGAGTCGTTTGGAGTTAGTGAAAAATTCGGGTAAAATTAAACGTCCGTTTAACTTTATTCGAAATAAAAGCTGAAAACGAAATTGAAATCAAGGTGAGAACTTCTCACTCAATCGAATCGGTTTCGATTTTAATTTTAAATAGTTAGATTTAAAATTCTTGAATGTATGTTTGAATGATGATTGTTATCTATTGATTGTTAAAATAGACATTATACGCCGTTAGTAAACGGAGGTTATTTATTAAAAACATATACCGCGAATATTTCACAGTATGGTGAAATTGGTATTATTTATGTACTTGGAGTTGATTTCCCGCATTATATAGCGGATGAGACCCTATTGCGCCGTCTATTAAGCGGATAATATTTTAAATCCTATATACCGCGATAATTCCGTACTGGAATGGAATTGGTATTGTGCTAACATTTGTGGATGCAGGAAAACAGGTTGGAGGGATCCAACTGGATTCCTCAATAGTATTTATTTGATTATGGATATTTTGATATTCGTTGATTATCATATACAGATATATGATGTCGTTGTTGTCGTGATTGACTATTTGGTGTGTAGCATCATTTGGGCCAATTTTGGAATTTTAAATGGATTTTTAAAGTGATTTTTGAAAGTATACGTTTTATAAAATATTTTTGGAATTGATTCATTTTAAATAAATAAACGTCAAAATTTTAATGTTATAAAATTTTTGATTTTTGAGACATATAGTTAAAAGTTGATTTTGAAAATATGGGATTAATGATTTTATAAAATAGTTTAAATTGGAATTTTGAATTTATTATAAAAAGTTAAAATATAGGATTTATGAAATTTGACTATTTTATAAATCAAAGAAAATGGTGAAATTATAAAGGAGTTTAAAGACGTTTTTTAAAAATAATAGTATAAATTGATTTATATAAAGGATTTATAAATTGATATTTGTAAATAAAAAAATATTTGAATTATAAAACGAGTTTTTATAAGTGTTAGAATGAATTGTAAATGAATTTCATAAATGAATGAAATTTACAGAATTATAAACTGTGAAGTTATAAATGGAATTTTATAAGCAGTAGGTTTATAAAATTTGTAAAGTTATTAAAAGAATAGATTTGGGTAAATAAATGAATCTTATAAGTTATAAGATTTACAATTTGGGAAGTTTAAAAGAACGATATTGTAAACAAATAAATTGTAAGTATTTAACTTATACTATGGACTTTTGGTATATAATTGAGTTATAAATTTAAATAGGTTAATAAAGGAGATTTATAAAGGAAGTTGTTATAAAATAAATAGAAATGGAATTTATAAACATTGTTTTATAAATCCGCAAATGGCTTATTTTGATAAGTAAATTGTTATAGCTTATTAATGGAGTTATATTCACGTTTTAGATCAGCGAATAATCGTTTAAAATAAAATGTATAGAAATGATGAAATTGGTTAACGAAGTGTATTCACGTTTTTGGATAGTGAATATTATGTTAAAGAAAATGTTTTGGATGTGATGTTTTAAATAGAATTAAAACGATCTAATGATGTTTTTAAAATGTGTTGAGATTCGAAACCATAGATTTCAACATTCATTGTTGAAATAGACGTTTTCGAGAAATAGAAGGAAATGGTGGACTATAACACTATTGTTATAGTAAATAATTTCCGAAAGGAAATGTTTTTGTATAGTATTGGGATTTATATATCTATTTTAATTTCGAATCCCTATACTAGTGATTTTGGGTTGTCGTAACGATGTTTTACGCAACATTCGTTTTGGACCAAATAAATATGTTTAAGAGAATGATTTCCTTAAAGAATGAAATATATACTTAATTTCGATTTAAGTGTATTGAATATTTTCCAAGTGTAGAAAATAAATAGATTTGTGAATTACTTATTATTAAGTAAGTATGGAAATGTTTTTCCAATGTGAAATGAAATGTTTTTGAGAATTTATCTTTTTGAAGATAAATTGAAAATGAATAATTGAAATCGTGTATTCATAAATATTTTGGAATGTAAATTCACTATGGAATTTATAAATGAAAAGGGGAATTTGTTTAAAAATAAACGTTGATTTATTTTTGAAGTGTGCGAATAAATTTACAGATTTGGAACGTGAATATAAAGTAAATCGTTAAGGATTTATTTAATGGGTTTAAATGAACCATGTTGAAATGAAAGTATTTCCGCGTAAGGAAAATGATTGAAATTTGTTTTCAAAAGTGGTAAAGGTGAAAAGTGATTTGAAAATTTGTTTTCAAATGGTCGAAGTGTGAAAATTATATATCTTGTAAAGATATTTTTGGAAAATAAATAATTTGGAAAATTATTTGGAATCTGGTGATGTTGTGCATATCCATTGATAGTTCAATAACCGACTATCAATATTTACCTTTGAATGGGTATTTGTTGCGATTTGCTTGAATTTGAATGCCACACTTATTTTTAAATAAGCGCTCACTATTCGGGTTAACCGGGAAAGGACCTTGGGGTCGTATAACCCATTCCGAATATGTGATACGTCGTTATGAATTGCATTTGAAGACCGGTGTTGAAGACCGGATATTTTCAAAAGCGAAAGGACAACTCGTCGAATGTCTTTGCATCGACTGGTCCTCGGTATAGAGACTCCATATGTGATGGGAAGTCCGGACGTGATTAGTAAATATCCAGATTGCAAGGACTTCTTTGTAAGTGCATTCGGTTCTGTTCGATCCCGGAACAGACTTGTATGGATAGTATGTCTGACATTACAAATTGAGATATAAAGCTGATTTCTTTCAAATATATTTCTGTTGGTGGCGGAGAATTTATTCTCTTAGCTTAACACACTTCTCTGAGACGTACGAGCTCAGAGGTTATGTAGTTGATGGTTATCAGCGATATATTCCCAATTTGGTAATGTGACATGCTGAGTGTTGCTGTGAAATGATCATTGTTTGAACATTTGTGATATGATCATTTGTTTGATCATTTATCTTTGTGATCATTACTTTGATCATTTGTTGACCCAAAGCATGGCTTTGTACCAAAGCGTGGCTTTGTGGACGAGACTTCGTCGGACCTCACACCCCGGAAATGGTCAAAACAGAAAGGATGCAGCAAGGTTATTAGGGGGTAGCACCCCTTTAGTGTATGTCATTCCTTCTAGATAGAGGTGGTATCATGGTATGGAGCCCAAATACTTAACCTAGGTTGTTGCTGCAAACTTATTACTTTGTGGTTGTTGAAAATCGAGGATCCTCGGATGTAGATCGGTTACGATCGGGGGATGGCATATTCGTGTCAGTAGTTACCCAGTTAGGGGTAACCCGGCCTTGTGTTGGCAGAGATCCGGTTTGGTTCTCGGGACGTCGTTCCAGAGGCGTTTCCATGTGGCAATGGGAATTTCCTTGGCCTGACCATTTGTTGGAAATCCAAAGAAACAATACGAGCCTTGTACGATTTTAGTTGTAGAACCTGCCATCTAATATGGTAGCTATAGTAGGAATAATATAATGATACCTATGCTGGCTAAGATTTATATTATACTTTCGAATGTTTTCTACACTATGCACTAATAATAATAATATCAAAATGATTTGATTTTGCGTAGCAAGCATCTTTGACTAACATAAGAAGAAATCTCCTCCAAGTCTGCGTTTGCATTGTGTGTGTGGTGGGAGGTCTTATGGTAGTTACATTTTTAAAAACATTGCGAATTGATTTAAAAATATTCCTCTGTTTTGTTTTTTTTCTTTTTAAAAAAATAGATAAACTGTTCTAGTTCTCACACCAGTCACATGACTGACTCTTGTTTTCCTTCCTAAACTCTGGGTGCCCACCAATTTCCACACGGGCAGTCAAGAGTTAAGTTTTATCAGGATATTCTGGAATTCAGGAGTTGCTGGAGGCAAGATGAATGACATGGCGTATTACTAGTATATAGTATCCATTTTCCGTTGTTTGTTGTTGTTTGATTGTTGTTTGATTGTCGTACACTCTGATGATGTAATAAAATGTAATGCAATGTAATAACTTTAGTTCTTTGTTTAAAGATTATTCATTTATTTATTATATGTTGTTCCACTGCGATTGTGAGATTCTGATATTGTTCTGCTGTTTTCTTTCTGTTCTGTTATATTTTTTTCTCTCTTCTTCTATCTTTTTCTATTTTCTTTTTCTTAAAACCCTAAGTGTTCGGTTTTCCGGCATTCGAGTGCTCGGCAGTTGATACAGTGAACGTATTAATGTCGGTTTTCGAAAGTCGAAGAATCGAGTCCTCACAATTTACTTGCATCTAAAGTCTTATCGATAAAGTATCCCACCTATCTACTTTCTCAATTATATGGTCAGGCATTCTTGAAAAAAAATGTCACCATGGAGTTCATGGTAGACAAAAAGGAAGAATTTAAATAAAAAACTGCAAACTATCGACATCTTGAATCAAAATCGTAGGAAATAGCTTATATACTACTGCAATATACTAATACCATTTTCAATTTATTTTTTTGAAAACCCAGGAGAACCCGGCGGGCTGGTAAACTTCCGAGGAGGGTATAGTAAAGCCGTCCGCTGATCCAAGTCCCCATACCCCCGATAAATTTTTATATGATAGGAAAGCGCATGATAGTAATCGAACCTAGGTCATTTTAGCAGAACTCATGCCTTCTTTCCACTACGCTGCACCCGCGGACACCATTTTCAATTAGCTTATACTTACATTCATACATTATATATGCGTGTATATGTATGCATGCATGCAAGTATTTGTATGTGTGTGTATTTATATGTATAAATACATAATTAAAGAGTAATGTCACTAAAAAATTAAGTATACACTTATATGTAATTCTTTGTAGGTTAGCTTACTTTAACCTACTTGAAATCCTTCCAAATAAATTGAGCATGAACCCTCCACATCATGAAAAGGGTATGTATAATGGAAAAGGAATAAAGGGAATTAAAAACAAAATACAAAGTACCTTAAACGAGTCTTTATTGTGCTACTCCCATCAAAGCATCAAAATACACTACAAAGCATGTTCGTTCATATAATGTTTTGAATCATCTATATATATAACAAAAGTTAAAACTTCATTAACAATCATTGTAATCAAATGTAAAACAATTAATATAATAATAAATATGAATATACAGTAAAACACGAAGGAAATCTACCTACTAAAAATACTTGAAGCTTTAGAGCATCAAAATCAAATTAAATAACGAAACAAGAAACTCAAAAGCTAAAATTACAATAATATATCCCAGATGAAACCAGGAGCTCGAGTTCACTCAGAAGTTAAAAATTAATCGAATCCTGAAATAATAATTTTAAGTAACAATCGAATTAATAATTTGAAGTTAAAATTTTAGACGATAGCTTGAAGGGAAAATCAAATGAATACCTATAAATTAACCGTTGTTACTGACTGAAATTGCCAAAAATACCTTCATAAGTTCAACCTAAGAGAAGAATAGAGTTACTCTTATCAGATATTGATCCATCCTTGAAAGAACCTTCTTAAAATATTAGAAATTATATTCTTTGAAGCTAGATGCTAACCTATAAGTACGTAAGCCCATTAATATCTGACATCTATAGAAAATCACAATTGTTGCTTCTGTAGAGCTTGTTAGACCATGCTTTGTTACTACAACAAGAAGAGCATCTCTTGTAGCAAGCTACAACCCAATTGAATAAATTACATTAAAGGCTGCTAAATTACATTGGCAAATTACATTGAATAAATTACGTTAAAAGAAAAGCCGCTAAATTACATGTAATCTATATCTAGCGAATAATATAAACCCTAAGATCTAGAATTACATGATTATCACACATGTAATGAATCAATAAAACATATCTCATCTCGTATATGAATCAGCAATGGTTGTTGTCGAAAGCTGTTTCAATGGATAAAGGAAATGGTTTCTCTCTCTTTCCCTATATCATTCTTTATGTGTTTTTTCTATATCCTATGTTATGGGAAAAGGTTAATATTTATAGGTAGAGAGAGGACCAAATTTCCAGATTTGTAGACTTACTCTTGATCGTCCATCATGATCAAGATGAGAGAAATTAACGCTCTAAATTATAACTGTTTTATTGATTAGCATATTAATAGGAAAACCCTTTAGATTCTATTGACCACAAAATGAGGAAGGAAACGTTTGAGGAAGGAAACGATCAAATTCCTTACAAAATAAGGAAGGAAAATCCATTAATGTTTTCGTATTAATTTCCTTACAAAACGGTCAAATTTCCTTACAGTCTCTCACTTGGTCAATAGTAAAATCCATTAATGTTTTCGTATTAAGGTCACAAGGTGCGCATGATATGCTAAACTTTTCTTTAGTCAGTTATCATAAGTGTCTTGGCTAATCTAGTGGTCAATGGAAGTCATGACGTGTACATGCTATTTTGGAACATGCTTACTTCCATGTACTATGACATTGACAACTTTCATAACTAGACCGTAGATGAGCATAACGTAATGGTCGCATAATGTCTTGAAGCAAAAGACTGTTTCTGTTATCATTTATCTAAATATAAATGTGTACACATTATAAAACATAAATAAAAGATGTCCAAATTATTAAGAGCTCAATAATTGTTTTGTCTAGCTAAGTACAAAATAAATGGCATAATAAGAAGATAATTAGGAACTATCTGCAAGACCCATGCTATCAGTATGTCTCTAAAAAGTCTTTGGAGGTAGTCCTTTCGTGAATATGTCTGCGACTTGAAAGTCTGTACTTATCGATTCAACAACAATTTTCTTTAGTTTAACATCTTGCTTCAGTAGTAGGTATTTCAGGTCCATGTGTTTAGAACATTTGGTTATCCTATCATGCTTGGAGAAAAAGGTTGCAGCTTCATTATCGCAGTAGATAGTTAGTGGCTTAGAGATAAAACTTAAAGTGCCAAATTGTGAGACAAAATTACGCAGCCATGTTCCTTGAATTAAAGCCTCATAACATGCTATGTATTCAGCCATCATGGTGGATCCGAAAAGCATATCAGATTTCTGGCTTCTCCATGATATTGCACCTCCACATAAGAGGTACACATAGCCAAGAGTGCAGATCCGAGTGTCAGGACATCCAGCAAGGTCTGAATCAGAATAACCAGTTACCTGTAGGTAATTTGATTTTCTATAGGTGAGCATGTAATTTCTTGTTCCCTTTAGGTATCTCAGTACCTTCTTTGCAGCTTCCCAATGAGTCATTCCTGTGTTACTTTGAAATCTACCCAGCATACCAACTGCATGACAGATATCAGGTCTTGTACAGACCTGTGAATACATCAAACTCCCTACAAGAGATGCATAAGGATATTTGGTCATTTCTTCTCGTTCCATAGGAGTCTTTGGGCACTGCTCAAGAACAAGTTTGTCTCCTTTCCGCAGTGGGACAGGACTAGAGGAACAATTCGTCATGTCAAATCTCTCAAGAATTTTGTCAATATATGCTTTTTGAGACAATCCTAGAATTCCTTGTGATCTATCATGGAATATTTCTATTCCTATCACATAGGAATCCTCACACATATCTTTCATTTCAAAGTTCGTTGAGAGATAATCCTTTGTTTCACGTAATAAACCAAGGTCGATGCTAGCTAATAATATGTCATCAACATACAGAATCAAAAATATAAACTTGCTCCCACTGAACTTGAGGTATATACAAGGGTCAACTATGTTTTCTGTGAAATCGAAAGCGGTAATGATTTCATGAAACTTTAGATACCATTGTCTAGAAGCTTGTTTCAATCCATATATTGATTTCTTAAGTTTGCAGACCATGTCTTCCTGTCCTTCAATTATGAAGCCTTCAGGTTGACGCATGTAGACTTCTTCTTCCATGTCTCCATTTAGAAAGGCTATTTTCACATCTGTTTGATGTAATTCGAGATCATAATGAGCTACTAATGCCATGATAATTCTAAGAGAATCTTTCCTGAAAACAGGAGCAAAAGTTTCATTATAGTCATTGTCTTCTTTCCGATTAAAACCTTTGAAAAAAGTCTGGCTTTATATCATTCAATTTTACCATTGCAGTCACGTTTGGTCTTGAAGACCCACTTACAACCGACTGCTTTATGTCCTTGCGGCAATTGAACGATTTCCCAAACTTGATTATTATCCACAGATTTCAGTTCATCTTTCATGGCATCAATCCATTTAATAGAATTAACATCCTTAATGGCTTGTGAATAAGAAATTGGGTCCGTAGTTCCTTCAGATTCTATTAGATAAAGCATATAATCATCAGGAATAGCTGATCTTCTTTATCTTTGAGATCTTCTTAATGCTAGTTACTGTGGTACTTCATCAACATTATGATTGGTGATAATTTCATTATGGAGTTTTTGATCATTTATTGGGTTTTCCTCATTGTGAACAGGTTCAACAATGGGATGATTCCCAATATCTTTCGAAATAGAGCGTAAGATAATGGGTACCATTATTTCTTGAATGACCACTTCTAGTTGTTTTGTACTCCCACTGATTTCACCATTCTCATAGAATTTGGCATTGCCGGTTTCAACAATTCTTGTACTATGGTTACGACAATAAGATCTATATCCTTTAGATTTTCCTGGGTAACCTATAAAGTAACCACTGACTGTCTTAAAATCTAATTTCTTTTCATTTGAATTGTACAGTCTAGCTTCAGCTGGGCAACCCCAAATTTGGAGATGTCTTAAACTAGGTTTCCATCCTTTCCAAAGTTCAAAAGGAGTCTTTGGAACGGCCTTACTTGGAACTCTATTTAAGATGTAGGCAACTATTCGTAATGCATCCATCCATAATGATATAGGTAAGTTTTCATGACTCATCATGAATCTAACCATTTCCATGTATGTACGATTTCGCCTTTCGGCTACACCATTCTGCCATGGAGATCCAGACGTTGTGTATTGCGCAACAATTTCAAGTTTTTGAAGAAGTCTAGCAAAAGGTCCAGGATGTTGTCCCGTTTCATCATACCTTCCATAGAATTCACCACCCCTATCCGACCTAATGATTTTCACTTTTCTTTCTAATTGCCTTTTGACTTCAGTAATGAACACTTGTACAGCATCCACTGACTGAGATTTTTCATACAACATATAAAGATAGCAATAACATGAAAAATCATCGATAAAAGAGATGAAATATTTCTCTCCTCCAAAAGTTGGAACATCAAAAGGTCCATAAATATCTGTATGTATTATTTCAAGAATTTGTGTACTTCTTGTGGATCCTTTCTTTGTGTTTTTTGTTGTTTTTCCTTTAATACAATCAACACATGCTATAATGTTAGCGAAGTCTAGGTCCGGTAGGACACCATCTTTCACTAACCTCTTGATTCTTTCACTGGATATATGACCCAGTTTTTTGTGCCACAAGAAATAAGAATCATTCTTGGATGACTTTCCTTTAGTTTCTTTTCCATGCAGGGCGAGTTGGATTTCAGCATTTTGTTTAAGATGAAGTTTATAAAGTCCATCAATTAATATTCCAAAACCAATAAGGCTAGAATTTTTAAATAAACTAAAATTTCCATTTCCAACTTCAAAAGAATATCCAAATTTATCAAGTACACCTACAGAAATCAAATTACGGGAAATAGACGGAACATAAAGAGTTTGACATAAATCTAACTGATAATCGCTATCTAAATAAGGCGAAAAGTTCCAATAGCTTCAACTGGAGATTTATCTTTATTCCCCATGAAAATGAAACTCTCACTTGGGTTTTAGGTTTGGATCGTAATGAATCCCTGCATAGAATTCGAAACATGAACGTTAGCAGCAGTATCAATCCACCAAGTAGAAGAAGGTACATTAGTAAGATTTGATTCGAAATGACTTACGAAACCCATTGGGTTACCTTTCTTTTCAAACCATGCTTTGCGCTTAATGCAATCTGCCTGGAAGTGTCTAGGTTTCTTGCAGAATTTGCAGACATCATCCTTCTTTTTTTCTTGGATGGTTGAGTGGCGTCATCAGATTGGGGTGGTGCTCTTTTATGCTGTGAGTTTTTCTTTTTGCCAGCTTGTTTTCCAACCCCTTGAGTGAAATAAGCAACTTTAATGCCTTACAAGCCTTGCCTAGACTCCTCTTGAACCAGTATGTTAGTCAATTCATCTAGACTTCACTTTTCCGTAATAATTTTGTAATGAATTTTGAATGGTTCATACTGAGGAGGTACGCTAGTGAGAATGAATTGGACAAGAAAAGCATCGTCCATAACCAATCCCAAGTTCTTAAGTATGGCAACAAGGTTAATCATTTCAATGACATGAGCGCTCATTGAGCGAGAACCATCAAACTTCATGGTTACAAGATCTACCATAAGTTTTCCAGTAAGGGATTTGTCTGCAGTCTTGAACCCATTTTCAATGGATTGAAAATATTCTTTTGCGCTTTCAGTTTTGGGCAGGGAGGTTTTGATGTTGGTATCAACCACCATTCGCATAAACATCATGCTGAGCCTATTAGATCGTTCCCAATCATCATGGAGTTTGTTTTCCTTAGGCGTACTTGTGTCAATAAGTAGGGCTGGCTTTTCCTTAAGGAGAGCCATGTCCAGTTCAAGTACACCCAAAGAAAACTCCACTTGCTCTTTCCATTCTGAGTAGTTGGTTCCATTGAGTCTGACGATAGACGTAGCGTACGAACTATGGTTTGAGGGCATTGCAACTGCATATATAAAAGAAATGTAGGCTTCTTTATTAGAATAAAACACATGTCATAATAAGAGGTTAGGTTTAGCGCCTCCTGTGGGTAAGCAGTAGAATCATACTCATGGAAGAATGATAAACATTAATGTTTCATGCGTTATTGTGCAAGCAGCAGCCGCCTATGGACGGGACTGCATGCATCAGACCAAAGAAAACAATGAAAATAAGCGCGGAAGCGGAAACTAAAACAAGAGAGAAAAGAGGGAAACCAGATCAAATCAAGTGGTCACCTCCTTTGTTTTTTTTTCGCATAAACATTTGCCATTCTTTCAAGTAATCCAAGTAAATTCCATACATGAATTTAACATATAAACAATTATTTTTCAAATCATATATAAACAATTATCTTGTAAGTTCCAGATCATGAATTTAATGTCAAACTAGGAAACAATTGTTTTCAATATGTATACTTTTTGAAAAGTATTCGTATACAATAAGTTGTTCCATATTATACAGTAGGTCAAACATTAAAGTAGAAAAAAATTAACTTTTGTGGAAATATAAACTTTCCAGATCCAGATCTAAGCATACAGTAAATATAACAATATTGATAATCATGATTACTATAGCAACTTAAATAATATGAATATTAAACTTGAATCATATTAACACTAATAATCATTATCATCATCATAGTAAAATTACAAACATCACATCATAGATCTATGCTAGTTTCATTTTATATATTGGTGGACAATCATGAATTCAAAAACCATGGCTCTGATACCACATGTAATCTATATTTTGTGAATAACATAAACCCTAAGATCTAGAATTACACGATTATCACATATGTAATGAATCAATAAGACATACCTCCAGACATCTCGTATATGAATCAACAATGGTTGTTGTCGAAAGCTGTTTCAATGGATAAAGGAAATGGTTTCTCTCTTTCCCTATATCTTTCTTTATGTGTTTTTTCTATATCCTTTGTGATGGGCAAAGGTTAATATTTATAGGTAGAGAGAGGACCAAATTTTCAGATTTGTAGACTTAGTCTTGATCGTCCATCAAGATCAATATGAGAGAAATTAACGCTCTAGATTATAACCGTTTTATTGATTAGCATATTAATAGGAAAACCCTTTAGATTCTATTGACCACAAAACGAGGATGGAAACATTTGAAGAAGGAAACGGTCAAATTTCCTTACAAAATAAGGAAGGAAAATCTATTATTGTTTTCATATTAATTTCCTTACAAAACGTCAAATTTCCTTACATTACATTGAATAAATAACATTAAAAGCAGAGCTTACAAATTACATTGAATAAACTACATTAAAAGCAGAGATTACAAATACATATATGGCTGCTAAATTACATTAAAGGAATATGGGATATTACTTGATTTTAAACCAAAAGCCGATAGCTTTTGTATCCAATCAATCTAACTGAATAAATTTGCACATTGGTAACTTATTATATAACATACAAATGTAAACATCACAATAGCTTATTGAATAAAGTTCAGTACTTAAAAGTTTTTTATTACAGTAAATTTAGACAATAGTAGTTAACAAAATTGTATAAATTGGTAACATTGAATCTGATTTATAGTACTAATAGAATTGTATATGATTTAAAACTTACTATAGCAGTTAAAATATTGGATACATATAGTAATTATCATATTAGATAATTTCAGCATGTGCATGTTAATAGAGCTTAGTTGATTATTATGAATTTTCATATCTATAATCCATGCTTCTGAAAGTTTGCAACTAGCTAGTATTTAATATTATGGCCTTCATCACTTTGACAAGCACCATTGCTTTGAGCAGTATTGTGTCAAACTAAAAACAAATTAAGCTTAATTAGTCCTAATTATAAAAGGCTGATGACATACTAATTTCAAGGTAGTGCAGTCTAATAATACTTCAACTTTCAAAATAGTTCATGCAACATTCACTAAGAATATAGATGTGCAAATGCATGGTACATATTGCAGTTAATTTTCTTGAATATGAGTACTGTGTATCTCATTATCTCATTCATAAAATGTGGAAAAAGACTTATTCTTAGAGTTGCTAAGTTTGGTGCCATATTTTCCACGGTAGCAATATGGTCTTTTTAATACGTAGATATATGAAAAACTGTAAAGGTGTATATGCAAGTTGATATATTTTTACAAACTTTTTTAGGTTTTCTTTTGCAAACAAAAATAAACTAGTTGTTAATAATTTAGAAGATAGCAGAAGCAAAATTAAAAATTGCAGAGCAAAGAAAGTAAATAAGCAATCTGGTTATTCCTAAAAAACAAAATCCGAATAACTTGTTATGTATGTCTTAGGCAGTCATAGAGCATTCAATGGTATTAACTGCAATACTATCAAGAGCCACAATATTTAAACGGGTCAAAAGTTCACATCTATTTATCTAAAATCTATCACAATTAGAAGAAAAAAAAACAAAATCAATGCAATTTATGGCATAAGTATGATATGAACATATAATGACTATACAATATGTTATGCACTGGATACTATATTAAAACATGCACTTAACTTCATATCTTAACAAGTTTTAGTACTTTATTGTAAGGTAGTAAAGAATAGTTGTTCATGGAAAAGGTAGGAGCTAGTCAGTCACTATCAATATCCAATCAAACTTAAAAAAAAGTGCTTGGAGACTAGCCACAGGGATTTATGCTTATAGTTTCAAATGAGACGAACGATATGATGTATACAGTAAAAAGTATACAGCACTCAAAATAGATGTCTACCACTAGTGTTAGTTATGTTGTACTACAACTCAATAGAGCAATTGCTTTCAGCTATCTAACCGACCAAAACTGATAGTTGTCGATTACTAAAATTTGTACACAATAGGTATGAGCCAAAAGTTTGTTGAAGACATAAGTTCATAATGATAACATGTGCCTCTGCAGCAAACGCAGTTCATGCTAATTCATTTTTTTTATGACTATGAAGAAGGAGCTCTCATATGCTAAGAAAGTTTGTATTGCAATGCTATTGTGGAATATCAATAGATAATAATAATATCCAAAAAAATATCAATAGACAATAATAATATCCAAAAAATATCAATAGACCTAAAATAATAATAAACAACAAGAATAATATGATAGTTTCGGCTTGTAACTTAATCATTTTCTGTAATATGCAAAACTGAAACATACAAAACCAGAAGATTTAAAGCGGAAGCTATAATCAAGATCAATTTATTTACCTCCAGCCATTGCAGTTGAATTCGTGAAGCGTATGAACTTTAGCAAAAACGGATCTACAAACTCGTCAACTTTACACCACAGTTTCCAATATAGCGCTAAACCTTCACATTCTTCCTTTAGATGGTTTATTTTTTTTGAGAGAGTAGGTTTAGTGACCTTATCAGAAAATTAGACTCATGTTCTCCTTTATAATGTTCTTGCCATCAAAGAGCCGTTGGTTGAGAACATGAGAAGAACGTGAGTAATAAAATGGGTGGTTATCAAAATTGGGAGATTAAATATGGTAACTTCCCTTAATAAACGGACCACTAATTTTCCAGAATTGACCGAGTTAAATATCATTTTTGGAAAAGGCTTACATTCTCCCACTTGGTCCATTTAACTAGAGAGAGTTCATATATGGATCATAGCGACAAATTCTCTTAAAGCAAGAATTGATCTTCCATGCATCACATTATACTAGATCTCTCTTCACATATGCTATAACTTAATGAGTAAACCCTATATTTACTTCAGGTCAAACATAATGTTATTTCTCATTAATTATCAAATATATACATACATAAACTCAAACGAGAAATATCCAACTGAATAAAATTTCAATACGACATAAATGAATGTATTACATGACGGAGCCAAGTCCCATTTTCAATACATGACCCTTGAATCTCTTGATTTGCATGCCTTTAGTCAAGGGAACAACAATCATAAGCTGAGTGCTAATGTGTTCAATGATCACCTTCTTTTCCTGAACACATTCCTTTATGGCTCGAAACTTTATGTCGATGTGCTTGCTTCGACTTCCACTCTTGTTGTTTTTAGCCATAAAAACATCAGCTGAATTATCACAATATATTCTTATTGGGTGACAAATAGAGTCCATGACTCGCAACCCAGATATGAAACTTTTCAACCATGCACCATGCGAGGTAGCCTCAAAATAAGAAACGAATTCGGCGTCATAGTGGAAGTGGCTGTCAAGTTTTGATTCGCACTCCTCCATGAAATGACACCATCAACTAGCATAAACACATATCCTGAAATGGATTTTCGTGAATCAATGGAGCCACCATAGTCGGAGTCGGAGTAGCCTATCACTTCAAGGCTATATGTCCGTCTATACATAAGCATGTAATCCTTAGTACCTTTAAGATACCTTAACACTTTCTTTGTAGCCTTTCAGTGATCGATCCCTGGGTTACTCTGATATCTTCCTAATACCCTAACTGCATATGCAATATCGGGTCTGGTACAGACCTGAGCATACATTATGCTACCAACAGCTGAAGCATATGGAATATTTATCATCTGTTCCCTTTCAATGTCATTCCTAGGGCACTGGTCCAAACTGAACCGATCACCTTATACAATGGATGCTACATTTGGTGAACAATCTTTCATTCTAAATCTTTCAAGTACTTTGTCGATGTAGGCTTCTTGAGACAATCCCAAAATGCCTCGAGATCTATCTCTATGGATCTTAATGCCAATGACATAAGATGCCTCTCCTATATCTTTCATATCAAAGTTACTTGAAAGGAATTGTTTCACCTCATGTAGCATCCCCTTATCATTAGTCGCAAGCAAAATATCATCCACATATAATACAATAAAACAAACTTTACTCCCACTGACCTTAAGATATATATATATATATTGATCCATGATATTTTCTTCAAAACCGAATGAAGTAATTATTTCATGGAATTTCTTATACCACCAGCGGGAGGCTTGTTTTAACCTGTATATGGATTTGTTTAGCTTACAAACCAAATGCTCACCTTCTTTAGAGGTGAATCCTTCAAGTTGTTTCGTATAAACCTATTCCTCTAAATCTCCATTCAGAAAAGCTGTTTTCACATCCATCTGATGTAGCTCGAAGTCAAAATGAGCTACTAATGCCATGACCACTCGAAAATAATCCTTCTTTGATATAGGAGAAAAAGTTTCTATATAATCGATTCCTTCCCTTTGAGTAAACCCTTTGGCAACAAGTCTTGCCTTATATCTTTCGATGTTTCCTAGTGAGCCTCCTTTTGTCTTAAAAACTCACTTGCATCCAATGATTTTTACACCATCAGGCAACTCAACGAGGTTCCAAACTCGATTAGACGCCATAGAATTCATCTCTTCTTTCATAGCATTCATCCATAAGTTTGAATCTGCAGAACTTATGGCTTGTAAAAATGACAGAGGGTCATTATCGACTCCAATGTTATAATCCGATTCTTGTAGGTACACTTCATAATCGTCAGGAATAGCTGATCGTCTTTCTCGAGTAGATCTCCTTAATGGGATTTTTTCATTCTCATGATGAACTGGTTCCTCGTTTATAACATGATCTATCGGATTTTGATTAGCAATTTGTGGAATTTCTGTATTTGGCTGTTTAACACTTGGTTGAACTTAAGGAGAGTGAATGACAATCAACCTATCACTTTAATCATAAGGTGGAACCTTAGTGTGGTGTATTTCAGGACTAATATTCTAAAATTGATCACTCCCACTGATCAAATCATTTTCAAGAAATTTAGCATTTCTTGATTCCATGATCCTGGTATAAGGTGATGGATAATAGAATCTATAACCCTTTGACTTCTTGGCATATCCAATGAAATACTCACTAATAGTCCTTAGGTCAAGCTTCTTTTCTTGTGGATTGTAAATTCTCACTTTCGACGGGCATCCACAAACGCGTACATGTCGCAAACTTGGTTTCCAACCTTTGAACAACTCAAAAAGCGTCTTAGAAACAGCCTTGGAAGGAACCCGGTTTAATATGTATGCTTCCGTCTTAAGAGCTTCAATCCATAAGAATGGTGGAAGTTTAACATTACTTCTCATATGTCTCACCATGTCCATTAAGGTTCGTTTTCTTCTTTCTGCTACACCATTCTGGTCTGGAGAACCAGGCATAGTGTATTGGGCAATAATCCCATGCTCTTGAAGAAACTTTGCAAATGAACCACATGCTTGTCCGTTCTCCGCGTATCTACCATAGTACTCGCCACCTCTATCTGATCTCATAATTTTAATGTGCTTACACATTGATTCTCTACTTCGGCCTTAAACATTTTGAAGGCTTCCAAAGCTTCGTCTTTGGAACGAAGCAAATAGAGATACATATATCGTGAATAATCGTCTATAAAAGTGATAAAGTATTTTGGACCATTAGTGTTCGTATCCGGACAACAAATATCTGTATGTATGATTTCTAACAATTCATAACTCCTCTTTGCACCTTTCTTATGTATGTTAGTTTGCTTACCCTTAATGCAACCAATACAAGTTTCAAAATCAGTAAAGTCAAGAGTAGAAGCACTCCATCCTTTACTAATCTCTTAACTCTCTCAATGGAGATATGTCCCAATCTCTGGTGCCACAACATAGAGGATTTTTCATTCATAATACATCTCTTTAAACCAGTATTAATATGAAATGAACTATGATGGATGTCATTTTGCAGTTCAAGATGATACAAACCATCAGACAAAATACCATGATCAATAATTTCCGAATTTCTAGATAAACTGAAACCAGGATCTGAAAAATTAAAAGAAAATCCCAAAGGTACAAGTCTTGAAACTAAAATCAAATTTCTAGTAAAATTTGGCACATAAAACGTCTTTTCTAAATGCAAAACAAAACCACTACTTAAAGTTAAACTGCATATCCCAGCGGCTTCCACATGTGAACCCATCTGGCTTCCAGAATAGATGTAGTGTTCACTGCCTACTGGTTTCCTTAGGTTTTTCATACCCTACAAGGTATTCAAAACATGGATTGTAGTACCAGAATCAATCCACCAAGTATTATGATTGACATTTACCATATTAGATTCATAACACACAAATGCAAGAAAATTACCTTTCTTTGAAAGCCAAATCTTGAATTTAGGACAGTCTTTCTTTATGTGTCCCTTCTTTTTACAGAAGTAACACCCATCCTTTTTAATGGCCTGCTTAGCCGACATCTTTCCTTTACCTTTCTTCTTCATGCAATCCTTCTTCTTTTTAGAAGTAGTGAGGTTCACTTTTGCACCCTCTTCCATCATCAGTCTTCCTTCTTCTTGAACACACATGGTCATAAGTTCATTAATTTACCACTTATCCTTGTGCGTGTTGTAAGATACTTTAAAAGGACCATATTGATGAGGAAGAGTGCATAAAATGAAATGCACTAGGAAGGACTCGGACATGGTAACTTCTAAATTATTCAGTTGAGTCGCGATGTCCCTCATGCGTATGATATACTCACGCACCCCTTTATTCAGGTGCTAACAAGAGATTTGTCTGAAGTTGTGAACTGCTCATCTATGGCTTTAAGGAGATCTCAACTTTAGTATGCTGATCGACGGAACCACGAATACTAGCACAAATTTTGGTCGTTATGACATAACAGAGAGACGGTTAGATCTCTCCCACTTTTCATAAAGGCTAATTGCATCTGGAGTACTAATCTCAGTAATGTTAGGTGGTTCGTCTTCCTAATAGCATAATCGATATCCATCCATCCTAACTGTAGCAGCACTCTTTCTTTCCACACCTTATAGTTATCACCCTTTAATTAAGGAATGTCACATTTGACATCAGAAGAAGTTCGAGGTAAAACTACTGTAAATAAAATAAAATACATGCTTACAAACAAGAATATTTGAGGCGTAAAAGTTTATCATGCTTTACCAATGTAAATCATGCGGGAAAAATACACATGAATCTGTTGACATAAAACTTGCCTATGGGCTAAAGTCGTACTCGAATAGATTCATAATAACTCAATGATGAAACTATAAATTCAGTTCCTTAATTCATGTGGGTAGATTAAGAAACAGAACAAAAATGTTTCATGGTGCCCAAACAAACAGATATAATGAAATTCCTATGAGCAAGTTTCACAATATCACATGCATGCACGGAGCAGAAAAGGGTGCAGCAAGCAGAGATGTTGTGGCCACTCTCTTTATCAAAAAAAACTTCGCACACGGACGGCAGCAGCGAAGAGAGAAGCAAAAAACGAATAGATGGACATTTTCTTCGCACACGCATGTGCCAAGTGCTAAGTGCTTTTTGCATGTGTGTGATATGGTGGTGCCATTTTCTTCTTCTCTCTTTGCTCTTACAACTAATAGAGCATGTGCAACTCTATATATATATATATATATATATATATATATATATATATGAGTATTATCTTCAATATTTCTAGAATATGGGACCAAAAATTAATAGATTTGTGAATGAACATAATACATGACAGTTGTTTATATCCAAACATTCACATAAAATACTTAGTAAGCATTAATTTTTACATGGCCCACCATTCAAATCTTGTAAATCCATAATAGAAATAATGCTCTCCAGCAATTCACATGAAAGTTTTGCAATTCATAAACATAAATGACAATTTGCATTAATTACTCATGAAACTCATGCAAAAATATAAAATGACAGCTACAGTTTTCATTATTTCACATGAGACTCATGCAAATTCATTAAAGCATTAGTAAATTCATTAATGCATTAAGATCCGAAACTCCATACGAAAAGTATTAAAGTACGATTTTAATATCAAGCAAGGCAGAAGTAATATGGCTCTGATACCAAATGATAGTTTCAGCTTGTAACTTAATCATTTTCTATAATATGCAAAACTAAAACATACAAAAACTGAAGATTTAAAGTGGAAGCTATAATCAAGATCAATTTATTTACCTCCAGCCATTGCAGTTGAATTCGTAAAGCATATGAAATTCGGCAAAAACGGATCTACAAACTCGTCCACTTTGCACTACAGTTTCCAGTATAGTGCTAAACCTCCACACTCTTCTTTTAGATGGTGTATTTTTTTGAGAGAGTAGGTTTAGTGACCTTATCAGAAAATTAGACTCAAGTTTTCCTTTTTAATGCTCTTGCCATCAAAGAGCCGTTGGTTGAGAATGTGAAAAGAACTTGAGTAAGAAAAATGGGTGGTTATCAAAATTGGGAGATTAAATAGGGTGACTTCCCTTAATAAATGGACTGCTAATTTTCCAGAATTGACCGAGTTAAATATCATTTCTGGAAAAGGCTTACATAATATGCTAAGAAATTTCGTATTAGCAACTCGCTCTTCTTTAATCTCTTATATCCTACTAGACGTTTGAGATTTTTTTTTTAAATATCACATGCACACTACACTATATCATATATTCTAAAGTCTAGACATAGATCTATCATCCTAATAACACTCAATCTGAATTGTCTGTAAAACAAAACATAAAAAGCATTTATGTATGACTGTCTCTAACTTATATTTATTTATAATAATTACCTCTAGCTTTATCAGAAAGTAATAGTCAAATGTTAATTAACAGAGAAACCTCATGAAACCCATACTAAGAACATAATAAGATTATATGACTTTAACTAAGATTAAAAATCATGTGTATTTTTTCCTTGATAATACAAAGAAATCTCAAATGAACTATAAGACTATCATCAAGCTCCAAAGAAAAAAGGACTACATACGTCTAATCATTATTAAGTAAATAGCAATATAACATTAGCATTTTAAATTTTCCATCCAGTTTATAAACCCAAAGTTGATACAAGCGTAAAATTAGAGCTAAACTACAACGTTGATTGTTGTTATTGAAGAGTGAAGATGTAAGAATTATAAGTAAAAATCCTACGAAGGAAGAAAGTCGTCGAGTTGAAAATTATACATGCTCTACGAAAATGTGGTCTCTTAAACATGTTTTAGCTTATGTTTAATTTTTGAAAAGATGAAAATGTGAAAATGTAATAAACTAAGATCGTAGAACAATACCTTTTTGTAGCTTAGGTCCTTTGAATTCTTTCATGATTTTGAATAAAAAATCATATACGAATAAAGTATGAGGTTAATTAAATAAAAGTTATAGACTAAGAAGTTACCATACTTATTTGGATTTTCATGATGCTCTATTGTGCAGACTGACCATGTCTCTTCTCCGTTCAAAGTTACTTCTACCCTTGTCGCCTTCTTTCCCCCACCTTTAGTCATATTTGTTATATTTTTTCTTAATCGATAAGGCATAAATGAAATACCAATCAGGTTTGATGAGTACCTATATGCATAGCCCTTCATCATGTAAGTCATATGTGTTGTTGTTGAGTTGATAGGAAGTTTCTCTTCATAGCCTGGTGTAGTGATCACCAAATTGATGTTCAACTCGTTGATTGTATATTCTGTTTTGTACCACCACGCTACATTGATCAAATAAGAAGACAATCATTTATTTTTCACGTAAGATCCAAAACCAATTTAGTATTAATATGATTACATATTAATATAATATCATGCCTTCAGCATTAGCAAGTTCAGCATCAACATGAGCATGAAAGACCTTGTTATCTTTACAATAATAGTAACTATCTGAATCATTTGGAGCAACAACAATACTCTTCAACCATTTCACGATCCTTCCTTCAATAAACCTAGGTAATATGACCCTAACAAGAAATCAATGGTCATGAAATAAATGCTCACCATATTGCATTTAGGCAATTAAAATTGTAACGACCCGTATTTTTGATAATATTAAATTAAATAAGATTTTGAAATTTAATATTATGAGAAATTAAAATTTAATAATGATAAAAATAATTTGAATATAATTTAATAATGTTGCTTGAATGTAACAATTTTAATGTAATTTCAATCAATTGAAATAATTGTAAAGTTAATTTCGTTAAAATTGTAAATAAGGAATAAAATAATTATTGAAATTAGTGTAATTAAATATTGCAGTTAATATGAGTTAA
Source organism: Allium cepa (assembly GCA_030765085.1). Lineage (NCBI taxonomy): Eukaryota > Viridiplantae > Streptophyta > Magnoliopsida > Asparagales > Amaryllidaceae > Allium > Allium cepa. The sequence continues at coordinate 39,573,514 of CM060933.1, forward strand.
GATGGTAACTATATAATATGAATGTAATAAAATGTAAACTAGTGTTAAATGAATTCATATGGTATTGGATGATTGAATAATAAAGTGTAGATTGAAATAAAAGAAATTGATTGAAATTAAAATATAATCAACTGAGATTTTGTTACAGCTGTAACTGAACGCTGATATTAGTGTAATATTTAAATATTGGATTTGACATGGAAAATTTATTTTAAAAGATTATAAATTTCTATGTAATCAAGAACGATGATGTTAACTTTTAAATTTTGAATTTAAAAGTGATTAATTTAATTTAATAATAATTTATTTAATTAACGTGAAAATTGGCCTTTTTGGCTACTGTCTCGGATTTCGACTGTAACATCCCGCCTTTTCGCACACTTTAAACCGACACACGTGCCAATTAAAAGCATACGCAAAGGGCGGATTGTTATGGGGTAAATAAGAAAAACAGAGAAGAAACAGAATCTCACAGCGGAAGGATAAAATATAATAATAAATATACAGTTCATAAACGATTACAAAACAGTTAATTCTTCTTTATACAATAAATATCAGAGTTACACATACCAATACAAACAATGCAGCGGAACAGTATGAGTGTGGTGCAATACTATAGATAATAATAATACGACTCCTTCGTCTTCGTCCTTCAAAGCTAAAGTCTTCGATCCTGAAACGCTCGGACTGACCTGAGCGAATTTGAAAAGACAAAAACACTCGAGTCAGAACTAAAAGATCTTATGTGAGTTAAATTAACAGAAATAAATATGAGTACAGTAACTCAAGAGATGCTCGGGATTTACATCTCCTAAGGATCCGTTAAACTATTTACTATGTAGTATATTGCGCTATTATAATAGTGCCTATTTATAAAATAAACTTACTTTTTAATAGCGTTAAGGGGTTACCCATATAGCCCTTAACACGTAATAGTCCCAGTAGTCCATCCAATATCATAGTCCCTCCTGATCGGGAAGCCACCAGAGGATACCACACGGGCTACGGGAGAAATCCAAACTCGTACAAGGCTCGGTATGGTAGGTGACACGGCACAACTAGGCAATGCCAGGGTAGATATACCAATTGCGTACCCAGGCTGGTGGAAACGCGTAGCCGCAGTTACCGCCCACCTCGAACAAACTCCCCAAAATCAAAATAAAAGTGGCCACTGAATCAATCCAAAGTCATAGTATAATATCGAAGAGGAGTGTCCGATCAGAGGTATGACCTCATTGGCCTGGGAATAGCTCCTGTTTTAGCCACCTTATGCCAACTCACGGGAGTCGGGTCCACGTATTTACCTTACAGGAAACGTCGCCACCACCTACTTCATTCTGGAATCTCCACCGCGTACACGGTTAGTCAAAGTGGTTTTCGGTATCGACAGAGAGTATGTCCATATCCGATCCCGGTCTCTTTGCCAACCCATCGTTATTATAACACCGCGGTCATTTAAAAATAGGTTATACTTTAAAAATCAGAATAAACATTCCATTTCATAACAATGAATACGATATCATTTCAAAACCCAAAACCATATTTTATCACTTATCCCAAATATAATTCTTTTCCAAAATCATAATGCTTTAACTTCATAACGTCTGAAAATCAAATATTTTCAAAGCATAATATTTTGAAAATCATAATTTAAAACCATAACTTCTAAAAACTTGAATGGTTTGGACATTCAACGGTATATGAATTAAATGGTTTAACTTAAATGTTACTTTGTAAAGAAAATAGTTCTCATGGCTTTACAAATACATTTCTTTATTAAAGTCTAAACCAAAATTTATATTATCTCTCTCAAGTTCCAAAACCACTTCAATTTATTTATATATACGTATATCCATTTTGAGTATCAATATTTCAAACTAAAGTTGGATTTTATGCTTTCAACAAATCAATTGTTCTATTAATTAGTCTTGAATATTCATATAAAATCCATAAATAATAAGACTTCAATTTCTAGTAATAAAATATATATATTTTTCCCAATTCAAATTATACTAGAATATTCATTTCAATTTATTTTGGGAAAAATCCAATTATAAATATCATATCTTAAAATTTCCAAACTTAACATTTAAACTTATGATATAAATTATTAAACTCCATTTTCTTAAATTTCTTCCATTTTTAATAAAGATTTTTATACACCTTTTAAATTCAAAATTTTCAACTTCATATGTATATATATATGGAAGAAAAATATTTATACAATATAAAATTTAAGATTATTATAAACCGTATTCCATCCAAACCATAGAAATCACATTTAAATAGTTATATATATACCGCGGTGCCTGTATATAATTTTCTATCCTATGGTCAAGTGATACGGATATTTATCATTTCAATCCGCAATTTAAAAGATATAAAATTTTGCGGTTATATATCATTTCAAACCACAATCCCGAATGAAATGAAATATGCATGATAATTTGCAATTTAATGATATACAATAAACATCCATTCATCAACATCATCCATCATCCAAATCGCAATCATCAATCAATATCAATCAATAACAATATTATTTTTGGTACTACATAACAGGTAATACTGGCAATTTTATTCAAATTAAATTTAACAGCTATTAATCTACAGTCTATATTCAGTAATAAATTATATAACTGTTAACTAGCAGTTCATATACAAACAAATAAATTTTAACTGTAAATTTATACGCAATAAATTAATTAAATTAACAGTTAAATTAAATAAATGCAATTCAACAGATATGAATAAAATAAACATGCCAAATACTCATAAATAAATTTCTATTCATTTCTAAAATTAATTTAAACAAACATAAAAGCTTCTAGTAGTTGTGAGTGGGTTAAAACACTCACCTTTTGAATTTAAATCGAATTTAAATTCGATTTAAACCCAAAAATTTGACGGTCTCCAAATTTGTCCAAACCAGCGTCATCAAATTCGGAATTAAATTACGATCCTAACAAAAGAAATTTCGTGTGAATCCGACTTCGTATGAGAAAGTTATGGCGAAAAATGATGATTGAATTCAAAATTGAAAATAAATAAAACGACACACAAACCATATAGATGCGATCCCCATCGTCCACTCTACAAAACCCAGAAAAGGTTTGACGATCCGACGAAGTTTGCGACGACGATGATGAATGGTCACGGACTGTTTGAATTAATTCTGGTCAAACGAATGTTCAAAACAGAAAACGAATTGCACCAGTAGATTACGTGCATCGAGACATTAACATATATTTTTTTTGTGGAATTTTTCTGAAGTGTTTGCATTTTCATTGAAATTTGGATTGAAGTAGATCTAGGTTTTGCAACCATTTGAGGAGGAGAAGGAGATGAAGAAATGAATATACAGCAAATGACAATAGGATGGAGCTAGGGTTTATAACTGTATATATATATTAAATTTCCAAAATTTAATTAAATTTACTTTCCATTATTTATTGTCAATTAGATTGATTTATCATTGGATTCATATTTCAATATGTAAATATCCCCAATTTCATCTGCACTTATATTTACATAGTTTCTAAATATTAAATTTCAAATATTACTTCATTTAACGTTACGTATTTATTATTTATTTCTTGCTGCAGTTGATTATCAATTATACTTAATATACTAAATAGATGGTAAATTTTGAATACTTGTTATCATTAATGTTTTATTTCCACTTACAAAATAAATGAAATTATTACATAAACTCCCTTAATTAAGTCAACCATTATCTTATATAACTTAACCGGTACTATATATACCCAATTGCCCTAATTGGTTTATAGTTATCAGCTAAATACATACTAACTTGTAAATAAATTCGTTTAATTGCAAATGGATCTGATCAAATTTAATAGATTGAATAGATGGGTAAGCAAATAATAAATTTTCCTTTTTGTCAAATTCAAACCCATTCCTACTTAATTATCAATTACAATTTATTACGAAACATTGATTTTATGCAGTTACCTTTTATTTGCGTAGTATTACATCAATTCCTATAACCTTGGATTCATTCCCAATTCACCAAATTCAATTAATTACATTTTACAAATGTGTTTCCAATATATAGGTATTGCCCAAGTTAAATTTATTAGCTAACTCATATTAATAAACAAATGACTTATATGAATGATTAAAGTTTTCAATTATCTCACTTTACTCCTAAACTTCTGTTATTTAATAATTATTGCTTAGAACCTGATTTTAATCTTCCCATTATCTATTTAATTCCTTCTAGAATCATAGCTAATATTTGTCATCCCTTCATTACCCAAATGTTCTTATCCCATCAAATTTTAAGTTATCGAAATATTAAATGTCAATTTCTTTAATTGCACTAAATTTATCTATTAAAGGTTGCACTTAACCCAAATACATAAAACTTGCCCAATTTCTCCTTAAATCAATAACCTTCATATACAAATATGTTTATCATAAATTTTATCTACTCTTCCTTTTAGATAATGTCCTATATATTAGATTTCCATGTAATTTGCAATAAATCATACTCGTAGTTTTATCACACTAAATGAATAAATAAGTGTTGACTCTATTCTTTTGATTCAACATTGGTTTACGTTATATTTCATAAATATTTCTACATACATCAGGATTTTTAAAAATGGTTGTAACGTGAAATCTCGTCTACTTCCCATTTTATATTTAAGGCTTCTAAAACCGATTCATATCATTTCTCTAGTCCAAATTTTATTAATATAACCTTAAATTTAATTTATTCCTATCGATGTAATGGTTAAACACAAATTTCACTTATTTGCAATAAATCCACAAATTGGATTTCAAATTTTCAAATAAATAAATAAATTTTAGTTTATCACTTCTTAAATACCCAAACGTCAATGCCTTAATTTAAACTGCATTTATTACATTTTTATAAAAATCCTCCATCTTAAGTGACAAATCAAAACTACCCTAACTACACAAATCATCGTATTATAAAGATATTTACACTATCCTCCATTTATTACCTTAATTTATTTAAGGTAACCTTAAATTAATATCTATTGCAATGATTTCAAATTATTATTCCCCCATTCCTTTTTAATTTCAATAACGCCAAATTTAACCGTTATATTCTCTTTATTTATGCGATAAATGCAATTATTGAATCTAATACTCCATTTAATTAATAGATCCTGCTTCCTAGAATCTATATCAACAATAGGTCAAATATATACATAGAATTAGCCTTAACTTCACCTAAAAGAATTAGCTATTTCAACTACCGCACAAAACTACGCTACTGCACTATTTAATCAAATAAATTAATTGAACTTAAATCAGCATAAAGGTTATAAAATTATAAATGTAATCTTAATAAATTCATTTATTGATTTAGACTCTTTCTATACAGTAATTAACCTATTTGTGGGTATAAATAACTTTGGAATTATATTACATCTCATTAGTGCGCGTTTTATTTCCTATAACTTCTCCTTATTTAACTATACCCATTAACAACCAAAAAAATTAAATTAGCTTTATTTCAATCTATTTCCCTTCTTAACTAAATAAAATAAATGGTTATCCTAAACACTTGTTATTCTTTGATATATTCAAATTCACTTCCAACATTTATTAACAAAATGTTGCCATAGGTTTAGATTTACATAAATAAATTATATGAATAGGTAGAAAAATTGGTAATCCGCAAATGCCCAATATACACGCATTAATTACTACCTATTGTTAGAATCCATTTATTAATTTACTAGTTAATAACGGTCTTTTTATTTTTATTTACTACCAAACTCTCTATTTTATTATAGTTCCAATATATTAATACTTAGGCACATCAAGTGCTAGCCCTTTTGTTATTTATATTAAATTGGGTATGCACAAATAAGTTGTTAATTAACTATTTCTACAAAATTATATTCATACATTCAGTTCCATATCTTATTGCATTGATTTATTCCAACGGACACTTTTATTTAGTCACTATTTATTGTTACAACCAAACGTACAATCTCCACTATTTATTTTATATTAAATAATTCCATTCTAGTAAATATTTTTATTAATATTCACTGATTCACATTTATATTGGTTTCTTATATTTAACTTATAACAAGGTGTGCAAATTTACATAGTTCAAATCTATTTCCATGTAACTATTAAATTGTTACATTAAATTCCAATTACTATAACAAATTACTACATTTTCTCAAATAAAATCTTAAGACCTTTATTTTATTCTAAATTAGATTAGAAACATATTAATTTAATTCATTTAACATTATCAAATTCAACGGGTCGTTACATCGACGAAACCAGTTTCATCGGATCCATAATAGTGAATTTTTGTAGGATTTCAAGTTTCGCAGTGATCGGACTTATCGTTCGATCGTGCGGACTCGAAACGCGTAGAAATCAATTAAAAGAATTTTAGTGAATATAATTTGATTTTAAAATATAACTTCTATATACGATGGGATTAAGGTTTGAAACTGTTCCATTGAGTTTTAAAATGTCGAAAACCTATATTTCCTACTTTCGTTTCGGTAACGAAATGGGCCTTATAGGTCATTGTTATCGTTTCAACCCAATTTGATCTGTCCATTCATTCTTATCTGTCTCATTCTATATAATTAGATGTTTTTCTGAAACCCTAACAGCATATTCCAATATCTGCACGTACTTCTTAGTTTTATCTGCTCCTTCCCTTTTTCCCAATATCTGACATCAAAACCCTAATTTCAATTTCAATCAAACTTCAAAAAATTTAGCTCCTAAAAACCTATCGAAATATATATCATTGGAAATCTGTCGATTAACGTAATCCACATATGCAATTTTTTTTGATTGGAGTCTCGGTTTGGACAGAAATCAGTGAATAAGTCTCTGCCATTGAAACAAGGGTTTTTTTTTCAATGGTGGATCTTCGTCAATTCGACGATCAGAAGGTGGTTGGGTGTAGAGGAGGATGAGCAGGCTCATCCATGTGGTTCATTCTGCCCATAGTCGACATAGATCGCCAGAAATTGTGGCTATAGATGTATGGAGAAGGAGTAGGAAGAGGTGGCCAGAGGGTCTCGCGCGACCATGTCCGAGGCGGCCTGAGGAGGGGGTGACGGCGGCGTGCATGGATCTAGGTGCAGACGTTTCTAGGCGGTGTGATAGCTTGGTGATCGAGGTGGCTGTAGGTTGTGTTGTAGCATGTCGAGGTCGCGTGATGTAGGTTGATAGGTAAATGATATTACCAATTTTCGCTTCCTATATTTTAATTTTAATTATGAATTTTAAATGTTCTAACTATCATAACTTTTTCATACAGATACAGATTTGAACGCGGTTTCTTCCATTGAGACTGTATCGAAATTTCGGACAGTGCGAAATTGTTTGGTTAAATTTTGAGATTGTAGGGGTTTTGGGCTTTTATTTGATTTAAATTGGGCTATAAATTAAAGTTGGGTGATTTAACCCACTCATAGAACACTAAACCTTCTTACATTAGTTGAATTAAATTTATGAATTGATAAGAATTTTACTAATTGTTGTTTGGTAATTTAAATTGTCATTTAAATTTAATTTGAATTAAATTGCCATTTCAATTAATATTTTTAGAAAAGCTAGCCCGCTTTATAGTGGATCATGCCACTGTATATAAATAAGAAAACTGGTATTCTGTACGTGCACAGAACATCTAACATAGTTTTATAGTGGCCCTACCACTGTACATACAAAAGACTAGACGGTCTCCATGGAAGAGGCACCACTGTCGACTACACTAGAACAAGGACCAATAACATGGATAAACCCTATGAAATGAGCCACAATATATGGATCAAAATCTCAGATTCACAGATGTAAAAATATTTCCTATCTCAAGTGACATTCTCCCAAATTAGCCTATTATCAATCCCATCATCACCCTCACTGGAAAGAACTAGACCATCACCAACAACAAGATAAATAGCCGCCTAATCTCTCCATCTCCACCTACAAACATATAGTAGAATTCATCCTTTGGATATATCGCATATTAGATTTCACTTGAATCCAAACCTTCTCCATGGAGTTCCACATAATCAAAGGAGCAGAAGGGAGCGGCGGCTTAACAATAACCAGAGCAGGAGCAACAACATCATCAAGGTTTCGATCTGGGGTAGAATGGATCTCGGAAGGGACAGTAGCAGAAAAAACCGGTTTGACCAAACTAGAGGTGCAATACTTCAGAACCCAAACTCTAGCAAGGGGACGAGGCAGGGGAATCTTATCTGGGATAGGAAGAAGAGGGTTAACCACATGATCAGAAGGAGGGAGATGCTAGCATGAACTTGCCACACGACCAAACGAGTGACAAATCTCACAAATATCAGGTTTCCATCCATAGTGAACATTAATTACCGCAACATGACCGTCATCATAGCATACTCTGAGTTTGGAAGAAAGTGGGTTGGACGGGAAGATTTCAATCAGAGCTTTAGCATAAACAATCCTACATCTAGCCAATGTGTTTGAGTCAGAACACTTAAGTTCTCCAACTAAACTAGTAATCCAATTCAGACTGATCAACTATGTAGAATAGAGGGAATATAAGAGATATGGGCCCATATAGGAATAGATAATACCTGATCTCTTGCACTATCAATTGACTTGTTCCATGATGAAATAATAAGCGGTTTACCTTCAATGAAAGAAGGCTCAACCTCAAGCACACGTTGTTGTTCCTCCTTAATGGAAAACTTAAAGAAAAACATTGAATTATCAAACTGAACCTGGAGACCACCCTTTAGTTTCCAATGGGTCTTATAATGTTCCCTAACAATATGGAACGGTGGATTCAAATCAAGGAAAAAACCAACAAGATAGTCAGCCCAATAGTTCTCACCAGCTTGAATGACCTCCGAAGGCAGGAACGAGACTCCATTGACCTCCACGGAATTAAAAGAATGAGGTACATAATTTCTTGCATTGAAAGGCAACGACTTAAACAACAAAGACCATTGTGGAATCTTTGGGGCAGGACAGGCAGAGCTTGCCAGGCGAGAAACCAAATTAGTAGGAAGTTCAACATTGGGTATGTGCATAGCTGTATTTGGGATTGCAGGAATAACGCCACTCACTTCAGCATTATCACAAATTGGAAGTGTGCACAAAGACACAGGAACTGGAACAACATCAGAGCCTCCATTGTTTCGACCAACCACATCAAAATTCATGGCATTAGCATGTCCATCAATAGTCAAACCAACAGCGGAGTCCAACCTATCAATCATGGCACAGGCAGTTACACTATCACTGATAAAACCAACATCATTTTCAAACCAACAGGGAATAGTTGCAGCCGAGGCAAGTAACGAGGACAACCTATGCTTACCAGTTTGGCCAGCAGGAACGACATTGCAGCACAAGCTAGATAGCCTAGGTGTAATGGAAATGTCAGTGAGGAAGGATGAAAGTGAGTTCCCCAATGGAAAATAAAAAGTCACACCAGGCAGTTTGGCAGTAGGATCGGAGGACACAAAAGGAATATCAGGAGCAGGCGACGACCCGTCAGCAGAAACGACGACGAAGGAACGCCCAGAGCTTATCAACGAAGTAGTGCGATCTATATCCGGAGGAAGGATTTAGGGCAAAGGCGATTGCATAGGCAGAGGTTTTTTCTTCCTTGGCATGATTAGACGAGGCGATGCGATGGGGAATAGGGATGGACGGAGGAAGCGATGCAAAGGAGGAGACGGAGATTAGACAGAGAATGGGGGGTCGAGAAAAATTGCCAGAAACGATGAAACGGTCGCCATGAATGAAGTGGCTAAAAAAATTAATATTGAATTTAAATTAATATTGTTAGTTAAATACCTGGTAATGATAACCAGTTAATTATTGTGATTTATTGGCTGATTTGGGTGTTGATAGTGATGGATGTTTATTTGTTGACATTTGGGATGATTGGATGTTTATATCTCTGTTATCACTATGGGTTGAAATGATACAAAACCGAATGATCTTACAGATTAGGGAACATCCTTATGGGTTGAAATGATATATACCCGAGCTATTTTATTGATTTGGTAATTTTTAATTAGAGATTCGGGTTGAAATGACATATACCTGGAAAATTAAACTATTTTGGGTTGAAATGATGCATATCATATAACTTGACCTAGGATCGAAAATTATATACGGACATCGTAGGTCAGTTTTAAATTATTTTCTAAATAGTAAAGCATGTTTGATTTTTAAATTTGATTTTTAAATTTAATTTAATGATTTTATAAAAAATTATATTTGAAAATTAATTTATTTCATATGTTTTAAAGTTTTAAATTATAAATTAGTATATGGTTTAAATGTAATTTTAAGTTTTTAACTTATAATTTTATTTAGTTTTAAATATATAATTTAAATAGTTTAAAAATTCAATTTAATAAAATATTTAATATAGTTTTAATATATATATATATATATATATATATATTAAATTTAATTTAAATAATAAATATAGTTTGATTTAAGATAATAAACATAGACTTTTATTATAACTTTAATAGATAAAAAAATATGCAAAATATTTTAGAATTTTGTAAAATGTTTTGTAAGAGATTTTGTAATGGATTTATAAAAGGATTTTTATAAAATATTTTTACAAAGGATTTTATAATGGTTTTGTAAAGGAGTTATAAAGGTTTTAAAGTATTTTATAAAGGATTTTATAAAAGAACTTGTGTAAAGGGATTTGGAAGCGTTTTAAAGGATTGCATAGAAGTTTATGAAAAAAAGAAGAGTTGTAAACTATTTTGGAATTTATAAAATAGCTTTATAAATGATTTTAAAGCATATAAGTAGTTTATAAATGGTTTGAGAGAGGTTTATAAGTTATTTTTGAAATTAATTGAAAGAAATCTTCCTCGACGTATATGAATATATTTATACTTTTAGAATAAGTATATGGATATCTTTATATGAAGGTATAAATTGTTTTTGGATTTATTATTGGTTGTTAAGGAGACGGAGTTCAGATATTGTCATACTCTCTGCCAATTTCGAAACTATTTTAAAAACTAAGCACGTGATGGAGAATCCAGAACAAAGTAGGATGGTTTGGCAAACGCTACTGGTATGAGGTAAGAACACAGCCCTGACCTTCGAGTCGCTTGATATGACCAAAACAAGAGCTATCTCGGGCCAAGTGAGGTCGCTCCTCTAATTGAACACACTTCTTCGATACTATATCTATTGCTTTGTGATTGATTGGTGGCCACCCTCGATTTGATTATGGGAGTGTGTCTCAAGGTGGGCGGTAGTAGCTGTTATTCGTTAACTCCAGTCCGGGCATGCAAAATGGTAGAATCCTATGCTAGGCATTACCTCGCGTGCCTTGTCATATGCCTTATCGAGCCCACTGCAATTTTGGTTTGTGTCGTACCTATGGATTGCTCCATGATAGCCTACCAGTTTACAGTGGAGTTTACATTACTGTATAGACTACGATGCCTATAAAAATGTGTTAAGGGGGATATGTGTAACACCTTAACGCTATTTTAATACTTTACTTTACTGATAGGCACTATATATATATATCGTATTTTACTACATATAGATAGTTTAACGGATTCTTAGAAGATGGAAAATCTCGAACATCTCTTAAGTTATTGCACGCACGTTATACACTGGATAGGAGATGTAAAATCCCGTAAACATCTCTAAAGCCATTACGCTCATATTTACTTGTTAATGATTTAACTTACATAAGATCTTTTAGTTCTGACTCGAGTGTTTTGTCTTTTCATTACTCCCGGGTCAGCTTGAGCATTTTAGTGTTGAAGTCTTTATTCCTGGAGGACGAAGACGGAGTTTGATATATTATACTATTGGTATTTTTCCACTGCTTCATTATTGGTACGTCGTTATTTGTACTCTGATTGTTGTAAAAATTGTGTAATCAAATGTATATTATAAAATAGCTCCATGAGCTGTTTATTTGATTATTGTCATTCCGCTGTGAGATTCTGTGTTTTGTTTTTCCTTTTTTCCTCTTATTTTCTTATTTACCCTACTGACAATCCTCCCTTTTGAATGTTTGAGTTAACTTGTGTGGTTTATTGTCGATTTAAACCATCCAGAAAGGTGTGTTGTCATTGTTGTTATCAGAGCTTTGGTTTATAGATACCTTATCATGTTCAGGATTAACTCATTAGAGATAAGGTTACTAACACCCTATAATGAGTTTAAGAGTATATATATGAGAAAGCATATTTGTTAGTGCTGTAAAAAGAATTTTATATTGTGTTAATTTGTTCTATTTAGTATTTATGAATTCTGGTCGGTACATAGGACGCTATGGCATTGATAGGGATTTCTAAACACTTAATATGGCAGAACGACACAATACTGTTTTTGGAATATAGGAAAATGAAATAATTTTTCCTAGTACTATATTTTGTATGTAAAAGAATAATTCTTATAAATGGATATAGCTGTATGTGATGTATTTATTTGTTAGGAAGTGAAATTTATAAATATTGGTTGCAAAATAGGATTTACAAATAAAGTGAATATAAATTTGAAATTTGAGAACTTAAGTTCCGGGGTTTTGAAATTGGTTTTCAATAGATTTTGGAATATAATATTAGTATTATTTCTGTAACATCCTGATATTTTCAACCATTCGCATCCACACATGTCGAATTTCAATTGCTCAAAATACCAGATAGTTAATTTATATTTGGAAAAACTCAGCATATACAGTAAATAAATAAATCACAGAATCACAGACACAGAGTAATATACTATGCAGCGGAAACAAAATGAATAGCAGTTCAAGAAGCTACTATATGTATCAGAGTTAAATAAGATACAATAGAAGTTTCAAATACAGTAGTCAAATACAATATTAGAATACATCACTGGAATCAACTGACTAACTGCAAGCTGAAAAGATGTAGATGGATCTCCAAACGAAGCTCCAACTCCAAAGGTGAGTTTCAAAAGTTGTATCACTCGGTCTGACCCGAGCGTAAAGCAAAACACAAAACACTCGAGTCGGGATTAACATTCTTATATCAATAAATCCAATTCAAGTGAAATAACAACTGAAATACAAGTAACTTAAAGGATGTTTGGGATAATCATCCTCTAAGGATCCGTTAAACTATCTACTATGTAGTAATATACACTATTATAATAATGTCTAAAGTAAAATATACTATTTAAAAATAGCGTTACGGCTTTACATTTTCCACCTTATCACATTTTATAGTGCCAATAGTCTATACAGTACCGTAATACCTCCAGATCGGGAGGCTATCAGAGGATACGCCATAGGTATGACACAAATCAAACTCGTACAAGGCACGCTAGGGTAGGTGACACGGCACAATAAGGCAATGCCAGGGTAGATATACCAATTACGCATCCAGGGTGGTGGTAACGCATAGCAGCCACTACCGTCCACCTCGAGCCACACTCCCAAAAAAAATCAAAGGTGCGCACCAAATCAATCATAAAGTAGTAGAATGGCATACGAATGAGTGTGTCCGATCGGAGGTGCTACCTCGCTTGACCTAAGAATCGCTCCTGTTTTAGCCACCTTATGCCAACTTATGGGAGTCGGGTCCACGTATATACCTCAATAGAACGTCACCACCATCCTACTTCATTCTGGAATCTCCACCGCATACACGGTTGTTAATGTGGTTTCGGTATTGGCAGAGAGTATGAAAATATCCGATCCCGATCTCTTTAATAACCAAATGTTATTATAACACCGCGGTCATCTCAAAATAGTTTATACTTCAAAACCAAAATATCATTGCCATTTCAAAACCATATCAATAAGGTATCATTTCCATTTCAAAATTAAATAAGATATCATTTCCATTTTAAATATATCCATTTCCAAAATCATAGCACTTCCAAAGTTATAACACTTTCGAAACCAAACACTTGAAATTATAACACTTTCAGAACATAATACTTTAAAATTCATAACTTTGAAAACATAACTTCCACCACTTCAACAGTTTAGATATCGAAATAGTATATATAATATAATAGTTTATAAAGTAAAATAGTTTATATAAAAGAGTTTTAAGTTAAATTATTTTATGTTAAAAATAGGTTTATATTAAAAATGATTTATATTAAAAATGATTTATATTAAAATAGTTTATATTGAAATAATTTATAAAGTAAAACGTAAAATAGTTTTTAAATATAATTTAAAAATACTTTATATAATAAAATAATTTCCTTAAATTTCACAAATCGATTCCAAATCAACTCGAATTCCAAAAATTCAAATTTAATCCAATCTCAAATCAACAATTTCAATTTATTTCAGTTTCTCAATAAACCATTTCAAATTACATGGATTTTAAATACAGATTTTTAACTGTAAAATAAACCATTTCAATTTCAATATTTCAAAGCGTTAAATATTCAAACATTTCAAAACCATATTTGATAATTCCATATATATATATATATATATCAAATTCACTTTATTATTATTTATTTTGAAATATTTACTTAATCATTCAAATAACATTCAAATTTAAATAAAACTAAATATACCATTTCAATTTATGTAAATTTGAAATATTCACTTCAATCACAATTAATCAAAAATCAATTTATAAAATCTTATCTTTAAAATCCCAAATTTAATAAATTTCAAATCAAACTTATTTGAGTATAATTCTTAAATAAATTAAATTTCGAAACCTTGGAAATCAATTCAATATATATATATATATATTGACCAACGGTGTCTATATATAATTTTCTATCCTATTGTCAAGTGATACGGATATTTATCATTTCAATCTGCAATTTAAATATATATGGGTATATATCATTTCAAACCGCAATCCCAAATTCAATTCAATGAAAATCGCTAGGGTTTATCATTTCAACCCATAACGATTTTCTCCTATTCTACAGATCATTCGGGTATGTATCATTTCAACCCATAGGGAATTCTATACTAACAGGGAACTTGCAGAGTGATAACAGATATGGTAATAATATAACATGCATATATCATCAATGTAAATAACAAATAATGGTGTCATATGTCATAGGTGAACAAATAGCATATATATAACAATGTAAATAACTAACAACAGCATATTTCAATTGTCGTTTCAATTAAAATCAAATTTAATAAATATAAGAACGTTAACGTGAGTAGTTTCTCACCTTTCGAGGCTAAAGAAATTTGACTATGAAATGGGTTACGAATCCATGCACAAATTTCGAAGAAAAGCACGATGGACACAGGTTCGTCGGACAAGCTGATAAATAGAAATTGACGATGTCAAATCAGAACTGGATTGATGCAGATAGATGGTATCATTGAAAATACATATGACTATATATAACTATATAACTATATATATATATATATATATATCATACTCTGAATCCAAACACATATAAATTAAATACATATATATATATATATGTATTTATATATTGCAAAATCATTGTTCTTAAACTCGAATATTAATGACCAAAGACATATACTTTATACTTAAAAACCATTAGCAAACAAAATCAAACAAAATCTTAATGTAAAAATTGTTTTGAAACCAAAACCAAATGACATATATATATTTTTCTTTCCTGACAGAATACATTATACATCCTTATATATAAAACATTGTAAACATTATTATAAAACTGTTTCAAAATACTACATATCATAATATATATATATTATGATATGTATATATATATATAACAGAGCATATTTTATATATGTATATACTTTTAAATCATATAACACGTAACAATATGTATAAATTGACACACTAAGCTTTTAAAATAATATGTATATAATACCTTTTGAACAAACATATATACATCTAAATATACAATAACTCCTTTACCATAAACTGTAGCCTAGTAAACTGTATAACGGTAGTCTTTTATAACAAGCAGATATGCACACTGACATATATTTTATATATTAAACTGATATATATATATACATATATAACTATCACTCATATAAAACATATAACATACATATACTATATATATATACACACACATATCATCAACGTATGTATATTTTAAAACTATCTCACATATAACTGCAATAACAAAACATAAAAAAAACATATATACGTATATCAAAATAAAGTATTCATAAACTAATGTATTATAAACTATAACACTTAAAACTGCATATATATATATATATCTATACTATAATGCAAAACCCTGGTCAAACCGGTCAAGGTGAAGCCTTTTTTGCATTCCCCATATTGCCCACAGTTCCTAATACACAGAAATCATTCTAGCAGGGTAGTTCAGACTTTTCCCAGCCGCCTCCCACGTTCCCCAACATTACCATTCGCACGTCTGTTTACCATCCTCTTCCATTTCTCTTTCATTCCCCTTTTCGTCCTCTTTTCTTCTTCCCTTCCACTTTCACCTTGCCCGAAAAAAAATGGTAACTCCCCACCTACGCTTCTCTAACCGCCTGCCCTAAATTGACTTCCCCTCACTCTACTACATAAACCCCTTCATCAAATCAACCCTTCCCGTTTCTATTTTTATTTTTCCGTTTAACTGTACGAATCCAGCATCCTCTTATGGCACCGACTTTGCTTCTTCGCTTGCCATATCTCCCCAGCAGTCTCTTAATCTTCTATTTCTACATTTAAATCGTTTTTTTATTTCGTTTTGCAGTGCTAATTTCCTTTTACCGTTACTTTCTTCCAGATCTGACCAAGACTACACTGCCAAAGACTAGAGATAGGAGCTGTAATGGAGACTTGAGAGTTGAATAGAAAACACATGTCGAAAATCAATACTCTGTTCACGCAAAAGACATGTTGAAGGTTGGTTCTTTGCTTATATAACTAATTACTGTATAACCTTTATTGTTCGAATGTTTGAGTTTGTTTTTCCTATGTCTTCATGTTTTTGGTTGATTGCATTAGGATAACAATTACACTATTTGTTCTGTGCCGTACATGCTGTTATATAATTAATCCTCCTTCCAATTATCATGATTAAAAAATGATAGCCTTTTTTACTTATCTATATGTATCATACATAGTACAGTGTCCTTTCAGTAAGAAATTAAAGTTTATTCAATTTGTATAAGTGGTTTTAAATGATATTTGTAATCTCCCAATTTTTGAATTGATTTCGATTCAAATCCTCCCTCCCCCTCTCTTTTTCTTCTCAACTTTCTACGTCAATATCTGCAATAAACTGGAAGATATTAAAAAGAAACGTTCTTTTTTAAATGATTCAGAAAGTATGAATTTCATTTCTAAAAAGATGAGGGAAGATGTTTCAGCTTTTTACGTAGTAATTATGTGTGCATACGTTTTTGAAGTTTGTGATTTTACTGTATAGACCCCCTAAGATTAATTATCACTATTGCAACTGAATCAAGTAGAAGTCAATGTTAATTGCAACTGAATCGAAGATCTCGACTTTAGGTTTGTATAAATTTTCATCCTTCTGCTTCCATTTTTGAATTTTCATCTTTTCTATTAGGGTTTTCTCAACTAATTGATATCCTTTTTGCAATACATATTAGAAAGTTGTGTACGTGCGTATATTTTAATGCGGTTATGCTTTCCTCCATGGTTTTCTTCTTCCCTGCTTTGGAACTGAGTATTCTTCTTAGCACCCAAGTTTCAGGTAACCCCTTTTTCTTCTAACCATTTTATATGCCCTAATTTGTATGTTTGCGTTAGTGTGGCCGTTCTGTTTGCATCCTCTGTTTTCGAGATTCAAGCCGGCTGCTGATTTATACTAATAATGATATAGTCAGGATTGTGAACTCTCCTTGAACTCACTGCTAATGAATTCGACTGAGATTTTGTAAGTACTTGGAGATGCTGTGCTGTGCAATATGGATGATATGATAATGCTGAATTGAGGTTCTTCAGTTGCAGACTGCATTGACAAGAACGGCTCTGTATTGAGGTCAGTATTTATTACTCGGACTAGGTACATCTTTCATTGAACTATGTCGATTTTGTAAACATCTGTAGTGTTGAAATTTGATACAGAATTTCAATAAAGAAAAATAGTTTGATAAAATTGGACAGGCTGTACGCAGTAAAAAATTCTTAACCGTATATGCCGTAAAAATTTCAGAGTTTGAGATAACAGTTGTGATTATCATGCTACCTAAGTTTATACCATGCAAATAGTAGCAGTTTTATTAATCATTTTACGTTAGAGATACTGCTTACTTCCTCAATATTTTGTTATTTGTACTTGCTATCTTCTCACATGCAAAGTAATGTTGGAGTAACTCAACCTTAATACCTCAGCAGAAAAAAATTAATTGAGAGGAATGGATGTGGGTTTGTGTGAATAACAGCTCTATATATAACCTACTTCCATCAAGAATACATGAAACCGCCTTTGTAGTTTTGTTACACGTCATTTATCTATGAATAACATTTATACTATATTGGGTCACATTATATCATTATATGTTGATGTACTTACTACCGTGTAGGCAAGGGACAGTGGGTTTTATAATAGTTATAATTAAATCCTTGGCGGAGTTACAATGGTTTCAACTAATCATTTTTCGTGAATTTATCTAGATTCATGATTTTCTGCCTCAAAGTCAAAATTTTGAATGCGGGTATTCTTTATACGACTATTCAGGGCTGCTGCTTTCACCCACATGCAGAAGTACACAGAAGCAATTCAAGACTGCTTGAAAGAAATTGAGATCAATCCAAGTTGCAGCAATGCATATAGTCACCTTGGTATTGCTCATTTCAGTCAAGGAAATTATGCAGCTGCTTTATCAGACTTCTATAAAGGTTACCGTTTAAACATTTTGTTTTGTTATATACACTTCATAATGCATATTGTATGCAATTATACGTATATAGTTACCGTTAAATGTTCCTTTATGTTTGTCAAGTTGGTGCAAAAGCTCATGTTTAAATTATGTTTGAGATGTATATTTTCCTTTACCTTACAGATTCATATCTTTCGCTTTTACAACAATGTTACCTCATAGCTTTTGATGCTTATGGATTACCCATATATAATCCATGCTGAAAATTGTTATAATCTATTATGAAAATCTAATACTGATTCATGACAGGGTTTTAATCTAAACCTACTGTGAATTTTATTACTATAAGTATGATTGGTCGTCTTCAATGCATATCGGCTGGATTTTTATGTACTTTTCTCTAGAATGCTGTACCGCATACCATTTGTTTCTTTTAAACTTACATCGTGTTTTACTATGAAACATGCATTCATAAGGGAACCATTCATATGAAATATCTATTTATTTTTATATTTGGAGAATACTAAGGTGAACTAAATGAAGGTTCTAGGCTACCTTTATATTTCATGTTTTTTCCTTTACCTAAGATACTCTTCTACTATTTTGTGTGACTTCTTTGTTAACCATACCATACCTTACGTGAGTCATTATGATACATATTTTTCTCACTAATATCATGCTTTATATATGTACTTCACTATGCTCAAAACTCGACTGCTGTGATCATAGTCATACACACTATGAATGCACAGAAGTATATTTTAATGCATGGTGGTGATAGTGGAGTTAAAATATTTTCTTTTAATATAATTACATTACATTTTTCTCATTGATTAATAATAAATCTCTGTATGTATATATAGCTTACAAAATTAGTTCGTTGTTTTACATTTGAATATGATATTGGTTTATATTTTTCGACCTAAGTAGCATTATTGTTGTTGTTGTCATCGTCGTCATCTTCTTCATTGTTATCAACATCATCGATATGAATTTGTTTCTTTACAGCAGAAGTTACAATAGAGCATGGAAACAAGCATGATTCGTCATCATCATCGTCGGTATAAACCTGTTTCTATACAGAAAAAGTTATACTAAGCCAAGGCAAGTGGAAAGATGACTATTAATTTTCTACAACGTCAATATTCTATGTACTAACGTCCACATTTACATAGAAATCAAGAACTGAAGAGTTCAAAAATTATTATGGGCTCTAGAAGAGTCAACAAGAACCATTAATGAATGTTGTAATTAAAAAAAGGTATTTATGTTGTAGACACATAACTGTTAAAGCATCTTGGTATGGAGACCATGTTGTGATGTGCCTTGAAAGCCAGTTAATGGATGGCAGTAGAAATTCGGATGCTATTTGTTTTTATTTGTATGTACGATAATGATAGAGATGGCATAGATTTGATGTTCATTTTGTATTGTTATTTATTTTTGTACGGTGCAGTTCTCACAACTTGCATTCATATTACATCATGTTTTTGTTTCAGGTCAAGCTTCAGTAACCAATTGATGAACAAGACGCAGATGATGATGCAAAGTTACAAGGGCTTCATTCTTATAACCAAGTACTGGAGGAATGGAGGTACTGTTTATTAATATAAAAAAATTATTTGTTCATACAGTGTTCGTTCCAATATTATCTATTATAATAATCATAATTTGGTCGAAAATAACGATCTTTTTGGCAATGAGAAATGATAGTAACAATATACCAGTATCATCTTTTTTTATTACTGCTTACTGGGCTGCCAGCTTTTTGAACAAATTTTCACTTCTTAGGGTCCCAAACTTGGCATAAATTGTTTTTTCTTTCTACTGCTAATACACTTTTTTATTACTAAATTTTTTTCTACATCATTTTACAACTGTATCAATAGAATGAGAGCAAAGTTTGACACACTGAATAGTTAAGAATAAATTTTGCATATTGAATAGTGAAAATTTGACAAAAAAGTTAGGCACCAAGTTTGTGTATTTTGCATTGTTCATCTACATCAACCAGGACAAAGTTTTACAATTTGACATTATTCATGATCACTAAAAATCTTCCTACTCACCATACTTAGATAATTTCTTAAATTTTGAAAAACATTTTTCCACAGATGGTATGTTAAAATCGAATTTTGTGTGCGAGTCATTGTGTGCATTGTTGAGTCATTGAGTGCATTGTTGATATAGATATATAAAAGCTTTTATGTTAATTTAATCACGTATTAACTATATAACCAAATTCAGACTTTTAAAAAAAGAAACTTATGACAACAAACAAACTAACACAACTTCATTAAATAAATATGTGGATGATTTTCTTACAAGAGGCAATAACATAAATCAACGATAAGCATCAACTTTGTAATTCATATATTACCTGTTATCTTTTGATAATGCTAAATTGATTTACTTTTAATCTATAAATTTTTTGTATGTTGTTTGACTAGATCATTTACAAATTTCAGCTGTTTAGTATCAAGTTAGCTTAAAAAAAGATAAAAAAAGTCACTCCACATCTTTTACTCCGGTTTGGACTTCTGCCTTTTTTTATTCTATTTCATATAGGTGATGACTCTTTGTGGTTTTAAACATAAGAATGAAGTCATATGCTGGATTATTAGTGACTAACATTTGTATTTGTATGTTTAAATTATTAATTAAAACATTTTGTTTTGTTATAGACACTTCATAATGCATACTGTATGCAATTATACATAGATAGTTACTATTAAATGTTCCTTTAAATTTTTCTGAAAAACCCGAATGACTAAAAATGACCCCTCTAGCCCCGAGATCCGGCGATGCAATCTTCGCCAACGTCGAACGAATCAACGCGGAGCTGTTCACACTGACGTATGGCTCGATGGTAAGGCAGCTACTTACAGATCTCGAAGAAGTTGATGAAGTTAACAATCAGCTTGATCAGATGGGGTATAATATTGGAATTCGGCTGATAGATGAGTTTCTAGCCAAATCAAACGTGTCTAGATGTTCTGATTTTAGGGAGACAGCAGACATGATTGCAAAGGTATTTTTTGTGTAATCGCTATTGTGTAATCTGAAAAATGTTAAATGTGGATCAGAATTAACATTGATGTTTATAACAAAGATTTGTACAAAAAAAATGTTCCTTCAAGTTGGACAAGTTGGTGCAAACGACCATGTTTAAATTATGTTTGAGATGGATATTTTCCCTTACGCTAGAGATTTATATCCTTTATTCTTTTGCTTTTACAACAAGATTCACGTCTCTCTTATGCTACAGTTTTTTTTCTGACATTCTTTTTTGCATTCAGTTACCATGCGGCCATTATGTCTGGAGGGTGAAAGAGAACGTTGTGAAGTATGTAAAGGCTCGGGAGCAGAGAGGGCACAATGACATTTGCTCAACCCAGGTCAATTGGAGTTAGATTCTGAAAGTTCAGAGTGAAAGAAGTTTGTTTTCGGTGTCACTTTTGTTATTATTTTATGTATTGACTATTTCTATTACCGTGGAAATAATAATATGGGTTGAACAAGAGTGTAAAAAGGACTAGAACAATGCGTAGATTAACTGAACATATTTAGCTGCGCTTAGTAGCATTTGTGTTTTTTTGTTACTGTCTATTCTCTTTCCAGTATTATATATGTAGTTTACAATGTGTACAGTAATCGAACATATTCAGCTGTGTTTAATACCATTACTGTGTTATGTTGTTGTTGTCTATTCTCTTTCCAGTACTATATATGTAGTTTACAACTGTGTACGAAACAACTTTAACAGTTATACAGTAGAACGCACACTAGAACAATTGAACTTGCTTCAACTTAATCATTTATACACTTGCAAAAATAGAATTAACTTATAATCCTTTTGCTTTCAACTTAAACAATGTTTAATGCTAAGTAGAAAGATTAAGCGTTTACTGTAATGACTATTTTGTAATCAGTCATATACAAAATATTTTACTTTTACGTTTATCGAATTCTTTACTGCTTTGTTTAAGCAGTAAACAGCGTATTTTTCCATTTTTGTAATTGTCTCAACATTTGTACTTCCGTAGAGAAATTCAAAAGTAAAAGTACACGTTTAACAAAGCACCTTCAATCTGTTAATGATGAAAAAGTCGATGCTTCATCCAACGTTTCAAACCTTAGTCTTTCTCCTTGCAAAATGCTATCATGTCTACTTTAGGTTAACTACTATATCTACTGAAGAAAATATTCTATTTATATTATGAATCAAAGCTGTTGTCTATGGTATGCATGAACATGCCAGAATAATTCATAATTCAATAGGTTTATTACTTTTCTTTTTGGCTACTTACCGTGAGTCTAATTTAAAGCATATTTCCATGTTTGATACAAATGTTCCATATACAAGTCTATCAGACGTGGATGCGTTCTAAATTAGACAGTATTCAAAAAATGCAACATTACGTACACGACAACTATACTTACTACTTACAATTTACTGTCAAATAGTTTGTGAGCTACAATATTTCATTTTGTTTTCTTCTCATCACAAAATGCTACCATATCTATTTCAGATTACCTACTACATGTAATGAAGAACATATTCTATTTCCCGCAGGAATCAAAGTTGTTGTCTACGGTTTGCATGAACATGGAAGAATAATTCATACTTCCATACATTTATTACTTTTCTTTTTCTCCACATAAGGTCGGTTTGATATGAAGCTTCTTTCCATGTTTGCTACAAACGTTCCATATACATGTCCATTGGACGTGGATGCATTCAAAAAATAAGTGTCCAAAACAAGCAACACAACGTGTACATCGACGTCAATTTATAAAATTCAAAAAACCTCACATACTGTTTCCTAACACGATTGAATTTGTAAAAGAAATTTAATTGTTCTATCATATTTTCAAGTGATATTTAGATTTAGCAGGAGCATTTTTGGTAGTTCACGCTGACACCAAAAAAGTGTGACACCAAAGGTATTACAACTATTATTAAAGATACACACACATATCTGTGTACATATGTATGTATGTTTCTCTATGTGTGTATACTTCACTACCATAACTGTAGCGCACACAAAATTTTCACCCTT
This sequence comes from Allium cepa, assembly GCA_030765085.1. NCBI lineage: Eukaryota > Viridiplantae > Streptophyta > Magnoliopsida > Asparagales > Amaryllidaceae > Allium > Allium cepa. Next base: position 39,597,352 of record CM060933.1, read on the forward strand.
CCTTCTTGGCACACGTCCAACGGACGTGCCACCATACTCGTATATATAATGCAAACCATATTCAAGCATATTAATATATATACATTTAAAAATCTACGCACTCGCCTATATATAAAATTATATATATATATATATATATATATATAACAACATATAAGATATACCTATATAATCATAATACATAACTATTTATATAAATCTATACCAGTTTAAATAAGCTATATAAATATATAACTTAACAAATTTATTACGTAAATAAATAAAAATATAATATTATAAGATATATTACAACGAATCATATATAAGCTAGTATTACATATATACACCACTATCTATGTACTGTAAGTACCAAAAACTAATATATATATATATATCTATGTATGTATGTATGTATGTATGTATGTATGTATGTATGTATGTATGTATGTATGTATGTATGTATATAACAGCCGACTGTAATATCTTAAAACAAGTTTCATAATACCATTAGACAACAAAATAGACTATTGAAAACCATGTTTAAACCAAACTTACAAACGAAATGCGTAGGCTAGTATAAAACTAAATAATATAAATGTAAATTATGAAATGTATAAAACCAGAGGACTCAAAACGACTTACTTATATGTATATAGGCTAAGACTGGGGGCAAAAGGGAAGACGGGCGGAGCTTGTGCACTCGGTTTGCTGTGGATTTGCAGGCGAGGCCGAGGAGGGGTGCTCACGTTGGGTGGAGAGGTACCGCGTTTTGGTTTTGATGAGCATGCATGCATAGGAAGAAGAAAAGGGTGCGTTTTCAAGAATTGAAGAAGAACGAAGGACAAGTAAAGGAAAAAGGTGGGGAGAGGAATAGGCAAAAAGGTGGGGAGATGAATAGGCAATTGCAGTGAAAAATAGAAAACTTATATATATATATATATAATCTTAAATTTTGAAGTAATGTGATCAAAAATATGAAAGGAACCAAATATATATAGATCTCTGGGAATAGCAAAGGTGGAAATTCAGAAAACATTAATAGCGCCGAGGCTATTAGTTTCATAGTTGAGAAATGAATGGTCACATCCAGAAACCAAATTGCGGAATCGATACGTAAATCGTTCTGTGGATTTCGCCGTCCACCGGACGCCGAAACACACATATGAATATACCGTGGAGATCAACACGACGAGACGATCAAAACAATATACAGATATCAGTGGTACGATCATCCTATCAAAAGTCATTGACCAGTACCGAAAATGCTGCTAATTTGCGGAAAATAAGATAGACGGAGCAATAGCAGTCCAAATTAGATGAAACGACATATGACGTCTCACTCAGAAGATGATTTACAAATTTATTATGTAAAAATATTCAGGTTTGAGAAATATTTCATTATCATCAATTATTAACTAATTTAAATTGAAATAGAATTTGCACAAGAAAATAAGCTTCCATATTATCTGACGAAAATTTACCATTTTCTATATTTAAATATACATATTCCAAATATCAAATTTTTATTTCCAAATTTTATTATTTAAAATTTCAGCAAAATTCAATTAAATATGTAAATAAAATTATTAAAATTTGCGGGTCGTTACACTCTCCCCCACTCAAAACTTTCATCCCCAAAAAGGAATGAGGTAGGAGAATAGAAACAACCAGAAAGAAAATAGATTTGAAATACAGAATAAACAATTAATTTAAACTATATAAATTTCAATTTAAACAAATTAATATCCAATAATTGATTTGAAATTCAAGATATTTCATTGAGTTGATTTAATTTTAATTTATTAATATTTGATACTAAAATGTTTCTTTCAAAACAGAATTTTATTTAATTTGTCTCATTTACTAGATCCATTTGATTTTACTTAAGTAAATTTCACTTGTAATTAAATCTTAACTATTTATTTATTCACTACATTATTATTCAATTATCTAAATTAACATTTTTAAAATTATGAATTAAGTGTAAAACATTTATTATAACTACTCAAATTCATTTATAAATTCCTTTAACATTATTTTACATTGTATATTATTCAGTTCCACATTCAACCTCTAATTATTTAGGTAAGTTGTATTAGAATGAAACTGAGTATTATACAAGTAAACTTTTTCTAACTCAATTATTTCAAGTTTTAAATATTTATTAAATTTTTTAGCTTTATTTATAATTGAAATTATCCTTTAACATAAATTTAAGAATTAAATTTCTGATTGATTTCAAACCATTTAGAGTTACACACACACACACATATATATACATACATATTTTATAGTGGAAATTAGCCACAAGGGCCTCTTTAGCAAGTTCAATTAATTTGTAGGACACACAACTGAAATAATTACTTTTAAAGACAAAATGAAAAATACTCAGTTTCTAAGGCCTAAAAAATTATAAAATTATGTTCTTGAAAGTAATTGGACTGCTGAATTTGTCCTTAAAAGTAATTATTCTGCTGACTTTGGCCTTGAAATTAATTTCTATGGATGTGTCTCCTAGAAACTAATTGGACTCCAAAGTTTGGCCTTCTAATAAAATGCACCTATTCTATATATATCAAACCAAATCTATTATCATGTACCTACTTATAATATATATAAATCAAGTCATACTTTAGAAGTTCAAAATAATTTAATTTTCAAAACAAAAGTGTAGCAAAGCTACAGAATGGCCTATCTACCTTGAAACTCGAACATAAATGTCGATGATGCTGAAGTCATTACCGAAATTATTTGTGACGTCCCGCCTTTCTAACCCCAGAAAGACGTATCATCATTAAGAAAGAAAGGGATAGAAATAGAAAAGAATAGAAAGAAAGGAATAACAACATCAGAATCTCACAGCGGAATGGAATAAAATATAATACATCACTTAACTATTACATAGTTATACATCATCAGAGTTATACAATATCATACAACAGGACTGTCATATACATATCTGCTAATACATACATCCAAAATACAGCATACACTAATTACACAGCAGAACTATATAGATAGATACAAACGTCTGGTCTTTTTCTCCAAAGCTCCTCCAGAAAATCAACACTCCAAATACCTATCACTTGGCTACTCATAAAAATTTGAGTACCCAAGAGTTTATGAAAAACAAAATATAAACTTCGGGTCAGACATGGGTCTAGTGTGAGCAAACGGGTTAAAATTGTTTAACTTTGAAACCATTTGAAAATAAAGGTATCAGGTAAGACTCCCACACATAAATACGGGTAAGATTTTACCTTACGCTAACCAAAACATTTTATAGGAAATTCGATGATATTATAATAGTGTCTAGGGTTTTGAAGTAAATAGAAAATAGCTGAAATTGTTACATCTATTAAATTCCAGCTACTAGCCACGAAAGTGGGTAATACAAATCAAAACTGTAGGGTCTCGTAGAGAAAATGGATTTCCAACAATGGCAGGGCTACTGGGGTACCGTCCGTCACAGTATGGGGCCTAGATCACCGTACCGAGGATCACTTCCGACCCCCTACAACACAAGGTCGGAACCATTCCTTACTGAACAATCTCGAACAAGATAACCCCGCAGTTGTGGCCAACAACTGCCCACATAGCCGAAATAAAGGGACATCTAGACAGGGGTATACCTCGTCCTGCTTGGTCATGACCCAACTAACCTTGTTGCATCTCCCCTGTTTTAGCCACTCCCGGTTGATGAGGCTTGAGGCCGCGATTACCTTTATAGAACATATTTCTTAAAATGTTCATCGTCTGCCTGACGATGTGCTGAAAGCATTCAATCCATACAAGTTCGTTCCCGGTTCGAACGAAACCGAAGGCATTATCTCGTTACACTCATTTTGGAATCACCCTCAGAGTTAACGACAATAACCCTTGCATTCTGAATCACCATCTCGATCTCTACTTGATATGTCACGACCTATCGTTTAATTTGGATCGATGTGGTTTTCGGAATATAAAATTGATACTCGATCCCGGTCTCATCGAAATCCAAACGCCATTTTAAGGGCCAAGTTGTCTACTTAGTCTTAACTGTTTAATTCAATACTTAGAAATTCACATAACAGTTATCACAGATAAATCATACTCAGTTATCACAGATATATCCAGAATATATCACAACATATCACAGAATATTGCAGAATAGATATCAGATTCAATCAAACCGAATTATCAATTCATATCAAACTGGTTTGATTAACTTAACTTAATTTATCATTTTATCCAGCTTGATTTATCGTTAATTAATAAATTTTATTAAATTATTAATTACTTCATTACTCATTTAATTAATTATTAATTATTAATTATTAATTTAAAATCTTAATTATTACTTAATAGAACTCAGTTACCCATTAATTACCAATTACTTACTTAGTTAATCATTAATTATCAATTCATTTATCATTTAGTCCTTAATTAATCATTTAATTAGTTACTTCTATTCATTAATTAACTTAAGTAGCTAATTAAAATCTTAAGTTCAAATTGGTTTAACAACAAAATTATTAATGTAAATTTTCAATTACAAATTTATTTAAATTATTTATTTAATTACATGTATAAATTAATTACATCCTTAATTCTTTTACTTTAGATTAATTAAATAATTACATTAGCAACCCTCCTTCATAAGATTTATATCAAAACTTAACTTAAACTTGTCAATGTTGTAAATTTTATTATTACTTAATTTTACTTAACAAAATAACTTAAAAGTTATTTAAGTTTATCAATTAGGGGAAGAACCCGAAGTAAACGTGATGTTTACTCGAGTAGGGCACGAGTCATCTCCACTGTTTCCCGCGTTTCCCCTTCTACTCTTTCTTCTTCTCCCTGATCCTTTTCTTCTTCTTTTTATATTCAAGCTTATGTTAAAATAAAATATAACAGCAGTATTAAACACTCACGCACGCGAATCAGAGTTGAGCTCGAAGCAAAACCCCAAATTACTCGCGCAAAATCACGCGACGACCCCAAATTCGAAACACGATCACCGATCGCCACCGTGCACGTGCACGGTTGTTCGCCGCACCTCCGGCAACCCACACTACCACCTACAAACCACAAATCACCCTCTTATTCGACAACAAAACCCAGATTGTCATGATTTGATCAACATTAAATTTCGCCTGTAACTCGAACCCAAAAACTCGAACAACCACGAGAAAATGCTTCGCCCCCACCAGCACTGACCACCGGTGTAACGACCCTAGATTTTAATTTAATTTAAATTGATAATTAAATGAATTTCTGAATAAAATTTTAAGGGAAATTGATTATAAATGGAAGCGAGTTTCCCCAAGTTCAAATATATTCCATATAAATCATTTAAATTTTTAAATATTATATATATATATATATATATGTATGTATATATGTGAATGAATATATATATATATATATGTATATTTGGGTATATATGAGTCAATTTGAAATTATAAAATCTTGAGTGTATATATATATATATATATTTTGATTTGAATTTAAATCTTAGACGAATGGTTTAATAAATATTTGAGTTATAACATAAATTAAGAAAAATATATATATATATATATATATAGTAACTCATAATTAAATATTAAAGTAAGATAACAATAAATATTTAAACTAGAAATAGAAAAATAATATAAGATAAAATTGGTTATGTAAACTATAAAATGTAAAATATACACATGAAACAAATTAGTTAAAAATTTAAACAATATATTTACAATAGAAATTTATGTTCATATACAAGCAAAACATTAGTATAAAAATAAAATAATATATGTATGTACTTTGGGAAACTATGATTGTAAATATAAAATAAATTTTAATAAAAATGTACATAAGTCTGAAATAATTTTAAGTAAATTAAGTATTTAATAATATAAGTTAAAAATAAAAGAAAAGAAACTACATTTAAATATGAAAACAAGACAAGAAAACAAGTAAACATATAAACGAAGTATTCAAACAAAAGAAATAACATACAAAGTAGAAACCACATATGTATAAAATTATGTAAAATATAAAACAAAAGAAAGAAACAAAATAGAATATATTGGTACATATATAAGTTAAAGTTTATAACCAATAATAAAACAAATATATAAGTATGCAATACAAAATAATACAAACAAATAGATAAAAAAAAATACAAACAAAGACATAGATATGTAGGCAAACAAAATAAAGCTGCAGCCACCAAATAAAAATAAGCTAGGCAATGCAAATAAAGTTTACAAACAAATAAATATAAGTACAAAATGAAACATAAACAAAGAAATACCAAGATACTTAGTACACTGTAAAATATCCTAGCACACATTTTTCATCTCAGCCGAAGTAAGGCTGAAGTAAACAAATGCATTAACATGCATAACCAAGTACAATAGCATATCAAAGCAAAATCATCTCAGCCCATAACTATTGTACAAACAAACAATAATAATCCCTGTACAAACATTTTTCTCTACATGTATACATCTATCCCATTTCATTCATTCACTAAAAGTTAAGCAAAACCAGAGAGAAAATAAAAATAAAATAAGAAACATTAGTCAATAACAAAAGCAAAACAAGTTCAGTTTCAATATCAAAGGAAAGTTTCTAAACCTGAGCCTCTGTTCTTTTTGACAGGTGAGTAACACTTGCTTGGAATTTTAAAAATATGAATCTGTTGCTTGTATGATGTGTGAATATAAGTGAAATCTGCTTTGTATATACTGATGTTGGGTATACATAATGTTTCATCAGAATGCTCTCTGTTTCAAACAACACATGTGAGTAACTTTTTTTTTAAATGGAGCTGTTGCAAGTTAAAGTTTAGATAAGTATGTTTATGTACATTTACATTTAAACTCTCTGGGTACTTTTGAATACTGGAAGTAAGTATACAGGCTGTTGATCATATGCTATCTGTTCTGTGATCTTTAACATAAGCTTTGATCTTGTGAAAAAAAAAAATCATTTCCATTGATTTACTCAATGTTTAGATTTGGTATTTAAACAAATATTGATTGTTTTGATATAAGCTTTAATCTAAAAATTTATTTAGGTCAAAATAACTCAGTATTGTGTCTGGAAATCAAGATATATGAACCAAACTTCAAATAAGTCAAAATTTAAATTTCTTAATTTACGAATTCAGGTACTTAATTTGAATTCGTATACTTAAACAAAAATTTTAAAGCTGAAATCAAATTTTTTAGATCAAAGAATAAAGAACAGTTTGGGTTTGAGTGTATTGGGCATTTGGGGTTGCCGTGGGTGATCCCTTCGACTGGAGGAGTCGAGTTTCCTCCTGGAGGTGGAGGGGTGATGGGTGGAGCTCGGAAAAATGGCGCGGTGGTGGTCAGGCTACGGTGGTGGCGGCGGCGAACTTTTTTTTGTTCGTAGACCTAATTTTTTTTCGAGGCTCGGTTTCGATTCGTTCATCCTCGTCATTGGATCGAGCTGCATGGCATCGCGGGGGTGGATAGAGGCTGAAGCGACGAAGTGATGGCCGAAGTTTCACACGTTCAGGTGGTCGGAGCTCAGAGGAAGCGGCGTTGACAGGTTTCAGGTTGATTTCTTTTGCACGTTCCAGGTTTTGATTTATACTTGAATTCGAGTTTGAATCGAATTGGAGGGGTTTGGATGGTCGTTTTCAGATCGGGGGATGGTAGTCGACTTGCTGATGACGTCGACGTCGACAGGAGGTGACAGTCAACGGTGTACACGTGCACGGGGGAGTTGTTATAGTGGTCTGGAAATTTCTGATGGGTGAACTCGAGATTTTTCTCGAGTGACTCGATTGTTTACTCGAGGTTTTGACGTGTTGGACTCGAAGCAAAATGATAGGGAGGCTCGGGTCAATGTTGTTCAGGGTTTAGAACAGACCTGTTCTGTTTTCCTGAATTTAAAAAAAAAAATCAAATTTTTAAACAAGCTTAACAAGTTTTAAAAACAAAAGTTTAAATATAAAATCAGATTAGTTTGGAAACTTAGTTGGGAATAAATAAGTTTTTATTTTCAAATTGTTGTATTAATTAAAAGTGTTAATCAATTAAGTAGTTAAGAAAAATTAAATAGTTGAGGTCAAATGGAAGTTTGAAAAAAATTGAAAGGAGAGTTTAAGTCAAATTTTTGTAGCCTGGATTTTGAGTTTAAATTTTAATTCCAGATTTTTGAAATGGAAGCAAGTTTATAAATTTAAATATTCCAAATTCAAGAGAATATGATTTAAAAACCTTTCATAACAAAAGAATTGTTTTAAGTTGTAATTTAAAGGTAAAATTAACTAAATTGAGTTAATTAAAGAATAAGGAGTGATCAATTTGAAGTTTGAAATTAATTAATGATTTATTGATCAAAATTTCGGGAAATTCGAAAGGAATAGATTTATTTATAATTAAATATCAATTCGGAAAGTAATTAAAGAATTGTTATTTGTTAATGATGGTCATTAACTAAAATCATTTTAATAATTAATTTATAGGATTAATTTTAACAATTAATTAGACTAATTAATTTATGATAATCATTTATGAAATTAAGTAAGTGTAATCATTTTATGGTAGGAAATTAAAGGTTTAATTAGTTGAAGGTCAACTTAATTTATATGATTAATTAAGAATAATTTAATTAAATAAGGTGATTGATTAATTAATCTATATCAAATGATTTGTAATTAGTAAATCAGGATTAGAAAATAAATTCATAAGTAATTAATTTAATTGGAAATAAATTGAATTAATCAAGATAAAACGATTAATTTATCCTGCTTATGAATGATTATTAAATGCTTGACCTTACTTATGGATGATCGTATTATATGTGATGCCTTGAATTAATTACTCTATCTGATCTGTGATATTTTGTTCTGTAGATTGAGCTGTGTATAATCTATTCATTTATTTACATTTATATATAATCTGTGAATGAGCGATAAGCTTTATAGTTATATCGCTTATCAACTATATTTCTGTGTTTGATCTGTGATGTTTGAAATGATGTGGCACTATTGTGTTAAACCCCTGGACCACACCATACACACACAATTATGGATTTCACGAGGAAATCGATTAAGTCACAAATTTTAAAATGATTTTAAAATGATTTTTAAAGTTGAATATTTAAATTCAAATGTTTTGGAAATGGAATTGGAATAGAAGTGAAAAGCTTTTGAAATGGAATTTCAAAGATAGAAATTTATTTTGAATAACTGGATTAAGTGTTGGAATTTAAATACTTTAATTTAAATTTGAATTCAATATTCAAATTTAATTCTGTAATTGGAAACTAGGAATTTATGATATTACACTAGTCAATATGAGTTAAATCATTTTTAAAGTATTATTTTTGGGAATTTGAATTTAACCCAAGGATTTCAACTAGTATAAATGAATCAGATTTCCAAAATGAAAACTGTTGTTTTCAAATGACAAACACTTTTAGATAAGAACTGAGATTCCAGTTAATTAGGGGAATTTCAAGATTGAATAGAGAAATAATTTTCCTAAGTTATGAATGAATTCTTTTTGAAAGCTATGAATTAAATCTGTTTATTTTTAACAGATTTAAATTGATGATTTGTTTAAATCAAATTGAAATGAAATTGTTTCGAAGGCTATGAGTTAAATCTTTGATTTAAAGATTTAACGAGTTAATCAAATTGAAATGAAAATTGATTTGGAAAATCTGTGAATGAATCTTTTGTTTAAAAGATTAAAATGTGAAAATTGTTTAAACCATTAAAGGTTGTGAAAATGAATCTTTTTGTTTAAAGACTGAAAAGGGTAATTTGATTAAACCATTTGAAAGAAGGTTTTGAATTATTAAGTTGTGACTTAATTGAAATCCCATTATCCATTTGTTTTTGAACTATTTCGCTCACTATAGCCGGGAAAGGACCTTTGTGTCGTATAACCCATTCCGAATAAGTGATTCGACGTTATGGATAGCATTTAAAGACCGGTGATGAAGACCGGGTATTTGCGAAAGCGATAGGATGACCTATCGATTATCTCTGCACTGGGTAGCTCCTGGTATAGAGATTCCTTAAGTGATGGAAAATCCGATCGGGATTGTGAATATCCGGGTTGCAAGGACTTCTTTGTAAGTGCCTACGGTTCTGTTCGAACCCAGAACAGACTTGTATGGATAGTATGTCTGACATTACAAGTTGAGATATAAAGCCGATTTCTTTCAAATATATTTCTGTGGTGGCGGAGAATTTATTCTTTTAGCTTAACACCCTTCTCTAAGACGTACGAGCTCAGAGGTTATATAGTTGAAGTTATCAGCAATGTATTCCCAATTTGGTAATGTGACATACTGAGTGTTGCTGTGAAATGATCATTGTGTTGATTATTTATGATAGGATCATTTGTTTGATCGTCTATCTTGGTGATCATTGTGTTGATCATTTGTTGACCCAAAGCATGGCTTTTGTATAAAGTATTTTTTTGTGGACGTGACTTCGTCGAGCCTCACACCCCGGAAATGGTCAAAACAGGAAAGATGCGGCAAGGTTATGAGGGGTAGCACCCTTTAGGGTATGTACATTTCCTTCTGGATAGAGGTGGTATCATGGTATGGAGCCCAGATATTTAACCTATGTGGTTACTGCGAATTTATTACTTTGTGGTTGTTGGCTATCGGGATCCCGTGAGAAAGGTCGTTTACGATCGGGGAATGGCGTGCTCGTGTCAGTAGTTACCCAGTTAGGGGTAACCCGGCCTTGTGTTGGCAGAGTTCCGGTTTGGTTCTCGGGGATGTCTTTCCAGAGGCATTCTCATGTGGCAATGGGAAGTTCCTTGGCCTGACCATTTGTTGGAAATCCAATTCCCAATACAAAACTTGTACGGTATTAGTTGTAGAACCTATCATTCACTTATGGTGTCGCAACACTGTTTGGATGGTAGCTATAGTAGACATAGTTCGAAATGTCTATGTTGGCTAAGATTTATATTCTACTTTCGAAATGAATTTTTCCTACACTATGCACTAGTAACAATATCAAATGTTATTTTAAAATGCGTATCAAGCATCTTTGACTATCATAAGGAGAAATCTCCTCCGATTCTGCGTTTGCATTGTGTGTGTGTGCGGGAGGCCTTATGGTAGTCTCATTTTTCAAAAGCATTGCGAATTGACTTTGAAAATCCTTTGTTGAATGTTTTTAATAGATAAACTGTTTTTGTTGCTCACACCAGTCCCACGACTGATCCGGAGTTTATCGTTTCTTTCCTAAACTCTGGATGCTCATTATTTTCTACACGAGCAGTCTAGAGTTGGGTTTTACAGATAGTTAGATATAGTGGATTATCCAGAGTTGGTTCAGTCTTTGGACCACACCAGTCTTGTTGAGCTTTGGGGATATGTTATGGGGAGTTCGAGCTATTGCTGGATTGATTCTTGGAAATGGAGTTGCCGTTCTCGGAGTTCTCTTTTGAAGACTATCTTAGAGTTATATTGTTCCGCTGCTAGATGACATCTATTTTCTTTCCGCTGTTATTTTAATGTATCATATCTCTGATGTATATTGAAATCTATTGGATCATCTGTTGTATCAGATATTGTATCAAAGCTGTATATCAATGTATTATTATTTTATTCCTCTGTGTTGTTTACTTAATGATTGTTATAAGCTCCGGCGAATCGGATTTGAACGGTTGAATCTATGACATTCGAATACGATTTGAAGTATGGATGTCGATTTTTGAGCGGGCAAACTCCGAGCCGTCACATTTGGTATCAGAGCTAAGGGTTGAACTTTAGCTCAGGAGTGTAACACGTTAAGTAACTCATTATAGATAGGGTGAAGTATCCCTAGAATGAGTAATCCTTAAGATATCCGTTTGAATGCCTCAGTAAATTCTCTTACTATCCACTGATAGTAAGTATGAGTGCAAGAAGAGAACGAGATAGAGGACAGGGGAATACGACTATAATTGGTCAATACTCTGCAACAACAGTGGAAACAATCTTTCTTATCAATTTTCTTTGATTCGTTTCTAAATTCTTTTGATTTCTTCGTACCAGCTACAAGAAGAAGTTTCGGTGCGGTGATGCTCTACGAATCGTTGTAGGAAATTTTACTTCGTATCTTCATCGATTTCTTATCGGCTTTTCAATTTAAACTCTAATAAATGAATTGGAAATTTTGAATAAATTGGAAATTTTAAATTGAGTTAACTTGATTAATAGAATATGAAGAATGATTAGAATTGTATTGATAAAACGATTTCGTTTGAAACCAAATTTTGAAATTCTATTGCAATTTATTGTGAATACCAAGGTCCGAAGAGGGACAAATTGGTATGTATTTTGAGATATTCCGACTCGAATTTGGAATCCATATCATGTATTTGAGAAATTATAGAAGATTGAATCTGTCTATCTCTGTGTTGTTTTCGTGCCTGCGAATTTCGAGGACGAAATTCTTTTAAGTGGGGAAGTTTGTAACGACCCTAGATTTTAATTTAATTTAAATTGATAATTAAATGAATTTCTGAATAAAATTTTAAGGGAAATTGATTATAAATGGAAGCGAGTTTCCCCAAGTTCAAATATATTCCATATAAATCATTTAAATTTTTAAATATTATATATATATATATATGTATATATGTGAATGAATATATATATATATGTATATTTGGGTATATATGAGTCAATTTGAAATTATAAAATCTTGAGTGTGTATATATATATTTTGATTTGAATTTAAATCTTAGATGAATGGTTTAATAAATATTTGAGTTATAACATAAATTAAGAAATATATATATATATATATAGTAACTCATAATTAAATATTAAAGTAAGATAACAATAAATATTTAAACTAGAAATAGAAAAATAATATAAGATAAAATTGGTTATGTAAACTATAAAATGTAAAATATACACATGAAACAAATTAGTTAAAAATTTAAACAATATATTTACAATAGAAATTTATGTTCATATACAAGCAAAACATTAGTATAAAAATAAAATAATATATGTATGTACTTTGGGAAACTATGATTGTAAATATAAAATAAATTTTAATAAAAATATACATAAGTCTGAAATAATTTTAAGTAAATTAAGTATTTAATAATATAAGTTAAAAATAAAAGAAAAGAAACTACATTTAAATATGAAAACAAGACAAGAAAACAAGTAAACATATAAACGAAGTATTCAAACAAAAGAAATAACATACAAAGTAGAAACCACATATTTATAAAATTATATAAAATATAAAACAAAAGAAAGAAACAAAATAGAATATATTGGTACATATATAAGTTAAAGTTTATAACCAATAATAAAACAAATATATAAGTATGCAATACAAAATAATACAAACAAATAGATAAAAAAAAAATACAAACAAAGACATAGATATGTAGGCAAACAAAATAAAGCTGCAGCCACCAAATAAAAATAAGCTAGGCAATGCAAATAAAGTTTACAAACAAATAAATATAAGTACAAAATGAAACATAAACAAAGAAATACCAAGATACTTAGTACACTGTAAAATATCCTAGCACACATTTTTCATCTCAGCCGAAGTAAGGCTGAAGTAAACAAATGCATTAACATGCATAACCAAGTACAATAGCATATCAAAGCAAAATCATCTCAGCCCATAACTATTGTACAAACAAACAATAATAATCCCTGTACAAACATTTTTCTCTACATGTATACATCTATCCCATTTCATTCATTCACTAAAAGTTAAGCAAAACCAGAGAGAAAATAAAAATAAAATAAGAAACATTAGTCAATAACAAAAGCAAAACAAGTTCAGTTTCAATATCAAAGGAAAGTTTCTAAACCTGAGCCTCTGTTCTTTTTGACAGGTGAGTAACACTTGCTTGGAATTTTAAAAATATGAATCTGTTGCTTGTATGATGTGTGAATATAAGTGAAATCTGCTTTGTATATACTGATGTTGGGTATGCATAATGTTTCATCAGAATGCTCTCTGTTTCAAACAACACATGTGAGTAACTTTTTTTTTAAATGGAGCTGTTGCAAGTTAAAGTTTAGATAAGTATGTTTATGTACATTTACATTTAAACTCTCTGGGTACTTTTGAATACTGGAAGTAAGTATACAGGCTGTTGATCATATGCTATCTGTTCTGTGATCTTTAACATAAGCTTTGATCTTGTGAAAAAAAAAATCATTTCCATTGATTTACTCAATGTTTAGATTTGGTATTTAAACAAATATTGATTGTTTTGATATAAGCTTTAATCTAAAAATTTATTTAGGTCAAAATAACTCAGTATTGTGTCTGGAAATCAAGATATATGAACCAAACTTCAAATAAGTCAAAATTTAAATTTCTTAATTTACGAATTCAGGTACTTAATTTGAATTCGTATACTTAAACAAAAATTTTAAAGCTGAAATCAAATTTTTTAGATCAAAGAATAAAGAACAGTTTGGGTTTGAGTGTATTGGGCATTTGGGGTTGCCGTGGGTGATCCCTTCGACTGGAGGAGTCGAGTTTCCTCCTGGAGGTGGAGGGGTGATGGGTGGAGCTCGGAAAAATGGCGCGGTGGTGGTCAGGCTACGGTGGTGGCGGCGGCGAACTTTTTTTTGTTCGTAGACCTAATATTTTTTCGAGGCTCGGTTTCGATTCGTTCATCCTCGTCATTGGATCGAGCTGCATGGCATCGCGGGGGTGGATAGAGGCTGAAGCGACGAAGTGATGGCCGAAGTTTCACACGTTCAGGTGGTCGGAGCTCAGAGGAAGCGGCGTTGACAGGTTTCAGGTTGATTTCTTTTGCACGTTCCAGGTTTTGATTTATACTTGAATTCGAGTTTGAATCGAATTGGAGGGGTTTGGATGGTCGTTTTCAGATCGGGGGATGGTAGTCGACTTGCTGATGACGTCGACGTCGACAGGAGGTGACAGTCAACGGTGTACACGTGCACGGGGGAGTTGTTATAGTGGTCTGGAAATTTCTGATGGGTGAACTCGAGATTTTTCTCGAGTGACTCGATTGTTTACTCGAGGTTTTGACGTGTTGGACTCGAAGCAAAATGATAGGGAGGCTCGGGTCAATGTTGTTCAGGGTTTAGAACAGACCTGTTCTGTTTTCCTGAATTTAAAAAAAAAAATCAAATTTTTAAACAAGCTTAACAAGTTTTAAAAACAAAAGTTTAAATATAAAATCAGATTAGTTTGGAAACTTAGTTGGGAATAAATAAGTTTTTATTTTCAAATTGTTGTATTAATTAAAAGTGTTAATCAATTAAGTAGTTAAGAAAAATTAAATAGTTGAGGTCAAATGGAAGTTTGAAAAAAATTGAAAGGAGAGTTTAAGTCAAATTTTTGTAGCCTGGATTTTGAGTTTAAATTTTAATTCCAGATTTTTGAAATGGAAGCAAGTTTATAAATTTAAATATTCCAAATTCAAGAGAATATGATTTAAAAACCTTTCATAACAAAAGAATTGTTTTAAGTTGTAATTTAAAGGTAAAATTAATTAAATTGAGTTAATTAAAGAATAAGGAGTGATCAATTTGAAGTTTGAAATTAATTAATGATTTATTGATCAAAATTTCGGGAAATTCGAAAGGAATAGATTTATTTATAATTAAATATCAATTCGGAAAGTAATTAAAGAATTGTTATTTGTTAATGATGGTCATTAACTAAAATCATTTTAATAATTAATTTATAGGATTAATTTTAACAATTAATTAGACTAATTAATTTATGATAATCATTTATGAAATTAAGTAAGTGTAATCATTTTATGGTAGGAAATTAAAGGTTTAATTAGTTGAAGGTCAACTTAATTTATATGATTAATTAAGAATAATTTAATTAAATAAGGTGATTGATTAATTAATCTATATCAAATGATTTGTAATTAGTAAATCAGGATTAGAAAATAAATTCATAAGTAATTAATTTAATTGGAAATAAATTGAATTAATCAAGATAAAACGATTAATTTATCCTGCTTATGAATGATTATTAAATGCTTGACCTTACTTATGGATGATCGTATTATATGTGATGCCTTGAATTAATTACTCTATCTGATCTGTGATATTTTGTTCTGTAGATTGAGCTGTGTATAATCTATTCATTTATTTACATTTATATATAATCTGTGAATGAGCGATAAGCTTTATAGTTATATCGCTTATCAACTATATTTCTGTGTTTGATCTGTGATGTTTGAAATGATGTGGCACTATTGTGTTAAACCCCTGGACCACACCATACACACACAATTATGGATTTCACGAGGAAATCGATTAAGTCACAAATTTTAAAATGATTTTAAAATGATTTTTAAAGTTGAATATTTAAATTCAAATGTTTTGGAAATGGAATTGGAATAGAAGTGAAAAGCTTTTGAAATGGAATTTCAAAGATAGAAATTTATTTTGAATAACTGGATTAAGTGTTGGAATTTAAATACTTTAATTTAAATTTGAATTCAATATTCAAATTTAATTCTGTAATTGGAAACTAGGAATTTATGATATTACACTAGTCAATATGAGTTAAATCATTTTTAAAGTATTATTTTTGGGAATTTGAATTTAACCCAAGGATTTCAACTAGTATAAATGAATCAGATTTCCAAAATGAAAACTGTTGTTTTCAAATGACAAACACTTTTAGATAAGAACTGAGATTCCAGTTAATTAGGGGAATTTCAAGATTGAATAGAGAAATAATTTTCCTAAGTTATGAATGAATTCTTTTTGAAAGCTATGAATTAAATCTGTTTATTTTTAACAGATTTAAATTGATGATTTGTTTAAATCAAATTGAAATGAAATTGTTTCGAAGGCTATGAGTTAAATCTTTGATTTAAAGATTTAACGAGTTAATCAAATTGAAATGAAAATTGATTTGGAAAATCTGTGAATGAATCTTTTGTTTAAAAGATTAAAATGTGAAAATTGTTTAAACCATTAAAGGTTGTGAAAATGAATCTTTTTGTTTAAAGACTGAAAAGGGTAATTTGATTAAACCATTTGAAAGAAGGTTTTGAATTATTAAGTTGTGACTTAATTGAAATCCCATTATCCATTTGTTTTTGAACTATTTCGCTCACTATTCGGTTTAGCCGGGAAAGGACCTTTGTGTCGTATAACCCATTCCGAATAAGTGATTCGACGTTATGGATAGCATTTAAAGACCGGTGATGAAGACCGGGTATTTGCGAAAGCGATAGGATGACCTATCGATTATCTCTGCACTGGGTAGCTCCTGGTATAGAGATTCCCTAAGTGATGGAAAATCCGATCGGGATTGTGAATATCCGGGTTGCAAGGACTTCTTTGTAAGTGCCTACGGTTCTGTTCGAACCCAGAACAGACTTGTATGGATAGTATGTCTGACATTACAAGTTGAGATATAAAGCCGATTTCTTTCAAATATATTTCTGTGGTGGCGGAGAATTTATTCTTTTAGCTTAACACCCTTCTCTAAGACGTACGAGCTCAGAGGTTATATAGTTGAAGTTATCAGCGATGTATTCCCAATTTGGTAATGTGACATACTGAGTGTTGCTGTGAAATGATCATTGTGTTGATTATTTATGATAGGATCATTTGTTTGATCGTCTATCTTGGTGATCATTGTGTTGATCATTTGTTGACCCAAAGCATGGCTTTTGTATAAAGTATGTTTTTGTGGACGTGACTTCGTCGAGCCTCACACCCCGGAAATGGTCAAAACAGGAAAGATGCGGCAAGGTTATGAGGGGTAGCACCCTTTAGGGTATGTACATTTCCTTCTGGATAGAGGTGGTATCATGGTATGGAGCCTAGATATTTAACCTATGTGGTTACTGCGAATTTATTACTTTGTGGTTGTTGGCTATCGGGATCCCGTGAGAAAGGTCGTTTACGATCGGGGAATGGCGTGCTCGTGTCAGTAGTTACCCAGTTAGGGGTAACCCGGCCTTGTGTTGGCAGAGTTCCGGTTTGGTTCTCGGGGATGTCTTTCCAGAGGCATTCTCATGTGGCAATGGGAAGTTCCTTGGCCTAACCATTTGTTGGAAATCCAATTCCCAATACAAAACTTGTACGGTATTAGTTGTAGAACCTATCATTCACTTATGGTGTCGCAACACTGTTTGGATGGTAGCTATAGTAGACATAGTTCGAAATGTCTATGTTGGCTAAGATTTATATTCTACTTTCGAAATGAATTTTTCCTACACTATGCACTAGTAACAATATCAAATGTTATTTTAAAATGCGTATCAAGCATCTTTGACTATCATAAGGAGAAATCTCCTCCGATTCTGCGTTTGCATTGTGTGTGTGTGCGGGAGGCCTTATGGTAGTCTCATTTTTCAAAAGCATTGCGAATTGACTTTGAAAATCCTTTGTTGAATGTTTTTAATAGATAAACTGTTTTTGTTGCTCACACCAGTCCCACGACTGATCCGGAGTTTATCGTTTCTTTCCTAAACTCTGGATGCTCATTATTTTCTACACGAGCAGTCTAGAGTTGGGTTTTACAGATAGTTAGATATAGTGGATTATCCAGAGTTGGTTCAGTCTTTGGACCACACCAGTCTTGTTGAGCTTTGGGGATATGTTATGGGGAGTTCGAGCTATTGCTGGATTGATTCTTGGAAATGGAGTTGCCGTTCTCGGAGTTCTCTTTTGAAGACTATCTTAGAGTTATATTGTTCCGCTGCTAGATGACATCTATTTTCTTTCCGCTGTTATTTTAATGTATCATATCTCTGATGTATATTGAAATCTATTGGATCATCTGTTGTATCAGATATTGTATCAAAGCTGTATATCAATGTATTATTCTTTTATTCCTCTGTGTTGTTTACTTAATGATTGTTATAAGCTCCGGCGAATCGGATTTGAACGGTTGAATCTATGACATTCGAATACGATTTGAAGTATGGATGTCGATTTTTGAGCGGGCAAACTCCGAGCCGTCACAACCGGAGGCGAAACCACTTCGCCAACGCCATGTGCAGACCTTCCTCAACCACCTCCTCGAAACGCGATCCACTCGATCAAGTCACGGCGATGAAATCAAACTTTTACAGAACATCAAAAAAAACATGAACCCAAACCCTATTTGTATCTCGACCTCAAAATCCTTGCATTGGAAAAATTATTTGGCATTTTTCCTATGTTAATTCATCTTCAAGCTTGCTTCAAAATAAATTTCAACAATTAAAATTTGTTGAATCCACCGATATTGACAAAAATGTATGTTTTACCCATTTTCAAACTGCACCTTAAACACACACTTAAAAATTATAATTTTTATACTAAAAATCTTAACTTTGTGTGTGTAATCAAGATATGTGATCAAATTCACAAATTAAAACATTCGAATTTTAGCTTTTAATTTCTTTTTATCTGTCACTTGAATAAACAGTAACTATATCATACTGTGATGCTTTAAAACCCTTTCCAGGTTATGATCTAAGCTTCAAACAACTTACTTAGTTAAAAATTCCAAGCTTAAGATATTTGTATGAAGATGTTTTATTTTTTTTTTAAATTTTTTGCCCAAAACTTTATATATTAAAGAAACATCACATACAAATTTCCAGAGAGCATCATATAGCATACACAAAGTTTATAAACTAATTACCAACTTAAATTTTTTAAAATTAAATGTTTGCTCACCAAATTATTTGTTGAATAGAAAGCAATTTGTTGAAGAAACTGCAGATTTGAATTTCCTGAAAACTTCACTGCCTTGATGATGAATGAATGAAAACAACAGATGATGTTTATTTATTTTCTTTCTTCTCAGGTTTTCTTATAATTTTTTTTGTTATAATTTTATAAACGAACACAATAATATGATGTGGGTATAAATAGAAAGACTTTGAACAGTATAGGTATTAACTGGACAAGTTTTTACTTGTTTGACCATACAAGACTTGCATTAAATTACTGCAAAAATTGAAATGATGTTGTTTATTTCGACTGAGATTTTTCTTGCAATTGAGTTGAAAAAATATTGTGCTAATTTAATGCATGTGTCTTCATTTTAGTTTACATCTATTTATTGTTTGCTGATATTAGTTGATATTTGTTCTGGGCAAAGATATTCTGTACATGTATAAAGACATTTTGCTATACATATGTGTGAATATTTGTCTTCTTTGCATACCAGATCTACATAGCAAACTTGTTATAGTTTTTGTTAAAAATTATGTATTGTACAAATGTATTTAATAGTTTATTGGTTTCCTAACTTATCTTATATATTCATGTATAGTTATTATAGTATTGTTAGCATAGTTTCTAAACTTTATTCTATTTGTAATTTAAATTTCAAACATTTATTTATAACATTATATTTGTATATTTATATTTCTAGTTACTTCTTATACTTTATAATTATGTTTTATGTTTATGTGTATAACCATTTATATTGTTTTATACTTAAGTTTAATATTCATGTTTAATTTTGATAAGGTTGCTTATTTTTAAACATTATAATTTAAAGACTGCAATTATATATTCATATGTATATTATCAAATATTAAAAATATAGAATCTTTTATTTTTATTGAATAAGAGAGATTTTGTTATAAACATTTTAAAAGATTTTATTTTAAGTTTTGAAATCAAAACTTCCTTTACAAAGCATATATAACTGATAAATGATCAAGATACGATCAGTTTATAATTTGATAAGCTTGTATTTTGTTTAAATTAGATTAAATATTTATTAAAATGTACTGTCAAAATCCCGGGTCGTTACATTCCTCCCTCCTTAAAAGAACTTCGTCCCGAAATTTAAAACAACAGTTAATTCCAAAAGCTTTTATATTAACAATCCAAACATATACCATCCATACAATAGTAAACAATCAAACAGTCTACCCTAGCAAACATCACTGGTTATCCGGACATAAATCCGGATAAGCTTTCCTAAAACTATCGAGAGTTTCCCAGGTACAATCTCTGAGATCCTCACTCCACTGTACCTTGACGAGTTTCACTACTTTGCTCCTGAGTTCCTTCTCGTCTTGATCCACAATCCGAACTGGATTTTTGACCACAGTCAAATTGGGTTCGACTTCCAAATCTTCTTGAACTACCGGTTCTACAACCAGTGATGGATCATGAACAAACTTCCTCAGATGGGATACATGAAATACATTATGAATCCCAAAAATCCGTTCTGGCAATTCAATTATGTAAGCTACTGCTCCAATTCTTTCCAACACTCTGAATGGTCCAATATATCTTGAAGCAAGTTTTCCCGTCTTTCCTAATCGTTTAGCACCTTTGATTGGGGAAACTTTGACAAAAACTAGATCTTCCATCTCGAATTCCAATGGTCTTCGTCTTCTATCAGCATATTTCTTCTGACGATCTTGAGCGGCTTTCATCCTTTTCTTGATAAGCTCAACCTTCGCAGAAGCTTCTCGAATAAGATCGAGCCCGAGCACAAGACGATCCTTCGATTCTATCCAACAGGATGGGGATCTACACGGTCTTCCATACAAAGCTTCATAGGGAGCCATCTTAATACTAGCTTGGTAACTGTTATTATAAGAGAATTCCACTAGATGAAGATGGTCTTCCCACGATCCTCCAAAATCCAAAACACAA
This sequence comes from Allium cepa, assembly GCA_030765085.1. NCBI lineage: Eukaryota > Viridiplantae > Streptophyta > Magnoliopsida > Asparagales > Amaryllidaceae > Allium > Allium cepa. Next base: position 39,618,919 of record CM060933.1, read on the forward strand.
ACCCGCAACATATCCTCTAGAATACGATTAAGCCTTTCCGTCTGTCCATCTATTTGAGGATGATAGGCTGTACTCAATCTCAAGTTTGTTCCCATTGCTGATTGCAGAGCCCCCAGAATTTGCTGGTGAAAATAGGATCACAGTCACTTACTATACTGACTGGGACACCATGCAATCTGACTATCTCCCTCAAGAAAATTTCTGCCAGAGAAGCTGCAGTACGAGTTGCCTTAACTGGTATAAAATGGGCGATCTTAGTTAAACGATCCACTGTAACCCATATACCATCGTTTCCTTTCCTGGTTCTAGGCAACCCATCGATAAAATCCATCGAGATCATTTCCCACTTCCAATCAGGAATTTCCAAAGGCTGCAATAATCCGGTTGGTTTCTGTTGATCACCTTTAACTTGTTGGCAGATGGCACAACTATTAACAAAAGCAGCTACATCTTCCTTCATGCCCTTCCACCAAAAGACTCTCTTCATATCTTTATACATCTTCGAGATTACCGGATGAATATTCAATTTGGAGCGATGACTCTCAAACAACACTTCCTGCCTCAGATCCCTATCATTCGGAACACAAATTCTCCCGTTAATCCTTAATGTTCCTTGATCATCGATTTCAAAACTAGGACACAGACCTTTCCTGACTCTTTTGATGATTCCTTTAAATCTATTATCTGATTCTTGCTTGCTTGTAATCCTTTCAATAAGAGATGGAACAACTTCTAGAAGAGATAGGACTACGTTCCTGCTAAGAGCATCAACTACAACGTTCGCCTTTCCTGGGGTGTACAGAATATCCAAATCATAGGATAACAAAAATTCGACCCACTACTGTTGTCTCGGATTAATATTTTTTGAGAGAAAAGATATTTCAACGGTTTGTGGTCCGTGAACAATTCGAATTTCTCTCCCAAGAGATAATGTCTCCAAATCTTCAAAGCAAAAACAATGGCTAGCCGTTCTAGATCGTGCGTAGCGTATTTCTTATCATGTGGCTTCAACTGCCGACTCGCATACGCAATCACCCTTCCATTCTGCATCAGAACTGCTCCCAGACCAACCATACAAGCATCAGTATAAACCTCGAAATTGCTCTTCCCATCCGGAATAGCAAGCACTGGTGCACTAGTTAGCCTTGTCTTCAATTCCTGAAAAGCTTCTTCACACTGGGGTGTCCACTTGAATTTAGCTCCTTTCCTCGTCAGCTTAGTCAGATGTGAAGAAATCTTGGAATAATCCTTAATAAATTTCCTGTAATAGCCAGCCAATCCTAGAAAACTGCGAACTTTCGTCGGTGTCTCCGGCTGTTTCCATTCCATAATAGTTTCAACCTTCGCTGGGTCTACAGAGATAACTTCACCAGAAACAATGTGCCTTAAAAATTTAACTTCCGATTTCCAGAAATGGCACTTCGAAAACTTCGCCTTCAACACATGCTTCCTTAGAGTCTCCAATACAATCCTCAAATGTTGCCTGTGCTCTTCTTCAGATTTGGAGTAGACCAAGATATCATCAATGAATACCAGCACGAACTTATTCAACACATCCCTAAAGACTCGGTTCATCAGGTCAACAAAGTAGGCAACAGCGTTGGTTAACCCGAAAGGCATAACCAACCACTCATAGAAACAATTCGGTCCCCTAAATGCAGTCAAGGGAATACTGTCTTCAGCAACCCTCAACTGATGGAAACCTGAAGCTAGATCCAGTTGAGAAAAGATAGAAGCACCATGCAACTGGTCAAAAAGATCATCGATACGAGGAAGAGGATATTTATTACGGATAGTCACCTTGTTCGATTCTCTATAATCCACACAGAACCTTAGCGATTCATCCGATTTAGTGACAAACACCGCAGCAGAGCCCCAACAAGAAAAACTGGGCCTAATCAACCCCTTCTCCAAAAGATCCTGAGTCTGCTTAATTAACTCCTCTCTCTCCCTAGGAGCCATTCTCCTACTGGGCTGAATCACTGGCACTGCTCCTGGAATCAAATCAATACGAAACTCTATCTCTCGATGTGGTGGCAGACACTTAACTTCTTCAAATACATCAGTAAAATCTTGAACCACATCGGCATCTTCAATCTTCTCTTCAGAAGTCTCAAATCCATGCGAAAGACTACTCAAGTGAATTCAAGAATTATCACACGACACTCTGGCAATTCTACCCAGATCGGTTTCCAGCGAAATTGTTCTTTCATCACAATTCAGAACTGCTTTATACTTATCCAGCCAATCCATTCCTAAAATAAGATCAAATCCTTAAAATTCAACACATACGGGTCACAAGAAAAACTATGGGATAGATAAGAGATCTTCAAGTCCTTACAGATCATGTCTAATTTGGTCACCCCTCCTATAGGATTAGATACTAAGATAGGACAATCTACAGAACTAGGGGTAAGAAAGAACTTCTCTACAGATTCCAGAGATAAAAACTCAAGGAAGCACCCGAATCAAACAAAACTTCCTACTGAACTTAGCCACAACACCAAAGCAGACATACTTCCTTAACTTGTTCCAAAGAAACATCTCCGGAAACATTCATAATCACTATGTCTCATCACACAGCTACTACATCCTGAGGTATCAAGATATCATAACTTGCTTCTGTCCAACCGACAGATCCAAATTCTAGCTCACCCAAACTTACACTCAAAGATGAACTCTGAACCTTAACAGGTTTCCTTCAGAGATTGATGAAATCCTTAAACCACCCGAAGTTCACTCGAGACGGTAATAGGTCTATAGTCTCGACAGATACACTTCCAACCTCAAACATTCAAAACTCCAACCATTGGTAGTCATGTTACACACACCACCACCCTATCTACCTTTATAACCTATATTGGAATACCAGAACAGGTAACCCAACAAATAGGTAGAAATATATATATATATATATATATATATATATATATATATATATATATTAAAATTACAAATACGCTCTCTCAAGATAGATATTACTCAAGAGCCTAGGTACTCGCTCAACCTAGCGCTCTGATACCAGCTGTGACGTTCCGTCTTTCTAACCTCAGAAAGACGTATCATCATTAAGAAAGAAAGGGATAGAAATAGAAAAGAATAGAAAGAAAGGAATAACATCAGAATCTCACAGCGGAATCGAACAAAATATAATACATCACTTAACTATTACATAGTTATACATACATCAGAGTTATACAATATCATACAACAGGGCTGTCATATACATATCTGCTAATACATACATCCAAAATACAGCATGCACTAATTACACAGCGGAACTATATAGATAGATACATACGTCTGGTCTTTTTCTCCAAAGCTCCTCCAGAAAATCAACACTCCAAATACCTATCACTTGGCTACTCATAAAAATTTGAGTACCCAAGAGTTTATGGAAAAAAATATAAACTCCGGGTCAGACATGGGTATGGTGTGAGTAAACGGTTTAAAATTGTTTAACTTTGAAACCATTTGAAAATAAAGGTATCACGTAAGACTCCCACACATAAATACGGGTAAGATTTTACCTTACGCTAACCAAAACATTTTATAGGAAATTCGATGATATTATAATAGTGTCTAGGGTTTTGAAGTAAATAGAAAATAGATGAAATTGTTACATCTATTAAATTCCAGCTACTAGCCATGAAAGTGGGTAATACAAATCAAAACCGTAGGGTCTCGTAGAGAAAATGGATTTCCAACAATGGCAGGGCTACTGGGGTATCGTCCGTCACAGTACGGGGACTAGATCACCGTACCGAGGATCACTCCCGACCCCCTACAACACAAGGCCGGAACCATTCCTTACTGAACAGTCCCGAACAAGATAACCCCGCAGTTGTGGCCAACAACTGCCCACATAGCCGAAATAAAGGGACATCTAGACAGGGGTATACCTCGTCCTGCTTGGTCATGACCCAACTAACCTTGCTGCATCTCCCTTGTTTTAGCCATTCCCGGTTGATGAGGCTTGAGGCTGCGATTACCTTTATAGAACATATTTCTTAAAATGTTCATCGTACGCCTGACGATGTGCTGAAAGCATTCAATCCATACAAGTTCGTTCCCGGTTCGAACGAAACCGAAGGCATTATCTCGTTACACTCATTTTGGAATCACCCTTAGAGTTAACGACAATAACCAGTGCATTCTGAATCACCATCTTGATCTCCACTTGATATGTCACGACCTATCGTTTAATTTGGATCGATGTGGTTTTCGGAATATCAAATTGATACTCGATCCCGGTCTCATTGAAATCCAAATTCCATTTTAAGGGCCAAGTTGTCTACTTAGTCTTAACAGTTTAATTCAATACTTAGAAATTCACATAACAGTTATCACAGATAAATCATACTCAGTTATCACAGAAATATCCAGAATATATCACAGAATATATCATACTGTGATGCTTTAAAACCCTTTCCAGGTTATGATCTAAGCTTAAAACAACTTACTTAGTTAAAAATTCCAAGCTTAAGATATTTGTATGAAGATGTTTTATTTTATTTTAATTTTTTTTTGCCCAGAACTTTATATATTAAAGAAACATCACACACAAAGTTCCAGAGAGCATCATACAGCATACACAAAGTTTATAAACCAATTACCAACTTAAAATTTTAAAAATTGAATGTTTACTCACCAAAATATTTGTTGAACAGAAAGCAATTTGTTGAAGAGAATGCAGATTTGAATTTCCTGAAAGCTTCACTGCCTTGATGATGAATGAATGAAAACAACAGATGATGTTTATTTATTTTCTTTCTTCTCAGGTTTGCTTCTAACTTTTTTTGGTTATAATTTTATGAACGAACACAATAATATAATGTGTGTATAAGTAGAAAGACTTTGAACAGTATAGGTACTAACTGGACAAGTTTTTACTTGTTTGACCATACAAGACTTGTATTAAATTATTGCAAAAATTGAAGTGATGTTGTTTATTTTGGCTGAGATTTTTCTTGCAATTGAGTTGACAAAATATTGTGCTAATTTAATGCATGTGTCTTCATTTTAGTTTACATCTATTTATTGTTTGCTGATATTAGTTGATATTTGTTCTGGGCAAAGATATCATGTACATGTATAAAGACATTTCGTTGTACATATGTGTGAATATTTGTCTTCTTTGCATACCAGATCTACATAGCAAACTTGTTATAGTTTTTGTTAAAAATTATGTATTGTACAAATGTATTTTACAGTTTATTGGTTTCCTAACCTGTCTTATATATTCATGTATAGTTATTATAGTATTGTTAGCATAGTTTCTAAACTTTATTCTATTTGTAATTTAAATTTCAAACATTTATTTATAACATTCTATTTGTATATTTATATTTCTAGTTACTTCTTATATTTTATAATTATGTTTTTATGTTTATGTGTATAACCATTTATATTGTTTTATACTTAAGTTTAATATTCATGTTTAATTTTGATAAGGTTGCTTATTTTTAAACATTATAATTTAAAGACTACAATTATATATTCATATGTATATTATCAAATATTAAAAATATAGAATCTTTGATTTTTATTGAATAAGAGAGATTTTGTTATAAACATTTTAAAAGATTTTATTTTATGTTTTGAAATCAAAACTTCCTTTACAAAGCATATATAACTGATAAATGATCAAGATACCATCAGTTTATAATTTGAAAAGCTTGTATTTTATTTAAATTAGATTAAATATTTATTAAAATGTACTGTCAAAATCCCAGATCGTTACATTATTTTCCAGCGGCAAAAGTGGAGGGTACTGACTTATTTCTTTAAAATTCTTTGGAGCCGATTTATATTCGAAAAAACTTTTAAATAATATACCCTTTAAAAATTTTAAAACGAAAGTTTGAAATCATCGAAAATTTAAATTCTCAAATTCTTGATTTAAATTCATTTTAGTTTCAAATCAATTTATAACCATATTTATAATTTCATTTATTTATATCAAGTGACAATAGTCATTGGTTTTCAAAACAATAAATGATAATCAAATATTATCATTTCAATAACCAAATCAGTTAACTATTTAATTTTCAGAAAATTTACTTATATATAGTACAATCTTGCAAAATTATCTCGTTTACCAAATTTGAAAACAATATTGTGTCAGTTTTCTTTGTTCAAGTGTTTGGAAATTCTGTCGATATCATTGATCAAAAGAATCGATCAAAATTCCAAATCAACATTAATAACTCAAACAACACAATATATAAAATAATTTTATATTAATTACAAATACACTCCCTCTCGATAATTCTAGAATGGATATTCAAATCAAAGTTGAGATTCAAGTATAAGGGGACTCAAACCAAAGAGAATTCTAATTCGAAGATAGGTTAGAAACAAAGATAAGATGATTAAATAACAAAATAGGAAGATGGTTAAGTTAAATCACGAGTAACCTTAACCGGGTCGACCGTGACTTCAAGAATAAGATCGATGCTGAAATTCTGAGGCAAATCGATATTCGATCGCAAGAGATAGAATTCAGGCATAGCAGGAGATAGATAGCATCGTAAACTGAGGATACATATATCTTCAGTAAATCAATGCCTATTGTAAAGGAGTTTCACCCCTATACAAATCATTCAAATATTGGCAAGACCGCCGAGTTATTATAGAGATCATTCGAAGTGGAGTTATTGGATGCTCCAAAATCAAGAAACACAAATAGGGAGAGATAAGATGGATTTTGGAACCGAGGGGAACATTCCAAAATTCAAAGGAAGTTCGAATCAAAGAGGAAGGAATTCAAGCTCGAACGAAAGTGATTCTATAATCAAACTTACCCTATATGCTAATTTTGCCTAAAACTAAAGCTCTGATACCACATGTAACATCCTGATATTTCAACCATTCGCATCCACACATGTTGGATTTCAATTGCTCAAAATACCAGATTGTTAATTTGTATTTGGAAAAGCTCAGCATATACAGTAAATAAATAAATCCCAGAATCACAAACACAGAGTAATATACAATATGCAGCGGAAACAAAATGAATAGTAGTTCAAGAAGCTACTATTATATCAAAGTTAAATAAGATATAATAGAAGTTTCAAATACAATAGTCAAATACAAGATTAGAATACATCACTGGAATCAACTAACTAACTGCAAGCTGAAAAGATGTAGATGGATCTCCAACGAAGCTCCAACTCCAAAGGCGAGTTTCAAAAGTTGTATCACTCAGTCCGACCTGAGCGTAAAGCAAAACATAAAACACTCTAGTCAGGATTAACATTCTTATATCAATAAATCCAACTCAAGTGAAATAACAACTGAAATACAAGTAACTCAAAGGATGTTTGGGATAACCATCCTCTAAGGATCCGTTAAACTATCTAATATGTAGTAATATACGTTATTATAATAAAGTCTAAAGTAAAGTATACTATTTAAAAATAGCGTTACGTCTTTACGTTTTCCACCTTAACACATTTTATAGTGCCAATAGTCTATACAGTACCGTAATACCTCCAGATCGGAAGGCTATCAAAGGATACTCCATACGTACGACACAAATCAAACTCATAAAAGGCTTGCTAGGGTAGGTGACATGGCACAACAAGGCAATGCCAGGGTAGATATACCAATTACGCATCAGGGCTGGTGGTAACGTATAGCAGCCACCACCACCCATCTTGAGCCACACTCCCAAAACAAAATCGAAGGTGCGCACCAAATCAATCACAAAGTAATAAAATGGCATACGAAGGAGTGTGTCCGATCGGAGGAGCTACCTCACTTGGCCCGAGAATCGCTCCTGTTTTAGCCACTTTATGTCAACTCATGGGAGTCGGGTCCACGTATATACCTCAATAGAATGTCGCCACCATCCTACTTCATTCTGGAATCTCCACCGCATACACGGTTGTTAAAGTGGTTTTCGGTATTGGCAGAGAGTATGACAATATCCGATACCGATCTTTTTAATAACCAAACGTTATTATAACACCAGTATCATTTCAAAATAGTTTATACTTCAAAACCAAAATATCATTGCCATTTCAAAACCATATCAATACGATATCATTTCCATTTCAAATATATCCATTTCCAAAATCATAGCACTTCCAAAGTTATAACACTTTCGAAACCAAACACTTGAAATTATAACACTTTCAAAACATAATACTTTGAAATTCATAACTTTGAAAGCATAACTTTCACCACTTAAACAGTTTAGATATTAAAATAGTATATATAATATAATAGTTTATAAAGTAAAAGAGTTTATATAAAAGAGTTATATGTTAAAATAGTTTATATTAAAATAGTTAGTATATTAAAATAGTTAGTATATTAAAATAGTTTATATTAAAATACATTATAAAGTAAAATATAAAATAGTTTTAAAAATAATTTATATAATAAAATAGTTTCCTCAAATTTCACAAATCGATTCCAAATCAACTCAAATTCCAAAAAGTCAAATTTAATCCAATCGCAAATCATCAATTTCAATTTATTTCAGTTTGTCAATAAACCATTTCAAATTACATCGATTTCAAATACAGATTTTTTTACCACAAAATAAACCATTTCAATTTCAATATGTCAAAGCTTTAAATATTCAAACATTTCAAAACCAGATTTGATAATTCCATATATATATATATATATATATATATATATATATATGTCAAACTAACTTTATTATTATTTATTTTGAAATATTTACTTAATCATTCAAATTTCAAATTTAAATAAAAATAAATATACCATTTCAATTTATGTAAATTTGAAATATTCACTTAAATCACTATTAATGGAAAATCAATTTATAAAATCATATCTTTAAAATCCCAAATTTAATAAATTTCAAATTAAACTTATTTGAGTATAATTCGTAATTAAATTAAATTTCGAAACCTTGGAAATCATTTCTATATATATATATATATATATATATATATATATATATTGACCAACGGTGTTTATATATAATTTTCTATCTTATAGTCAAGTGATAAGGATATTTATCATTTCAATCCGCAATTTAAATATATACAGGTATATATCATTTCAACCCGTAATCCCAAATTCAATTCAATGAAAATCGCTTGGGTTTATCATTTCACCCCATAACGATTTTCTCCTATTCTACAGATCATTTGGATATGTATCATTTCAACCTATAGGGAATTCTATACTAACAGGGAACTTGCAGAGTGATAACAGATATGGTAATAATATAACAGGCATATATCATCAATGTAAATAACAGATAAAGGTGTTAGATGTCACAAGTGAACAAATAGCATAACAATGTAAATAACTAACAGCAGCATATTTCAATTGTCGTTTCAATTGAAATCAAATTTAATAAATATAAGAATGTTAATCGTGAGTGATTGCTCACTTTTCGAGGCTAAAGAAATTTGATAATGAAATGGGTTACGAATCCAGGCACAAATTTCGAAGCAAAGCACGATGGATATAGGTTCGTCGGACAAGCTGATAAATAGAAATTGATGAAGTTAAATCCAAACTGGATCGATGCAGGTAGATGGTATTATGAAAATACATATGACTATATATAACTATATATATATATATATCATATTCTAAATCCAAACACATATACTAAATATATATGTATTTATATATTCCAAAATCATTGTTCTTAAACTCGAGTATTAGTGATCAAAGACATATACTTTATACTTAAAAACCATTAGCAAACAAAATCAAACAAAATCTTAATCACATATAAAAATTATTTTGAAACCAAAGCCAAATTACATATATTTTTCTTTCCCGGTAGAATACATTATACATCCTTATATATAAAACATTGTATACATTATTATAAAACTGTTTCAAAATACTACATATCATTATATATATATATATATAATAGAGCATATTTTATATATGTATATACTTTTAAATCATATAACACGTAACAATATGTATAAATTGGCACACTAAGATTTTAAAATAATATGTATATAATACCTTTTGAACTTACATATATTCATCTAAATATACAATAACTCCTTTACCATAAACTGTAGCCTAGTAAACTGTACAACAATAGTCTTTTATAACAAGCAGATATATACACTAACATATATTTTATATATTAGACTGATATGTATATAACTATCACTCATATAAAACATATAGCATACATATAATATATATAATATATACATATCATCAACCTATGTATATTTTAAAACTGTCTCATATATAACTGCAATAAAAAAACATATATACGTATATCAAAATAAACTATTCATAAACTAATGTATTATAATCTACAACACTTAAAACCTTATACAGTATGATAATAATGTATACCATATCCAAGCATATTAACATATATACATTTAAAAATCTACGCACTCGCCTATATATAAAATTATATATATATATATAACAACATATAAGATATACCTATATAATCATAATACATAACTATTTATATAAACTTATACCAGTTTAAATAGGCTATATATATGTATATAACTTAACAAACTTATTACGTAAATAAATAAAAATATAATATTATAAGATATATTACAATGAATCATATATAAGCTAGTATTACATATATACACCACTATCTATATACTGTAACTACCATAAACTAATATATATATATGTGTGTATATATATATATAACAGCTGATTGTAATATCTTAAAACAAGTTTCACAATAACATTAGACAACTAAATAGACTATTGAAAACCATGTTTAAACCAAACTTACAAACGAAATGCATAGGCTAGTATAAAACAAATAAAACTGAATAATATAACTGTAAATGGTGAAACGTATAAAACCAGAGGACTCAAAATGACTTACGTATACATATACATATACATACACACACACACATATATATATAGGCTAAGACTGAGGGCAAAAGGGAAGACGGTGGAGCTTGTGCACTGGGTTTGCTGTGGATTTGTAGGCGAGGCCGAGGAAGGGTGCTCACGTTGGGCGGAGAGGTATTGCATTTTGATTTTGATGAGCTTGCATGCATAGGAAGAAGAAAAGGGTGTGGTGTCAAGAATTGAAGAAGAATGAAGGAGCAGGTAAAGGAAAAAGGTGGGGAGAGGAATAGGCAAAAAGGTGGGGAGATGAATAGGCAACTGAAAATTTAAAGGCAATGAAATTTAGAAGATGTAAATTATTGAAAATTTTTGCTAACTAAAATGAATAAGATAAATTTTTATAACACTCAATTACATTCTAAAAACATATATAAAAACTCACCATAAATGTTTTAAAAATTGTAATGTTAAATAGGAATATGTAATAGAATATTATACAAGTAAAACTTAAGTAATGAAAGTGTTTAAAATGGAATTATTTCTACAAATAAGAATTTTGATGTACAAGGAATGAATATCATAGGTTAATGTTTTGAAATGCTAATAATAAAATTGAATAGTAAAAAAGCTAATACTATTTAAGTAAATGATTAAAAACTTAAGAAAATGACTGAAATGATTCGTTAATGAATATCAATATTGAAATAGATTTCAAGGTTATAAGTAAACAATAAATGTGAAATAAACTGCAATGAAATGTACGTAATACTTTAATAATGGATTCAATGATGATTTCAAATATTGAAACGGAAATTAATTTAGTAAGCAATGATGGAAAATTAATAAAAAATAATTATTGTATGAATGAATTAAAAACAAATGAAAAGTAGATAACGATGTGAAAAGAAACCAACAGAATAAAATATGTAAATTGTGCGTAAATCATTTTATTCGCATAACATTTCTGATTTAGATTTGAATACAAGATTTGTAGTAATTCACACTAGTTTAAATTTGGATTTTTTACTCGATTCTTGACGGCAAAAATTGATACGAATTTTTGATATGAATTTGAATGTTTCTATCATGGTTTATGGCTATGCAAGGAAAATGGAAATTTTAAATCAAGAAATCGAATCAGAGTCCGCATTAGAATGGTCGGGTTAACAATACTATTCGAAAGTGGAATGTGTGTACTCAAGAAAGCGATTAGAATTTATATTGTGTATAAAAGATTTATGTACATTGTGAAAATTTAAATAATACTTAAATTATTTGTTGTTTTGGCTGATGGGAAGTTTGTGAAATGATACTTCAAATTATTTAAGGATGTATGAATAATTATCAAATAATTATCCAAGGCTGTTGAGCGTAAGGTACACTTGATAGTTTATTTATCACTCTTGTATGATGAAAAGTTTTTGAACCTGAACAAACCATTAGTTTGGTTGCTATGGATGTGTGATGGATTCTTTGATTGCATATAATAGTCATGCTGCTTCTGTTGCATATGATTATTATATATTGGATGTTGCTTGTGCTATTGATTTAAATAAACTAAAATATTATTCTTTCACGTCATTTTAACTCTTTGGATTATATAAGTGAAATACAGGTTTATGGAAGCAATAGCTACTGCTTTTTATTCCATAAATAAAGTTGTTTTCCCGATAAATAGGTACGTTTTCGGATTACGGTTGTTGGAACGATATTTTATTGTTTTTTTCATGGTTTGGGATGTTTATTATTGAAAGATGATATATATATATATATATATATATATATATATTGTGATTAATATTTTTCTGAACCTAGCTGAGCAAAGGAGACCGCCAAAATTTTCCGTAAATTTAAGACTTAGAATTTTTTTTATGAAAGTTGAGTTATTTTCAAATTTTCATAAAACTAAATTACGTAAATTAATTATTTATGAATTAATTATTTTGAATAAAAATATATCAACTTCTTAATTCCTTCTTGTTCCTTTTCGAGGGCGAAGAGTTTTGAGTGAGGAAGAGTGTAACGACCCGTATTTTGATAATTAAAACTACTAAATTAAATAAGATTTTGAAATTCAATATTGCGAGAAATTAAAATTTATGAATTACTAATGAGAAATATAATTTGAATATGATTTAAAATGTTGTTTAAATATAACTATTTTAATGTAATTTCAATCAACTGAAATAATTGTAAAGTTAATTTGGTTAAAATTGTAAAAAGGAGTAAAATAATTGTTGGAATCAATTGTTGGAATAATGTAATTAAATATTGCAGTTAATATGAGTTAAGATGATTACAGTAGAATATGAATGTAAAAAATGTAAATTTGTGTTAAATGAATTTATATGGTATTGGATGATTTAATAATAAGAGTGTAAATCGAAATAAAAGAAACTGATTGAAATTAAAATATAATTAACTCATGTCTGCTTCCGTAGTGTCTGCTACCGTAGTCCCTCCCTTCCCTTCCATCAACTCTGTCGTACCACCCCACTCCCCCAACGTCTCCTTAGTCATCACTCCCCTCTTCAGCTCTGTCGTTCCCCCTCTAGTCAACTCGGTCCTATCTCCATCTTCTTGTAACCTTTCGTTTCCTCCTTCCATCATATCAGATCCTCCCCTCTCCTCCTCTGTACCATCAATCAGCAAACAGTTTGCTTCTGTCCCAACGTGCTCTCCAGACCTAGCCTCAATCCCTCCAGTCATCCCCCCAAATGTCCCACCTGACCCTCTCCCATTACGTCCTCCTGACTGTTCTTCTCCATCAACTCAACTATTTGATCCCCCTCTCCCTTCTCTAGGTGAACGGAAATGGACTTCTCCATTCAAGAATAAACCCAAGAACGCTGGGAAGTACATCCTCGTTGGCCTGTCACCTGTGTATGAAGATGAAGTATTAGTCCCACCGTCGGCTGTGCTCGAAGCTGGTGCTAAGATCTGGAATGAAACAATAGTTGGCTTTTTCTTAGACAAGCCGTTATCTTACTCAGCAGTTGTCCACAAGCTTAAGAATATTTGGCGACTAAAAGGATCTGTCACTGTTAAATCGGATGTTATCATTTTCTTATTCAACTTCACTTGTTGTGAAGACAGGCATAAAATTCTTCAAAGTGATCCTATAATTATGAATAATAAGTTGTTCATAATTAAACCATATGATGCAGCAGTTAGTAATGTTACTGGCTCTGTCAATGCAGTTCCAGTTTGGGTTCACTTCTATAATCTCCCTATTTTTGCCTGGTCGCCTCTAGGAATTAACTGGCTAAGTAGTCATCTGGGTAAATTGTTGTGTATGGATGAAATGTCGGAGAGTCAAAACAGGTTGACCTATGAAGTAAGGCCAGACAAGGAGCTAGTTGATGAATTCATAGTAAAGCTAGTGGAAGGAGGATATCAGAAAATCTATGTCCAGTATCTATGGAAGCCGGATGTATGTGTTGTATGCAAAAATTTGGTCATTCAACTGATATTTGTGATATTACGGAGAAAAGTAACCCTCAGACTGATAAAGAAATAACAAAAAAAGACGGCAATGAAGACAAACTTGTCAGTAAGGTGACTGATAAAGGTTATACAAAGGTAAGAGCTTTCCAGAAGCAAAATATCAAAAAATGGCAACGCGTGAAAAAGAAGACATTAGACACTGATGTGAAGGAAAATAACTTGAAACAAACAAGAGGAAGAAGCGATGGAAATGCGAAAGAATTAATAAGGGAGATAAATGATATTGACGATAAGGACGAGCAGGGTGAGAAAATTGAACAGGGGAATGAACTCTGCAGTTCTGATAAAGTGAATATTGTAAAAGATGATGAAAGTGATACAGTCAATTATCAAGCAGTAGCTAACAAAGAGGAAGAGGTTAAAAGAAAAGTATTAGAAGCAAATTCTGAACTTGAAAATATAGATGATAATCTGTTGTTATCTAATAGATATGATGTTCTCCTTGATCTGGTTGAGGAGGACAACGTAAGTGAAAAGAATGACGAAAGATTGGATATGGATGGAAAAGAAGATGTGACACTTGGTAGAAAAGTGGAAGTAATAGAAAAAGTTGCAGAAGATCAAATAAAGCAAAAGGACATTAATAGCAACAAAGCAAAAAAATGTGAAGTCTGTTATTTCCTTACAAAGCCAAGAAAATGTAGAATATCTTGATGGTCATAGAGTAATAAATATTGGAAGCAATGTCAGTGAATTCAACAATGTAACAAAAAATGCACAAGGTACAAACACAGGTGGCAAGGAAAATAAAAAGTGTAAAAAAAAGCACGCGCAACTCAATATTGCTGTTGCTATGCGTGATGACATGCACATGCACGATTCTGCATGCACAGATCAAATGCACAAAGGATACTATGAAAAAACTTCTCCCCCAGATGATGTCAAATCTTCGAAAACTTCTCCTCTACATGCATACTCCAACATCAAACCTCCAACTACTTATAAACCGCCTCCCCCTTCTTCAAATCACTCTCCCCCAACCTCTCCCCTATCCACTCCATCCCACTGTTCTCATGTTCGATTATCCTCCTCCCCTAAGGTTGACAGCATATCTAACAAAGAAATTACTCCACTTTCAGCTACAATTCCTGATTACTTGTCCTCTTCTCAGGCAGTAACTAGGAGAATGAAGATAGAGATGCTTAACGCACGTGCTCTCCAATGATGTCGCATCTTGGAGCATGGAACATTCGCGGGGGTCACCAAGTCATCAAACTCGACCAATGCAAAAAGTTAATTAGTACCCATCAGTTATCGATTCTAGAAATTCTTGAAACTAAGTTAAATCTAGAAATGACTGTCAAGGCTGCTGAATATATTAACTCCGAATGGAAATATATCCATAATCTAAATGAAGCTCCATACGGTAGAATTTTAATTCTTTTCAATCCTCTCCATGTCAAATTATCTCCCATCCTCTCCACTTCCCAAATGATTCACTGCCATGCACATAATAACTCTGACAAATCTACCTTCTATGTCTCCTTTGTCTACGCATACAACTCTGCTATGGCTAGAACCACCCTTTTATCGGGTATCCCAGCTTTACGGCAGTCCTCCCATCCTTGGTTATTGCTTGGTGACTTCAACTGTTATCATACTCTCTCTGATATATCCGGAGGAAATCCCCTATCCCTTCATGAAATTCAACCTCTTGCTGAAACTATTATCGACGCGGAGCTTGTTCCGGTTAAAACTGTTGGTATGCAATATTCATAGAATAATAAGAGAAGGCAAGGAAATAGAACCTTTTCTAGAATCGATCATACATTCTCCAATCAAAATTCCCTAACCAAATGGCCTTTCCTTTTCAGTCTTCTTCCTCCTCCTCTTCTATCGGACCACTCTCCTCAAATTATTCACCTACGTGAAGCGGACAAGAGAGGAAAATCTAACTTTAAATTTTTTAATTCATGGGTTTTAGAACCTGACTTTAAAACTACTGAATTATCTTCATGGGGTAAAACTAAGTATGGTAACCATTTATTTGTATTGCAGGAAAAGATTAAAGAGATGAAAAAAGACTGGAGAAAGTGGTCGTTCAATCGTTTTGGCAAAGGTGACAAAATGAGCTCTTCGATTGAGGCTAAACTTGTTGTGGTTCAAACTGCTATGATGACTAATGTTAGTGATGCTAACCTCTCTTCTACTGAGAGTGCTCTGTCTCAGCAATATATTGAAGCGTTAACCAAAGAAAGTGAAATGATAAGGCAAAAGTCTAGAATAATAATGAGGGAAAAAGGAGATAGAAACATTGCATACTACCATGCTAGTCTCAAAAATAAACATCGCAGAGAGAACATAGCAACAATAACTGATAAGAATGGTCAACTTCAAGAAACTGCTGATAGAGTTCAAGCAGCTTTTGCGCAACATTTCACTTCCATGTATGGCAATAAAAATAATTTCACTCCAAGTATTGATGACATCCCTTCTGATATGCTGCCTAGAATTACGGAGGATGACTATAATTTCCTATGCAAAGATGTTACCCCTGAGGAAATAGAAAAAGCCATGTTCTCGCTAAATAGTAACTCCTGTGGTGGACCGGACGGGTTGAACGCTCTATTCTACACTTCCTGTTGGCGTTTGTTTCCACTGACGTATGTAATGCTATACTGCTTTTATTTAAGAAGGCCAAAATCTTTAGGTCATTTAACTACACCAATATAGCTCTTATCCCCAAACTTAAAAATGCCCACCATGTGAATGACTTCCGACCTATATCCTGTTGTAATACAATATATAAATGCATCTCTAAGGTAATTGCAACAAGACTAAAGTATGTTCTTCCCTGTGTAATTTCCAAAAATCAAGCTGCATTTTTGCCAGGAAGAAACATATTAGACCATATCCTTCTCTCGCATGAACTCCTTAAAGGGTATAACCGAAAAAATACCACCCCAAAATCTATGATGAAGCTTGAAGTCATCAAAGCTTTGGACATGTTACAATGGGATAGCATTGTTCGAATCATGGGATACATGAATTTCCCGCCTCATTTTATTACATGGATTTACGAATGTATCTCTACTCCTACTTATTGGGTCATTGTCAACGGTATGAATCATGGTTTCTTTGGTAGTAAGCAAGGGATAAGGCAAGGTTATCCGCTATCTGCTTATGTCTTTATTCTGCTATGGAACTTCTAACTAGAACGATAAACAAACTAATAAATATTGGAAGTTTCAAGCTGCATCATGCATGCAGTGACCCTCAAATCTCTGCATTAATGTTTGCGGACGATTTAGTTGTGTTTTGTTCTCCAGAAATTGTTACTGCCAAGAATATTTTTAGCACTCTTGAACAGTTTTATGCTATGACCGGATTAAAGATTAACATCCAAAAATCTGATATTATTATGGCAGGTGTAAATTTGGAAAAAGATACTGAAATTTCTAGAGCTACTGGTCTGTCTCTGAATACTAACACTGTATCTTATTTGGGACTGCCTCTCACAACTTCTAAGATCACAACTAACCAATGTCTTCCTCTTTATGAGAAGATTACAAAGCTGGACTATTAGGCAGCTCAGTCAAGCAGGGAGAGTAACGTTAATTAAGTCGGTAATCTTTGCGATGCAAGTGTACTGGGCTAGGACTTTTGTTCTTCCCTATAAACTAATTAAAATGATTAGAAGTGCCTTCATGAAATTTCTCTGGACGGGCAATACTATGAGACGATATATTGCGCCAATTAAATTTAGCAAAGTGGAGCGACCTATGAACAAGGGTGGACTGGGAATTTTTAACTTGAAACAGTGGAGTAGGTCTGCGTTTGCTAAGCATGTTGATACCTTCTTCAACAGTTCTGACAGCCTATGGGTAGAATGGTCGAAACGAAATGTTATTAGAGGAAGAAGTTTATGGAATACGAATAAGCCACATAACTTAAGCTGGACATGGCAAAATATTTTCAGGTTGAAGGAAACCTTTCTCCCCCTCTTGCAGCTGAACACCAACCCTATGTACAGTACTCGTTTCTGGGATGATCCTTGGCTGCAAAGTGGAATGATACTAAGAAGGCACCTCATGCACTGTGAGATTCAGCAATCAGGAATTCACACTACGACTAAGGTGCTTGACGTGGTCAACAATAATCAATGCTTTCGGTACAATTCTTCCAATCAGAGAATTCAACCCGTGTGGAATATGATTAGAAGGTTTTTACCGCTTAACTCTACTACTGATGAGCTTGTGTGGGGTTCAAAAAAGGAAAATTTTAAGATTGGAGAAGCATATGAATTCTTGATGAATAGCAGATCTCAGCCGACATGTAAGTGGTGGAAGCGTACATGGACTCAGGATAGTAGTTTGAGAGAAAACTTAATGACGTGGAAAGTTTTAAATCGTGCTATCTTAACTAAAGCTAAACTCGCATCCCTTGGCATGAATGTTAGCATTTAATGTAAATTTTGTAGTGAGCAACCTGAAATGCTGGAACACTTGTACTTTGAATGTCCTATCATTACACTCGTTTGGACTGAAGTGATGGCAAAGTTTCGTCGTTTTGATGTTTCGCATGACAATCAAGTCGAGTGGAATCATATTTTTGCGCATACTGGCAGCAAGCAGGAAGGCAAGAGATTGTTTGGTACGGTGTTGAAGAATTTCATCTCTGCGGTATGGAGAGAGCGTAATACTAGAGTGTTTGATGCCGCCAACGCTAAAACTGATGCTCTGTTCAAGCTGTGGTTATTGAAAGAGATTAGACAAATGCTGGGAATGCTTAATTCTCCTTCGACCCAGGAATATTACTAACCTTCCACTAGTTATTATTTTGATTAGTTTTTTATTTATTTGTTTTTGTTCCCATATGTGCTTGTGGCACCTTATTTTCCTCAATATTCTACGAGCTTTTCTCCCTGTGTATGTGTTTCTCCGGTGCTGCAATAAAATGGTCGGGGTCCATCCAACCCCGTCGGCCTTGCCAAAAAATATATATAATTAACTGGGATTTTTTTACAGTTGTAATTGAACGCTGAAATTAGTGCAATATTTAAATATTGGATTTGGCATGGAAAATTTATTTAAAAGATTATAAATTTCTATGTAATCAAGAATGATGAAAATTAACGTGAAAACTAGCCTTTTTGGTCACTATCTCGGATTTCAACGAAACTAGTTTCATCGGATCTGTAACAGTGAATTATTGTAGGATTTTAAGTTTCGCAATGATTGGACTTATCGTTCGATCGTGCGGGCTCTAAACGCGTGGAAATCAATTAAAAGAATTTAAGTGAATATAATTTGATTTTAAAATCTAACTTCTTTATACGGTGGAATTAAGGTTTGAAACTAGTTCCACCGAGTTTAAAAATATCAAAAACCTATATTTCGATATACGGGACGACCTACTTTCGTTTTGGGAACGAAACAGACTTTTCAGGTCGTTTTTACCGTTTTGACGCAATTCGATCTGTCCATTCGTTCTTATCATCTATGTCTATATAAATAGATTTTTTTCTGAAACCATAGCAGCCTATTCCAATTTCTGTACGTACTTTTTATTTTCATCTGCTCCTTACCTTCTTCCCAATATCAGACATCTCCTAATTTAAATTTCAATCAAGCTTCAAAATTCAAACTCCTCAAAACCTATCGAATTATATTTTGTTGGAAAGCTCTCGACGAAAGTAATCCAAATATGCAATTCGTTTTTCGATTGGAGTCTCGGTTTGGCCATAAATCGGTGAAGAAGTCTCGACCGTTGAAAAGTAGGATTTTGTTTTCAACAGCGGATCTTTGTCGATCGAGAAGTGCTGGAGTGTAGAGGAGGACAAGCAACGCTCATCCATGTGGTTCGTTCTTGCCATAGTCGACAAAGATCGCCAGAAACATTTGCTATAGATCTATGGCGGTGGAGCAAGAAGAGAGGAACGGAGGGTCATGCGCAGCCATGTCTAAGGCGGCATGTGGAGTGGGTGACGGCGGCGTGCGTGGATCTGGATGCAAGCGCTTCTAGGCGGTGCGATAGCTTGGTGATCGAGGCGGCTGTAGGGTTATGTTGTAGCATGTCGAGGTTGCATGATATAGGTTGAGAGGTAAACAATATTATGTATTTGCCTTTCCTATATTTTAATTTAAATTTTGAATTTTAAATGTTCTAACTATCATAACTTTTTCATACGGACTCGGATTTGGACATGGTTTCTTCTGTTGAGATCGCATCGAAATTTTAGACAATCTGAAGCTAGTTTGGTTGAATTCTAAGACTATTGAATTTTTAGGCTTTTATTGGATTTAAATTGGGCCATAAATCAAAGATGAGTGATTTAACCCACTCACGAAACACTAAACCTTCTTATGTTAGCTGAGTTAAATTTATAAACTTTTATAATAACTTTAATTGATAAAAAAATTATAAAAGATTTTAGAATTTTGTAAAAAGTTTTATGAGGGATTTTATAATGGATTTTATAAAAGATTTTTATAAAGGATTTTATAATGGTTTTATAAAGGAGTTATAAAGATTTTAAAGAATTTTATAAAGGGTTTTATAAAAGAACTTGTGTAGTAAACTGTTTTAGAATTTATAAATAGCTTTATAAATGGTTTTAAAACTTAAAAATAGTTTATAAATGGTTTTAAAACTTATAAATAGTTTATAAATGGTTTAAGAGAGATTTATCAATTATTTTCGAAATTGATTGAGAGGAATCTTCCTCGGAATTTATGAATATATTCATACTTTTGGAATAAGTATATGGATATCTTGATATGAGGTATAAACTGTTTTTTGGATTTATTATTAAAAAAGTTTTATAAAATGACCACGGTGTGAAATAAGTGTTTGGTTGTTAAAGAGACCGGGGTCGGATATTGTCATACTTTCTGCCAATTTCGAAACCACTTTAACAACTATGCATGTGGTGGAGAATCCAGAACGATGTAGGATGGTTTGGCGAACGCTGCTTGCATGAGGTAAAAATGCAGCTCTGACCTTCGTATCAGCTTGATATGACTAAAACAGGAGCTATCCCGGGCCAAGTGAGGTCGCTTCTCCAATCGAACACACTTCTTCGATACTATATCTGTTACTTTGTGATTGAATGGTGGTCAACCTTGATTTGATTATGAAAGTGTGTCTCGAGGTGGGCGGTAGTAGCTGCTGTGCGTTACCATCAGTCCGGGCGTGCAAAAAGGTAGAATCCTACCCTAGGTATTATTGAAGAATGATTCAAAATACACAATCCTTTTTTTTAGTAAATAAATCCTAGTCTTTTGCTGTTTTCTTGATATGTATACGTTCCAGTAGTTAGTTGTTTATGTGGCTACTTTAGTGCATGTTTTTTTGGTTGTTGTAAGCCTATACATAGGTGTGTTGAAGTAAATAATAAATAGCAGTTTTCAAGTACCTGTCTTTCTTTTTCATATAAAACTTTTGTTTGTACTCCTTTCTTCTCAACGAAAGTGGTATCAGAGCAATAGAATATCCTATGAGTGGCGTGACTATCAATGGCACTAAATGGCAGTAGCAGTTCTATGAGCATCTCTCAACCTCTCATTCCCATTTTCAAGGGAGAATGCTATGAATTCTGGAGCATAAAAATGAAAACTTTGTTCAAATCTCAAGACCTTTGGGATCTAGTGGAGACTGGCTATGACAACAGCGATACAGATGTAGGTCAACTGCGGGAAAACAAGAAGAAGGATTCAAAGGCATTGTTCGTTCTTCAACAAGCAATCCATGACACGATTTTCTCCAGAATAGCAATGGCATCCACTTCAAAGGAGGCATGGGATATACTACAGAAAGAGTTTATGGGTTCATCAAAGGTAATAGAAGTAAAACTTCAAACTCTTACACAGGAGTTTGAGGCTTTGCTTATGAAGGGTAATGAGACTTTACAAGATTATTTATCCAGAGTAATTTCAATTATTAGTCAAATGCGATCTTATGGAGAGAAAATTTCAGATGCAACTATTGTTTCTAAAGTTCTACGAACCATGTCTCCTAAGTATGATTACATAGTAACAACAATCGAAGAAACTAAAAATCTCTCTGTTTTTTTCCTTCGATGAACTAATGAGTTCTTTGCAAGCATATGAGGCAAGGCGTAACCGATCAGCTGAGAACAATGAAGAAAAGTCTTTTCAAGCTTCTCGGGTGAAAGGGGAGGCAGAAAAAAAACAAAACTTTGCCGGAAGAGGACGCGGAAGAGACAGCTTTCATGGAAGAGGACGTGGTAGAGTTAGAGCAAGACATCATTTTTCACGGGCAAGAAAGGCAATCCATTTGAGAGAAACGATGGAACAAAAGTGCTATTCGGTGTCAAAATTGCAAGAAGTTTGGCCATGTAAAGGCAAACTACTGGGAAGGCTCACAAGCAAATTATGTGGAAAATGAGAATGATGAAAGTAAGTTATTTCTGGTTCATTCTTCTTCAAACGTTGTCCAAAATGATGTTTGGTTTTTAGATAGTGGTTGTTCGAACCATATGACTGGCAATAAATCTTTATTTAAAGAGCTTGATGAGTCACATAAGGTACATGTTAGGCTTGGAGATGACAAGCAAATGCAAGTAGAAGGTAAAGGCACAGTTGCTGTCAAGACTAGCAAGGGTTAAAGAAAAATTAATTTATAACGTTTTCTTCGTTCCTAATTTAGCTCATAGTTTATTGAGTGTTAGGAAGCTGATGGCTAGTGGTTGTACATGTTTATTTAATGATAGAGCATGTGTTGTTAGTGACAAAAAAATCTGGACAGTCCATAGTTAGTGTGCAAATGACAGAAAACAAGATGTTTCCACTTAGAATATCTGATATTGAAAATCAAGCACTTGTTGTCAATAAAAAAATGAATCCAAAACGTGGCATTTGAGATATGGGCATCTCAATATCAAAGGCTTGCAGATCCTAAGCAAGAAAGATATGGTCATTGGGCTACCAAAAATTTGTTCATTTGGCGTATGTGAAGCGTGTATTTATGGAAAACAGACAAGAAAGTCATTTCCAAGCGGGCAGTCATGGAGAGCATCTGAATGCCTAGAGTTGATTCATGCTGATTTGTATGGGCCTATGAGAACTACATCACTTAGTGGTAGTAAGTAATTCTTACTTTTTACTGATGATTCTAGTCGAATGAGTTGGGTGTATTTTTTAGCAGAAAAGTCACAAGCACTTGAGAACTTCAAAAAATTTCAAAGCACTGGTGGAAAAGCAGAAAGGTGCTTTTATAAAGACCCTTCGCACAGATCGAGGTGGTGAGTTCCTATCTAAAGAATTTAACCGTTTTTGTGAAGAACATGGCATTTGAAGAGAGTTGACGAACCGTATACACCACAACAAAATGGCGTTGCAGAATGAAAGAATCGAACGGTAGTAGAAATGGCTAGAAGTTTACTCAATGCTAAAGGACTTCCTAATCAGTTTTGGGCTGAAGCGGTGGCAACATCCGTGTACTTGCTAAATATATCTCCTGCAAGGGCAGTTTTAAATCAAACACCCTTTGCAGCTTGGCATGATAGAAAACCATCGGTAAATCACTTAAGAATTTTTGGGTGTATTGTTTATGCTTTGGTAAGTTCTCAATTTCTTCATAAACTTGAGAATAAATCTGAAAAATGTATTTTTGTTGGATATTGCAACCAATCCAAAGCATATAAATTATATAATCCTTTTAGTGGCAAAGTAATCATAAGGAGGGATGTAGTATTTGATGAAGATGCAATCTGGAAGTGGGAAGAGAAGAATGATGCAACTCAAGGTCCAATCTTAACAGAAAGGGAGACTACAACATTTCAAGATACTGAACTAGGTTATGAGAATACTCTTACTCCTTTGCAAACACCAACTTCACCATTGTCAACTACAAGAAGTAACAATCCATCTTTACCTGAGTTCGTTGATGAAACACCTCCTTTGAAAGTTAGATCATTGAGAGAGATCTATGAGTCTTTCCAATTTGCTCTTTTTGTTACAGACCCTACAACGTTTGAAGAAGCATCATCAAAAGAAGAATAGAGGAATGCAATGAAGGAAGATTTGATGGCAATTCAAAAAAATAAAACATGGGAGATGACTGATCTACCCCAAGGAAAGAATGCAATATGTCTTAAATGGATCTTTAAGACAAAATACCATGCGGGTGGAACCATCCAAAAACACAAGGCGCGGCTTGTGGTAAAAGGCTATTCACAGCAAAAATGCATTGATTATGAAGAAACCTTTTCTCCAGTTGCTCGTTTTGAAACGGTGAGAATTATCCTAGCTTTGGCTGCACAACTACATTTTCCCGTTTACCAATTTGATGTCAAATCTGCATTTTTAAATGGAGACTTGCAAGAGGAGATTTATGTTACACAACCCGAAGGATTTATCGTCAAAGGCAAGGAGACAAAGGTGTACAAGTTGAAAAAGGCACTTTATGAGCTAAAACAGGCTCCACGGGCATGGTACAACAAGATCGATGGCTACTTCCACCAAAACGGGTTCCTAAGAAGTGAAAATGAGCCCACTCTTTATGTAAAGAAGGAAGGTAAAGATGATTTATCATTGTTTGTCTTTATGTTGATGATATTATATACATGAGTTCCTCTGATTCTCTTCTGGCCGAATTTAAGACCAACATGATGGAGAAGTTTGAGATGTCTGACATGGGTTTACTGCACTATTTTCTTGGTCTTGATGTGAAGCAAGAAGTTGATGGAATTTTCATTTCCCAAATAAAATATGCAATGGATATTCTTAAAAGATTCAACTTGCTTAATTGTAAACCTGCTACTATACCCATGAATATGAATGAGAAGCTACAACTTAAAGATGGAACGAAGGAGGCTGATGCAAAAGAGTTTAGAAGCTTAGTTGGAGGGTTAATTTACTTAACTCATACCAGGCCAGACATTGCTTTCCCTGTTGGTGTAATTTCCAAGTTTATGCAAAATCCCACAAAGCATCATTTTGGAGCTGCAAAAAGAATCTTGAAGTACATTGCTGGAACATCAGATTATGGGATTTGGTATACTCAATTTTCTAATTTTAGACTTTGTGGGTTTACTGATAGTGATTGGGCAAGTTGTTTAGATGATCGGATAAGCACATCAGCTAGTGTTTTCAGTCTTGGGTCAGGAGCAATCACATGGAGTTCAAAGAAGCAAGCTACGATAGCATCATCTTCTTCGAAAGCTGAGTACATTGCTACAACTTTCGCGGCCTGTCAAGCAATTTGGCTCAGAAGGATGCTTACAGATCTTTACCAAAAACAAAAAGGTGCAACTGATATTTTCTGCGATAATAAGGCAGCAATTGCAGTGAAAAAAATTTCAACTTTCCATGGGAGGACAAAACACATCGACATTCGTTTACATTTCATTCGAGAATTGGTTGCAAAGGATGAAATTAAGTTGCAGTAATGTAGTACGCATGAGCAGGTGGCTGATATTCTTACAAAATCTCTTGCAAGAGATAAGTTCATCTACTTCAGAAAATGCCTTGGAGTCTGGGGTTTTGAATCAAGGTGGAGTGTTGAAGAATGATTCAAAATACACAGTCCTTTGTTTTTAGTAAATAAATCCTAGTATTTTGCTGTTTTCTTGCATATGTATACGTTCCAGTAGTTAGTTGTTTATGTGGCTACTTTAGTGCATGTTTTTTTGGTTGCTGTAAGCCTATACTTAGGCGTGTTAAAGTAAATAATAAATAGCAGTTTTCAAGTACCTGTCTTTCTTTTTCATATAAAACTTTTGTTTGTACTCCCTTCTTCTCAACAGGTATTGCCTCGCGTGTCTTGTCATATGTCTTAGCCCACTATGATTTTGATTTGTGTCGTACCTATGGAGTGCTCCCTGATAGTCCACCAGTTCATGTTGGACTTTACAGTACTGTATAGACTACGATGCCTATAAAAATGTGTTAAAGGGGATATGGGTAACGCCTTCATGCTATTTTAATAATTTACTTTACTGATAGACACAGCATATATATAGCGTATTTTACTACATATAGATAGTTTAACATATCCTTAGGAGATGGAAAATCCCGAACATCTCTTAAGTTATTGTACGCATGTTATACACTGGATAGGAGATGTAAAATGCCATAAACATCTCTAAAGCCATTACATTCATATTTACTTGCTTTTGATTTAACTTACATAAGATCTTTAGTTCTGACTCGAGTGTTTGTCTTTTCATTACGTTCGGGTCAGGCTGAGCATTTCAGTGTTGAAGACTTTATTTTTGGAGGACGAAGAAGGAGTTTGATATACTATATTATTAGTAATTTTCCGTTGCATCATTATTGGTATGTCGTTATTTGTACTCTGATTGTTGTAAAATTTTTGTAATCAAATGTTTATTATAACATAGCTTCATGAACTGTTTATTTGATTATTATGTTTTGTCATTCCGCTATGAGATTCTGTATTTTGTTTTTTCTTTTTTTTCCTCTTATTTTTTTATTTACCCCATTGACAGTCCTTTCTTTTGAATGGTTTGAGTTGACATATGTTGTTAATTATCGGTTTAAACCATCCAAAAAAGTGAGACGTCACTAAAATTTCCATGGACCTATCCGCTACAAAGACCCTCTTCATACTAGTCCTATACATATCCGAAGGCAGATACTTTCCGCCTTCAATGCATACACTCATAGCCCCCTTTCGCGTCTTCATAATCCTAAACCTCTTTAATAAATCATTGTGAATTTACATCATGATTTCAAAATAAGGCGTCGCAATCCATTCACTTGAGCCGTCAATAATTTTGAGCAATTTACATCGTCGACGTCATGCTCAAGCCATCAAACTAGTCACCGCGAGAACCACCACAAGGAACGTTGCAAAGACACTGGCAATAAGATGTCAACCCAATCACATAAACCATCGTCGAAGTGTTTGAAGTCGGTGTCAATGTTGAAGTGGTTGAAATCAGCTTTGATTTTGTTGAGTGGAAGAAAACCCTAAACTAAATTAGAACTTATGTGACTGAAATATGATTGGAAATGGTTAAGCATGAGAAAAGAGCATATATACATAAAATAAATAAAACTCTGCTTGTTAATAAATTATTTACAAATTTACCTATTGTTGTAACACTTATTTATGTTACAAAGTTTATTTTAAAGACTATTTATTTTCACTAACACTTTTTTAGTTAACCCAACACTTTTCAGCTGGTAATAGTTTCTAACATTTATAAGTGTTATAAATTGACAAATATAAAATGTTGCAAAACCACTGATTTGGTGTAGTTGATAGAGTAGGATGCACAATCCGGCGGTTTAGCTAACCCATGGGGGATAAATCAACTCCATATTTAGAGATGCTTACGATATATTGGCCGGCGGCAATTGATGATACTTTGTTTACGTGTTCAGACATACGTCATTTGTGTTTACCTTATGATATATTTTAGCTAGAGATGTATGACACTCAG
Source organism: Allium cepa (assembly GCA_030765085.1). Lineage (NCBI taxonomy): Eukaryota > Viridiplantae > Streptophyta > Magnoliopsida > Asparagales > Amaryllidaceae > Allium > Allium cepa. The sequence goes on from CM060933.1 coordinate 39,646,610, forward strand.
TAGGTAGTTTTTAGTCCTTGTCATGGAGGTTGGTCTCAGTTCGCTGAAGAGGTCTTCACTGAAAATCCATATGTGAATGTACCTTATCGGTTTTTATTGTATTTCAATATTGTTATGTCATGAGATGCAAGTGGCACGGCTATTTTTTGATTAATATTCTTCACTTTATCCACTATCTATTATACCACCCTATGTACTTATAAGACGGGTGGTTCTTTTGAGGGGATAACCGTTACGACATCCTGTGCGATCTTAAAAGTACCGTCATATGCTAGCTATATATTTCTTGAGTTTTTCACATCAAACTTATGTCTGGCTCATAGTTTATATTTCACTTATTTCCATGGGTGCTTTTCCCCCGAGAAATGTATGTTTTGGTTAATGTTCATAAGTTTCTTGGAGAGGAGCCGGATGTTTTACCCACCGTATTATTTATTTGCATTGCATTATTTAATGTATATATATCGGCAATTATAAGGACAAGTTGTTAGAAATGTACAGACTGATGATGGTACTTTAGTTAGTAACTCTGAATTGTTATGTGTATTAGAGTAGCATTGTGTACTATCTTTTGATATTATATGTTATTATTTCGCATGTGAGATTCTGGTGTTTTGTTCTCCTCTTTCTTGTTAATTTTCTTTACTTCTTTTTCTTACCCTAACAATCGGTGTTTTCAACATGTAAGTGCTCAACTTTCAAGGGTTAAACAAGGCGAGTCGTTACACCTCTCCAAGTGTATTCATTACCATAGTAATGAATCTCGTGGAGCCTTGCACTTCGCATTGCTATACAAAACTCTACATATACATTTCTTGCACTATTGCATGGACCAATCCTATCTTGGTCAAACAAACAGCAGTTAGAATTCCTAGAAATGATCAAGTGATATTTGTTAAACTAGCAAGCTCTCTTATGTGTTGAGATTGAGCGTGTAACCCATATACACATGTAAAAATTAAGGTGAAACCACCAATATTTTTATCTGTGCAACTAATAAATTGTAGGTCCTTTGCTATGGGCGATAGGCTCTAGATTGTAGGCTCATATAAGATAAAAATTCTGCAGTTTATGTCGCTATCTTCGCTGCAAGTATAGGTAAATTACTGTTGACAAAGCATATAATTTGGTTAAGATTGAGTTTGTGTTCTATCAAAGTTATGACAGCCCTTTTCCTAGTTGGGGAATTAATTCCCTTCACGTTCCGTGCAAGGAATGACATTTAGTTATTAATTGAATTGTTTCCCCTTAGTTTCAGAGTTACTGTGTGTGTGTGTGTGTGGGGGGGGGGGGGGGGGGGGGTGGGGTGAAGGAACTTTCTTTCAAACGCTTGCTTTTCCTAGCTTTAGTTTTGATTTGTGAAACTAGGTTGGACCATGTAGGATTTTCGATAACGTCGTCAGAATAGGTTTCTTTGAATTCGAAGGGGATGCCTTTTGGTCTAAAACGACTTGTTTGTCTTAGTGAGGGATTATTCTTATTTGAATCGACGCTATTATCTCTTGTTCCAGATCGTAAGTCTATTGTTTCAGAGTTGACATGATTAGTTTCTTTGCTTTTTTTCCATTGTAGTGTCATTGTCAGTTGATGTTGTTACTTCAAGAATGTTTTCATGGTGTAGTTCATTTGCATTGGTTTTAGAAGGTTGAGATTCATCATCGCCTAGGCTATTACTGCTGCATGCAGTAGCGGATATGAGAGTTATGCCGCAACTGATTTTTTTTTCCTTGTCTTTAATTGATCGACGGTGTGATGATTTGCACGCGTTATCAATTTGTCTAAAAACGGACTGTAAAGTTTGAGACTCTGAACTGATTTTTGTTTGTGTATTCTCTTGAACTGCTTTTGATTCTAGCATGGTCTGTTCTATAACATTTTGATCATTATGCCGCAAGTCGGCATTTTGATTTATATTCATATCATTCTTGGTGTCATTAATTATAGATTTGTCTTTAGTAACCCATTTTTAACAAATTTGCGTTGTTTTACGTATGTTCGTAGCCAGGACCGGTCCATGGATAAGGCAACCGAGACATTCGTCTAGGGCAAAAACGCCGGAGGTGGCGGAGAGGACAATAAAAAGTATCGGATATATAATAAAATTTATATTAGTAAAAGTAGAAGGCCAATCGTATATGGAAGTACAATGTAGTTCAGTGGTTTAATGTGTAGCTTCTATACTTATCAACTAGGGTTCAATTCCTGCAGCTGCAAGAGACATATTGAGTTGGTCTCCATTCATATGTTACCTTTTGCCATGTAATGGTGTCGTCGTCTTCATCTAATATGGAGACAACATTTGGGTAGGTGAAGATAGAGTCCACTTCAGTTAGGAATCAAACGCACGAAATGCTAAACATACCTTTGGTTACTTGATCCAGTTTTATTGGTTAGCCAATTACTGGAGCGATTCTTCCAATTCCTTCATCGGTCTAATATTCGGTGTCAAGCCCTAAGAATTTTACAGATAGGAATTGTTTGTAAAAAGGCTTTAGATAATTTTATTCCTGGGCACCATTTCTTAAGCATAATTAAATTTAGATAATTTTATTCCTGGGCACCATTTCTTAAGCATAATTAAATTTTTATCATAGAAGAAGTATGGGCCATTCGTTAGAATGTTATCACAATCTTCTACTTTATCAAATTTAATTATATTGAAACCGTTATCTCTTGAGTAAATTTGAAACCTCCTCGCGGTTTCCAGAATCTTGTGATGTAAGCTCTAAAAAAGTGGTAGCATGGTTTAGGCCTCATGACATATATCACAGTTGAGTTGTGCCAATTATCTCCAGCTTTGTATGGTTCATTCTAGCACATAATGACACTACAACAAAAAGACAATTTGACAATTTTCAGTGACCCAAAAAAAATTTGTCTTTAATTAAGATCTAATTAGGGACAAAATAATTGTCTCTAATGTTTTTTTAAAAGGCCAAACGGATGTCTCTAATCGGTCTCAATTAATATTTAGAAGGTCTGCATTCAATTACTAACCGCTTCATCATATATTTCTCATGTAAGTCCCCACATCACCCCGGCCACAACGTGCTTCTCCCTCAAAAGTTAAAACCTAAATTATCTTCTCTTTCCCCAAACTAAAACAGAATGGAAAAAAAATCTGCGATGCTTTATGCCAAGGAAAATTTATTTGAAGAAATTATTAGTAAGTTCTCCCCAATCTACCTATAAACTTTAATTTTGATGTACAGCTAGTTCTTTTAGTAGTTTTGCACTGATTAGGTTGATTTGGCTGCAAGTATTGATTATCAGTTGGTGGTAATTTTTATAAATTTTGCATTTGTTACGCTGATAGTGATTTGATTTTTTTTTATTTTATCAATTAGTTTATTTTGATTTTATAAAATTTTCATTTTGACGTTAACCAAAACAATATCAGTTGAATATTTTTGTCTCATATCTTATTTGGCATATGATTCACGGATTTGACAATAATTATGAGGTACGGAAGTGGATGATGACCACGCAGGGTGGAATCAGTTTTCATTGTTCTTCCTAACTTTTTCTCAAATACATGGAGCCATGTTATGAAGTAGTTTAATAAAATGATTATAGTAACATAAAAGTTATTCTTCTACCTTAAATATTTCATTTTCTAAATAGTTGTTATATTCTACTTCCATGAGATAGCTCTAACTGGTTTTGAAGTGCATATGCTATACAATATGCTTGACCTCTGGCAGGCCAATGTATCATCCCTTGGTAGAATCCGTATATTCTCATTTCATGCATGTCCTTGACAAAAGATGCATCATAAACATTTCACCCATTAAGCTTTCATGTTGATTTAGAAATAACAAAAGGCTAAATACAATGCATTAGAATAGAAAAGTTAGGAAACCATGGGAAGTAGATAGAGTACAAAGGGTGGGTTTAGCAGATATATGACAAAATTCAACTTGATTTTTTTTACTCAAAGAACTAAATAAGTTGTGGATTTGTAAATGAAATTGTTAAATGATGTACAATGTTTCTGGACTAAGCAATTGCATATATAGCCAACGATGCTAGGAATAAACACTTACCACTACCAACTTCTTCACCTAACTACTTTCATGAGTCACTTGTTCTAGTTCATAGCTGTGAGCGCACATGCGTGTGTGTTAGTGTTATGGATTAGGGGATTGTGTTCATCGACTTCACAAATTACTAGTAAAATTAGCTAAAGGTGCAAATTCTACCTAGTGATAAACTGCATATTTTAGTTGTAAAAATAAAAGATTTTGGCATAGTGGCAGGATTAGTCAATTAGATTTGAGTTAGATACAAGTATCTTTATACCTAGTGGTAGACTTCACACATGAAGCAAACAACTACATAAATGAACTTATGTTCGTGAACATGGAAAAACTATGTTAGCATATGCATAGACATCAACATTCATGCGATATATTAGTATAGGTATTAATAGAAAATATTAGTACAATATGATTCAAAAATAGATCTATAATTAAGACAAGCATTAAATGGAAGAGTTATCTAATGCATCTTCTGATGAATGGATAAGATACAAAGTGCAATAAATCATATTTCTCAACGAAGACTAATTATTTAGGCGTGTGATGGTTTTTTAAACATAAAACCTATTTTGATTGGTGTAAAAATCTATATCTATATGCACTTAACTAAACTTATGTTGTATATGATTGCAGGCTCTAAAATAAAGACACGTTAAACGAAAATATCTAAAACAGTTGCAGGTGCAATGTTAGCTCCACTGAACTTAGGTAATTTATCTTATTGGTTTGAATTTAGTATTGCATGTCTTAATATGTGATTCTATACCTGTGCATTAATTAGATTAGTTATATCATCTTCTCCTTTTCATTACCGATTTAAAAAATTATAATTTATTTCAGTCTGTTCGTGTATCATATTTTCTTTAGATTGAAATATCACGTTTCATTGCATTTTTTTTGTCACTAAAATATTTCATATTACTATTTTTATTTTCTCTTTATATAAAAGCATTGGGACCATATTTATGTTTCTTTCCATTAAAATGTACGAAATGATTAAGCGAATCATGGTTTTCTAAAATGTTATTGACCTTGTGCATTTGACTAGGCTAAATTTAACAAAATAAGTTCATGATGAGCCAATAACTTTTCTTAAATTGTAATATCGACATTGAAATAGATAGTGACCTTAACCATTTTTTTTGTATATTTTGTACCGTATTGAAATCAATCTTAGTAAACTGAAGCGAAGTAGCTGCCACATGTGCTTCCTCCTAAATATGAGATTAATATATTTAAAGTCTGTAAGGAAATATCCACCATTTATGTAATTGCTTCAGTGATTTTCTAAACCTTTTAAATGCTTAGCTACAAATGATTTAGCTGTATCTTCTACAATTTCTCCTTTAAAAGAGTGGAAAGAAGCTTTATATAAGCTTATTACCCATTTTACATAGGGATAGGCTTTTCATGAAGTTATTTTTCATAATTCTTAGTCTTGAAGATTTCCGTTCTCGCACACACAAAGCAGTTTGCATTTTTAGATATTATCATTAAAATTATTAGCCATAAAAAATATGGAGGTTATGCGCTTATGGCTAAATAGTACCGAATTTTAAAACACATGCAACATCTTCTTAGACTTTCAAATATATAGCATGGAAAAACATAATAATAGCCACATGTACCACTAGATCTATAGTTTTCAAAGTAGGCAAATACCTTAGTTTTACCCCCATAACATGTGTCTTTACTGTTTAATTCCATTGTATTTATGATGATTATCTTATTTAATCAAAAAAAACCCCACGGTATGTCATATTCTTGTAAAATAAAAAAAGTTTGTTTGTTAAATGTGTTCATTAAATATCTACTTAGTTCTCTTTTCGAATAGTCAAACCATTTTTTCTATGTTGTTGAAAAATAAATAAGTTTAAAATGAAATATTTACGATTTAGAAAATTTTGAAAAATATATATTTTTAAGAAATTCAAATAATATAAAAATATAAACATTTTTTCAACAAAAGATTCTCGTCACAAAAAGGCACTTAAGAAGGGTATAAATAACTCTTAAAAATATAAGTAATTTCGAACACTTTTATTTTTCATAAAGAAGTTCAAATTTTATTAAGGAAATCAATCAGTTGCCACTACGGCATGCTAGCACAAGTTATTTATGACTTAAAAACATAACATAAGACACAATGACACATAATTTAGGAGTTAAGAGATCATCGAAATTATGAAGAAAGAAAAATAGAAAATAAGAGTGAAGTGTCTTATTGAACAATGACATATTTTATGTCATTGAGTTTTCATTGTTATTTATATACAATTTTGTAAATGATTTGAAATTCAAATTACATTTAATCTTTAAATTAATCAACATTAATGAGAATTAACATGTAATCGATTTTCAACTAATTCTCTAATTGATTAGCATCGAAGAGAATTAAAATATACAAATATCTAAGATAACTATTGTATAATTGATTTTCTTATCAAATTTAATTTCAGTTAAAGAGAATTAATTGTATTTAGTTCTCTAATTAGTTTTACGCCATGGTTAGGTCACTCACATGGTGATTTGGGCGTCTAGGTTCGAGTCCGGAAGTAGCCTCTTTGCAATGCTTGTGAAAGGATGCATACATTATCGACTTTCTCAGAGTCCGCTATCGTGCGCGAGCCTCGTGTACTAGGTTCATCTTTTTAGTTTTCTAATTAGTTTTCTAATTAGTTGGAATCAATAGCGATCAATTCATTTTGTCATAATTCCTTCTGATAAAGAACCTTGAGGTTATTTTAGCCTTATTTGTCAATTGTTGGAAATAAGAGTGAGGGAATCTATTAATGAGTGCATCTAATAGCTGATTAATATATAAGACCTAAGAAACTTTGAGATAACCCTTTGAACTTGTTTTTAATGAAGTGATAATTAAGTGCAACATGTTTTATACGGGAAGGGAACTTCGAATTTGAGCATATATTTGTGCATTAATAGTCATACTAGAGAACCACACAAGTGCATTTGTCGTGTTATAATATTATTTGTCCTTGGTTTGATATCAATGAACTATCTCTTTACCTCATAGGATAAACAAAGTTAGCTTTCTTTATTGAGTTTTCGGAAAAAGATAATGAGCTTTAAGTTTAAAATTTGATGATTTTATTAAAAAAATTCAGTGAAGTACTATGGTTTTACTCCGTCGATTTCATGCTAGCTAAACTTTGTTAGTTTCTTCCTGAGTTGAAATATTAGGTTATCATTGTTGTTTTCGTTATTTTGATTAGTTTTTATCCCTGAAGGGTTATAATTTAAGACTCCTTTTGAAAAAGCTCTTTTTTGAATTAAAATCATTTTTGCTATATATCTACATAAAAATAATGATGTGGGACTCTTTACTTGCTTTCTTTTGACAAAAGAGGAGTTGGAAGTTGAAAATATTTGTTATATTACGTAATTACAATGCTACATTGAACAATCGTATTGTTTGCAATGTAGTATGAATAATTTTGTTTACTTTAACAAATTATTTTGCGTATAAACAATATTGTAGCTTCCAAAGTTATTTTCATAATTTTCCAAGCTAAGTCGTAAAGAAAGCACTCATGTTTAAAAATGGATAACAAAATATGAATTTTTAAGAATTAATTCAGTTAATCCATCAAAATTGCCTCGTTTCAGTGAGGTCATGACTTCATCTTGATTCCATATTGAATTCCATTTACAATGAGGATTTTTCTTATTATGATGTCATACATGAAACTAATAACCAATATAACATTACTCTGTTGTATGCATGTTATAATATTCAACATTTTTCTACAGGAAACATACATGGAAAAATGGCTGAACTACAAGAAGATGGAAATGTGTGAGTTTCATCCATGAAACTACCCACTTATAACTTAAGATCGAGTTTGTCTAAAACAACTTTAAAAGTATCAAGCATCATCACATCGTAGAAACCATTTATCTCAAAAATGAAGACAACACATGAACTGCATGTGAGTTTCACCTATGCTGGCTTCTCAAATTTCAAGTATCTCAAGTATATTATCCTGAAAAATACCTGTAGCATGACTTTACTATTCAAACTTTTAGTCTAGATTCTGTTTTAGTTGCATTTGTATTCATAGCTTTAATTTCATATTTTGTTTGATTTGCATTTGTATAATGATTTGACATATTTGTGCTCTTTGGATAATAGCTTTAAGTTCTATTTGTCTTGTTTCTTTTCTGCAAATGATAGTATGTTCTTTTTTTTTTGTGTATTGGAAGCTCTCATTTTGTTTCAGCAAATGATAGTATGTTATATTTGTGTCGTGTATTGAAAGGGTCATCTTCATTTTGTATGCAGTTTGTCCTTTCAATGTTTTACATGGAAAAACAATAATATGGACTGTGTGTTGCAGTTTAAATCAAATATGAATTGTATAGTGAATCGATAGTATGGACTGTATGATGAATGATCTGCATTCCAAATATTTTTAACAATGAATTGATATTGTAACTTTTAAATTAACTTCTATTCTACGGACTTACTTGAGACCCCAAATGTTGTCCTTGTTATTAGTGTAGAGACTCAAAATTGTCTCTAATGAATTTCCAACTTAGAAACTTATTTGAAACCATTATTTAGGTCTTTAATATCTTTGAGACCTATACTTGTGGTCTTTAATTATTTTGAGACCTGAATTTAAAGACAACAATATTTGTTTCAAGCAGGTCTCAACTACAAAGTAGAGACAATTTTTTTTGATTAGATACTAAATAAAGGAGTCTCTGTTAGGCTTTATTTTTGTAGTGTAAACTGATTTGGAGATACTTACAATGGGATAACATATGGGTAAATTGGATAAACAATATATAGTGCACAAACTATTTTTTTGGATAATTAAAGAAGACAACAACTCATCTTTCATGTGGAAACTATTGTCGCAATCATAAACAACATGTTATGGTTTCATTGAAAAGAAAATTGCTCATGGTACGAGCACAAGAATGTGGTTTGGTCCATAAATTGATGGCAAATCTATTATAAATATATATTAGGGTGGCAATCATCGAGTTGTATTAGTGATGCAAATAAAAAAGTATCTGATCTCATTTAGGATTCAAAATGGAACCTCAACACTTCAAACCTACCCATGAATATAATCAGGTCCATTGAGAAAATGCACATACATAACAGTGAATAAAAATATTTCTAGTGGTGGAGCCCTGGCCAATGTAGGCAATTTAGTTTGAAGTTTGCTTGAGACGGTTCCAGATCCAAACATGGTACTATTTACGCTATCATTACATATATAACATAACTATTGCACTGAATGTATTTCTAGCTCACATGAATAGATTAAAGACAATGGACAAAATGAAAAATTCGGGTATTACTGCTATAACAGTGTGCAAACTATGTGACAAAGAAGAGGAAAGCCCATCTCACCTATTTTTCTCATGTGAGAACTCTTTACAAATATAGTATCACATATTATCTCTTTACAATTATCAAATTCTACTAACACCAATGAATGTCTAGAAAATTTGCAAGCAGATATCAAGGTAAAAACTTTCACATAGATTTAATAGATATCGAACTTGCATCAACTGTCTGGCACATCCGGATCAACCAAAATACCCGATTATACCATCATAAAAACTTTCTAGTGTAGTACGTCTAAAACTTCTACTACAAGATTGTAGGATCATAATCAGAAAATCAATATTCTACAACACAGCATGCATAAAGCATGACGTATTATGCAGAAGGTCAAAGCTTATCTGATCGAAGAACTCCCTAGCAATACTTGACTACATAGCCACAACCATAGACTTAGTTGCTCATGGAATGAACGTGGAAATATCTCCTATAGCTAACCGTCTTCAGATTTGGTCGAACAAACGCTCCAGTAGTAATATCGAAGCATGGCTAAGCAAGAAAGGGTGATCTTACTAACCATACACATTAGCAAATGATAGAGCCCTAAATATCATGAGAAAAATAAAGAAGAACAATTGATTTTCAGATTTGAAAACTGCCATGAATATTTTCCTTTTGGGACAAGGGACGAACGCGATAGTTGTAAAGTTGAAATGATTTTTTGGAAAGATGTGGTGCATGAACAAGGGTTGAGCTGTAATGACCCTAATTTTGACTAACATTATTAGAACATTCAATTAGATAAATTAAATGAAATAATGCAAATAGTTAAGAGACTGAGACTTGTTAACTAAGAAGGAGCCATGCTTTAATGGATGTGTTAGTAAAAGAGAATTAAAAACAAGTAAGTAGGAGAAATTTGGTAAGGGTAAAATGAGATAACCTTTGTTCCTATACCCTAAACCCTTCTATCCTTCATTCCTTATTATTTTAACTTTCACAAACAAAACTAAAATCCTATTGAACTCGGATGGCCACCATTGATAGGATTCAAAGAGAAGAAAAGCTAGGATTCAAGTAGAAAGCTTAAGCAAATCAATTTAAGGAAAATCTCAATCTTCTTAAAGCCAAGGAGAATAAATAGTTTAAATCTCCATTTTGGATTAATGGATTCGGTTTAAAGAGTAAGCCTATTTTCTTTTGCAAATATATAAAATGTTATAGTGATTTAACGATTATATGCTTTAGTTAATAATTTAGATGGTTTCATATGGATTTTATGATATGTATAGACTAGAAAACCTATTAAACAACATCCAAATGAGTTGCGTTTTTTGTATAGGGACAAGAACATTATATTAGAAGTTGGTTTCAATTTTCAATTTTCTAAGTGATTGTGGATTTATTATGAATTTTTTGTGCGAGAAAATAGTTGATGTTGACAAGCACCTTTGTCCAAGTGGTTAATTGATTCGGCTTTGGTGCAGGATGTCACAAGTTCGAAACTTGCTTTCGAACGTTTATTTGACATGGGATATGTTGTCCCAATGATTTGTTGTATATAAAGTACCAGTTCAAAAAAAAATAGTTGATGTTGGGTTTAAATTATTTAAAGCAATTAAACATTGTTTTTGGGTCTGAAATTTATATAAGTTAGAAAGCATATTTAAATTGAATTACAATGATTTTGGGGATTTTTTCCAAGTGTTTTACTGTGATTATTAAGTTCGATGGTTTAAATGTTTTAAATGTTTTGTTAAAGGGAAGGGTTTATTTGTTAAAATAATTTCAATTATTAATTATAGAATTCGACGGCTTTTTTAGAAAAGAATTTTGATAAAGAATTGGCAACCAATCATCTTTCGACAAATTAGGCAAGTTAGGTAAAGAGGAATTATTTTGGAAGGCAAAAATTCGGTTTTGCTTCGAATTACAACATCACCACTTCCATTGCTTGCTTTCGTCACTATGCCCAGAAGGCCTTTCGCACCTATTCGAAACCAATGCACATGGTATCAAGCAATTGGCACATATTGTATTGGAGAAAGGTGAAGGGGACCATGTCGAAGGTCTGTTTTCCAAGGGACTGAAGCCTATTTTATTAGCTTTCGAATCAAGCAACTTACCTTTGTTTTTAAAAAAGAAGCTTTCGAAAGAGTTGTCGCTTTTGAATTATTCGAAACCTAGCTGCCGCATTCATACATTTCAGGTTTATTTGAAGTCGATTTTCTTATAACCTTCAAACTATGCATTTGAAAGGGAAGCTTTCACCTTTTTAATTTTGAAGCCGCCTTCCCAGTACGTTCGAAAGGGTCCTTTTAGCCGCATTTATCAATGGTTTCGGAGGCAATGGTTTCGAAAGGATGGTTTCGAAGCTATCCTCTTCTCCGATTCTTTTTCTTAAGATTTATGCTTTCGAAAGTAAAATTTTTGCTTTTATTCTCTTTGACCCTATAGTAATACTAAATGTTAAACCAAATGGTTTCGAAGGGAAAGATTCATATGCTCTCGAAAGGTATGTTTTAAATGTTGAAAAGGGAAAGTTTCCAATGTTTTCGTAAGGTATGCTTTGAGTGCTTCGAAATGAATATTTCTAAGAGTTTCGAAAGATATGTTTAAATGCTTTTGAAAGAGGATGTCTAAGGTTTTAAGCAATAATTTCGAAAGGGATACTTCTAATGATTTCAAAAGGGATTGTTTAAGATTATAAACAATGATTTCGAAGGTGATGTTTTTCTTTATAGCCTAAAGTTTTCTAGGTTAAAAAGGGATTTAACTTATTTTGAAGGGATAGATAATCCCATTGATTTAGATTTATCAACATTATTTTATGTAAAGCATATACCATGGCCTAGATATTATGAGTAAAGCAAAGAGCATATTTTTCTTGTTTAAGTATGGTTTAAAAAGGGTAAATAAATTTAAATGAAAGGCTGGATAGATAGTCCATTGATGAAATGTTTTTCAAGGAAAATTTAATGGGGTAGTTAACCCAAGTTTATGACACAAAATTAGAACACTAGATGGAACTGGTGTTGGTCGTGCCCTATACTTTAGTTAATAGCCCCTAGCTATATAAGTCCAAAATTTCAATGTGTAGGCCTTTGTCACGGGTAAAACTAAAATGATATTACACGTGGAAAGGAATATACAGAGTACAGATAAGTTATTGGTGAGCCCGTAAAACCATTAGAATCAGTAGACCCTAGAAGAACATAGTTAAGGGTAGACAGCTCGGTATTGTGTCTAACATAAGTTAGATTACTGATTATGTCTAGTAGGCCGGAGTCAGCAAATGGTTAATAGTTAGCCAGTTAAAACTATAGAGGGGACCAATAGTCCATTGATTACTAATTATTATGCATATATATAATTTCTATTGTTGTTATAATCATTTTAAATGCAGGATTTTGATTTGCAAAAGATATGCTTTAAAAGAATATTAGTGATCAGAAACCTGTTCCGCTAAGTGGCATGGTCTCACTTAATATCAATAAACTGAGACGTAATAGAATTATTCACACCAGGTTTCATGCCTGACTCGAAGTTTATGTTTTCCACCTAAACTCTTGAGTGCTCAAATTAAATTCGAGTAGATTAAGAGTTAAGGACTTTTTAGGTTTAGTAGGTTGGACGATTTCGAAGACATGCAGGAGGCAAAAGCTAGCTATGTATGAGCTATTTAGTATTATTTATGCTGTGATGTATTGTAAATTATATGTCTATCTAGTACTCTGATCATCCAAGGGGCATCTTCATATGTCGCTCTTGACGTAATTTGTAATAATTATATTTGATCAAAACCTGAGAATCGTTGTGCGATTATGTAATTGAATATGAAATATTAATTTGAAATATAATCAAAAAAGTTGTTTTTTAAAATCTATGTAGATTTATTACATATTCATGTGCTTCTGATATAATAACATTATTGTATTGTCACCTAAAGTTAATACTATAGATGATTACAGAATCTATAGCGCTTAGCTTTGGTCCTCAAAATAGGGGATGTAACAACTTGGTATCAGGACATAGGTTTATGTAAACTTAAAAGAAATTTTAAACTTAAAATGATTTTGAAAAAAAATCCTAAGAAATTAGTGAAAAGATTAGGGTGTAGGATAATGCAATGATAATGGACTTTTATTTGCTATATATAAGCATACGCTTTATCTCTATTCTTCCATCTTTCTTAGACTATTCCTCTATCTTACAAAGGCTCGAATCCAGATTTTAAGTAAGATATGGATGCTAGGAATGGAAGAGTTGACCTTGGTGGAGGAAGTACCACAACTAATAGAAATGCCAGACCAAACACTAGAAATAATCCAGATTAGGCACAAGCTGCTAATGTGGGTGCTGGAGCACCGCAAGTTGATATGGGAGCTATGTATCAGCTCTTTGTTGACATGATACAAGCTGGAGCTACTGTAAGATTACTTGGAGTAAATATTGAAGGAGGAAATCAGGGAGCTTCGGTAGTCAATAACTATGTAGTATTGAGCAGAGACTATGCTAGGCTAGGGGAAGCCGTTTATCGTGACTGAGGACGCAATTGAAATGAAGAATTGGTTGCGTCATTGCAAAAGTATCTTTGCCGATTTAGGACTTAACGATGAGGAGAAAAGAAGGTTTGCATCTAGACAGTTGCATGGAGCAGTATTGTACTGGTGTAACAGTGTTACTATGGGAGTAAATGAAGAGATCGTGACTTGGGTAGAATTCGGAAGGAGATTTGAGAAAAGATTCATGTCGGAGATCGCTAAGTCAACTCTGCTCAAGAAGTTTGCTAAGTTGGTGCGAGGAGACATGACAATGCTAGAGTATGCTACCAGATTTGAGGAGCCATCGAGAAACGGATACGCTATAGTTGATACGGTTATCAAAAGAAATGAGAAATTCATCAGTGGGTTGAGACCCGAGCTTGCTAAAGCAACTCTGCCACATATTAGGAATTCGTGCAATATAGTTGTTGAGATAGCTATAAGGAATGAGGAGATGCTCGTTTTCCTTAATGATAACAAAGTAGTGGAAGCTCAAGGTGGTAGAACTAGAAGAGAAAGTTTTTTCATAAGAAAGGCGCATAGAAAGGAGGAGCAAACAAGAAAAGAAAGGCCGATATAGTTTGTTACAAGTGCAATAAGAAGGTACATTTTGCTTACGAGTGTCGGAAAGGGAAAGCAAAGAAAGCTTTTGATAAGAAAGGAGTAAAATGCTTCAACTGTGGTCAGATTGGACATTATAAGAACCAGTGTAAGGAACCAGTCAAGAATGAAAAGGGCAAAGTGTTTGCACTGGAACCATCTACCTCGAAACCAACAGCAGAGGAGAAAGGAAAAGCTGTGTTGGGAGGTACGCTTTTGATTCATGGTGTATCAGTTAGAGTTTTATTTGATACTGATGCATCGCATTCTTTTATACCTCATTGTTTAGTAGATAAGCATAACCTAGAACCCTCATACCTTGTTACCTCGTTAAGGGTTGTGAATCCAATAGGAGGGTATGCGACTCTTGGAAGGAGGTGTGATCACTTAGAGTTTGAGTTGTTAGGTCATATATTTACTTGCAGTTTCATGTATTTGATTTCGTAGGGTTCGGAATTATTTTGGGTATGGATTAGTTAAGTGAATACGATGCTAGGATATTTTCCCATGATAGAAAAATATCACTTAGACACCCTAGTTATAGTGATGGATTATATACTCCATAGAAAAACCTAGTTTTGAGATTAGTATTTTTTGGGTGTTATAGAGGCAGAAGACCAGTTAAATTGAGTTTTCGTTGTTAGAGAATTCGTAGATGTCTTTAAGCCGTGATAGGACTACCACCAAAACGAGCCATTGAGTTTCAGATAGATTTAGTACCAGAAGCTGAACTTGTGAGTAGGTTGCCAAGTAGAATGATGCCTACCGAGATGAAGGAGCTAAAGGTGTAGTTAGTGGATTTAAAAGGTAAGAATTTTATTAGACCAAGCAGTTCGCCTTGGGGAGTAGTCGTAGTGTTTGTAAGAAAGTCGGATGGATCGTTAAGGTTGTGTATTGATTATCGTAAGTTGAACAAGAAGACGATAATGAACCGATATCTGTTACTTAGGACTGACAATTCATTCGACTAAATGAGTGGAGCCAAAGTATTTTCCCAATTGGATTTGGCAACAAGGTTCCATCAGCTTAAAGTAGGAAAGGATAGTGTTCCTTTGATAGCGTTTGGACCAGATATGTATCGTATAAATGGTTAGTGATGCTGCTCTGACTAACTAATGAGCCAGCATTCTTCGTGGACTTATGAACAAAATCTTCTAAGAACATCTGGACAGATTCGTGTTAGTATTTATAGACGACATTTTGATATACTCTAAGGATGAAAGGGAGCATGAAGTTCATCTTAGAGTAGTGCTTGAGACGTTGAGCCAGCATCAACCGAAAGAAAAAATTTCAAAGTATCATTTTTGAAAGAATGAAGTAAAATTTCTTGGTCATGTAGTCTCAGAGAAAAGGTTGTCAGTAGATCCAGCTAAGATCGAGGCAGTAAATAGTTGGAAGAGACCTAAGACAGTGACTAAGATAAAGAATTTTCTTGGATTAGCTGGTTATTATCGAAGCTTCGTTAAGGATTTCTTGCAGACAGCGGCACTGATGACTAAGCTAACTCGGAAAGATGTGAAATTTGTTTGGACTGATAAGTGTGAGGAGGCATTCCAAAAACTAAAACATTTGTTGACTAATGCACATGTGCTAGTCATTCCAGAGAATCGGAACTTGGTGGTGCATACGGATGCAAGTGGAACAAGGTTAGGAGCTGTGTTAATGCAAAGAGGTAAAGCGATTGCCTATGCTTCTCGACAGCTTAGACCGCATGAAGTTAGATATCCGACTCATTATTGGGAATTAGCTGCGGTAATTTTCTCCTTGAAAGTGTGGAGACATAACCTTTTAGGAGAAATATTCGAGTTGTATACGGATCATAAGTCACTGAGATATTTATTCTCTCAAAAACAGCTGAATATGAGAAGGCAGAGGCGGTTAGAGTTTTTAGTCGCTTATGACTTTGGCATTACGCACCGGAAAAAGGGAAAAAGGTTGCAGATGCACTTAGCAGAAAATATCAGAATGCAGTACTGGCAATGATAGCTGAGTAGAAAGATTTAGAAACATTAACTACATGCGCAGTACGATGGAGATCAAAGATTAGTTCTGGTCAAGAAATTGCTATGTTGTTATATTTATAAGTTCGACCGGTGATGATTGAAAGGGTTTCTTCTAAACAAGGAGTGGATCTGTTATTAGCTAAATGGATCAGGAAGTTAAGGAATAGAATAGAGAGCGATGACTTGAAAGATTCAGTCTTGACTAGAATGGGTAGTTAAGGAAGAAAGGATGACTATGTGTTCCGAGTGTGTGAAACATTAGGAAGGAAGTTCTTAGAGAATGTCATCATTCGAAGTTCACTATTCATCTAGGAGGAACTTCGATGTATTAGGATATGAAAAGGAGTTTCTTCTGGGAAGGTATGAAGAGAGACGTATGCTAATGGGTGAGGCGGTGTTTAAACTGTCAATGGGTAAAAGTTAAACATCAGAAACCGAGTGGGTTACTTCAGCCTTTAGATATTCTAGTATGGAAACGAGATTCTATCGAAATGGATTTCATAGATTGGTTGCCAAGGTCAAATAAAGGAAATGAGAGCATCTGGGTTCTAGTGGGCAGGTTGACTAAGAGTGCACAATTTATACCCGACCTGGACAACACCAGATTTAGCTAAGTTATTCATGAGGAATATAGTTAGACTACATGGAATTCTTAATAGTATAGAAGTGATAGAGATTTCTCATTCACTAGTGAGTTCTGGAAGAGTCTACAGGAGACTTTAGGTACCAAGCTCAAGATGAGTGCCTCTTACCATCTGCAAATAGATAGGAAAACGGAGAGAGTTAACAAAGTCTTAGAGGATTTTTTAAGAGCTTTTGTGCTAGATTTTGAAGGATCATAGGAAGACCGTCTACACTTAGTCGAGTTTTTGTATAACAACAGTTATCAGATTATTATAGGGATGCCATCGTTTAAAACTTTGTATGGAGGCCATGTAAATCTCCTGTTTGTTGGTTAGAGACCGGTGATAGACTAATTCTTAGACAGGATTTGGTTAAAGAAGCTGTAGAAAAGATTGAGTTAATTCGTGCTAGAATGAAGGAGGCTCGATCTAGGAAGAAGAGTTGACAAAAGACGAAAATACTTAGAGTTCTCAGTTGGAGATCATATTTTCGTCAAAGTATCATCGATGAAAGAAGTGATCGGATTTGCAAAATCAGGAAAATTGGCACCAAGATTCGTTGGACCATTTTCTATTATAGAAAGGATCGGGAAACTCATGTATAGGGTAGAGTTATCGAATAGTTTGGCAGGAGTCCATAATATTTTCCATATTTCTCATCTAAGGAAGTGTATTCGGGATCCAGATACTACTATTACACTGGTTGTTTTAAGAGATCTAGTAGTGGAACCAGATAAGACTATAGCTAGAAAACCAATTCATATGGTTGGAAGAGATGAGAAGAGACTAAGAAACAAGATAGTCAGATTAGTCAAAGTCAAGTGGAGTGACGACGAGAGAGACTGTACTTAGGAAACCGAGAGTAAGATTAGAGATACTTATCCTGACTTGTTTTATGGTATGTTTTACCTTCATATTTAATTTTTGTGGGTACCTTATCATAATTCGAAGAACGAAATTCTTTAAGAAGGGGAGTCTGTAACGACCATAATTTTGAATAACATTATTTAGTACATTTAATTAGATAAATTAAATGAAATAATTTAGATAGTTAAGAGATTGAGATTTATTAACTAAGAAGGAGACGTGCCTTAATGAATGTGTTGGTAAAAGAGAATTAATAAAAAGTGAGTAAGAGGAATATAGTAAAGGTAAAATTGGAATAGCCTTTGTTTCTATAACTTAAACCCTTCAATTCTTCATTCCTTATTCATTTTCTCTTTCACAAACAAAACTAAAATCCTATTGAACTCGTTCGGCTACCATTAAGAGGTTTCAAGGAGAAGAAAAGCTAAGATTCAAGTAGAAAGCTTAAGCAAATCAATCTAAAGGAAAATCTCAACCTTCTTAAAGCCAAGGTAAATAATTAGTTTACATCTCTATTTTTGATGACTGGTTTCCGTTCAAAGAGTAAACCTATTTTCTATTGCAAATATATGTCATGTTATAGGGATTTAATGATTATATGCTTTATTTGATCATTTGAATGGTTTCATATGGATTTTATGATATGTTAAGATTAGAAATCCTATTAAATGACATCTAAATGAGTTGCATTTTTTATATAGGGACAAGAACATTATTATAGAAGTGGGTTTCAAGTTTCATAATTTTCTATGTGATTGTGGATTTATTATGATTTTCTATGAGAGAAAATAGTTAATGTTGGGTTTAAATTATTTAGGGCAATTAAAATTGTTTTTGGTATTGAAATTTATATATGTCAAAAAGCATTTAAATTGAATTACAATGATTTTAGGGTATTTTTTCTAAGTGTTTTATCATGGTCATTAAATTGTTTCAGTTAGAGGACTTAAATTATTATTATTTTGGCAAAGCCAGCGGGGTTATCTGGCCCCCTACCAGTTTATTGCAACACAATAAAAATGATTCAAAACATGCTTTGAATCAAAAAGAAACAGGGATAAACAAAGAAGACAAAAAACGAAGAAAATGAAAAAAAGCATGGCACAAGATAACATCAACACCAACTGTTAATCATAATGTCAGGGATAAAGCGCTCCCTCCTTCTCAGTTGCAAGTATATTCTGTTCCTCACTTCAGACCATAGAGTGCCAATGCTTTTTCTCTTGTTTTCAAATACAATAGCATTTCTCTCTTTCCATATCACATCCATGTATATTTTAATGCACATAACCAAAACTCTATATTTGCTGGACTTCCACCTAGTTGCCTTTGATATTATGTTCCAGTTGATAACAGAAAAAGCATTGGCAATAGTGCTTTGAATTCTACTCGCAATCTTATCAACCAAGTCATACAGAATAGGGCATTCGAAGAAAAGATGGTCAATTGTTTCTACAAACTGCTCACAAAATACACATTCAGGGCAACAAGTAATCCCATAATTTATTAACACATTTCTGGTGAGAAGAGCACTGCTAACAACCTTCCAAAATATAAGATTTTCTCTAGGAGTTGAATCAGGAGTCCAAAGAACAGAGAACCACTTCGCAGCAAGCAAGACACTGTTGCCAAATAGGTGATTATATACCGACTTAATACAATGAGGCTTTTTGTTCCATGTCACAAATATAGAGTATTCATTACTGTAACCACTGCTCTGAATGAAATTCCAGAGCTGCCTAACAACTTGACTACTATTGTAAGGGAGTTGAATTCTGCCATCACTGAGGTACTCACTAACTTTTGCATCGCGATGAACACCAGACTGAACAATCATAGCATGATCAAAAAAAGTAGATAGTATCAATCCAAAACTCACCCAAGATTCATCCCAAAAGACTAATATCAGAGTCATGGTGGACCTGGAAGTGTATCATGGGTAAATAAACTTCCCTGAGCTTAAGAATATTCCTCCAAGTCCAACTACTGTCTTGAACTATGTCCATCAACCAAAATTTCCCATGCTTGATGTTATAAGTCCAAGACCAGTTGACCCAAAGATTGTCCTTCTTGTTTATGACATCATGAAAATGTTTACTGAAGGCAGCAGTGTTCCAATTCTTAGCATTTAAAATACCCAGGCCACCCAACTTTAATGAAGTCTCAAACTTTGTAAACGAACAAGGCAAAAGTTTCTTATTGTGCATACTACCAGTCCAGAAGAATCTTTTTATGGCAGAGCGAACAAGGAGCAGCAGCTTGCCAGGAAGGATAACTGAACGAGCCCTAATAAACCAATGAAGGGAACACAACAGATTTTATGAGAACAAGCCTACCACTTTGTGACATACTCCTATTTTCCCAAGCATTCATGACAGAAGTGATCTTATTATAAAGGGGAAGACAATCAGCAATTGAAATTCTTTTAGTGATAATGGGAAACCCTAGATACCTCATATCAGAGTGCATACTAGAGAAACCACTTTGTTGATACAAGCTAGCTGCATGAACATCAGTGGCTCCTGCAATAAGCAAGGAAGATTTGGACTGGTTGATGGATAGACCTGTCATAAGGTAAAAGGTCTACAAAGCAATTAATATTTCACTTAAAGAGGAAGCTTCAGGTTTAGTAAAAATCATCACATCATCAGCAAACATAATAGAAGAAATATGTTGCAGAGAGCACTTAGGGTGGTACTTAATGAGACTTTGAGAGTATTTGTTCTTGAGAATAACATTGTGCACTTCCATAACCAGTAAAAATAAATATGATGATATAGGGTCCCCCTGCCTAATTCCTTTTTGACAACCAAAGTAGCCAACATGCCTTCCGTTGACAATGACAGAGAAGGTTGAGGTAGATATACAAGTATAGACCCAAGAAACAAAAGTTTTAGGGAAGCCCATCATAGCCATGATCCTCACAATAGATACCCAGTGTATGGAATCGTAAGTTTTAGAAATATCAATTTTAAGGGCACCGCAGGAGATGCATTACATTTACCATATCCTTTCATCAGTTCTTGGGCAAGAAGAACATTATCAAGAATATTTCTAGATGGGATAAAAGCAGCTTGGTTGAGAGACACAATAGGCAGAACACAAACAAGTCTAGATGCAAGTATTTTAGAAATACATTTGTACACTACATTACAACACGAGATAGGCCTGAAAGAAGAAACTTTGGAAGGAGGAGAAACCTTAGGAATTAAAGCAATGTTGTGGCATTGACCTCTCTCAACATTTTACACTTGTTAAAGAAATTATGGATAGCTAGACAGAATTCATGACCAAGCACTGACCACGTAGCAATGTAGAAGGTAACATTAAGACCATGAGGACCACCAGAAGAATGTTGGTTCATAGAGAAGAGGGTAGTCTTAATTTCATCATCAGTAACAGGTTTGATTAAAGCTTCAGCTTCAAGGAGGGTAATGCAAGGCAGAGAAAGGGATGAAACTAAGTTAAGGTCAGGAGAGAACCCAGATGAGTTGCTAAGAATTTTAGAGAAGTAATCAACAAATGCTTTGTCCACAGAATCAGGAGTAGAGAAAACATTACCACATTCATCCATAATATTGTAAATATTTTCTCTGGCATGCTTGACTCTTAAAGAGTCATGGAAAAATTTTGTGTTCTTATCACCTTCCTCATACCACTTGTCATGGAGTTGTTGCCTTTTCATACTAGCTTCCAGCTGAAGCACTTTATTCACATCCAAGAATAACCGACCTTTATCATTAGCAGCATTGGCATCCTTTGGGTTTTCCATCATGTATTCCTGCTTGGCCCTGAGTTGTTCAATGAGTGCAAAAGATAGCAAACTGCCATGCCCAAAGGTAATGGAAGCCCACTGTTTGAGAGATTGCTTTATGCTTTTCATTTTCCTACAAAACTTATACATCGGGTTACCAAAACAGTTGAAGGTATTGTGAACACTAGAAACTAAACCAAGAAAGTTATCATGTTTGGCCCAAGCATTAAAAAATTTAAAACTTCTTTTGTCTCTTCTTATATGGGGATCAAGGGAAAGAATTAATGGAGAGTGATCTGACAGAACTGGTAGAGGAAAGAAAACTGACAAGGATGGCCAATGATTGAGGGAAGTGATATTACAAAATGCATGATCAATTGTTGTGAATGTACGAACACCACTACGGCTACGATTGTTCCATGTAAACTTTGCACCAGACTTGTTAACCAAGAAAAGCTCAGAATCAGCAATCGCAAGACTGATAGGAGAAATGTCACTTGGTAGGAGGGGAGATCCACCCTTTTTATCATCAAGGCTAAAACATGAATTAAAGTCTCCAAGTACAACCCACGGATGAGTATTCTGCCGAAGAGGAGGGAGGGAATTAAGAAGAGAGTTTCTAGAAAGAGAAGAATTATCAGCATAAACAAAGGTTACGTAGAAGGAAGATTGAGTTTGAGAAAGTTGAACATGAAAGTGAATGAATTGTCTTGCAGATAAAATGGGGGATAAGGTCATGACAGCTGGATCATAAATAACAAGAATTCTACCATAGGAAGCAGTATCAAGACTGTGGTAATAATCCCAAAGAGGATTAATATAAGAAGCAGCTTTAATGGTTAAAGGAAGATTGAGTTTCGTTTCAAGTATGCCAAAGAGACATATATCATACATATTGATTAGGGTTTTGACTTGGTCAAGTTTCAAATTCGAATGGGCACCCCTAACATTCCAGGAAGCAACTTTTTTATTCATGGAATAATTAGAGTGAAAGGTGAATTTTGTTTCCTCTCATAGCTGAAACAGCTCTAGTTTCAATACGAGAATGATGAAGAGATGAGGGGGAGGAAAAATCAGAGGAGTTGTTTTTTAAAGGAGGGGGGTTTGGTGGAGAATATGGAACTGAACTGGGTACATTGATTGGCCAACCTGGTATGTCAATGGAAAAATTATAAGCTGGGGGTAATTCAGGGGGATTTCCCACAACTGCATGATGCAAGTTGAAAATTACTTGCTTAATTTGATGTTCAAAAGACTGGCACCAATTTTCATCAAAGTCAGGTACATTAGTGTGCACATGCACAGTGTGTACAAGAGACATAGATTCTACACCAGGTTTGCTGGTAGTAGTAATGGCACCAAGTGGAATTTGTTGCTCCAACCCAACTAAGAATTGACTTGTTTCATTAATTATTTCAGTATTGCCTTCAATGGAATTTCCAAAACCCAAAGACAGGGTATCCACTGTTACATTACTGATCACTTCATGTGTTACTTCTCCTTCCTCTACCTCTACTTGTTCTAAAATACCTTGTTCATTATTAATATCTTGAAGCAAACTAAACATGTTGTTGCTAGTAACTTGATTTAATACTCTGGTACCATCACTATGGGGTGAGTCTCCTACTTCAGAATTAATGTTAACTTCCTTATCCACATTTGGTATTGAAATAACTTTATCACTGGTCTTGATCATGGTAGCAGTTTTTGCTTCTACAATTAAATTTCTTTTTTCCCCTTTGTAATTGTTGACTTTTTGCCAAATTTGCTTCAGTTTAGTGTCCTTTTCCAGCCTTTTACCTTTTGTCCCCTTACTCTGAGCAAACTCACACTGAAATTGTTTGACATCATTGTCACCCTTCCTGTTATTCACTTCACCAGTACTTTCCACTTTATTGCAACTAGATATCATATGTCCAAATTCTTTACAAATGGAACAGATTTCAGGTCTCCATTAATACTCCACCTTCACTATTTGTTCAGAGCCATCAAGTAGCTTAACAGCAAAATTATCAGGAAGTTCAAAATGAGGGGAAACTTTAACCATACATTTAGCAAACGAGATTCTTTCAAAATTTTCAGTTGAAGCATCCATACATAAGAGTTTTCCCACCCTAGAAGCTAACCAATTAATTCCCAACGGAGACCATGAAAACATGGGAATATTGGATAGTTTAATCCACACAGGCACTGATTTGATGCTGCCATAAGAGTTGCCAACATTTTCATCCCAGGGTTTAACAATAAATAATTTATTCTTCATAACAATAGGATCGGACGCAGAAATTCTATTCTTATCATCCTCGTTAGAAAACTTGAATAAAAAAAGAAAACCATCAGATTTAACACTAATAGATCCCTGTAATTTCCATGCTCTCTTGAGATAATAAAGGACAGAGGAGTAAGGAAGGGGATTATCAAGGAAGAACCCAACTAAATATTCTTTCCACATCGAGTTGTCGGCCTGAACTACTTCAGAGGGGGGCACTATTGCATCACCATCGTACACTAACTAGATTTCACGCAGAACATATTTACCTGCATTGTTTGGCCTAGCCTTAAACAAGGAGGACCAAGGAACTGGAGGACAAGGAGGAGGCAGAAGAGGAGGAGAAGAGTGTATTGAAGAAAAAATTATAGGTCGAACAATGGACGTAAGGACAGAAGTAGGTATGGTGGACAAGGCTGGCACAGAGGAAGGAGGAACAAAGAGAGAAGGAGACGAGCGGATAGGAGATGTGACTACGGGTTGATCAGAGGATGAGAGGTCAGGAGAAGGTATGATTGATGGTGCTGGAATAGCGGATGGTGGTACAAGGACAGAGGAAGAAGGACAAGGCTGATTAGAAGTGGAGGGAAAAGAAGGGTCAGCGGGATTGAAAATTGAATGGGGAACGGTCCCCATTAAAGAAGAAACGTATTTTGTTTGGACTTAAATGTTTTGTTAATGGGAAGGGTTTATTTGTTAAATAATTTCAATTATTAATTATTGAATTTGGTAGCCTTTTTAGCAAAGAATTTTGATAAAGAATTAGAAACCAATCATCTTTAGAAAAATTAGGCAAGTTAGGTAAGAAGGAATTGCTTTATAAGGCAAAAACTCAAAAATTTTTCGAAATACAACTTCGCCACTTCCATTACTTGCTTTCGTCACCATGCCCAGAAGACCTTTTGTACATATTCGAAACCAATGCACATGGCGTCAAGCAATTGACACCTAGTGTAATGGAGAAAGGCGGATGGGACTATGTCGAAGGCATGCTATCAAAGGGGTTGAAGCCAATTTTATTAGCTTTCGAATCAATCAACTTGTATTTGTTTTTTAAAAAGAAGCTTTCGAAAGCGTTGCCGGTTTCGAATCTATTCAAAACCTAGCCGCCATATTCATACCTTTCAGGTTTGTTTGAAGCCGCTTTTCTTATAACCTTCAAACAACGTATTCGAAAGGGAAGCTTTCGCCTTTTAAATTTTTAAGCCGCTTTCCCAATGCTTTCGAAAGGGTCCTTTTAGTCGCTTTTATCAATGGTTTCGAAGGCAATGGTCTTGAAGATATCCTCTTCCTAATTCTTTGTCTTAAGATTTATGCTTTTGAAAACAAAACTTTCGCTTCTGTTCTCTTTGACCCTATAGTTAACTAAATGTTAAACCCAATGGTTTAGAAGGGAAAGATTTTAATGCTTTCGAAAGAAATGTTTTAAATGTTGAAAAGGGAAATTTTTCAATGCTTTCGAAAGGTATACTTCGAGTGCTTCGAAAGGAATATTTCTAAGAGTTTCGAAAGATATGTTTACATCATTTCGAAAGAGGATGTCTAAGCTTTAAGCAATAAATTAAAAAGGGATACTTTCAATAATTTCAAAAGGGATTATTTAATGATATAAACAATGGTTTCAAAGGTGATGTTTTGGCTTTATAGCCTAAAGTTTTCTAAAGTTAAAAAGGGCTTTAACTTATTTTGAAGGGATAGATAATCCCATTGATTTAGATTTCATCAACATTGTTTGTGTAAAGCATATATTATGAATAAAGTAAAGAGCATATTTTCCTTGTTTAATATGATTTAAAATGGGGTAAATTAGTTTAAATGAAAGGTTGGACAGATAGTCCATTGATGAAATGTTTTCAAGGAAACTTTAATGAGGTAGGTAACCCGAAGTTTATGACTCGGATATTAGAAGACCGGATTGGACTGGTGTTGGGTCGCACCATATACTTTAGCTAATAGCCCCTAGCTAATGTAAGTCCTAAATTCCAGTGTGTAGGGCTTTGTCACAGGTGAGACTAAAATGATGTTACAAACAGAAAGAAATACACAGAGTAAAGATAGGTTATTGGTGATCCCGCAAAATAGGATCGGTTGACCCTAGAAAAAGATAGTTAAGGGCATACAGCCCAATATTGTGTCTATCAGAAGTTAGATTATTGATTATGTCTAGTAGGCCCGAGTCAGCCAATGGTTAATAGTTAGCCAGATAAAACTATAGAGTGGACAGATAGTCCATTGATTCTCTGATTATTATCCATATATGTATTGCTATTGTTGTTATAATTGGTTTGATTGCAGGATTTTGATTTGCAAAGATATGATTTTAAAAGGATATTAGTGAGGGAAAACTCATTCCGCTAAGCGGCATGGTCTCACTTATTATCAATAAACAAAGATGTGATAGAATTATTCACAACAGGTTTTATGTCTGACTCAAAGTTTATGTTTTCCCCTTAAACTCCCAGGAGCTCAAAATCAAATTTGAGTAGATATAGAGTTAAGGACTTTTCGAGTTTAGTAAATTGGACGAATAAGCTTTCGAAGATTGCAGGAAGAAAAAGCTAGCTATGTAGGAGCTATTTAGTATTATTTCAGTTGTGATGTATTTATGACTGATATGTCTATCTAGCACTCTGATCATCCAAGGGGGTATCTTCATATGTCGCTCTTGGCGTAATTTGTAATAATTATATTTGATCAAAACCTGGTAATCGTTTTGGGATTATGTAATTAAATATGAAATATTGATTTGAAATGTAACTAGAAAAGCTGTATTTTAAATCTGTGTTGAGTTTATTTCATATTCGTGTGCTTTTGATATTATGGATAGCATTAACATTACCGTATTTTGTCACCGAAAGTTAATACTATAGATGACTGCAGCATCTGTAGTGCTTAGCATCGGGCCTCAAAGTAAGGGGTGTTACAATTTGGTTCGAACAAATTAATTGACCAAACCGGTTCATTTCGGATAGTTCGATTTGGTTATGAAATTGTATCGATCTGAGTTCGGTTTGTAAAATAATTTTATTTTAGTTATTGGTTTAACCGAATTGACCGAACGTTATTATATTATCCAAATTCATGTCATTGTAGTACTCTTAATAATTTAATAAAAACCAAACTTTATATATAGAAAATATGTTAATTTTTCTTATAGACTTAAAAAAGTACTTGAAAAAATTTCTCTAAACATAAATTTATGGTTTCCTTTAAGTAAATCGATCATTTGAGCAATAACTTATGGTAATTTATCTTACTTACCTTTTTAGCTCGATTAAATCGATTATTGATTGAATTAACCGAAATTAATTTGGTTCGGTTCCCCTTTTTTTCGATTTCAGTTCAGTTCGACACTTTTTACCTCAAAACCAACTGAACCGACCAAACGCTCATACCTAGCATGAACTCGTATTCATTTAATGAACAACTTGGAACGCATGATTTTTTTTTCTAGTTTACATTAGCCAAGGAAACATTCATTTTATTAACTTTAGACCCCATCTTTTGTTGTATTTAGTTGCTTGCTTTATTACAGGTGATTTTTGTTCTCCTATCTTCGCATATTTTCCATGCACAGCAACTACTTCGTACCTCTATTGTATGTCAATATATGAAGATAATATGTACTCTTTTTCATTATAAGTCACCCATCTAGGTAAGGAGGGTTTTAAGGTTTTGATGAGACAAATTATCGAAGTACATGAACCGGTTATTATGTTGAAGTGACAATTTTCTAAAAAAATA
This sequence comes from Allium cepa, assembly GCA_030765085.1. NCBI lineage: Eukaryota > Viridiplantae > Streptophyta > Magnoliopsida > Asparagales > Amaryllidaceae > Allium > Allium cepa. The sequence goes on from CM060933.1 coordinate 39,674,377, forward strand.
ACAGTTTTGGTAAACAAATGTGAATATAAATCTACAAAAAAATCAATTATTTCAAGGAGAGCATTAAAATACTTGAATGTGAAAAAAATTACTCACTTTTGTATTTCTTTTAGAAGTCAATTGTGATTCAAGACTTGATTGACTGTGCTGACTATAAAATGGACTATTCATTGGCCTAATATTGACACATTATTTACCCCCTATGGTAATAAAAGCGCATTTTGCTTCTTGAACATCTTTTATAGATGATTTTTTCTTCAATCTTTATAGTGGCATTTTTTCCTAAAAAATATATGAATTTTTGATGACATTTGAATGATAAGTAATAAACGACATTTATATTATTATCTTTTACCATAGGTATGTATTACATATATATATATATATATATATAAAATTTGGAAATACACACATACATGTACATAATACCTTTGTGCTATATTTGCTAATGTTTGTTTATGTTATTTAAAGCTATATAGTTAAAGCATACGTAGTGGTTCTATAGCGGTAGAGATGTAAGAAGTTATAACGAGAATAAAACAGGGATATAACAGAAAATATCATAGATGAAAAAACTTCAGTAGATATAAAATCAAATATTTCAAGTTAATTATTCTCATTCTCACATTAGTTGTGAAGGAAACAGAAATATTGTTAATCTTATATAATAGAATCGAAGAATATCATAATTTATGTTGTCCATATTTGACGACGACAATACATTTCTAACTTATATTGAGTATTTGTGCCTTAAAATTAGGTATTTATCCTAACTTTATTGATTTGGTTTAAAGGAGAACTAGTCAAATCGACCTTCTTATATTAAGGTTGCTAAAACGGGTGCTAAAAAACTTTGATTTAGCCGCAGTAGCGGAAAATAGCAGGGATCAAAGCCTTTCTACTATTTAATAGTGCTAAACTGAAAACGCATAGCGGTTGAAGTACACTATGAATTTTGCAGGGATTAAGCCGAGCTTAATTCAAAGTATATGTTTTATGTTAAAATGATATACATTAGGTTTCTTCATAAAGGCATTTTCTTAAAAACATAAAAGATAAAAAATAAGAGTTAAACCAAAAACAGTTGAAAGCAAAGCATAAAAGAAGAAACTAAAAATATGAAAGAAAAAGATTAAAGAAAGTGAAATGTATGACTATGTATGAATTTTAATACTCCCACACATTGTTTGTAAAACGATAGTAAGGTATTTATAGGAAAAAACAGGAACAAATATTGCATGTATATTGTTGTATGTTTGTTCATAATATAAGTGTACTTTTGTAATAATGATAATAATAATAGTGCACATGTTGTATGTTAGCTCATTCTATTAGTTATGTTATGTAATAACAAGAACAAAAATGGCATGCCAAAATTGTAATGTGATGATATTGGAAAATTGAATATGTAGAAAACACAATTCATAAGTTTAAAATATTTTAATAAAATATATTAAACTGGGAAATTAAACAAAAATTAAGTTGAAAATTGGAAATGAATATAAAATATAAAAGTTAAAATAGAACAAATACTAAAGATTAAATATAAAACATAAAAGATAAATCAAAAAGTATGAAAGATAGAATATAAAAGATAAAATTAAAATATAAAAATAAAGTTAAAAATATAAAAGATAAAACCAAAAATATAAAAGATAAAAATATAAGTTAGATAAAGTTAAATATTTGACCTTGTATAAATTATAAGGCTTCTACATATTGACTGTAACAAATAATGTGATATGTATGTATAACTAAATTAGAATAAGGGTGTATAAATCATAGAACGTTTATTAAGGCACATGTTATTAAGAAACAACTTTAAATTTTATTAAAGGTTCAACAATTTCAAGTACAATGAAATAACCATCATCATTGCATATACTTATTTATATAAAATTCAAGCATTTTGAAACTATTGGTAAATACAAAATTTAGACATAATAACATGATTATAAAGACATAATTAAAGCATTTTGAAACAAGCATGATAAAGTCATAAATCCAAACTACATGTAGGTTTAGTAATACGGTATTGTCGTGGCAAAATATATCGTAAACTAACGACTCGGTCTTTATCTTGCTTCACATTGTAGTTTCAGTAAAATAAAATATATTCATACTAAACCTAATTAGCAAAGAACTAAAAATAGTAAATATTCCGACTAAAATTGTTAAATCTAATGAAAATTTAACATATGAGCAAGTTAAACCATTTACATTACAAGAAAACATTTAGCCACTATCATTTGTAAATTCACTATTTAACATATGAGCAGATTTGAACTAAAAAGTGATTTAAACTGCAGAATACAACGACTTAAACAACAATTCTCATAAACAAAACTTTTTTGGTTCAAAACAGCTTGCAAGTGTATAAATATCAATTGCACAGTAAAATTTCGAACTTATTTGAAGTAATCACAAATTAAACTGTGCTTTTTTGAACTATAACGGTGTGCAACTGTGTAAAAATATTCTAACAACAACGGTAAGTTTTAAGTACAATTAAACAATTATTTTTACAATAACTTAATATGTCAATCCCTTTTACGTAAATACTACAGTTAGAACAACTATTTGAACAAGAAATTTCTACAAAACATTTATGAGCATTAAATTTCAAAAATGATCTTAAAAATACCACGATTTGTGGTTTATCACGATTTTGGAGTTTATGTGCAAAGCTGAGTTGGTAGAACTTCGATTAAGAAGAAATCGAACCGAACCGCACGAATTTCGAATGATTTTTAGCCTAGATCGGAATGAAACGAAGAAAGACAAAAACCGTAGTTTTTCGGACATGTTGTGTGCACTACTAGAAAAGGCTTCAATTCCGACAGCATAGACCGACGGCGACCGACGGCCTTTTTCCGACGGCTTCCGACGGGCCGTCGGCGGCCGTCGGAAGCCGTCGGAAAACTGCGATTATACCTTCAGCCGAGAGCTCTTCTTCTTCCCCAAACCATACGAAAATTATTTCCAAAATCCCTCATTTTCCCTCTTCAAGCTTCCAATCCTTGATTTCGAGCTTCCGGATCCTCCACGGCTGCCTAATCAAACTCCATTACTCTTCATATCAGGTATAATCTCTTATTTTTATAAAAAATTCCGTTTTTACCCTATTTCTAGATTTGCATAAATTGGTAAATTAGGGCGAATTAGCGATTGCAATTGTTTCCAATAGCGTAATAGTGGTTTATAGCATCACATGGTATACCGATTTCATCTTTTATCGTGAAATTGTGAAAAACACCTATAATTTGGGGTTGTTCATGTATATGTAAATTGTTGTGTATGCCTTGATTCGGCGATTGTATACGTTATTTGGGATAAGATAAAATGATTGAATGAACTAGGAGTATTATATTGTGCACATATTTACTTATGAAACAAAAAAAATGCATTACTCTAAATTACAATTGTGTGTATTGAAAAATGATAAAAATGTTAAAACAGCCTTAAGTTGATGCGTAATACGTCGAATAACTGTGTTAAATTAATATATATTTTTGTAAATGTGAACAGTGAGTAAAACTGTATTTTTTCGTAAATTGCATGCATATAACTGACAAATGTCCCTTAGAGAGTTTTTGGCTCCGTCTGACGAGTGTTGTACATGATCGTTGTATAAATAGTCGTTTTTTTCGAAAAACGACCATTTATATTCATCTGGTACAATGTTTGTTGGATTTGTCCCTGTATTGGACAAGTTATGAACACAGTAAGAATTTACATTTTGTATACTACTTCGTCTCAAACGGTTCATAAAATTTCGGCCTAACTTTTCTTTTTTGTTTCCTGCGTACACGCATTTGTGTACAATGCAGGGAACAAAAGGGAAATGCCGCCGAAATTTTGTTGAATCGTTTGAGACGAAGTAATATACGAAATGTAAATGCTTACTGTGTTTGTAATGGGAAGTAGGATGCCTGACCAATGAAAAAAAATTTATATATATATTTAAATCGTTACGTTAAAAAATGAAATGTGCCCTATTTGAAAATATTTTTAAATTTGTGAAGTTGTTCTTTAAATTCAAAATATTATACGAACATGAAAATAATCTTTTTCGAATATGTATTCTTCAAAATAAATATTAAATTTTGAACTTCTCATTTTGTCAAATAGGAAAATTGATTGATTATTTTGTTGATCGAAGGAGATGGATGTACCAAAGAAAAGGACCGAGGGGCTCAATAAAAGAAGATTTTTATAATGGTATAAACGTGTTTGTTGAATTCGCCTTAAGTAATAACGGAAACGATCCAGAAATTCGTTGTCCGTGTAGTAGGTGTAGACATTTGAAGTTTTTGTTACCAGATATTGTGAAAGTTCATTTGTGCCAACACGGTTTCACACCCGAATATTATGTTTGGGATCGGCATGGAGAAGTTGTAGCAAATACTTCTGTAGAGTCTGAAAGTGTCGTTAACGAAATAGTTTCAACGACCCGTATAGAAAATATGGTCGAAGATGCAGCACGATCAATGTTTCCTATGGTTGAAGTTGACGACGATGATGGAAATGTTGAAGAACCAAATATTGAAGCTAAGAAAATTTATGATTTACTAGATGCAGCTAAGAAACCTATTTGGGATGGTTGTAAAAGCGGCACGCAGCTGTCAGTAATCGCAGAATACATTGCGATGAAGTCAAAATACAACATCACTGAAGCTGGGTTTACGGCTGTTGTACAAGCTGCAAAAAGACATATGCCGTCCGATAATCTAATGTGTGAAAATCACTACGAAGTTAAAAAACTTATGTCGGCTTTTGGTTTACCGTATCAGAAAATAGATACATGTTTAAAAGGATGCATGTTGTTTTGGAAAGAAGACGCAAACCTTAGAAATTGTAAAGTTTGTAACCAGGAGAGATACAAACCAAGAAAAAAGAAGGGTAAGGAAGTTCCGTACAAGCGTATGCACTACTTACCCATAACTCCAAGACTTCAAAGATTATATGCATCTTCTGTAACTGCGTCTAATATGAGGTGGCATAGCGTGAGAACGGAGGAAGAGGGTACGTTGACACATCCGGCCGATGGAGAAGCATGGAAGCATTTCGATAAAACGTATCCAAATTTTGCAGCGGAGAGTCGAAATGTTAGATTAGGATTATGTACGGACGGTTTTTCTTCATTTTCTCAATTTGGTTCTAAATATTCATACTGGTGTATTTGTTAAAGGTAGTGACGATCCAGAAAACCATTTAAATGATTTTTATGGCGTTCTAACACAAATTTTGCAACTGACATATTTCTCAAGACCCGTGGAGGAGGTGTTTCTATTTAGATGCAATTGGTTTAGCAATGTTGCAGGTTCTGGAATTAATGTGCACAAGGATTATAATCTTATCGAAATAAAGCATACATCGCACTATCACAAGTATGATCCTTTTGTACTAGCCAAACAAGCATTGCAAGTTTATTACGCTCCTTATCCGTCTCCAAAAAGAGATAAAGCAGATTGGTCTGCAGTTTTTAAAACAAAGGCCAGATTCACATTCGATGGGAAGAATATTCCGGACGAACAAGCTTATCAGGCAGATCTTGAGCAAAATAACGAAATAATAATTACAGACGATCATACAGATTTTGGTCCTTTGATCGATGAATCAAATGTTTTGGTAGAAGCGTTTGACAGTGCAGAGAAAAATATCGTCGAAAACGAGACCGAATCTGAATCAGAAGACGATGATGACTGATATAAATTTGAATCTTTTTTTTTGCAATTGATGTAACTATGTTGAATTCTTGATGTATTATGAAATTGATGTAACTATGAAACTAAATCCGTTTACTATTGTTTTATGTTATTTCAATTTGTCATTTATTTAGCAATTTTTATTAAAAATGCAATGAACTCTGCTTATCGTAGGAAGAGTACACCCATTATGAATCAGGTATAACAAACTTACATTTCTATTTCCATTTCAGTCATTATAATTAAGCAATTTATACCGTTGATGTCATTTTCATATGAAATATATTTCATTATCATGTTTTTATTCTCTTATATAATGATGTGTAAACGTCACAGGTTTATCATTATGTCACATAGAGGGAGGAGCACTTCCCGTTCTTCAGGAGGCGATGGCAGTGGCCCATCGCAAGCGCCACAGCGTCCAGTTATATCGTTAGTCCCCAAAGCAGATGGGTAAAAATTAAATTTTATTCATCATCTTATTTTTTCTATACTATACGTACGTACTTATCTGTATCGTACTTAAAAACAGGGGGTTCGAGCTACTACCCACTAAGGTAGTGCTGGACGTCTCCAGAGCAGCATATCGTAGTAGGATGAGTGTGTGCTGGCCGAAGTGGGATACCATCCCTCCGCGCATCATAGAGTGCATATGGCAGGATGTCCTAGTATGTGTAATTTTTATGTTTTCCATTTTTAATTCGTTTTTGTCGTTTTTCTACCGTTTATCGTTTAAAGTGTAATCTTTTTTTAACACAGGCTGAGATAGACATCCAGACAGATGATATGCATCTGGCACGAGCATACTGGATGAGGAAGATGCGAAAGAACTACAGGGACACGATATCTGAGGTTAAGAAATCCGAGAAGAGACCACGGTGGATGGGGGAGAGCGTGTGGCAAGCTTGGTTGAGCTACTGGGAGACGGACGAGGCGAAGGCAAGTATACTAATTATTTTTGAATTATTAATTTAACGTGATTGGAAAATAATGTATCAAATTTTGAATGTACAGGCAGAGTCGGATAGAAACTCTGCAAATAGAAATAAGAATCCCGTCACTCATCGTGGAGGATCGAAGTCGTTTCAGCAGTATCGGCAGGAGTTGGTAAATTTACTGAATAATAAATGTAAATAGTTTATGCTATATATTTTAAATGTATAATAATTGTATGTAACAATCAACTTCAGGAAGCCGAGGCACATGGTCCTGTCAGCTATATGGACGTGTTCACCCATACGCATGCTGTCGAGCATGTTAATCCAGACGGGACTGTTTCGTACACATGGCAGGACGATAAATCCAGTAAAAGCCATGTAAGCATATTTCATTTTATTCAGTATTAGTAATTGTTTTAGTTGTCAAATTATTATGAAATAAGATGTGATATTATTAATTTGTCAATGCAGGAGATGTTTATGGAGCAGCGACAGAAACTCCTTTCTGATACGGGTCGAGAGCAGCTGACGACCGATGAAGAGGACGTTATTTTTGAGTCCGTTATGAGTCCACCAGAGCATGGTCGACGATACGGATTTGGCAATTTAGCGGTAAATAATTTACTTTTTCTTAAAATACTTAAAATATGATATTTTTACCTTTTCAAAACAATAAACTTTGATTTATTTATTTTTCAATTATTGCAGTCCAGTAGTCAGAGTAGGGGACGACGGAGTAGACCTCAGAGCGAGCTAGCACGTATAGAAGAATTGCAGACTAGAGTTCAGCAGTTGGAGGAGCAGAACCGCCAACAGGCCATGCAGACGGCACAGTTATTTGAGTACATGCAGCAGTTTGGTGGCCGCTTCCCTTCATCGGCTGGCTCTGGATCTGGAGCAGATTGATTCATTGCTTTCTGATTCGTTCGTGCAGGTATATTTTGTTTTAATTTAGAATGATTTGGTAGATGGAACAATTAATTGTTGATATGTATAATTATGTATAATACACTTGGTTCTGTAGCTGTATCAGGATATGCATGATTGATAGAACAGTTATTGTTAGAATTATTGTTAATGTTGGAATGTTATGTATATTTTGTATTTTATTTTTATTCTAATTTTGTTTATTTCTGTGTTTATTGAATATTTTGGAGTATTGGTTTGCATGTTTGGTTGGATTATTGTTTATTGGATTGTGCAGTATTGATATTGTAGTGTTTGGAAGAGAAATGTGGTTGGAAGGCTCTATTTGCAGCAGATTTTAAAAAAAAACAGCAGATTTCCGACGGCTCCCGACGGCTTACAGGTCGAAATCTCCGTCGGCTACCGACGATTCCCGGCGGTCTGTAGCTTCAGATTTCCGGCGGTTTCCGACGGGCGACGGAAGCCGTCGGAAGTTGTCGGAAACCGTCGGTAATCTGTACGGCAGCCCCCGTCGGTAGCCGTCGGAAGTACTGCTCCCCGACGCCGTCATTTCCGACGGCTTCCGACGGCCGCCGACGGTTTTCAGCCGTCGGAAATCACGTTTCCCCTTGCAGTGGAAAGAGCAGTAGGAATGTTTTGTGTAATGGTAGAAGTAACGATACTAGTATAACCGCACAACGGTGGAGAAACCGACCGTTCGATTGTATAACTTTGATAAGAAATATATATGTAAAAATTTTGTTAATATTAATTAAATATTAAGTGATAATATGTTGGAAAAGAATAAATTGAGATTTGAATCTGAAAATATGAATTTCAAATTTAAATATTAATCAAAGCATTCAAAATTGTCGAATTGAAATTGAAATTTTAGAATTTGAAAATCATAATAGATTTGAATTTGGAATCTTTGATGCGCGAAATAAAAGAAGGAAGTTTAGGGAAATCACGATGAGACAAGATCCACGTTTTTAGAGAAACTGCGATGAGACAAGATCCACGTTTTTTTGGCTTCAGAAAAATTGATTTTGACCAGTGACAGTAAGCAAACCTTCCCAACGGTCGGTTTGATAATTTCTTTTGTTTTATCATGCGAACTCATTATTTTAAGTGATGGACCCAAAAACTAATAGGTTGGCCTACCGTGGGGCCTGCAAATGATATTGAAAATGTACAAAACATACCCATAAAAATTACGTTCTTTGGTATGAAATAAAAAAGCACAAAAGGTCAGTAGGGTGGAAGGGAGATCAAAAAATAGATTTAGAACCCCCTTAACTTCAATCGTATCAAAACATCCTAGATTCACATACATTGATGTACTTTGAAATTTTACTGCATACATATACAATTATAGATTGAAAATTCTCAATCATCAACATCAGTAGGAACCATACACCATAAATGTTGTGCATTTAAACATGATATTGTGCATTTAAATAACAAAAAAACAATACAGAAAAACAGTATTATAAACCAAGTCAACAAATCAATCCCCAAGTAGCATAAAAGTCTACATAAAAGGCTTGCAGTATATTGCAAGCATTCATAAAAATCATAAACTCAGAAGAAATTGTAACAAGTCATTCATCTGTAAACCATAAAAAGTACATAAAAACAAACCAATTTGTTAAAAACAACACAACCACATCCTAAAAGGAGATCAAATCATCCTTGCTATTATCTTCCTTCTTCTTAGAACCTCCGCTCTCATCTTCATTTTTACCGAATATCATTTCATCGAGATCATCCATTACATCCTCGTCTTCTCTGAATTTACCACGTGCTTTGCCAGGTTTTCTAACAAGTGCTTCTTCCTCTTTGCTGAATCGAGGCGAGTCCTCGGGTTCAACTGCAACTGGAATCACAGCCGGTCGAGGTTCAGATTGTACTATTGGAGGCATTTTTAGGTCTTCGTATTTTGAAATTATTGTTTGAAGTTCATCGTTTACGGTTAGGGCTTCGAAGAGAGTGGATTCGTTGTCTTCGGCCGTTTCAATGATTCTTTGGATTGTGTGCTGGCATTGGTGGCATTGTTCTACTAGAGTTGTGGTTAAGTCATCCTGCAAGTATTTACAGGATTTTTTTTATACCGAGTATCTCCTACGGTTGATTACCATTTACAATTACAGATTTGTAATATTACACCTGTAATAGGGATTTGAAATTTCAAAAATCTTCAGCAAGCTCTTAGATGCGGGGAATTTAAAATTTCAAGAATCTAGGCGCCTGTTGAATAGACACCTAAATTGAGGCAGACACAAGTTTTACTGTCCAGTTTGGTTACAGATCTGTAACCAAATATGACCAATTTTTGTAATATCACACCATGTAATCAACTGCTGGAAACAATTTTGATGTTTAAATATTAAAATTGTAATCTGTGTACCCACTGTTGGAGATGCAAATTGAGTTTATGAAGATGTATGAGCATCTTCAACTGTGGGTCACAAATTACAACTGCTAGATTATGAACCTCATCCCACCTTCAACGATCGGTTACAAAACATAGTCACGCTCAATATTCAGTTGAACGGTCCTAATTATTAAACCGTTACAGAACATATGTTTAACAGTTGCCTATTTCTATGCCTCGGTTCCCAGCACTTGTTTAACGACCCCTACTTCAGTTTTCTGATGTGGAAATTGGCAATTACAAGTTGTTAAGTTACAACTTGTAATTTTTATACCATTGGGGTTCGGATCATTGTATTGGTTTATGAAGGCCTCCCCCCACCCCCCCCCCCCCCCAAAAAAAACCACCACACATTTTCCGGAAGAAAAAAAACAAGATATTACTTAAATGCCATTTTGTCAATGAATCATAAGGATTTTACCTTTAGGACATCTTGCTGAGGGGAAGACGACAAAACAGTTGAAAGAAGTTCGATGCTGTTGCGTGCAACATCGAAAGCCTCCTTCGTCAGCTCAGCAGAAAAGGTTTGGATCGATAAACCACCAGGAGTTTGCATGGCTGCATAAGCTTCTTCTTCTTCTGACACCGATCGTGAAGGAGTGAATATTGGAGCCAAACTCTCATCATCCCTTCCAGGAAATCGAATGCCCCTGGATTTTAAGCTCTGCAGTTCGAAATAATAGAATATTGATATGAGATTTTAGGGAGGATCATTCAGCTTAACTGTGGATTGAATCCTGAATATGAAGCGCGAGTATTTGGTGTTAGCAATGGCCAATGGCAGTTCATGTTTGTATTTAAGAGGCAAGTTATTGCAAATATATGTACATTTAGCTCATTCTGACAGCTCAACAACAGATCATGAGGTTAAGATATTTGAAAAGAAAACAATCTAGAGATCACAGCTTTACTTTGGTATGGAGGGTAAATATTCTGCTTTACAAGCTATACAGGGAAGAAGTACAATATATCAACTATGAAACCTTGTATAGGTAACATAAGCGTCAATTGCCATATCCCCTTCAAGTTTGCAACTGAGTAAAACAAACTCCACTCAACCCAGTATTTAACACATTCATGACATAAAAGTGCAATATAACTTAAGCAGTTTTCAGCTGTGCCATTCAAATAGTTTTCAGGTGCGCCATTTAAATAGTGTCAAGTGAATAATAAAAAGCAAAAGTGTTTTGATCAATGAGTTGAAAATTATTTAGCTCTGAAAGTTGAAACAAATACTTTTGTCGCTTGTGTAACTTATTCATCCTCCTTATTAAGCTAAAGCCAAACATTTAAACACAATTTAGTAACTCATAAGCTGTTTTGAGTCTTTTGACTTTTTATATGTAATTACCAAACGTGCCCTAAGTTTGATGTAACTGACAAAGTTAAAAGAATATAAGGTTTAACTTACTAATAAGCAAATGTGGTAAAGAAAAAACAATATTCAATTTAGCGGTCATTTTTCATTACCTTGTATGTTTCCTCAAAAACCGGCAAATACCGAAGCTCATTACCAGACTCTCCCCAAGCTTCAATAAGAACAAGAGCCTTATTCCGATTATTCACAACCGTCTGTGGATCATCCACCAACTTCACCATCTCATCAAGCACTCTCTCAGCTGCAATCTCTGAAAAAGCCTTTTCGCAATTCTTAACAATGGTTTCTAAAAGCATTAGAGCAAGATACTGAACTCTATCATTCTTTAACATGATCCTCTTCTTAATTCCTCGAATCACTTCGACACTGTTAACCTTTTCCGTGTTGATCATATCACATATTTCAAGGTTTGTGGCCCAGTCGGGGCCCAATAAGGATTCAGCAGTTGCTTCCTCAACAAGCTTATCAGTTTGGTTATTTCCTGTGAATAACTCTCTCATTTTAAAGCTCATGGAGCTCATGCCTTCTGTCATCTTACGACCAACTTCTGCACTGCTAATTTTGAGTCGCTCTCCAAATGCACTGACTTTCTCCATGATGTCATCGCTCATTTTTATTTTTTCAAATATTACCTAAAGGCAGAATAGATGATTTCAATTCAAGATTGTTTACGTGTGTATGGTATTCTAAAAGGGGTTATCAATTTACTATAAAAATTTCAAACTATATGCAAAAGAAATGCATACAAATATACATAATCTCATCACTCGTTTTTACAGCTTTAAGAGCAATTGAAGCAGAAGAAATAAAACCCTACATCGTTTCAAAATTCAAATCAGTGATGTTAGTATTAGTAAGCACTGCAAAAGGTCAGTTATCTTAACCAATTTACAACAAAAACATAACCTATATGCAAAAAATAACAGTAGTTGATTTTCTCCCACTAAACTACAAACTGCGATGTTGTTATTTTTTTATAGAAAAACAAACAAACAAATACGATATTATAAAAGAGTCAGGCAAAGGACAAAGGAATTAATAAAAAATACTCGATGATGTTAGTTATTTGAATTAGAAGATCCACATATGTATAAAAGTTACTGATTGAACGATGAAACCTGAGAAAAAAAATAACTTTCCTAAACACAATATTGTAATTTTAATGGTATTCGTAGAACTTTGAAATGAGTTGGATACCAAAATGTTGATTCATTTAATATTACATAAGATGATATGATTAATGCTAACGATTTTCATAGTGCTCTTACCTGCATAGTAAGGATCAGATGCCAAGCTAATAAATCTAGGCACTTTTACTTTATTCAAATTCCGAATCACTAAATTGTTGCCTAATAGTACAATAAAACCTCGGATAAATTGTGACTTAAAAGCTAATAGTCGGAGTCAAAAGCTAATGAATCTAGGCAATCATAAAACCATATCTCGTAACTTCAATAACATCAGTAATCTGGGAAACATAATACTTGCAGTGAAAGGTAGTATGCTGTTTTATCAGAAATTAAAAAATCAAACATACATATAACACAACATAGAGTGATTAAAGCTAATGATCCTAACAGTTTCTTATATCAATTTTAAAAGCTCATAAGGCAATCTAATTCATGAAAAATTGCACGTCTACGGTTTTCAGAATCGATTGAAGGAGCATTAAAATTGAAAACTAATAAGATTCAGAATAATTTCGTTGTCATCTTCGAAAAATTGTACCTTGGATCTGTGCTGCTTTCTTCAAATCTGTGATTCAAGCCGAAGATTTTGTCACTTTACGTTGAACCTTCCTATTTTGGGTTCGTCTGTGGAAGGATACTTTTAGATGCTGTGAGCGCCGGATCGTAGTGACAAATACCACAGAATTTTTTTTATTTTTTATTTTTTGTAGACTCCTGCCCGATGGATACTTTCGGACATAGATAGTATTATATCCGTATCCGAAATAATTTTTGAATATCCGTATCCGTTTAATTTTCGGATGTCAGATATTCATATCCATTTAATTTTTGGATATGGACGGATATCGGATATTTATCCGCTCCGTCCATAATCAATAAGTTTAAAAGTATAAATGAAAAGATTTGGATCAATATAAATCAGTTTTTGTACTAATGTTCATAAAAAACGAAGGAATAAAAAATTTAATGATAAAACAATGTTTTATACTGATATCCGTATGCGTATTCAAAAATATTCAAAAATTTAACACTAAAACTGTCTGTTTTCATTAAAAACGAGCAAAAAACCATATCACAGAAACATCCAATGGTTAGGAAATAGTTGAAAAATCATATATTGATTAAAAATAATTATATATATATATATATATATATGCATTAATTAATTGGATGAATATTTTTCGAATACATATACCACAATAACCATATCCGTATCCAGAAAGCTTTTCGGACAACGGTGGATAACAGATATTTTTCATATTTTCCGATACGAGTTCGGACGGATATCGAATTTTTCGAGTATTCGTTGACAGCCCTAACTAGCATGAAGCCTGGTCAGTCTATTTTTTTTTTTGGAAGAAAGTATTTTCTTAACATTTGGATCAGCCTACCTTGTTGACTCACACAGAGGTTTGAGTGCACTCTTGTAGAAAGTAGTAACCAATGCTATGATCGAGTCCATATGCAAGTTTAAGTAGTTACCAAAATTTATTTACATTATTAATTTAGTCAAATAGTTGTTGTTAACTAAATAATTATTTGAATTAATAATTGTTAATTATTTAATTTAATTTAAAAATTAAGAACATAATAATATAATAAATTTAGTGATTAATAATTAATAAGTAACAACGCTAAATGCAAAATGGTCAATGACCACTAGCTCAACTAGTCACTTAAATGACGCGCTAGACTAAGTTTTAGAGATCATTGGTTCGAACCTCTGAGATATCAAAATAAGTGATCCGTTTAAATAAAGTACATCTTTTGAAGGTTAAATGTAGAATGCAAATTGTTGCTTTTACTTTTGAAGGTTATTGTAGACTTAAAATTGACCCAACATCAGAATTATGTTAATGCGTCTGTATTAGCAAAAGTTAATTGCTAACACTATGCTTAAAATTGAAAATGAGGAATAAAGAAGCAATTGAAGTAAAATGACACAAGATGTAGAGCGGTTCAACTAAGCTTGCCTACGTTCGATGTAAAGATCTTTTATAGTTACGAGGAATTACAAAAGAAAGATAAGAAACGAAGGACACTTAAGATTATAATGATGCAAATGATTAAGAGGTCTTGTATTTTCATATGCTGATAGTATGATTCTGAACCCCTCTGAAGTTGTATAATGAGGATTATTCGTAGCAACTAAAGTTGGGCTTTGAATGGTTGAGATGTGCAGCTGAAAGGTGGGAAATACTCTAGGTTGTTGATCTGATCGTTTAGGCTGATGGAGGACAGCTGGAAAGATATATGATTTATGGCTAAGATGCATGTTAGGTGTTGTTCCATATAAGAGGCATGCTTTGCACAGAGTAAGGTGGCATAGCACAAGAGCAGGTGTGCTTTTCACACAGTGAGCAAGTAGTTGGTATGCACAATGACACTTTTGTTAAATTAACAATGTCATATAGCACATTGTTCCATAAAATAAGGCTGAAAAGTCTCTTACATAGTAATGGTCGGTCGTTCGGAGCTAAAGCCCGTAGAGTAGAGAATGCTAAATAGGATGAGTCGAGTTGTACATGTTGTGACAAGACGGGTTAAGTGGGGTCAGTCGTAGGCGGACTGAGAAGAAGTCGGATCAAGGGCTGGTGACTTTTGAGTCGGGTCTAGTCAAATGAGTTAGCTGCTAATTCTAGTTTGAGTTATGTCAAACGGTATAGGAAAGCGGATGCTTGTATCTTCAATGGTCGCTTGTTATTGTTTTGCAAGTTGGCTTGAACTGGGCTGGGCTAAGACGTGTGGGCCGACTAATCTTTTACCTGAAAGAAAATTGAGCAACATTTTGCCTCTTCTCCCCAGCCAAGTCCATGCCCGTTTGCAGGCGCGGGCTTGTCAATGCAACATTTAATGTTGCTACATGTGTTATGCGTTATTGGTGGTGGGGTATACTTTCCTAGACGTCATAGGGATGATTCATTTTTTCGATGTGCAATTTTACAGAAGCATTGATGATACCTATACGGTTTGGATTTCCCCTATGCGGTAGATCCAACGATCCACATTCGACCATGTTACCTGTAAATATTTCTTCTCCTCCCCCTCTCATCCTTTTATAAATCATTTCAAACTTCTGCCATTAAAATTCTCTTCGAGTTCTTTTAAACTTTCGGCGCTTCCTTCAGAAAGAAAATAGTAAGTCGACGCCTCCTTTTGTTTTTTGGGCTTTGTTGCATGGATGGAATCTCCATTCTCTCATCATCTTTTGAACATCGACCGGTCGTTGTCGCCGTATCAGTGGTAGTCGAGTGACGTTGGCTATCTTTTTGATGACATGTAAGCTTAATAAACATATTAGTGCCTTAGGCCGTCACTTTAGACAAACTTGTTGTCTTGGGCCTTAAGCCAAAAACTAGTGTGAACATGGGCCCTATGGCCTGTGGCTTAGCTTAGGGGCAATTTGAGTTGTGCACCGGCGTCCATGTAGTGCACGACCTAAGCATGCCAAGACAGCGGCTATTCAGCTCTCGCCCCACCTCTACCTTTCGAGTGGTTTCCTCTAGGTTTAGTTTTGGCTTAGTAGTGGGACATTGTAGTTTAACTAGGCCGCTTGTGTTTAAAATGGTTACATCAGGATCAAATTTGGCTAGTGCCTTTGGTTTAAAAGCTTCAGAGATAATCGAAGGGGAGGTGAACCTGGCTGAGACCTAGTTTGCTATGGGTGCAACATAGGGATAGTAGACATCCCACGGGCGTTGATTGACAAGATCATCCACCACCTTACTTCTTCACTTGGTCTCTAGGCTATTTCAAGGTCGGATCCACTTTGCCTCTTCATCCCTTTCTTGTCTCTTTCCTCAATTTTTTTGAGCTTTCTCTTGATCAGATTACCTCTAACAGCTACCGCCTCTTGTGCGGGGTCCATGTCACCTATGGGCCTCCAACTTCCTAAGCCAACTGCTTACCCAATTAGCATGAACTTCCAGTTACTAGGGGAATCGGGTAAATTCGGTTACCCAATCGGCATTTAGTATCATTTGTAGGAAAACTCTAAGCATTCTCTCTTAATCGATGTTCTTGCCAAAACTTCCCTAGGCTGGATGGGTAGTACTTCTTTGTTCCCCACGGGATCAACTATGGCCTATGGAACACCGAGTTCCGGGTCCGAGTAAGTCATTTTTCTCCATCTTTCTTTTCTTGCTTTGCTTATCCTTCCTATGATAGAGACTTCTTTTGATTCCATCAACGTCAATTTAGGGTGCTTAGTGAATACTTAGACCGAATAAGAATTGCCCCAACGTTGTTAGGAACTAGAAGACCATGGTAACCAACGAGAATCTCCGTCGAGTTGAGTTTTTAAGTGGAAACCAAAGAGGGAGTGCCCTGGCCAAAAAACAGCGAAGAAGAGTATTTTATACAAAGATAAATTTATTGGATCCTGTGGCCTGGCCGATTACCGAAAAGAATTGGGGTTACAATGACATGAGTAAGAGTGAAGGGTCTGGAGAGTGGCAACAATTTGATTGTGGTTATATGAGTGACATTGTACCGAAGTCTAAGTGGGGAACCTTTATCCGCAACAGTTGGTTGATGTCCTGGTCGAACGGCGTGGAACGTCGGTGGTCTCATGCGATACCGAGGAGAGTTCAAAGGAAGGTAATGCAAGGGGAGGGCCATAGGAACCGAGCGTTGGTAGAAATGCGGGTCCTTCCTCCTGTCTCCGTCCTACTTATGATCTTTTGTATTAGAGTTACTATTGTACCCCCGAACATATCTCATTTCGGGACTGATCAATCTAGCATAGGCAGTTCGATCTCATCATGCCCGCCCCTTGTCAAAAGGCAAGGTCGGTGGTTCCAAATGGTAGTTAATTTACCTATGCTTTTCCTTCTTTTTCTTGCATTTGAACTAACCAATACTTGTCTTGTTTCAATGTTTGATGAACTCGACTTTGGCACTTTCAACTCTACAACCCCAACTATCCTAGCTCCCGGGAAAAAGGAAACCAGTCCAAGTCAAGAAATCATCGACCTTCCCCCAATTCCCCAAAAGTCGATGCCCAACCCCTTCCTTCTGGGTCGATGGTAAGAAAAGGTAGAGACCCGTTAGAAGCGACTCCGAGTCCCCTGAGATGTTTGTCCCTATGCTAAGAAGCTACTTACCTATGATGCAAAGGGGCTAATCACCACGGCTGAAACTGTGTTGGTGGGGGAGGTATCCCTGGAGCTCCCCTGTGAACACCCTACCTCTGTACCTATACTATTCAAGAGTATTACTAAGTGATACCGTCGAATAATATGGGGAATGGGGCTATATGGGGTACACATGTAAATATTCATTTGGGTTAACATCGATATTGTTTTCGATACATAATATACTGACAATAAATATACATGGTCTAGATACAAAGTAATAACCATGTGTGCATTTAAGATAGAATAACACACGATCACAGAATATAAATAGAGCTCAAAGAATCAGAACATAGCAGATAAAATATAGTATACATATATTACATAATAGATATATAGTATGTGGGTTATAAAATGATAGTCTAATACCTGTACCTGCCACATTTCGGGATCTTGACTTAAGTATATAAAACATATGGGTCAGTCTATGTCTATACAATTCGTAGGTAATAATCCTAAATATAGAGAATTCGTGATATATTAAAATTATTATCAATAAGCGAGTCATATTTTAAGTAACTTATTACTATCTTTTAACTCTAATGTTATATACCATGTATCACACAATAGGTTATCTCCGACCTACGTCCACTTTGAATTAATCTTTTATTCCTTTTATACTGTGATTATAGTTACAAGCCTTTGAAATCAATAACCAAAATGGCAGAGTTTTGCCTAGAAAGGAAGAAGAAGCTCCCTCTTTAGTTACCATAGAATTGTTATTATAGGAGTAGATCTGAAAATATATGCCCCAAACTCGGAAAACCCTTTCTAACGCGTAGGTGTGCCCACCAAATCGATCTGGGTTGTTTGGGATCGACCCTGATCAATTCAAGTACAATCCATATCGATCCAAAGATAGCCCAATGAAGCTGAGATCGATCATGGACGCTCTTGAGTGAATAAGAAAGCTTTTGTGAAAATTTCGTGACGTTTGGACTTGTATATTGAGAGTTATGATCGATCCAAGTTGGTCTTTTTTAATGTAGGCCAGCGACTTCGTATCCATGCCTTTTGCATCCATCTGTGAACGCCTACTGCTTTCCTCATATCCATCGGCCGCTCCCTTCTTTGTATCGATCCGCACGTGCCTTCGTATCCATCCATGTCTTTCTTCCATGCATGCCCTTATATCGATCAATAAATGATTGATACAAAATGCTTTTCTAAACCCACATCAAGTCTGCTTCATCTTTCGTATCCATGAAGTCCGTATCGATCCAAGCTTTGCATCCCATCTTGGTCGCTTCATATCGATTGATACGAACACGATCGATACGAAGTGTGCCTCCATATCCAACAATGCTGCCACCCTTCGTGTGTGCCCTTTGTATTAATCAAAAAGTGATCGATACGAAATGCTTCTCCAAATCCATCATCCATATCCATAGTCGTAGCCTCTAGTTGCTCTTGTATCGATCCGAACTCCTTTTCTTTGTATCGATCTAATGTCATATATCAATACGACCTGCTATCGATCCAAAGCTAATGTACTATGCATGTTACCCATATCCATATTCACCTTGATCGATATGGAAGTATCGATATGAACCAACATGCCATGAACCTTGATCCATCCAATAACTCGAGCATATGAACTCTGATTGATTTGAAATTTGAAACGTAGCCTCATATTGCCTTGTTTATCATTCCCAATCAATCTCATCTTGATTGAAGCTTGGTCCAATTTTTACAGTATCGATCATAACCTTGTTTCCAATCGATCTCTAATCCTGATATCCATCATTTTTAGCCAATTTGTTGATATTCCAGCCTTGTCCAAAAGGCAGGGAAACATTTGCCCCCCACATGCCTTGTGTAGGAAGGCGTGTTTTGAATAGCTTTAAATTTGGCATCCAAAGTCCATATTCCACCCATATCCATAACCCAATCCATTACCAAGTCATTCTGTCCTAGTGCCATAGCCATATCCTTATCCAAATCTCTGACTGCTCCGAGTCGATGTATGATTTCGAATCCAACAACCAAATCCTTAGCGAACTCCATATCCATCTGAACCCGTCAATTAAGTTTTAATCCATTGATATCCAGAATCCAATAACCAAATCCATGACCTCTCCAGGCCGTTATCCAAATCCGGGTCCGGGACCTCTCCCAGTCCTGTAATCCAAATCCGAGACCTCACCGGATCCAAATCCAAAGTCCAGACCTCCTCGGGTATAAATCCAAATCCATGGACCTTGTCGGGTCGCTTTGTCCTATTCCAGTCCCGACTCCCCAGTCGAGAACTTATATTCTCCGACCTCGACTCTCCGGTCGAGGACTTTTATATTCTCCGGCCTCAACTCTTCGGTCGAGGACT
Source organism: Allium cepa (assembly GCA_030765085.1). Taxonomy (NCBI): domain Eukaryota; kingdom Viridiplantae; phylum Streptophyta; class Magnoliopsida; order Asparagales; family Amaryllidaceae; genus Allium; species Allium cepa. The sequence continues at coordinate 39,694,392 of CM060933.1, forward strand.
TTTATATTCGGCCTCGACTCTCCGGTTGAGGACTTGTTCTATGTATGTATCCATTCCTTCACTCTCTAACGAAGGGACTCGTAACTCATGGTTACTGCCCCGTCTCTATAGTCGGGACCGTAATCGCGTGACCAGTATTATTTATTACATTAATCCAAATCCAATCATCACATAGTTCAATTGATAAAATAAAAGTCTGTACAACCAAGAAAACTAAATAACTAGAGTACCAAAATATAAACCAGAATTTTCAAAAAATAGAAAAAACAAGATTTCATAAACCTGAGCATCATGGTTTATCATCATCTTGGAGCATGCCTAGGGACCAACCTCAATCACATATATGTGCAAGTGTCTTAGCTGCATTACTTTAGGGTTTATTACTTATTCCAATCATAAATCCAATCAACTGATGATGTTGCCTAGATCCAGTGCCATCTTCGTTTAAGGTTGCGATGGCCGCTCCTGTTTCACTACCACAGGTTGATTCCTTATGTATTGCTGTAAATGATCATTCCTCACATGTTCCTCAATAATATCCTTCAGATGACTGCAGTCGTTCGTGTTGTGCCCAATCAGCTCATGGAATAGGCAATGTTTTCCCGACGCTCGTATTCAGAGAGTTCCCTATTTGCCGGCCTTCGATACTGGAAGCGCCCTTGAGTATCCAAGTAATCCTTTTTAGAATTTCAGTCAAATCCGTATAAGAAGAGAATTTTGATTCCCTTTGTTGCCTTTTCGATGTGTCACCGTTGTCATTTATTTTTCTTTTGCCCATATCGTCCTTGTTTGAATCCTCCCTTGGTGGACCTCCAACTTTTGCCGCATAAACTTCAGCCTCTTTCCCCTCTCTTTCAGCCTTTGCATCTTCCTGTCGTAGAAACATTTCCACTTCATGGTAAAACTCCCTGAGATCCATCGGTGGACCTCATTCCAATGATATTTTGAAATCCTATTTGCAATCCCTAAGACTGCTGCAATTAAAACCATCGATGGATCGGGTCGATTCACTGAAGCCACTGCCGCTTCAAATCTGGTTAAGAAATCCCTATGTGATTCACCCTTCCACTGTTTCATCGATGTTAAAGTCATCACATTCTTGGGTCTCACGTGGACCCGAAATTGCCTCTATTTCTGCTGCTCCAGCTTCATGATCGTCGTTCCTATCATTCCCTGCAACTCCATTCCCTTGACCTTGCACTCCAGCTTGTCCAACCTGTCGAAGTAGGTTCAATATCATGTCCTCTTGCCTTTTCAGCATCGTCTCTATCTCGTCTCTAGTGTTGAAGATTGAGGCCTGATTAGCTCCTGAGGAAGCCTCCTGACTTCCTTCATGCTAACTCCTCTCCATTCTCTGTCTCCTTGTTGATTTCATGCATCCCAGAATACGAGTTCCTAAGCTTTCAGATCCAAAATCCAAGCTGCCAAGTCCCTAAGTGCTAGCTTTCTCAGTGAAAGCACCAAAGTGTTTGCGCCTAAATTGGTCACAAGCCTCGAATGTCGTGAAAGCGCCAGTGTTTGCAAACAAATTCTCAATATCCATTCATAGATTATAGATCCAGATAATGTAGAGAGAGAAAATGAAGAAATAACAAAATTAAAACAAAAGAAAGTGAGAAATGACAAGAGATTTATAGTGGTTCGGCTGCCTCCGGCCTACGTCCAATTTGAATTAATCTTTTATTCTTTTTATACTGTGATTACAGTTACAAGCCTTTGAAATCAATAACCAAATTGGCAGAATTTCGTCTAGAAAAGAAGAAGAAGTTCCCTCTTTAGTTGCCATACAGTTTCTGTTTATAGGAATAGATCAGGAAATATCTGCCCTTAAACTCGGAATGCCCTTTCTCACGCGTAGGTTGGCCCACTAGATCGATCTGAGGTTGTTTGGGATCGATCCTGATCAATCCAAGTACAATTTGAATCGATCCAAAATGGCCGAATGAAGCTGCTATCGATCATGGACGCTCTTGAGTGAATAAGAAAGCTTCTGTAAAAATTTCGTAACATCTGGACTTGTAATTTGAGAGTTATGATCGATCCAAGTGGGACTTTTTCAATGTAGGTTGGTGATTTCGTACCATACCTTTTGCATCCATCTGTGAACGCCCGGCGCGTTCTTCGTATCCATCAGCTGCTCCCTTTTTTGTATCGATCCACACATGTCATCGTATCCATCCATGTATTGCTTCCATGCATGCCCTTCATATCGATCAATAAATGATCGATACAAAATGCTTTTCTAAACCCCCATAAAGTCCGCTTCACCCTTCATATCCATGAAATCCGTATCGATCCAAGCATTGCATCCCATCTTGACCGCTTCGTAACGATCGATACGAACACGATCGATACGAAGTGTGTCTCCATATCAAGCAATTCTATCACCCTTCGTGTGTGTCCTTTGTATCGATCAAAAAGTGTTCGATACAAAATGCTTCTCCAAATCCATCATCCATATAGATAGTCGTAACCTTCGATTGCTCTTGTATCGGTCCGAACTCCTTTTCTTCGTATTGATCTACTGTCATAGATCGATATGTGACCTATTGATACGTCCTGCTATCGATCTGAAGCCAATGTATTATGCGTGTTACCCATATCCATATTCACCTTGGTCGATGTGAAAGTATCGATATGAACCAACTTTCCATGAACCTTGATTCATCCATAACTCGAGCAAATGAACTCTGATTGACCTGAAATTATGTAGCATCACCTAGCCTTATTTATCATTCCCAATCGATCTCACCTTAATTGGAGCTTGGTCCAATTTTGATGGTATCGATGATAACCTTGTTTCCAATCGAACTCTAATGCTGGTATTCATCTTTTTTAGCCAGTTTGTTGATATCCCGGCCTTGTCCAAAAGGCAGGGTAACATACATATAGGATAGAATACGTACGTACGTACATTTTACTTTGGTTATTTCAAATCAGATCTTTAAATTCCTAATAAAACATTTTAAACATTTTCATTGTTTATTTCCTTAATTTAAAATTAGAAATAATACAAATATAAACCTATACTTTGAAACTAACTTAGTATTTCTATGTAGATAATTTCTCTAAACTTATTTAATTTACAATTACTAATTATTCTATTTAATTTAATAATATTTATCTAGAATACATATATATAAATTGTTTATTGATATTTATATGTAAATTCATAATATATATATATATATACAATATTCATGTATTAATTTATAATGTTTATATATACATATATGATATTTCTTATACTATTTTATTTCTATTTTATATAATTTAGTTATATTTTATTTTAATATATATATATATATATATATATAATAAATCATAATTGGCATGGGTCGATCAATCGCACTACCAGCAGACCGGATGTTGACTATGGCCGAGCGACACCTGTGCATTCTTTCATGAGCGCATGTTGTTATTTCGTAATCGATGATCGAATTCAGGCCATGTGCGACCTAGTTCAAATGTTTGATGTAATATACATAACCATCTACAAACAATCTACCATTACTCAACGATGATCGAATTCAGGCCATGTGCGACCTAGTTCAAATGTTTGATGTAATATACATAACCATCTACAAACAATCTACCATTACTCAAACTATTAAGCATCTAAACATCGCATATACATCAAAAAACGATCTAAATCAAAGTAGGATTCACTACCTGCAATCCAAAATGCTACCATCGCTCTGTATATTCGTGGTTTAGATGGAATTCATAGCTTAATAAGACATAAAAGTGATTAAATAACTCATCTGAAGATGAATAGCTCTAACTGTTGACACAAGCGACTCCTCCTTGCTTTTTCACTTACTGTAAATTTCCAGTGCTCAAAATCAATGATTTACACTAAGGTTTCTTCTTGTTAGATGTAGAAGCATATGAGGAAGCTCAACTATGACTTTGAGAATTTTTAACAATTTATTCTAATTGTTTGGAATTTTTAAAGTTAGAAAGGTGGTATGGTTTTGAATTGAAGAGGAATAAACATCCAATTTATAGCTTACAATGTGGCTAAATTTACATACACAAATAAAATATCCATCAATTTAAGGATTCTAGAATTAAGAAATTTAACGGCTTTTTTGAGTCAATTAGTTTATAATGTAAACTTATCTAGATTTATTTTTTATTATTCATATTCTCTTATACTCTCTTATTTATTTCTTTTCTATTTACTTCACTTTTAAATATAAATTTCAATTCTTCTTTAACTAAAAAGATTCCACAATCACAAAAAATTCTAATCTGCTTATGTTTACACACTCTATTTACATTATAATTAACCATTTTATTTGTTTACATTTCCAAACTCTTGAAATGACTTTTAATATTAATAAAACATCCAAATTAGTTTATTAATACCAAATACAAATAAAAAAATCAATTATATAACTGTATCAATTATTTCACCTACAATCACGTAAATTATTAATTATTTTCTCTAATTATCATTTTAATTTGACTCAATTATTTAGATTTATTATTATTTATTTAATACTAATTGTTTCCTGACATCGGGCTTTTACATCATCTATGGCCAAGACGAGAAAGCGTTGGACTATCTATTAAAGGCTTTTCAACTCATGGTTATTAAGACCTTATCATTCGCCAAACGACCAAGCTATGGCTGGATCTATTGTTCCACAGAGGAAGTGGTAAACATTGGAGCCTGGGATGCCCTGCTGGTAAGCTTCTAATCCATGAATCTCTTGCTAAATTCGTGTTCTCCAACGTTGGTTATGGTTCTGATCTCATACCATTCCATCCGCATTTGTGATGAAATGAAAAAACTTCAAGAGAAAGCGGATAGTGTCGAGGCTCAAGCTAAGGCTACCGAGGATTCTTTGGCGACAGCTAATGTCGACGGAGGCTAGGGAGGCGGTAAAGGCGGTTGAGAAGGTGGTGTAGGCCTAGGTCGAGGCAAGGGAGAAGGTAGAGAAGGAGGCCAAAGACCTTAAGGATATGTTGAAAAAGGATGAGAAGGAGGCTGAAACCCTGAGGAGCGACCTGAGAAGGCACCTAACTAACTATTGATTGGTTGAGGATGTGGAGGTTACCACGTTAAAGGAGGAAAGCTTGTGGAAGGGAAGGATGACAAACATGGTGAATTTCATGTTTAGGGAAAACCATTGCCTACCACTTTCTCTCAATGGCTTCAAAGTTAAGGCCCTCGCTAAGACACGAGCTGAGGTAGCGGTAGAGATGGAGACTGAAGGACTAGCCATGCCAACGAATCCTACCAAGGAGAAGATAGACTCCTTGACATGGTCGGTTGGTGGATTGGCTTTGTAGATATTCTCTTTTGTAATCCCGACGGGCATGCCTTATACCCTGCATTTTTGGTGTAATGAATAGAACTATCTTTTGGCATGTGGAACTTGTTCAATACTATGATACTATCATTATTGTCGGTGCATGATTAGCAAGTTTACACACTTTGAGTAGCTAGTGTAATTCCTGTATTATCCATACTTGAATGTTATGAATTGTATAATGTTATAGGATGAGCGGTAAGCATAGCTTGTCCATAACTAAAGCAAAGAGAACTTATATTGATGTCATGCCAGGCTTGAAAGCAGGCTTGAATACAAATGTTTGTTGTTGAGCTCAGCTGTAGCCATACACGGAGGCAAGCATGCGACTACTGAGCCTGGTCTTGTTGTTTATTGATGCAGGGAGATCCCGAAATGAACCAAAGCACTGAGTGACTCGAGGGATTTCCAGGGTGACATGTGGCAAGAATAAGTGGTGCGCGATCCTGGCACGAATCAGAGCATTGAGTGGCTTGAAGGTCTTTCTAGGCGACACACAACTGATTAGTACGGTGCTCGACTTATTTGTTGATGGGTGCACAACTGAGGCCGAACTTTGGCATCACTTAGGGTAACAATGCATGTCTCGACGATAGTGCCTTACCCTTCAATAGGGACAGGCGATGTCATAAGCAAGGCAATTGGGATTGTTGCGATCATGCCATCCAGTCATTGATGCACCCTGGAATGAAGGGGACAAACGTCTCATCCAAACTAAACGGGGTAGGTCCGATGTCCCCAAACGAAGAGACAAATGTGTGGCAATTCATGCTCACCAGATAGCCTTCAAGCATACAGAAGAGCGTTGAATGGCTTGTGCGGTCCTTAGTATAGTAGGTTGACGTTCCCCAAATAAGGAAGAGGGCATATAATAATTCATCCTCATTGGATAGCCTATGGCATTGGCAATCACTGACAAGGAAGAGAGCATTGAGAGGCACGTCCATGGCGGATAGCTTTTTGGTAAGTAGGGGATCATCAAGAAGCTTGTACGGTCCTTTATGGAGTGAGTCGGTAGTCCTCGACGAGGAAGAGTGATAGAGCCCATCCCCATCAAAGAGCATTACTGATTATGTTGGACAAAATTGGCTTTGAATTCTCGTTATATTCTTCACAAAAGGTTTATTTACCAATAACTATTAAAACTAGTATACCCATATTTATATGCAAAAATAATTATTTATAATATAAGAATAAAACAATTCAAAATTCAAAATTCAAATTATAAAATTTGAAATTTGAAATTAAATCTTGATTTAAAGTGTCTTTAAAATTAGAATTCAAACTAAAATTCATACACAAATTATATATATATATATGTATATATATATATATATAAATATACGTATACATACGAATTTTTTTCGAAAATTTATATATATATATATATCTTAAATTCATAATCTACATCATTTCTATATTTAAATAATATTGCATGATAAAATATGTGTGTATATGCATATATTATTTATATAAATATAATATATGTAGTATTTAATTTTGGCCAAAATTTAGGTTTGAGAAAAACAATTTTTTTTGTTAAACAAATTCGTACATATTTGTTTAAAAAGGTTTTTTCTTAAAATGTAAATTTCCATACGGAAAATTTATTCATTTTATTTCCATATAAAATTATGTTCTATAAATAAATGAATATATTTAATTATAGTATATATATGTATATATACACACAAATTGTTATTTAATATTAATATATATATATATATGAATAAGTATTAAAATTATGATTCGAACACAATATATATGTATATATATTGTGTATGTGTGTGATGGCAAAAATATAATTTTCATTCGAAATATCACTCATAAATTTATCAACATAATTTAAAAATATATAGATCCAAATAAAATAGTTTTAAAATTCTATTCTATACAAAATTGTATGTTTGAATCAAATTTGAATTTGAATTTTTTTGGGCCGAAAGTGAAATACTTACAATTTTTTAAAATAGTTCATATTTTTTTCTAGATCAAAAGCATATATATATATATATAAGGATTTGTGATATCAATCTAATCTTTCCAAATATAATAACATAATAAATGAGATATGTGTATAAATAGATATGTAGTAAAGTATTGCCTTAACTTTAGCCTAGTAGTGACACCTCGAGTGTTGAATTAGTGGAACTCTTAGAATTGATCCCAATCTCTTCCCAAAGGCATTGTCAATCAAAGAGATCTACACACCTTGCGATGTAAATTAATCTAATCTTGCTTTGGTTTAAAAAATGAAGCAAAAAGAGGCTAGGTATTTTGGCTTATAGGTAGAAGGGGAGAGGAGAAATCAAACTCAAATTGAAAGGGTCGGTGATTTAAATAGGGGAGGATAGGGAGGGAAAGTGGATCTAGATCCTTTCTTTTCTCCACTAATTCAATCCCAAAACTAACACAAATATGACCCCCTTAATCCCCCCTAAAACCAGGCATACCATGGGCCATATGGGCTTGCATGCTACTTCAAACCATATCAATTAATTTACATCTAAATCAAATTCGAATGTACATCGATATCGTATATTGATATGTGTATGATAACTTTTATAAACACGTTATTTTTAGTACTGATCAACAAAAGTCAAACAAAATTTATAATTAATATTTCATAAATATTAATTATAATTTAAATCAGGTCGTATTCTGACTATTCAACATTATGGTTGTGTGACTCATGGGTGTAAAATACGTCCGCGATTAATATCGAACAATTCGAATATGAACATTTACACTTCATTTTAGCCGAGGGTATAACATTTTGGCCGAATTTATCGCTTACACAGTTTTGGTAAAATCCAATTTTACTATCTTAAGCAGTTCCGGATAGCAAAAATTATTTACACTAATTCTCTTCATCACAATAATATCACATTAAGACTTATGCAATTTGTTGTTGGTCAAACATTCCATTATAATCCAAATCAACTTATATAGTCCGAATACAACATCCTTAGTTCAACAATAATAATAATTATTATTAACCGAACTACTCTGGGCAAAGCATTTGACTTTGAATTGACTACAGTTGATCGTGATACTAATATCATATAACCGAGTAGAGGAATTCTCTAGCGAATAGCTTTTCACTTCCAATGCTTCAACTCAAACTTAACTGTAGTTGCCCTGTGGATGTCATGCCATGATTTAACTATGAGTAAAGTGGAGTTCCACATTGAAGTTCAATAGTATTCTCAAGTAAAGAGAACGTTGTAATATTATCACTTCAATTTTTTTGTTTAATATTGGTTACATTGACCAGCAAAAAACTATCGAGTGAGCCGTTCCATAGTTATCCAATAACTTGTAACAACCTGCACTCCAGTGGACCCAGATTTTTCTCAAGCTCAAAAATCTAAGTCCATTAAAATATGGACCGTTGGTTTGATATCCCATAAAAAGGACAAATATATCAAAGCCCTAATGGTAACAACTCACATCGGAAATATGTAAATATAATATATTAATATAATTACTGACTAAGAATCGACATCTCAATGTCAAGTGCCTCAGCCAGACAACTTCTCTAAACAATACCGGTATATGCTTTTCTAAATCCTATGGGTTGTAATGGGAAGAGGATCAGAACAACCTTTTGGCGACTGGTAAATTATGCATCTCATACATAACACTAGCTTATGCCGATTGTTCACCATTTCTTGTTATGTTAGATACTATCATTAGTCGTTATGACTCCACCGCTGTGTACGAACCATTCCCATCCACCTCCCATAGATTTATATCTATATACATCATCCACTAATGGATCTAGATATTATCCATACTAGTATCTATCGCTCAGCACCTCGTAAGGATCCATCACAACGATGCATTATGATTATCGTATCATTCGAGGAAATCCTATAGTGCCCACTGACGACCTTTATTCCATTAGGTCCTGCATTCTTCGAGGTTTTCACCTTTGTTTGCTTCATGTATCATGGATTTCCAGCCCCATGCGCCTCCACCCCATCCGTGTTTTGAAGGAATCTCTATATGGTTAACTAGCATTGCCCTATCAAACAAACTAATAAAAAACTATGGTGGGGCATAATCCAACTGAATCTCGTTGATCGCAAGGGACTGATGACAAGCTCGCTAAATATGCAACTCCTACCCACTGTTTTGGTACCCACATATGCTGGACATGCACGCCCTATTGCATAAGTCTGATCTCGCCCATCGTCTATTTAGATTACCTAGTGCAATCAAGGAAATACCTTCCTTTAAGCAAATTTGAAGCAGACTACTCTACGGTGCTTGTACAGTCTCGCCATCCGCAAAAGGTCCGCTCGATGCCTACAATAACGGAGGTTCCATTTCAAGCACTAACATAACTTGAGGGCATCCCTTCATCTATACACAAACGTATACCCTCCGCGAGTCTTACGATTGAATATGCTTTCTCACTTCAACCTATTCTAATGACTCTCGGCGCCATTCTCTTTCTATAATTCATATATTAAATTATAACTATCCACACCTATCATAAACGCATATCTGAGGCTACTTATAACATATGTTTTATATTTAAATATTCTCATTCTTTCTTTCATCACCTCTATAATCGTTATAGTTGATTATAAGTCTTATTTTACTATGCGTTTAGCCTTTCATTCTTCGAATTCATTTACCACTTCTTTTTCAACTCTTTAATATCATTGCCTTTTTATCTGGTTCCAATTAACATTTCTATTCCCATTTCATTTTTTATTCCTTTTCTTATCTATTTCTCATAGCCTCGTTCTTCCATTTTTAATTGGTATTCATACTTTATTCACGACTTAATGTTTAACTTTTGGGATATACTACATTTTAGTATAATGGAACTAAACTTCTATATGTTTTTGCGGGGTTTGTAATTATAAGGAATTGCCTTTTCAACAGCATAAAACACGGACATTTTTCCTCGTATTATACATCTTTGTCCTTTTATTGTCACACGTGCATTCTTTGTTCTTCCAAATATCACACTTTTGTTATTTTGAGTTTGATAATACGCAGAAATTTACTAATAACAATCCAATTTTCATTGTATTAAAATATTATAAAAACCTCAAATAACAGAATGAAGTTTATTTCAACTTAATTTATGTCTAACAAAATAATGGCAAGTTCCTAATCATTACACATCGATTATGATTTTATTCATTTCAATTGTTGTAAAAAAACCAATTAAATCTAATCATTTCATAACTACAAAATTAACTCTAGTCGTTACGTAATTACAGAAACAAAACTAATCATTATGCAAAAAAAATCATTACGTATTTACATAGGCAAGTTTCATATCTTCAACTTTTCACAATTATGAATTTATTCACAACTTAAATTCAATTCATAGGCATATAGGGATATGTTTGCAATCTAGTATCATATATATATATATATATATATATATATATATATATATATATATATATATATATTCCCACTCATCTTTTTTTAGCTTTCCCAAATCTTTAGATTTAATCCAAATCTAAATCATGTTATCTGTATTCTCCATTTTTGATTCCCTATATCCATAGATGACATTTATATAGATCTATTAGAATTTGGATTAGAGATTTAGATTTATTAATTAGAACTAGATCTAAAGTTTACCTTCGATGTAGCAACCTGATTCGAACCTATTTCCTATCCTTTATCCTTTTCTATTCTTCTCCAAAGTGTATCAATCCATTCTGGATCTAATTCTATGTATAATTTTGGAAGAGAAAGGAAAATAGTAGAGCTTTCGTGCTCATTAGACAAATAACAAGTTCGAAGTGAAGCTCTAGGTCCTAGTTTATAGAGTTTCAAATCAGCACTAACCATCGGATAGAATTGTATTAGATTTAGGCCACACGGCCAAATCTCACTACCGCATTCAAAAAGTCAGGACAACGTTCAAGCCCTTAGATCGATCGACCATCCATGGTCGACCCCCACATGGTCACAGTCGAACTGGGCATTGTTGGTTTGGTGAATTTGGTACGTTCTCTTATTACGTTGATTTCTTACCTATAATATCCAACCAACGTTAATCAACGTTATCTTATCCCATATTTATAATTCTTAAATGTTAAGTAATAATTAAGTTTAATGGCATTAATCAATCGTTAATTAATTTCAAATGATTTTCTTAATTATTATACTTATTTATCTTCGGTTACAAAAATTCTAGTGTTGATAATTTTCATTTGTACTCTGAACGGAAAAGTTTATATATGAAAATCGATAAGAAAATCACCACGAACACAATTGTGCGAGTTTCATAGCCAAATTTAAAATTTACAAAAATTCCATTTTTCACTGTTTATTATTTACTAATTAATTGCTATTTTAATTAATTAAAATTTAAACGCGGGGTGTTATATTCTCCCCCTAAAAGAATTACGTCTTTGAATTCCACATGGGTTCGATCATGTAAACCATCGCACATTCATTCCACACTAATAATCTATTCCACATGGGTTCGATCATGTAAGCCCCTATATGAATGATTCCTTTTAAATCAATTTCAAAAACTTGATGCTAACATCCTAAATAAACTGGCAGTTCAACATGAATGCAACATTTTGAAAAATCAAAGACGGTTTTTCATCCAAATTTTTCCACATTTCAGTGAATAGAAACATAATTCAACAAAATTTTCATCCAATTCCTACCATCCAAATTCCTAGCATAACATTGCTAACATTTAATGTAGAAAATTTTAGTTTTCTAAACTTAGTTTCTTATTCCTGGAAAAGGTCTAGATGGAGAATTTCATATTTCCATCATTCTCTTGTATAACCTCTTCCTACTGTACGTTGTGATATACTCCTTTGCCCCCAATCTTTTTCCTACTTTTCCAAGTACAGTTTGCATAAGTAACTTTTTATTTTTAAAGTTCAAAAACATTTCTATTTCAAAAATTATCTTTTTAAATTTTCATTCATCGACAAGGTATACAAGGAAAATGCTTCATTAACAAAATTGCTTCCTTGTCGCTCAGCGTATCCATTTTACTACAATTACTACCATGTAGTAAGTAATCAGCTTACCTGCTATTCCCCAAATCAGCATGTGGTATTTCGAAATTTCCAAAACTCAAAATCATTAGCTTTTAAAACTTTTCTAAAGATGTGTGTATTCTTTTCACATATTATTTATAATGAAAATTTTTCAAAATAAAACTTTTCAAAAAAAATTCTTTTTCCAAATATATGTATAATTACATTTTATAAATAATTTTCCGCATTTCTAATAAAAGGGTTTAGCCAACAATCCATCGTCCAAGACGGACTTCTCTTAATTGTGCAGTAAATTTTTATGTTCTAAAAAACTTTTCTTTCCTTTTAATATCAACCAGCGTACATATTGAATTTTAAATTTCGCCTTCGAGGAACAGGAACATTGACCCGTGGCTCGTCTCTCCATACTCTAGTCCTCCGTTTGCTGAAATTTATTTTTGAATTTTTTTCTATTCTTTTCGAAACCTACATTTTCCATTTTACTTTTATTTGGTAGTTAGCTAAATAATTTTCTTAATTTATTAGTAAATTTCCAATTTTAACTATTTTCTTTTCACTCAAATTAGTTAGGTGGCTTTCTCTAAAATTTCCTTTTTATTACTTTCTCAAATCGTTGCGGTCCACCTAGAATGGAAGGAACTTACATGATGTTTACAATATTTTCCTAAACGTACGCAGTTCATAGCAACAATTGATGTTTACAACCCATAAAAAAACTAACACTGGAAGGAAACATAACACCACCACCTACTGTTGCAAGAACGGACCTTTTTAACAGATCGTCCCTCTACAACAATCCTTCATATTTTATCCTTCTTTTATTACTTACAATGAATAATGTCTATTCATCTCTTCCATTCCATACCCATTTATGAAATAACTATACCTCTTCTCACTACAGTGGATAAGAAATACAACCTATGAAATCTTTATATTAAATGACAACTAAGCTTAGGAAATAACATTCCAATCCCTCTCTTGTTTCGCCAACTTACGTCTACCAATATTCTCCATGTGTGTTTACCATCTCATTACCATCAATTACTATCTCCTCCTAATTCCATTATTGTGATAGTATTTTCAATCCTTGATATTTCCTTTATCCATAAGTCTCCTACAAGAATATCCAAAACTTATAGAGGTGTACTTTAATATCCTCATTATGGTTTACACACATATCAAAATAACATTCCTAGCCTCTTTCTAGTGTCCTTACACTATACAAGGACTTCTTCTTACTATTCCAATAGTCGACATTGCTATCTTCTTCATAGCCTTATACCTAGGCACTAATTCCTATCTACTCCATATTTAAAATTTTAGTTGGTCTTTATCATTTTTTTTTCAAAAATTAAAACTTCAAAAATTCTTGAAATAATTAATCCCGAAACTCTTGCCTTTAAAGGTGCTACATAAAAACTTTTATTAAATTTTTTTAAAAAAATACATGGTATTTTAACTCTTTTCAAAACTCACATTTTAAGATTTTTGAATTTAACTTACTCACTAAACTTAAAAGAGAACGTTAACAATATATATTTAAAATCAAATTAAGGTTTTCTTATAAAGACCATTCCAACTCTAATTAAAAATTTATAATTTTTAGTTCACCCATTTATTATCTTTCAAAAACATATTTATTTTCACCAAACCATTCCTTTCAATTATAGAATTTACAATGTTTTTAAAAACATCTTCCATAACATTTAATTACAAAAATAGGAGCAGATAAGGACAATTATCATGCTATTCTACCTTCCCAATCATTCAATATTTGGTCTGCTTTTTATTTCCTATTTTCAATTTAGATTACTAGCATTGTTTTTTATATAATTTACTGACACTACTTCTAATTACTAAGCTTTTTTTCATACTTAAGGATCCTATATTTTAATACATTGGAACTACTTTTCCTCCAAGAGGTAACTCTGTGAATTGCTTAAACAAGGATTCGTGTTTTATATGAAATTGCAAGGAATTTTATTTCATTTCTTTATTGAAATAGGCAGTAAAAAAATACATAATTTTCGATATTTTGTACATCTCTTCCTCTGCATTTACATTTCTTATTATTGAAACAAAACACCTTTATTTGTAACTTGATTGATTCATAGAAACATATTTTGTTATCTCTTTCATTCCAATGAATTAAAATATGTCAAATCTCAACCTAATTACAATAAGTCAGACCTCTCTTTCATTTATACTTCCTAACTTCCTACTACTCAATCTTTAACCCAAACTGCACTAATTCCAACTATTTTTCCCTTAATTTATTATCCTTTTTACTTAAACCATTGCAGTGTAGCCACTTCAACATTATTTATTTAGGACCCTGAGTCTTCTTTTCTATACCGTTCATATTGTCAACTCATAAAAATATTTAATATCTTAAAAACTTTCATTACATAGAATGATTCACGAGCTATATTGCTCTATCACTTCTTTTCAAAATTAAATTTCTTACAAAACCTTTATGATATATATATATATATATATATATATATATATATATATATATATATATATATATATATATATCAAAATCCAATATTTATTTACTTTTCCATTAAAAGTCTTTTAAAAGTATACAATTTACACTTTTTCTCATTTTCTAAAAAATTCTTATTATTGGATTGGACTCAAAGTGGACATTTAACTATTATCTCAAGACATTCTTTTTTCCAAATCCAAAAATCCAATTATTAATTAGGAGTGACCATTTTACACCGTTCTTCAAAAACTTCTCCATCTTCCACTATCGAAACATATGGGTTCTTATTTTTCCTTTATATGTACCTATTATATATCATCAATTGACAATCAAAACGAGGAACAATAATCATTGGGCTATCAAGGCCCGACTAGGGAGTCATGGACCATTCGGTTTTAGGGTATTCCATATGGAACTACTTTATTGATGTAGGATTTTAGCATATACTACATTTATATTTATATAAAAAATACAAATACATTCACTCTACATTTCCTAATCTTTTAGGAATTAGCTAACCTATAATCTAATACTAAATATAACAACCGACACTCTAGTGGGCCTAGATTTTTCGCAAGCCCAAAAACCTAAGTCCACTAAAATATGGATTGTTGGTTTAGTATCTTGTAGAAAGGAAAAAATATTAGAGCCCTAATGATAATAACTCATAGTGAAAATAAGTAAACATAATAGATCAATATAATTACTGGCCAAAAAACAAAATCTCAAATGTCAAGTGTCTCAGCCAGACAATTGCTCTAAAAAATACCGGTACCTGCCCTCCTAAATCCTATGGATCGTAATGAGGAGGGGTCAGAATAATGTTCGAGTGACTGGTAAATTATACATCTTATATATAACACTAGCTTATGCTGATTGTTCACTATTTCTTGTTATGTTAGATTTTATGAAGTCACTATTACTCCATCGCTGCGTACAAACCATTTCCATCTACCTCCTATATATATATCATCTACTAATGGATCTAGATACTATCCCTACTAGTATCTATCATTCAGGACCTCGTAAGGATCCATCGTCTTGCTGCATCATGATTATCGTATCACTTGAGGAAATCCTATGGTGCTCATCGACGACCTTTACTCCATTAGGTCATGTATTCTTTGGGAATTTTCATGTTTGTTTTCTTCATGTATCATGGATTTTCGCTCCACATACCTCCACCCCATCCGTATTTTAAAGGAATCTCTATATGGGTTGACTAGCCTTGCCCTACCAAATAAAAACAAACAACTATGGCCATGCATAACCAAACTAAATCAATCCTAGTACGCATAAAAGATCAATTAGGTGTAACCTTGTTCTTTCCGTTGAACGCAAGGGACCGATGAAGAGCTCGCTAAACATGCAACTCCTAACCCCTGGTTTTGGTATGCACGTACGCCAGCCCTAGGGGCCCTGTTGCATAAGTCCGATCCCGCCCATCGTCCATTTAGATTGCCTAGTGCAATTAAGGCAATGCCATCCTCTAAATAAATTTAAAGCAGACTACTTATAGCGCTTGTACAGTCTCGCCATCCACAAAAGGTCTGCTCGGTGCCTACAATTACGGAGGTTCCATTTCAAGCACTAACATAACTTGACGGTATCCCTTCATCTATATGCAAGCATATACTCTTCACATGTCCTAAGGTTGAATATGCGTTTGCACTTCAACCTATTCTAATGACTTTTAATGTCATTTTCTTTCTATAATTTATATACTAAATTATAACTATCCACGCCCGTCATAAACGCATATCCAAGGCTACTCATAACATATGTTTTATATTTATATGTTCTCATTCTTTCATTCTTTCTTTCATTACCTCTATAACTCTTATAATCGACCATAAGTCTTATTTTACTAAGTGTTTAGCCTTTCTATGTTCAAATTCATTTACCTCTTCTTTTTCATCTCTTTAACATCATTGCCTTTTTATTGTTGGTACGAACTAACATTTCTATCCCATTTCATTCTGCATTCTTTTTTTGCAAATTTCTCAAAGCATCTTTTTTCATTTTGATTAGTATTCGTACTTTATTCACGACCTAATGTTTAACTTTTAGGATTTACTACATTTTAATATAATGAAACTAAATTTCTATTCAATATATGTTAACGTAGTAAATTTCCATATCTTGTCAAAAGAAGAGATGTTTATCTGGGTTTGTAATTATAAGGAATTGCCTTTTAATTTTTCTTGAAATGGATAGCAGAAAATATGAAGATTTTTCCTTGTTTTATACATCTATTTTCTTTTATTTTCACATGTGTTTTCCTTGTTATTCCGTAAGTCACGCCTTTGTTTACTTTGAACTTGATAATATGCAAAAAATTACTTGTAACAATCCAAGTTCCAATGATTAGTATTTCACAAAAACCTCAAATAACATAGTAAAGTTTATTTCAACTTAATTTATGTTCGATAAAATAAAAACAAGTTCCTAATCATTACGCATTCGTTATGATTTATTAATTTTCAATGTTGTAAAAATACCAATTAAATCTAATCATTTCGTAACTACATATTTAAATCTAGTTATTACATAATTACAAAAACAAAACTAGTTATATGCGATTGCAGAATTAAAACTAATCATTATGTATTTACATAGGCAAGTTTCATATCATCAACTTTTCAGAATTATGAATTTATTCACAACTTAAATTCAATTCGCAGGCTTATAGGAATAGGTTTGCAACGATATATTCTAGCATCAAATAAAATGATATAATATTCTCCTCACCTTTTATCTGCGCTTCCAAATCTCTAGATCTAATCCAGATCTAAATTCTGTTATCTGTATTCTCCACTTCTAATCCCTATTCGGATCCACAGATGACATTTACAAAAATCTATAAGAATTTGGAATAGAGATTTAGGTTTATTAATCAGAACCAGATCTAAAGTTTACCTTCGATGTAGCAGCTTGACTTGAAACTATTTCCTATCCTTTATCCTTTGCTATTCTTTTCCAAAGAGTATCCGTGCAATCTAGATCTAATTTTGTATATTTATAAATTTTAGAGGAGAAAGTAAAATGGCAAAGCTTCTGTACTCTTTATAAAAATACCGAGTTGGATGTGAAGCTCTAGGTCCTAATTTGTAGAGGCTCAAATCAGCGCTAAACATCCGATGAAATTATATTAGATCTAAGCCACATGACCAAATCTCACTACCGCATTAAAAAAGTCACGAGCCGACCATTCAAGCTCCTAGGTGTACCGTACATGATTGACATAGGCATGGTCACCATTGACTTAGGCAGTGCTGGTTTGGTGAATTTGGCGTGTTCTCTTATTATGTTGATTTCTTACCTATAACGTCCAACTAACGTGAAACAATGTTATCTTATCCCTTATTTATAATTCTTAAATGTTAAATAACAATTAAGTTTAACGGTGTTAGTTAATCATTAATAATTTCAAATTATTTCCTTAACTACATATATATTTACTTTCGGCTATAAAATTTCATCCGTTGATAATATTTTTGTTTGAACTTCGATCGGAATAGTTTATGTATGAAAATTGATCAGAAAATCACGACGAACATAATTGTGCAAGTTTTGTAACCAAATTCTAACATTTGCAAAAATTTCATTTTTCACTTTTTTATTATTTAATAATTAATTTATATTTAATTAATTAATGTAAAAAAGCAGGGTGTTATATAACTATTAGTATGTAACCACTTGGTGCCTCCAACAGCTATGAGTAATACCGCCCAACATTTAGAGAGCATTACATACTCTAATCTCAATGGATGTATCGATATCCAGTGCTGATACATCTTGACAGGGAATATCTAAAATGATATGTTTCTTATATCAGAATAAATTGCTTACGTTTACAACATATTGTAATTAATATTATAAAACATATCATTTATGGATTTTCGGTTAATTGTACTTAAATTAACTAATTATTTAATATAACATATTATAATAAGTATATAACAGAAAGAAAAACACTTTTTATTTCGAACTAGATTTTATTACGGAGTTAATAATATATAATAAATACAAAATTACCCCTATGGCATACCACTAACTATATCAATCTCCTACTTGCATGCAGGATCGGTTATGCAACCTCAATCCCATCCCTTCCAATAGCTTGACGAGAACTGATCAAACGGATTTGCTATATTGTTCTTCGTATCTACTCATTGTATCACGACCTCTTTCTTCTCAACAAATTCTCTAATCAGGTGGAGCTTTCAAAGAATGTTTCATGATTTCTTATGTGCTTTAGGAATGTTTCATGATTTCTTATGTGCTTTAGGAATGTTTCATGATTTCTTATGTGCTTTAGGTTCCTTTGCAGTCTACAATGATGCATCATTGTTGTAAACCAATGTCATCGAATTCTTCACGTCGTGAATCACTCCTAGCTTACTAAAAAAATTGTTCATTCAGACCGCATTTGTAGATATATTTGGCCTTCATCATGGAATCAGCTATCGTTTCCTATTTAGAACTTTTCCAACTAACGATCTCCCTATTTATAGTAAAGATGTGATGTAATACAGACTTACTATTATTAATATCACTCTAAAAACTAGATTTTTTATACCCCTTCATAATTAGGTCTCCATTCCTATATATTAGGAATAAGTCTCTGGTATTTCTTAATTACCACAGTCCATTGCTTTTCTCCAGGATTAGACCAGTATCAGCTTACGCACCCTGATCCATATGCTATATTTGGTCTAGTACATAGCATAACGTACATTATAGAGACGATTGTCAAAGCATTCAGTATCCTCTTCATATGATTTTTCTCCTTATTGGTTTAAGGAACATCCTTCTTAGAAAGAATGATTCTAGATTGAATTGGAACATTGCAACATTTGGAATTCTCTATATTGAACCTTTTAAATAGGTGTCTACGTAGGGGATTGGGACAATCCCAATAGCCTTTTAGATCTATCTTTATAGATCATTGTACCTAGAATATATGCTACCTCTTCCAAACCCTTCATGGAGAAATTCTTGGAAAACCAAACTTTCACTAATTGCGACAATGAAACATTATTTCAAATCAATAATAGATCATCGACGTATAAAAGTAAGAAAACAATAGCCCTTCCTTGTTTATTTCAGTATACGCTTACTTCCTCTGTGTTTTGAAAAAAACCAAATTGTTTGATTACTTTATCAAAATATTTATCCCAACTCCATGAAACTTATTTAACTCCATAAATGGATTTTAACAAATTTCGAGCCTTGCCCATACTACCACTGACCACGAAACCCTCGGCCTGTGACATATATATGGCATCTTATAAATCACTAATTAGAAAGGTCATCTTTATGTTCATCTTCCTTAGTTCATAGTTATACAATGCAGCAATAGCTAGCATTATCTGAGTGGGCTTAAGCACTGCTGCGGGCAAAAACCTTTTATCATAATCAACACCTTGAATTTGATGAAATCCTCTAGCTACTAGCCTTGCTTTGTAAGTCTCCACTTATCCATCTGCATTTAGCCTTTTCTTAAAAATCCATCTGTAGCCGATGGGTTTTATCCCGACAGGCATGTTAGCTAAAGTCCACACTTTGTTTTCATGCATGGAATCCATTTCGGATTTCATAGCTCTAATCCAAAGTGCAGAGTCTTTACTTTGTAGTGCTTATTGAAATGAAAGAGGAGTGTCATCATTTGAGATGTGGTCCTCTTTCTAGTCATCCACAAGAAAACTATAGTATCTTTCTAGTGGATTAAATTCTCAATTAGACCTAATATGTTATCTATTTTCATGTACGGGTGAATTTGGTTCTCTCACTTGTTCATCCTCCGTGTTAATTTCTCGAATCTAATCCAATTTTTCAATTTCACTGTTAATTTCTTTTATTTGAAATTCTTTTTCTAAAAGACTGCCTGTGTGAAAACGATAACTTTTTATTCCTCTATGTTCTAGAAAACATATCCTCGAGAATTTTTGAGATATTCTATAAACTTACATAGGGTAGAACTTGTGTCAAGTCTGTTGGGGCCGATATTCTTAACGTAGGCTGGACAACCCATACCTTTAAATAATTGACTAGGGCTTCTTCTCATGCCACATCTCATATGGAGTCTTAGGCATAGATTTTATGGGTATCAAATCCAA
Source organism: Allium cepa (assembly GCA_030765085.1). Classification (NCBI taxonomy): domain Eukaryota; kingdom Viridiplantae; phylum Streptophyta; class Magnoliopsida; order Asparagales; family Amaryllidaceae; genus Allium; species Allium cepa. The sequence goes on from CM060933.1 coordinate 39,715,345, forward strand.
CACACGCACTGGGTTTTCTAGCGCATATACCCAATAGGACATAGTTACTCGGATTTATTCATCATGGAACGAATTGTGTCTAAAAGGGTTTGGCTCTTTCGTTCCAAAGCACTATTGTGCTACGAAGTATATGGTGGAGTAACCTGAGAGATAATCCTATTATCTTTTAAGTAGTGTTGGAGCTCTTGTCTAACATATTCGCTTCCTCGATTAGATTGAAATATTTTAGTCTTATGGTTCATCTGATTTTCGACCTCAATTTTATATTCAATGATTTTTTCACTAACATAAGATTTTTTCTTCATAAGATACTCATATCCTAGTTTGGAGAAATCGTTCTTAAAGGCCCAAGAGTTCAATAATTCTTTCATTTCTTCCACTAAAGGGAGTCTTGGTCATTTTTTCTTTGAGACACGACTCACATATATCAAATGATGGTAGAAAACCTTCAGTTTTCAATTTTTGTAGTCGTTTCTCATTTTTATGACATAGCCTATAATGCTAAAGTTAGTTTTTTTCAATATTAGAAGAATTATTCACAGACAGACATAAGTAGGGTTGATCATATAATTGCCATTATCTAAAATAATATTGTAGACTTTATTACCATTAAGCACAATGTTCATAACATTAATACAGTGAAAAATATATCTAGTCTCACACAATCTAGAAAAAGTAATACCATAAATAATGTCTTTTACTTAATACTATTTATTTAATATTAAAACCAATCCACTTGGCAAATTGCATCTACCAAGGATCCATTAGAAATTTGAAGCCACATTTTTTCATTTGCCACATGACGTATGTTCTTAAGTCCCTGTAAAGAATTAGAAATGTGAGTTCTAGATCCATCATCCGAAACCCAAGATAATTTATTGATTGCGAAATAATTTTGAATCGCAAATATACCTATATTGGGTAAATTGCAAGATAATTGAGTAAATTTCAAAAAACTCCTTTTGGATCTTTATCGAGCCTAAGTAGTCTAAATTCATTTAGAACTTTTCTAAATTTCTTTTTAAATAAAATGTTATCTTATTATAAATATTTAAAATTAGCTTGATTTAATTTCAAATTGTTTGTATTATTCAGTATATGTTGATTCCTCTTCTTTTAATAAGATTTTCTTTTCATCCCAAAACAAAAGATCCCTCTTATTCCTCAAAGTAAGGTCAGCTATTACATGGGCTATTTGTGCCTCAAAACTAGGGCTGTATATAGGACAGGACAGTCCGTTGTCCAACTCGGTCCTAGGCTATAAGATGTTCGGTCTATGTCCGTACTATTCTCGTTTAGGATACAAATTAGGACAAGAAAAAATGTATGAAAAAATGTCCATTCGAAAATGTTCGATGTTTTTCTATTGTCCGAACATTGTCCGTCCGTTGACCGACTCGTACGAACAATGTTCGAAGTTAAAGTTTGTCCGGTCCGTGTATGTTCGAATCTCTTATAGGACAGGACTAGGACACACCTCTGTCTGGTCCGGGCCGACTCATTTACACCCCTACCCAAAACGTTCCAAAAATCAATCAGTATCATTCAAATTTAAATCCAATTTAAATTTCTATCGATATCGTATACCGATAGGCGTGCTTATAATTGTTATATACGCACTTTGTAAAATATTAACGGAAAATGAAAAATCAAATAAGAAAATTTTAACAATCAATATTTCAAAAATATTAATTAATTTTATTTACTTAAATCCCTTTTTAGTATTTATATTTTTTAAATCAAATTTAAACATTCTATAAATATCATACATCAATACGTGTGTTTGTTACTTTTATATATGCCCATTGCTAAGTACTAATGACATTCAAATAAATTAAATAAAATTTAATAATTAATATTTCATAAATATTAATTAATTTAATTAATTTTCAATAATTAAAAATCAATTAAATCATGTGGTTCATTTCGAATCTTCATCATTTCGGTTGTGCGACTCATACGTATAATTTCGGTCAACGATTCATATTGAACAATTCAAATATTAACATTCACACATTACTTTAGCCAGTGTTGTGACATCTTGGCTGAATTCATCACTTATACATCATTTGGTAAAATCCAGTTTTATTTATTATAAGCGTTACCCATTAGTGAAAATTATTTACACCAATCCTTTACCTTAAAACCATATCACTTTGGACTTATGAAATTTGGTGAAGGTCAAAATCCGATATCGTCCATATTCAACTCTATAGTCCAAACACAAAGTCCTTGGTTCAATAACAATGATTATTATTAACTGAGCTACTCTGGCTATTGATTTTGACTTTGAATTGACTTTAGTTGACCATGATATTAATCCTATGTAACCAAGAAGATAAATACTCTCTTAAATAGCATTTCACTTTCAATACTTCCATTCGACCCAACTATAGTCATTTAATGGACTCTGTGCCATGATTTTACTATAATCAAAGTGAAGCTTTCATATTTAAGATTGATAATATTCTCAAATCAAAAGAACTATGTAAATTAGTTACATCAATATTTTCTGTTTGACCATAGTTATATTAACCAATATAAAACTATCAAGTGAGTCATTCCATAGCTATCCAATAACAATCCGTACACAACCCTTGGTGCCTCCAGAAGCTATGAGTAATATATTGGCCAAAATTTGGAGAGAGTTACGTACTCTAGTCTTAAGCGATGTATTAATATCCAATCTTGATACATCTTGACTAGGGATATTTAAAATCGTATATTTATTTTATCGTGATAAATCATGCATGATTACAACACAAGGTAAATATTATCACAAAACATACCATTTATGAATTTTTAAATAAATATGCTTTTAATTAAATTAATTAATATAACACGTTAATCAAGTATGTAATAGAAAGACAACACTTTTTATTTTGAACAAGATTGGTTAAGGAGTTAGATATATACAAATTACATAATTGCCCCTAATGCATACCTTTAACTCTACATCACCCTTGTCAACTTAAGTTGTCTTCTTATTCTTCTTATTAACCATTTTCCTCTTCTTGGAACCATTCGAAGATGATGCTTTACCCTTAATAGCGAGCACTGCATCTTGATCCTTAGATGAAGACTCGGTTGATCTCAACAAATTGAGCAACTCCATGAGTCTTACATTCATCTGGTTCATATTATTATTTAATATTAACGATTGAAACTGTGGAGTAAAATACCCTAAGATCAAGTCCACATGCAGCTCGTTGCTTATCAGCACGTCTAATTGAGAAAATCTATCAATATATCCTTTCATTATTAAGACAAAATTGTACACATTCATTCCCTTCTGCTAAACATTTTCTTTGTTAGTTTGTACCATGCAGAACGAGACTATTCCCCAGATAAAGGTTTGAGGCTATCGAAAATCCGATGGACATTCATGTTTTAATGTTGTCTCTTTAATGGTTTGTCTAACATAGACAACACGTAAACTTAAGCGATTTCAAGGCCAGCTGCCCATTTACTGTAATCAATTTTGAGTTTGGGGTCTGCATCTTCAGCGAGTATATCTCTTGAAGGTTTGGTTATCAATGGTCATAAGCATTTGTATGTGAGTGCTATCGCAATCGCTCTTTCCAGAGTATATAATTAGGTCTGTTGAGTTTGTCATTTTCGTAAAACAACTTAGGTGTTAACATTTTCTGCAAATTTTAACTTAGTAGATGAGGATATTATTCATAGTAGATGTTCTTTGAATATTAGTAAGGTTAAAAAATACATTTCATTTCACTAATAAGCTTCCACTGGTATTTTATGTTTCTCAAAACTTTAAGAAAAAAATATAGAAGTCTTTCAACTTCATTAGTGGGTGTCAGGACTCATATGCTTTGGGATTCTGATCTTGAAGAAAGCTTAACAAATCATAGTTTTGAATATAATGGATAACTTCATATTATTTTATCACATACAACATCTAACCTTATAGTCTTTGTCTTAATTTTATCTTTACCTCGAGGGAAGTTCAACAAATAAGAGAGATTATTCACTCATACCTACCATTTGGCGATCGCCTAAGTATAATGAACATGCCTTGAGGAGAGCTCAAAAATATGCACTACAACAAAACTATCATTTTATAATGTCTATTTTACAACGGGCCATAAATAACCATTGTAATAGAAACCTTTTATAACGGTTTTCTTAAACCCATTGTAATAGGAGCAACTTTTCATCATCCAGTACACCTATTACAACGTTATCAACTTGCCCGTTGTAATATAGTCCTATTACAATGGTTTTCGGTCTGTTGTAATAGAAACTAGTTTTCAGCTCTATTACAAAGGTTTTGGCCCATTGTAATATAGTTTTATTACAATGGTTTTTGGCCCTTTGTAATATAGTCTTATTACAAAGGTTTATAATATAGTTCAATATAGTTCCATTACAACGGTTTTTTGTCGTTGTACTAGCTACCAATTTTCATCTCTATTTGTCCGTTGTAATAGATGTCTATTACAATCATTTTCTTTTGCCCGTTGTAATTGATGTCAATTTTCATAAATCTTTGTTTTTTTGCTAGTTGTAATAGATACATATTGCAAACTTTTTAATTTACTATTTGTTATAAAAGGTTGTAAAAACATTATTAATTTATAATTTATGACCAATGATTATTAATAAATAATTTATAATTATTAATTGTTATCTATAATCAACAATTATTTTATATTTAATACAACAACAACTAAACCATTATTCCTAAACAAGCCGGGGTAGTCGGCTAGAGATGAAGCCCAAAACTAAATGACGACGTCAATTTAAAAGTAATAATGACAACAATAATAATATAAACCATGAAAATAATAATAAACTAAATATAATCAATAATTAATATTAAATAACTACTGTTGAATAAACTTGCTAATTATGGTTAATTTATATAATAACTACTATTAAATCATAAATAATTAATAATTAATAAATGATAATTTATAACAATTACTGTTAAATAATTAATAAATAATATTTAATATTTAATAAATAATAATTGGTAATGATAAATTAAAATTAAAAATTAAAATTAAAAATTAATATTAAATAATTACTATTAATAATTAATGTTTAAGTACTAATATTTAATATTCAATAAATATTTAATTATTAATATTTAATTATAATCAAGAAGTAGTAGATAACAATTGAAAAATTAATAATTAACAAATAGAAAGTAATTTTTAATAATTACTATAAAATAATTTTTATTATATAATTAGTGATTAATATATAACTAAGACTAATATTTAGTAATTAACAATTAATTTGCAAGGGATGTGTATAAAATTATAGGAAAATTTAACCATCATGAATTTTATAATATACATATTTAATAACTAGTAACTAATGATTAATAATTAATAATTTAGAAGTAATATTTTTAAGTATACGCTGTTAACAACAAACGAAAATCTTAATTGACATAAACATTGTTAACAACAAATGAAAATATGAATTGACACAAAGGTTTCCACTCGGATATTTTAATCTTCATCGCTATGAATCATGCAAAAAATTGAAGAAACATAAGAGTGAGGAAAAGAAAATTCCTACAATTTGACTAGCATTTAAAATATAGGAATAATTTTAATTGACTATTCATGAATAATAATTATAAATAATGGTTAATAATCTAAAATTAATTATTTATTCCAATTAATAATATATAGTTAATATTTTTTGGATAATGATAAATTACAAATTATTTTTAATATTTAATAATTTTCGAAATTAAAACGGAGCTTCTTTAATAAAATTTGGAAACCCGCGTAACTTTGCCTTTATAATTTTCATTTCGTGCGGAATCTTTATTTTGCTCTACAAGCCTATCTCTCCAATCCAAAGCCTTAATTCCAAAATCGTTTCAGTCTTATATGTGTGTGTGTATGGAACTTGTTTCAACTGCTTATCTATAATACATTTCATAGTCCATATTGTTTAATTATACTTTCATATCTGATATAGGTTTAACAAGAAGACCATGCAAGCTCTTCATTTAACTTGCATGTATGTTGCTACAATTCATGAACCATAAAGGTATTACTTCGCATATGAAGGTAAATATATGCATAAATACATATAAAATTAAAAAGAATTTGAGAAGGTAATAATAAATAATCTTTTTAATAATTTTTAATATAGCTTTGTTTTGTTTCAGATTCCAGCCGTTGAGTCAGGAAACTGGAAGGTAAATGCAGTGGTTGTGGATGAAGAGGCAACTGATGTTAAACTAAAATACTCAGTGGGGATGGCAACTAATGTTGAACATACTCCGTAAAACTTCATTGAAGAAGAGATAAGATCTCAGTCTGGTTTATTAGACTACTTGATTCAGGTTCTTTATTTAGCTAGATTATTATTCCCTTCTCAGAAGCTTACAACACTTGCTTATTTGACAGTACACGACATAGTCATAATTCTTTGGCTCTATGTCATGATGAGAGGGGTATACACCATTCATATTTTGATGTGAATAAATGAGCTTGTTATCTTTTAATATGAGCTGTCAAGTTATTGAAAGGAAAAGCTTATGCTTTTCGTGGATTCAGTTTTGCAGGTTTATACTCAAATAATTCGTAAGCTCCATATTTCCAATATATCAAGTTGCTTATAAAGCTCAATTTTTTTTCTTGACATTATGTTCCATTCATGACATAGTCATACATAGCATTTAAACTGAAATTATGCTTTGCATAGATTCAATTTCCATAGGAATTAACCTAAAATTATGGTCATAGTAACATTGTTTTGACAACCTAGCTCTTTCACGTGACGTGATGACTACCTCTTTGAAAATAAATCTATAGCTCATCAGGAAGTTCATGTAATATTCTTTATATTCATCCACTAATTCATGGTATTGGTGATATAATTCCATCAACACAATGTGGTATTGATGAATAACGATATAAATGTTAACGAATATATCAATTAACATGGGATCATCACATGGATGATCAACATAAATAATGAGAAAAACATACACAAGAACAATTATACATGAAATAAATGATAAATGAGTGAATCTATCGCTGTTGGCATGTATGAATTTTGAATTGTTGTATAAATTGTGCTGCAGGGAGCAGCAACAAAAAGAGAAACTACTGAATGTTGAAGTGATGCAGATGAACATAATATAGAGGCAGGAGTAGTGTGCTAAGATCAATGCATATTGTGCCAGGGGGTAGTATCGGAACTGCAGCAAAAATGGGGTTGTTGGAGCCAGAATAGAGATTGATCTGCGGACGGGAAGGTGAACTTAAGGAGTCCTGCAGATAATGACATGCTGCAGTGCTATTAACCAGGCTGAAATACCGAACTTGAAGTGTACTGAAGATGATAATAATGAACTAACGGTTAAAAGTGGGTGTGATGTGGTGTCTCAACTTTCTGAACATGAACGGCATTAGGACAGAACAAAATAGCATGGTTCAAAATTTCGGCGGAATTCCGGTTTTTCCAATGATTCCGTTTCGGTTCCGCTCATAACTGGAACATAATCCGGTTAAAATTCCGGTTCCGGTCTACGTTTCGGATTTGCTTTTCAAATATTGAAAAAAATTATAAAAAAATACAAAAAACATATAGTAATTTAAAAAAAGAAAATAAATTAAAAAAGACATTAAATAAATGGACAAAAATCATGTATATGGACAAAAAAATTGTTATACTTTTGTTAATTTACATCGAATCATAATAAAAATTTCAAAAATTAATCAAAATTTTAAAATCTCAAATGAACAATATAGAATCTTAAACAATGACTTTTTTTAATTAAAGTGTATTTTATACGTAATGTAAAAAATGTATTATAAATTTATGACAGTGTTGGATACTTATGAGCATAAATAGCAAATTAAAGCAAAAAATGTATTAGAATTAGGAAATCAGAATTAAAACGGAACTTTTGAAATTTTCGAAACGGAATTGGAAATTTTAAAACTACCAATGATCGGAACGGAACGGAAAACGAAATTTCGAACCTTGCAAAATAGCTAAGTGGTGTGGCAGCAAAAGGCGAAAATGAACCAGTTTGCAATGTGTACCCCAGTAGGATAACTTTGGGTGGAGATGTGATCCATCTAGCTTCAGAACATGAACTACTCGTTACGTCTAATTGCAGTCGAAATGGAAACCAAGCATGGTGAAACTTCGTGCATGAGACTCTACAAACCCGATCAGTTTGATGTTGCAAACAACGCCTTTTATTCAAGTTATTGTCAGCATGGTGAGATGTAGTTCGAGTTATATCATCTGAACATGTATTTTTGCTTACGTAGTATAACATTTTTTTGTTGACATTGCATGTATTATTATTTACAGGACATTATGATTTTCTTAGAAGAGTGGGAATTGGCTGCAACGTAGATGCCATTGTAAGTACTGGTGGAATGATGGCATTCACTAATATGACTCAAGTTTTCGGGACCTTTAGGAGTAAGTAAAACGAACACTACAAATATTTTGTGCACATGGAGAATATCAAATTACATATGAACTCATTAATTCATTGCATTGATTTATAGAGTGGGGATAAGTTTGTAGTGAAAGAGGGAGCTTCAGGTATCACAGAACTATCAACGGGCGTGTCTTCCATCAGAGGTCAAAGCAAGGTTTATGCTGTATCATTACTCAAGTTAGCATTATAGCCGACATTCTTATTTATCATGGTGTTTGTTCTTCGTTACTTCTTGGTTTTGTAAATGTGTGAAAATATGTATAAGAAGAATTGTGCGACTTTACAAATGATATGAATGTATAATTCATTTTTAATTTTAAAATTCTGAGTATGATTTGTATACATGCTGCACCAATGGTTTTTTTTTTTATTTTTACATCCTTTCTAACAACGGGTAAAAACAATTGTAATAGACATTTATTACAACGGTCGATGCCTACTGTGGCTAGGGCATATTGCAACGGTCCATGCTCATTGTAAAAGACTCTATTGCAATGGCTCAGGACATTTGTAAATATATTTACTACAATGATTTTAAACTGCTGTAAAATATTTTGGGTCTATTACAACATCGCATAGTAAGACGGGTGCTGACCTGTTGCGAAACACCTTTACAACGGGTATTGTCCATAGTAAAAAGGGTATTTTGTTGTAGTGACGTGCAGTTATCTTACCACGTCTATATATATTAGTAGTACCACACATAACATCCTTAACTTAAGAAAATTCAATAACTAAGAAATATGCAAGTAATCTATTAATATATAAATAGTAAAGGACAACTTTATATTAGAAATTCATAATCTTCAATATATTTAATTGAGTGATATCGACTTATGGAATAATGTATTTGTCATGAAATACACTCGTGATTCAAATGTTAGACAACTGAAATTACAGTATACGTACTGTACGTATATATTTATTCCGTAAATCTAATTAGAGTTTCTTATTGTTCCACCTTTTATTATACATTTATATTATATAAGTATTAATTATTGTATAACTCTGATAATTTAATTAACTTATATAATTGTCTTATGTATGATCTTATATTAATTTTATTAATTAAATATTATTTTATTAATTATTTAATTTAAAAATTAATTAATTTTATTTTATACATTTAAACATTTTAAATTGAATATGTATACTATAACATTTATAGTTAAACATATTTATCTTTATATATATGGATTATTTTATTCAAAATTATATTCCTAATGACATCCTCTAGCTCATTGGGCGAAAATCCTAGGGTTTCACTACTATCGTTCTCAGAGCCTACTGAGGAGGAAAAAGATGGTTGGCAAGAGGTAAAAAATGAAGAAGTGATAGAACACTTCATCAGGCGAAAGCAGTAGGGTGACTTGTCCATCTACAAAAAGAACAGACCAATGCAATCCAAACTGAAATTAAATAGCAATGTTGGATCTCGTTCATGGGCCAAACTCTTAGGCAAAGAAATTAAAGAGATTACTGAATTCCATAATCCTATTTCTGATTTAGATGGGGTTTATGCTGAAATTGACTGAAATTGACGAGGTAGACTATGAATGCTCTAACATGGAATAACTCTATGTACAACTACATGTTAGGTAAGAGACCTTATTTTGTCTACTTTAATGCTTATGTAAAGCGAGAATGACAGCCTAAGGGCTCTTGAGAAGTGTTCTGTCAAGACAATGGGTTTTATTTGGTAAAATTAGAATTGGATGAAGATCTTGAGAAAGTCATTAATGGGGGTCCATGGTTAATGGATAGTAAACTTATTTTTATGGAGAAATGGGTTGCTAATTTCTAATTTAAGAGAGATATGCTAGAAACTTATCCTATTTTGATTAGTCTAAAGAAGTTACACCCAGCCCTATGAAATGGTAGAGGCATTAGTAAGCTCACTAACATCATTGGCAAACCTATGGACATAGACGAAAACACCAGGCATGTTAAATATCTAAAGTATGCTTGTATGCTTGTAGAAGTCAAAGTAGAGTCTGTGTTTCACAAATCTGTTTATGCCAAAGAATAAAAAGGTAGAACTTACATCTCGGAGGTAGAATATGAATCCATTCTTCCTTTATGCAGTGATTGTAAGTGTTTTTGACATGGATCCCACCAATGCCCATTACCAAAAAACATCAACAAACAATGGCGAAAGAACAGTCCAGTCAGTCCAGAAATTGCACCCCATACTACAAGTCATATTTCTGTAACTCCTCACGTTATATATACCGATGGTCAGTTGCAAAATACCAAAACACTGACCATGAGGAGGATCTGTAGACTGAAGAGCTACTACCTAACCTAAAAAACGAAACTACTAATTACATAAACACATTTGAACAAGTTAAAATTTATACAAGGCAAAGTTCCCCCGAAAAAGGATTTGCATGAAAAACAGGATGTCTCCAACCAGCAGAATCAAAAGCAAGATGTCCCAAAGCAGCAAGATCAGAAGCATAAAGTTCCCCAGCAGCAAAATCATAAGCATGATAAGGAGGATAAGCAGTAGGAAAATATCATTATCCCTAAGGTTGAAGAAACATTTCGTACTCCCAATGAGTCGATCCCTGAAAGCATGGAGGAAATTAGAAACTTAAACATCACTTTGGATATGAGCGAGTCTAGTTTAGAAGATAACGGCAACCCAAACACAGAAAAATTCACAAAACAAAATCCATTATACATGGAGTAGTTTGATAAGAGTAAATAAAAGCAAGCGCAACCACATGTAATCTCTACTGCTGTAACAAGGAGCAAAGCAGCAACTTCTTAATGTCTATACTATGTTGGAAGTTAGAGGTTAATACTCACAAACTATACCTCTTTAATATTAGAAATAAATTTAATCCTACTATTTTCTCGTTTTTGGGAAATAAATCAGGGTCAGAAGCTACTGACATGTTTGAGGAGCCGTTGGGTAATGATTGGAACAATATAAACAACAATACCACTGAATCGAAAGGGAGAATTACGGCTTTATAGCATAAAGCTGTTTGGAATATTCATACTTTAGATGTTGATGAGCAACAATTAACTACAGAAGTTTCTAATGTATGGTCTTAAGTTTATTTGCACTTTCGTCTATACCCACAACTGGGCCTCGATTAGAAAAATCTATGGAAGAAACTTATTTCTCTATCTTCTTCCATCAAACCGGAATGGATGGTTGTGAGGGATTTAATGTAGTACTATTTACAAATGAAAAGAATGTGGTCATACCTTTAAGTTGTCCCAGGTTGCCGATTTCAACCACTGTATATTGCATTAGGGTTGATCGAAGCTTGCTACTCTGGCCTGGAATAGACGTGGAGAAGAGGTGAGTCAAAGAAAATTAGCTATAGACTTGACTGAGTTCTTATTAATGCTGATATGCTCATCAAAATTCCTAACTTAAACGTGGAAGTTCTTCCCAGTTCTACTAGTAACCACAACCCTTACACATTACTTTTAATGACACCGTGAAACAAGCTAAAGGTTCTCCTTTCAAGTATGATAATTATTGGTATTTGTATGATGATTATGCTTATGCTCTTGATCTCCAATCTATTAAACTAATTGATGGTACCAATTGATACCTTAGTTTTTTTTTTAAACAGCCAAAGCTATCTAAAAATCTGGAACAAATCAAGACCCAAACAGCAAGATTCAATTCATCAAGACCCTTTCAATCAAGTACTATATGAGTATTATTTCCAACTTTGAACTCCACCCAAACAGGCACTGCAACATCAAGCTATTGATCTTAGACAGAAGGCTAAAGAGCGACTGACCTAGGTCAAAGAATGCTCCAAGTTCTTTTATACTAAAATGTCATATAGGAAAAACTATAATAATATCCTTAGTTCTCTAGCAGAAAATGGGGAAATTGTGTCAAACTTGCAACAATTTGAAGATTCAGCCATCAGCTACTTCACAAATCTATATAATGGAGAATATGATAAAGACTTACCCTATATAAATTGTGGGTAGCTAATTAATGATGAAGGTGTTGGGCTGCTGCTGGAGCTAATATCTGAACAAAAACTGAAAGAGCCTGTCTTCTCGACTCATGAAGACTCTAGCCCTGGCCCCAATGGGTGGAATGCTAAATTCTTCAAGTTACACTGGAATCAAATGAAAAATTGCTATTAGATGCAATATAGGAATCTTTTATTAAAGGTACATTTCTACAGTTAATAAATCACACTTTTATAACTCATATCCCCAAGACTATCAAGCCAAATAAAATTAAAAACTATAGGTCTATTGCTTGCTACAACATGATTTACAATTTTTTTAGCAAGATCCTATGCAACAGGCATATTCAACTACTGCCGGACCTTATCTTGGAATGCTAGTCTACTTTCATTATGGGGAGACATATTTCAAAGAATTCTCTACTTACCCATAAGCTTGTCGGACACTTTAACAAGAAGGAAGCTGATAAAATGTATTTGAAAGTCGATCTACATAAAGCATATGACAAAATTAATAGAAAATTCATTCTTCATTTGTTGTCTAGTATGGGATTTCTTACATTTACTATCAATCTAATCCAAGAATGCATCTTTACCCCTATATTTTCTATCATTCTTAATGGTGTCCCTAAGGGTTATATCCTTAGCAATAGAGGTCTGAGGCAAGGGGACCCCTTCTTCCCTTACCTCTTTGTCACTACAACGGAAATCTTCACCTTGCAAATGGAACTTGCCTACTACAATAGTCTATTTCGACCTCTATTTACTCACCATCCTATTGTTCATCACCTCCTCTTGTGATTAATCAAGTAGTCAAGCTGCCCAATGCAACAAAACCATTTTTAAAACTTTGGAATAGGCCGCTAGTTTGAAACTAAAAAATCCCATGTCTAAATGCTACTTTAGTAAATTTTGTAAAGAAAAGCAAGCTATTCTAGACATCTTGGACATTAAGGAAGACTAACTCCAAGTCAAATATCTAGGAGTACCCATTTCTACTAATGTGATTACTAACAGGAATGTAGGGAGCTTATCACAAAATCAGGGACAAAATGAATGGATGGAGCTCTAAACTCCTTTCTTTTGCAGGGAGGTTTGAGCTAGTCCATTCGGTTATTACTGCTAAGGTCAGATTCTAGATCCAAACCTATCAAATTCCTAACTGTTCAATAGAGAAAATCAACTCTGCTTGTGCAAATTTTATTTAGAGAGGGAGTCTCCACATGGTTAGCTATGACATCCTATGTAGACCCAAAAATGAAGGAGGTGTAGGGCTGATTAATCTCAAAGGACCGAAAAAGGTATACAGTCTGAAACACGCATGAAAATTATAACTATTAATACACCATGGGCAAATTGGATGAGAAACAGGTATGTTAGAGACAATTTCTGGACTATGCAATAACAACTCCTCTACAATTTGAAAAACTATTCTAGCTTGTAGAAATACTCTTAAATCTCTCATTCAAAATGGAAAATCCACCAGCCTTTGGAACGACCCACGGTCTTAAGGGCAGACCCGATTTCTAAATTAGGGTGGGACACTTTGGCAAGTATCGGAGGGTATGACTATAAAGTTGACATACTCGTATTTGATAATAAATGTTCTACTGCCAATTTGAGCTACACGTAAGCTCTCAAACCCAAACTTGACTACATCCCTATATTCCCGAGCCTAAACAGTGACATTTGGACTTAGATTGCTTCTGAAGATGGGAATTTTTCTACTAGATCAGCTTAGGATCTCATTAGACAGAAATATGAAATTAATGCATGGGCTGATAGCATCTGGTGTGGATCGAATAACCCTAAAATGGCCTTCACTACTTATAAAGCTGTAAATCTCCAAGTACCTACTACAGACAGGTTAGCAAAATGGGTTTAACAAGCAAGTTATGTTGTAAGGAACCAGAGAATCACAACCACATTTTTTTCAACTATAAAGTTAGTAGCAGCATCATGCGTGAAAAAAAAAACGAAATCTAAAATCTGTACTATAATAAGCACACTAGAAGATGAGCTTCTTTACCGGAAGTCCAGTAGCACCTCATATCTGAGCAAACATAATTGCATTGACAAATTCGGTTCATCATTTGTGGAAAGAGAGAAATCGCTGAATATTCCAAAAATAAAAACGCAAGAAAGAAATTGGTAATAAGATGATTAAAGCAGACATCAAGATTATAATGAAGAGGATTAAGCTGAAAATTCTTACCAGTTATGTACCAGAGGAAGCACAAATCCTCAAGGTATGAAGTTATCGGCCGCCATAGATCTAGTTTCACAAAGACGGGATTCTGATCAAAGAGAAATAATTAGGTTAAAGAAATAAATGGAAAGGTCTCGAGTTTGATAGGGTATAATTTTTTTGCTTACACCTTTTGTTTATTCCAAAGCATTGTGTTGTAATGCATACATTTGTATTTTGTTTTGGACTTGGGCTGGCTTTACGCGAGTATCCTTTAATAAAGCATTAACCAAAGTTCAAAAAAATTAACATTTAATTTATTTATTTAATTAAACTATTCTAATTAATTGTATTATATTTCAAAAATTATATACTTACATACATTAAAAAAATTATGGCAAAGTTACAAACATCACCATATATGTTATGTAGTTTTGTTATTAACCATTTAATTAATTTATTAAATTCCATAACAATTCTGAAAATTATTTTATAACATCTATAAAATTTTGTTATTTTAAATTTAACTTTTAAATTTTAAATTTTATTTTAATTTCAAAATAGATTTTGAAAATTAGCCTAAGGCCTAAATTCAAATTAGGCCTTTCATATTAGGGATAACTTTTGGGCTCATTTAACCTTTTGGGCTAGGCCGGTAGTTGGGTAGGGCAAGATACAATAATATCAGACCCAAGCTAGACACTACTTTTCTAGACACCTTACTAAATGACTAAGCTTAATCAGTTGACCCTAATACTGCTAATTTAAACTTTATAGGCTATTTAGCTCTAATATCATTATTGGAACTGGGCTAGTACGTAGTGAGTTAAATGGATGATTTTTAATTTTTTTTTACCATTTTGATCTTGTTGGGCTATAAAGTCTAAATTGATTTAGATCCGATCTAAATAAATTTTAAATAAAATAATTATTTAATGTAATGATAAAATGATTTTATTTGATATTATATATGATATATATTGTGTACATGCGTATCGTATACACATATACATGTGCATGCACATGCTATCTATATAGTGTGCATGGTTTAACATGCTCGTATTTAAATGTCGGGATTTACGCCTGAACGAATATGTCAATCCCTCCATGTACATATTCATTGTCTATAATATAGTATTGATATAATATATAACATTCTTATATGTGTGTGTGTGTACACCAATAATTATTACACATTTATATACGAAAATAATTATTTATAATATTACTATAAAATAATTTGAAATTTGAAATTATATCTATATTTAAAATATCTTTAATTTTCAAATTCATAGACAAATTATATATATATTTGAAAATGTGTTCTTTATTAAAGACGAAAACAACACTAAGCATTCTACCTCCTTAAAATACCTTAAGAAAAAAGAAAACGACAACCTTATAAATGTTCATAGAAACAAAGTACGAAATTAAATACACCACCATAACACAACATCTTGCTACCAGCCCAGCCCATTACCATACAACAAAAAAAAACCCCACTTAAGTGTTTCACTGTATTATCCTGGATCAAAATCAATTTTCCAGCTCCAAAGTAAATCTATGTCTTCTTGCTTAGTTTCCTTAAATCGATTATAAAACTGGGCTCTCTTCTCCACTTCAATTAACTTTCCTCTTTACTCTACACTGAAACTCTTGCCTGCAAAAGCTTTGTTATTTCTTTCCAACTAGAAGTGATGAATAATCGTAGCAGTGGTTGCAAGAGCTATGTCTTGGCTGATTCTATTTCGGTCGAAGCGATTGGCGACAAACTCCAGCTCAGCGAGTAAGATCAATTCGGAAACTGTCTGTAGACCAAGGTGGCTTCTTGCTTGATTCCGAGGATAAGTACAATAATTACATTTAAAAAACAAGTATGCATGCGTTTCCGCTTAATGATTGCATAAAACACAGTTCGTTGAATGTAGAATCCTCCATGAATGTAACTTGTCCTTTGTAGGTAGACTTCCCATGCAAGCTTTATATGCTGCGAAACTGAACTTTTTGGCAGTAATTCGATACAAAATTAAATTTCCCAAGCTAACCATAGGTGAAGATAATCTGATTTTATTCCACACTTTTGAAAATTTAAAAGCACTTGAATCTACAATTTCCCAGTGATCAAAACTATGATTTGATGCGATCGTAATTTGTTTAATCAATTTTGTTGCCAACCCAAAATATCCACCGTAGATTTGTAGTTTAACCAGGGGTCAAACCACAGTGAAGTAGAGTTACCATTAATAATTATTCTTTGCATTAGATTTACTGCTGCATCTCTTGCTATTAATATAGACTTCATAATGCAAAAAAAGTTGTTACTTTTCGTAACTCGAAATTTTTGATCATATAAATACTTATTTGTCATCCTTCCACTCCACATGCACTCTTTTGTAAGTAATGTTCACAGTAATTTTAGTAATGCTGTTTTACGAAGGTCTTTAAAAAAATTTGAGCCTAATGCCCCCTTCTGATTTTGGTCTGCATAATAATTCCCAAGCAATTTTATGATTTCTGCCATCACAAAAGAAGTTTGCACACATTTTTTTGGTCTTATGTAACATAGAGCTTGGTAAATGATAAATAAGCAACCAGTATAGCACTATTGGTGTAATAATACTTTGAATTAATTCGACTCTCCCCGCAGTGGATAGTAAATCACTAACCAACCCCTTAAATTTGAAAAAGACCTTATTCAGCAAAGATGTGCAGTGATATGCATGGATGTAATCAGTTGAGAGGGGTATAACTAAGTATTTCATTGGTAGTGAAAGAGAATTTGCAGAAGTAAAAGAAAATGAAATGCTCTTTATTTTATTAAACTGAAAAATGAATACATTCAGTACATGCAGTAACCTTTCTTTTATACACTTTTATGTGGGCTGGGCTGAAGTAAGAATATGCGAACCGGGTTGTACATAATACTATCTGACCTCTTGCTACTAACAAATAAGTATTCGATATTATAATCTTATGTACATTATTATTCCCCCTCAAAAATATCTAGGTTTTTTTTTTACTCTTGCTTCAGCGCCGCCATGAAGCAGAACTTATGAGAGAGCAGCCAGATCTGAAGAATTCTTCGGATCTGGCTTCAGATCTAGCTTGCTTTGAGTAGCTCCTTCTTGTATTTCAACTGCCTTGTCGCTGGTGTTCCAGTCAACCACCTTTAAATCAGCTTTGAGTCTCGAGAAGTTTTTGGTGGAAAGAGCCTTTGTTAAAATGTCGGCACGTTGATATCCAGCAGGGATGTGACGAACATCAAGTCTTCCTTTGCTTATTTGCTCTCGAACGAAGTGCAAATCGATCTCAATATGCTTCGTTCGAGAGTGGAGAACTGGATTTGCAGAAAGAGCAACGGTACTCAGGTTATCACACCAAATTATTGGTTTTTTTGTTGACTTTATTCCAATTTCGAATAGTAACTGCTCGATCCAAATTAATTCTGCAGTTGTGCTTGCCACTGCTCGATACTCGGCTTCTGTACTCGAGCGCGAGACTGTGGCTTGCTTTTTGGAGCACCATGATATGGATTGTCAACGAGATAGATACAGAAACCAGAAGTGGATCTTCTGTCGTCTGGGTCGGTAGCCCAGTCGGCATCAGCGTAAGCATGTAAATTCAATTCTTTGCATGAATGTAGAGATATACCATGATTGATTGTTCCTCTGAGATAGCGCAGAACTCTTTTAACGGCTTTCCAATGCTCGTCTCTTGGACGTTGCATAAATTGACAAATTTTGTTAACACTGAAGCATATTTCTGGTCTTGTGATAGTCACGTACTGTAATGCGCCTACTATACTTCTATATTGTCGATCGTTAGAGATAAGTTCTCCTCTGTCTTTTGAGAGACGAAGATTACTGGTCATAGGTGTAGATAGAGGTTTAGCAAGGTCCATTTTTGCTTTTACAAGAATCTCTGTGATATATTTGCTTTGACTAAGAACAAGCTTTGTGTTGCTTTTCTTTACAACTTCTATGCCCAAGAAGTAATTTAAATCACCAAGTTCTTTGATAGAAAAAGTGTGATTCAATTGCTGAATGATTTTGCTGATTTCACTGTTGTTACTGCCAGTAATCAATATATCATCTACGTAAACCAGTAGATAGATAATTTCCCCATGATTTGATTTTATATACAAAGAGTTGTCTGACTTGGTTGGTTTGAACCCTAATCTGATCAGAGTTGCCTGAAATTTTTCATGCCATACTCTTGGTGCCTGCTTAAGTCCATAAATAGCCTTATGAAGTTTGCATACCAAGTTTGCATTGTTACCTTGAATGTATCCTTTTGATTGTTGCATATAAACCTCCTCTTGTAGATCCCCATTCAGGAAGGCATTGTTTACATTTAACTGTTTAACATTCCACTGATTGTGTAGAGCTATGGTTAGAATAATTCGTATAGTGGTTGGTTTTACTACAGGAGAAAATGTCTCATTAAAATCAAAGCCAAACTGCTGAGTGTATCCCTTTGCAACAAGTCTTGCCTTGTATCTTGATATGCTGCCATTTGGGTTTTTCTTTACTTTGTATGTCCATTTACTTCCAATAATGTTTTTGTGACTGGGTGGATGAACTAAGCTCCATGTTTTGTTTCTTGTGAGGGCATTATATTCTTCGTCCATGGCTGATTTCCAGTGATCATATTCGATGGCTTCTTTATATGTAGTAGGTTCCTTTTGATTTAGACAAGCTGTGTATACTTTAGGTTTAAATATACCACTTTTAGCTCTTGTGATCATGTGGTGTTCTGTTTTTGCAGGAATGCTGGGTTGTTCATTGACATTAGAGTGTTCTGAACATGGAGAATTGCTTTCATTGTGTTCAGAACTTTCTTTAGAGTTGAAACAGTTTTGTGGTGAGATGTTGAGCTGATCATCTGACTCAGTTGAACTATGACCTAGTCTGATGGATGACAGGTTGTGTTGTGGTCCTGATGTCTTATCAGCCCCTTGCCCACTGTTCCAGTCAATAACTTCAGGTATTGGTGGTATAGATACCTTTGTGTTATATATTTTCTGTGTAGTTTGTATTGTTTTATCTGCAAAAGGAAAAACAGTCTCATTAAATACAACATGTCTTGAAGTATACACTTTGTCATCATTACTGAGACACTTATATCCTTTCTGGTTACTTGCATATCCTAAAAAAGTGCATGGAACAGATCTAAGGCTTAACTTGTGAGTGTTATATGGTCTAAGGCATGTAAAACACAGACAACCAAAAGTTCTTAGATCTGAATAAACTGGTTTTATATGAAATAACACTTCACTTGGACTTTTCCAGCTAAGAATCTTAGTTGGAAGTTTGTTAATTAAATAGACTGATGTGGTAAATGCATCAGGCCAGAATTTCATTGGTAGAGACCCCTGAGCCAACAGTGTCAGTCCAGTTTCAACTATATGTCTGTGTTTTCTTTCCACTAAACCATTCTGTTCAGAAGTATGTGGGCAAGTAACTCTATGTATAATTCCTCTCTCTTGAAAATAGTCTTTTAAAGGTTTAAATTCACTACCTCCATCTGACTGGATAATTTTAACCTCACCGTTACACTGTTTTTCAGCCTGATTAATAAATTGAATGACTACTTTGCATACCTCTGATTTAGCCTTGAGAAAATATATCCAAGTATACCTAGAATAAGCATCAACAAATGAAATATAGTACCTGAATCCATAGTCTGAATTTATTAGAGTGGGTCCCCAAAGATCTGTAGCTATAAGTTCAAGTGGTTTATTGTAAACAGTGGTAGAGTCTGCAAAAGGTAGTTTATGGCTTTTGCCAAGTTGACAGCTTGTACATATGTAAGGAACAGAAATATTATCAAAAGGAATATTATTACTTTTCAGAACATGTTTTACAGTTTTAACATTGGGATGACCCAATTTGCAGTGCCATACATCAAATACACTCTTTTTATTATTGACATTAGTTTCTAAATTGTTGCACCATGGTCTTTTATGAATGAGTTTCTTTGTATTCCCAGGATTGAATTTGTATAGCCCATTGTGCAGTCTACCCTGTAATAATATATCTTGACTTAATAAGTCTCTGACAATGCAGAATTTTGGGTGAAACTCAAAGTATACATTGTTGTCATTGGTAAATTGTGATACACTGATCAAATTCATTTTAATTTTAGGAACAGTTAACAAATTATTCAAATAAAGTTGTCTTTTACCTTTGATGCTGCCATTTCCAACATGAGTTATACTTACAGCTTCACCATTACCCATAAAAATAGACTGTGTACTTGAATATTCTTTGCTACCAAGATTTAGATTCTAAATGTTGTTAGTTAGATGGTTTGTAGCGCCTGAATCTGGATACCACTCTTCACAGTGGATGTCTTCAGGTCTGGTAAGAGTTTCTGGATTCGCTTGAATACTTTGAGTATCTCCAATCTGACTTCTTGTGATGTTTCTTAATTGGGCTACATTTGCATTTGGATTAAATCCTTTTTGTATGCCCTGACTTTGATTAGTACTATTGCCATCAGTACTGTATCTGAAATAGCATTTGCTTGCAATATGACCAAATTTCTCACATATTTGACATTTTACTCTGTTACTGTTGTTCCATCTTCCACTTCTCCCTCTTCCTCTCTGATTAAGACCCCCTCTGTTAGCTTGTGACTTTTCTTGATTCTTGTTTCTTGAATTTGATGCATAGTTGACCGAATAATCTGATGTATTTAACTTTCTTTGTTCAACTCTGCCTTCATGAGCAAGAAGAGACGAGTGAACAAACTGCATATTGGGTAGTGTCTCTCTAGAAGAGATGACTGCAATAACAGACTCATATTCTTCGCCAAGACCATTCATTATGGTCAAGATCTGCTCTGTTTCAGAGATCTTATGACCTGCTGTTTCGAGTAGATCACAAAATGACTTAATTTTGGTCAAGTACTCTCTCATGGACATATTTTCCCTTTTCAAATTTTGTAGTTCTTTCTTGTAATGCATAATACGAGCAGCAGATTGAGTATTGAAAATCTGTTCTACAGTTTTCCAAATTTCAAAAGAAGAATTGCATCCAACAATTTGATGTAATAGATTAATACTGATTGATGATAACAACCATGCTGAAAGTAGACTGTCTTGTCTCTTGTATTTCACATATTCTTGATTGCTTATCAGATTGCCTTCTCTGTCTTTTGTCATTACAGGAGGAATCGTAACAGTTCCTTTGATAAATGCTTCAAGGCCATAGCCATTTATGGCAGTTTCAACTTGATATTTCCAGAGCAAGAAGTTGTTCTCATCCAGTTGAATATTATTGATGTGGTTTTTGGGTTTAATCAGAGACAGAGTGGTGGTGGCTTCAAAGGTAGAAGTGGCAGATGATTCATTGTCTGCTGTTTCTGACATGGTGGGTACAGAATTAGCGAGGTGAGCAACAAACTTTGGCAAGACACACTGAAGTTGAGTATCACACTGGATTTCAGTGTGTAGCCAAGTGTAAAGATAGAGATCAGTGATGAAGAAACTGATGCAGATCTTGATGATGCCTGAGATGCAGCCAAGATTATTACAACTTGAGTCTTCAGGCAGGGCACTCTGCAGTGAATATAACCAAGAACCTGTTTCTTGATTATCAAAAGAGATCTCTGATGATGATTCTTGATCTGAAGAGCAAGGAGAAGAAACTCCAAATGATGAATTCTCTCTGATGGAGTTCAATTACCACAGAAATGGATCAGCCAATGATGCCGTTAGGCAGAGGCTCTGATACCATGAAAGAGAATTTGCAGAAGTAAAAGAAAATGAAATGCTCTTTATTTTATTAAACTGAAAAATGAATACATTCGGTACATGCAGTAACCTTTCTTTTATACACTTTTATGTGGGCTGGGCTGAAGTAAGAATATGCGAACCGGGTTGTACATAATACTATCTGACCTCTTGCTACTAACAAATAAGTATTCGATGTTATAATCTTATGTACATTATTAGGTAGACTGTCTTCTATCATTTCCAAAATTGATAGTAATTAATGTCGGTTAGCAACTTCTATGCTAAAGTAAACTTTAGAGTTGACCTGATGTATTTTAGTCCCACTGTGCTAGCAAGTCGGTTGAAAATAGTAGGCATGGTAGTTGCATTTGAAACAGTGGCACTTAGGAAAATAGAAACATCATCAATGTACAGTAAATAAGAAATAATTGGCTGAACAGATGAAATAGGCTACAACTAGTTTGAAATAAAAACATCTTCCATTGTAAGTGAAAAGAAAACACCATGGCCACAGAAAAAAGATAGGGAGATAGAGGGTCGCCTTGACGCAATCCTTATCAGATGATAAATTGATGTGGTATACCATCAACCATCATAGAAAAAGTAGTAGTGCTAATACCACTCACAGATCAGATTTACAAGTGAAACAGGAAATCCCATTTTAAATAACATATAACACACAAACTCCCTATTCACCATATCATATGCCTTTTGTAGATCAATTTTGATACACATTTTTTATTTTCCTTTTTTCTTGAAATCTCGAACAAGTTCATGAGCAAGTAAAACATTTTCTCCAATATTTCTATTTGGCACAAATGCAGATTTATTTTCTGCTATAAGAAATGGGAGAAAATATTTTATTCTAGCATAAATAATTTTAGAAATAATCTTATATAAAACATTTGCAAATGAAACAGGTCGATAATCTGTTATGGTTTGTGGCTTTTATGTTTAAGGACTTAATGTGATAAAGTTGTGGTTCAGGCCATAAGCTAGCTTTCCAATTTGAAAGATAGAGGTTACTGCAGCAAATAACTTGTCCTGTAACTCATTCCAGCGTAGCTTGTAAAATTTGGAAGAAAAACCATCTGTTACCGGGCTCCTGGAATCTTCAATGGAGAAAATAATTTCTTTAATCTCAAATAGAGATACTGCAGCAGATAAGTATCTTTTCCCCTCATCATAAGTTTTCTTAGTTGAATAGTGGGGAAAAACCCACCTATTTGACCATTAAACAAATGATAATAGTAGTCAATAGGTTGAGTAATAATCTGCTGTTGATCATTTACAAAATTCCCATATGGACCCAGCAGTGTTTGAACTCTTGTTTTATATTTCCTCATTGACATTTTTGCATAAAAATATGTAGAATTGGTATCCCCACATTGTAACCATGCAATTTTACTCTGTTGCTTATTGAATTCTGTTATGTTGTAAGCTTGTTTTTTAACAAAAGATGAAGTTGAAGCTAATTATTATACTTATCATCATCCTCAGGATTTGCATCAAGCTGCTGAAAAGCTTTATTATAATCCTCTTCTAGTTGCTGTATTGAATTGGTTACGACTCTTATTTTATTCTAGAATTTGAGATTTTTCTTGATTGTTTGCAAGATATTAAAAAAATTTATGGATGTCAGTACCTCATGTGTTAGCTTCAAGTCCATCTTTTATGCAGTCCTAATATTCTTCCATTTGATTCCATGATTTTACATATTTGAAAGGCTTTCCCTTGGACT
The DNA here is from genome assembly GCA_030765085.1 of Allium cepa. Classification (NCBI taxonomy): domain Eukaryota; kingdom Viridiplantae; phylum Streptophyta; class Magnoliopsida; order Asparagales; family Amaryllidaceae; genus Allium; species Allium cepa. Next base: position 39,739,432 of record CM060933.1, read on the forward strand.
GTTGTTGTTGAGTAGTGAGCTGCAATAATAGTGGGGTATGATACTGGTCGGCAAATGCAATAGTAACTAAACTAGAGAATTTAGTTAATAAATCATAATTGACAAGAACTTTGTCGATGCATGGTGCTATCCCTCTTCTTCTCCATTGTATTTCAAGCCCTGCAAGATAGTTCCAACCAGTCCATATTTTAGCATGCAATTTTTAAAATTAGAAATATAGGAGAAAGGGATGGGAAGACCTCCCTTTTTATCTTTACCCATAAAAGTTACTTGTACACACAAAAGTGAACACACACCGGAACACCCTTTTATTTGTCATATCAGGCATAATGTGTTGTTCACTCTTGTGTAAAATTTCAAAAGACCAAACTGCAAAATCAACTAAAATAAGAAATTCATCCTTTACAACCAAGGTTATTGTTATGAACAATGTCCCATTGCTATGGCAGTAGTGAGTGAAACATGGACATGTTTTTAATGTCTAATTTATTCACCAACAAACCCATTAATGAGAGTTTTTGGCTTGTACACTGAACGTGCTTTTGGCTTGTACTCATAAGCTAGTTCAATATATTCCCGATTATTATTTGATCTTATCACTTGCACTTTATCTGGATATTTAAAATCTACGTCAACCTCCACTAGAACATGAGCGTATTTTAAACGTATCTCACTAGTTGTGTTATCCATTCTAATTGGTCTACCCAAAGCACTTGCAATCCGACTTATACCTTCTTTACTCCAATAAGCAAGGTTAAGATCAATAATTCTTTTACAAATAGGTATAGTTATGACATAATATCTGGTCAGATTCAAATGTCGTGTCCATTTCTTTAAAATAACAATCTTCGAATTGAAAGTATATGGACCATCTTTTATAATATTATTCCAATCAACGCTAGAAGATAACTTAATGATTTTCAATCCATTTTGCTTGTAGTATATCTCGAAACCTAAAACTGGCTTAATAACATTTTCAATAAATTATTTGAAATGATCGTATGCAGGCCTACGTACCATGATGTATGCAATAATTGTTTTCATCCATTTCCAGGAGTTTTCGGAAATTACCTTATCTGGCATGTAAATAGCCGACTCATTTTCACTAGTTAATGGGAAGTAAAACTATAAATCAATATCTGGATCTTGGGGAGTTGATGTGCCAAATTATTTTAACGCCTCTGCCCACGTTTTTAATTCAAGCTAAGTTGAAGATGGTGCTAGTGGAGGCGTTGTAGGGGTTAGTTCTGGTGGTTTAGGGGGGAGATCATTTTCAGTAACCGTTCTCACTGATGTAGCCTTGTCCACCATTTTTTTGTGTGTGTGTGTATATAACAAATTCCCTCGTGTTGACGGAAAAGACAAAGAAGGGCTCAGATTTATTGTTGATAAAGACATCAGGTGGCTAGAATTTATCCACCTCAGCCAATGAGTAATGTTTTCTTGCTCTGTTAGACTCCGTTAAGTAACTTCTTGCCTCCACTCCCTCGCCTCCACTTCCTCCATGATGTGCACCTCACCCATCGTGTTTTAATGCCTTTGTTTCTTGCTTTGTTCAAAACTGCTATTCTTCTCTCATGGTTTTATCCACACCAGCCAACTCTTCAAATTCAATTGTTCTTTTCTCCAACTCCAAAAGAAGATGCTAATTTTTATTTCTACTATCCATGGCTGTAGACGATACAAAATTCAAAGAATAAGGCGTTTCCAATTTCTTCATTTTGGTTTGTGGTATTTCAATTTTACTCTTTTTTTTTCTGCGGTTTGTTATAGTTCAAAATCGTTAACTACAACTTTGTTTCTTTCTATGATTTACCACTTTACCTTTACGGTTTATATTATGATTTACATGTTCACGCAGATTATGTTTTAATTTCTGAAACAGCTCACTTCTTCCCACAATAACATCAGTTTACCACGAAAATTTCAAATTATCTTTACCCCCATGTTTTAATCAGTTACCCATTACGTATATATCAACCATCTTATTCTCTACATTTGTAGGCATCCATTATTCGATTTTTGCCATTGTGCAAATTTGTGCATTTCAACGAATTTTCTTCGCCCACTACCTACGCAAAGTTTGATGTTGATAATTTTGGTAATGTGTTCACACCTTCTGGTGCAAAATTTCACTGTTTATGGTTAATAGATATTTTATTTTCATGATGGTTGATATTTGTTACTTTTTCCCTACAGTATTTGTTTCTCACGTGAAAAGTATTAGTATGTGGTCCAGTTTATGCTTAATCTTTCATTTATAACGCACATCATCTGTTTGTAGAAATGAAACATTGAATATTTACGTTTTATTTTCCTTATTCCAATATTGAATTCAATCAGGAGATGTAACAGGTAACGGTAGCAATAACTTTTGTTTATGCAGCAGTAATATTGCTCTGCACTGTAATTTCTCATTTAGACCGTGCATGATATTTATTTATTTCATTTGAAGACAAATAATAATAATTTATACCTTCTATTTATTATGCATAATCAGTGAGGCGTTAGCAAATTGTACAATGGATAACTTCTTATGTTGGATCTGGAGAGTTTGACAGAATAGTAAAATCTACTATTGTAACTTGCAATTCTTACAAACTAAAAGTCAGAGTGTATCTTAGTATTAAAGATTACATTCATTTTCATAAACAAATTAACGGTGAAGCTTAATTGTGTTATGTTCAGCCATTATTGAACTATAAAATCGAACTAATGCTTGCTATGTTTCATTCTATATTTAATTTTGTTATTATTGATTGTAAGTTTTATGCGACTTATACAAGGTGTTCAAATTCATTAATTGTTAATTACTATTGGGATTTGAATAGTCTGCATATCAAAAGAAACTGCACAACATATTAAATGCTATTATTTTATAAAAACATGGACTAACTATTGAACTTTGTATTTGTTTAGGCATTTCGTGTATAATAATTTTTCCTGTATTTGTAGTTGTTCACAATGTTGTGTCTGACCTTCTATTGCTGTAGTTGCTTCAGTTCTTCATTTGAATCCATGTGGAAATGGTCAGATTAGCTTTAGAAAAATAAATATGAACCTACAAAA